>OY796684.1:39450175-40871492 GCA_963680715.1 Tetragnatha montana
TTCAATAAATGAATTTCAATAAATGAAAAATTCTTATAGGTAGTAAATTGGAATAGTTTACTGGAGTTTGGACAAATCTGTTACTTTAATTACTTTGAACCTCAAAAAAAGTTACTTTTGGCTTTGGTTGGAACTTAAGCTAAGTAATGAAAGAGAATATGTTGTAGCTATCTAACTGCATAAGTAAAATTACTTGACCTGGTATTAATTACACTGTCATTTTTAACATGCACCCTGGATAAAGAAAGCCGCTAGGCATAAATTTGGTTTTTAAAAAGTGGGTCTTGCGCGCAGTTCTTAAAAGTCAGGAGACCACTTACCACTTTTTTTTATTAAAAAACTGATTCATGAAATAAGCAAAGATAAAAACAAGCGGAATAACCGGAAAGGAAGGATTAGTTTAAAAACTTCGACTGTTACCACCAACAAATAGTTAAAATCCACTCAACCATAGAAACACTCAATTACTCCCAAATAAAACCTATTGAAATGTCTCCTCTCCTTTCTTAACGGTTTGCTCATTAATTCATCTCCTTTGGAATCATTGTCTCTGAAGAGGATACCACGGCACGCATGCAGCTTTATGTAACGCATACTTCGAACACCTTGGACGTATTCCCTTCCACCAATCGGCGCTGCCAGCTCCGCCCAATGGAAGCTTCTTGGCTGCTAGACACTCCCAAGCCGTGTAATAAATGCAATTCCATTTTCCCACACGCTCTAGTTTTGTCAACGTCATCATCAGATAACTATCGCAGCGCCCATACACTCATCAGATCTGTGCAGCCGCGATCGCGTGTCTTAATGACTTGCGACAAGGAAAGACTCCCGTGGAACATCTGCGTCGATGGCTGCTTGCTGTTATTAATGACGACGCTTGAAAACTTTACTGCCGAACCTTAAAAAAGCCCACCAGGATGAGTTATGGGCTTGTGACCGAGTGCTGCACTGTGGCTTGAGAAATTGCCTTTGGTTGCGTACTAGGAGCTTAATAGTTTTCTTCATTAGCAATAGTTACACCTAATGGCAGGGCTGAAGGAAATGGGCTTTCACTTAAGTTTGATGACCGATCAGCAGATTGAAATCACTTCTGAACTTGACCGGAGTTTTTTTACACTTCCACAACCCAGTCTTTGGTTTGACCAGGTTCTTTTCCTCTGTTGCGATTCGAAGAAATTTGTCAAACCAACGGAGCGATTTCTTAAGCTTTTAGGGGACCAAAGGGATAAATGGGATGCATCATCCAAATAGAAAGGTTTAAAATAACGAAAAATTGTCGATCAAAATAAATTACTAAAAACTACTTCATACTTCTTCAAAATTTTAACAGTATATTTCCCAATACCACTTATAAAGATGTGAGCAAGAGCTGATTGGTTTTTCAGGTAATTGTTATTCCAAATATAGAATTTCCAGTCACTCTACTCTACGAATGCTCTGATTGGTCTTTAAGTGGAGGTTGAGATTTTATTAAGTGGAATTGGGAAATATGAATTTAAAAAAAAAATCAAAATTTTTTTGGCTCTTTGTACGGTTTAAAGAGCCAACTTTAACCAACCAAGAGTTTTATACCAACTTTTACTAAGATAAAAACATTAATAGAAAAACATCATCAACAGAAAATGACTTTTTGATTGTTTCAGCTTTTGAGTGACTAGTTCCTCGTCGCTTATGGACCCAATTAATTATGATAAATCACTCGAGTTTTTCTCTAATTATAAAACAGTGACTCTTTATGCGGTAATTGCACGAAAGAAACGGAGTCGCCTTTGGTGGATTTCTGGCGCGTGTAGGAATGATTGTGGGACCGAAATGCCCACCGAAATTTCAATGCCGAGGAGGTTCTGGAAATATGCGGCGAGGATGTTGACCCACCCGAGGTCAAAACACAAGCTACTTGTTTCGAAAATTATTCTAATTTGTCGGGGCACTTAAAAGAATGAGGTACAAGCCATTTTTCCCCAAACGGAATCCGAAGTGAGATAAGATTCTGATGCATTTGGCAGTCCTGATGGCTCAATTCATCATCATCTATTACCCAGGCAACGATCAAAATGCTGAATGTATACACAAAATGCGTTCGATCCCGAATGAGCGGATACATTCCGATAGAAAGTTTCAGCTGTATTTAAGATCCTCTATTAACATGAATGATTGCGAGATCCGCCTCATTCCGTCGGCCAGGGGGTGGCAGGGGTCACGAAGGGGATTGAATATTTCAAATCACAATCGAGTGCAATTTTGGAAGGGAGGCCTTGGAAGGGCCAAACAAAGCAGGCCTCTTTTCGATGAGCGCCCCTTCAAATCTTTTATCATCTTCCATGCCCACTAAAACAGTATCAGCGTTGCACTACTACACTACCTGTTAAATTAATTTCCAATGGACAATGAAGATTTTCGATATTAGTTTTAAAGTTGGAACGACGGAAAAAATAGAGTAGAATGGTACAACATCTTATATAGAAACTGCAACATCTTGTACGGACATCTTTAATTATTATTGCTATGCATGCAATTCTTGCTACTCTACATGGTATTGAAGTGTTCTTCTACTCAGAAGTACACCTGTACCAAGACATGGTAGGCAAGGATTATCAGTGCCCATGGCATAATACAGTTAGACTACTCATGAACATATCATCATCATTATCAGAATAATGAAGATTAGTTGGGTTATTAAACAAGTTATTTGAAATTTAGTTGACGGTAATTTCAGTTTAATAATGTACAGCTGATGTAGTTTTATTTAACTTTAAAACAAATCAGATGTCATCGTAAAATATTTTTTATTCAAATGAAAGTGATGATTGAAATGAGAAAATATTTCTTAAATCCTTAAAATCCTAGGACTTGGCAGTGTGTGGGGGTAATTTTTCAAGACAGAAAAATCACAAGATGTTATCACAGTTTTAGAGTTTTGCTGAAAAATTGTTAAAGAAAAGAAAGAGAGAAATTGTTAAAGGCATATTAGCTCTTAGCAAAGAGAAAAGTGTGTTTTTTAAGAGGTTTAGGAAATAAACTGGGTTTTAATATACATTTTCAGACTTTGAAGAAGTGAATTACATGTAGAAGTAACTAGAAGAACCATAAGGAGTGTCTGACTTAAAATACAAAAAATTGTATTGAAATGTATGTATACGTAAAGTATTGAAAATTCCGGATAAAAGAGCACTTAATATGGTCCTCAAGAGACAGTAAAAATTCCCCTTCTGCGGTTCAGACACATATAAACAGTTGTTCAAATATATTATTATACTTTAAAGCACTATTAATTTGTTCAATAGATGAGAGGTTTTACTGTACTTAGATTATTGTCAGATAGGGAACTGAAGTTTATTAATTTTAATACTTTTCACCATTCTATAAAAGTTCATAAGTTTATAAAATATGATAATTTTTAAGTTCTCTCATTCTCCCTCTCCATCTAACTCCCCCTAATTTTCTTCCTCATTCTCTGCTCTATTTTCTTTTTAATTCCATCATGGTAAAGGATGCAAAGAGGTTAAAGCAGCAAGCAAAGGAAGGAAGCACTGATGAAACTACTACACTCCTTTGGAATGACACGATTCTAACTTCTATGGCGATTCGAAGAAGTTAGAAACTCGTCAAACCAAATGAGTGAAGTTATCTAGCTAGAAAAAGTATAGGTGGGCTGCTTTTCTTTAGGAATACCTCTGGACTGGATGGGTGCGTTCTGTAACATATCTTTTCTCACTAAATCCATACTGTTGGTGCATACAAGGTGCGGCTAAAACGACCCGTCACATTCAAAACAATTTTCCAATAACAGACAATGATTCCAATCTTTTCATCCTCCCAAATAAGAAACAAATTAGAGAACCCCTTCTTCCGTCGTTTTAGTACAGTCGACTCCGATGTGATCAACTTTTGTCCTAGATCAGAATTATTACATCAGATTGATAATAATAAGCAATTTGACACTAAAAAAAAGTGGCAAATAGTGTATCTCAGTGTGCATTAAAACCACGACTATGTAGTCCTAATTGAAGTATTAAAACTTGAACATTCTTAAGGAAAAATTAAAGAGTGGAACATTTATAACAAATTAATGACTCCTTTTGTATGTTTATGTATTAAAATTGGCCTTTAATCGGGTAAAAGGAGGTTCTTAGAGGATTTCACCAAATTTTGATAACATTAAACGATATATTTATCGCATTAAACGATACATTTTGCCTAAAGTTAAATAGGAGTGATCGGGACCAGTCAATTTCGATAACATTAACTGTGATCATATTAAACGAAGTCGACTGTAAGAGATTAAATTAAAGCTGGTAATTCCTCCATTTACCATCTTCATTTGAAGCTGACAAGAAAGGAGAAAAAGCACACAATTAATTTTGTTACTTATGATGGCTCGCTCTGGTGGTAGACATTTAAAATTCCTTCATTACAACATCGTTTTCTCAAGCCCCCATCAGTTGATGGTAGTCATGTTATTTGGAAAAACACCAGCACCAAAAAATTCCACGAAATGAAAAACGGATTATTTTAAAGTAGGACCAACTGAGGGTCCCTCCAACAATTGTTGGCAAATATTGAAATAAGTGGGCTTCCGTTCCCAATCAAGCCCGTAATAAGCTCAGGCAAACGCATAAACAGTTTGGGCTAATGATATCTAATTTGTGGAAATCTGCTGCAAACGCATCCTTTCCGCTGCCATGTCTTTTTCAATCCTTGTTTTAATGATCAATTAACGTCATCCCTTCCAATGCAAGTGCGAATATCCGTGCATGACTAATAGATCGATTCCTTGGGCCGAAGAAGTCGTCAGACAGATTTTATCAACCGGGGAGAGCTGGCGATATTCATTTGTAGTCAATGATGTCCCTGTTTAGCATACCCCTCGGACTACAATGTGTAATGTATTACTCGATTCTTACATGTGGAATGCTAAACAGGTGCCTACAGGAATATTAATTTGTTTTTATTTTAATAGGTCCCGATGCATAAAGATCAGGCCAAAATGCGCTGCTCCTGGTAGTACAAAGCTTTAAAAAATGCAAAACCAGAGAGGTGTCTATAGCTAATGGAAGAATTTATGGTCTGCGAAGATGCATCAAGGATAAGCGGGTCCCTTATTTTTCGCCGAATCTGGAGTTGTTTTATGTCTGGGTGGAAGTTTATGCGCCATAAATTGGTCTTTTTTTTGCTAGCCCGTTTCCCACATTCTTCAAATCAATAGGCGCCGAGTTTGGAAGTGGGAAAGAAACAATTATGGCTCGCGAGAGAAAAGACAGGATTTCTGGACCGGAATGAAGGAATATCCTAATACGAGGCCCAGTGTAAACTTAAAGTTTAGTAAAAAAAAACTTAATTTTTTTTTAGTTAAAATTATTTTAACTATGAAAATGTGATGTCGCAATCAGGGATTAAAATTACAAAGCAGTATTAAACATTTATGAGAAGAGGGAGTTAATGTAATGCAAGCCCCGAGTTATTTTCAATAAAAGAGTTCGACTGCTACACGGCTTAAATTTTATTTCAAAGTCCTTTAAGCTAAATAGCGGACAAACCACACTTCCAAGATCTTAGAAGCCATTCACAAATTATATGGCAGACGTTTAGGGGGAGGGGAAGTTCAAACACTTGGGACACCACATTTAAAACATTTTTCCTCTATTGTTTAGAATGCTAAAGTAGGCTTTTCTTCCACTTCTTATGATTTACTGGTAATTAAAAAATTCAATTTAAATGTATCAAATATAGGTTAAATTTTAGTTTCAAAACTTCAAAATCACAATGGAATGGGGAATTAGGGGATCATTCAAATATTATTATAGTAGGGAAAAGTTTGCTATTTTTTGCTGTCAAGGTTCAAGAATACGAATAATGGTTTTGTAAGACATTAAAAACCCTTTCCTGTAACTTGCAAAAATAGCTTCATCGTAAAAATTAAATAATAAAAGAATAAATGGGTGTGGAAAGAAATTTAAAATTGAAATTTTTTAATGGTGTTCTGAGGTTGAGGTTTTTTTTATTTGGATTAAGTAATTTACTTTTAATCATTCCCCCTACATATAAACTTTAGTAAGAAGAGAATTGCGGGGGTTGGTCGATTTTTTTACTTAATTTAAAGACGGAAGTTGTTTTACCCCAAATTATAAAATTTACCCAAATTACCCCAAAATATTTTGCTTATGTAATATTTAAACACTGAAACGTGACAACTATTGTGACATGGAGGGTTAAAACTGTGCGACAGTAATTTGTGAATGACACCTTATTGGGATCCAAGTAGTTCCTGTACAAGCAAGCACCCTGTTCAAAAGTATCATCTTCAAGTTGTATAGCTCGGCACTTTGGACAAGAGCAGCCGAGTTCAAAAAAAGGTATGCCTCTCCAGAGCGAGAACCAACAACAAAAGCAAACGTTTCGAATATACCCTCTGCGCTCTCCACTTGTAATTAACGCTGGCCCAAGTAGCAAAAACAATACTTGATGAGTTTCGGAGCTGTTAAGAGATGCCGTTCTATTAGAGGGAAGCGAGCGGAGTGTTTATTTGAAGGAGAGGGAATACATAAATACAGAGAAAAAAAGCTCAGTTCCTGACGTACGGTAATGGATGCGATTCTATCGTGACAATTCTTTTTCCTATTAGGTTGCTTTCCTCCGCGCAGAAAGGTTTGCGGTGTAATTGGTGAAGAGCTGTATCGTGGGGCAGATGGCGACCATTATTTGGATCGGAAATCGGAGTCCGGTAATTGAAATGACGACACAGAGCTCGGTTTTGCTTTTTCAATTAGCGGGTGGTGCAGCGAGGGACCCCGGAAGAGCAGCGACTCGGGGATGATAGATAGTTTGGAGATAGTTAAATGAAGGAATTTCTATCAACTTACGCGTGGATTTTTCGGATGGAATACCGAGCCATTAAAGGCGGGGCTGTGACCGTTTTGGTTGTTCAGAACTTTTTATGGTATGGAGAAGTTTGTTTTGTGTGCCTGGTCTGTTTGTCTTCACTTCCTGTATGAAAATTATTCACTAACTGCATTGGTGCATTTAGTACGTGTTGTGGTATAGGAAATGCATCAGTGCATGAAAAAACCCAGATTTTTATATTCATTAATCTTTACATAATAGGAAACAATTAAGAAATAAGGACTCCAAATAATGTATACCGAAAAATAATTTAGGTTCAATACAAATAAATTATATAGATAAATTAGCTTATAATCAAAATAAAAAAATAGATAAATTGGGTTATGATTAAATTAGCCAGTATAAATATATCAGATCTCTTACTCTTATATGATTCCTTCAGAGTCATTTAGGTACACAGAAAAAAAAATATTAGCAAATGACAGTGAAAAATATTTCCGAAAAATCAAGTAAGAGCACTAAACCAATAGTCTAAGGCAGTAAATAACTCTGTTTGATTGTAGTGATTTGCAATGTAACTCTCCCCAAGCTAATACAAGTAATACATGACCACCTTTAGGCTACTATTAAACATTAACCTTCCTCTATTAGCATTATTCCCAGCATTATGGCGCCTTCTAGCAGGTAGAAATGGCACTCGTAATTAAAATCAATAGGGAATTATTAAACTATTTTTCCTTGGACACATTTTAATGAAAAAAGGGAAATATTTGATCCAGAAACCCTTAACGCTAAAGATGTTTTTGGTTAAAAAAATTAAAAATTGCACTGAGAACTTAGTAAATTAAAATTTAACTCATAAAAGTAAAAGTTTCTATAGTTTCAGTGAAAAAAGTTAAAAAATTTTCTTATACAGACGTACAAATAAATAAAAAAAACTAGTATATAATGTGCACTAATTCTTTACAATAACGTGAGAAATGGACAACAAAATGTAAATTTTGACCGAAAATAGCAATTTTAATCTAGTCACACAAAACAAATGGTCTTCTACAAGTATAAATCCCGCCAACCTCTCCCAAAGCCAGCGGATCCCTACGCTCCGCTCCATCATTCCATCGCATCTTCCGTTCGGCTGCTCAATTTGCGGTCAGCCCCTCACGACAGGGGGAAATGAGGGGAAGCCAGAGCAGCGGGGGGTCACCGCCAAGGCCACATGTCAAGGCGGCAAGAGGACAGGTAAGAATTTGCTCGCGGCCCTTTCATGACAATATGCAAATCTGCGCCGCAGCGGCGCATTTTTCAGCATCATCATAACTCTGAGGCGGAATAATGGTCTGATTGTAGGTGGTTAGCGGATGTAGCCCCTTTGGGTGCTTGTTTGGTCATCACTTCCGAATGCCAAGGGGCGTAGCTATTTCATGATCCGAGGGCCCTATTTTTAACGATTGCACTACTGACACTGAAAAATTCTTTTTCTAAAATAACGGAAATTACCAGCAGCACTGTTTCTTTCTGTACTGAGGAAATATAAGTTTTCTGTCAAATGAGAAACTTTCCGTTATTTAAAGAAACTTCAGAGTTTTTTTTATTAGTTACAGGAGGCTGCTTTTACAAAAATTAATATAGAACTACATAATAATATAATGCCATCACCAGTAAACATATTCCACATTTAGCTAAGATTGTCTTCGATTCAACAAAGTCACGAGCTATATTGACTTTTACATATTTGTTTTTAAAGTTATTCTTTTAGTGGTGATTTTATAAAATCCAAATTCATTTTGTAAAAGAATTTGCGGAAAAAGCTAGTTTTCTAGGAATAACAGAAAACTATTGTTGGAAACTTGTGGCACGATGTGAAAACGGAAACCTTCTGGTAATCAAGTCATTTTCTATAGAAAATGACTTGATTAAAGGATTTTTGTGGCCAGCTTTAAAAGTCGGGGTGTTTATTATTGGCACACATGTCACCGATTTTAGAAGTAAAAATTTTCTTTTCAATTCGGGGTTCTCCCTCTCTCTTGTACACTTCGCGAGAAAAAAAGTTGCAACTATTTTTAAAGATCTCGTGTCTTTTTACACACAATTTCATTTAAAATAAAGAACTACAAGAAAAGCAAATTTTCAAAAAGTGAATAATGAAAATTAAAAGTAATATGTCAATGACTATTTTCATTCTTAGCTATTCAAAAGGAAAAGTTTGAAGCTTGCAACTAAAATTTGACATAAAAACAAACAGTACTTCCATGTAGAGAAAATGATATATAATTTCTCATAGAATAAAAATACCAAACTTCTAAAAGCAAAATAATTTTGTTATTACCTTCAAAGTAAGACTATATTAGCTCAGGCAAAATAAAATAATTTAACAAACTATATTCAGAAATCCTTCAGAATCACTTTTATACTATGTTAACTTTGCTTCTTATTGTAACTGAATTTTAAAATTATAACTCTTAAACGAGTGCTTGTGTTCTGTGAGAACCTTCCTGAATTCATAAGGGAAAACAGGACAGTCATTGTCATAAATAATAAAAATTATCCTATTAGCATCTGTCAAAAACGATTGGAAGTCTATGATGTAGACTTATGTAGATGCCGCATATTATTGCTTAAGTGTTTATGGAGGTTTGTCATGCAAAACAATCAAAAGACGTTATTGTATGAGCAATAACAATTTCTTTTAATGTAAAAACTACTGACAGAATAAATATTCCCTAAATTTTCGGTTCACGATCCCACAGTTAGTATTGCGACAGAGGATGAGAATATCTGGTGGAAGCCCTAGGCGGTTACCTTAGGCTCTCTCCTCTCACCTGTCAAAACATAGTTTAGAGATAATTCCGCAATTTATGTAATAGAATAATTACCATAATTGGTGGGATATTTTCCGAAAGAATCACTGGATCTACGCCGAAGGGAATGGATAAACTGGGGGAAAATGTTACTTTCAAACCTAATTGGTATGTTATAGTCTTAAACTTCGACTTCTGAAAACTTTAATTGAATATTGAATTTGAAATGAATATTTTAAAAAAAGTAACCGAACCATAAAGAATACGTTACTTTAACCATATAACAATGTCCATGAGTTCGACGCAACAAGGTTTTTGAGATTATGTTGAGGTTCGAGATATTGAACGATCACTGAAAGTGGATTTTTCCTTTAATACCTGTTCTTTCAATAATGAAAATAGGAATACATTTTAAAAGTGAATACAAGTACAGTCCTTTTATTTAAAGAAAATAACAAACGCCCTACAGTAGATAAATCTCTTGGAAACTATCATTTATCAAAATATACTCGAGTCTCCTCGTAGAATTTTCACGGAATATAGATGAACAAATAGTAAAACCTAATCAAATCAGATACTTGGGGCACAGTAGTGCGAAAAACAAGGGGTATAAAAAACCGGATGCCAACACAGCAGGGGTCTTCTTATCTACCCATGGAGTATATAGCCAACCTTCGAAAGTCTGGCGATGTAGCATGATTTTCCAGTGTAGTTTTTTCACTATTCGTTTAATTTAACTTTGGAGTCTTCTATTTCATTCTGAGCACAGTTGGGTGTTCTACACGTTTAGCGTGTGTTTTGACCTCCAAGGATACAGGATTGAATTTCTTTCAATTACCTCAGACGTTTTCACACTGCTAACACGCTACCGATCTGTTTAACTTATACAACTCTAGTATATAGGTCTCTACAACTTTTTTTTTTTTTTTGAACACTCCTAAAGGAAATTTTCCGCTTCCCCTCCAACAAGAATTCCTCCCGTTGCAAGATTTGAGATTATTATATTAATTAAACTGAGTTAATATGTATACTTAACTTCTAATAACAACTTATGTTCTAAGCCAGTCCACTAATGTTGACGTAATTATTCAAAATTAAATTTGAAAACCACATTTGACATTAAATTCTAAAAGAACACTTTTTCAAATATGAGAAACAATTACAAAGCCGTTTTCAAAGATTAATGGAAATTAGTCTAGAGCTGGGTAACGAAATTATGTACCTTACTATCCAGCTTTACATGGATACTAATAAGATGTTAAAAGTTAAACTATCAAGTATCAGCCAATGGCAAAAGTTTTGGGTGGATTTTTGTAAATTTATCCAACTACTAAACCATTTGTCTTTTTAAACGTTTTATGTATTTTAAAAAACTTCTATCCAAATTCAAGTGAGGAGTATTAATACAAAACATCCTGTTATAGTTGTTAAACTGGCCCCCAGGGTTAGGTATTTCAAATGTTTTAAAAAAAACTATTTGAAGTTTTGAAAAGTAGCCAATTCTCTCATACACTATTCCCTTTAATTTTCTTTGGACTCACCACAGTGCAATGCACACCTTTTAAAACCTTTAATACATCATGATCAGGCATAAACCCTCCTCTGGATCTGCTCCTAAAGAATATAGCCGTGGTTTCGAGAATACTGGTAAATGTACAGTACACTACCTTAATGCAAGCTTTGCATGCATACTACATATCTTCAACCAAAAAAAAGCTGATTTGCTGTTTTTGTAATTTCAAAGTGTTCGTAAAACTTCCTTACAATGGAAGCGTTACGTTATGCGTCCTCAAAAATGTAATAACATTCGAATCCCATAAACAGTGAACTATCAAACGAAACCAAAATTTTATTGCTCAGCCTATACATAGTTTCCTACAGTCGGAAGTTCACTATAACCACATGAAACTAATGGTTGCTCTCTCTCGGATCAGTCGAAAATGTCTATGGAGGAGAGTCATGTCAGGTTTAATATAGCCGAAGTTGACTATATAGTATACAGTCGAATAGAGTTTGGGAGGGATATACGCTGCATATCCTCTTCTGCACATTCAAGTATATGTTGTGTATATATGAAGCATGCCGTAAAAGGAACACCAGAATGAAAAGAACAACACCCGAAACGAAACTCCATACAAAGACCGCATACGAGACGGGAATTAATCTTTCCTAAATCTATCCCTGAAAACATTTAGTATCCAACACAGTCTCCAAATCAAACACATTAGCAGCTATGCTTACAAGGAACTAAAACCCCATAATTTCGCTCCGGTGCGATGCATCTGAAAGGCCAGTCTGCATCCTTTGTGCTCATCAGCCGAATGTGCAGCCCAAAAGAAAGCGACAGCATCATCTCTGGGCTGAGTCGCTAAACAAGTTTATACTCCCATCTTCCCGTCAGTGCGATGGGCTTGCCGCGGCTATCTGGCTGTTAGATATTTGTTTTCAAGGCGTGATAACTGCTGGTATCTACCGGCCGCGTGTAAAGAAAAGGGCCAACGACCGACCTCTATATTCTTTGTTGGAGTTCACTGAGAAAAACCACGCTTTTCCGTTTGGAGTTGGGATCTTCGCATGCCGGATCCTTCCTTGATAGGGGGATCTTGTGGTGTCTAGGGTTGATGCAGGAGAAAAAACAGTACCTTGACATTTGATGGACATCGGATTTTGTGTTTGTTTGCTAGTCTGGGTATGAGGCTTCTTAATAAGTTGGTGGTCGAAGTGAATTTCTTGAAGCCAAATTTCTCAGATAATTTGGTTAGGATGGAGTGGAAAGATTACTTTAGATAGCGGATGTCTGTATCCACACCAATTACAGAGCGGAAGGTTTAGGAATTTTGAGGGAAAACAAATTTTAACTGTGTACTTAAATATTATTATACGTTTTAGTTATTATTTACCATAGTATACAATTTCGAGATAAAGAATTTTTGAAATTATAAAAGCTCTTAGTCATAAATAATCAATAGAGAATAGGTATACACCCAGTAACCTTATTGAACCGACTTACTTAACGCCATTAATTACAATACATTTCGATACTTTAAATCCTCGAAATTAAAAGTGTCTTAAAAGTTTTAGAAGCATAATTTAGGTGATAAGGTTTGAAATAGGGAATATAGAATACCTTCACTATCTGGAAGTCAAAGGACGCCAAAATAATTATTCTAAATTCCCAGATGTCAATTTTTCGAGATAAAAAAAAAACTTAACAAAAATGAGAATTTGGAAATTTTTCGGAAGTTGAGTTTTGATATTTCGAAAATGCACTATAGTAGTTGGCAAATAAATATAGGAATTGAAATTAACATTGAAAAGATTACATCAATGGCGGAAAATCAAGGGTTTCGAGACACTGATTTCAAGACATCTAGAAGTCACTATGGAAATAATAAATTACTCTTTATTTTATTTCAGTCCTTGAAATTATACTAAATACACAGAGTCAAGAAAACCATAAAGAAATAAAAAACAATAAGTGAATACGGTTGTGAAGAAGACTTAAAAATACTAAGTTGGAAGATAAATTCATAAGAGACTTCTGTTTTGTAGGTAGGGAGAGGTCAAGGTCAATAACAGATAGAGCTAAGGAGTTAATAAGTAGATTTAATTTATTTCAATTATGTTCTTATTATTGATGTCAACAAGAATTCACATCTTTTATCCCATTGAATTCCCTATTTTCGCATCTGAAGTTGATGTTGAAAAAATCTACATCCGCATATGCCAATAAAATCTACATCCTCAGCTCTCATAGTATAAGTTTGGATGCTGCCACACTTATCAGGAGATAAAGAAAGATCAGGAGAACCTTAAGTAAACACATCCTAAAACTTTGATAGAATCAAGAGGAGAAAGAAAGAATCTTATAATCTTCAAGAGGGATGGTAAAGCCCTTTCCCTTGAATGAAGAAGAAAATAATGCGATGCCTTATATTGACACTTGATGGACATTTAGGTTTTTGCGTTTGTTTCTTAGTTTGAATATGATGCTTCTTTTAATAAGTTGGTAGTTGAAATGAATTCCCTGCTCAAGAAGAATATTGTTCGCCTGAGGCAGAAAGGGATAACTCCTGGGTCACACGGGTATCATTCTCTCGTATAGTAAAAACCTATGCTCCGTGTGTTACATTTTACCCAAGAAATAAGAGAGTGAAAATATCGAAATAATGAAAATGAAAACGGGGAATGAAATAATGAAAATGAATAAAGAAGGGGGAGAAAATTAATTAACACAAGGACGGCACATGGTAATTTATTTCAGGGGAGTGAATTTATAATAGTAAGAAGCGCAAAATAACAATCAATTAGAAGCTATTAACTTCAGTTTTTAAACTCTTGAGGTTGGAGGGACACGGGAACATCAACTGCTTTGCAGAGTACGGTACCTGTACAAGTTAATTTTCAAAAGTCAAACAGAAAAAAATACCTTAAAACTTCAATGACATTAACAGTTAAGTATCTTTAATAATATCTGAAAAATAATAGGAATTTTGTTTCATTCTGATATATTATGTACTATGTATTATGTATTATTATATTATTCATATAATGTACTTTCGAGGAGATGTCTGGGGGAAGGAAGGATTTGTTTAGAAAGAAGCCCTAGTGGGGGGTCATGCGGTCTCATGGCTTTGGAAACTTATACAATTAAAAGCAGTAAAATATCTTGAAACAGGTGGAAGAAAACACCCCATGCCCCCCTTGATATACATACACCCATAAACAGGACCCTCTTGGCCCCCTTTGAATTTGGTGAACAAGAAAGGAGATGGGCACATTTTAATTGTTTCCTATGGTATTAAATTTTTGATCTTCGAGGGCTTATACATACTATATATCCTAATATACAACCATACAGCCCCTGACACTTTTTGCCAGTGACCAGATAAAAACCTATTGTCGTCCAGATCTGGACCCCATAGTCAGCGTACTCCTAATAAATTACTCCCGTCACAGAAGCGAATCATCCCTATAATCAGAATAATGAAATGGACTTCTCCGTAATCGTCCTACTATCTCCAGCCATGCCCGAATTTCTGCGCATCGCAACGGAAATGGAGTCGTTATGGGCTCGACGGTTGTTTTAACACCTGCCCGCTCCACGACCAAAGACAAAACATTCCCACCAAAGAGACAAATGATACCCGACATCCAGCGCGACACTGCATCGAGGTAACAAGCTTGGGCAATAAATCTTACAAAAACGTCCAGTTCCGAGACTCATTATTATCATCTGCGACGGGGTATTTGTGCCTATTTTGGAGGCCCTTCGGGGTGCTAAAATTAATACGAGGCTTCAGCACTCGGCTCGGGTGGCCCCTCGATTTATAAGGGGGTTGTAATCTCAAAGTAGCATCGATGAGCCCGTCTTATGGCTGTAGAGATGGAAGATCTGCTTGAAAAAAAGTTAAAAATGAATGTCAGGATGGGGAGCAGTGTTAGGGGTGAATCAAAAATGAATGTTTTAGGTGTCGATTTAGTTCGATTTAGTTAGGTGTCGGATTAGTTTTGTTTCAAATGCGAGGAGTTGTAGCATCGGGGTGGATAGTTGAAAGAGATAAAAGTGTTTTAGAGTTTCGGGTCACGGGGTACTTTAAATACAAATAATAAGATTGCGTTTGCTACACTTTCATAAGAATTTGCAGACTACATAGTGTAGACCAAATAAATAATGTTTACATAAATTCTAACCTCGTTACTTCTTTCCTCAACCTTATGTTTGCGAAAGAAAGCACGAGACAGAAAATGAAAAAGAGAATAAGAAAGGCGGGAGAGAAGATGAGAGATAGTGAAAGAGATATGGGATGAGAATAGAGAGGGAGAGTAAAGAGAAACCCTAAAACTTCCAGGATCTTCGGTTAAACTAACTCAGAAAATACAATAATAAAAATAACAATGTTGTTATTTTGATTCAATATTGGGTTAATATTGGAAATAAAGTATCAACTCCCACTGTTCGTTTTGATACCTCCACCGTAAAAGTCTAGGTATTTTTTATACCGGTTGTGATGATAAATTTGCAAATGCGTTTCTTAGAAAGTTGTCAATAACTCGTATAACAGAGTGGGATCGTATTGCGAAGCGGAAGAAATGATGTCTGTCAAACCTTTCTTTAACTGCAGCTGCGGTTCCCATACCTTTTGGATCTCTTTCCAGATTAAAACAATCATTACGGAGACAAATTTCAATCAAGTTTAGAATTTTAGAAAATTCACATTAGAAAATCTTGAAAAAGTCTTTTAGGTTTTCGTAAAGCATTTGTTGATGTTACGGGAACACAGTTTGAGAAAAATTTGATTGGAAGAGCAAAAGATATATCGAGCAGAGTCAGGTGGAAATATGTTCCTAATCAAAGGATTCCCTCGATCAATACGTAGCTTTTCCTCTAACATTACGTAATTAACTAACGACCCCTTAATCCAAAAAATATCTTTCCGATTGAAAAAGACATAAGAGCATGTGATTATTTCATGATGAAGAGAGCAAAATGTTACAATGTCGATGAAAACACACTAAATACCTTTGACAATGGCTCATTCAAGGAATACCTTCGCTGCACAATCACTTTCCTAAAACGACCATAAAACCACAGCCATTAAACTTAATCTGGCATTAAAATTCCAGTTTACAAGTGCAGCGAAAAACAAATTCAAAGTAGCCAAAAGGTATCAGTTCCCCTATATTTGAAGGCAACAAAACCTCTGTAAATTACCCAACCCGACAAAAAAAGAAGCCAGACGCGCAAAAAACGGACAGGTGGAACAAAAAAAGGCACCGACCCCCCGAAAATGCCATTACTGATCGGTCAAAAATATTAAATTTCCAGATCGTATCGCGTTTGTCGTTACAGATACATCACGTGCGCCGTAAAAATTGCGATATCTAATTCACTGCTCGCTTCTCACCTTTCGACAGCCCTATATGGCTCGACTTCCCCGAGATGTCAGCCAGAGAGACGGATCAGAAGCGACCCAAATCACCTCGACAGCAGCGACCTGCTTCCTATAGCAGCGATGTTCTTTTTTGGATTAGGCCGAACTTCCATGCAGCGATGCGACCTGTGTGTCACGGGGTAAAACGGTCGAAAATTTCCTCATCCATGTAGAATCTTGCCCTGCCATTGGTCCTTAATGCTATGACGTAGTAGTTATGTCATCATTTGTAGGGAGTTTATAGGCCGTTGCTCGAATCGCTGCATGTAAACCCGGCCTTATGGGTGTTCAAACGCGCTATCTCGCCCCAGTAACCATTAATGGATGCAGTGGGACTTTCTCTTCTACCTGATTCTGTTCGAGTTATGCAGTGGGGAAATTATGCGATGCCTCAATTCAGAAGAGATAAATTGACAATAAAGATAAGGCAGTACTCCTTGAGGAATAGGGCATGGTAACCATTAATGGCATTGGAAGTGTAGGAAGACATTCTCATATGACTTTATCTGGTGGGAAAAGTTATGGTAAGACGTTTTATCGACGGAGAGTAATAAAGAGGGGGATATTTTGATTTGTATTGGGTTCTAATATTTTAAATTTGTTGGAAGCTATCAACATTTCCCTCCATAAGATTCTCTAGAGATTTATTTAAATTTATTCTTATATTTCATTCCATTTCATCTAATAAATATATCACTTTAATTCTGACCCATAATATACTAATAGCTGTTCCCCTTTATCTTTCCGTATAGAGAAGGTAAATTACAGTTTTCCTCTTATAGGGTGAAAAACCATATCTCAAATGAAAGTCTATTTCTACAAAATTATTTCGCAATTATGTTGCAAAAACATTTAACAAGGGAAATAGAATAATTCAATGCTTTTTGGTATTTAAGGCAAGTGAATAACATTTATAAAAGCACGGTAAGTTGAATTCGTAGAATATGCATTAGAACTTCAAAAATTAGAGTTAGGAACGATAGAAGGTTCTCGGTATCTCTCTCATTAGTTAACTTTTAATAGCGTATAATTTTGAGTTATATGTTTGGTAAGTGAATTTAAGGTATGAAATCTCTCAAATGTCTGAACATTATTATTTTTTTTAAACATTCTAAGCGACATGGACTTGGACATCTTAGCATAAGATGTCTGTAAGAGGTTAAAAGCTGAAAATATGATAACGTTTTAAATTTCTTTTCATAATTTCTAAGAAACTATGAAAATTTCTAAAATCATGACTTTATCTTATATTCTATAAGGCTGCAAAATCTATGTAATCTGCTTCAAATAATCCTAAGAATAAACGCATAATAAATTCGGTGTGTATTTACCGAGAAGTCTAAGCAAATAGTACCATCCTATCTGATTCCTGACAGAATACACGCGTTTCCGACATTTTACCTAGTAGGATTTTGCTCTTCAGACTTGGAGTCTGAACATGATAAAAGTAAAAAAACTATGCAAATCAAAATTTATTACATTATTTTGAGAAGCCTGAAAAAATCGAATCAAAAGGGTTTTTTAATCTTACGACACACAAGCCTAAGTAATCTGCTTAATAAGTCAACCGCCTTCTGAGTCATGCTGAAACTCCAAAGAATAACCCCGGGTCATCTGGAGTTCCGAGTATTTACCAAGACATATCCGCAAGTATCTGCTATGATTATCTTTGCGTTGGTGTGGCTTATACGATAAGTTATAGCCTTTTCTACAACACGAACATTTCATCGCCAAGGATGATGCGAAGAGCTTAAATCTCCAGAAAAGGATAGATAGCTTTGAGTTAGATCTCGAGGTATAACCGGCTGCACCTTCTTAAATGCTCACGCGTAGGAAACAGAATAATAAAGCACTTCATCTCTGAGGTGTACCAGAAAATTTATATTCTATGGAAAAGTCTTGGGCACAATTTGTCTTCTGCCGAGAAACATTGTATCTGGTTTGTATTCTTAACCCTTTACGTGTTGTTGAGAATACCACATAGATCAGGGTTGCTGTAACATTTGTTATTATGGAATGCTAGAGTTGGAGTAGAAGAAGCATGCATGTTAAGAAATAAGACTGGAGTTCTCTCGCAGGTATACGTATATTCGTTTCTTAAACTTATTTTTCATGCTTAAAACCATGACACATAAATGAAAAATTTATTAGTTACCTCTTTTAATCTAATATAATAAAAATCAAATCTTGTCTGTGTGTTTGTCTTTAATACAAATCCAGTTTCCTTCCGATCTGCACCAAACTTGGTATACATACGTAAAAACACCCCATTTGAAATTTAGGCCATGTTTCGAAGTTCTAGAACGACCCCTTGACCCTCTTTTGACCGTTTATATGGCCCAAAACGCTTATTTTTCTCCATTTTTAAACTTTTGGTCCGAAGCCAACTAAATACCGTCACTAAATCAAAAAAATTTATTTCATGATCTAACTCGTGTCGCGGCAGCCAATGAAATAATCGAAACACTTTTTTCGTTATAAAAGAAAAACTAATCATGGTAAAAGTACAATATTTTACACACATATACAATTATTTTTTACAAAAAGATTGTCGTTTCGTTTTTTAAAAAATTCGAATTAGTTTTAGAATTATTAAGATTCAAAGTTTCAATTTTTTCCCTGGTCAAACATGGCTACCGTCAACCTATACTTTCCTTTGTTTTTTGGAACCGGGATGAAAAAGACGTTAGGAACACCAAGATAAAAAAAGTTACCGGGAACACCGGGATATTAAAAATTATTACCAGGAGAACCAGAATATAAAAAAAATACCGGGAGAACCAGGATATAAAAAATACCGGGACCACCGGGAAATGAAAAAATACCGGGAACATCGGGACATAAAAAACTACTGGGAACATTGGGATGATTGGTAATTTCGGTTACAGAAAATTAGACATATACTTGAGAAAACTAAAAATAAATTGATACACTCCACCCTTGCAAGGTTAGTTTTTTTTAATAAAGTGTTCATGTTATCTTTAAGTAATAGCCCTAATGTAGAAAGTTTTGGATTTTATTTGGTTAGTTAGGGTCGTTTTAAAGAAGGAGATGTTGCTTTTCTCCTTTAAACCAGGAAAGTATTTTTTTAACTGTGGAAACTATAAAACTACCCCATATAAATACAATATCCTTCTGGTCTAGACACACTGGCTGTAATACAGCGTCAAAATATTATAACAGGAAAAATTATTAATATAACTGTGGTTGAGAGTGCATGGGATGACACTTTTACCGTATGAGGTAAGAGCAGGAACCTGGTGCATTCACAAACAACAATCTGAGTGTAGAAAAAGCTCATTCTAGTCCCGTAATTTCTACAAGGTGTACACAGAAAAACAAGCAAAGAAATTTTCATTGCTTAGGTTGTCTATAGGGTTATAAAGGTGAATATTTAATTTCAACGCGATACATCCGGATATCCCCTTGGCCACGCCCCAACCATAAAATAAAACTTTTGCTTTTTCGAGTCCATTCCACGGCTATTCGTTACATGGATGAGGTCGCTGGAAAATAATCACATTCCTTTTGTACGGTAATGCCTCTGACCCTGGTATGGGCCGAGGTCATCAAAGCAAAATCTCAGCACAAACAGGCCTCTACGCAATGAAAACATTCTTCTGTTATTCCAACCTTACGCTCGAGCACACAGAGGCCACAAGAAAAACAAGGAGACTCATCTCCTGACGAAACAGAAACGTAAATCAAAGTCCTGCAGAGCCGGGTAGCTCCGGTGGGGGTTCTCCTGCTCCTTCTACGCGTAGGGAAAACGGGGAAAACGGTAGCTGGGAAAAGGGACAGGCCGCTGATTTGGGGTTTTATTTTAATTGGTAAAGGTAGTACGACGTTCAGAGAGGACGTGAGAGGAATGGCATGGGGTCCCCTGGTGTGACCCAGTTGAATGCAATTCTGGTGTGCAGGTGTCACTTATTATGAGAAGGGGGAGAAAAGAACAAATGGGATTCTATGTCAGTAAATTTTAATTTACTCTTTATATTTTCCGTTTGAAAGTCATCCATTTTTACTAAACAGTATTATATTGTCGTCGGGCTGAAACGTGTAGAAACGATGTTCCAAAAAATATTTTGTTTCTTTCTCTCTATCTCTTATCCTTTTACTCTCTCTCTCATTCACCCTCATTCTTTCTCTTTTTTTCTGAGAAGTCTTGCTAAAGAAGCAAGCAAGGAAGTTAACATTAAGAAAACTCCTAAGAAAATGATGTGAATAAAAACCTTCTGCACGATCAAAGCACACTTCTAATGCGTGCTCTTAATACGTCTAAGACAAAAGGAGGCAAACAAGCATTTTTAATACGCTTGTTTACCTATCGATCGCGGCTCAAAGGTAGATATAAATGGCAGTCGAAATCCGATAAAAATCCCTGAAAAGGGGAAAGAAGCAGACAGACTGAAAATGCCATTTCTCACTAATAAAAAAACTTCACTCGAACAAAGCCTCGAAGGAGGAACAAGTAACCTGCCATGATCGCCGAGGGTGGCTGAAGTGCATCGAGGTTTCCCACCAATCGACCTTGCCCAATTCGGTTTTATTCTTTTATATTAGGATCTATTACCGTCCAGAAGGCTTAAAAGAATTTTGAACCTCTTCACAAAAGAAATTCCTTCTAAAAGGAAGGATTTTAGCGGTGGCCTTAAGGAACCTCATTCGTTACTCCAACTCCTCCCCCAACTGACTACCAATCGAGCTGTTGCAAAACGACTTGCCCAAGGAAGACTGATAGCTTATTGAACGCTACAAAAGAGGGAATTGTGCCTAGTGTATTAAAAGGTGATGGAAACGGAGGGTAAAAAAATGGGTTTAATCGGACTGGGATGAGAAAAATTGAGCTACAAATCACTCTGACTGAAGCAAGGAGAATTGTTGGTGTTGAAGAGTTTTGAGTTATAACTAGTACGAAAGGGATGACATTTTAACTTTTTACTAGAAATTTAAATTGGTGGGTAGAATAGAATAGAATGGAATAATAGGGATACATCGACTGATTTTTTCAACAAAGTGCTTAAATGTTTAGTGTTAAAAATATTTCCGATGATACAAATGACGTATAGTAAAATCATTGTTTCTATTATAGGTACTATATACCATACCATAATACAACAACAAATACATCTTGGCTAAATTTTACGGGCATGGCAATAATGTTTACTCTTTAAATGATTTACTCTCATTAAAAAGTAATTAATTTTTTTATAAAAACATCGTTTATACTTATGCTAATAAATCATAACCTAATTGAGCTGGTTCTTATGCGTATAGTCAAATGTTCCCAAGTCAAAAAACTATTTATAAAAATGAAAAATTTGTTCTAAACTCTTTTCTTTTGGGAACATTTGGAATATCTTGCTAAGTTTTCAAAACACTTAAATAAATTAAAATACTTTTTTATTTCAGAATGGAGGGAAAGAAAATTATGCTAATAAAAGTGATGAAAGAGAAGATGGAGAATTCAATTCAGAACTCCCTACTAGCATGGTAAATATACGTAAATATAAACGGTAATATTCCGAGATATTTTAAATCTAAACCCACGTTGAGTAAGCTTTAAAAGGTTGACCACCCCTGGTCCATTACAATTACTAATGAGATTTCATTACTCTTAAGGATAACAAGGATTCATTTTTCAAGCAAAGACCTCCAACCAAGAAGGCGAAGAAGACCTTAAAAACAACACCTTCACTCGAAGCTGCGTTCCCAGCCAGGGTGTATGCACACAACCGTCTCACGCAGACCACCATATCCAATCCTCCAATCGAGAAAATAAAAGTCTTCAGTCGGCTGGAGAAAGGAGAGGCTTTCTGATGCGACAAGAAAAATAATTAAGGAAGTAGTCGGACAACTTTAAAGATCTTGTAAGTTCGGAAAAATGTTGCAGCAGGTGGCACAGATGCCGTTTAATCTTTCGGGAGATGCATCGACGATATGGTGTACACAGGACCACACGTACGCCAAGAGACGAAGGAAACAAAGACACCTGATAGGAGTCCTCATTGTAGTATGGGTGTCGATCCTATGGGGATATTTTCCCATCGTGTCTAGAGATATCTTATGTTATGACACAAACGGCTATAGATGGATTTTAAAGTTTCTGGTGGAGGGCTTCTCTTGAATCATTCATGAATTTTACCTCGTTGAAGAGGGAAAATACATTTTTTTCTTAAGCCTTAAATTTAGTAAAATACACTGGAGAATATGTATTTTTCAAAACCAAAAATTGGTGTAAGATGGCATGGCAGGGTATGTGTTTTCATAGAAAACTTGACAAGTAACAAGAGAGCTTGCTTAGGTTGTTTTGGGTCGAAAAATTGTGATTGAAATTTAGTGACTAAAAAATAATTGGGATTGATCGTTTTTTTTTAAATTTAAAAAGAAAAATTCCAGAATTCAAGAATAAACAAAACAAAATTAGGATGCTGCTTGTACTATGCAATGAGCGATACAATTTCCCTCACATTAAAAAAATCCTGTTCTTTTTAGAAAAAAAGTAAGCATGTACCTCCATGGCATGTACGCTTTCATTTAAGAGCAATGGAATTTATTATCCTTAAACAAACCAAGTCCTTTTAAATCTAGTTCTGTCTCTATCAAAATCGAAATGAGTGAGCTTGTTACTACATTCTCCATTCAGCACTGTCGATCGAGACAGGAAATCCAAACGTGTGAAAGCTACAACCTTTAGTATTTTACTTAATATATTAAGAAAGTCATAAAGGCTCGCCAGTTGGAAGGGTTTATTTCCCGGACCACACATAACGACATGCGAGTTTAATCAAGGAGATAGAGCACACACAAGACATAAAACGCCACCAAAACGATTCTTCGCGCGATTCCCTGACCACTGTCGTGAGGACAAGATCCTCCATAAAATCCACACAGCAACAGCAAATTGCCACAGTGACAAGGCTCAAAGTGAAACTGGCTTCTTCCATCGTTTTTAATGAGCGGCAGCCAGTTGGCTCATTTGGGAGAGAGTGGGACAGTTTTTACGATCGAGAAATTTTTGTGGGGTGACCTTTTTAAAGTTGTCCGTCAAGAGAGTGCCTAGTGGCGCCGCCTGCAGATCGCGATAAAAGAACCTGGATAGGGCCATAAAATTTTATGACCTTGGTAAAGTGGAGCGGTGTTTCACTGGAGAGGAGATTGGTGAAGTTTTCCATCGGAAGTCTCTCTTGGGGAACCATCTCCTGGTCTTCGCCACTATTTTCTCATTTAACATGCAGAGGTTTATCAAGATATTGGAAGTTTATTATTTCCCTAAATAGTTTTTCCAGCAATAAAATGGCAATTTAAGTAGCTCTAAGTGGAATCAAGTAGGTTTTACACACATTTGAAGTGTATTTAAAGAGAGGTTGCAAAATAAGGCAATCCGTGGGATAGGTGGATTTAAGAGGTTCATGGGAGCTATGTCCTATCAACTATTTCTTTTTCCTATTCCTATTTTCTTTTTTAGGGTAAAAGATGTTTCCAGAGAAATCTTAGTTAACAAGCCTCCCAAACAAGTGTCTAATAGCTTGCCCCACCGCTTTCTTCCTGAATTCACCCATAATTCGTGGTTCACATGATCTCCGGTTACCTTAAGATATAATACTTCTTTCAAAATGCTCAAGGGTAGGGGAGATTCGCTCAAAGCAGGTATGCTAACTTTGAAAGTTAAAAAAATCTTAGTTATTGTTTGATTGTAGTTACAAATTTGATTTTATATAATAGGTGAGTTAACATTAAATCGTGTCAAAATAATATACTATTATCAGCAGTATGATAATGATAAATGCACTAGTTTTCGACTATTCAGAAGAAACATATCTTAAGGTTTTTCTTTTAACAATATCACTATTTTTTTATATTGCCCCCAGTCACCCTATATTACAAAGACGATGTTCTATCGGAGTTGATCGAAACTCGGGAGTGTTCGCTTAATCACGGCACACACATACTTTGACACCCGGGTTCCATGGTTCCATACGGCAATATACGGGCGACTCTCCCCTTTTTATGACTTTTTACCACATAAATACATTTTGCCCATCCGACGTCACTTTAATCAGTGAAATCCTTTGGTACTCCATCATCTTCATCCGTTCTGTATTCGTTGGTAATCCATCCCTTAGTGAAGATAATGTAGTTTGAAAACATGCTTTCACTCAAACATATCTTAAAATTGCTATTCACTCTTGGGGGGGTAACCATTGATAGGGAGTTTTTGATTTTTCTGAGTTATGATCTTCATAAAGGGATCTTGGAGCTGATCAATGATTAGCCCATATAGTGAAAGAAATTCTTTGAACAATGGAATGCACTTGACCCAAACCCACAGGCCAAAAGATCAAAAGTCCAAGTGCACTGCCAGCGACAGATTGAGCGTGCTGCCGCAGAAACGGGTCATCAAGAAAGAAAGGAAGGCACTTTCATTTTCCGGAGAGAGCGAGCAAAGAAGAAATGGAACGGGAGAAAAAGAGAAGATGGGTGCTTTGTGATTAGCCGAGCCAACACTTTCCTCAGTGCTGCTCAAATTCGTGTCTTCCTAATGATATCATAATTAACGGCGGACCGTATTGGAGCGATATCGTCCTTAGCTCCACCCCTTTCCTTGCCTCGAGACAATCAGATATGCGATGATGCGCGGATAGGGCGTGGCGCGCGCAATATTGTGATTCGTCAATCGGCACGTCACACACGACTGCTCTGGCCACTCCCACCGGCGCGGATTAAACAGAGACGGAGTGATTATGCTACTTTTTGAAAACGCGTCCAAAATAAACAACTTATTGGAGGAGTGGTTCTTCCTTCGCGTAATGGCCGAACCGCTTCTTTTGCTGCTTCCTTCGGGCTCCTCAAGATAAAGACGGACATTTGGCGAGCGATAACAAATAATGACATTACTTGACTGCATCACTACGATGTTCGAGCGTTTAGAAACATCAACTTAAAAACTTGTCCTGATTTATTACTGATAATTTATGTTTAATGGGGCCGTTTCGGTTTTACATGTTACCCCGGCCGTTTTAGTTTGTGGGTGCGATCTGTTTACTCTTCATTTTGATATCGGAATCAAGAGTAGAAAACACTAGAGTGAGTTATGGTAGGTTTTCAGCTTTAATAATGAAGGCGGATTAAGAAAATATCACTTGAGGGTATACTAACAGAATATCTCCATTTTAGGCAAAATACAGATTTTGTCTGTAACCCAGCGCCACTCTAAAAAAATTCTATTGTTTGAACAGATGTTCTGAAGTCCTTTACCAGAATATCTTCATTTCATGTAAAATACAAATTTCCTCAACTCCAAAAAAGTTCTGCTGTTTTAACAGACTTATTCCATAGTACTTTTCACAAAATATCATATCTCCATTAATTATACTAAAATATATTTTCTTGTTATCAGATCTTCGGCGCATCATTTATTTGTTGTATTCATCTGATTCGTTGTTTCGTATCATCTATCTTATCTAGAACTATGCATTATCGTTGTTATTCTTTTTTATTGTTGAATAAAAATATGAAGAATCAAATATCAAATGATTCAAGTTTCAAATGTGACGACTAATTCTTTAAATTTAGAAATATCAAAAATACTCGCTTAGTGTCAAACAATTCTACAGTCACCCACTACTGTAATATTTTTATTTTATGATAGAAATTTGGAAATCGTATTTAACGTGATGCGGCCCGAGTCACCCTGTTGCGACAACAAAATCAATTAACAAACGGGCTTGTGACGTTTTTTATGGTCAATGATAAGCTAGACTACAGGGAATCTGTATTACGTACAGAGACAACTTCTATCGGTAAAGAGGATCTACTGTGTACAGGAAAAGGCTTATCAGCAGAGCATTACCCTGCAAAAATTACAGGAGTATTCTGTTATAGCAAAGCTGACGGGATTTATTTGTTAAATTACAGGTGAGAGGATAATAGGGAATAAAAGCCTACCCCCTTACGGATATGATATAGGGGAGCCTCTACACTGCAAATACTCAACCAAATAGGATTAAGAATACATTTTTGTCCTTAAAGTAACAACACTTTAGTTTGTGTCGTTCGCTAGAACACCTCCAACTTAACTGTGTTGTGAGTGTTCTGAATAGGTTTGAAAACTGTTGCTATCGAGAAACGTGTTATAAAAATAATATTGTAAAATATTTTTGGTGAAATTCTGTTGTTAAAATAGTTTTTAAATCTTAATGTGTTCTTTAAATTTTGATCGAAACACTATAAAAACACATTTTCCGTCTTTGTAATTTTTAGCAACACTTTACAGTTAGTTCTATTTTTAAAACACATACTGGATAGCAACTTTTCAAACATATTTAGAATACTTATCACTACAAAATAAAGTTCAAAATGTTCTAGCGAACAGCATAAACTAAAGTGTTGTTAATTTGCGGAAAAATGAGTGTTCTTAAAACTGTGTTATGAGCGTTTAGTGTAATCAGAAATAAAGCTTGCTTTTTTTACTGAACTGAAACTTTACAATAAATTAGAAAAAGTATACAGGAAGAAAAGTTTTACGAAATAAAAAGTGTGTCTATAAAAATAATGTTGAGAAATGTTGCTAAAATGTTACAGAGACAGAAAATGCATACTTATAGTGCTTTTCGATTTAAATTTAAGACCACATTCCAATTCTAAAGACTATATTTTAATAACATATTTTTATCCCAACATTATACAACACACATTAGGACCGATTTCTGGAAAGCAACACTTTTCAAACATATTCCAAACACTATCGCAACTCAATAAAGTGTTAAGATGTTCTATAGATAAACAACAAAAAAAATTTTGTTAATTTGAGGACAAATAATAGTGTTCTTAAATGTGTTGTAAGCGTTCGGACCTATGATAATTTTCAAAATAAATAAACAGCCTGCTGTGATTTTGGAGCAATTGAAAAATCATGTACAGTAAAAAGCTTATAAGTTCTTTCATAGTATGTGCTTCGCATCACATAAGAGTATCAAACTTTTTAAAAAGAACGCTAACATTTAAAAGGATTAGTAGATTCATTTTAGTTGATAACTAATACCAAGAAAGACGGAAAGGAGTATAATTTATGATGCATCATGAGCAATGGCGAATCCAGGATTTTTGTCTGGGGGTGGGCTGAGTTTCAAATGTAACCTATTATGTAAGACTTCTTATATGGTACTAAAATATACTGAAAAAAAACCTGTGATCTGAAAGACCTATCAATGAATAAAATGTAGATCTAGCTGGAATCGACCTGGATGTGCGTCAAGTGCCGAAGTTGAGTCGGGTTAAAAATCTGGCTTGAGCAAGCTGTATTCCAGATTGAAATCAAACTTGAATCCTGAAGTGGCTATTCGGTTTGAATTTTGTTTGATTTTTACCTATAATTTAATCAAGTTAGGATATATCAACCTGGAATTGCCCTTTAATATTGCTGGACTTAGGCAAGATTGAAACATCCAGTTAATATACAGGAATTATCAGGCTGGAATCCAGAATGTGTGCTGTGAAACAATTTCTGATGTCATGTTTTCTAACCCTTAAAATTCATAGTTACACATACTACTGGGTAAGGAGTGAGCCATGAAAATAAAGGAAGTGCGATAATATCAATCATAAAAATTACCTCCCGAAACGAAATTTTAAAATTTTTTCGTCATATATTCTACATATATATCTAAACTTAAAAACCTATAGAATATAATAAAAAAGTACAATTTTGAATGCTAGAGTAGGAGCTTCAATAGCTTAGAGAAATTTTATTACAGTGACTCCACTTATCTCCAAAACTTCATTGTCAAAAAATTAAAAAATGTTAAAAATGAGCGAAGTGCCAAGGAACGGACAACGGGATGTTATAATAGAACACTTATATTATATTAGGAGTCCTTTTTTGACTTATTATTTCAAAGTTCTTAAAAATTACCAAATTCATGACTTAATAAAGGCCTCAAACAAGATGAATATGTAAAAAAAAAAAAAAAAAATTGGCACCTGTCGGAATTTTTTCAAAAAAGTTAAACCCAAAGTATGTACTATTTTCCCCCTTGGGCACTAAAAATGGCGCTTAGACGTGACACAAAAGTAGCCATAACTCCAGAGCAAAATTTTTTCCCGCAAAACGGTGATACACTTTTTACTATGGTGTAAAACCTTTGGTGTAAATTTCAGCCAAATCAAAAATGTCAACCATGACAACACAAGTGTATACCTCACTCCCAGAAAATTACTCTTTATAAAACTTAATTTCAATTTTAACTGTGCTATTTACCAAAGCGTGAATGTCTTGGCTCTGGGGAGGGGGGCTGCAGCCCCACAGCCCCCCCCTCTGGATTCGCCACTAATGAGGTTTGATTTTAGGACTAAGAATTGTTTCCTTTTGTAAATTTTAAATATAACTTACTTTACAAAATATCATTCAATTATATACTTATATGTATATTATTATCATAATTTTATACAAATACTGAATAGGAAAAACATATGAGTAAGTTCTAAAATCAAAAGATTTCAAGGAGTGCATTTGATCTCCTTCAATAGCAAGAACGGTGATCCAGTTTAATTTGTGTTTCGCACACGAAAATGCATGAAACACTATTGTAACGTTAAGTAAACACAATAATAAATAAACCCTTCTTATCAAAAGTGTTGTTTGATTGTGAGAAAAAGTAGGTGTTATAAAAGTGTTGCTAAAATTACAGAGACCAAAAATGTGCTTCGAACCAAGTTTAAGAACACTTTCAGATTCTAAAATTATTTTACTAACACTATTTTAAAACACATTTCTGAATCGAACACATTTCTAACACTTCTAAAACATATTTAAAATACTGTCACAACAAAAAAAGGTGTTAAAGTGTTCTAAAAACACAACTAAAGAGTTGTTAATTGGAAGACAAAGAAGTGTTCTAAAGAGTGTTTATTATGTGGTGGAGCGTGTGTACGTGTAGTACAGTATATCAGCAGTTAAGAAAAATTTCTTCGGAGTGAGTCTGGGAAGGACAAACTTTTAGGGAATTAGAAACCTTTTCATTTTAAGAAAAAGAGCACAGCAAACGATGAACACAAAAATAAACACATTATAAACCCAAGTAAGAACACTTTTTTGTGCTCAAAGTAACAACACTTGAACTGTGTTCTTAGGTAAAGTGTGAGGTAAGGTGTTTTTACCCTTTTAACACCTTATTGTCTTGTGATAGTGTTCGAAATATGTTTGAAAAGTATTAAAATGTGTTCTTTCCAGAAATGTGATCTAAATAATGTTGAAAATATGTTTAGAATCTGATAGTGTTCTTAATCTGGATTGAAATGCTTAACGAACATATTTTTAGTCTCAACACTTTTACAACACATTCTTTTTCTCACATAACACAATCGAAATACAATACTAATACAATCAAAACGCTTTTGATTAGAAGTACTCATTATTGTGTTTAATGAGCGCTGTAAAAGTGTTTTACGCATTTGCAGAGAACGCTAACTCTTTTGCTTACTTTTTTGAAAAAAAAAGTATCAAATTAAAATCATTCGTTGAAATTTTATAAAATATCGATAAAACGAAGGAAAAGTAATGCCACACCTCTCTTATTCCATTTATGCCTGATATGATATTAGATAAGTTTTACCAAAATACTTAAGGATCAAAGGCAATAAATTACAATGTATTCAATATTACCTTTTTGATAATGAAGTTTAAAAAAAAACACTGTTGCTTACATTTTGTGATACACAGTTATTGATTTTATAACTTTTATGTATTTAAAGCCATCCATAGTTTAAACATAATTGCGTTTTCATTACCTCGAAGTTTGAAATGCAGACGATAGCGAAACCATAAGGAGAGTCACCGGGGAATATGTCCCCAAAAGTTTTTTTTTTACATAGATGGAATACCGAAAGTCAACAAGTATATTGCACTTTAACAAAGAATTGACAAACCAATCAACCAATTTTATAACCGAAATTCAACTAATTAAAATTGATAAGTAGCATACTACATAAATCTCAATATTTCACAGAATATTAGATTCATGAAGTTATGGAATTTTGTTTTATAGCTCAAAAAGCACACGTCAAACGCTCCACACACAAAAAAAACATACTTTATACACCTTTTGTCTTCAAATTAACACTTTGGTTGAGTTGTTTGGTAGAACGCTTTAACAGCTTATTGTGGTGCGATAGTGTTCTGAATATGTTTGAAAAGAGTTAAAAATGTGTTCTAAAAATTGTATTGCAAAATTTGGATTGAAACACTATAAGAAGACACTTTCTGACTCTGTAAATTTTAGCAACAATTTAACAGCGCTAGCTTTTTCTTACACAATACAAACAAAATGCTACTGATTATAAGTGTTCATTATTGTGTTTACCTAATGTTGGTAATGTGTAGGGCTGTGATTTACATGTAATTAAAAACTGAAAATATGTACAGATAATAGGCATTATTTTAGGTAAATATGTAATAAAATTGTGAAATATGTATTTAAAAATAGGGAAAATAGAAGGATATTTTGAATTTTAAAATTTTTTCTGTGAATTCTGAAAAAAAAAGCTCTGTATTTGAGTCAATATACTAGGAAGTTATTTGAGTGATACTTCGGATTTTAACTCTTTTTTACCCGTAAAGGTAAAAGGTTCCTCTCGACTGAAATGGGGAACACTAAATTTCAACTAGAACTTTAGATATGTTACTTCATAATAAAATTTAAATTGAGAAAAGAAAAACAGTGATTATAATTGAAAAAACCCAAAAATGGATGAATATGTAACACAACTATGTATCTATAGCTTAAATATGTAAAAACATGTAAATAAACCAAAATATGTAAAATAAATTTGGTCTCAATGGATCCAAAATCCCTTGAAATGTGTAGTAGGTACTTGAGAGAACTCTGCAATATCATATTTCTGATAAGATATGTAATTACATGGAAATCCCAGCCCTAGCGCATCCTTCAGTACCTATTTTTGAAAACTTCACTAAGAAAGACGTTTTCGACCCCCAGACCTAGACAGAGACCCCAATAACAGCCTTCATCGGCTCTAAATCGTACTGTTATCGGCAAATTCCCCGTTCACCTGACGCCAATGTCCACTTGCCGTCCCCATGCAGCAGCGCGGTAATTGCGCGCAGACACGGGCAACAATAGCCGCCCTTATCAGCGCCATCAGATCGCAAGTGGGATGAGTCAGCCAGGTGAGGCGAAACGGAGACGATCCAGCAAGAAAAAGACATCTCGCGACTCTCAGGAATGTGGAGGGAGGGGCGGCGAGGAATGACCACCGAGTGCTATGCTGTAATTATAGACCTGCTTGGTATATCACGCTGCAGCAGCGAGTCTCCGGACAAGAAATGCTTCCTAATTAATTCCAACAACCAGTCATAAGGAATTAATGAATTGATCCGATGCCGGCCTTCGCTCCACGCAACAACCATGTTTGTAGGGCAGCGGACCCTCTCAGGAGTTTTGGAAAAATTTCCCTCTCTGTCTACAATTTGAAAAACAAGAATAAAAGACAAGGGGGACCCTGGGAGGGGCCGTCGAATCGGTTTTGACAAGTTATGTGTTAGTTTGGTCTGACTTGAACGGAGAGTACGTCCATTTACTACGTTAGATCAAAATATGGGTGAATCTCACTAATTTCATCAAGGGGGGGTTAAATTAAAAATTTTGCGCTAACCTTTAATCCAGAGAATATATAATTATTTTTCGAACCTTCTATCTTTTTTGATTAAAAAATGAACGTACAAATCTATCAATTTTATTCAGATAAAGTAGTTTAGTTTTAATTGATAGTTAATAATATAACTTATTATTATTTTCATCACGTGTAACTCTTAGATGTGAAATGGCATGATGAAAATAATGAGCATGTAAAAAAGAGAGGTTAAGGGTGTTAAATCTGGCATATAAAAGGTTAAGGGGGATTCATAAATCTCTCTAAATAAGGTCATATAGGGTATCATTTTTCATGATATGAAGTATTCTTTAAACTAAAAAATTTCAATCCTTAAGGGGTCGTCTTCATATTAAACTAAGCATTAACTTTTTTTTCTACGGACGACCTCAGAGATTATGATAGATTCAGAAAGACCTACCCCCCAAAACCCCTAAATATACAAAGTTAACCTACAAATGGGATTTAAAATTTGGAAAAAGTTCCTAAAGATATTGCCTGATAGCAAAAGATTTGTATCTGTCAGAGCTCAAAATCGAATTTGGTTTAAATACATTTGGCGACTTATCTATGATTTGGCGCCAATTATTTTCAAATTCGTATGCCATCAAAATTGTGGCTTAGTTGATATATCGAACAAACTTTCAGTCTTTCTCGAAATCGTAAGATTGCGAGTTCTGTCCAGCTGATCACCCGCCTCGCTGTCACATTGTCACAATCGCAAGTCTCCATATTTCAGATCCTCTGGATAAGAATAATTAGGATACGGTTGTTATTATTTCAAAAAATAAAAGGTTGCGGGAATATGGATTTTTAAAGATGTGTGGTTTGCATACATGTAAATTTTTTAATAGATAGACATTGTAAAAATCTTAAAACGATATATAATAAAATTTTAATCAACTTTTATTAAACACGGTATTTTGGCCCGATTATGTAAAACATTTATTTTAAGAATTTCAGAACAGTTAAGCAGGAAGAGTAAATTTGCAAATTACGAAGGATCATGAGAGGTAAATATAATTAAAACTACTCATTAAATAATTAACAAAAACATTCTTTATATTAAACTAAGTTTGTTTTCATCTCCGAAATTAAATAAAAAACTTAGATGAATACATCAGATCTGACGTATCTAGCAATAATTTTAAGGGTGAAATAGTTTTCGTTAATTAAATTAAAATTAACTCTTGTTATTCTTATGATCAGAATTTACTCGGAACTTTTTTAGTGGATTGAAGTACACTGTAAAAAATATTGGGTGCCAAAACACCAAAAATGGTGGCAACTTTTTTCTCCACCAAATTTGGTGTTATGGCTAGGTTGGCGTTATGCAACACCAGGCGGGCGTTCCATAACACCAAGTTGGTGTTATGGAACGCCCTGGTGTTGCATAACACCAACTTAGCCAAAACACCAGATTTGGTGGAGAAAAAAGTTGCCACCATTTGTGGTGTTGTAAAGCACCACTACTGAAACTGGTGTCACGAAACACCCTTAATTAGTAACTCATTTTTTTCACGCAATGTAAAACTTCCAAATCTATCACCAAATTTGCCAAAAAGTAGCTTTAAGCACTATAGTTAACTGCAAAATTTCTACTCTTCGGTGGCAGTTTTCGTGTTGGCGTAGTAGTCGACGTTATAATACCCAAATACCAGAGTTTTTTCACAAAACTGTTCACTTGTGAATATTATGTCATAGGCACTGTAACAAAACTGCAAAAATAAAGTTAATCGTCAGCCATACTCTCATTTGATTCCGTCAACTCTTGAATGGTTCTTCAGAAGTTATACAATTTAAGTAAAAAATATCTGTATATATATAGTTGAATATATGTCATTACCGCAAACTTGGCAAATTTGTCATTATGCCAATGATTAATTTACAACGAGCATTCAAGTCAGTAACTTGAACTATTAACAAATGTGATAACATTTTATCACAATTTTTTGGGGTGCCTAAAATTTTTATACACTGCATTTCAAAACAGTCAAACTTGCTGTTTCTCTGCTTTAAATATTCCTTATTTCTCACAAATAATTGCATATACGTATACTCTTTATTATTATGACATTCTATTTGAAAAATCTGGTAGTTCAAGTTAAACAGATCAACCTAGCTGGACTTCACACCTGTAGTAGGTTGTCAATATTTGTATTTGTGACACCATCAATCAATGAACTGACAGGCACATCATAACATTAATGTTAAAAATTTTACTTGGGGAAATATCAGAAAGGTATTTCTGGCATTCTTTTAGCCATATTCATCCCAAAATATTTAGCTAGCATCATAAATATATGTAAAATATTTATTTTGTTTTTTTTTGTTCAATCGTATAAATTAAAATAAATTAGACAAAATGGGGCACTAAATGCTACTTCAGAATAATTTTAGTGGTTGTTCCCAATTCAGATCAAATCCTATATATTTTATTTATATTCGAAAACCTGTTAGAATAGAAAACTTAGAGAGCTGCAAGGTTAGTTATTTGTCAACAATCTTGTCAGGTTATGAGGAAAAACATCATTTAGGGCACACGGAACACCTCGATGGCCAAAACAAGGCAAAAGTAAAGCATAGTTTAGGGAACGTACCCATACTACGTGACCTATTTTTTACTATTTTTGACCCCCCTCCCCCCCCTTGGTGACCACCCGTAGTATATGCCAAGACCCCCCTGCCCCTCAAATTTTCCCGTAGTAGTCATTTCAATCATTTTTAGCAAACAGAAAGTTAAAAAAAGTCAATTTGGCTTAATTTGTCTTTATTAATACAGCGCTTTCCTCGTGACGGCAAGAGTACGTGCATACAAGTGTGGAAAATATGTTATCAAGAAGAAAAAAATTTGTAAAAGTCATTGTAACATAACTTAATTTACAAACACAAGTCTTTTTTTCCTTATTTTTTGACTACGTGACGAAACCCTAAGACTCGAGTGTGCTTTATATCTTATTTCAGCACTAGCGCTTTCAGCGCTAGCCTATACCTATAGCGCAACGTTGCTCGGATTTTATTGATGGGCTGTGCCTGTACTAAGTTCCTTTAACTGAATCTCATAAATTTGAAATAGTTGGGAAGTCATATCATCATAATATATAAAACTGGAAGTCGCGAAAAAGCGGCCGTTTATTGCAATCGGATGTTTTGATAATGCCTATGGTTGTCCGAAAAATCTTTCTCCTACTATCGGAGTGGTTTGTTTCTCAAAGATTTATCCTGTTTGAATGTTGTAAGGGGACACCATAAATTACGTGGTGCTTTTTTTTTTCCAAAATCTGGACACCCCCTCCCCCCTTGGTGAGATTTTGCTGAATCCCCCCCATGTGAGATTTACCTACAACTTTTTAAAAATGATTTTCCTTTCTCATACTTAGAAATTATACGATTTTCTTTTTTTAACTAAAAAGTTGACCGTGAGATTTTAATCGACCCCCCCCTCCCCCCTTGGTGAGATTTTTCCAAACCCCTCCCCCCCCCCTTTTTGACCTCACGTAATTTATGGATGTCCCCAAATGTTAAATGTCCCCTTGCCGCTTAGAACTACGACTGTTCTTTGAAACCTGGCAACATTTTTCAATATGGCTGATGTTTACGTCGATAAGGCGGCTATTGTCAGTTTTTTTCTGAAAATATTGAATTGCATTTTCTCTCATAAGTAGATAATTTTTGTCATTTTCGAAAACCTTGATCTCCATTCTATTCTTTTTGACGTTGTTTCTTTCGTTAGGTATCTTTAATATATATGTTACGGGCAATGTGATAAATTCAGTGGAATTTATGAATGAAATTTATCACTTTGCCCGCCTCCACTTCGGGCATTATTAATAATGCCCGATTAATCACTTTGCCCATAACATATATATCTTCTGTTTCTCTAATCTTTCTGACGACGGTTAGAAATGTCTTCTTTGGATTGGTACAAATCGTTGAATGATTCTTACAGCTCTCCCACGAAAGCGATAAGTATCATTATTTACTTTCTTTTTAAATGTTATATGTTACTTGCTTTTAATTTTCTAAATTTCTTTTTGTAACATTGTCTTTTAACATGTAGCCTCTTTTGTTTAGTATCACTTGGTATACAGGTTGAAAACAAAATAAATCTAAGTAAGACAAACCTTGTTTGTGAAAAATTGACAAACAGAACACTGAAAATCAGTAAGCGTAAAGAAAACAAAATTAAAAACTACTGCATTCAACTTGGTAAGTGAACAAAAAACATCTAAAATCAACACATGTAAAAAAAACTTAGTATGTAAAATGAGTAAGCTTTAAAAAAAAGTAATGCAGTTAACTTGGTAAATAAACAAAAATCACCAAAAATCTGTAGGCGTAAAACTAAATGAAAAACAACTGCTAACTAAACTTAGTTGTACACTGTATTTCACTAAGCATAAAACTACGTATATTGTAGGTTAAAACAAAACACTGAAAATCACTTAGCGTAAAACTATATTGTATGTGAAAACAAAACACGGGTAATCAGTAAGCTTTAACAAAATAAAAAACTAATGCAGTCAACTTAGTAGGTAAACAAATATCACTGAAAATCTGTAAACATAATGAAAAGAAAACAATGAATAACACTATATTGAATGTAGCGCAAAAGTATTTGAAAAACAACTAAGCTGATCTTAGTTGTGTGTGTAAACAAAACGCTGAATATCACTCAGCGCAAAACTATATTGTATGTGAAAACAAAACACGGAAAATCAGTAAGCTTTAAGAAAATAAAAAACTAATGCAGTCAACTTAGTAGAAAACAAATATCACCAAAATCTGTAAACGTAATCAAAACAAAACAATGAATATCAGTATATTGAATGTAGCGCAAAACTATAAGAAAAACAACTAAGCTGATCTTAGTTGTATGTGAAAAGAAAACGCTGAATATTACTCAGCGCAAAACTATACTGTAGGTGAAAACAAAACAAGGGAAATCAGTAGCTTTAACAAAATAAAAAACTAATGCAGTCAACTTAGTAGGTAAACAAATATCACCGAAAATCCGTAAACGTAATCAAATCAAAACATAAACAATAATATCACTATATTGAATGTAGCACTCAAACTATATTGATGTTTGATGAACTGAGTTTGTTCAAAAAATGCACAAATAATACTAAGCATAAACTTAAATATATCAAAAGATAATCAAACAACAGTATTCATTAACTACAAAGTAAGTATAAACGAATGAAAGCGTATACCGTGAATACCGTATACGAATGAATGAAAGCGTATACCAAGTGATACTAAACAAAAGAGGCTATATGATAAAAGATAATGTAACACTAAGAAATTTAGAAAATTAAAAGCAAGTAACAGATAACGTTAAAAAGAAAGTAAATTATAATACTTATCGCTTTCGCGGGATAGCTGTAGTAAGAATCTTTCAACTATTTGTACCAATCCAGAGAAGAAATTCCTTTAGTTAACTGCAGTCAGAAAGATTGGAGAAACAGAAGATCTATATATTAGATACCTAACGAAAGAAACAACGTCAAAAAGAATAGAAGAGAGATCACTGTTTTCGAAAATGACAAAAATTATACTTATTATGAGAGAAAATGCAATCTGAAAACTGACAGTAGCCGCCTCACGGACGTAAACATCATAAACATCAACAATGCATTCTGCATTCACATACTTTAAACTAAAGTTCCACAGCTTGGGAAAGGATATAAAAGAAATAATATTGCACAGAGTAAGAGAGTTGTCACAGAGTAAGAAAATCTAAAGTTTAAGTCCAGTTAATAAGGTGACGTACAAAACTATTTTAGCCCACTACATATATCAAAGTTAAGCCCTAAGCCTAACTAACGTGTTTGAACTTTCAATCAAACTAAATTATAATTTATCAATACGTTACGAAAAAAACACACGGTATTGGGAGTTAAATAATTGCTTACCGTTTTCAAATCAATACAATTTCTGTGAGACATTTGCACTTGTCTTCAAGTTCGTTCTAGTCCGGGATCCACACGATCAAATCATGAAAATAAACACTTGCTTTTGCCGCCAAAGGATACGGTCACGGATGCTGCAGCAACACCAGGATCAACACCTGTTTTGGTGTTTCATGAACTCAAAATGGTGTGACCATACGCTTTTTTTTTTAGAACACCATTTATTTAAGGTTGACACCATGAGCAGTGCTCTTTAACACCAGGTTTTTAGTTTCTGCAACTGGAAACTGGCGTTACAAAACGCCTTTGTTTTTACAGTGTAGTAATCAAATTTAATTTACGGATATTTATTTTAATGGTAATACAATTACGGAAATAAAAATATACTACTGCTAACCATAGGATTTTCAGATTATATCCAGAAGAAATTTAAATTAAAAGTGGTGGCTTAATATAGTTTTATCAATGACATGTTCTTTTCTCTTGTCCCCACTACGCGAATTGTTATTAAGTTAATGCCTGTCTAATGTCTCTCCCCACCATTAATACTGAATATTTCAATTAATGAAAAATGATACCTTATTTGTCTTTATATAAAGAGTCGTTCCGGAGTTATAGGGTCTGAGTCGAGTACCTTTCCCATTGAAACACGCATTTCCCGTATCCGAGACCCGAACACCAGTTTGTTATTTGTCTAAGTTATTAGACGCAACACGTAATTTAAACATTTTTTAGTTGGGTCTACTTTAAGGTTCTTCACTAAAACATGTTGAATAACGACTCTTTTATACTAGAAGCCGATAAAATGCTATATCGTTATCATTAGATTTAATTTCAAAGGTAAGAATTATTATCTTCTCTCCCCTTTTCAATTTGATGATAACGCCCCACTTAAAAATTTCTGCCCTATAGATTAAAAAATACAGTCAGAGGTTTATCACAAAGTCACTTCTTATAAGCATATTTTAATGTATCACTCGTACTATTCATATTTCAAAATAAAAGTAACAAAATAAGCAACTCATTCTAAAAGTTGAAATTGAAATAAAGTATTTTTAAAATAAAAAATAGTATAAAATATAAGGAATGGCTAATTTCAGTTGAATCGTTACATCAAAGATACTTAGTTCTCGAATTTTATTTTGAATATATTTAAGTTATCAAAAACTGGAAAAAGATTTGTTTGGAATATTGGTTATTAAATAAAACCTAACCACTTAATAAGGTATGAATAAAATATTAAACTACGTTGCATTCTTATTTATTTCGTAATGAATGTTCATGCCTTATCAGAAAGACAATATTCTGACTCCCAATTCAAGCTGGTAAGTAATATATGGATAATTCTAAAAGCACTGGGAAAACCCAACATGGGATAAGAATATATCCTAATAAAATTACAACACAGGGTAAATAATTTGATTGATGAATAAAAAGTACAAACTATATTCGTTAGTGAGGAATTTTGATGAATATTTTCTTCTTTAAAAGGTTTGTTTGGAAAAAACACTTAAAATGATAATTCTTACATACCTCAAAATAATACCTATAAACTTATTCAATGAAAATGAGGAAAAATGTGTATTCCAAGAGAAGTAATGACAGAAGAAACAGCTTACCTATAAAAAAGAAAAACACAAATTAAATAAAATAATCATAAAATACAAATACTGTAATTAAAAATGCTTAAACAGGTTATGTTAGACTGATAGATCCAAAACTTAAAACTTACATCTTTAAAATTAATGAAATGCAAAATAAAATTTTAGAAAATTAAAATAGTCGATGCCCGTTTTTTAAAATCTTTTAAGGAATTAAAATTCGAGTAGTAGTGCGTGAATTCAAAAGTTCATATATTTGAAAAATAATAACGATGATGTTGTAAACATAAGCTGAATTTATTTGATTTAGCTCCCTTCTTTTTATAGATCTAGAGGAATTTCAAGGATAAATAACGAAATAAACTTACTCAAAATTTTTACAGCTATTCCTGTGATAAATTAATATTTATGTTCATGATAAATATTTGAGAAGGGTGACAATATCGTTACCACCACGCCAAAACCACGAATCTGCTATATATACGAATAGCAGATTCGTGTTTTTGGCGTGGTGGTAACAATATGTTCTTACAAAAGATTTTTGAAGATTTTGGTACTCTTTTACATTTAACTTAAATGGGAATAAAAACTATCATCATTTATATTTTCGTATATAAGTGCACACAGAAATAATTAAAAAATGCTTTTTTTAAACCTAACCCCATGTCCAATACAACCCTCCAAAGAATAGGAAAAAACCATACGCGAAGTTAATTAAATTTCGAGGAAACCCAATAAGAATATTTTTAGGGTAGTGAAATTTTTAATGCCTAAAGTAACGCATTGAATTTATCATAGGATCAAAAATGAAATATTTTCTCAAAAATGTTAAATAAGTTAAATGTTACATGCTTACAATGTAGTACTTTATACTGATAATTAGGTAGCTCACAAAAAAAATATGTTCTCTAATCAACGAACCATTATTAATTTAGTATTGGATACCTAAATGTATTGATTTTTCCATCGTTAACTAATTTACTAAACAAAGGGCTTAGAAGTTAAATTTAAAAAAATAAGATTTTTTTTTGATACATTGAAGGCCATTAAAGTCTTAATAGATTTGAGGCGTTGCGGATTTAAAAAACAAACTCAACGTTCAGGATATATTTTTCACCACTTCTATTAGACTTTCCAGGAATTCTATAGGTAATTTTCAATCTAAGTTCGCGGCCCATTTTTCTCTCAAAGATCACACCACTTTACTGTATAAAAATCCCGGCACTCTCCTTCTAAAATCTGGGCATCTGGGTTGCCCATTTTTTCCAAGTAATGTTTCTGGAAAATAACAAGAACGTTCAAGTAAAAATTTAAGAACGTTCCTTAAAAATATCAGTTCTAGGTATTTCAGAGAAACGTTTTGAAATTTTTACAGTAACGTTTCTATTATTTTATGGTAACATTACTTCGAAAAAAAATTAGCAATCCAGCCCAGTTTATCCAAGAAAAGTGCCAGGATTTTTCTTACAGTGAATGATGCTATTGAGTTCGCCCTTATGAAAAACTACGATCGTGTTTTCTCCAGAACCACCTTTTGTTGAGTTCGCCCTTCGTACGCCTCATATGCCCATCCAAAATGATCACCAGGCATTCAAAACAAATGGGAAAGTGTCCCTCGCGTTGGGCAACTCATAAACCATCGACGCTTCAGAAGAAGGATGGGTAAGAGCGAAGGCTGCTCAACCCGTATTCATATAATTCACGGATGTTGGGTACTGAAAAAATTCTCCATTCTTAATGTCCTGACACCCAGCGAGAGAAAAAAGCCAGGACCTCAACTTCCTAGAGCGGCCTGCTATCGAGGAACATCCTTCATTCCTCAGATTAATTTATACCCAAGGGAGGTGTCCACCCTTCAAATCAAGTGATTTATTGTTCGGAGGTACGCTTCGAGTATGGCCAGATGCATTTGAATTGCATGAGTTACCACTTTAGAGACACACACTAAAACAAATGGACCAGCGAGAAGAAATAGAAAATCAGTGCAAAAAATAATGGCGAGAAGAATGTTTCCCACCTAGGTGCACTCCAAGTATCTCATGTATATAAAAATGCCAGGCATTCTGGGGGCTCGGTTTGAAAAATAACCAGCGGCAGAATGCAAGTGTTGGAAATTAATAGTCACTGTAATTTCAGACCAGAATGACTCTCTGATTAGCACTTGGAAGAGGTGCGCTTCAAGCGGCCATTTGAATAAGAAACTTTGTTGGATGGTGCCCACGAAGACTAGACAGATAGCTAAGACAACTCATCTTGAATAGCTAAAGCATTTCAATTTCAATATTGTATTTTGTTTCTGAACCCCTTTTGGGAATAAACTGAAGAACTTTTTACACTCGTGAAGTTAAGAGCCAATTCATTGGTCAAAGAGTTCTGCCCTCTCGTTTGCACCGTAAAATACTTCTCAACCGGAGTATCCATAAATATAAAGGGTGATTCAAAACTCATGTGCAAAATTATAGGGGGTATTCAGAATCACCCTGGTTTGGGTGGGCGGCGAGCAATTCTGAGCAGCTATTAGGACGCTAACAAAAGTTGTGAAAAGCAATGAAAAATTGGTAATTGTGGGCAAACGGGTTAGGGTTTTAAATAAAATATCAATGCCAATTATAATGTTTTAACTTATTTATAAAACTGTGTAAAGTTTTTTGTCCTTTTAGGAGCCGTCTTCAAATTGCAACAATAATAACTTCGACAATTCAACAAAGTTATTACTGTCGCAATTCAAAGACTGAGATTCTGAATTGTCTTTAGGGTAATCTACACCCCCTATCATCTTTACCAATGAGTTTTGAATCACCCTGTATTAAGACTAACAAAGAGGTTAATGAAAATTTTTAACCAGGAAAAACATAAATATCTTAGTCAATATTATTGGGATAAAGATTCATCATAATCATTACAATGTTATTAGGACCTATGCACATAGTTATAATATTATTAATTAAATCAATGATCTGAGTTTTCTATATGATTTTTAAGTTTTCAAAAGTTTTCAGATGATTTTTATATATTGAAGACCTTTTTAAGAGCCATACCTATTTATTCATGATCTGATCATGCACTTAAAACACGTGCATGCGAAACGGGGATAAAGAGAAATTTTTATTATGAATTGCATATAATGAACGAGACACTTAAGTTTTACATGAACTAGTTCTTTTATGTACATTATCAAAATCAATATGGTTATATATTGTTTTAATTTTTAAAACTACACTCCTCAGAATATTTTAGCATCCATGCGAAATATCCAATGTGAAAATATACTGTACTAAGTTATAATAAACAAGTTCACGTAGTTAAAACTCTATTAATTATTAAGACTCAGGTAAAGACAGCCACAGCACAAATCGGTGAGGATACAATTAATGGTTTACGAGCTTAATAAGTCCTCTCGACAACATCCCTAGCCCATGTACACAAATACATGAGTTATTACAGGTGAAAATGTTCCGCAAAAAGTCCAACTGTCCTAAAAAGTAAGACATCTGGAGCTCCCATGAGCCCAGAGCACGCAAGGACTATCATAATTATCCATTCTGTATTCTAGTCTTGGACTCCAGGTTACTTGCATTTTCGTTATAGCTTCTGTCAGAATCGTTGTTCGCGCCGATAAAAAAATAGTAATAACTCAATTCTTGCAGCCGTTTCATGGCTGCTTATTTCATCCCAGAACAACCCAAAATGGGTTTCGAAACAGCCGCTATATGTCTTCCTATTGTAACTGTCAGAAATCGAAAATATACTTGAAAGGGAACATAGGTTACTTTAGCTTGTAAATATTGCGTTACTTAAGACAGGACAGCACTTGCCATTTTTCTCTTCTTTGTTTTTAACATTCTGAAAGAAACACTCAATAACTCTTTCCCCTAAAAGAGTTTTTCTTTCTGTAGTAATATTTCGTTAATCGCTATTCAAGCATTAAAGGTTTTATTTAGTGAGCTCATAACGAACTGCATTGTATTGTAGTTCAACAGTTTTTCAGGTCCATGCTCGATATGCATACAGCTAATTTGTCACTTAAGGGGGGCAATCATAAATTGCATCACAGAATTTGGTTTATATCCTTCCCCAGACGTCAAAAGTCTTCACAACTTAGTGACCCTCTTTCCCATTGTGATGTCACACATGTGAAATATAACTTACTTTAGAACCGTTTTTTGAAAATTATAGCATCCCTTTCATTATTGATAAATCAAAACTGGAAGTGGAAGAAAAACAACTTTTAGCTTTGTAAGAGAATCACTGCAAACGGTCCACACAAAAATAAACACATTTAAGAACACTTTTCTTGTCCCCAAATTAACAACACTTTAATTTTGTTCTAAGGTGGAACACTTTAACACCTAATTGTGTTGTGATAGTGTTTTGAACGAAATTAATCTTCGATACAAGGAACACCATTTATTAATGCTATTTCCCACTTAAAAGAAGTAAATTCATTTTTCGGATTTCCCCAATTCATCCTAAAAGTTCATAACCCTAATAACCTTCACAATTTCCCCTGAAATTTCGGATAGCTTTTGAAAAATGAAAACGAATGCAGCAATTCAGAGTTAAACGAACTGCATACAAGCTATCATGTATTCCTATCTATCAATTATACGGAACTTTTGAATGCTCTCATCGAGCAATCTTCATTGAAAGAAAATAAAAAGGCCGAAGCCCCAAATCATTTTAATTCCCATCTGATTATTACAGGGTAAATCTACCCTTAAACACCCGATGCGCCAATCTATAATATAATCTCCCAACTGCTCACATGAGACGAGCGATAAAAATAATGACTAGTATATATCTACACATATTACACACTGTACGACCAAAACGCCAAATTCAATGAACCTATCACGCACAGGGGACAATTCCTGAAATAACTTCATAATGGTTATTCGCAGACAAATTTGAAATGAAAGGGGACTTTGAAGTTGAAAGCAAGCTATTAAATAGGATATAGCGCAAGCAAAAATCAGATATAAACGTCTTCTATATGTATAGGGAAGCAAACAAAAATGTGGCCCCAAAAACAAGATCTCTCACGAAGGCATCCAATGTTAATCATAGCTTTGAAGAAGCTCTTCGCTATCCTCCCACACTGCTACTATTGTCATAGAGTTCTCGTAGATGGGGATCCGCCTAAGTAGGCTTTTCATTTTTCATTGTCTCGGAAGGTTCGTTTCGCCGAGGGCTACACTGCGCTTTGAGATGCAGCCCGGCTTTTCTTCTTGGCCTTAGACAATGGCGCGGCTCGTAATTTGGCACAACTCGGCAACAACAAGAGCTGAATGCCGTCCCAAACGGGTTTGTTGTTCGGCCGGGGGAAAATGACAGATATTTCGCCAATAAATAGCGCCGAATCACCACCTGCGGCTCGGGGTGGCCCGCTGACGAGGGTGGCCAAAATTATGGAAACGCGTTATTAGCCACCCGCAAAATGCATGCCCCGCATTCTTCTCTCTTGCTTGCGTGATTAGATTAACAAAAAACATTTCGGAAACCTTTTCGAGTCTTTTTATACTTTTAGAAAATACTTCATAAATCCTTAAATTAACGATGGATTTTTCAGTTCACTTGTGTATGCTTATTGTCATTTGAAAATTAAGTATTATACAAAACTATATCAAATCCATGATGTGGTTATGTTGCTCATATACATGTTGATCTAACCTAATTAATTTTAATGGTTTAATTTATCCAATAAGCTTCAACTATCAGCTCTCAGTTAATTTAGGGAGGATTATGAGAGTGAGGATAGTCCCTCGAACCTTTTCCGGAACTTCTATTTTTTCTAATGATGAATGATGTTTTCAGAGCTAATAACACCTTGCCCGCCCAAGGTGCTTGGCATAAGCCCCTCAGGGTCTCTCCCTTAAATCTGCCCATGCAGTTTATACCCATTTAATACTTTTAATCTCAGTTCTAAAAAAATATAATTTAAATATATTTGGCTTGTTTACAGTAACTTAAATTGTTCAGTTTATAGTAATAGTTATTAAATAACGATATATTAGTTTATACAGAGATTAGCGATGGCATTATTGACATTGTTTCTATTATTTTATTTTTAACATTATTCAAAACTTAAGGACTAAAGAATTAAAACATTCGTAGAGGGGAAAAAAGTAATTTCTCTTAGGAATTTTTCTATAACATAAATACATCCAGTACGTAAAATTGATTGAGAAAAAGTGTTTATTTCTATACAAATGTACAAAAACGTATGAATTAATAAATTTATCAATCACCCAATTTTTGCTTTTTTAAGGTAACACAACGATAAATTGTTTTAATTTTTTAACCAATATTTTATGACATATTTTTGAAAACAATTTTATATTTAACTTATTTATAATTATAAATAATACTTTTTCAAATTGATGGTGTATTTGATATAGGGACTAAAGATATTTTACATAAATATTTGGTTCCAAATAAACATCTGTAATTTACGGCTCAGCCAACAAACTGAGCATAGAAATGGAAAGTTTCATAATACCCGTAACCTAACATTCACAGTAAAAGCCAGTTCAATTCAAAATAATTAATAATTTTCTTAAAAAATTTGTCTTATCCTTACACTTTGCTCAAAAGGTCAATTTCTCCTATTGATTGGTTACATAACAAGTCTTGTTGCAGTCGGAACTGGGTTCGAATTCATTCCATTTAGGAGGGGGGCATTAAAAGCATTCTTTCGATTACAGAAAGCGGAACATCCTGTTAAAGGTGGGGCTATTGCTCCCCCATGATCAACACCACGGTGATTTTAGGCTAACCGAGCGAGAGAAAGTTTATCTCATTAGCCGAGAAAGAAATCTCGTTAAGATAAGTTGAGCGAATATCCTTCCTTCGGCGTAGTTTGTCATCCCCATGCAGACGCGCCGATTTTCGGTAGAGGCCGACGGAAGAAGACAAAAAAGAGAGAGAGAGCCACCAAACAAAAAGAAAGCGAGCGAGCGAGAAAGCAAAAAACAAGACACCAAAGCAAGACACAAATCCGGTTCTCCAGCAGATAATATCCAGCCGCTGCCGGGGGCGAGTCGCATCTCATAGGAGAAAAAAATCCAAAAAATATGAGCTTGGTGATCTGTATCTAAAGCACAGATACACTACTTTAATATTCCGCTGATACTTCATACACAGGGGAGTGGATCTAGTCAAGCAGCCCCTACTTAGGGAGGGGACAATGGAATGTTGACTATGGGGGTTGCAAAAACTAGGTGCGTCTCATTGCTGAAGCAGCACATTTAATGCATTAATCATGACAATGTGTCTAAGCCTCCCTCTTTGGTATATCCATCCACGGCCGGCTTCGTTCCTTCTTAACCTTTGCATCATCTTCCATCTTTTTTATGGCGCGCGCTTTTAATTTATTTCCTGATAGATGCAAACTATTTGACGCTTCGCTTGTTTTAAAGAGTTATGCATATACCGGGCTAACTACCACACCCCCTTCGAAGAACAAAAGCTTTCCCAGGGACCCCTTTTCTTGTGGCCATGCATTATCGGTAAAAGAGGAATAATTAAAGAGCGTCCTGGTGCAGCATCCCCACTCGCGCAAACAGAGCCGGGAATATAAATGAAGACCAGATGCCTCCACTCCCTTTTCGGCCTTTTTCTTGCAACAACGATCACTATCGAGAGAGGAAAGGGTTCAAACCACCTAGACTCTACAACATCATAGCAGGCGCATAAGAAGAACAGCTCCCTCCCTCCCGCTCTCCAGAATAGCCTCTTTTGCGACCGCATGTCCAGGAACCACTTCAATTTTTGTTACCACACCACTATTAATTAATTACAGTACCACTATTTTCCACCTTTATAGTGAACTTATAGTTATATTAAACCTTTTCACCGGTTCACTAACCCTTTAACAAACATTTAATCACAACACAACATTAATCCACAGCACTAACCCTTTAAAAATTTTTTTCGAGATGCTAACAAAGAAAAATAGAGAAATACTTAATTTCAAGGGGGAAAATATTTTTTCCTTCTATACTATACCCATATACTATAGAATACATAACATATACCATATCACTACACTATGTCCATATAGTATAATATAGTGTATGTCCATATAGTATAGTATAGTGTATGTCCATATAGTACAGTGTAAAAGTGACCTGCTCACATTTCTCCGCATCATTAAAACGGGGTTCGGCAGAAGAAACGCATCGTAAAATGATTCAGATGAAATTGCAAGGAATCATGTATCACATATTTTGATGCGGTATCAATTAAAATTGGGCCATTTAATGTTATTTTCTTCCGAATCTGCGATGTTTTCAAATCAATGCGAGTAAATAAACTTGGATATGGAGAAAAATTACTTTCACTGCATAATTCGTCTTTACTTACTCTCTTACACGGCATACTTTCAGTACCCCAAAATTTTCGCTTCGTAAAATAAAAATTCTGAAATAAAAAGGAGATATCGTAACATCCTCGTCAAGGAAAACATTTTTCGAAATACCAAGATTTTCAAGAAATCGGGGTTTGAAAGTATGTTTCATATGACATGAGATTTTTCTAACCACCAAATCCCTGGGAGATTTCACATTTTACGGAGCCACCCTGATGTCCGTCCATACAGGGGTGACGCACGCTCTGTAAAAACCATCTTTGCAGGCCGACAGTCGATCTCAACGTGAGCTTCATGGCAAAAGTGTTCGCCGCGTACAAAAATTCTGGCCGCGTAGCGACTTTCTGGTTTTTGCTTTGGGGCTGGGCCTTCAAATTTCAATTCTGCCCCAGAGCCAACCGAACTTGTCTGCCGGTTCTGAATCGGTGTGAAATTTTCGTCGGGGCGGAATGAAATAGCAAGAGGGGAATAAAACAAAATCACGACGCACTCGAATTTCCATACTTAATGCGGACGGTGAAAGTTAGAGTGTTGTAAGTTACTTGGAAAGAAAAAAGAGTGACACCGAACCCACATCTAGATAAGTTATATCGGCTAAACGAAAACGTGAAGTGATTTAGAGCTTCATTCAACTCTGACTGGATGACAGTGGAAGTTGTAGTGACATAGGATACAGCTGTTTTTGGTGTTTCGTCTTTTTTAAAAGACACTCCTATGACTTTAATGTAACTCGTCTATATTTACCACCCCGTTACCTTTAGTACGCTGAGAACTGGAATGACTACATAGATGAAAAATGGAACGTTTGTTTTAAGCTATGAGTTCCAAATGATTCCCTTAAAGGGTTTTCATCTGACCTGAAGACCCTTTTGCATAATTATGTAATTATTTACATCAGTTGCTCGGCCTACGGTTTTAGACTTTCAGTCCTTTTCAGAATATTTTTCAGAACAAAAAAATGATTTTTATTTGCTATCAATTTTATAAATACCCCTTAAAATAGTTTAACAAACGCCTTCACTTAGTATTTTCAATTTGGTGGATATATGTCCTGAAGTTCCACCTTTGTCTACAATTCTGGTTTATGTTAAAAGTCCCATTAAGCACGTATTATTAAATTTAACCTCTTTCTTCTATAAGATGCATGATAATTTTTAAGCGTGAATCTCAAATGGGAGCTACTCGATTGTATAATAGGGGAAAGTGGGACACCTTAGGGGCCATTCAATAATTACGTAAGGGTCCCTAGGGGGAGGGGGGGTTGAAAAAATTTCTACATACCCTTACTCTGGGGGTGGGGGGTCAAACCCATTCTTACGTAAGATTTTCCAAGTTAATGTAAACAAATTCCAATTATTCTAATCAAATTACTATTGAATAACCCCAGAAAAACTTAAAAATGCTGACGATCTTGGTATATCACCGAAGCTTTAATTAAAAAAAATGAAGGTAGTATATCAGATGTATCTTTTTTATTTTAGTAGCATTAAGTTAAGATGAAAAATAAAACCTAACATTTTATTATTTTGAAAAACGAAATAGAATTTTACGTTTATTGACTCTCAAATCAACCTTCAAAAAAGGAGTCTTGGCTTTAACGAAAATAAAATATGTTAAAAATCAAGAGGAAAATAAAAATTTTGATGTGTACTTTTACCCGATGTTGCGGCTAAAAGTACGCAGGACGTGAAGCCAAAAGTACGCACCCTGAAAACTTACGTGCCCTCATGCCACCTCTCTTTAAATCCAAATCTCTTTGATCCAAACAAGATTCAATCTTCTTGAAAAATCACGTTACTTTTCCAGGATTTTACATGAGCTAATTTTCAGCTTTAGAGGAGTTTTAAGCTTTCAAACATTAAATTAAACATTTATTCATCAATTGTAGCTCATAACTCTCAAGTGGTAAAGAGCAAAATAAATTATATGATTCTCACCACAATAAGTTCAATTATCTTCTCTGTGCCTACTCTTAGATACCTATGTATTAATTACATAATTTATTTTTGAATCAACCTTAAAATTCACTGCAGATAATTTCTAAAGATGCCAAGTTGTTTAGAAGGAAGTATACTGTGACGCCGCTGTCGTCACAGTTCTAAATTCATAAGTTATAAGTTTTAAATATTCGAATTTTAAGTGCAAACCAATAAGGCGTACGTGACTTCCAAAGCCTAACTCTTTTAGATTAGATTAACACTTTAAATAATGATTAACTAGTAGTGAGTGCCTTGACCTTCCAAACGTTCTATCAAGGGGTGACTGTTTATTTTGGACTTGGTTACTCGCGCCACGACTTCTTCCAAAATATTTTTGATAGTTGTTTTTGTCATCGGGACATAGTTCTCGTGCTGGCGCAAGGATGTTTTCCTTTTGGCAAAGATAACTGTTAGTGTGTGTTTAACACTAATTTAATTTAATTTTTTTTACTAATAAACTTATTTAAAATTTGGCAAAAGGAGTTCTTTAATGTTATTTCTATATAGTTAGTATTTCTATAGTTAGTATAGTTAGTTATTTCTATAGTACAAATGTAATATTTTGATGAATATTGATGCATTTATAAACAGTTAAACTTAGAGTAGTGGCATTGATAAAATTAGAAGCATAGAGATATAATTTTTCATTTATCTTATCTTGTTCTGTCTTAAAATCAATCCTACTAACTTTAATACATTTTGACCACATTTACTGATGTTGTGCATTTCTCTTGCTTCCTGGTTGTCTCGCGGTATTTCCTGCCCTACGTAGATTTTCGAGATTTTTTTTTTACTGGAGATCGCAACGCTTTCCCGGACGGATTTCCAGCCCGCGACTGAAGTGTTTACCCGCACATGGAAGTGCTTGCCGGCCCGCTCGCGTTACGATGCTTGTCCACAAGGGCTCCTGGACTCAAGGTGCAGTATGCAGCCCATGAATAATAGCTACATCATGATCAGCGCCAGGGCCTCGTCCATGAGCATGGCAGGAATGAACTACTCCCCGCAGAGCTTCGGCTTCAACATGGAACTCGCTCAACCAGGGCATGAACGGCATGGCCTTGGCTGCGCTGCAGCGCGTGCACGCCGAGCCGCCCTACTCCTACACCTCGCTCATCACCATGGCCGTCCAGAACAGCCCCAGCACGATGCTGATGCTGGGAGAGATCTACCAGTTCATCATGGACCTCTACTCATGGACCGTACTACCGGCAGAACCAGCAGGGCTCGCAGGACTCCATCCGCCACAGCCTCAGCTTCAAGGACTGCTCGGTGAAGGTGCAGGGCGGAGAACCCCCTTCTGCTGCACCCCTCCATGCTGAAGGTCGACCTGCTTCAACCTCTACAACTACCTCTTCTTCAACAACATTATCGCCAGCGAGAACCAGGCCGACATGAAACTGTACGACATGGTGCAGTACGGCGCTTACGCCTCCCTCCAGGAACTTTGCAAGGAACTTTGGAAGGCAGTAAGTCGCTTTCTTTAAGAAATTTTTTTTTGTAACTACAATATTAACATTTAAAATGAAGTTTTTTTATGTATTATGTTTTTTCAAGTGTATGTCAAGTGTTGTGTTTTATCCATTAGCGAAAGTTAAATTAAGCAGCGCTAATGCAATTTTTTTTTCAATTACTGTGTTTCCAAAGAATTTATTGAGGTGACTATAAAAGTTCCTAAGTGTTTTTTTTTAATTAATTTTGAGTGACTGAATATAATTACATATTCTTGTAAGTGAATTACATGATAACATTGTAGAAGTGTTTTGCTCTATGATAGTGGTGAAAAATTGAGCCAAATATCTCTTGATAGTGTAAATAACACATCCACCATAATAAATGGGGAAGATCTGGGTTAAAAATCCCAGTCAAGTCTGGCCAAAATACCACAAAGGTCTTTACGGGAAAAGTACTAAAAATATTTTGTTGAGCAAAACTAAGAAAACTGATAATTGTCACTCGGAAAATTAAGTCACATATACTATTTTGAAGTGGCTAGGAACGAAGTCACATGTATATTTTTTTTAAATTTTGGAAACACATATCATGATTATTATTTTTTTTTTTTTATATAAACATGTTTTCCACTTATGTTGTATATAGATAGTATTATTTGAATGTATGTGGACTGGTTTCTTGTCTATCTTGGATGAGATTATGCATTTTTCTCTGTTATGCAAAGCATCTGCATGAAAAGTATTTAATCTTTTAAAATAACTTTTATCCCAGATGCTGTTTAAATACTTAGCATTTGAGAAACTTAGATATTGAACATTCCAATTTAGTTCAAATTATTAGTATTTTCAATCTTGCTTGAGCGTATTTTTTGCGTATATATTTGCTTAAGTGTATTTTTGTGTGTTAGAAGAAGGAAGCATACGGTTATTTAAGATATAACATAACTTGAGATTCAACTAAAGTTAAACTTTAGTTACTACTTTTTTCTTCTTTCCTATTTTATGCATGGAACATTTAATTTGTTAGATAATGCATAAAAAAAAAGCATTACTTAAATGAAACTGCATCATGCATGAAAATTCTTAACTTGGTATTTCATATTTAGTTTTTTATTTTTACTACATATAAGGATCTTTTTCTATTTAATTTTCATAAGTATTTTTTAGGGTGTTGTGCTATTGATGTTTTCCCTAATATTTTACATTTGATATTTTATGTGCACACATAATGTTTTATGGTTTTTTTTTTTACATTTTTGCAAATGAATGTAAGAAATTGTGTATAATTTATGGGCAAACACCTTACCTCTCGACACTTTAGCCCCTAAGTGAAAGTTATTTTTTTTTTCTTTTTTTTTCTGGCTGTAGGTGGAGATGTGACGCCGCTGTCGTCACAGTTCTAAATTCATAAGTTATAAGTTTTAAATATTCGAATTTTAAGTGCAAACCAATAAGGCGTACGTGACTTCCAAAGCCTAACTCTTTTAGATTAGATTAACACTTTAAATAATGATTAACTAGTAGTGAGTGCCTTGACCTTCCAAACGTTCTATCAAGGGGTGACTGTTCATTAAACCCCTTTACTTAGCGTCACGAGGTAGAATGTTCTGGAAGGGTGGATAAGGGTGCAATAAAAACTGAAGTTTAGGAACAGCGAAAAGAGAGAATACACACTCGTCTCTTGGAGAGTTAAAAAGATAAATAACAGGGCGGAGTGCCGAAACCAGGAGGTAAGATGCTTTGCACCATCTTTCAATGTGGTCACTTTCAGTAATGTATAATAATGTCTAACTTCATGTATAAAATGTAGTTTATAGATTATGTGCCTTTGTCTTAAGGGCTTAAGCCCCTATTAATACTTTGTACTGTTTACCTTTAGTTACTTGTAAATAAAATAGTAAGTTAATTTAAAACCGAGCTATTTATTTTAGTTATTTTAGTTAGTCATTTAATACTTAAAGTAACTAACTTACGTAGGCAAAAGCCAACGTAACAATACCTCACATTGGTAATAACTTAACTATTTCTTTACTTACAAAAAATTAAGATTCTTTTTTTAGAAAAGTTAGATGCTAACTCAAAATAACCACATTTTACCAAATAAATGAAATAAGAATAAAAATAACAATGACAGTCTTTTAGGATAGTTTATGATACATGTGTCCATGTGATCATGCTTGTTCCCCCTTATACTGTTGCCAACAAGGAAAAAAACGGCTGCGTACTTTATTACACGACTGCGCACTAATACCCTCCTTTCCCCTATATTTTAGTTTAATTTATTAGTACCTATAAGCACGAGACATAACTATAAAATTGCGTCTGAAAAGGTAGGTGTCCCAAGATGGGCGATATCCCAAAAGGTACTCCACTCTCCACTGCTTTTACACTAACCACTTTTTAAAACAAAGAACCAAGACTTGTCTTGCGCCTTAACATTTTAAACAATTGTACTTTAACGAAGAATCTTACAACAGAATCTATGAATAAAGTAAGTATAAGGATTATTTTAATTTTTTGATAAGAGAGAAAAAATTCCAATTAAAACGGAGTTAGGAATAGAAAGTGAAAAAAGGATACATATAAGTTAGTTAAAAGTATTTCATGTACCTAAAATTACTGCTTGTGATTAAGATTAAATGCATAAGAAACACAAAAATATTTTAAAGCGTAAATGCTTGGAAAATGATTAACGAAAGCATAAAAGTAAACTAAGGAATGTTACAATGAAAGTAAAGAATGATAAAGATGAAAAATAAATATAGGTAAAATTGTGAGTAGAATTAATCCCCCCCCATCTTAATCTTATTTCCAAAAGCATAACTATGTTTAAAAGTTGACTATTTATGAGTTCAGAAAACGAAAACATTGAAATAGAAAGCTATTCTTATTAGCACATTCTTTTATTATGACTAGGAAAAAATATACAATTCATTTATCTTAAAAACTAAACAGTCCGTAAATTTGGATACGAAGAAAGCTTAAGAACTGAATAAACTCTTTGTTTTCTTGGAAATTCGAAAAACGCAAAAATAAAAGCAAAAACACCAGGATTACTCACAAAAGAAGAATGCCAGTTCTCCCTCGACTAAACAATAACAAGGAGCCCAATCTAGAGTCCCATATCAACAGTAATAACCAATGCATTACTTTCTTGGCGAGGTTAAAAGCTAAACAAATGAGATTTTTCAAAACTTTTAAAATCAGTAGAAAATCAACCGTTTATTCCCTTTATTAAAGACTAAACAAAATTTAAATAGAAAAATCGCGGTTTGGTTCAGGTAACGAGAAGATTCAGAAAATGATAAAACGGGTTCAGGATACATTTAATAGTTTGCCCTGTTGATATGAGAGAGAATTTTTGTCTACTTTATGAAAGACTCATAAAAATGTACTCTTATTGGTTTTTAATAATTTTTACATGCATATATTGATACTACGATAATATGCTGCTACATATCAGTTTGTAATAGAAAATACCACTCGTAAACAATACAGGTAGAAATTAATATTTGATAATATATTTTAAATTTATTTAGAATAAAAATAACAAAAAATCTATGTAAGTACATAAATTTTTACTACTAAGTGTATTAAAGTACTTTAGTAAACTACTTACTAACTCAATGTAATGCTTTTTTCATTGTTTTGAAAATAGAAATGGATAGTTAGTTTAAAGAAAACTATTCACTTCCTTTATTTCTCAAAAAATGCTTTATCATTGTTTTTCGAAAACATTTTAATTAAAGAACAGAAAATAGGAATTAACTTAAAACTTTGTAATTCTAAAAATGTGGGGACATAGTAATATTTTAATAGTTTTAATGAATTGTCTCGCTTTAAATGTGGGCAAAACCAGTTTTTATTTAATACAAAGGGTACATTTCATAATTTTTGATATTTATTGAAATAAGCTTGAAAGTAAATATATAAAAGAAACTCATTCACAGTATAGTATTCTTTTAAGAAAAAATATTATTTGTAATCACTAGGGAGATACCGCCCCCTTCTCGCTATCGCTCACCAACTCCCGTAAACTGCTTATACGCAGGGCCTTACGGATCTCTTCGCAATCCTCACAAAACTCAGCTCACTGCACTTACTAAACTTATAAAAACATTCGTAAAAACAATGTTCCTGATTGAAGAACTTTTTTCCTCATCCTTAGTCTAAACGATTTTGAATTTTAAACCGGAAAAACTCACGAATGCAATTTATAGGTACAGCTGAGGAAAAAAAAAACGTTACAGTAGACTTTGCGGGAGAACGGGTGGGGTTAGAAAGATGCTTTTGGTGTCATTTTTCAGGATTTATTGTATGCTTGAAAAAATTAATTGACTATTTTTCTCTCAGAGGTCGTCTTCTGGTGCAGCGCAATAAAAACTGCATCTTTTTTCATGGCGACCCTCAATTTTTATTCGATTTTATGAAAGATCATAGTAATTTAACCCTCATCACCGAGTTTCATTTAATTTGGACGTTAAACAAACCCATGGCAGACCGTCAAAATCTGAAAAATTCATATTAAAAGCCTGAAATTAGTCGCCAACACCCGACTGCCAAACACGGATTTCTGACAACCTACCAGTACTAGTGAACCGATTTTCATTAATATTTCAGATTGTCGAAACATGAGATAAGGTTATTTTTAAAATTTTTAAGCTTTAATAAGCATATAAATAATATGATTAAATTATTTTAATTGTGTTTATTTATATTAGTTTATTAGTAATTTCAAAGTCAAAAATCGCACTGAGCTAATTTTCGTGTTCTTTGAAAACGCGTAAATAAAAACAAAAACGCAAGAAGCGCCAAATAATCGATAAATTGCCAAGCCTAAAAAATAACTGTAACGTTTTTTTTTTCCTCAGCTGTACTTACCCGTGTTTAATAAAGGTCAGATGATTTTGATCAACATACACTCCTAGTTTGTCAAATGTCTGTCCATGATCTTAATTAATTGTCAGCGAAAATACAATGTGACTCCGATATTGTACCGCCAACCTGACGGTAAAATATTCATTGTTGTACGTTTTTTTTCCCAGAATGTTGATTAACAATAGTTATTAATAATAGAACTGCTGGATATTTTTAACGCCAAGTATACCGTTAATATATCTAGTGTTTTATCATTCATATTTTTGTTTAAACCCAGACTTGTTTAACAATACCTATTAAGCCAGTGACTATAATAAGAAACAAAACTTACATGACACTCAATGTTTAAACCTCGGTTATCAGACTAAAAATTCTAAATTTAGAAAAACATGTGTAAAATTCTATTATGAAATGCTAGGTAGTTGTAAGTTTCTAGAATACTTTTATCAGTCTATGAAAGATATTAAATTTGGAAAATACTTTAAAGTATACATTTTTAAAATGTGAAAAAAGTTTGTTTCATCATAAATATGACGTCAATTGATCGTTGTGATTGCATGGATAATAAGTTGTTTGATAGTTGTTTGCTTTGTAACTGCAACCTTGTCCGTAATATAAAAGAATGGAAATATTTTAAAATTGAGAATTCTTTTAAAACTTCCAAAAGCTTACTTGGAATTGTCAAAAGAATCCGAACATTTTGAAACCAAAAATTGTTATACGGATCAGCAATTAAAAAGTTTTTCTCTGGAAACTATTCACCAAAAACTTTTTCAGAATAGAGATATTAGCTGAAAGTTTCATGATTTAGCAGTACTACAATTAAGACTACTGAAAAGAGAAAGGGATAACATCTAAAAACTCATTTAACTTTAAATTATTTATAAACGTCGAGCTTTATAAAAGGCAGTTCAAAATACATCTACAATTTGCTTAATCGAAAAAACATAAAATGAGGCTTGATGATTTACATGTTCGAAAATTGTTATTAAAAATACACTGTATAAGTAAGACAATATTATAGAAATAGGAAATAGATATGTTCTATGTAGTATACGAGTCATGATGAAATATAATCTTGGAAAATTGCACATATCCCATCATCTCTTAATCTTTCAAAACGTCCACTGAGAGAAAAAAATATGTTTTTCTACAATCCCAGGTTGGTATTTCCTGGGTAAAAATTACGGGTTTCTTAAGAAAAAAATACTTTTAATAGATAAAAAGGATTGAAGCAATTCACAATAATGAAGCCAATCAAAATAAATCTTCAATGAATAAAAGATTCACCGTATCCTCTCCAATGTATAAAATATACACAAAAACTGCACTTTCCTTTCAAATCATTAATAGAACAATAAATGTAATGTTAAAGATATAATCCATCATAATTTACAAATTGTTTCCAAGTGAAGTAAATGGTATAAATGTTAGAAAACTTTTTTTTAACTTGTATAATCAATTATCTTTACAGTTGATAACTGCTTACAATTTTAAATTGTGTAAAAATCCAAAAATACCCTCAAATGTTAATCACTTATCGTGTATATGTCATCATAATGGTTTTCAACTGAAGACGTTTGGTCTATACCAGTGTTTCTCAACCGGGGGTACGCCGAGAGATTTTCAGGGATACGCCACGAATTATTTAATTTTTAACTTTTAATGATTTTTCAAGTTTTTTTTAAGTATTTTCTTTTTACTATCATAAATGCCCAGACATTTTGACACCAGTCAAAACCGAAAGCCCAATCACATATATAATTTTTTTATCTTTAAAAAGATCCTCCCTCCTATCATTCAATATTTCATAGACACTATTTTTATCCTCTTGACAACTTTTTTTGTATTTATTTTTTAATGTGTCTCACGTGAATTAAAACTAGAAAAATAGATTTAAAAAATAGCGAATGGATAAGATTGAACAACTTAGGTTAAAGGTAAGTAAGAATGCCTTTTCGAATAGTATATGTAGTATATTTACGTAATATATTTAAACCAGTGGTTCCCAAAGTGAGCGGTACCGCCCCAAGGGGGAATTGAAGAATTCAAGGGTGGCGGGAATGAGCTGATAGGAAATTGGGGGGCGTTATTAGGGTAAAAGGAGGCATTGACTACTTTTAAACTGCTGTTTAATGTCATTTTTATGCATAAGAAACATTCAAAAATCCAGTAAGGTAGCTTAAAATCACTTGTTAATAAACTGAAATTCAAAAATTTCCTCCAGGACCCCCCATACCCCCCTTTTACTTATGGTTTGACTTATCAATAATTTAAGTAATTTTTAAGATTAAAGCAGCAAAATTTCAGGTGGAGAAGCAAAATATACTCTGGAGGTAGCAAACGGGGTGTACGCCTTGGGTATCATAAAAGAGGTTTCAGTATATTCAAAATTATCTCTAAAGAATTACATTTTAATAAAATTTTATGAAAAGATAGTCTTATTATCCTAACTATTTCAAATTAAATTTTAAGGTGCATAGAAAACTTAACTTTTGAATATTGTCGTGCAAAATTTTATTTCATTTGGTTATAAATTCAATTCTTTTCACAAGAGAACGTTGGTACAAATTTCTATGAAATGTAAGCAAATTAGAGGCAAAAATTTGTAAGGGGGCGGTGGAAAATTTTCTTCTTGAAAAGGAGGCGGTGGTCACAAAAAGTTTTTGAACCTATGATTTAAACGAAGGTGGTATTTCAACTACTAGCTGCAACTGCATGCGAGGGGTACGCAGGGAAATATATTTTTCCTTTGGGGGTGCAATCGTGAAAAAGGTTGAGAACCACTGGTCTATACCGATAAGCTCAATACTCAACAAGAGTCTACTTCCTGTTATAACAACTATTCCCTCAGACTTAACCGCTCCTAATTTGCTCAAAACCACGGGATCACAATGAAACAATCAGGATTCATTGAAATTATATTCTTAAAGATTAAATTATTTGCCGGTAAGAATTTCAATGGCAAGAAAACTCTCCACTGAAGGCCGACCTTCAGACAAAATGAAGAAAAAAACTCCCCTGGGTGGAATTAGTCGTTAAATATACACTTTTTTTAACGAATATGTAACAAGAGGATGAACAGAGAGACTAGATTAATGATGAATAAAGAGTAGTTTATCATTAGAATCATTGCAATTTGTTTTACAGCCAGTTGAACTCTCCTCTGTCTATTCCATGAAAATTTACACTTCTTTTCACTATTTCTTAACGTATAAGGTAAATGCTTGATTTCCAAAGCGTACCATTCAAATGTGTTAATTTGAGGTGCATAAATATTAGGGAGTGCCCTTAATGTTGGAATACCTCTTACAAACTCGTTTTTAAACTGCGTAGTCTGTTAAAAAATACTGATAGCATCGTCAGTAATTATGCAGCGGAATGATATTTATGTCATTCTGGTAGGAAATTCTTGATTTACCGCGCTTACAAGAGCCATTCCCATTTATTTATCTCAAGGCTAAGAGTTCAAAAACCATAAGAAATGTTTTTTAATGAGTAGAATAATGTTTGGAAATCTGGAAAACTGTCTCGAAATTATGAAAGAACTACAAGTTCTGGGAAAAAGTAAGTAATTTGGTAGTACAAAGATAATTTTGTTATGAAAAAAAATTAAAGAGGTTATATACTAGGAATTCACATTTAAGACCCGATTAGAATATAAACGTGCATGACGATCATTATTGAAAAGAACACATAATGTGTATTCGTTAAGTAATCTTTCTTAAGACTTAATAATAATTAAGTAATAATAATAGAAGCAAAAGAACCTCAACGCAGCACGGAAATTTATCACGAACTACGGAAAGGTGCCTTTTGAAAGCTGGAAAAATAATTATCGCAGATATTTAGAACACAACTGCCTGAAAATTCGTTATATTCACACTTAAACCTAGAGGCTTTTAAGATGGGGACGTCATAATATGTCATCATTTTCGATCTGAAGTAATGTATGTTTAAGAAATGTGGGTTTTTCGGATGTTCAAGCTTGATCCATAAGAGTTCCACTCCAAAGACGGACGTTTCTTTAAACTAAGGAAAATCCTTACCAAAACGGAAAAGTTGGTTTCTTCAATTCAACATAAGGATAGATTTGCGACATAAAAAGAAAAAGACGCTTTGCGGCAAACGGAAATAGTCCAAAACTTCTGAAACACGCTATTTTCCGTATTTTCGTAAAAATACTTTCCGAGACCAGTATCCAAGGAAGGGGTTTAGGGGGGGGGGTTCAAACCCATCTCCGATTCACCGGCGGAAAAACTGGAAAACGATTTTAAAATGATCGGAGTTAACTCATAGAAAAAAAATAATTACCAACCACGAACGAAAGTGAGCATTTAAAGCATCTGGAGAAGCACTTCTATAGAACGAGCCTGCGAGTCCGGGAATCAGGCCCCGTTAATTAGTTCCTGACCCCTCTGTCCGGGCGTAGGCGGCCGTCAAAAATAAACACGTGTCTCCTACAAAAATATTCCCTCTTGATGTCCTTAATAAATAGATTGATCCCAGCTGTATGTACCGAGCGACTCCTACCTGGCCTGAGAATCTCGGGTTGACCCCTACACCATAGCTCCATCAAGCCATTCCTTTCCCTCCCGTCTTGTGGCATGTTTGTTTATTTATTCCGCTTCTTTTTGCACAGACCTCCTGATGGCATGCCGCGGATAATAAGATTTAAGATAGCTCCGACGAGATATTGGTGGGGGTTCCTACCTGTCCGCCGCGGAGCCCCCTCCGTCAAATATTTGGCTTGGTTTCTTTTTGGTTGGCTTTTTCGCGTCTTTTTTCTCTCGCGTTTGGCGAGCAACGCCTAGGTGCCCCTTTGGGAAGGTCTCTCTCTGCAGCGGAGGGGGGACAGGTGAGCGTGTCAGCGAGAGGCCTCTCGTCTTAACGAGGGTTTGTTTGGTTTCGAGAGGCTTTCCGTGATTGAGTTGGAAAAAGTGCTTTGCACAACGCCATTTGGTCGCAGCACTCGATTTTCCTTACTTTTCACGAACAGCCATGTTCATAGCCATCAGCGTCGGTGGTAACCAGCACCTAAAGAAAGAAAAATTAGCTTTTCGCTGACTCTGATTGGTAAATCCTTCTTAGACCAAGGATATAACACCGACGTTAATGGCTGTGAATATGGCTGTAACTCTCTTTAACAAGGACTTCTATGGATGCAGCGATAATTAAACTAGTGATAGCTGTAGTTCATCTCAAAACCGTTTATTTCAAGTGATAGGTCAAATTTTTGATAAAAAATTGATGCATAATAATTAATCAAGTAGCACTTAATAGCCATGCATTTGAATTGATGTCATGATGCCCTTTATAATTTGTTCAGATTCTTTGCTAGTCGCGCCCCAGTTAATGTCGAAAAGGCTTTATATTTCGTCCTAGATTTATCTCAATGTTTTCACTTTACTTTAGAAAGAAAGAAGTGGAAGAAGATAGAGAGAAAACGAGAAAAGAAATAATGCCATAAGTAAAATAACAAATAAAAAACTGAAAAAAGTTAAAAAGAATGAGGGAGGTTGAAAGAAAGAGATGGAAAGGAAGGGATAAAGAAAATTTGAAGCGAAAATGAAAGTGAGAAATAAGAGAGTAAGAGCGAATTATAGAATTGTGTAAGAGATAATAAGAGAGTAAAGAGGAGAAAACAAAAGAAAAAAAAATGGGTGAGTGATCAATGAAAAAAATTAAGAAATGGGATACCTATTGAGTAAAATTTAACTTCAAACAGTAAATTTATCACGAATAAGAATAACCATTATGAAAAAAGAGCTGACAAAGAGTATCGAAATGTAAAGATGAGAAAATATACTACTACCATGAACTGATGGGTGTGCTAAGTAAGGCAGATGTGCAATATTGAGAATCGCCATCGATACCTTATTTATCATGCTTCGAGGGAGCCAAACAAAAGATATCAACAGCGTAAAGGGTAAACTAAGACCTCATTCCCACTTAGAATCGCCCCCTGTTCTCAGATCCAAAAAAGAACAATCACACCTACAACATCAACATTTCACGGAAACGATCCCACTCCCCGTATGACGCACGATCCGGACCCTCAACATCTGAATTAGCAGCAAAAAACTTGTCTCTCCAAATCACAGCTAAAACAACTCCAAGTAATGGACCTTTGTCTCCAAGGCGAGCGGGTGGATAATTTAAGGGGTTTAAAAAGTTCCGTACCGGCTTCCTTGATGGCCCAGCAGTGAAAGTATGTTACAAGTCATCGGCCGTAATGACACACTACTGGTGTATGCATAGCGTCTAACCGTTACTGGATCATCTTGCAAACGCAACGGAGATCAGCAAGGGAGGGGGTTCGACAATTACAGGTCTTTGTTCTAGGATATCAGTGAAGCGCAACGCCCTCCGAGATGATGATTTTTGGCTGTGTTTAATGCTCTCATTTTCTACGCAGAGAAAGAAAGGGCCATTTGTACGGAGACGAAAGTGCTCTTCTGTCTGCCATTGTTGTTCGAAGTAAGCGTAACGAGACATCGAGGTGGAGGCAAAAAAGCCGCCTCAGCGACCACGTGGGGATGCACAAGAATCACTCAGCCATTGGAAATTTTTCAAAGTATTACGGTTGGTATGGGGATTCATTTGCTTTATTCCAGTGCTGTGGCTGACATCGATCATTACTTTAGATGAATGCGCTGAATATACATAGGCGAATTGAGGAGGAAGACCCTGGATGGACAAGCTACACATACCGTAGTATATAATTGAATATCCTGGAATAATTTGAGATATTTCCACCCCATGACTCCCGTAAATTCTCCAGTAACTGAGTACTACAAGTGAATATACTGCATTAACTTCCCAGTTCCCATTGCTATATTAGGCCGTTACTATACCCATTAACTTTAGCCTTAGTAATAAATGGTTTGCTCTGAAGGTCTAAAGTAAATTTATTAGGGTTCATTTTCTCACCAAAAGACTGAGCATATCTTATATGTTTTAAGTTATTAGCGCAAAACTTCCTCGTGTACAGTTGCGTTTGTGTATATTAGCATTTAGGAATTAAAAGCAATAATATGCTGAATTTATTGCAACTATAAAATGTAATTGCAGAAAAAAATGACAAATGCCTACCAAAAACATAAATTTAGACCATTCTAAACAAATTTAAGCAACTCTTTACGCAGGTTACGTAATGTTTATCTCACGCCCTTGACCTTTGAAAGCCTACAGCTATAGTCATAAAAGCGTTGTCTGGGTTCATAAAAGTGACAGTCTAAAACTAAAAAAGTTCGTCTTTTTCTGACTACATTCGTTAAAAGTATATTTAAGATACTAGACTTAATTTTTTTTTACTAAACATTGAATTAAATCTTGTGATACTAATCATACCAAGTCCCAGATAAAAAAAAAGCATTCAAGAAGACCGTATGAAATAAATCCAAGTCTACGAAGTAGCACGACTGTTGTGATCAGTCTGCGGCCCCAAATAGCATCACGAAAGCCAGACGACCAAATAAATCTCCCCAACGATACATATTACTCACAACAACAGGCTCGGGATGAGGGATTTACCTTCCTTTGTCACTGTAAATGGGCGGCGGAGATTTCCTAAGGCGAGCCGGCCGGCAAAAAATTACGCGACCGTCTCAAAAAATCCAGGCCAGCGGTTAATGTAACCTTTCTTTGGGAGACTAAGCTATGAAAAGGGGAGGTTTTCTATCGGGACTGCAGTAATCTCCAGGGGGGTATCTGCATCACAATCCCTTAATAAAGCCTGAGTCACACGATTCGTAGAGGGTTGGTCAGTAAGTACAGAAGTTCTTGTGATTTAAATCGAGTGAAATTTGTGTACGCCCCGTGTTAATTATCATAAATTAAATCATGACAAAACCATATATTTGAAGTTAGAAACGTAGAAATACTTTTGGAGGAATGCGATTTTTTGGGTTGGTAGTCTAGGATTAAAATATTGACATTGGCTTTTCATGCATTTGCTCACGACTCGTGAGCAAGGGTCTGTTAAGAAGAGGATATTCTGAATCGAGTCAACACTTATGCGGAGTACCTAATATAAAGAAGAGTTTTTTTTAACAGATGATTTTGAGGTGAACAGAAAAATGAAGAACTAACAGTTGTAAATATATTTGCTGTGATTATAAAACCAAAAGAGGATGAGTGAGACTATGAATTTAAGTCAGAATGAAGAGTTCTAATATGTGGAGAAAGAAATAAAGGAACACGAGAACCAAGTATGAAAATGTCGGCAATTAATTTAAGTTATTCTAAACATGAACTATAAAAGGTAATTTCGCACAAAATCCCATTTCCTTATTTGTTTAAATAAAGGACACATACTTCAAAGAGGAAAAAAAATTAAGCAAACTTATCTAAGCTTCTCAAAGTTTGAAGATTTATAATCACGAGTAAGCATTCTTCTGCGGAGTTTTAACGATACGGAGATACCTCGTTAAATCTCATCCAGAGCTGTTTAACCAACCACAATAAATCGGTTTCTCCACAACCCACAAATATCCACTCAGATCTTTCTGCGAATTCAGAGTTTACAACAAAAGAAAATATGGTGAACTATTAAATGGCCGTAAATGTTATTCCAAGTATTTCACACCCCAGTGATTGCAGTAAACACTGCTGACGGAATCACAGGCTACCTCAATAAAAGAAGGTACTTGAGGTTTCAGGTAAGGGTTTGGAGTTCACAATTGTGTGTGCATTACTGTGTAAAGATACGCACCCATTACTACTCAAATATTTCCCATTGAAAATAGGTACGGTTGATGATTAAATTTAGGTTGCTTTGTTTTACTAAAAAGGATCTACGATAGTTTTTAGACAGATAGTTTTGTTTATGTGTTCGCATGTCGCGTTTACCTAAACCAGAAGACTCATAATGTTATTAATATAGTGTTTTTTTATTTCCAAAGGACAGGCAAAAATATGCTGAAAAATGTTACGAAAGAACATAAAAAACAATAACTGCATACCACTCCCAAGTCCCAAGAAACGTGTAATATCGTGACCAAAGTCAGTCAACGTAAGATCAATACAGAAACTTCGTATTATGAAACGAATGTAATGTTTGAAATCACAGATAACAGGACACACACGCAAATCCTCCACACTATTATAAGGATCCAAAGAGAAATCATTGAACGATTGAACTGTATTAAAAAAAATAAAAAAACACAGGAATCATCCCCACTGTTATGAGAATTCAAAAAAGAAATCGTGGACTATATAGGGATTGAAATAGAAATAATCTACTCCGATATGAGGATTCCAACACAAAGGCATCTAGAGGGGAGTTCTGAAGCTCTGTTAAAACGGGAGCTCTCAAGCAATTGTCACGCATCCCCTCTGGGGTTCCCGTGAAAGGGAAGTAAAATAACATAAAATGTGTCAGAGCACAAAGGCCCTTTGCAGGTGTGGAATTCAGAAAGCGCTTAACCTGTCTAAAAGCCAATTCATACACCTTTCATCAAATCTACCTCCACGTGCAAATCTAGAGGGAGGTGAGGGTGTCTTGTGGAACACCTTCGACGGATGGGATGGTAAACCGTTGGATCAGGTGAATGAATACAGGGTTCACTTTTCATAAAACAGCTTTGTATTTATGTATTTCAAAAAGAGTAAATTAAGTTATAAAATTAGTTCCATTTCTATAAAAAATATAAATCTACAAAGAAAAATACTTTCCCTCTGTGTCCGTATTAAACCATGTTACCCAAAACAATTGTATAAAACCTAATACTATTCCTGTCTTATGTAACATTTTCAGGATAATTGTGAAAATATATACTAGTAGTATCTATTTCCTAAATATTTGTAATGATAGTATTTAACTTTTTGGGGTTCTGAAACTACATATATTAGAAAAGATCTAGTTATTTATTCTTTAAACGGCGAACTACAGAATCACGTACTTAAAATGAACTACCGATTTACTTTGGAGTCTGAAGTGAAATTCCTAAAATTTTAAACAAAATTATGTAACTTTATAGATTTTGTACCATAAACCAGCTTCAACGTGGATAAAAATGAAATTGATGCTACGCGTTTTTTAAAAATGAAACAAAAGAATAAGGGTGTTTTTGTCCTGCTTGTATTGTCCATGGACAAGAAAACAACAACAAATGGTCACTGAATCCTGTACGACTTTCAACAATTGAAAAAACACCGGTAGCCTTACATATTACATAGAAGATTATTTCCATCTGAGTCTCTCGAGCACAAAGAAAAAATATATTTTAAAGCTAGTAATAATGTAAAATTTCCATACACCGAATATTTTCTTTAAAAGTAATGTTTATTCCGTACAAAATTGAACCACTTATGCTTGGAATGTATTCACATACCTTAATTATAACCAAAGCTTGTTAACATCCACTTATGGTAGAAACCTTCTCTTTTATTCAGGAAAGCTACTAATTACTATCAGTGCGTTTCACTTAATTTGAAAGTCGTGGTACATTCAAGAGTAGTTTTATGAAATGAATGCCACATCTCTCTTTAAAAGTCCTTTGTAAAGTTAGGGTTTTTTATGAATCATATTTAAAGTAAATCTATGTGAGGTTGCGTAAAACTAAATTATAGTACATAACTGAAACAAAATGTCCCGCACAGAGGTTAGCTAATACTTTATAGGTACCAAATGCATTCACACTTGATTTCCTCAAAATCCCAAAATGTATTTGTATATTCACTATAAAACGCTCCACACAAAAATAAACACATTTATTAAAACCTTTTTGTCCTCAAATTAGCACTTTAGTTATGCTGTCAGGTAGAACACTTTAACACCTTAATGTGTTGGGATAGTGTTCTGAATATGTTTGGGAAGTGTTAGAAATGTGATTATCCAAAATAGTGTTTAAAATCTGAAAGTCTTCTTAAATTTCGATCAAAACAATCTAACAACAAATTTTTTGACTCTGAAAGTTTTTGTAACACTTTTACAACAATATCTTTTTCACACACAACACAATCCCAATACAATCAAAACGCTTTTGAATAGAAATGTTTATTATTGAGTTTGCAAAAGTGTTTCACGAATTTGTAGTGTATGTTTGTGATACTTTCTCGTAGGTAAAATATTTTTCACATGTTTTCGTTATGCCTGTTTAAACACTACTTCATTTTATGCTTGTTTTTACTGGACAATTCAAGTAATTTAATGTTTAAACTAACATTTGATTAGGTAATTAGTAAATTCCTCATTGGTTACCTTCTTTCCTAACCTCCTAGCATCTTACTTTGGATTGGAAGATGTGAAAGAAATAGTGAGAATAAGGAGGAATATAATATATATAGGGAAGATGAGTAGAACGCGCGAGAAGAAGAATGATAAGAAAAGGTGGGGAATTTAAGAGAGAAAGTGAGGGAGGGAAAAGGAGACACATAGAACGAGAATATATTTTAAGAAAGAAAAGGATTGGAACAGATTGAGAGTAAAAGAGAAAATAATAGAGAAAGTAACAAGAAAGGTGGAGTGAGGAGGAACAGAACTTGGGAATAAGAAGCAGAGAGGTAGGCAAAGAGAAAGTTTAGAAAGATACAATATATCAATAGAATATTAAAGATAAGGAAGAAAATAAGTTATAGAGGATAAGAAACTGAGAATGATGGGGAAAATTGAGAGAAAAATTAGGAGAAAACGCGGGATGTGTGCCGGAACGCTGCCCAAAGCGCTCTTTCCAATTAAATTTAAGATTTCTAGAATTGTGTCGAATTGAAGGTAGATGAATAGAATTTCCTCCCCAAGACCTTTTCGTGGCAGTAACCCAATCCAATGGGCACCCTTTCCGGCACAATGCCACAGGTGTGCCGCCCGCACACGTGAGCCAACACAGTGGCACCGGGACATTCCTCCCCGGCACAAAGGGCCCCTCCTCCGCCTTCCTATTGACGCCGTGAGCAAGCGCGAGTCGTGACCAAACAGGGGGGCTCCTTGGAGGGGCCCGAGCTGCTGGAAAATGTTACAATTAACCGGATATTATATTAGGGCTTGTTGTTTGATTGACGTGACCTTGTGGCAGATATCGGACTTTTTTCCGAAAGCCAGCTTTTTCAGAACATGCGATTGGGTTTTTAATTACTGAGCTGGGAATCGCACTTCTACCTGTACGGTCCCTGATGTGCACCAGTGATTTGGGGAGGGAGACAGTGGAAAAAGAGAGAGACGTGTAATGCACACGCATAGTGAACTTTGCGAGGCTGTTGTGATACAGGGCCATTTTTAGTTTTGGTGAGGAAAGTATAGTTATTCTTTAATTTACCTCATCGATCAGTCCGGATTAATACACTGTAGAGAAATACCCCGTAAGAGCTAATGTTGAAGTGGGGTGAGTAAAATAATTAATTAATAGAACGAGGAAGTCAGTGTTCTTTAAACGGACCCTTTTACAAACGAACTACTATAATTGTAGATGTTCCGCTAAAATTTATTCTACACCATCATAAATTTCTTTCTATCGTTGATGTTTTGTGTATCTTTAAAGAAAAAGAAATTTTTTCAATACCTTAAATGAATTTTACTAAATTTTACGTTACTGATGTTTCCCTCTATTATAAGAATTTAACTTAAAAATTCCATCCATCACAACAACTATTTATTTTAGTACATACTTTTAAATATTTCCAGGTTTTTGCCAAAGTTAGCTGATGAGTTCTTTATTTTTTAAAATAAAACTCGAAGTATTAAATTTAAGAAAAAGAATATTTACTTTAAAGCTAGAAAGAAAATTATTATAAGCCTTACTTGCGTGCAATACTGGAAAATCTACTTACACCCTATATCTCCAGAACGGCTCGTGATACGTCATTTTTCATGATTTGAAGTATTCTTTAAGTTTTTCCCCGTAGGAAAAAAAGTTAGTGCTTCGTTTAACACGAAGACCTCTTTAGGATTCGAATCTTTTTTCGTTTAAAGAATACAAATCATGAAAATTGACAAATTATTTGTCTTTATATCACAATAGCCATTTTGGAGTTATAGAGTCCGAGTCGATTTTTTTTCCTGTATTGTAAAAGCCCTAATGTTCAGTTCCCTAAACATTGGAACCATTGGTTTAAAACTTATTTTTAATTAACTTTTTGGATAACTCGGCGTAAAAAACAACACAAAATAGGGGATACGTTCAGTTAAAAGGTTGATCGATCAGCCAGGTATCGGCCAGTTGATTGTCTAATTTTTAAAATGAAACCGAGATTATTTTTATAACTTAAACAAAGATGAAAATTTTTGATTAAAGTAAAAGTATATGTTTTGAAATAACTTATTACACATAAATAAGAAATGATTATTGGCAAAATGGACTTGGCGGGCAATACATTATAAAAAAAAATAACAGAGGAAATTTCAAAACTTAATTTTCCCAAGTCGAATTCCATCAACAATCAAATTTAAATGCAAAATAAACAAGTACGGATTCTACAAATATGAAAATATTTTCCGATGTCAATGATTTGAAAGCGGCTATATACCCAAGTTCATTTCACCAAGAAACGATTTTCCAGGAAAACAAACTCGGAGCATTTTACTTATATTTTCATAATTGAATTTTTATCCATATGTCCATCTAAACTTTTCAATTAAGAAGATGGCGAAATTTTTCTTCCCGTCGGTGGATTCAACAATTAAGGCATTAAATATCATGAATAATAACCCCGGTTCGCTCCTAATTGCTCTTCTTTATTGTTCGACCATTACGTATCCAGATACTATCTGGATAGATTCTTGATCCAATTTAAGCAACAGACACGCTGCAGCTAACCACAGCCTTCAGTTTAATAAGGAGACAGCAAGATTTATAGAAACGGCGTATAACCATGCGGTAAGAACTATTCATCGGACTGCTTGCTCTAAAACGGGTACGACAGGAATGGAGAGGTGAAAGTCCGAGCTTGAATGAAGCATAAGAAAACGAGATCAGCGATTTAGCTTATCACCGAACGACCTTATCCCCACTGGACGACAGCAATAGAAATCGATTCATTTCGGCGGTTTGCTCTTTAGAAAGGTGTTGGTAAGGGAAACTTTTCAAAGAATGTTAAAAAATTAAGTTCAACGTTTTATTTTATTTTTTAACTGCATTCAAAAATTACAGCATGACCTCTGTTTCTCGATCTCTAAAAATCCTTTATAGTATCTTGAAAAAATATTTCCCCTAATTAACTGTATATTTGGGAGTAACCTTGTTATCTCAACAACTCGATATCTCGAATTTATTTTCGGGTTATTTCGATTTCGAGGTTATACTGTAGGGATAATTAAGGCAAATAATAGTTGGAATAAATTTTTGTAGCTACTATTGTTTAAGTAGTATCTTTCAAATATTATTTTTCAGCATGTTGCTCCAAAAATTTCACGAAATATCAGATCAATTGATCACTATGAGTATGAACTATCGATGAAATTGCTACCAACTTAAAGAGCGACGTAGGGTGAACGTTTTCCATAATATTTAAGATTCTTAAAAAAGGCAATTTTTTTTCTGAAATATACAATTTTTTAAAAACTTTCACGTAGTTTGCCTCCCTCTTCAAATATAAAATACTATATATTATAATATTTCAACCGTAACTTACGTCAGTTTTTATACTTTTTTTTGACAAACTTACAAAACCAGCGTTTTTGATAAAGCTAAACAATCTATTGATAAATAATTAACACTTGAGAATAATCCGGATAAAAGAGTGCTGGATAATCCAAAATCTCTCTTGTAAAAAGAAAAGAACATTTTTGAAAATCAGACCAAGAGCAATTAATTAATTTCTTAAACGAGTCACCGCATGGCGCATTCTTGAGAGTTTTTGCCGGAGAGGGGGAAGGATCATTTTTCTTACTTTTTCACCATCCGCTGCTTATCTCGCCGGCAACAGGTAGCCTTCCTATCAGGAACTCCGACATACTGAATTACAACGCTCCAGTTTCGCGGAGGCTCGTTTTCCTAATTGCCCAGTTAGAACAAAAGTGGACTGGTGAGAAAATTGTTGAGAGCTGTTTTCAGTGCATTCCTCTGCACGAAATCGAGAGTTGAACGTGACTCTCAACTTAACCTACTCTACGACCGATAAATATGTGTCAACTTGTTTTATTTCTTGCCGCGTGATAGGAAGCTATTACAATAGATTGTATTTTAAGGTGTTGATCCTTCTAGAAATGACAGTTTTCAACGTAATTTTTCAGTATTTCGAATTATTTCGTTTTAAATCGTTATGCATATCTGTTTCAACTTCGTTTTGATGAAAATACTATTATCAGCAAGCTATGGCAAACAACAACGAAAAAATAGCAATATATGGGCTTTCCCAAAATGAATCTTCAACGCAGTTCCGTATAATTTTAGTTATCCCATTCTTTGTTAATTTCCATGTACTACAATTTAAAGGAACCAGGGACTTTTAAAATTGCTTTTTACATAAAAAAGACACTAAATGGCAAATTTGGAAAAAGTTATTTTAATTTAACAGCAAAAACATATAATATTTTATAACACAATACTATTATTATTTTTATTTAAAAATGTTTCTCGTGCATTCCTAATTAAAATAACCTAATTAAATTTTATTACATATTTAATGAAGGCAGTTTAAGATTATTAATGATTAAAATTTAGTTCTAATAATTTATAGATATCAAAAACAAAAAGTATTTATTCTTAAAGAAAAACAAATTTAGTTGAGCATAAATCCTCAAAGAAAAGAAAATCTGATTGGATGAGATAATTGTTTATGTTTCAGATCAAAATAAAAACAATCATATTTTTTTTTTGAAAGAATCAAGAAAAGGAATGTGCAAAATTATATACATCTCTTTATAAAAAAAAGTCACTACCTTGCATTGTTTGCTTTAGTACTTCAAAGGTCCTTCGTCTTTTAGTTACAATGTTTTATGCGACATATTTTTTACGGCACTGCAATAGTAAATTTTTAGTAAGTAATAAATTTTTAGTTCAAAATTAATAGCGATATTCATAGCCATCAGCGAAAGAAATAAAAATTAGCTTTTGACTGACTTTTAGCTGACTGATTGGAGGAATCTTTCTTAGACCTAGGATTTAACACCGACGCTGATGGCTGTCTGTGAATATGGATGTAAGCCCCATGAAAATTTTACTTAAAAAGTCCCACCTCTAAGCTTAAGACACTCACTGTAAAAATACAAAAATCGGTAAGTCATTTGTACGTACTAAAGCAATGCCGTTGAAGCTTCAAATCGAAGTGCCTTGGGCAGTATTCCACTAAACACCAAGGTTAAATAGATTCACATCATGATCATTAGCATTAGGCTTTCTACAATGGATGCCAAACCGCAGCTCGTGTCAGAAAAAGTACTTCAACTTAGGGAAGCATTTTTCCTATTAGATAATAATTGTTAGGTGAAAGGGTAAATCGTTCAAATATAGAACATAAAATAACAAGCCTTGCCTTCAATTTTTTTTACATCGTATGCACTTTTTAATTGAAATGTTGTGATTTATAAAAAATTGAAGATTTTAAATGCTAGTCTTAGAGATGATATCTCAAGTGTTTCTTTGAATCTTAGTGACTTACAAAAAGGGTTCCTCGAAACACCAATTTGAAATGTTTTTAAAAGTTAAGTGAACGTACCCCGTTGTTAAGATTTAATATCTTTATAATAATAACTTTCGGTATGTGAGAATGAAGTAAAATCACAAAATAAGAACATAATAGCAAGTTTATAAGAGAGTTTAGTGAACGCCCAATATTGAAAAATAAGTGGAAAGTTAAGTTTTTCAATTCATTAGTTAAATACAACAGCCGTTTTGTTTCCAGAAAGTTAACAAGAAAAGAAAATACGTTTGAAATTGAAACTGTTAACGCCCAATGTAGGCATTAAAAATAGATCTTTAAAATAAGTTAAGTAACTTTAAAATAAGGTCACTTTTAAAATAAGGTAAGGAAATACAATAGGGTTAAAGCCAAAGTTGATATCCATTACCTCAGTAGTGAATTAGTGATGCTAACCTTGAGAAGTGAACTCGGAGACGAGTTGGGCAGTGCAGCGGAAATGACTAGAGCATTTTTGGAATTCCATTTAGTTGTTATTCATGTAATTTTCGAATAGGACAAAGTGAAAAACTTTCATCAACACTTAATTTTTACGCTATAGTATAAACACATATTAAAACTGGATTGTTTTGTGTTACCATTTCCATTTCATTGTGTTAGCATCCATGCGGATTTTCATATGTAGTTTTTGAGAATTTCAATAAATTTTAAAGTGGTTCCTGTCTCTCAACTAAAGTCTTAAATAAAACTAAATAAAAAATAATTAAATTAAGAAATTTTAAACTTTATGTAATAGTCAGTTTAGAATAATAATAAAGACAGAAAATGGCAAATGATTTTTCTTTAACCCCCAAAATATCTGTATTATCTTCTTAAAACAACTATCCCCTTTGTCTTATTCTTTATGGTATGTCTTAATCTACCTATTTTTCACATTTTTGCTGTAAATTAAGCAAAAATACCATTACATTTTTGATTTTATATCCAGAGTATGATTCCGTTTAACATAATTAAATTTACTTTGTGACAAAGTTAATGGTTTTTTCAACCCTACAAAATGTTTGGATAGAATTACACTTTTTCATTTACGGTTTTTAATTTCCATAAAAAATTTGGTGGTTGGGTCATAGAAAAAATTTCTAATATTTATACTACATTTTTTTTTCGATTTCTTTAAAACTGATAATTCAGTTTGTGTGTCCACCCACTTTAATTCTCACCGGATTCCAATACAATCCTAAAACTGCTCTTTCAAACTCAACGGAAATTTATTAAAAAAAAGTAATTTCAAGTTACGCTCGTCTCGGTATTAGCGTCAAGATCATAACATGGTGCTTATTTCCAGACACCCTATCTGAAACATCATCTCTTTGTAGCATTTCACAGCACAGGTTCCATTCACATTAACAACAAGCATGAATGTGTCACTTTTTAAATCCCCCAAAGACGTGATTCCATGCAAACTGCGATGATTTTATTTATTTCCGTTTCATTTCCACAGCCCACAGACGGCATCGGAGCATCTCAATTAAGAAAATACATCCTTCACTCCTTTTTTCATCAAACAATAGTAAGACTTAAACGGAATTCCCTTGACAGACACACGAAAAAGAAGTCTTCGCACTCAATCCGAGGCGTTTTTTTCGCAGCTCGGCAGAAGCAACCTCCCAAGTTAATCCGTTGCGATACGTACTTAAGCCTCTGACGTTCAATCAAAATTAATCCGATAAAGAAAGGATGAAAATGCGACTCTAAACAAAACTCGTGGTAAGGCTACCCTTGGCGACATTAGAGGTTAGGCACAGTTGCGGTTTCGGAACTTAATGACTACCCTCGTTAATGGTTATTTTTGTTAGCGAACGCTGAGCAATTAGCGATATTTGATGCGTGATTAGGTAATAGCACCATTAAGTTAAATAGTAGGAGGTGTCAAATCTTTCAGCTTTCGTTAGAAGCATTGGGAGAATACACGGTGGTATGAACAAGAAAAAATGTCTTAGACAAAAACAACAGTTGATGGGGAAAAAAAATAGTTACAATCGATAGGAGTAGGGATGGGATAGTAGGAAAATATAGTAGGAGGTGTCAAACCTTTTAGCTTTCGTAAGCTTTCGTTTGGTATACGATTAATTTAAGTCAATAAAAAATTACATTAGAACGTTTTCAAGGAATATGGTTAAAAAGTGAACTATAGCGAAAAGTCTACGACACATGAACAGAAATTAACATAAGAAGAATACGTAATGTCAAAAGGAAAAGATTTTTTCGAGAAACATAAAGGTCTTTGGAATAACGATGTTCGTAATATCAAGAGCATAAAATTTTTTTCATCTTTACTAATTGGGTTTTGAAACTTTTCAAGAGGAGAAAAAAAACATCCTTATAGTATAAGGGGCCGTTCAAATATTATGTAAGCACTTAAGGGGGGAGGGGGGTTTTGATATTTACTTATTTTTCCTGACAAGGGGGGAGGGAGAGTATGAGTGATGCTTTCGTAAGATGCTAAAAACACTGCATTTTCGAAAATCTCTTGTTTCTTGCATAAATAATTTCAAAATTCAACCAAAAAATAAATTTCACTAAAAAAACTGAACTGGAAAATAGTTTTAAGCATTTTCACAAGGAAAGTTTTACGTATTGTTAAAGTATATAGACAAATTAAAAATTTGTCTACTTTTCTCTTCTCCATTCTCCATCAGATCTCAAAACCTCCCTGTAATTTTCTCAAAAGAAACTGTGGGCCACTGAGGTCAGCTGGTCTTCCTGGTGTCTATTTGCAAGGGACAAGATGTCGCACGTGTTCGAAACGGACACGTTGGCACATAAGAAGTCGACGCATTCCTTCTTGAGGGAGGGGACATGGTACTTTTCTGCTGCGTAGTAGAGCTTGAGGTCGCTCTCCCTCTCCAGGTCATCAACTGTTCCAGTGTGTAGATAGGTCAAGAAGATGCCAAACGTAGATGGTTCTATGCCAGGTCCCCCGTCTTCAAGACCATGCTTTCATGTCAGCAGAAAGCATGGCCTTGAAGACGGGAGACCGAGCACTCAGGATGTTCTTGTTGACTGGAAAGGAAACATCCCCATACTTGAGTTGGAAGTCGGAAAAGTCCTGGTCCTGATAGAGGCACGTCAGTTCCTTTGTAAGTTTTAACAATAGGTTAAGTGATCATGGAGAAAAATTAATTTCAGAAACTAAGCATTAGTCAAGATTTTGTACAAAAAAAGAACAAGAGAGGTCGGCCAGATTTCTTACGTAATTATGAGAGGGAGTTTGCAGTTTGCTTATTTTTCCTGGCAAGGGGGGGAGGGGGAGTATGAGTGATGCTTACGTAAGATGCTAAAGACACTGCATTTTCGAAAATCTCTTGTTTCTTGCATAAATAATTTCAAAATTCAACCAAAAATAAATTTTACTAAAAAAACTGAACTGGAAAATAGTTATAAGCATTTTTCACAAGGAAAATTTTACGTATTGTTAAAGTATAGGAAGTATAGACAAATTAAAATTTGCCTACTTTTCTCTTCTCCATCAGATCTCAAAACCTCCCTGTAATTTTTTAAAAAGAAACCGTGGGCCACTGAGGTCAGCTGGTCTTCCTGGTGTCTATTTGCAAGGGACAAGATGTCGCACGCGTTCGAAACGGACACGTTGGCACATAAGAAGTCGACGCATTCCTTCTTGAGGGAGGGGACATGGCACTTTTCTGCTGCGTAGTAGAACTTGAGGGCGCTCTCCCCATCCAGGTCATCAACTGCCCCAGTGTATAGATAGTCAAGAAGAGGCCAAACGTAGATGGTTCTATGCCAGGTTCCCCGTCTTCAAGACCATGCTTTCATGTCAGCAGAAAGCATGGCCTTGAAGACGGGGGACCGGACACTCAGGATGTTCTTGTAGACTGGAAAGGAAACATCCTCACACTTGAGTTGGGTCCATGCCAGGTCCCCCGTCTTCAAGACCATGCTTTCATGTCAGCAGAAAGCATGGCCTTGAAGACGGGGGACCGGGCACTCAGGATGTTCTTGTGGACTGGAAAGGACACATCCCCACACTTGAGTTGGGTCCATGCCAGGTCCCCCGTCTTCAAGACCATGCTTTCATGTCAGCAGAAAGCATGGCCTTGAAGACGGGAGACCGAGCACTCAGGATGTTCTTGTGGACTGGAAAGGAAACATCCCCACACTTGAGTTGGAAGTCGGAAAAGTCCTGGTCCTGGTAGAGGCACGTCAGTTCCTTTGTAAGTTTTAACAATAGGTTAAGTGTTCATGGCGAACAAATAATTTCTGAAACTAAGCATTAGTTAAGATTTTGTACAAAAAAAGAACAAGGGGGTCGGGCAGATTTCTTAAGTAATTATAAGAGGGGAGTTTGCAGTTTGCTTATTTTTGCTGACAAGGGGGAGGGGGGTCAAAAATGACCAAAAACTTGCTTACGTAATATTTGAACGGCCCTTAACTTGGATACGTATACAGCGATAACAAAACTGTCATAAGTTACGATTCAAGCGGGGTTTTTTACCTCGAAAAACCATGTTTTAGGGGCTGGCTAACCGATGCAAATGTTGAATAAATATTGATGCTGAACTCAAAAAAGCCATAAATCGAGTTATGTTATGATGTGCCGTAAGCGGCGATATTAAAATCAGTGTTTGAAATTATTGATAAAATAATGGAGACTGAGAAAAAACTCAAAAACCGATCAAAATATTTACTTGCTACTTTTAAAAATCAGGCAGAGTTTTTCATCAAATACGGATACCGTTTGACGATCAGAAATAAACAATTTTTAATCTAATAATAATTTTACTGAGTATATGTGTTCATTATTTTCTGAGTAATATTTTTGTCCCAAAATATAAAAATCATTTTTGTCATCTAAAAGATCGCCAATTCGCCAACGGAGCGGTTCTGAAAAATACTGAAGAGAACGCCCATTGAGGAGAAAACAAACAGGTGAACGCCGTCACGTGACGGCGGTCTAACTGGAAATTGTTTTCACTGCCGAACTTTTATGCCGTGCAGTGTTAATAATGTGTGCATTTTTGGCGTCGCGTATTGTCGTCAAGATCATCCCCAGAAGCCCTGCTAATGACGTTTACTCTTTTTCGGAGTCGATTCAATGGGAATGCTCACTTGACTTCTATTTCTCTTCTATGAGAACGCCTATCCTTTACAAATTAGATAGGCGGTTTGGGCGATGTTTGAGGTTTTTTTTATCGAAATATTTTTCATCATAAATTAATTATATTACCTGAGTAAAACCATATCTCTCAGAGTAATCATGTTTTTTATCAAAACCAACAGAACTCAGAATCCGATCACGAGTTTAATACTACTCAAAATTTAATAATTAAAGCCGGTTTTGTAGTGATCATTAAATTCAAACCCAGATTAAAACCAAGCTGTTAAACCGCAACAGGCTGGAACCGCAATCGCGAGGGCAAAAAAATAATCCCCTTCATCAATCCATATACATATATGTGGAGGGGCATCTCGACCGAGAAAGCAAAAGAAACAAAAGCTGCGGAGGGAGCCTTTCACGGTCAATGCAACTCCGAGAGGCCGTCAAAGCTGTCATATCACAGCAGAAACTGATTTCGTCAATGTCAATTGGCCTTTTTTTATTTCCCTCACCGCTCTCCTTTTTTAAATTCTTTCTACTCATTATCTGCAGTCTGCTTAACCTTTACCATCCGCTCTTACTAATAAACTACGTGCGCTGGAGCTGGGATTATTATTCAGGGCAACGACTCCCGATCAATTAGTCTTATGGGAAGAATGGAATATCGAATATCGATGCATATTTTATGATTGCGTTCGGTTCGGAGGAGTTCCCTTGTGCTGTGTAATGGCTTTTGTATGCACGAATAAATGGTCTCTCGGAATGACAGTGATCGGATTGTGAGTCTATCACAAAATTTGAGACCATGTAGCACAAACACACTTGCCAATATCGTTCTGTCAATATTGGCCTTGGTCAAAATGACCCCCCTCTGAAATATCAGCCAATACATCGACGACATTGGTCCAGTGTTTGTTGGCCAATATCGTATCACTGATAATCGAAAAAGGGGCAAAAAAAAATATATATTTCAGGTTTATTTCTATCAAATAATGTCGTTTAGATTGTTTTTTTTTAACATTGTTTTCAATATGACCGAGATTTATCGATATTAGCGATGCTGGCCAATATTGTTATCAATGGTCCTGTGCTACCTGAGATGTTTGTGTTTCTTTTCTAGGTCCTTTATTTCATGTGGTAGTTAACAATGCGCCTTTACATTAGACTAAGTTCAGTTGTCAAAGGCTACGGTCATTTTAAGCAACTTATTTAATTAAACAGTGCTAGATTTCTAGAAATAGAAATTACACAATTGTAATCCTCGATGGGGTTAAAAACAAAGTTACATGTAATTAAATAATTAAATTTTTATTTCTTCTTTCTTAGAGAGGTAACGAGACAACGGACACTCGAGGAATAAAATATCGAATCCTAGGTAAAATTAATCGAAAAAATGAGGAGCAGAATCCAACGTAATTGTTTATCCCCTAAGATTTTGTAGAAGCCAGGAAAAAAGTATTGATTTTAAAACTAAATCACATCACATAAGCCCAATTTTAGAAAAATATAGTAACAAAATATTGGTTGTTAACTAATATTATAACAAAGCCCACACATGCTCTGAAAAAATATAGTGGCAGCTTAGTTAAATCGTCAGTTTAAAAAAGGGAATAAGTCCAAAAACCAAGTTTTGAGAAAATTGGAAAAAAATTGTATAAGTAATGGGATTTTCACTGTATATTCATTGTACTGGAAATTCAGGATCATATTTAGAGTACAGAATAATCATCGAAAAATATAAGGATGTTCAAAAATATTTTACAGTTGAAAAAAGTTGACCTTAACTTGAAAGTTTTCAACCTTATGAAATTTTAGATAGAAAAAATCTTAAACACCACTTTAATAGACAACTAAATTATATTTCTGCTTAGTACGGGTGGTCACCAAGGGGGGGAAAGGGGGGCTCAAAATAGTAAAAAATAGGTCACGTAGTATGATGGGTACGTTCCCTGGGTAGTTATTTTTTTTATCTTTACACTCATGTGTAGAGGGAAGCTTGGAGATTTTTTAACGCACAAAAAGGTCGATTTCCCATTTTTTTTGGACTTATTCTTTTTTCAAACTGGCAATTCAATTATGCCGGTTTTAGTGAAATTTTTCTGATGAAGGTAGGGTCAGTTAAATCATACAAATTTTGGTGGAATGTAGAACAATTGATTGATACGAAAGGGATAATACCTAGAGAAAGTATAGGTTCATCTATTCTTAAGGGATAATATTAAAAGCATCGTGGAAAATTCAATGGACTGTTTATAAATAGAATAAAGCCTTTAATGAAAGTTTCTAAATTAAAAAAAATCTTTGAAAAAAAAAATAACTTACATCTCATTTTTTCCTCCTTATCCCTGAATAACTATCAATAAGTTTTTTATTTTATAAAACAGGATGAATCGGCAATGTTCTTCAAAAGCACTTAACCTACTGTAATAAATTAGTCAAATATTGTTAACTAACTACCCTTTACATAAACTAGTTTAATGAAAATGAGAGTAAAAGCTTTTACATAAGATTACTTACAGACAGAGTTACTTTGTATCTCGGTAATATACAAAAGCCGAGAAACTCCCCATCATACCATCCCATTTCCCTATCACTGTGAAAAAATATCCCATTCATAACGCGATAGACACTTCTCCCTTTTAACTCCAAACTCATCCAGAAGGGTAGTATTGATCGGTTATTACATAAAAGGCTCCATTAAGCTCTCCGGAACGCGAAGTCACAGTTCAAGGATCACTTCCAATATACTCTAAGCTCTCCCTTCCAAAAAGAAAATTCATTACAAACCCTTCGCTGTCTGCCATACGCATCAATTACTCTTTTAAATAAGCTCCAGCGAGCACTCGCCACCTTTTCATACCCAACCTTTAAAGTAATTACAGCTGCTTAAAGTATCCAAATCAGCCTTTTATTTCCCGTTAAAGAATTTTCCTTTCGACCGAAAAAACAGGCCGCGTTCATTAAGCAGAAAGGGGATGATTCTGCAAGAGTTCTCCCAGCCAGGTGTCTGATGCCATTTCCACCTGTTGACCTTCGACCCCTTTAACCGATTCTCCGACTTGACAGATAAGTTAATAAACAGAAAAGTGCTCGCTATCAATGGGTGATGTTGGGGAAACTTGCACAACGTGCAATCAGGATGATCTGAGAATACCAGAATGTCAGTTTGTGCTGTTCAAAAAACACCAGCACTAAACAAAGAACATGTCTAGGAGCAACTATACGCTCTATTGGTGGTATTTGCACAACAGGCAATCAGGATATTTGAGAGCCACGAACGTCAAACTGTTCGCGATACACCTACAGATGACTAAGAGGTTAGAAAAGGAAAAGATCGAGTTACAGTCATATGCTATCAGTGCATGTTGGAAGGTTTTGAAGAACATGCAAACAACATGTAATACGGGGCAAAATGGCAGACTGTTTAAAATATCCTTCAGAAAACAATTCAGAGAGAGAGAAGCACAGTTGTATGGTATCAATGCCTATTTGGGACTTAAAAACTTTGCAATAAGAATATTATAAGCTATAAGCGGACCAGAATGTCAGATTGTTCGTAGTATACCACCTTATCACCAAACACAGACAGCACAGTTACACAGTACACAAAGAGAACATATTACCAGAATTTATACTATGTGTTTAGTTACTTCTGCATTTAATAATCCATTCTGATAATAAGTTGTTTAACCCCGAAGCATTCGGAATATTAATGGGACTCGTTTAAGGCAGGGGTCTCAAGATTTTAGTCTAAGACTCACATTAGTATAGAGTCGGGTGGGGTATAATGGTTATAGCGGGGTAAAAACAGTTAAAATCACTACATTCCATTTACCCCGCTATAACCATTTTACCCCACCCAACACTATATAATTTCTTCGGGTCACAATAGACTACTATTTTAAATGTAAGATTCATAATGTTTAGCTGATCAATTAAGAACTTAAATAATAAACTATGGATGAAGTTTAAATGGGTGATATCCCATTCTTTATTTATCCTGTCTAATTATTCCTATCTATGACACTCTGTGCAACTGAGATGCTCAAAATGACCGCGGAGACCGTCACCGAACTTGGTTTTGAGAAATTAATATGGTTTTCTATGACGGTGATGCCAGTGTTGTTCATATGGAGAATTGGAGCGGCTATTACAGGTCAATCATTAAATTTTAATTGACAACTACACTGTAAATGAGTGAGTGAAACACTTTTGCAACGCTAAATAAACACACTAATGAACTTATAATCAAAATAGTTTTTATTGTATTGCGATTGAATCGCGATTATGTTGTGTGTGAGAAAAATAAAATGTTGTAATAGTGTTGCTAAAAATTACACAGTGTTCTTATTGTGTTTCGGTCCAAATTTAAGAACACACTCAGATTCTAAGCATATTTTGCAACACTATTTTTAGAACACACTTCTAACACTTTTCAAACATATCCAGATTACTATCACAAGAAAGTAAGCAGTTAAAAGTGTTTTACCGAACAACACAACTAAAGTACTGTTAATTTAAGGAAAAAAAAGTGTTTTAAAATATAGTATAATATAGTAGTTTTATAATTTATAGACTGTTTATTTTTATGTGTAGCATTTGCAGTGTACCATACGAATTAAAGGATCAAAATGACAGATGAACTGGTTCTCCGAAACTATACTCGTAGAAAGAAAGTAAACGTAATTTATTTGCACATGATAAAAATTAGAATTAAAATTCTGGGATCCAGAAACATTAGTATTTTTTAATTGTAATTTTTATCATGTGCAAATAAATAACGTTTGCTTTCTTTCTTCGAGAATCTAAATATTAGGAACCCAAATCCATGCTTAATTGAAATTTTGTATTTTTTAGCTTAGAGCATTGTTATTCTGAGCAGCTCAATAGTCATACGTTAGTAACCTTCTCAGCCATGAAGACAGAAGACCCAGTGCAACCCTGCGGACGCATATGTCATAAAACACGATAGAACCATCTCTAACAATAAGAAAGGAAAGACAACTCAAAGCTGCCGTTTTAGTTTCTGGACGGTCCTCTTGTTTTACGACAGTTTTGACGCTCGTGTGGGCTTAGCATGAACGTCTTTCAAACACATTTTGTACAATGCTAACATTTGCTAAAGGAATGACTGGTTGGGATCGCAAGTAACAACCAAAAAGAAGAGAGGAGTTGTCAAACCCTCTTAACAAATACGCAACACAAGAAATTTCCCATTATAGAGTTTTTCTTGACTCACTCTAACATAAATTTAAAGAACTCGAGTTGTATAATAAAAAATTCCGAAACAAGTTCATAAAATTTTTAAAATTTGATTTTAAGAAATATTAATGATGTCAAGTTTCACAAACACAAATTAAAAATACTACTTCGAGATTATATTGACTAAAATTAAAACAATAGCATAATACTATTCTGAAATTCAATTAATAACAATCAAAAAAGTTCTACAAAATGCGAATTTCACAAAAGCTAATTAAGAATTATAAATTATTTATAAAAATATAAAAACTTTATGCATATCTGTAAAATTTTATTCAGAGTACTTTAATTTAAAATTTTAGGATAAATTCCTCAACCACATAAAAAAATAAACCGTATATTACTAAAATGGTAAAGAACTTCAAAGAGCCAAATCTCTAAATTTGGTGTGAACAATCAATTTACAAATTTTTTGTTTATTGAAGACATTATTCTTTCAGAAGCTAGTGTAACTTAACAGAAGTTTTGGAGATATCTTATATATTCATTAGACTTAGTCAGCTATCCGTTCGGAATTCATGTTTTAGATCAACATATATGGCTGCCATAAATACAAGAACATCATTTTCTTGAATAAATTATTTTATTGGTATTAATTAGTTCTTTTTATGGTATCACAGAGCCGTTCAGGGCGGAGACATCATAATTAATCTCAAAGTTTTAGACATTCATGAATATTTGAATCTTACACAAGAGGTTCTCACCCGAAAAGAATGACTCATTTAAAATAAGACAAGAGGAGGTAATAAGCAATATAATTATTTTTAGAGAGTATTACATATTATTTTAAAAACTATTTAAAACTATTCAAATTGTATGCTAAACAGTTTCATAGTAATGTTTGAAAAGCAAACAATGAATTTCTTCTGAGCCATGTATAAGATGTCAGTAAAAAATAATCTGTAATAATAATTTTGTAGAATGACTTACTACTTTTATGAAAGTTAAGTTAAAAAACTGGATTTAAAAAAGAAACGAATTTCAACAAAGGGGTTGTACGAAGTTCCTTATAATAGTAATTACAACAAAATGCAGCCTGGTTTCATAAGAAAAATTGCCGCAGCAAATAGCAATTTTGAATGAAACATAAATTAGTCTTTTCATATTTCTACATTATATAAACATTAGTTTTCTATAAACGAAAATCCAGAAAGAATTCTTAAGAAACTAATTGAAAGTTCATGTACCGAAACAAGTTTTGAAAGACTACTTGTAAATTAGTAAAACCCAATACTATCTATTAATCTATTAATATGAGACTATCTATTAATAATGAGTTTAAGGTAGAAAACTTCAGTGACAAGTATTTTTATGTATTGGGTAAATTTGTATATCTTAGAGAATTTTATTCTTTGACTTTGTAAAAATGTACTGTTAGATATCTAATTAATGCCTTAAACTACAGTCGAACCTGTATTTATGATAGTGATCGCATAAAAATATTATGAAACTTCATAGGAAGTTAGCTATAATATATTGTTTGCAAAAAATTTGTTTTTTAATCTGGGAAAGTTTTATTATATTATTACTTTATTTTGACAGATTTATGTTTTTTTCTTTTTAATACATTTCCCCTTGATCTTTTAAAGTAGTAGTGTGCATTTGATGGATTTTTCATGTACAGAACCGAACTATATCCCACACAACAAAACACAGGTAGAAGTACCGCATAAAAACATATTTAACTATATCATTTTCTTAACAGTTCTACACATAAAAGTATCGATTTTACTCAAACATTTCCAAACATGCAAATCTATTAAAGAATCGGAATTCCCTATCAAAAACTTAAACTACTTTCATTCTTTGCCTTTAAGCCCTTTTTAAGTCCATAATTTTACCAACATATAAACAAACAATCGTATTGTCTGATGGACGGAAAAGTAGGAGCTTAAAGAAAAAGCCTAAAAGTCAACACTCGAGATAGGTATCACACTTGAAAAGGGGATAACGCGTTTCCGAAACACATCTCATCGAATCGAGAAATTTGTCTACAACAAACATCAGAAAAAAAGGGGCCTCTATCGGAACTCCAGTAGATTACAATAAAACGAATCAGTTCCTTAACTTGGGGGCAAAATACACCTGTAACGTACGCATACCTCCTCACCATTCATTCTCGAATCATTTGTACAATGGGGGGAGGGCAGATCCTACAAAAAACTCCCCTCTCTCCAGTCATTAGTTACCTCGGGGTCTTCACCACACCATCATTGCGGGGCAGAGAGAAATAAAAAATTCGCTTCCAGAAACTTTCCCCTCCAGGCTGCCCCCAGTTAGGTCCCCTCTCGCCCTCAGAGGGATGAGGGGAGAAGGGCACGTGAAGAAATGCACTTGCGAATTCCTCGCTAAAAGGGATCGTTTGCATATTGGGGTTGCGATCTCGAAAACAAGTGCTCGGGGAGGGGAGATGCTGGTGGGTTATTAACGAAGTTCGGAGCTTTTTTCCAAGTTTTTCTTTAGTTTTGTTCCCCGAAGCTTGTGTTCTCAGAAATGGTTGGTCCCTGCAATAATATCGGAGAAAGAGAACGCACAAATTCACTGTGAAGAAGGTTAATTTGTTCATTGTAGTACTATTCGATTTTTAGTTAGATATATGGAGGAGTTGGAGTCAAAGTTAGCTCTTGTTGAAGATTTTTCTTACAAAAATAAAGAAGTTGGGGTGTGTTATATACTCAATACGCTTATGAGAGAGATATTATTTGATCTCTCTTCGATAATAAGAATACTTCCATGAACAGTTCTTTGGAATTAAAATAAAGTATTTTTAAAAAATTAAAAATAAAACTCGATATGCCTTCATAATTAAACTTTTAGTTGACGGAGTTTAAGTTAGTTCATTATAAGGGAAGCATACTAGAAACATAATTTAAAAGAAAATATAGAAGAAAATAATACTTGAATGGGACTTTTATTATTGTGCTTTTATGATAAATTTCTGTTAATCGTTTTGAAATTTTCTATAACTGAGAATAATTCAGTAATATTTATTTCAGTAATTATTATTATTTCTTCAGTAATATCCTTTGATTTTGAACTACACACATGAAAGTCAAATTGATATCAATGGTAATTTTGAAAATACAGTACATTTGTTTTCAGGCATTACAATGAAATTGAATGATAAGTAATGCGAAGTTAAAGAATTTTATATAAGTTTCGATGCAATTTTCACAAAGTCCATTCCACATAATTTTAAATATCTATTTAAATATTTGGCTCAGAAACGAAATTATGAAAAGGAACTTAACTCATATAAAAGTTTATAAATCCTCACATTTATGAAGCAAACCATCAAAACTGTATTTGAACTATTAAAAATCGTAAACGGTTTTAATTTTTGTGTTTAATTTATTTTAAATGAATTTTCCCAAGTGAATCATGCATAATAAAACAGAAAATATCAATACATCATGAGTAAACAAAAACATAGAAATAAAACCCCCTACACTTCAAAAATTTCTATAAGGAGTATATATCAAATTTCAAAAATTATTTCTTCTTACAAATTAATATGTTTGTATGAAGCATAAGAAATAAATAACTCACTTAAACAAAATATTGAACACTTTTGATATCTCTATACATTTTCCAGATTGAGCAAAGAGTTTACGAAAAAAAAATTCACCCACCCTTCGTCCTGTTTGTATTGTAACCCCATCCCTCGTTCGACATCGAAGTAAAATCCAACAAAAGACTTTTATACGTATGTAGATATAAAATTCAGCGCGCTGGGTGATGGACAAATATGAGGTTTGAAGCAGCATTCAAAAAGGAGGGAACTCTCATGGGCGCTGAAGAACCCCTGGGGTTCATTTTGAGAAGGCATAAACAAGCTTCCAACAGAGATTTCTCATGGGCTGAATAGATGAGAAAAGTAGCTGAAAAGGGTAAGAATACGGAAAAGATGTTTTGTATTGGTTTCTGTTTATGAGTAGTTTCTTCATAACTTACTCTAAAAACAGCTACAAAAATACCAAAGATGCTTGGAAAAGCCATATTTTTATCTGGTTTTGGCCATCAAATATTATTTCTCCTTTATTTTTAAAAGGCTTTATTCCTTTATATTTAAAAGTCTCTCCTTTATTTTGGAAAAAGAAAAAAGAGCAATAGCGTTTCCCCCTTCCAAAATTTTAAGGCTAACGAACTACATGCAGTGATAATATATTTTTTGTTTTCTATTTAAAATATTTGTACTTAAAAGGCATGTCAAAACTTATGTATGACTAATTCTACTATTATTAGTTTGTGGCAACAAATTAGATTAATCGTAAAACATACATTGAATGTCAATAAGTAGTTGCAACTTTTTGTCTGAATAAATTACAATCATGGTTTTTTGGTAAAAATTGAAAATCTTTTAACGTAGTAAATAAAAAATTCCTCTAAACTTTAAATTTTCATCAAATCCCACTTTTTATAACAATTTTTTATCACAACACACATCATTTTTAAGCAATCTGTGTCTTTAAATCAGACTAAGGTTAAACTATTTTAAAAAATGCATACATTTTTTTATTTTAAAAACATTTTGACTAAAGATGTATAAATGATGAACATAAATATTGTTTTACACATTGCAATCACATGAATCAAGATAACAATATCGAATAACTTGAAATAAAAAAGTATTTTAATTGAACCATGTCTTTAATTCGATTCCCGATTCGATATCAAAATCGGATCGAAAGAAACCTGGCTGGGCCACGGTATAGCCTTCCACCCGAGCACCGGGTCGACCCTATCACTTTCTGAAGGTCAAAAGAGAAAACCTTCATTATATGAGACACGAAACTGGTTTTATAAAAAGCACCTGGCCACATAGGCTGTAAAGTCTTGGATGTCAAAGCAGGATGTCCCCTTTTATACATAATTTCTCAAAACCGTTTTCGGAATTAAAGACGTTACCGGTTGACAATTTACGTGATTAAAAGCTCCCTAGTTCCTGGAAACAATTTCGTCTTCAAAAAGCAATTACTCTAAAGAGGCTAGTTTCGTTCAAAAATGAGGAGCTCGCATTTCCATCTTACTTCCTTCTTTTAATGTTTGGACAGCAGCTCCTCTCAACAAAAGAGGCTAGATAATTTGTGAGCACTGGGCATTGAATTTTTGAAGTGCATTTGTTGTTGTCTTTGTTCATTAAAATTAACATTGTCCGCTATAAGTAACAATTTTAAATGGTGATATTTTTTCTGAAGCTTACATTACGATTACTCCCCTTGGGGAATGTTTCTAACAATAATTTATTTTCTTACAAATTATAAACTTGTGTGTGTTCTGTCAAACATGGAAGTGGTTTAGTTGGCTCAGGAGACGGTTCTATGGGAAAAAATTAATGGTTCATGGTAACAAATTTGTTAAGACTCATGGTCCAGAACAGTTAATATAAAACAAAACTCGATATTTTGTCTGCATAATTGTTTCAAAGTCTGGATCTATTCATTAAGGTTCCTAGTTCCATAAAGTATTCTTCTAAATCAAATGGTCAGCGTATTACTATAGCTTTGATAATGTTGAAAACCAAGCTATTCTTTATTATATAGTTTTAAGAGTAAAACATAAAAGTGATTAAGAATTAGTTTCCCAAGTATGGTACGAACTATTCCTAAACCTTATTTTTAAAAATTAAAAATCAGATTTTAAGTCCTTTAGAGAGATAGTTGAATGGAAAAAAATATTGAGTATTTTTAAATAAAGGCACTTTTATTGATTGTATAAGTTGTAATCATTTAAGTAATCTTTTGAGGACATAACAATTTTTTAAATTTTTATTGAATGGAATCAGTAAGTCTGGGGTCTCTAAAGTTTTCATTGATTGAAAATTAATGTCCTTTAAAAAAACAAGCGGAATAAATATATTCGAGCGATTTAACACTGTGTCAATCATCAAGCGATTAACACAGTATTTTAGTCTAATAATATTAAATAACAATTTCTCTATTTTAACCTTTATATCATAAAACTCCATGATGAGGAAATTAAATATTTTTTGTTGGAAGAGCTAGAACTAACTTGGTCATGAAGGAATAAAATACAACGATTACCACGTTTTCTTTTTGTAAAATTGTATGAATGCAAATTGCAATTTATTTTTCGGGCCAAGGAACGGTCATTGCGTAAAGTTTGTGTACATATCCACAAACTATTAGACTATCATTTTAAGATAAGAGTTAAATATTCAAAGTACGAGCCACCAATTGGAAAGGTTGAAAAGGGGGATGAGAAAGAGGAAACACCCATCCGTAGAATAGCAGACTATCACGTCAAGAATCTTTCCTGCAACTCCCAAGGCGCACCGGCCATACCTTATTAAATTCCAAGAAAAACAATTCGCCAAACCCAAAAACGAAGCACACACTCCGCGAGCATAAAGCTCCTTATTATCAACCCGAAAATCACTAAGGCCTTCCAAATGGTATTTATCCGAGGAGCAACTCAGACGAAAGAGATCGAAAGGAACAATAAAACTGTCTCGGATTGAAATAAACAATACGACAATCCCAGCTCGAGATGGAATGTCCCCTACAATTAACAAAAAATTTCCCTCACATCAGCACTCATGAATCCGAAAGCGGCAGTGAAAGCTCGCTGGAAGGAAACCCCTTCGCAGAGATCTCCTGATTGAATGGAAATGGCAGCTCTGATGGATCTAATTAAGCCAGGCATCGAGCATAAAATGAGTGTGGCTTTTGTGAAACTAATAGTTAACAGAAAATCGTCGGGAAATAAAGAGAGACCTTTCCCATAAATGATAATGGTAAAAATTGCCTTCCGATCCCATATAGGGATAACATTAGCTCTTAATGATTCCTCCTCTATCTATATGTATCAGCAATACGGCATGAATATCAGGAGAGGGAGTGGAGCGCTTGGAAAATCGCGGCGATGTATAAAAAAGCAACCAAGCAGAAAATTGCGAGCTCTCCCCTTAGAGAATAAGCATTAAGTGTAATTAGGCTCCATTTTTCTCAAGTCTTCGAAATGTTGACGAGGGGCGATATTTGCGAAACCCGGTATCGCGCACTCGTGACTGGGCAAGGTGCGGAAATCTATTAAATCGCGGCCACCCGTCCAGGACTTCTCCTAGGATATCAGCAATTCAATTATTATAGTCACAAAGTGGGAAAATTGTAGCCACACACATCACTGAAATTTTTAGGGAATTTTCAATGAACGGTCATCGATGAAAATCAGGGGTACTCAAAGTATAGCCTATAGGCCTAATTACAGTGAAAGAGTGAGAAGCTAAGTGGTATATGTAGCGATGTATGAAAGACACTATGAGTGGTGGGGATAATATTGAGGCGCTTGCAGCAATTCGTTGTTGCTATTAATTCCTAAATTGTAAATACTGAAAGTTTAGTTTAACAAATTTCTTGGAGGTTTGATATTCTGTACTCTGATTTAACACTGCTACTGAACTACCTATATGGAAGCTCAGGAAAGCGAAACTTCTTATGTATCAAACACTCACCATAGGTTACAAACTCGACAAGTTTGCCAACTACTTTGCACACAGAAGTTATACCGCTGAGTGGTTTTAATCCTCTCAAATAAAATGCGTAAATGACATTTGACTCTTTTTAACTTAATTTAATTGCAGGTTTCGAAATTTATCCGGCACTGGACTTAAGGGTGAAATTTAAGAGCATACATTTTATAAGGTACAAAGAACGTTTAGTACGTATTTTTTGGTAAGAAAAAATGCTGAGAGTAATATTGTAACCTAATATTAATAAAGAATGAATGGAATAAAATTTACATTCTGGTAATAAAATTATTAAATGGGCAAGAGGATATAACCTTTTAAAAAAATACCTTCTAGATCAAATAAACACTCTTCTAGGAACTATAAAAACCAGCAAACTATTCGTTATATTAAAAAGCAATATTACGGCGAAACGAAAACTGCTCCTAAAACAATACACCGAAAATGAAAGGAGAAAAAAGAAAAGTTGAATATCGGATAAAATAAGCGCAGCATAACAATACCGCAAAAAGTGAAAGAGCCCAAAAGAGAGATAACCCACAAAAAGAGAGAGAACAATCCTTCCAAGCAGAAACCGATTACGCTAAACATTTCCAGCCCGGCACGGCACGCAGATTAAATAAATTCATGCCATTTTGGTCAACAAAACGCTGCAGCACTCCCGGCTTGAACCGAAGCGTTGCGAAGACAATACAAGTCAGAGCGGCGGTCATCAGATGGCCGTTGAAAAGCATGGCATGTCCCTCCGTTTAGTCGCTGCGTGCGGCTGCCAGCCCGCGATGCATGCGATCAGCTCAGCCGGAAAATCAGTGCCAGCGCCTTTGTCGGTAGTATTTAATCAGTGCGCGCGTTGGCGAGATGCTGCCATTAAGCTTAATCAGTCGTGACGGGATGGTTTGAAGCCCCCTTAAAATACAAACAATTGGTAAAAAAAAGTTCAAGATAGTTCGAGCAGGGGGCATTTAGTGGGGAAGGGGTCATTGTCCCCCATAGAAACCTACACTCTAAAATATAATATGTCGATTTAACAAAGAAATCCTGTCAGCTATACTACCAGATAACCCCTTAACTTTATGCAGGGAAATCTTATTATACAGACTCCGTAGTCAGACAACCCGTGTTAGATATCAGGATTCCTATAAAGAGAATTTGTTGCATACATTAAAGATCTGTATCACTACTATAGCACGAATTTCCTTGCACAAATTACAGGGGTTTATTAGCAGCGAGGCTGACAAAATTTCTTTGCTTAATCAGCTTGACTTTTGTCTTTAAGATGTAAAAGAACTGGTAGAAATTAATCCAAAATGTGTTAAAAGAACTCATTATTACGTGTGAGATATTTCAAAAAGAAATTCAGGGGAGGAGTGTCTGAACTTCTTTGTTTAGGTTTCTGGGATGTTATTGATGATGCAACAAGTTTTCTTGATTTCATGCTAAAATTTTATTTCCGGCTCTTCAGGAACTGGGCAATAAGGGGGAAGGACTTCTGTTTTCAAGGTAAGAGGGCACCGATTTTTATGACCCGCTCAGAGAGGTGTCTATTATCTTTCCACCATTTTACATTTCGACAATCACAGTCAGTCACCGAGAGGTTTTCAAACATTTTAGGTGGCCTACTTTTTAACAAGGGTTAAACCTTGGAACTTTGCTTAATATTAATATTTACAAAAGAATAAACAAAAAAAGTAGCATCCAATAAAGTAATGAATTTATTTCATTCCAAGATTATTTAATTAAATGAAAAAAAAAGATTAAATGGTCAACGCACGGAATAAAATAATATACATAAGTTACTTTTCAAGTAATTTGGTTGTAATTTAATTCAATAAATGAGTTATTGTATACTAGCACCGGAAATTAAAAACATTTAGAAACTAGGCAAGTTCTCAATAATGAAATCAAGCATGTAAAATATGTACATTCTTCTTTAGGGGGGTTAAATGTGACCGGTTTACAGAATATTGTATTATTATATATAACTAGTGTTTTTGTTAGTTCCATTGATAATTATTGTCTCGTACTTTATCGGCGTAATACTGTGAACCTATCATCTAAAAAGAAACAGTCTGCGCCACTAATAAATGCGTCAAAAGAAAATACTTTTTTTTGTCTAGTATGTATTGTATATTATCCAGATACAAGTAGAGTAGTTGTGAAACTCATTTGGTCCAATAAAAAAGCACAATTCAAATCGGTTAGGGCAGACACAAACAGAACTAAAATTACATACTAGAATTATTGAACATCTGTAACAGCCGTAACAGGAAATTACAACCTAACAATTTGGTAGCTCTAAAAATCAAGCGCATTAGCTAACGGACAATGGCTGTAAAATAAAGATATAAGTTTAGTTGAAAGCTACCAGTGAAAAAAGTGCCTTTAAATATAACCTATGAATGAAAAGTGAAATCGAAATGAAAAAGACAGATACATTGTATCCAACATGACCCTGAACAATAGTTGGAAAGAAATTCTTCCTGAATCAAAACACTCTCAATGCAAATAAAATAGCAACTAAAGAACGCCTCATAGCTTTCTTTTCTCCAAGGTAAAATCAGACTGAGGGATCAGAAACCAGCCCGGTCTTGTCATGCCGATTTGATTAACAATCTTCAATTAACAAGAGGTACTCTTTCAGGCACTTAATCGCTAGGAATCACTTTCCCTTAAGTTTAACAACAGGTTACGGAAGATGCAACAGAGTAACTGTGAACACTGAACAGTCTACTACTGAGTAATGAGGGAAACGAGAGCTCCTTGACCTCATCGAAGTCAATTATTAAACGCCAAATCAAACAAACAACCAAAAAGAATAGAAGACAAAGAAACCTATAATGATCGCCATATTTTGCGCGCTTTCCGCAGGAATCTCATGTAATCCGAGGAAGTATCCCCACAGCCCTCGAGAGGATTTATACTTGGAAATAAATTAGGCAGGAGATCGCCAGATAATATTCATGCAACCAAAAAAAGACGGATCGCAAGAATGGAAAGACACGAGAAGCCAAGTGCTAAGGGCCGGATGTGTAGGGCCGCACCCAGCGCGGGGTACACGCTGGAGTCGGTACAGAAAATGTACATCACGTCTTCGCCTAATATGGCCGCGGCGATTAAAGTCAAACGAAGCGGAGTTTTGATTTTGGTAATTATCATCCTTTAGAGTTAACACAAGGTCCGCTTAGGTTTGTCAGATGGCTATGGTATCTGCAGGAACGCTCCCGATCTTTTCTTTGTGCTCGTTTTGAACAAATCTTTATATGACGTTTAATATTGGCCCGCTCCCCAGCCACGCCGTATGTGGCATATTTGCCGCTTTTAATAGATGGCTAGCGACGCCTGCTGTCATTGTGCGCCTAGGATTAATGATGTTCAGAACTGCTTTTCTCAGGTCAGTACCGTTTGGCCTTAAAGAGTATGAAGCTACTAACAGCCTGGTCTGCATCATTTTTACAATAGTGTTGGGAAGATTATGGCAATTTTAATTTCCGCGGGAAAAATTCGAAACTCAGTTTTGCTTTATCTTAGCCAAGACAGAAATTATAAAAGAAGAATACCGAGATACTAAAATTTTATTCCTTATATTTCCAATGGAATTTCTATATTTTTGATACCTATAGGTTTTCCCATAACACGTATACGACCCCTTTTATTTAGTTTTTTTCCATTTAGGAATTGAGGAACTCAACATTTTTCAATTGGCGAATTTATCAGCAAATCCTAAGTACTTAAAAAAATGGATATTCTTTTATTATAGACTCCTGTTTTTAAAGTTTCGAGACTTATAGGACTCCCAAAAAAGGACAGGTTATACAGTATACCAGGCCTGCACTAACTAAATAAAACATCCCAAATTAGTAAACTGGTTTATTGTTTTTATTTTATTTTCATGTATTGTTCATTTATATTTATAATTGGATCACGTTAAAGTTTTTCTTGTAATTTTTTTGTATCTTGTATTTGTAAACTTATTATATGCCTATTTGTTCACCTACTACATGGATTGTTAAACGATCCCAAGTGATGGAAAAAATATACTTCCTGTACTAATTGTAAAAATTAAAAAAATATAGTATAATTCTAAATTTTTTTATATTGGTGTTCTGAAATTACTATTTAATACTATTGTTCGTCCTATTTTGGAGTACAACTGTGTCATTTGGAATCCTGTAGTCAAATCACAGGTTTTGTCTATCGAAAAAAATTCAAAAAAGGTTTTTAAGTTACATCTACTTTAAATCTAATATTAATATTCAGTGTATAAGCCTAGAATCCAGACGGTGCCTTTCTTTATTCAATTTTTTTTGCAATATTATAAGCAACGAAATTGGTTGCTCCCTTATTTTACATGAGTTCAAATTAATTGTTCCTCAGCGTACAACCAGACAAAGAAAGGTTTTTTATGTTTCCTTCATGACAAAGAAATACTTAATGGATCAACCCATTATTCAGTTTTTGAAAATTGTCAACAGTCTTCCTGATACTGATATTTTGTTTGATACATACAATAAAATTAGAGCAGTTCTTGTTGTCTACATAAACGGTTGTCTAAAAATTTTCCCTTTTTTGTACCTTTTAATGTCTGTAATTATATGTGAATGTTCCATTGTATTGTGTAGTTTGTACCCACCTTAACTGGATGTTTATCTTTAGTGTGTGGGATAATAAAATTATTTATTTATTTATTTATAATTCAAAGTCTTAATTTTTTCCAGGAGTTTTAGAAATTAGTCAAAATTTTTATCGCCATGTGACTGAACTGAACACAAATAATACTCGTACACACTCTGTACGTTAGTTTAACCAGCGCTGAACCCCAAAATTGTCACCAATCAATCGAACATCGATTGTTTGGCCAATCTCCACCTCAGGCACTAAGCGATTTCTGAACCTCTGAAAGGCTTGCGATGAAACAGAGATGCAAATGGGAGCAATTTAACAATTATCAGCCACACGAGCACTTGTTAAAGGAGGGCGTTTAGTGCTAATGGTCTTGGAAATATCGTTGCTTGGGGAGCTGTCATTTAACTCGCATTAATCAAACCTCCTAGTACGATTTGAATGGAAGTGTAGGCGAATGTGGGTCAAAATCTCTCTTTGACCCGCGACGCCCTGTCTCTTGACCTACAAACTGACCGCTGACAGTTACTTTTAAACCATCCGAACAGAATTTCTCACTATTAATGGCACCAACTTTTCCAGATTCTGCCAGCGATTGAGAGGAAATAAATTAATGATCACATTGGAGATAAAAAAAAGATGTTACACGCAGGCTGAAAAGCTGAGGAAGTTATTACTCGGTAGGCCTTCGGTAAGACGCCGTTTGATCATTAGTAAGGATTTGGAAGCTCTAAAACGCAGCCACTTTCATTGCGAGTTCCCACGCTTTCAAGTTTGTAATGAGTTGAAGTGATTTGGGTAAATATCATTTCCTTGAAACAGTGAGGTCGATTAAATCCATAATAAAAGAGAACTCAGCGAATTTCTAACGAAATCCGGTATATTATTTTAAAGCGAGCTTTTTAGTTAGTCAATCTAATCTATATTATTCAAACTATAAGAGAATTTTACGGAAACAAAAGAAATTCATAACAGTAATTGTCTTCATATTATATTCAGAAGCTATTTCATGGAAATTTACTAACCTTTCAATGCGTAAACAATTTAGGGACAAATTATTTATGTAAATATTTTCTTAAAATTGAATAGAGTCTGAAATGAATTTCTTATAATAACCTAAGAAATAAAGTAGACAAGAGGTTCAATGAAATGCCTTAGTTTTAAGTTCACGAAAGCTTTCATTTCGCTTTTTCAAATTTGAAGTCAATTTATTATGTTCAAAGTTGGAAACTTTTTAAAACACATTCCTACCATTAAATATTATAATCGTACTTAAAATTTTGTTAAACAAACAGAAAATACGTTTGAAAAATAATATTATCTTGAAAAATATTTATCAACTCTGTTATTAAAATTCCAATTTAGGTACACTTAAAATATTAATAAAACTATAAATTTTTGAATTTCAGTTTGGAATTACTATTGCGGAAACACAGAGTAAAATTTAGCAATATTTTCAGTCAGTATGTTTTGGCCAAAAAAGGGGTTCCTCAAGGTTCACGTCTTGGACCACTATTATTTAATATATACATAAATGATTTCTGCAGATTGAAGCTTTTGGGTAGAGTTATCACATTTGCTGATGACACAATAATTATTTACTCAGCTGACTCATATGATTTAATAGAAAATAAGATAAACCAGGATCTAAGTTTAATTCACAATTGGTTTCTAAGTAACGAATTGAAAATAAATGTCAAGAAAACTAGCTATATTGTCTTTAGTTTGATGAATAATATTGAATCAAATTTGAATTTGTACTTTTGTGACTGCAAAATTAAATTATGTGATCATCTTATTGAACGTACATCCTCTTTGAAATATTTGGGTATTTTGTTCAACCAGAACTGGAAATTTAAAGACCACATAAACTTAGTTTGCCGTAATCTCAGGTTTATTATATATAAATTTTATCACCTAAAAAAATATATTAATCTTGAATTGCTCTTAAAACTCTACTTTGCTTGGGTTAAATCACGTATTGAATATGGAATAATAATTTGGGGTGGGGATTATTTGAGCAATATAAAACCATTAATTAATCTACAAAAAAAGTTTTTACGATTTTTTCCAGGTAAAGTTCTCTTAAATGTGAGTCAGTTGTTTGTATTTAATACCCTGGTCTTCACAAAGAAGTTCCCGCCTCGAGACACAGTCAGTTCTATTGATTCATATGATTTCCGAAAGCAAAAATTTTACTGTGTACCTGCCCCTCATAAAGAAATATTTAAGAAACATTTCAAATACCTCTCTGCAATCTTATTTAATAAACTACCAAATGAAATCCAATCGGAATCTAATATCCGTTATTTTAAAAAACTTTGCATTTCCTTTATTATATATAATATAAATACAGAGGAAATATTTTAAATCAGTCAGGTTAACATAAAACTCGATTTAACAAATACTTTTACTAAACAAACTCCTTAGCCAGCCAAGTCCCCCCTTTTCTTTTTCTTTTTTTTTTTATCTTGCTTTTGTATATGTGTATATAAATATATTTTTTTCTTTTGTTTTGTTATAAGTTAAAAACTCATAAACCTGGAAATCTGTGAACTCATGGACGAGCTGTGGCTCCTTTGGGATGTATTTACAATTGTCTTTTTTTTTTTTTTTTTTAATTATGTGTAAACTATTGTGATTCTTCTTTAAATTTTGTAATTTGTTTTTTTTTTTGTGTTTGTTAATAAATTGATTGATTGATTGATTGAATTGGGACAAATATTACAAACGAAGTAACTACTCTTGAAAGGAGAATATTTTAACAGTAGTAAAACTAAATTAAGATTAGAAATTAAAGCAAAAATTAATTTTGAGATTACAATGATGAAAAGGCGTTTTATTTGAACGACTTACGAAGAAATTAAAATAATTTAAATTAAAAATAATTGGCATTAAAAGTAATTTAAATTAAATAAAAAACATCTACAATATAACTCTTTTACAAGTTTGATGGGAGAGCTTATTAGAAGATTAGAGATATTTATTTTAGATCATAATTAAATTTTTCTAATTTTTTTATTTTCAAAAATAGGATTTCAAATTATTTGACTTAGTAAAATTTGTTTAAATTTTATTTTAGAAAACTTTACACAGAACAGAAGATTTATTTAAAGTTAAAATAAAAATATCATTGAAGTAAAGCTAAAAAGTAATCTTGATATTCTGTCCAAATTATTGAAAACACTTTTGAAAAAACTAAATCCATTATATTGTTCCAAAAATAATGATATTATGCCCACATATTTAATCCTCATTTCAAACAATAAGAAAGCATTTAAAAATAGCAATATCACACACCCATCTCCCGGCTCACACCAACACAAAACGACCCGAATCGCCAAAAACAACTAAGTCATGACTTCCAAATATATGCACATACCCCTCCAATTAGCACCGAACGCTCCAACCTAATACACAAAAACTCCCAATTCATGTTTCCCAGCAGCAATTAAAAGTGAGCCAAAGTCGTGAACTGGCATTTGCAAACAACGCCAATCACGACCTGAACCTCGGCTGGACACGTTCGTCCCTGGGATGGCCCATCCCAACCGAATTTCCCTCCTCCTCCTGCCTCGACCATCTCACCCACCACCCACACTCCACGAGAACTGTTATTATGGGCAGAAGGGGTTCCAGCTCACGGATCTGCAGATTCCAGATGGTGATAGAGAAATTTTCGTGTCTTGTATTAAGGGGGGAAATTGGTTTATTTCGACTAGTGGGCGGTTGCATGTAGCAAAAGTTCACGCTTTCTACAAGCTGTTCATCATCCCTATGTTATCTAATGGTTTATGAATATTCAATATGCTGCATGCACTAGGCTTGGCGGACAGTCTGCTGTTAGCCAGTTCGGACATGTATTGTCTGGTCCAGGAGACCTAATGGTTTTAGACCTAATTGTTCATGAATATTCAATGTTTGCAACGACCATGTCTGATATTCAGCCATTTTCAACCGCAGCCCAAGAGGTTGGATGACATTTTTAGATTTCTTACCAAGATTCATTGAAACGAAGACTGAAACGACCACATAAATTTATTTTTTTTTCGCTAATGCATTATCCGATCTCCGATCCAAGGAATTCATTTTAGAATGCGGATGCATAATAAAGGGCATTATTATTTCGATAGGTTAAATTTAAAGAAATATTCGTTTCTTAAGTTCTCCTTTGCTGCTCCCCAAGCCGTCTAAATTACATCAGAAATGGTAAACATTATCTACAAACATTCAGTCTTTTTTTATTTTTAATATAATTAAAATTCCAAAACATGATAAAAGAGTCTAGGCTACATTAGTTCTATTTGATTCATATAAAATTTTAAAAGTGGGATCAATTTGAAATGGAAAGAAAATTTCTTCGATTTTCCTGGTCCCCAGTTTAGATGATTTTCAACAATAATTATAAGTTTAAAAACTAATATAAAAGGTTAGTTTCCTTAAAAAATAATTTATATTAACTATTATTAAGCCTAACATTTTACTCCATCTACTTTAAAAATGCAAACGTCTAGTAAAAATTTTGACAAAAACACCCTATTCTTAACCAATTAAACAATTTTTCTTATATAAAATACTAGTACAGCTTAAAAGCGTACTTCACAATACAAGATCTAAATTTCAGTTTAGTTATTAAAATCAATAGATTTTCAGTTTACTTAGTTACACTGCTGTGAATCCTGTTGAAAATGCCTAACTAATTCTTTTTGAAGAAGCGGGTCAAAGATCACTTTCTAAAACTAGTCACAAACAACAATTACTCTTCATGTTCCTACACGGTTAAGGCGCTTAACAGTGATAAATATGGGAATGGGGTAAGAGCCGCAAAACACCATTCATTTTGTTCGAATGCCAGGGGGTAATTTCCACTTTCCGAGGCGGACCCCGAAATTTCACCCCGTATCCCCAAAATCCAATGACCCCCGGTTACGCCCATTCGAGAAAAGGGGAAATAACCATAAAATTTTGTCTGCGAAAGTATTATTAGTAAGTAAAACGGGTTATGAGAATTTAGCTTCTGGTTTTCTTCAGAAGTATTTCAGGGACTGAAAAAATATTAGAAGTAAGCTTTTTCCCAAAACATACTCGTTTTTTATTTGTTTTTTATGCCGCGGATTTTTTAAAAAGTTACACAATTTTGTCTCATGACTTATTTCTGAATACTTAGGAATAATACTTCACTTCATTTTGACTTATTTATATGCAATATAAAAATCTCATAAAGCATCAATCTCATTAAACACTGAACGTTTTTTCCTGCATATACATTAGTAAAACTCAATTTTGTATAAATAATAATAGAATAAGGATAATTTTTTTCTTGGATTTGAAACCAAAAGAATTTGTTCAAAAGCAGCATTTTCATCTTGCATATTTAATATCGTTTAAATTAAATAACTGTCTTTATTTGAATGGCAGGCTAGACTCGATAGTTTTTGGAGTTGAGATTCTTTAAATTCTTACGGGAAAAAATGACGACAATAAACTCACTAAACTGATCACACAACAAACAATAGCCCCCCCCCCCCAAAAAAAAATGGTAAAAATATACACCTCTCTTTTTCCCATGACTTCTAACAAAGTTTTAACTGGGCACATTAAACCCCCAAACAATGTTCCCATCCACCGAAAATACTAAGTAAATAATATAAACAAGGAAAGAATTTTTAATAGCATATTTGGAAATGGAGATTTCTAACTTTAATTGCGGTTTACATATTACTTCCCATCCTTGGAGCATAGTACAGCCACAGATTAGTGCACTCATCTAATAAGAATTTGCTGCATCGGACGAGATGAGAAGAGCAACAAAAGCCTCTGCGAAGATGTTTTGACATTTGAAGACAAAATGACCCTCGCGATCGGAACGTAATGAATGGTTAGTTGAGCGGCATTTATGGTCGATCTGATTTCAATACATTTCCTGCACCAAATTTCGGATTTTTTTCAATTAAATAAGTCCTGGCTTTCAGATAATGGAATGGGTCTACTTTGGGAAAAAGTGGTTTTTAAGCTTTTCTGCATGCAATGTTGTAGAGCGCGGATAAAGAACAAAAACTTGGTCGTAAAAAGTAGGACTTTAGAGCAGACCTGTACAACATACGGCCCACGAGTCGCATGTAGTCCGACAAATCTTGTAAAATTCTGAATTTTTAAAAGATTTTATTGATTTTTAATTTAAAGTTTTAATTGAAAGGATATATTTTTGTAAGGTTTTCAAGATTCACTAAAGGAAAATGTTGAACTGTTTTTCTATCAATTTACAAATGAAGAGAGCTTTTAATAGTTTTATAAATACCTGCCCTGTAATTGTAAAAAATATACAAATTTCAATAAATTACTACGCAAGCATGTAAGTGACACATTTTACATAATCCTGATTTTTTGATTTAACAACTATTAGAAAATAAAGAAATATCTGAAATAGCATGGACAGAAAGTTTAGATAGATTGATATTTTGGCCATCATGTTTCGCTTTAGATCTATTTTTTGGCCCACGACAGGTTAAGTCATAAAAACTTGGCATCCATGGCATTTAATGTTATACAGGCTTCCTTTAGGGTATTGGGTGATAAACGTGCGTGAAATGTGTACATCAGTATTTTTTGACATTTTTGTGTTATGTCAACCTTTTATGTTTTTAACTCTTTTCAATATAATAAACAGATATATAACTTTAAAGGTTCGAAAATTGAATTTTTCACTGAATAAACATAAGTAATCAGTTTTGGGGTAATAACCAATGAATTCAAAACATTAAATGAATTTCTTGGAGAGAAAAGCAGAAAGTAAATTTTTTAAACCTTAAAGAAAAACTGAAATTCAAGTTTGAAGTACTTTAATGGTATAGTCTCCCATGTTATTAAATAATTATTTTATTAATACAATAAAAACTGGAAGATAATATTGCAAATTTTCCAAAAAAAAATATCGGTAAAATAAATAAAGACAATCTTAAACATCAACAGCAACACAGTGTTTTTTGTCACACGCACAATTTTATGGGGAAATATTCTTAAAGTACTAATATTAAAGATACAAGAAGATATAATTAATCAGCATGGTTTAAAATAAATTTTTAATTTTATTTTGTTAAAATATAGTTTCGTTCGATTGGTGCATTTATGTTTAACTATTTAATAAAACTTTAAAGTGTAAGAAACAAATATTAGTAGTACAAAACATATATGTTTATTTTTAATATTTAAACAAAAATAAATGTATATAATGCAATTCCTAGCTATCAGTTCAATATATCAGCTCATACGTTTAGTATTATGTAAAAAACAAACGTTTAAAAAGTCAATGATTTATTAAATTCTCAACTAATTCACTGATACTCTCTTTTATAGAAATATTTACTAGTTGGCTTACTTATTTTCAAACTGCCATGAAGCGTATATAAACACACGAGTTTTATAATAACAGTACATGATCAATTTTTAGTTATTTTATAGTCTTCACATAAAAAAATTAAGCTAAAGAAATATTTTTACTTTAGTTATGCAGCTATCGTACTTTTTAAAAATGCAATGAAAGTAAAAACATAAAATACTACGAGCCCTTCTCAGAGCAATAAAGCTGATCATAGAAATAGTACACATCTCTTGATGGATTTCCCTGTTCCCTCTAACAACATATTCACGTTTAGCCATTTATATGCATAATAATATGAGTGATGTCTTTCTGAAAAGCTCAATATGTTTAACTCAAAAACAACATGCATCGCATTATCTTTACAGTGGCAAATTTCAACAAAACAATGAAACAACAATGATTACAGTTTTCAAAGTTGATGAGAAGATTCAATAAATCATTTTGCTACACGATGAGAGGCTTTGAAACATGTGAAAGTACGTTTCCTATTGTGAGTACGATGGGACTGGAAAGAAATTGAACTTAGAATAGATGAATCTTTTAAGAATGTAAACTAATTTTCTTAATATCATCTTCACACAAAAAACACTATCTTAAAATTGCGTAGTTGAGAAATAGTATATTTAAGGATTAGTTTAGCAGTTTCATTTATAAAAAGGATACACATATATGTGACATGTGGAGGAAATGAAAGCTTCAAATGAACAATTCCATAAATAAAATTCATGAGTAACTTGACAGAGGTAAGCATTTTGTATTTTAAAAAATCAATTCAGTATTTAAGTTTATAAATAAAAATCTTTCTAAACAAGTATCCTAAATAATTTAAAATATTGTTAAATATTTTTCAAAGATTAGAAGTTTTTAATCATACACGTAAAATCTCATAAAATGGGAATGGTACATAAAATAAATATTTTTTAAATAAAACTTAACATAATATATCAGAAATAGCGTTAAAATTTATCTAGACAAGTGTTTATATCTGCAGTAAAGAGGTTTTGGCAACAAAGATATAAAAAAAAGAATTAACGAATTGCAATTTCATACCAGATTGAATTAAACCGAGAATAATATGCAGAAGATTTCTAGGTTACAAAAAAGATTTTCCTAACACTAGAGAAAACCATAATAGGATTTTGTATTTCAACAGCACGTCAAGCAATCTGCGTCCCAAACCGTTTAACACCCGAGTCTTTTGAATATACGAGGTCAAAACGAAAATATTAAAAAAAAACCATAATTCCTCAGATACCTTGCTGGTCGGGTATGCCTTGCTGCCATCGTGACCGTAGACCATTGCAAATTTCCAGACAGATGACATATTACTTTATGGAAGGTCAAGAGCAAATTTCCCTCTCGATTTTTTACGGGGAAGAAATAAAATAACACGCTATAAAATATCTAAGGAAGCAGTTATGATTTCGAAGAAAACTTTTCGCGAAAATACCATTATTCACGTATGCCCAAATGGTCATTGCTCTACGAGAGATAATTAGACCAATGCTGTAATATCATTACTGTAATGAAAGGAGATTTGAGGCCGTAAACATCAAAATACGGGAAGGATTTCGTGTAGGAGGTTACTACCTCGTTTCACGTAGAAACGTGGGGAAGGTGAAAACTTAAACGCACTGTATGAACACGATTCTTCAATTAGAAATGAGGAATTCACATACAGCTTCTTATGTATTTGCATACAGTCGCCAAATATGAATGTTCGCAAAAGGAAAGAGTTCCAGGTACATTTTTTCTCTATTAAAGTACTAAACTCCGTAAAACATATTTTTACTCTATATGATAATTGACCTAAACAATGTTTTTAGGTATCAAATACTTACATTTTCAGTGATTTAACTATTCTAAAATAAAGTTAAAATATACAGTTGTACTACTAAATATCTAATCAATACCCCCTATCCTATCAACACATGCTCCAAAACGAATATTTTGAGTCAGTTTCTCCGATTCCTTAAAGCAGAACAGCCTTCCCACATAATATTTAGAAGAAACATGAAATATTGGTTACAACTAAATGTGTCTTTCATTCAAATATGGGGAGGTTGTGAAACCCAAACAGCAATTGGTCATTAAACACATAATCGAGGCAATTAATTAAGCGCCGTGAATGATTAAATCCATCACAAACCTTTAGAGAATTAACCGGAAAGCATTTTGTCATTTTTGCTAACACACATTAAGTGCTTCAATTAGAGCTCAAAACTGCAAACAGTTATTAAAACAAACAGAAAGACATTAAACCACTGGGAATGCTCACAGGTAGTGAGTAATTGAATGTTGTTTATGTCTCAACCCACGATCTAACCTTCTATCTCACGGAAAATATGTCAAGTGCAAAAGTTAACATCCGTAGCACAACAGTCGCCGGTTTCTGTTATCTCGTTGAATAATAAGCGTCCATTAATTCCGAAGAACATTTGGAACAGCTTAACACTTTCGGTGGAGGAAGGATACGCGACTGTATGGAGGCAGCTAGGCTAGTTTTAAGGGGACAGAAATGGAATTAGTAATTTATTCAAATTAGACTGCTTTGTTTCGACTAGAAAATGTTTGAAACTGTTCAACAGAACTTACTTCTTAAGATATTTTACAAAAACTGTAGTGATAATAAAAACAGGTACTTCACTTGGATATATCTTAAGATATATTTTTTTTGTTTTTCTCTTTTCGACATTGAAATATTGAGAGTACTAGATCTGCATCGAAAATATATTTACTTGGCATTTTTAAAACAATAATATTTTCATTTCAAACTTATTATCTCATGGTGTGTTTATGATGTTGAAGAACTTCAGTGTATTTACGGTTATGAATCTTTTTGCCACAGGTGAAAATGAGGAGAGAAATTATTATGATACACCTGGAAAATGAACTATTTATGGATATCATAGATAATTTAATTACTAAGGACATAAAAGTGTTTTAGTTCATCTTTATCGTCAAAACAAGTGTCATTTAACTGCAACCAAAATTTGGTTCCTCATTTAAAGTAAATCTTGGTGTTAGAAGAGGCTAACTAAATCCAAAAGGTAAGTTACAAAACTAAAAGGTTTATTACAAAATTAAAATTACGAATTAAGTTTATTATTTATTTACCATTCTTACGTACTACCAAATACCTATTTAATTTACAGTTTTTTTAGCAATTAAGCACTAAAAAATTTTTACAATCGTGTTCTTTAAAATGGTAGGCCACGTCATTGGTTTGCGATAGTAATTTTTACATATTTATCATGAGCTGCAACACATTGTAAAAATAAATGCACAAGTTTAAAAAATATTAACGGACATTATCACATGAGTGTGTGAGTTAACAAAGAAAGTAAAAGGTAAATTAGATAAGTATTAAAATATATGGCTTAAAATACAATTGATTTGGTAATGAACCAGAAACATGGGATATTCCAAACTTGACCTAAATCGGACAAGTAATCAAATGGGTTGCGAAAAAATGTTTATTTCTCGACCTTTTCATTAAAGGCTGTTCCGATCTGTCTTAAATGAAGTCCGTTACCGTGCAGACGTGGTGCGGTGGCCGACAATGGCTATTATGCGCCAAATAAAGGAAAGAGAAATATCGAGGCATCTCTTTGAAATTCTTCCGGAAGAGCAAGCAAAAGCAAGCAGCGAGCGCTTACCTGAGGTTCACCTCGTGAGCGCAGACAACACGGTTGCTGGTGTCTGGAGGGGGCGTTCTTACATTACGCGGGGCTCACAAAGAGTTGCCCAGGTTGACTGGCGAAATAAATGGGGTTTTACGTTGCCGAATAATTTTTTAATGTAAGTTAAGATTTCTCAGTTACAACTAAATACCTATCTCTTTTATTATCCTATACCGCGATGTAAAATTACATATGTGACATTAATTTTGAAAGTGGTCGAAAGGTGTTTAAAGTTTTTGCATGAGTGATTAAAAAATTTAAAATAAAAATTTAAATGAATATCTTCACACAACTGGTTAGATAGTTTAGAAACATAGATGCACTCTCAAGTTATTTAGGGCGTTTTAACGCTTTGAAGGGATCATTAATTTTGGATATCTCCGAAACAAAAATTTGTTACTGTAGAATAAAATCCTAACAGCAGTAGAGATATAAATGTATTACTTACAACCACACCAAACAAAAAATGTGGAGAAAAGTGTTTTAGTAATGCTATCCAATAAAACTATAAAATATTTAAACAATTTTTAAAAAAATAATTCAACTAGCATCATTAAAATAACATAACGAAAACGGAATAACATTATACAGAAAACGGGTTATTCGACAATAACGCTATTGGATAGGATCGTATAAGTACGTGCTTTGGCACAAGGTGAGAAATGATTAGGAGGTTGTAAGCTATCATCCCCAGAATCAGCTTTGAAGCATTGGGAAAACGACTCTCCTGAATGAGGGGATATAAAGTACAGCATTCTCATGATGAAATTTCTCGATAAATTTGACATTTATGCTATGATTTTGACCCGTTCTATCCCGATATCTCTAATTTTTTCGCTACTCCAAACAGGCAGGGTGTCTCTTGAAAAGATGATAGGCGCAATGAGGAGACGGCCCCCTCGCGGGATGAAAACAACAAGAAAGAAAGAAGCCGAGTACGAACTCCATAAGCTCCTCCGAAGCGATGGCTGGGGAAAATACCAAGGAAAAAACCTGTCCATCTCATATACCCCCGGAGCACAAGCTAGATAAAATATAAAAACAAAAACAAAACCGAAAAAAGTGGCCGAAAAACTTGAAAGCCAAAGCTCTTCACACACACTCGCATCATTCATTTTGAGCAGGGTCGGTCGGGAGGGGGGACGCCCGCCGAACCAGTTTGCGAGACTTCCCGCAGCTCGCAGCTAGCCAGTCGGGTTTGGGACGCGGCGAGCCAGCCGACCATGCCGCCCTGCCCTACCGAAACAAATTCGCCCTGGAATTCGAATCCAGAAAACAATGCGGCTGCTGCTGGAAGTCCCTCTCATCTGCTTTTTCATTCCGGCTATTAATTGGTCATGACTGTTGGTCAATTGGAGAGGAGACGATGTCTGGAGGACCGAGGAAAAAATTGGGATCTTTGTTGTTGCCAGACTGCCGACAAATACGTTGAGGGTCTGACCCTGAGAGTTTCCAGGGTTTGACACCTTCCTCAGGGAGAAGTGATTTCTTCTAGGCGGCCGAATTCAAATTGTCCTACTCTAAAACAAAGAAGTTAATTGGAAAAATAATTTATGGTCGCAATTCCTTAGAAAGATGACCATTTGAAATCTTTCAGGTTTAAACAGGTTTCTCGTTATGCTATCAAAAAGAAAAGTTAATTCAACTAGAATATCGACGACATGAAATAAATAATCTTAAATACAGGCATTAAATATAGACATAGATTACATAAAAGTCCTTTTATTGGTCTTAGGATAAATTAAAATATCTCTTTTTTGTTTTACCGAAATTGTTAAATTTCCCCTCCTATATTTTTCTTATTACTATCCTATATTTTCTTATTATTTATTATATTTCTTATCTTCGCTACTGTGTTTCTTTGGTATCTTTACTATAGAAGGACAACTCACCTAGTTATACCACCCTGCTCTATACAAGCTTAAGCTTACATTTATTCGGTACCATATGCTGTAGTAATTTTTAAAATCAATTTTTTCTTTTATTTCATGTAAACTTTGAAATTCAAGGTTTGAATTTCGGTTATTCGGTTATTTAATAATTGGCGTTATTTTCTGGTAGTTTTACTCAAGTTATTAGTATGGAAAAATTAAAAAGAGCATGTTTTAGATTCGTTAGGGCACTTTGTTTTGTTAGATAAAATAAACATAAAATAACAAACATTGAGGTAAAAAGTCTAATAGTAAAACTACTGATTCTGGCTCAAAACCAATAATAAGAAATTTAAAAATGTGGTGTTTGTCAATTGGTTCATATCCATTTTGTTGCCATTCAGTTTAAATAGGTAGAACCAGAAATTTTAGTTATAAACCAATACACGAGTGGGAAGATTCTTTAAATTAACTTGTAATTTCGGTATCAAGTCATTTCCTTTTGCTATCAATATTTAATTTTCGGTTACAATTTTACAAAATGAGCTGTGAAATGACTATATAGCAAATCGATTTAGGCTGTTGTGGATAAGAGACAGAAAGTATAGCTGATATTTTTTAGAATATTAGTCGAAATATTCTCCAAGAAGAGGAATCCTGGATGTGAGTGTGCTCAAGTGGAATGACAAACGAACCAAGCTATAGGATGCGACGGGGGTGCCCTTTTCAAACGCGCAGTTCCCCAGGTATGAATATTTTTATTCAAATGAATCCTTTGAGCAAAGAGAGAAAGTCAAATTCGGCTCTCTTTACTTTGTTTATCTGCTTTCGCCACTAGTGATGGAGTGGCCATTGTCTCGGGAAAAAAGATCTGCTTTGTGGAAAACAAATTGCCCCCAGAGGTTTTTCCACACTGAAACTCCATACCATTTGTACAGGAGAAAATTGTACCACTTTGCAAGCTGAGATAATTTATAGTAGAATAGTTTCGTGCTTCTGAGCATGCGAGAGTAGTGCTTATGTTATTTCCATTAGCAGAAAAACTTGCGGTTTGTATTAGCGAAAATTGTGCTGCTTTGTGATAGTACAGCCGGCCGTGCCACTGAACCCAAGGAGAAAAGACTTCCCGCTTTTTATGGGATATAAATTAGGATTTTAAATTAAAACGTAGAATTGCAGTTGGTAGTTTAATTAAGAGCTCTGTGATATCTTCACGAGCATGCTGTCCCCCTCCACCTACTTGCCAGAATTTTTTATTATAAAATGTTTTTCCACTTAACTCAGTACATGCGACTGGAGTGTTTTCCGACATTTGTGTTTAACTCTCAATTTAGAAAATAGGAAAAACTACCTCAGTATAAATTTTTTCTAAGCTTCAAAATAATTGCGTACAACCACAGGTAACTTAAAATTACTTGTTTGAACATTTGCTAACTCAATCATACCCATTTATTTATTACTACATACTTTATTAATTGTGTTAACTAGATTTGGTTATATTTAAGAAACAGCTCATTCAATTATGCTCTTTCGAAATAAATCCCGAACCAATTATCTATTCGGCTTATCAATTCTTGTCTGTTATGGGACAGATGATTGTCAGTTTATAGAAATAAAATTATTGGCAATATTACAAAAATCCTTTAAAATCTAAATTACAATAATAATAGACAAAAATATGGAAATTTGGCTTCATTGTTAACTTCTAAAGTCGATTATAATACCCTATGTATAATCTATACATTTTGAAGAGCAATGAAAACAAAAAAAAATAGAATACTACCTATTTTTTGTCACAAATCGAATTTACCCACAAAAAATTCGATTTATCAATGGGTTTATTAGTATACAATCATACGAGATGTTTTAAACTGTGTTTGCACTAATCAATGTACCATCTCTTTATGTTGAAAATCAGTGAATACAAATCGTTCTTCGGCACGCATGACTGCAAACACAACTTTTAATTTCGCAGATTCTATTTTTTAACTTGAACCGTCCATCTGACTGAGAGTACTGTGAGGCGAATAACAATTAACGCCTTCCTTTTATACTTGGAACAATACGAAGCAAACAAAACAAAATCGGAAACAGTGAAGATCATCTCCAAGTAAATGACCCTTATTACAGAACCGTCCTTATCTCACTTATAGCTCTTTCACAAGGCTTTGTCAAATAGAGTTCCTAAAGTAAAGGTGACAGACAGTAGTAGCAAATCACCGTATTTAACCCTGTTTATTAGGGACACATTTTTGGGGCTGATTTCGATTAAACGAACTTGATTAAATTTGAAAATTGATACATCAAGTAGAATTAAATAAGGCATCAATAAAAAATATTTTACACAGACTTAAGACAGAATATTCACGTTTTACAAGTTTCTGTAATTTTTTACTTCCTTTTAGTTATAGTTCCTAATAATTTTATTTTGGTATCAATAAGGCCTATTTTGTAAAAAATTAATTGTAATTTTGATAGTATTTACCAGTAGAGTAGCATCCTATTAAAATTACTATTGACCTGAATGATATCGACACTTTAATTCACATTCATCTACACCTTACTGTACAGTTAACTGTCATTTTTCATGAAATAAATTATAAAATTGTTATAAACCAAAAGTAATTTAAGCGAACTAAATGATATATGCATCCAGAAATTACTCAAATCCAAAAATTGTAAAAACTTAAATAGTTTGTAAACCTATCTTGCCATCTTTTTCTGTTTACCCAGTTAACGAAAAAGAAGGAAAATGAATCCTTTCTTGTTTACTGCATTTTTATTATTGTTTACTTTTGAATGATAAGGCTATTGAATAATAATTCCATAAGAATACAATCTTTAGTAAATTGAAAAAAATAACAATCTTACTTCCAAAAACGTCAAAAATATAAAAGAATAATTTACATTATCTACCAAATCTAAGCGCTCATATCTCTTTTTAGTCCACTTATCCTTAAATTGTCCCCAACCAACAATTGCTATACTCGACTGCAACGTTTCTTGAACCCAGTACGTCACAAATGCGGAAGGAGAAATCGGTGAACACGAAGCCTGTTGTGTTGATAGGAGGAGTTTCGGTACGCAAATCGTGATTAAAAAGCATTGTACAGGGTGATTCGAAATTACGTGGACAAACTTCGCATGGGAGTAGAGGGGACCTAGACAAGCATATTTTGCATAGGAATGGGGGGGGGCGCAGATGTACCGCTAAAGAGCTAGGACCTAATGTAGTGCGAGGACGTTACAAAAAGCGGTTTTCCCAAGGCTCGTTTAACGAAACAAAACATAATAGCATGAAAAAATATATTGCATGAGGTACAGCAGTATCCGTACTACTTCCACCATAAATTTGACAAAAATCGGACCACTTGCTAAACCGTGGGGGGAGTTTTAAAGTGCGCAATATTAATCTTTTAGCCAAAGAATGGAGTTCCCTTAATGGTGTTTAGAAAAATGATGATCGGGGAAAGAATTTTCAATGATCATACAGTTTCAATGATCAATGTATGATCATTGAAAATTCCTTCCCCGATCATCATTTTTTAAATACCATTACACTAATGTAAGGGAACTCCATTCTTTGGCTAAAAGATTAATATTGCACGTTTTAAAAGTACCCCCACAGTTTAGCAAGTGGTCCAATTTTTATCAAGTTTATCATGTATGTAGTACGGATACTGCTGTACCTTCTGCAATAAATTTTTTCATTCTGTTATGTTTTGTTTCTTTAAACGGGCCTTGGGAAAACCGCCTTTTGTAACGCCCTCGCCCCCCTCTAGTTTTTCAAAATATGCTTGTCTAGGTCCCCTCTACCCCCATGCGAAGTTTGTCCACGTAATTTCGAATCACCCTGTATATACATAAGTTTAACAAAATAATCATAGTTTTAAATTGACGTTCTTCATTTCACTCAAAATTCAGACACCGCGATGGGAACTTTGTTAGTGACGTCGTAGGGTCAACTTAAGTTGCTGTCTAGTATAGTAAGACATAAGTTCTCTTTTTGAAAAACTTGAATTGCAATGAATTAAAAATATTTTATTTTATGAGACTAAAAAAACCTTTCTAAAGAGAAAAGTTTCTCACTCGAGCAATTTAGAAATTAACAGGGAGGGCAAAATAAATCTATGTCTAACCTGGTAATGTTTGAAAGATCTTCTGGTAACGAAAGAAACGACTTCGGGTATATTTTTTGCACTGAAAGACGAGTTCATTATACTTATTTTAGCATATGGGAGTCGAGAATTTCGAACGCAATTTGAAATCCCCCGTTGATGAGTGGGCTGAAAACCATTTAGACTCCCGAATCTACCCATCGTTTATATGTGCAATTGGCTACTTTTCACAGTGAAGCCTAACTTCGAAAGCGATAATTCAAAATATCGAATTCCTTTCATGAAACTGAAAGGACCAATTCGGTCATTTCATTAAAAACAAATGAGTTTTGATTTGTCAATCCGTCGATAAGAAATACGGAAACAAAGTTTGGCCACCATAAAAAGAAAACTCATTATTTATAAAATATAAAGACTCGGCCCCCGACTGAGTATCGGCTAATGGCTGGGTGTGTTCGAATGCAGAGAGGTCTCAGTGGTCAAGGGACCACCCAAAGATTAAAGAAACTCATCCCTAAACTTTCAACTCATCAGTCTAGTAAGCTTCGGTCTCGAGTTGGCGTAAGCCTTATATTGGTCATAAAAACAAATTAACTTTTGAATTCAAAGCAAGTCGCAATTTTTTATTTATTATCTATAATTTCTAATTTTTTTGTATTATGTAAACTCAGAATATGGAAAACTTTATAAATATTTATATTAAAAGTTTAATATTTAACGAATCATAGTTTAAAAAATTTTAATACAATGGATCTAATAAATCTCCTTAAGCCGCTGACGTCATTAAAGGACATCAGTGGCTATTAATAATTAGTTAATTAGTATAATAAAACTAATATATAAAATTATATAGTAATTTTTTGAATGAATCCTCTCTGCTCTCTCGTGTCTTGTTTATGTAATAAACCCCATGGTTGATCGGGTCACCATAGTGGTGGCCAAATCCCCCTCTCCTTAAAATCAGAATTTGAAATCTATCATTAAATTAATTCTCCATAAAACATGCTAATGATTTTTTATTCCAAATAAATTACTTTAAAAATCCAAAACTTATTTTATACATAAAAATTAAAGTCAATCTTTGAGTCATATTGTTTTATGAGCATTGTAAAGTCAATGAGTAATGATAATACTAATACTAGAGTAGTTTTATTTAATTTATAATACTAAAAGTTATAAATTTTAAATGCCAATATTTCAAGATAGTTTGTCATGTTTACAAATTTCAAAACCAAGCAGTTAGTTTTAAAATATTTATATTCATATCCGTTTTAAAAGAATGAATGCCATTATTCTTTCACAGAAACAAAAACGCAATAATAAAATTTTCAATTAATACTTTTAAAAATTTCAACCACGTTACAGGACACCATGCAATGAATTAAACTATCAATGAAGGAACCACGTCTGATACTACCTGTTCAACTACAGATGTAACTGTCACGTCGCTATGTCTTTGACAAAAGTAACGCCCTGATCTTTTTGAAAAACCAAAACTTCATACTAAAGAGTTACTACTATAAGTTAATTAGCCTTTCTGTTCCATAAAAAATGTCCCAAGTGCGTCACACCGTCTGAGATCGCAGCAAGAAAACTCATACTACCACGAAGAAAATTTTCCCACTTGATTTATTCGAATTCCAATTGGGAATATCTATCACAACCCTAATTTATTCAGGATCCAAGACTGAACTGTAGGAAGTCAGTCTGTCGAGCGGCATTGAAAAATGAGATGAAAATCATTAAAGGATGATATGCCATTTTCAAAAGGTTTATAAAACTGGGAACGTCGGAAAATCACAAAATGTCGAAGTCAATCAATTGATCATATACCTTTTGGGCCATCTTCAGGTGCTCTAAGACAAAATGCGTCAGTAAAAATATATGCCTTTATTACTATAGGTACTATACTTTTTTTTACTGTAGCAAGTCTTCTATGAACATTAATAATAGGCAAATCAATACCTTTTAGGTATCGTGAACAATGTTTTGAATATATCGGTTAAGTCCTTTAATTTAAATACTTTCATATATAAAATAGTTTTGAACTTTTACAGCTATTACAACCAAGGTTTGAAATGGATAGTCAAATTTTCACCCAAAAAATATTGTAACACATTATATTTAATAAATTACAAAAAATGATACTTTATTACTGTAAATATTAAAATCGATTTTTGAAAGTTATTGATTTGATTGTATTTAATTATCACTCATTAAGCGATACGTTTTTCTTGAAATAACAATAATGATTGATTCACGACCATCTTTAATACAATTTCTATTTATTCATAATTTTAACGTAAATGTTTTCATGTAAATGGTAAATTATTCAGGTACAAAAGGATTAAAATTACAAGAATTGAAAAACGTCTTTCAATTAAAATTTTTGTTAAACGAATTACTTATTTTTAATATCAATTGATTATGCAGCGTAGCAAAAGAAGGTAAAATATGCAAATTGTTCAAGGTGAGCAATTTATGATCAAGGATAATAATTTCTACATTACTATTTAAATTTAGAGTAACTCAAATTATTTTAATTTACCCCATTTTAATAATCTCTCATATAAAAGCCCACGTCACTCACTGACTCACTGACTCACTGACTCACTGATTCTGGAACGCTCGCACACTATGATGCCATCTCGCAATAATAATCATAATCATCAGAAAAATATAAAAGCCCACGTCACTCACTGACTCGATGCCATCTCGCAATAATCAGAAAAATAAATAAATAAAAGTAATTAAAATTTTAAAATAATATAATAGCTTTTAAATAAATATCTTTCAAGAAAGTTGGTTTACTTAATAAAGGTTAAAAAGTTACTTTTAGGGAAGTTGGTTTCTAATTCAACAATAATAAATTATTAAAGTTAAACTTCTTATTTAATGTATAATTAATAGGAACTTGAAGTAGTAACGAGCGAAGCTCGCATAAAAGGCTAGCCTAGCTGTAAGACCCGGCTTTGCCGGGTCGTAACAGCTAGTTTGTTTATAATTTTAAAATGACTATAATTTACTTTCTTTAGAATAACGAAAAGATTTATCATCAACTGAAGTTAAAACGATTTAACGATTAGAGCGACCACGATTTAGAACGATAAATTTAAAACAACGCAACATATATCATGTTACTATGATTTTTCAAGGGATTACTGAAATGTTTTAGGAAAAAGTATTAATGATTATACTTCAATAAAACCAATTATTCTATAAATGTAAACACACAGATATTATTCCTTCTTTAGTGTCTGAATTACATTCGTGCACATTTTTAACAGAATAAAATTATAAAAACCTTTGATGTAATCCTGCATTGTGTCATCAAATCAATGGAAATTGAATACGAGCCGTTTTCACCATACGCTTACATTTCAGAAATTGTTTTCAATACTTCATAATTTCTAAATGAAATTATCTGTCTCATAACTGTTTTTAAATACCAATGTAGTAAGGAAAAGCAATTGTGCCATACGCTGTAGAAATATAACCTGATGTATTAAAAGAAAACATATTTATTTATCGTTTGTTTAGCAATTTTAATGTAATCAAACGATAAATCTGATGAAAAAACTTTTAACATCCCAAAATAATGGAAAACGAATTCACCCCTCACCCAATCAACGGCTAAAATACCTTAAATTATAATGCCTTAAATAAAAATAGGTACCCTAAATTAATTTATAAAACTACTTTACCTAGAAAACCGATTATTCTTCTTAAAATAAAATATTTTGCGGTTCATTAGAAAAATGGTTTAACGGATTCTAAAGTAAATAAAGAATGTTTTTAATGTTTGTTGCCATTTTGAAAGCAGAATTATAATTTTTTTTTAATAATGTGACGGAAAAATACTTGAAAAAAGTGAGGGCCAAAATATTTCATTAATATGTAAAAATAGAACATTCAAGAAACAAATTATCGCCATTCTTACAACATAGATAATATATTTATTAACATTTATTTTTGTTGGGGGACAAAAGCAGTTTTGACTAGTTTAATGATCTTTCTTACAAAATTTTGCATCTCTTTTTTGCATTTAATAAACCCGAAGCCTCTTCTTTATTAAATCAAAGCTCAAACAAAAGTTTTTATAACTATTTTTGGTTTAATTTTCATGTTTTTCTTTCGTAGCAGCTTACAGTAAGCAAATTTAAAAATTTTACTTTTTAATTACTTTACAGTACTTCATTTACTTTCCAATATAAGAAATATCTATGTGAATTCTGTCTATTTCTATACTTGATGAATTATTTATATTTAAATGTTTTTACAACAAATATTTTAATTTCTTAAATTAAAAATATAATAAATTATGAATTTAAGTAATGTGAAATATTTAAATCATCATAAAGAGGAGATAACATTTTAACAAATAAATATTATTTTTACTTTTGAATTTTTAAAATAAATTCAGTTATATTAAAACAATACCGACTTTATTATTTTCAATACGAAATTACTCTTCATTACGTTTTTTTATATATCATTCATGAGTTTTATCTTTCTTAGAAGACATTAATATTGATAGTACTATTCAAACTCTTTACAACATTATAAATTACTCATTAGTTAATTCGCTTCTTTTTAAAACTGCTAAACATAATTTATGATTATCAGTAATTATCACCCGAGGGAATGTCAAACGTAAGGAAGAGAAGAAAATAACAAAAGTTCCGAAAAAAAATTTCCCACAAAGAAAGTTTTCGGATTAAGCATGGTAAAAAGTTTCTAATTAGAAAAAAAAAACAAGATGAAATCAGTGATCGGATTCTTTCCGATTCATTTATCAGCGTTGTTAGTATTTGTTACTTCATTTATAAAGAGCGATAATAAATTATGAAATTCCTCACTGAGAAGGTCATCTCTTAATTTTTCAGAGGCGAAAAAAGGGTTTACTTGAGGACATACTTCAATATAACCTGCTTCTTAAGAATTAATCCATTTTCTTATTCTAAAATACTTCAAGAAGGGTGTGTCACTTTGATTCGTCCATGTCTGGCAAAGCAATATGAATCATTGGGATCAAAGTCGCAAAAGTTTTAGGAGGAGTTGGGATATTTTTGGAACATAGCATCCTGAAAAGCTTTCTTTTGTATTCATTAGATATAATGGATTTAGAAAAATTAAAACATGATATTTTATAAAAAATTTAAACCGATCTTAAAAGTTGTGTTGATACAATTCATAATAATTTTTATTAAAAAAGAGATACTAAGATTAATTTGATCATAATATGTAATGTTAATTCTGTTTTTGTTTTAGGGAAAATTTAGAATTTTATTCTTTAGTTGATTCAATAGCCTTATTTATAATTTAGGTATCAGGATTAAAAATGTGTTTTGAAATTAACTGGAGAATTTTTCTTTAATACCAATAACGAATCGCTTCTGAACTCAAAACTGTGAATTTGCAATGAATATAACCATTTAATGCATTTCATTAAAATAACTCAAACAAAATTAAATCATAAAAATAAGGTCTAACAGAAAAGTTAAAGATACAGTACAATTCATCTCATTTTTCACTTCGAACTTATACTTGTTGGGTCGTTACACACTTCTTAAATTCATTACCAAAATAAATTGATGGTTATCGTTTATTTATTTTAAAAAGATATGGAAACAAACTACCAATGCATTTTTTTTTCTATCTCTATTGTTTAGAATAGATAAAAATGTAATACCTTAAACAATCTTAATTATTAATTCATTATATAATGTTAACATTCAGCGTGCAACTTTTGACGCAAGAATATTTAAAGAGAAAAATTTTAATTCCGTAGTAAATTTGATACACGAATTTCGAGTGGGAAATCTTTTTATAGATATCTTTACTTTTTAATAGATAGTAGTAACTGTAAAGAAGCATTTTCATAATGCATCAGCATAATATATATTTTTATAACCAACTCTGTGCATCTATTAAAATACTTAATTATCATCTTAGATATATTTTTAAGTGGTAATTATAAGCTAGTAATTATAAGAGAAATAGCAGTTACTATTTAATAAAACTATTTTTTTTCTTTATTTGCTATATGTTCAAGTTTCTCTTAATATTAATAATAGGCAGTAATTATAAGTAATTATTAGTCCCAGCATTTCAAAACGAAAACATGAATACAACTTTTATAACACATTATTTTATAATCATAAGAAGCTTCCTCACTTTAGATTTTTCTCTCTCAAACTTTTGAAATTATTCAGTTAAAACAGGTTAAATCCGCAGTTAACTATTACATATTATTTTATTTGCTCTGTCTCTATTTGAAGATCATATTTTCAAAATCAACTAAAAAAATTAAATTCGTATCTTAAGGCTTAAATTTCGAAGGATAGAACTGTTGAGTATCTTTTTAGAGGTATCGCACTTTAACCAGTTACACTGTAAAAACCGGTTAGAAAAAAATTGGTCTATACCGTGTGGTCAATTTTACAAACCGCTCTCAGCTCAAAGTGCTATAGAAACAAATATTAAGGAGCAATATACAAATACATAAGTTGTAACAAACAAACGAAAAAAAAATTGTTTGTTTTATTTTGTAATTTTTTTAGTTTGTGTTGTTAGTTAGAACACTTTATTTTGTAGGTATAGTGCTATGAATATGTTTGAAAAGTGTTACTATCCAGAAATGTGTTCTAAAAATACTGCTGTAAAATATAGATAAAATTTAGAGAGACAGAAAATGTGTTCTAAGAATGTTTAGATCTAAATTTAAGAACTAAGTTTCTAAATACTATTTTAAGAATATATTTTCCTCCCAACATATTTTACAACCACACATTAGAACACATAACTGGATATTAGCACCATCACAACAAAAAAAAAACGTTCAAAGTGTTTTTAATTAGAGGACAAAAGAGTGTTCCTAAATGTGTTGTGAGCGTTTGCAGTGAAGATATTGCGTAACTAGTCACTAATACAGGTTGTTTGACCTCTTATAGGACTCTTACAAACATTAAGGTTAAAGGGTGCATAGAAAAACTGGTCGTTAGCAAAGAAAATCTCTCACAAAAGTTTTATTGTACAACTTAAAATTTTTACTTCTAAATATTTGATAAAAATGACTGAATTGATTGAAAAGATTGATCCAGCTTCACTGTTTATAATGCTATTTTCAATGCGTTAATACATTAACAATACGGTTTCAAGAAAAATTTAATTTTAAAAGGAAATCGAAAGTGTCAGTGTGTGTATTGTTTTATTAAACTAACACTTTAGACAAAATAAAAGCTTCAGTAATTTGAATAGTTACTCCTGAAATTTTTTAATTTAACATATTTTAACTTTGCGAAGAGTTACGAAAGGTGTATTAAGCATGGGAACAAGTTTGGAAACTTCTAAGGAAAATAGTAGTTGTTTTTTTAATAAAAATGTATTTATTAGTACTAATATTGACAATATAGGATTTGTACCGAAAAAGTAATAACAAAGAATATAATATTACTAAATACCTACTAATGATATTTTAATATGTGAATTTATAAAGTAAAAGAATAAGCCCATAGGACATTGACTGATAATTAATTAAATACTAATTCCTTTAATTTAATTTTTGCAGAAAATGTCCAATTTTAGAGTTAATATTATAGTACTTAATTATTTTTTCGATTTTTGGTGATGTTTTGAAATTTTTTAAAAGTAAAGTTCTTTTACAAAATTAACACATAGTACTTACTCATATTTTTTAAATTCTTTGAAACAAAAAAATTATTTTTTAAGATTTATAAGGATCATTCTCAATATTAAAAAATCAAGACATTTAGAAATTCAAAACCAACAAATAGATTTTTTCAGATACAAATATTTCTCCTGGGAAATATAAAGTACCTGTTTGTTATTTTCCTATTTCCGATTGCTGTTACCTATTTGCTAAAACAGAAAACCATAAAATCACTTCTAACATAGATTCCCGAGTTTCAGCAACTCGTAAGAACAAAAAGGACGCACTAAAAACTCCTCCATAACCGAAATCGGAAAGTTCACCCACAATTGTATCATTGCTTCTCTAAACGGCGGCTAACGAGAGAGTGAAGAAAAGGATTTTCTATTAACAAAAGGCCGATGCTGAGACAAAAGGAGAGATCACGACCATTTGGTAAACCGTGAGCATTTAAGGCACCAAATTGGCGAACCGTTTGTGGCGCTATTTGTTTCTTCGCTGCTATCATTATAGAGCGCAGTGGAGCGACGTGGAGGCGCATATCGCACGCCCGCATCGGCGCTACCTGATTGCGTAACTCGAGGGAGCAATTAGGAGCAACGAGCGATCACGATTATTCGATTTGTAAACGAGATGTACGTGTTTTAATAATTATGGCAGTTCACCCCTCGCCGCTCACTCGGGGAAAGCCCGCCGAAAAAACGATTACGCATCCACTTTTTTTACGCCGAGCACTGCCGGGGAGCACCGTTTGGGTGCCTGATCGGCCGATTTCGACGGAGGATACCTCACGGAGTGTTGGGATTCATTCTGGGATAGTATCGTGGACAACTACTACACTGAGTAAACTGAACCGTCAGTTTGAAAATAAGTTCAAAAACCAAGTTGAAAATCGGAAAAAAATTTAGAAGCAATGGAATTTTTGTTGAATAACCACTTTACTGGAAACTTTACTGTAAATTCAGTACCCTATTTAGAATAAAGAATAATCATCGAAAAGTATATTCACACACACAAAAAAAAATGACAGATGAAAAAAATGTACAGAGGAAAAAATTGATGTTGAATATAGAAAAAATCTTTAAAAACCACTTAAACTGACTATTAAATTACATTTAGGGTTAGTTCACAGCACAAAAGTGGAAAATAGAAAGACTAAGACAAATAAATTAAAAAGTATTATGAAACTGAGTTAGTTAAATGAATATCAATGGAGTCCAACATTCACTGGATAAAGGAAGTAAAAACACTTTTAAATTAAAAATAAATTTTGTTTTGGCTTAGTTTACCGCACAAAGCATAAGAAAAGAATGAAAAATTGACTTAAATTTCAAATAAAATTAAAAAATACAATGAATGGACAAATTCAAGGGGCTATATCTGCCTATAGGGGGTAGTTATTTTTTCCGTCTTCGCACTCATGCGTAGAGCGAAGCTTGGAGATTTTTTTGAGCACTAAAAGTCAATTTGCCATTTTTTAGACTTATTCCTTTTTTCAAACTGACGATTCAATTTGTGATAAGTGATCTTAAAAGATTTTTAAGGAATGTAGGATGGAAAGTATGCATGTAACTAGTTTGTTGTTAGTATGAAATAATGGGAAAACTACTTGATGGAGCAAAATGATTTGTACCAGTAAGGAGAGTTGCAGGAGAAGAATCTCAAAAGATTTTCTTGGAATGTATAGGTTAGTTAGAAAGTAGTTGCAAGTGCGAGTCTGTTGTCAGTCTCAATGAATGTGACAGCGACAGCTGTTTTTATAAATAATAATCCTGAAAAAAAAATTCTGAAAGTAATTAGAATCGCTGTTTAAGTATAGAGAAGAATCTCAAAAGATGTTCAATAGGAAACCATTGGTTTGTTCTTAGGATTCTCAATAGTGAACCGATGAAAGAAAGTTGTAAAGTACAACGCGATTCAATAATTCAAAGGAAAGGATGTGAAAACTTAATTTATAAAACTAATAATTACTGAACATTATTAGAGTAACAATTTAGTTTTTGAGAGATAACACAAACTTGAAAATTGGGGATTGTTTTGTTTTTAGTATTAAGATTCTTAATGGTGAACCGCAGAACAAAAGTAGAAAACACAATATAATTCAAGTGTTTGTAGGAAAAACCAATTATTTTATAAAACATGAGAAGTTTAATTAAATTTAAATTTTAAAGAAAGAAAATTTAAGAAAATTAGAAGAAAAGTTAAATTTTAAAAAATAAAATCTCAAAAGCACTTTTCATTTAAAAATATTGGGAATTGTTTTTTTTTATTTAAAAATTATTCATTTATTTAAATAAAATATTCAAATAGGAGAAATAAAGTTTTAAAAAATTACAAGCGTGTAAAAGAGTTACAAAAAAGGGCTAATTTCTACATAATGGGATCCACAGAGAAATAATATAAAACTTATTTTATTTTAATATTTAATTTTCAAAAAGGAGGAATTAAAATTCAGTGAGTGTTAAGAAAAAATATCTCATACAAAGAATTTAAAGAGAGTGGGGATTTCTTATATCTATGAAGTGCCACTGTTAAAGATTAAAGAGGAAACTACATTAAGTAAGATTCAATTATTTGAAGGGGAAAATGGTGAAAATAATTCTATGGATGTAAACATTCAGTTTCTTGAATTGATAACAGTTCAGTGTTGAGAAAAACAAAACAAAAAAAAAATAATCTAGCTTTTTTTTTTGAAAGATCTTAAGCACGTAGATACTAGGTTTTTTTTATTTCGAATTATTTTATCAGAAATGTGCCAAGCTTCAAAACATGGAGATAAAAACTACATAACATGATTTTTATAATGTGCAAAAAATATGAAAATTATTCTACAGACATGGGTGTTTAACTTTTAAAATCTTAGGACAAGTAAAATTTTTAATTAGAAGAAAACAATGAATCAGAATTTTTTTTATTAGAACAGAATAGAAGAGATTTTTAACAATGTACAAAAAATCAAATTTGCTAAAAAAAACCTGGGAGATACTCTTTTCCACAATTGTAATTTTTGTTCAAAAAGTTTGTAGAGTATTGTTTTAGGATCTTACATTAAATAGATACAGTAGATTTGCTATACAAATTCTGTAATTAATAATTTCTTTACTTACAGAAATATTATGTTATATTAGCTCATTTGACCCTTTAATATATTCTATAATTTACACAACCCTTAATTTCTTACCCGAAGGTTTGAAAGAACTAAATTTTACTAAAAGTGAAGTTCCCCAAGCGTGGAAGGAAGTGGAAGAGACAAAAATATGAACTTCACAAAATGACTTAAACCATAAACTTTTTGTCAGTACTTCTAAAAATAAATTTGTTTTAACTTGGGTTTGGAAGGCAACATTATTTGTCTCTTAAATATTTTCATGAAAAATCGAGATTTTAAGGAAAGTAATAACATATTTTTTTGTTCTTAAATACCTCAAGAAAATCTACATGAAAATCAAGTAATATTTTAATTGAGTAAATTAAAATATTTTTTGTTGTTAAGATATAAATTTATCACAATAATTTAAAAAGTATGCAACGAAAATAAATAATTTAACTTTTATTAAAATCAATGTATAGAATTCAATGTTTTGTACATTAAATCAAATAAATTTTTAAATTCTTTTAGAATAAATTCATAATAATTATAAAGTTTTAAATGGCTAAATAAATACACATGTACTGATATATTTCAGTTTTTATTTCGTAATATTAAAGATTTTGAGTGGCTTAATAGTTTAAAATGCATTCTTTCTGAACTGAAATATAATCCACAGATTACTTTAAAAATTTAAGCACAATTTATTACTTAATATAACTTACAAACTTGCAGTTTTCAACTATATTTTGTTTCTAAAACATGTTATCAACACCAAAACGCATAGTCTAATACTATTCAAATTTTTGTGAACATGATGCTCATAGATATAATAAGGGAAATTTGAACACATAACAAATTAAAAGAAAATTAGTTTCATTAACTAGTACCCGCTATTTCTCTTAAAGAAAAATCCGGGAGCAAGACTATTGATTAAAAGAACTTAAAATGATATTTATACCTTATTCAGTTATAAAGTAGATTCTCGTACAAACTGATAGGTCCAAGGTATTACGTCAATCCATAGGTATTACGTCAAAATTTTACATAAAAGAATTTGGATAGTCTACTGCTTATACTCGGGCACATAAAATTTGGATTAGTAAGAAAATGAATATGAGAGAGATAGATGAAGACGATTTAAGAAATGAGAAATTGTATGAAGTAGGGAATTTAGTTATTAGTATGGTATCTTTCTTTTGAGAGTCAGATTTCATTGCATAATAAATGCATTTTTATAGTAGTATTTAAAAATAAAGTTAATCTGGATATTGAACACTATTTGTACATGCGTTTATACTTAAAACAATTATTTCAAAATAAAATAACTTTTTCCTGGTAATATTATATTCTTTAACCTTAAAACTATAGATGAGTTAAAATATAAAGAGGACCATGATATTTAAACACTTTAATAATACTATACAAATGATTTGAAATTTTAACAACAGAATACCTTATATAACAGCCACTTCATAATACCCAACAAGTGGATATTCTCAAAACCCTATCAAGACTGATTTTGCGTAACCTTAGCTTAAATGATTAATTAAAATCAAGTTGCACACGATTCATCAATTAAAATTAGATGGATGGGCTTGATCCTTCTCCCAATCTGCGCGAACTATCTCCAAGGATAATGTATTTATTTTTCGTTAAGATAAATATTGTTGATTGATATAAGAGATTTTTAATTTATTTTTTATTTCTAAGCCCGTACCATACTATTAAAAGAAAAGTTAGGAAACACATAATCGCAAATATATCCAATGGCTTCTTACTTAAAAATAGCAATCAGATAAAAATAACAACTTTGTTTATATGAAATTTTCTTACAGTAGCAAGTTCACACAGAAACAATTTCACATTATTAAAGTTTTAAACCATTATTATTGCTTCATACTGCATCAATGGCTAGTACGTTGGGGATCATTAGATCATTACAAACCATGAGAAAGATAATTAAAGTTTAGGTAAAAACATAGTTTAGAATATGATGTCGCTTCAGTTAATTTTTTAAGAATTTTGTTTTAAGAAATTTTCAATCGTGAGTTTAAAGTTATCTCCCATTTACACATTAAAATAATCTTGACAAGAGTAAATTTAGAGGTTTTTTTTACCTAATTTTAAATCATTGCTTTAATGTACAATGATTTTGTAACTTAGCTCTAAAACTATCATTAGATTGTTTTTATGAAGAAGCTTAAAAATATCCATAAAAATATTTACCAATACTGTCAATTTTATACGAAAAATTCATTGATGTGATAAGGGGATTACTAGTTTTAAGAAACTGAAAAAACCTTGTATTCTAATAGAAAAAGTTGAAAAAATAACCTTCTTCTGTTTCTTTTCCATAAAAACTACTTTCTTTTTGTTTTACGAGGAAAAATATTTCATCTTAACAAAATAGTTTACGTATACAATGCAGAAAAAACCCCAGAAAGTTAGCACCTTAAACACTTAGCTTTATCAAAACCTTCAGCATTTGGCATTTTTAAGAGATTTCAAATCCAGCAATTTCCTAACCATCTTCTTAGTCCTTAAAAACACTTTTCTAATATCCATTACTTATGTTTGAAATCAATCTATATTTCTAAAATATTGTTTTGAGATAATTTTGGAATTAAAAAAAGATACTGTTCAAAATTGCAAGCACAACATACTATATTTATGAATCGACCATAAAATTAGCCCTTCTTCAAGGTAGCTTTTAAATTCTAAAAAAAAATCCGAATGGAACGGTAGTATAACATCATGCATTTAATTTTTAAGTAGAAGAATTGAAAATAAAAAAAGCTTGGACTTATAAATTTTCACGATCGTAAAATTTAAAATATCTTTTATAATTAACAACAATTTAAAGTTAGTTTTTAAATATTAAGGGAAACACTCAAATTATTCACTAAACATAATTAATGAAAAGGTTGTAAGAAACCCTTATAAAATACAATTCGTGTGTTCATTATGTTGAAAGAAAATTTATAGATTTAGATAACCTAAACCTGATACTCATATAGCAACTTCTCATATGCCAATAGCATAACAATGATGAATTCAAAAATCGAATAATTTATGTCAAATAGAGGAGGCGAAGGATGGTTTTAGAGTTCATTTAAAAGAATTTATAGCAATCCCACTTTTGTTAATTGTTAATAGATAAGTTGAATATTAAACTATTTTGTGCACTGTAGGATGAAAAATTGTGTAACAACTGCTAGAGAATGTTCTCACTGAAATCTAAAATAATGGCATACCTTAATAAACCCTGCCGCAAGCAGAAAATAAAATGTTTGACTTACCTTAGCCTTCGATGTCTTCGGAGTTTGGGCCATGGTGTCCACTGCATACACATCCAAGTGGAACATGGTTGCTCCACCTTCTCTGTCGAGCATACTGGCTGTGGAAATGACACCACTGAACCGATTGATGGCAAACACACGGCTTTCGGGAGCACCATCAGCATTAGTCACAGCAGTCAAGAAATATTCCACCTGTTTCCTCTCGGTCTGTCCATGGTACTCTGCACGCACACTCAACACACTAGTACCCACAGGTTTGTTCTCCAGTACCGAACCTGAGTACTCTGAAGACTCGAACACTGGACCGTCACTGTTCCTGTATGTCCCAATGATAGTCACTTTATTACGAGATGACTTTCGGACCGATATCACCGCCTGATCTGTTGCTTTCACTGTGAGTGTATACGATACTGCTGGCCGTTCTATAGCACGAGAAGTGAATAAATCCCCAGTGAGTCTGTTGAGGCTGAATAGAGCTGAGTCGTCACCTTCCAGCTCATAGGTCACCATTCCGTTGTTGTTCGCATCGGGATCACTGGCCGACAAGGTCATGATCTTGTAGCCTTTCTCCACGCTCCCAGGCAACACGCCTGCGTCCATTGAAACAAATGTCGGAGCGTTGTCATTGATGTCTTCTACGATGATTGTAACAGTTTTCTCGACGGAAAGTCTCTTGGCTGGGTCTTCAGCCTGGTCTGTGGCAACCACTGTCAGCCGAAAGGTGTCACTGAATTCTCGGTCAATCGGCTTGGTCGTGTACAGAACTCCAGTTTCAGGCTGTATGGCGAAGTGGTTACCAGGAGCTTGATGAGATATGTTGAAAAGAATCTTCCCGTTTACGCCAGAGTCTCTATCTTGAGCAGTCAGTGTGACAACTGGAGTGTTGGGTGGTATGCTTTCCTCTATTTGTCTCACGACCGCAGTGCTCGAAAACCTTGGAGCGTTGTCGTTGACATCAAGAACTTTCACAACCACTTCAATGGTTGTGGTCAATCTTGGAGTGCCATCATCGCTAGCAGAAACGTTCAATACATAGTGGTTTTTATCTTCATAATCCAATGGACGTGCAAGATAGAGTGCGCCTGAGGGTGCATCAATACGGAATGTTTCTTTGAAGTTTCCTGATGCAACCATGAATGTTATTTCTGCATTCACACCAAGATCGCTGTCGGTTGCTGAGAATTCAAATATCTTGGAACCGACCACAGCGTCTTCACTAATGTTGATGGATTTTGTAGTTGTGTTATCAAACCGTGGAACGTTGTCGTTTTCATCCAAGACATCCACGCTCACGATAGCTGTTGAATTATGAGATAAGTCCTCCCCCATATCACGAGCCATGACTGTCAGGGAATATCGGGCAGTGGTTTCCCTGTCAAGAGGCTTGGACACCGTAATTTGGCCAGTGATGTCGTCTATCTCGAAAACGTTCCCTTTGTTGCCTTGAACGATGGAGTACTGGATTTTCCCATTGATACCGTCATCTGCGTCCACAGCTGATATTCGAATGACCTGAGTGCCAGAAGGGGACCCTTCAGAAATAGCAGCATGGTATGGCAGCCTGATGAACTGTGGTTTGTTGTCGTTGACATCTAGTATGTAAACGATGATTTTTGCTTCATCTTTCAGTCGAGTAATGCTTCCATCCATAACAACAGCATCCATCATCAAATAATCGTGGCCAGATGTTGCCACGATTTGCTCCCTGTCGAAGAGACGAAGGGTTCGTATGAATCCAGTCTTGGGATTGATTACGAAGTTGGTTTGAGTATTCGTAATAGTGTAGGTCAATTCTGCATTGCGTCCTTTGTCAAGATCTTCAGCAGACAGCCTTCCTACATATGTTTCTGGAGGCTCATTTTCAGCAATGTAGAACTGAAAGGTCTTGTTGTCAAAAGTCGGGCTATTGTCATTTTCATCTATTATATGGATCACTATGTTAGCAGAGGAACTACGCGATTCCTCCCCATGATCTTGTGCAGTCACCGTAAGGGAGTAAAAGTCTCTTTTTTCACGATCCAGTGGTCTTTTCACGTATAGGTAACCATCCGGAAAAATGCCAAATCTGTTCTCCTCATTGCCTACCGTTATGGCATAGGTTAACTGCTTATTGATACCGAAGTCAGCATCCGTAGCTTTGAGTAGGAAAAACCTATCATTTACTGGAACTGATTCGAGTAAAGATGTTTCATATGCCACATGATCAAACACTGGAGTTCTGTCATTTACGTCCTGTATTACGAAAGAAAGTTCTAACTTGGAAGATAAGGATGGAATCCCTAGATCTCTAGCAGTGACGGTCACAACGTACTCGCTTCCTACTTCATATCTAACAGGTCTATTCAGACAAATCATTCCAGAAGTCTTATCAATGTAAAAGGTGTTGTGAGGGTGAGTGGCTAATGAATATTCAATTCTTCCGTTAGGACCCACATCCAAGTCAAAGGCTTTCACAAGGTAAACTTCATATCCGACAGGCCAGTCTTCCATAACTTCTATTGGCCCAGTCGGGTAGTCGAAAGTTGGAGGAAAGTCGTTCAAATCTGTAACAGTGATGTTAGCAGTAGTCTGAGCAAATCCCAAAAAGTCATAGGCTACAATTTCCAAGGAAAATTTTGCATGAATTTCACGATCAATAGAATTAGCTGTAGTGATGATGCCTGATTGGGAATTGATTTGAAACCATTGATCAGGATCACCATTGATGATGGCGAATTTGGTTCCGGACCTTGGAACTGGTGATCTCACAGACACAAAAACTTTTCCAACTTCTCTTCCTACACTAGCATCAGAATTCTTCATATTTTCCTCGATGACAAAGTTATAACCCTTGTTTTGATCAAACTTCAAATTTCGACGTTGAGCATCATCTACGTACACAAATAATACAGCCTGATCTGACATGGATCTGTCATTGGGATTGTGCACAGACACGACAATTTCGAACTTCGAAGTCTCTCGTTTACTGAGGTGAGTTTTCGTTTTCACTTTTCCTGTGGTTTCGTCGACTTCAAAGTTACCTTCATCTCCGCTGATAATGCTGTAGGCAAGCTCCGCATTCTTTCCGGTATCAGCATCAGTGGCAGATAACTCAGCAACAACAGTACCGATCGCGTCTGTTGATCGTATCGTGTAAAAGTACTGCTTGGGATAAAAATAAGGCTTTTTATCGTTCACGTCTAAAACATTTATTCTTACGGTGGCAGTAGATGAAAGTGATGGAGTTCCTTGATCTTTTGCAATGATTGGAATGTTATACACTTGCAGTTCTTCTCGATCTAGCTGATCTCGTAAGGTTAACCTCCCATAAGTTGAATCTAGGAAAAACTTCTTAGGATACAACCGCTCAACATCAGGATGAAAGAAATATTCAACACTACCATTGGTACCTAAGTCATTATCTACTGCTGTCACAACAGCTACTAATGAGTTAGGGGGAGCACTTTCTATTAGAGTTACATTCATAATGTCTTCTGCAAAGAATGGAGCTTCATCATTTTCATCCAGAATTTGTATTCTAAGGTAAGTAAATGTCCATCGAGGATTAGGTCCTCCATCTCTGGCAGAAATTTTCAATTCAACGTAATCTTGGTCTTCCCTGTTCAGGGCAGCAAATGTAGTAATCAAACCTGTGTGAACGTCGATGTTAAACCAACGCCTGTCATTTCCAGAAACTATTGCATAATAAATATCAGAATTCACACCAGTATCTTCATCCGTAGCACTGATGCCGGCAACATACGTTCCGATCGAAGCAGTCTCTCCCAACACAGCAGAATATTCGTTTTTCTCGAATATCGGCTCATGGTCGTTCACATCATTCACGTGTATAATCAAAAAGGCCGTCGCACTCCTAGGGGGAACGCCACGATCGGTTGCAGTAATCGTTAGGTTGTACTTGCTGATTTGTTCACGATCTAGGACACCGTTCACACGAACGATATCGAAACTGGGGGTCGATTCGAGACGAAAGTGGCCAAGTTCGTTACCTCCTTGGATTTCTACCCAAGTTTCTCCGTTGGGACCTTCGTCCAAATCTATCACACTCACGGCTGCTACCACAGAACCGTTTTGAGCATTCTCGTCCACTGTTGCGTAACTTGCAGTGGATGGGAAGAACCGAAACCGAATACTGGGGTCGTGGTCATTGGCATCCAAGAGATTTACAGTCACATAAGCTCTACCATCCTGCCGCGGGGACCCATGATCGCGGGCAAACACTGTAAAAACACAGCTTTTGGGGCATTTCCCTTTGGTGGCACAGTTTTGTTGGCACTGGAGAATCTCCAGAGTAGATATCACTCCTGTTTGAGGGTCAACAGTGAATTGGCTTTCACTGTCGCTCAGAAAGTAAGTGATTTTCGCATTGTCCCCGATGTCGTTGTCCGTTCCCCTGACCTGCAGGACACTTGTGCCCGGCGGCACACTCTCGTTCAGGCTCACCGCATAATCGCTGTGGTCAAATATTGGAGGGTTGTCGTTCACGTCCAGAACAGTGATGTACACGATCAAATACCCGAACCGAGGCGGGGTGCCACCGTCTTGAGCCGAGATGTTGAGCTGGTAATGAGACCGCGTTTCTCTGTCCAGCCGTCCGGTCGTTTCTAGGTGTAAGTAGGGGGTCTCGCCACTGGGGTTGGTGGTCACGACCAGCCGGAACTTCCCTTCGTCGTTCCGAGACACGATGACATAGTCGGTGTTGACATCGTTGATGCCCACGTCCCGGTCAGTGGCAGTGTCCAGAATGACCCGAGTCCCGATGTTGGCGCTCTCGGAGAAGGAAATCTCGATGCTGGGCTCAGGAAAGAAAGGGGAGTTGTCATTGATGTCGAGGATGACAATCCGGACTTCCAGGGGATAGGTCGGCTGGCTGCTCAGGATGACCAGATCGAACCGCTCGCTAGCCAGCATCTCCCGGTCAATCTCCATGGCAGTGGTGATGACACCGGTCGTTCCATTGAGCATGAATTCAGGGGGTCGTTCGTTGAAACGGTAGGTAAAATTTGGCTTGGTGGGGATGGTCCCCACAACTGACCCCGGGGGCTGGCCTTCCTCGATTTCGAATTGCACCCGCATGTCGGCTTCGCGTGACCTCATCGTTAACCCCTGAGCTTGGGGGCCGGGGCCCTGCCCTCGGGTGTAATGCACGAGGAACAGGAGGAGAGATAAAAACACAAGGATATTTGTTTTCATTTGAAACCTAAAGTTAATTCGGAATTTTGTCCTAGGGGGTAGCCATTTGCTACTGATTTTAGCACTGCTCTGCTTTGCCGCGTTCACACACACACAATCGACACGAGTCTCTGTCGAGATTCTGGGTACCATGTTCAAAAGTCATGTAGCATGCATTTTGTGGACTTATAAGAATATTTTTTCAGGCAAAAGATAGGTAGAAAAGGCACTTACCCCGTTTCGTCGTTTACATTCTTTCGAAACACAATCGGAGGTATCACATCACTCAAAAACACTATTCGCACACAGCACCGGAATAATGGTGACACATCGCAACCGGCGAGTATTCCAAAGCGAGTAATTCCACGATAAACAAAGCGAGCTATAGCACACACTCACACGAAACAAGCATCTCGATGGGCAGAGGGATCTCGTGAAAGCAACAGGTAGGTCCTTCGCTCAGGTGATCAAAAGCGCATCCCGAAAGCAAGATCCTCAGAGAACCGATGAAACAGTGGGTGATTTGTGGCGCTGGAATTCCATTGGTGAATACGTAAATCGCTCTCCCGTGTGAAGCCGTCTCCGAGGTCAAGCTACTAACAACTGACGCTCTCCGAAAGGCTACATGGCTGATTGATATTGCAGGTGCAGGGTTGCTACCATTCCACAGGTCCCAACAACTTTTCGCTCGCCAAGGGCCATCGCCAAACCCGCCCCTGTCTCGCTCGCTCGGTCGGGGAGAGAGGCCTCTCTCCAAATAATCCGAATTTCGGGAAGCCTGAAAAAGAGAATAGGTTTAATGCGGAGGAGAATTGCATTTTAATGGATTTCTGTTTGCAGGGAAGGAGATGATTTGGGAAGCTATTTTCTTCGGTTATTAAACGTTTTTGGAAGGAGTAAGTATATATTCGAAGAATTATAATCATTTCTAGGAAAAGTTGAACAATAGACTTATTTATAATTTAAATATGTTTCCTAATTTGTTTGAGTAAAAGCATTTAATAGTGAGTTAGGGATAAACCTTCTTACTATATTGAAAGAAAATACTTAAATAAAAATATGTCATTGATCCAAGGCAAAATTGTATTGCCTTATTTTTAAACCTCGCAAACAACCTTTATCCGTTATTTTTTATAACATTAAATATAAATTCCCAGTCATTAATCGTGAATTTAATGATAATTAATTTTTTTTGTAGGAATTTGTACGAATTTCACCATGAATACCTATACATTTCAAAACTACAGTAAGCAGAAGGGTTTCCCATTATTTTCTTAAATTTCTCTTTTTCGAATGTATTAAAAATATAGTATACATAGTTCCAATCTCAAAGTTCTTAATTAAATTTACATATTACTTAGAATTACTTAATTATTATTACTTCTTATTATTACTTTTTTCAAGTTTTTCTTAGTTTCTTTTGTGTATATCCTATTATAACATAACTATTCTATTTTTTTATCTGAATTGATTGCAAATAAAATTAAACTTTTGTCAATTCTTATATTTTAACCAAGTATAAACTAATTAGCATTTGTAAACTTGCCTAAAAGATAAAATTTAATGAAAAGAATTCCACTTTTAAAAAATAATTCCCAGTAATAAAACTCCAGTGAGAGAGAAAATATTAAGGCAAATTCTTATGTAACTATCCAAGATAAATTTTCAATTATTTCATAAGAGTTTAATTTTTAAATGCTTTTTATTGTTTTATGTTAACTAAAGAATCTTACATTTGTAATATCATTTCGCTTTCCTTACAATTCACAATTAGGCTCACGGTATTTTTTTTTGCAAAAACAAAAATACAAATCTATAAATCTACTCGAGCAAAAATATGATTTTCCTTTTATTAAATCTTTAAAAATATTCAAATACAATAAGAAAATTGGCAAAAGTTGAATAGGGGACTGACTGAAACTAATACAAAAGAATAAAACCTGTTAATTTATATTTCTTTTATTCGTAACGGTTTAATTTAGCAAGTGATACTTAGAATCTAGTCCTTGGTTAAATATATCTAGACGAAATACTATAATTTGTTTCAATTTTATAATTACCGTAGTTCGTAATTACAAATATTTATGAAATTATTTCTAAAAATTTAAAGGCTTCTAATACGTACTACCTAATAATTTTTGAACTAATTTTTAAAATATTCTACTATTTCTTATAGGTAGGTACTTACTTCATTTCCTGTCGTTTTACTATGTTTTTAAACCGGAAACTCAACATCCTTCAATATTTATTAGTATTATAGTATTATGTTATCAATATAAATTAATTTTTAAACTAATTCTGAAAATATTGGATTATTTCTTATAGGTAGGTACCACTACATTCCGCGTCGTTTTACTAAGTTTTTAAACCAGAAATTTAACATCCTTCAATATTTATCAGTATTATGATATCAATATTAATAATATAATGTTTAAAACAATTAATTAAAAAACGTCATTTACTAAGTGGTTTCAGAAATATAATTTTCAATATGAATCAGGGTAAGTAATAGATTAAAATGAGCGAAAACACTATTTTTCCCCAAAAATTGGTATAAAGTTATTTGAAATTATACTTTTTGACTGGGATGGAATTAACATGAAAATTACTTAAAAAACACTATTTTTGTGCACTGTGTGTTGACATATAGAAATTTTTTCTACCCGCATAATTCCTTCCATTAAAAATTTGTTTCATAAAAACCTATTCACCCCCTTTTGAATTTGAATATAACTGTTTTTTAAGTCTTTCTTTCTTCAATTCGTATTTCAAAGGTGTTTAAATAACTGCATAAAAGATGACTGGAGCACTACGGTCTGATCTAAAGTCTTAATGTAGGTTTTCCTGGAGTACGTTTAATCTCACACCGCTTGTATATTATTATAATTCAGCTCCAAGACGACTACTGTTAATCAATCGTCCATATGTCAAGAAGTTTATTTCATATGGATGAGGTTATTTCAATGTATGTATAAGTAATCTCGTTTTTTCTTTCTTGTGTCAAATGTTCAAACCCTCCTTATATTAAAGTCTTCTGAGACGGTCGGGATGTTTGTTCAGATAAGCTAATTCAGAAGCTAAGATACGTATCAAATGAATTGTGTCATGAAAGACCGTCAAAACCACGTTCTTTAAATTCGATTTTCATTCTAAGATAACTTCATCAACAAGCTTTCTGTAGGTTTTTCTCTCATACACATCTCGATCTCCCGGTATCACAATTACTGGTTATTTCTTACATTTAGATACTGAATACTTTGTTCAGGAGCCTTTGAGATACTTAATACTTTGGTTTGAGCTGAATACGAAGTTTCAGATAATTTTAAGTGTTTAAAAATAATTGAGTTTTGTGTGAATTTCAGTATTAAGCATAATATCAAAACTCAAATAACTTTTGGACTTAAAAATTATTGGTGTTGCTTGTATGTGAATTTACGAGGAGGGCATGGGGGCATAGAGGCGAGCTGGCCAACTGATTCAGGATATTCAGTTTTTCCAATGGTAAAGGGTATTTCCATAGCTATCAGGAACACTGTATACTCCCTTAAGTTCCTAGCTTGTCCCCCTGGGGTTTCCCTCTTAGATCCACCCTTGGTTTCACCCCATACCATCATTAACAAGAGGGAAGTTTTAAAAAATTGACTACTGGGATTTTTTTTTAGAAGTGAAGCCTTTAGGATTTCTTAAATTTATTTGACCCCAAATTTTAAAATATTAAATGGGCCATTTTCACCTTACGTTTACATTTCAGAACTAAAAAATATTTTTTCAACTTCATGATTTCTTAATGAAATGATCATAGGTGTTTTTAAATGTGTGAAAAGTGTATGGAAAATAGGTCATGCACTTTTCCCTAAAATTAATGGTAAAATGATACTCTATTACAAAACACCATATCCTCGGTATCACTTAAAACTAAAATTATTTATACCTAAACTTTAACAATCCGATGAATTTTTAAAGAAAACACATTTATTTGTTCTTCGTTTATCAATTTTAAACGCAAGCAAACGATAAATCAGACAAAATAAACTTTTTAAATAGCGGAAATAGAAAAAAGCGAATTAATACCTCTTTCCAATTCAACGGCTCGGAAATGTTCGAATCTCTTCCCTAGGTATAGTATGGAATGTAACGGGAGTAGGCATTTAAATAAAATAACAGAATAAAACATACTTGCATTATTGGAAACTGAAATAAAGCTCCATATATCTTATTTATATCAATAGATAACTATATTTCTGGGCTTAAAATTTTCAAAAAAGTTTATTTAATATTAAAAATTACCGTAACGGGAATTGACATTAATAAAAACACCTTACCTTGACGACAGATTACTTCGTTGAAAACACGATAGTGAAAGTTTTCACGCCGAAGACTAAAAAAAACGGTTAAAAGATATTCTAAAGTAAATAAACAATCGTTTGAAATGTGTTTTGCCATTTTTTAAAAGCATAATTATTGTTATATTTTTTAAAATTAATTCGAACGTAACGGGAGTTGACAAAAAGTGATGGACAAAATATTTTATTGATTTGTAAAAATATAAATTCAAGAAATAAGTTTTTACAATAATCACAACCTTTTAATAGAGCATAGTTTTGATATTTATCGTTTTTCTTTTCAAAAAGTAAAATTAAATAACAAAAAAACTAATTTGAATTTCATGAAACTTGTTAGGGACAAGCGTTTTTGGCTAGTTTTGTATTTTAAAGGATCTTTATTTCCATAATTTTACAGTCTTTTTTTTGAATTAAAACTAGAAATATTATATTTTGTCTACTGTAATTAAATCAAAGCTCAAACAGAAATTTTAGTAATGAATTACTGTTTAATTTTCATGTTTTACCTTCGAGACAGTAAATGTAAGCAAATTTTGAAAATGACTCAAATAGATAATGATTTTAGTGATTAGGAATTACAAACAAATTAGGTTGATTTCTTTTAAATTATTCAAGTTCCTATATCTAAAGTTAAGTTTGTAATTCCTTATATTATATGTTCCGTAGTAATAGATAATGTTATTAAAAATTCAAAATCGATATTTTGTTTGTTTCATTTCACCATAATCACAAAATCTAAGGGAGTTAAGATAAATATCTCTCCTATTCTTCATAGTTTTGAAAGCTTGGATGAATAATAAAAACCTTTGCATTTGTTGACACTCGATGTGTAGACTTAATTTTTTCAATCGACCGACAAGCATTTCTCAAACGTGATAAGATCTTAATCTTATCTCAATTTCTTGAATCTAAGCTTTAAAGCTTTATTTTCTGTGTCTCACGGTGAAATTTTGGGATATACATATGATAGTAGTTCAAATCATGTATTGAAACCAACTTGTCTTATTGAATATATTATTTGAAGTGGCCAAGATTTCTTTTTTATCAATAAAAAGAATGTATAAAACTTATGTTAGAAATATATATTTTAAGGATAAATATTTTATTACTAAAACTTATACTTTTGCTTCATAAAAACTTTTTCAGCAAAAATATTTGCTGTTTCTCTGAAAAATTTAATTAAATTGTTAAAATCAATTCAGAATGCGTCGAACAACATGAGCGAATGTTAACTAACATTTAACTCTTAAATGATACAATAAAGAATAAGAAATTCAATTCATTCTTCAATTATCTGAAACAAAGAAAACTTATGAAGAGCTAAAGGGTAAGTTTTCATGTTCAGCCGAACTCATTATAATTATGTACAGGGCCGTAATCAGACTTTTGTTTCGGGTGGGTTGACTCAACGTTATTTCTAAGGTACCCCCTAACGAGTATATTTATACGTTAAATATTTGATCACCTAAAATTACTTATTATTTGAACTATATTGCACATACCTAATGTCCAAATTTTGCATAGTTGGGGGTAAAGTAAAAGTGGGGGTCTGAGGGACACACCCACAAAGATTTAGAAAATTTGCCTCTTTAAGTAGTTTCAGTTCATTAACTCTTTGGAAAGAGAACCCTTTGGGTTATATCCGAAGAGAACAGTTCCTTGTAAACCACAGAATTTCCAAGGAAAAAATTGTAAATAGATGTCAAAATTTCGAGTTGGCAGGGGATCCTCCCCCAGAAAAGGTTTTGAAATTTGGCCCTTTCAACTAGTTTCTTACCTCATTTTGAAACTCTTTGGGGAACATCGAAAGTGAACCGCTTCTTGTAAGCAACAGAAAATAACTTTAACAGGAGTCAAAATTTTGCAGATGTTTTGGGGGTTCTTCCCCAGAAAAATTTTGGAATTTGACCCTCAAAAGAAGCGTTTTAATTTAACTCATTCTTAGGCCTTATGGGTCACACCCGAAAAGGATGGCTCCTTGTAAGTTGATGTTTAGTAAGTACCTACTACATTGCTCACGAATCTAGTGAGCTCATATCTAAAAAGTGCTCGGGTAGCGGTATTCGTTTTATTCATAGGAGTTTTGTCCTTCGTTGATGCTGGGGTATCTATAAATGGATTACCATTCTAGAAATATTTTTTTAAATTTTGGTATCTCAAAGAAAAGACTCCACTGTAAAAAAATATACAATTTTTACTATACCACTGTGTGTCAATAACATATAACTAGCTTTTTGCGTGTTTGTACGAGTATTAAAAATAGCTCTGCATATTTCCCCACTTCAAAGTGACCATATGAGATTCTTTTCTTGCGTGACCACTCAAGGTTTAATATCGGCCATTCATGTGTATCCCTGATCAGGAGAAGAACGACAGAATTCAATTGTTTGTATGTGGTATTAATTACAGGTATGGTACGGCCAATGCGAAATTCGCGTTTTTCTCTTACACTAGAAATCAGGGAAATAATTGCCGGAATATTAAAACGGTTCCGTCAGCCTTTCCACTCTTGGAGATGGAATTAACCCAGGGGTGGCCAACCTTTTTAGAAAGAGTTCCACTATTTAGGTAACAAAACTTAGGCGTTACACTTTCACTTTTATTCAATCCATACAAAAATATGAAAAGTGAAAAATACTATTCATTGACTGATTATGATAATTTTACGTAAAAAGCATTGTTTCTCAAGTAAGTTTGAGTAGTTGAGATGTAAAAATTAAAATAGGGTTACACCCCCGAAATTAAAAATTCTTTACTTTGTTAAATTGTGTCAAACTATAAATATAAGAGCGGGAGAGTTTTTAAAAATCTGAATTTTTTTACATCAACCCTAACCTAAAAGATCAAAACAATCATTATTTTTCATTTAACTTATTTTGTTTGTCCACAGAAACCATCCATATTTCGTCGTTTTTGACAGTTTTTGCTCATTTAAGCTCATCATCGCTCATTAATATCTCCTTTATCAAATATCTCCTTTTAAATCTCCAAACCAAATGAGAATTGAATCAAAAATGTTCAGGACAAAACTGTCTAAAAAATTGAAGCAAAAATGTTTTCCTAAAGCAAATACTTATTGGAAGAATTTTAGTTCAAAGTTGAGGTTATTTTTCAACATTGGTCCGTTTTCAAGAGAATTTTTTCTAAAAAGAAAGCTTGTCGACACGAAACTATTTTTTTACAAATACTCAGAGTAAACGTAAATTCATTATGTAAAGTTTTAGTCTTGATACTTCTTTTTTAAATCCCAAAGTTGACAATTTGCTAAAAATAGCACTTTTGAGGGTTCGATATGTCTGGGGGGGGGGCGCGAGATAAAAATTTCAAACTTCGGCACCCTATAGTACTTTACAGTGGTATTATGCTGAAAAAGTTTCAAGAAGGAGATTTGACTACAAACAGAGTAATAGCAAGAAGAAAATGTTCTACCGGTGGACTAAAAGAATTAAATTCCGAATTTCTTCGAAGGAACTCCCTAGAATGATGTCATTTGGTGTTAAATTGATATTTTAAATTATATCGGCCAGTGAAATAAAAATAATGAGGCCTTCCACTGAACTTTTAATGTAAAAAGTGTTTTTCTACAAAAATACTAGTTTGTAGCTGATCAATCCTAATCCTATCGATATCCTAAAATTAGGGGCTATTGTACTTTTTTAGATAAAACTTTGAAATATCTTTGAAACTTTTATAGGTTTCATTTTTATGCATATAACCGTACAGATTGGAAATTACTATTATTCCTCCACCAGAAGAAAAGTTTAGAGAGTTTTTAATTAAACTTGCCTTCTAATATATTAAAAAGAGGGAATTTTCATAAATGTAAAAAAAAAAAAATTCTTTCGATTTTCACTTCTGGTGAAGGAATAATCCATGTCATTTCCGATTTGTATTGTTTAAAATTAAATTCTAATTATAACCCTATTAAAGTTTCAATGGTATTTTAATGTTTTCTTATCAAAAAAAGTACATCAATACCTTTTCTTAGGATTTTTTTTTGGGTTTGATCAGTTAGAAATTAGTATTTTTGTAGAAAAGCACTTTTTGCATTAAAAGTTCAGTGGAAGGCCTCAATGTTATATTTTCCTGACTTTTATAATTTAAAATATCAATTTAACACCAAATGGCATCATTCGATGGAGTTCCTTCGAAGAAATTTGGAATTTAATTCCTTTCCTAAATAAAACCTAAATAACACATTTGAACCAGTTTTATCACAATATAAATCTTGAAATATTTTTTTTTAGTTCTAAAAATTGGTCCTTTTTCCGCATTTTTCAAATTTTAACTTCCTTGAGCTACCAATAAATATAATTTGAAAGTGATAAAATTTCACTAGAATTATTTTTAGAACCCAAGTCGGCAGTTCATAATACTTTTTATCTTTTCTTTTAATTTTAAGGTCCTTCCATGTTAGATTCTTGTTTTAATTTCTTTTTCTTCTTGAAAAGGAATTTTCTCGTTTTTACTAGAACCGATATATATTTTGTTATTTATTTAAAATCAGAGACTACAATCATGCCTCTCAGATAATAATAATAATAATAATAATAATAATAATAATAATAATAATAATAATAATAATAATAATAATAATAATAATAATAATAATAATGATAATAATAATAATAATAATAATAATAATAATAATAATAATAATAATGATAATAATGATAATAATGATAATAATGATAATAATAATAATAATAATAATAATAATAATAATAATAATAATACCTACTTTATTTATTTGTAAAGTAACTTCTACGAAGAGCATTCCTAAAGCATGCTTCTGCAATAAGAAGCCCTAAAATAATTCCACAATATTTAAAAGAATTTGAAATATAACACCTCTACTTAACCGTGAGAGCTGTTAAATTGATAATTAGATTGAATTTTTTGAAGATCTCATAAAAAGCCACCATTTAATTTCAGGATTAATTGCGTATATTTGTTGAGATTAATTTTGAATGTGTTATAAACCTTCACAACTAAGATTTCTTCTGAATAAAACGCAAGTATAGATGTATAAATTGAAGAATATTTCTTTATAATCTTATTCTTAGAAAATTCTTAGAATATAAGAGAAATTTATGCACTGTAAAAAATTCCCGTAAAATTTACGGTTTTAAACTGGCAGCTGGGTTGGTTGTGGAAAACCGTAAAAATTACAAAGTAAATCCGTAAAAACAACGGTGTTTTACCACACTGTAAAAAAAAAGTTTCTTCAAAAAACGGAAATTTCCCGGCAGCACTGCTGCCGGATTATTTCCATCATTTGAGAAGGTGTCCGTGTTTTCTTTTTCCGTTATTTTAGGGAACGTCCGTTTCATCTTTTTCCGTCAAATGAGGGAAACTTTCCGTTATTTTATAGAACGTCCGTTTTATCTTTTTCCGTCAAATGAGAGAAACTTTCCGTTATTTTATGGAACGTTAGTTTAGTATCTTTTCGCCATTCGAGTGAAACTTTCCGTTATTTTAGGGAACGTCCGTTTTATCTTTTTCCATTATATGAGGGAAATTTTCCGTTATTTTATGGAACGTTAGTTTAATATCTTTTCGTCATTGGAGTGAAACTTTCCGTTATTTTAGGGAACGTTCGTTTTAACTTTTTACGTCAAAGGAAAGAAACTTTCCGTTATTTTATAGAACATTCGTTTAATATCTTTTCGTCATTGGAGTGAAACTTTCTGTTATCTGATTCTATTCCGTCTGATATTTTTTCTTCAAAAATTAGAATTTTTCCTTAATTTGAAGAAAACGTTTATACGTTTATTTTTCCTATACTCTATAATTATTAAAGATATTCCTCGAAGAAAAAAAAAATCGTTCTTTATTTCAATTGAACTAATTAACAAGCTTATTTCTATTTTTATGAAATACGTTTATTTTACTCGTCATTTTTTTACATTTTTACTTTCTTTACCCTGCCTCCCTGTAGCTTAACCAGCCTGAAAATTTGATAAATTTCTAGTAATATTAAAATATACTTTAATAAGAGAAATACTAGAGATTATACGTTTGTTACGAGCAATGTAATAAATCCAGACATTATTACTAATGCCCGCGTATTTCGGGCAAAGTGATAAATACCATTGAATTTATCACATGCCCCGTCTCAACTTCGGGCATTAATAATCCCCAGTTTATCATATTGCCCGTAAAAAATTAGTTATCAATTATTTCACCTGCTCCACTATTAAAATTTTTGAGTTATACTTTGATTTGTCTAATCAAGCTAAAAAGTAACGTTCATTAATACCTTTCTAAGTAAAATTTTAAGATCCAGTTTTATTTTCCTGTTTTAGTATAGGAATTAGGAATTATATTAAATACTTCAATGTGGATACATACTATTCTGTGGGACGTTGGACGGACCTCCTGATGAGAGTCCACCGTCTCAGACCTTAATTTAATTTATATATTTACTTAATGTTTGGCTATACAAATCATGTCAATTTATAAAAAAATACAGTCTGTAATATAATTTTCCCAAGGTAGTATAGTGAATTGAAGAGAAATTAAGATAATTTTCAATGGATCTCTAAATATTTTCTTTATAAGTTAGTGGATTTTCATTACATAATTCACAACTTTGGTTGATTAATAAAATATTTTAATATGAGATGAAAATATAGAATTAAACATAACTAACTAATCAACCCGAAAATTTTTATTGCTTTCAGAAATGAGTATTGGGTTTTACAATCATGATTAAAAAAGTAATTTAAACACAGTAATGGGATTTTCAAAATAATGAATCACATCAATATTTCATTATTCAGCAGCAGGATTTATTTCAGCAAAGACTCTGAAATGAAAATGTTCTTTATTGCAGTACATGAATTTATTGTGACTAATGTTTGCAGGATTTGTTTGTCAACCACACAATTTGGCAGGCACGTCAAGCGATCATATACTATAAAACAAAATCATTAATGCTTCTATTTCTCTAATGTTACAGTTCTTTGATTCTCTAGGTACCAATGCAACAATGAAAGTGAAGTATTCACTGATTATCGTAACTGAGAAATTAAGTCCTATTCTAGGGTTGATTTTGTATTTTTCCAAACCCAAGACTGGCCTTTCTGGTTGGATTTTGCCTTCAACCCAAAGGAGTTCTGTGTGCTCGCAAAATTGTATCGTTGGAAAATAAATCAATTCAATAATAAATAATTCAATCTTGATTTAATCAATTGCAACCGAAGGTAATTTAAATAATTTTCAACACCGATCACAGTATCACAAAGTTAAATCAAAAGTTACAAGTTATCAAAAGTATTTAGAACATATTTTTACAATCTAATATATTTTTTATTTCCAATGGCCAAGGTTACAGAAAGTCCACTACGCCACAAAGAGGTACAAACAGAAACAACAAACAAATGAAATGTGGCGAGAAAAGTCTATGAACCCAATAAGTCCCTAGCGTGCCACGATCTAATATATTTTAATTGTGATTCAGTATATTCCCGATTATAATTTTTAAGCAAAAATGACAAACCATCCATAAAATCTAAATAGACGATTCTTTTAAATAATTTACAATACCGATCACAGTATTACAAGTCTAATCAAAAGTTACAAGTTATCACAAGTATTTAAAACATATTTATGCGATCTAATATACTTAAATTGTGATTCAGTATATTCCCGATTATAACTTTGAAAAAAAAATGACAAACAATCCGGAAAATCCAAATAGACCATTCTTTTAAATAATTTACAATACCGATCACAGTATTACAAGTCTAATCAAAAGTTAGTAGTTATCACAACTATTTAGAACATATTTTTGCGATCTAGTAGCTATGCAATATTTTAGGACTTCAGCTACGTGGCGAAGAAAGCGATCGTACGATGTTTAAATATCTGTTTTATCAGAGTATTTCTATTTTAAAGCATTATCATTTACAGCCAATAATGAAAAAAAATAACAATATATTTTACTTACACAAAATAAAATAGCTGAAGGTTCGTTAAGCCTGAAGACGCTTGCACAAACTCCCATTACTTATTTACAACTTGTTGCTTTGAGTCTCACCAAAACAAGTGGAGAAATAGCACAATACGCATGCGTGAGGAGAGAAAAATTAAATAACGGAAATTTTTACGATAAAAATTCCGTTTTGTAGTTTACGGAATTAATCCATGAAAAATTCACGGAAAAGAATACGTAAAAAGACTTTTTTTTACAGTGCTTTTCAATCCATGTTTCCCGTTTTACAAGGTAAAACACCGTTGTTTTTATGGATATACTTCTGATTTATCAGCATGAGATTGATTAAGAGCTCCTTAATTTACAGGTTCGAGGACAGAATGATTTTATTGGGAATTTTCTAAAACTTCTAAACAATGGGGCTTAGGATGAATTGAGGGAGAAAATATTTTCAACCGTTTTATGATGAATTGTTGCCTTTTAAATGTCGACATTGATTTAGCAAAAGGAGTGTGTATCATAGTAATATTACGTTAAAATAAAATAGTTGAAGTAAATTAGCAAGAGATCTAACATTTACAGAATTCATGCTACAATAATAAAGGAAAATAGAAAACACCTTCAATATGTGGAGATTCATGATTTTTATTCTGATCTTAAAGCGTTCTTCAAAATTACCTGATTACCCCTTGATTACGAAGTTATCACGTTAAAAATCCAAGGTCAACCGAAGAAAAAAACTTAAATTGTAATAACTTTCTGACGGAGTGAAACTCACGGATAACTTTTTGGAAGAGAAACTGCAGTAAAATTCAGCACACAAAAAATCAAAAATTTCAGACGGAAAAATATTACTCTTGTGATAAAGTCATTTATTCCCTGTTCTATACTGTATGATAAATTCAGGTGAATTTTCTTAAAACAGCTGTATAAGTTTACCAATCAATAAATATTGATTTCTGTAATGAGTGAAATTAAGTTACAAAAGGAATAAATGAAAAATTAATTTTTATTAAGTTATTATTTAATTATATATCACAATTATTTTAAAGAAGCAATATTGATTTACTGAAATTATGAAACAATTTCTCGATAAATTCTGCTGCATATCCAGATTTTCTTAGCATGAATTCCTATATTTCTATTTAGAATTTAGTAAATTAACATTATTTATATATTTTATTATTACTATTTCCACACATATTTTTTTTTAGTTATCTAACGTGATTTTAAAAAACTTTATTTACAGGAATAATTTATTAAACCTACTCTTAAATATCAAATTTCTGACAGCAGCGGAATCAGGTTTGATGTCTGGAATCTTTTTGGGTCAGGTTTTTAAAAACATATTTTGCTTTCAGATTGCTTCAAAATATTGAAGGATAATAAATCCTTTTCATTCATAAAACTATGTTCCATTCCAAACCTCTCTGGATCCACTGAATAGAGATACGATTGATCTATTAAACCTACTAGTCAAAAACGTTCATTTCTAATACAACAAAAACACCATAAAATACACTGTTAAAGAATTCGTCTTTTTACCACTTAATTCCTCTTTAATACTATTTTGACGAAAATTTTTAGTATGCCTGAAAACATTTTCTCCCTTGAATTTATCTTGATACTAAAATCCCCGCTAAAAGAATAAATTTTAAAAACCAGAATGTCCGATAGCTATGATTGTTATATGTGGTGGCGTCAAAATGACATTCGTGTCCGTATAAAGAGTATTGATTAAAATTTTTGCAACAAAGGCTGTCTCAAATACCTGAGCTGAAATTTCTTCAAATACCAGAAAGTTTCTCTTCTTTGACGGAAAAAGAAAAACGTTCCTCTAAGTACAAAAATTAACCGGCAAACAGAAATTCTTACCGACCAGACGCGCTCTAAAACAATATATGAACGGTCCCTCGAGGCTCAGATAAATTTCGGTGTGAATATATAATGGTAATATAATGACGTTAAACGTTACCAGAAACTAAAAAAGATTTTAAACATTTTTCGGGAGTGGCCTCCTAGCAAGCCGACCAAACCCTCGCTCGCATTCCATTCATCCCTTCCTCAAGGCGAGGGGATTAGAATATCAGGACGCACACAAGGATCAGGCCTCATTTTGCGCTCACTTTTGGCTTTAAATTGGGTTTCCTACTGAAAAAATTATATTAAGGGTTGTTTTGCTCCAGTATATTTATATTTCTGAAAGAGCTCCACATAAAAATAAACACATAAACATTTAATAACACTTCTTTTGTCCTCAAATTAATAACACTTTAGTTATGTTGTTGGATAGAACACTTTTCTTTTACACGTTATTGTATTTTGATAGTGTTCTAAATGTGTTTGTTAAGTGTTAAAAATGTGTTTTATACAAAAATGTGTTCTAAAAATAGTTTTGTAAAATGTGTTTATAATATGAAAGTGTTCTTAAATTCGGATCAAAATTATATACGAACACATTTTCTGTCTCTGGAAAAAAATTAGTAACACTTTTACAAAACACAATTTCTTTCTCACACAATCACAATACAATTGAGATACATTCAAAACACTTTTGGTTAGAAGTGTTTATTATTGTATTTACTTAGCGTTGGCAAGAGGGTTTCACACGAATTTTCAGTGAAACGTTGAAATTTGAACGAACGTTGAAATTTGGGTTTTTAGCTCATATTTATTAGCAGTAAACCTCTGTTAAATTAAATTGTCATTTTTTAATCATTTTAATTAGTTTAATCTTATGTCAGTCAATGGCGATCCAATTAATCAAAGTTATTTATTTTGTAAAAGAAACCAATATCTTAACTTTACAAAGAAAATTTAATTATAAAAATTCCAAAATACATGTATTAATAATATCTATTATAGAGAATTTACGAATAGAAATACGAATTTAAACTTAATATCTTACAAAGGATATAATAAGGAATTTATAATGATATTGTTAAAAATCAATATCATTTACCCTTTTAAAATTTGAAAAGTTAGTATGATACAACCTTTTTGAAATCTATACAAAATCATAGATTCACTTCTGAAGACTTTTCATCAATTTTAGTTTATAGAAAACGTTGGATTGAATCTATTTGAAATGTAACGTAGTATATCAGTGATGCATAGAATCGAAAATACATATAAAGACAGTAAATTTATTTCTCCAACTTTTTTGTTTTAACTTATACTGATTGGTTATGAGGATTAATTAAACTCAGAAACAGGTTTTTCATACAACGTAATTAACTAATTAACTTCTTACGTGTACTACACTTACACTGCAAATTCAGGAAACACTTTTCATTTCAGTAAACACAATGATAAACACTTTTAACCAAAAGCGTTTTTAATTTAATTGAATTGAATTTATTGGACACACAACACAATATTACATAAAATACATTGATGACAACATAAAAGAAGAACAAATATTAAACTTAAAAAAGAAAAATATTACAAGAAAAATAAAATAAATAAAAATAATAATAATAATAATAATAATAATAATAATAATAAATAATTTATGTGATACCAAAAGGCAAATTTGCTCGCATATGGTATCTATACGATGATATCTACTATAATTATTGTATTGTATCTACTATATATATTGTATTGCGATTGCATTGCGATTGTATGTGTGAGAAAAAGATGGTGTTGAAAAAGTGTTATTAAATTTATTGGGACAGAGAATGTCTTATTATGGTGTTTTAATCCAAATTTTACAACATTCAGACTCTAAACATATTTTTCTACATTATTTTTTGAACATATTTCTGGAATAATCTAACACTTTTTAAACTTATTCAGAACACATTTAAGTGTTAAAGTGTTCTAATTCTACTAACACCACAACAAAATTGTTAATTTAAAGAAAATAGTGCTATTAAGTGCGTTTATAATGTGTTTATTTTGTCTGAAGCGTTTGCAGTTTATAAGTTCTTAAAAGAAATTAAACTGTTGCTACCAACTTTTACAATAAACTCTTAACGTAAAACTGCCTGTGTAATGAATTAAATGTTATTAGTTTAGTTATCAAATATATGTGTATTTTGTTACTTTAAATTATTTATTTATAGTTAATTGTAAAATTTAATTCAGATTATACATTTTATTTTTAACTACCTTTGATTGTTTAATCTAACGCTAACGAAAAGGAGAAAGCATATAAAACAGTTTTGTAAATGGGTAGTGTTTTAAAAAATTTCTTTGAAAGTTTTTTTTTACTCATGAAATGTCAAGTAAATATTTATAATTTACTTCATCTTTAATATTTATTCATTCCTTAATAAATGGAGAAACAGTGACAAAATTTAAATTTTTATTCTAAGCATATTAAATTAATAAATATAATAGAACGGGAAATTGATGCACTATTATATCTTAAAATAATCTTTACATTTAAAGTAGGTAATGTAAACATATTTTACATACATCCTCTGAATTAGATGTTTTACGTAACAAATAAAAAAGTTCCTACATTAATCAACTCATAGAAAATAAGTTTGTTAATTGGTTTTAATGGCGCCAGGCCCAAATTAAAGCCCATTTAGCACTAGACTAACCTGTAAATTCATAGTAGAGAAACCCCAAAACAGAAATTGTTTACATTAAAAAACAATGAATGATAGAATTTTTAACTAGAATATTTTATTGATTTTCAAGAACTAATTTTTCTTCATAATTTATTCAGTATTTTGTAATTATACGCGGTCTTTTACGCTTTAGTTATGATTTTTTTACATTTACTTCACGATTCTTTTCAGTTCCTGAGAAATAATCTAGAGCTTACCCAGGTTACCCGGCTTACCATGTTTCAATAGTGTTTTTGAACTAGTTCCCACTGTATTATTAATTTTCAATTCACTAATTAATGTTTTATTAAAAATTTTGAATTTTTCACCACAATTTTGATTGAAAACCTTTACGAAAAAAAAGCTACAATTATTATTATTATTAAACAAGAATAACCCTCTATCCAAAAAATAAACACAAAGTAAAATAACAAATTTAATGATGATACAGTCGAAACCCGATATAATGAATCTTCACGGGACTTAATAAAAAGTTCACTATACCAGAAGTTCACTCTGATCGATATATTAATTAAAAACAATAACCAAATCAAACAGGCATTATTTAAATGTTGATTGCTATGTATATATATGTTACTGATTTATTTATAGTTTGTTACATTTTGAGTTCAAAAAATTGGGATTCGACTTACATTAAAAGTATTGATAGAGAGTGGTTGTATAGAGAAACGTTTGAATATCACACCAAAGTATCAGAAATTGTTTTGTTGCTTTCTTTCTACCAAAATAAACTAAATAAAGTTTCGGATTTTTTTAAATAATGTAATATGAATAATATATTAACAAATGTCAAACTAAAAAGTTCGTTAATGAGTCTTACTGTACCAAGTTATTAATTGAGGTAGCATGATCAAAGTTTTTATTTCACGAAATATATAACTAGTTTATTTATTATAAATTTCTTTATTAAGAAGCTTAGAAAAACAATGGTAGTGATAACTGGTTAAAACTGTAGCGTGGGGTTTCGTTTTCGTATACTCTGTTGGGAAATAAATTATAAATTTTTCACATGTCTCACAAGAAATATTGCTAGTATGGTAAGAACATTTCTGTTTTTAATATTAAGTTTTTGGAGCTTATAAAGCTATTAACTTTGAATAACATCTTAAGAAAAAGTGATTTAAGTTTTAATTTATAAATACTGTGGAGTTAAACAATTTTAACTACCTTTGTTTTAGTTAGATTAAAGTAAAAAAAGCATAGAAAGGCCATTTTAGTGTTTTAAATTATGCACTATAATATTATTTATCTACTAACTTTTATACTAACACATTTTTCAGAATAACACTATTAGTGTTTTTAATGTAATTCCTTACTGTAGAATGTGTACAGTCCGTGTTTTTCCTTCATTGTAATTAACAATATTTTCTTATTCTTTTACTCTGTATAACCTTTATCATTATTTGTTACTTATTGCTTTTAAATATCATTTTTGTTCACTTAGAAGAGCTCTTTCAATCGGTCTTAAGTAAAGTGAAACACCTATTTCCCAGAGAATCCCTCGTTTCAGCGATAGATTGCCAAAACCAGCAACCCTACTTCCAAACTTTTTTCAATGCCGAGGTTGGGAGTCGAATTGGGCGGGATTATAGTGACGTCAAGCAAGTCATAGCTTTTGGCGGCAGTTCGTCTGTTTACATATTTCAGTTTCGTTAGTTAAAATGGACCGAGCGGCAAGACGCTCTTGGTTTCGCTACTAGTCAGAGTTTGTTTGGGGTTCCCCGTTTCAATTTTGTTGTAATAGATATTTATTTGTCTATTTACTTACATTTTCCTCCAGTGCAGAGACGTATGCCTCACCTAAGGATAAATTCCGGAAAACCGGATAAATTCCAATAAAACCGGAAAATTTTGGGAACTTTCTTCAGAAAAATTGTATCATAAAAAAAGTAAAAATACCAGTGGTACAGCTAGAAAAAAATTTCGGTGATGGAATACTACTTACATTTCAAGGGGAAATTAAATTGTGTGTTTTAAGTAGTTTTCTAGCCTCAAAAAAGGAAATTTTAGAAATGATAAAAACCGAACACCCCACCTTGGCTATGCTTTCGGCCACTACCAGAAAATATGTACCGTAATATTGGGATGATTCGGTACGCTTAAATTTTGCTGTTTAATTCCCTTGCAAATTAATGTCATGGTAAATTCACCCATAGATTAATATTTTAAGGATTTAAGCTATTGAAATTTGCCAAAAAATGCAAGTATTTATGATTTATTAATTTAGTTATTTAGTGAGAAACAAGAAAAAAAGCTACAATGACATGTCCTACTTAATACTTATTATGGAAAATGTATTATCTGTATGATAGTGGTCAAGGGTGAAATCTTGGGAAGGGGCTATGGGGCTGCAGATCCCCCTAAAGTTATAAACGACAAAGAGGTTAATTAAATTTCCGGAATTCATAAGAAAAATTCTTTCACTATTTCGATTTTAATATATTTACTTTTATGAAAAAGGGTGATAGTAAGTAATTTCTGAAGTTAATAAAGAAAAATAATTTCGCTTTTGAAAAGTTAAGATGATATTAAGTTTTTGGGATCTTAGCCCCTCAACACGACAAAATAACAGAATAAGACATAATATAAGCATGAATTAGTACGTGTTCGTATTCACCCTTCATTAATATTGATGCGTATTACAAAATATGAATCAGGAAAATAAAGTTTTTAAGTGGTGCTCTGATTCACCCCTATCTGCGGGGTGAATGGGAACACCATTAAAATTAATAAAAATGGTATTATTTTTTTTAATATTTTGTTTTTGTTCAAAACTGAAAGAACAGAACAAGACCGAATATTCCAATCAAAAAGTTTTTATTTCTTATTTTTACGCTGAAAGTTGGAAATTGTTCTGATGCTGCTAGAGTGTGATGGGAAAGAAAAATAGGAGTTAAACATTTAGTGACATGCAGGGAGAATGGAAAATAAAATGTTCATAGTTCACATTATGTTATTCACATAGTGTAAAAAACAGTATAATCGATGAAAAACAATTTTCTTTCAAGTTGGATGCGGAAGTCATAAAAAATCATTAAGAACAAGAAAACTCGACTTAACTGAGACCAATTTTTCAATCAATAATATGATAGAGAAATTATCTGCTATTTATTGAAAAAAATGTTGAATTTTTGAACGCTTAAAATATTGTCACAGGAAAATACTACCTTAATTAAAAAATGAAACAAACAACAACATTCTTTTCTCGCAGACATTTCAATTGCAACTATGACATTGTCAGTAACAATTCGTTTGAAAACCAAAATCGAACACGATCGTTATCGACTTCAGGATAAATACAGTAGAACTGCGATTCACTGGGTAACAATTTTTAACAAAGTTTCTCTCGATTCTAAAAATAGTTTTTGGTGAACGGTTTTTAGGTAAAAACTTTTTTAATTACTGATCCGTATAGCACATTTTTGGTATCAAAGTGTTAGGATTCTTTTGAGGATATGTAGTAAGCTAGGGGTTCCCAATAAGTGGTCCGCGGACCCCTGGGGGTCTGCGGGCTGTGTACAAGGGGTCCGCGAAATGTCACCGAGAAATTGAGTATTTTTTTATTTTCCTTAATTTGAAGTAACCCTTATCCTACTCAGCAGTTCATTCGTTAGTTTTGTTAGTTAATTGTCACTGTAGTACAAATATATTAATGTAGGTGGCGCAGCCTCTGTTTACCACCAAAGATAATCCATGTTTTGTTTTTTGCAATTTTTTTATTGACTAAAATACGATAGTTTCGGATGTGAATGTACTTTCATCAATGTTTTCGTTTTTGGTTTAACCGGAGTTTTGCCCGGGAGGGAATTTTGAAAAGGGAACTTGCCCGGAGATAGGGCATTGCCTTAAATTAGAAGGATTAGTATATGTTTGAACAAATAGAGTAAAAAACAGTTAGTTAACTCAAAGATGAGGAGATTCATTTGTTACCTTTTGTAACCGCTTTTCCATATAGGGTCACTTGGGGTAAGTGGGTCCCTGGGGTAAGTGGGTCACCCCCCTCAAACTAAACTATGTAAAGGACATTTCACACTTATTCACATTGATCATGTTACATTTTGTCACACTGATGGGTTTTGCATATATTAGAGTTTTGTGTCATTTCTTTTTAAGATTATAGAACTATTGTAAAAAAATTTCCATAATTTTTTTTTTGGAGAGTTCAAGATGCATTTTTCCAAGAAGTGTTTCCAGGAAAGTTTTCACTATATTTTAATGTTTTTTCAACTGTTGTGCCAGGTTTGACTTAAAATACATACTGCAATTTGAATTTTCACAAAATCTCTTATTTAAAAATTTTTAAGAGGGGGGTCCCACTTACCCCGTAATTTAAGCAAAGTAGGGGTAAGTGGGTCCCCTCATTATGGGGTAAGTGGGACACCCTAGACTCACCATTTTAATGTTTATTGAAACATTTATAAGTAATTTATTGAAATTTTATATTAATTTTGCGTTTTAATATAAGCTGTGGTAAGTAAAAAAAACTATTAAGTTGGGTTTTTTTTTATTCACGTTGCCGAGAAATTAATTAAAACACACAGTGGGGGGGGGGAATAGTTTCGAGGGTTTCTTTATAAGTCTCCCGAACCATTCGAACCTGAAGAAAACATTCTGTAATTGTAGTGTTCCAAAAAGGGGTCCCACTTACCCTAACCAACCCTATTAATTTAAATGTGAGTAGATATCTCGTATATGGATTAAGTTAGAATAAAATATTTTGTACCTAAAACTTCTATACTTTATCAAGTAAGACCCACTTACTCCCTCTTAAGTTTTGCTTGCTTTCAATCAAAATAAAAAGGGGGTGACCCACTTACCCCTTCCTATGGGGTAAGTGGGACCCCCGTCTCATTTTTTACAAAAAGACCAGTTAAGAAAAATGTAGAACATTATTTTAGAACCTAATTTTAAATTTTTGCTTATTAATAGTGTCTTAAATAGAATATGTCATCAAGTTCAAATTGAACCTCTTCAAAAAAATTTTATGAACCTTCAAAAATGTACTGTTCCAAAAAGGGGTCCCACTTACCCCAAGTGACCCTAAAATGGATGGAAATGGCGAAAAAAAAACCCTATGTTTTAATCGGTATATTTTATGTAAATCCTGTTTATATTTTAACTAACCTTCTTGTTAAGTTTGTTTCAAACAAATTGTTTTGTTTCCAAATACGATCATGTTTTAATTCAACTCCCTAAGCAACCACCACCATCATACTCAATAGTATATTGTAATTATAAAAATGAAATGTGGTGTGAAAATTATACGGTGAAACGTTTATTATACATTTATAACACTAGTCAACACACATTTTGATACCGGAAATGTTAGAGCTGTTTCTGTATATATTTGACCTGCTTCAGAATATGGCATCCATTTTTACACAATAGCTCTAGTTTTTGAGATATTCTAAAATTACGTTTTTAAGACTTTTGCTCTATACAATATGGTGTTATAAAGATGTCTTAAAAAATAAAAAACCTTACTCCTTAGGCTTTTATTAATCCTTTGGGTCCCAATAGATAGTGTATGAAGTTTCAGCACCCTAAGCTTGTTCTAAGGGGTACCTATAGGGCCCTAAAATTTAAAAAACATGGAAAAAATTGTCTTTTTTCCGGAATTTTTTAAAAAATATTTTTTTTTTTTTTTTTGGAATTGGAAAAGCCTAAGGAGTAAGGTTTTTATTTTTAAGACATCTTTACAACACCATATTGTATAAAAGGTAGAACAAAAGTCGTAAAAACGTAATTTTAGAATATCTCAAAAATTAGAGCTGTTGTGTAAAAATGGATGCCATATTCTGAATTAGAAGGTCAAATATATACAAAAACAGCTCTAACATTCACGGCATAAAAAAAATGTTTTTTTTTTTTTTTTGTAGACCAGTGTAATAGAAGATACCATAATTGATGATTAAAAATTTGGCTAATTAATTAATTAGATGAACTGAAAATGGAGGGGAAGACTAACAAATAAGTTGAAATGAGTAATAGTTTAAAATATTCGTCGATGAATCAAAATAGTAATGGTAATTAAATCATTAAAACAAGAAATAAATTTAATTTTTTAATTAAAAATTAAATTGATGTAACGTCCTGTCTGAGATGCGGAAAAAGGAGACTGAAAATTAATTTTTTATAAATATATAGAGAGAAGGAAGGTTGAGAAAGTCACTCAAAATATTAAATAATTGGAAATACTCAGAATGTATAAGAATATGGAAAAGAGAGAAAGAAGATAAAAAGTAGCAGAGAGAGAAAAGTAGAAAAGAGAGAAAAATGAAGCTAATAGAAAAAGAGTTATATAGGAATTAGGAAAAGACAAAAGGCAGAAATTCGGAAAGGGGAAAAGATTGAAAAAGGACGGAAGAGACATAGAGAACTTTGGAGCAGCTAGAAAAAAAATGGAAGAAAAAAGAGGAAAATACTTTGAAAACCGAGAAATGTCAAAAAAAAAAAAAAAGATAGAGAGAATAGGAGAATAGTGGTATCACCCACGAGAAGTAAAATAATGAGGATAAAAGAAGGTTCAGAGAAAAAAGGACAGAAAAAATATTAGAGGAAAAGAAAAATAGATAAATGAAGAAAAAGAAAACATGAAAAGATTGAGAAAAGAGTAGTAAACGATTTTTCAATTTTAATTTTGATGGATAGACGCTAATAAACGAAGGTCATCAGCGAAGAAATTTTTGAAATCCGATCATTAGTTAATTTTTAAAAAATTAAAAAAACCCGTGCGCAGAAGCTAACGCGTAAAACGCAGTACTGCGCAATACGTCACGGGTGTCTACCGACTGTCCATCGCAACTCACTCACCGCTCCGAAGCTCACGTGTTTGCGTATTGTATCATCAATATTCGTTCACCGTTAAATTTCGACTAAAATTTCCTAAAATGTCCGATAACAATCAGAAAAAGAAGAAACGCTTTTATTATTGTTTCGTTCCTGATTGTAACTCTACATCAATTAGCACTCCTAATAAAAGTTTCTTTTGCGTACCCAAAAATAAACTTAGAAAGAAATGGTTGTCAGTCTGCCGCAGAGAACAATCGGGATCCCCAACAACTGTGTTTTTCTGTTGCGAAGATCATTTTGATGTAAGTATCAACCCTTTGTTTATTTATAAAATATTGTTTTAAGTTAATTATGAATAAATATTTTTAAGACATGAATAGAAAATTCTAGTAGTGTGGTTATAATAATGATCTTACAACGCTCGAACTTTCCAATACTTTATTTCATTGCGAACCAAATATTTCGTTAGGTCAACACAACATGGTACAAGCCTACATTTAAGTAGCCTGCATTTTAGGTAGGTATTATATACAATAAGCAAATGAAATCAGTTTATAAATCAATCCTTTTCAAACTCAAATCCTTTTAAAAAATTATGAGTGAAAAGGCAACCTTAAATAAAGACTTGAGATTGTGTAAACAAATAGATATGTAACGTATACACTCACCTCAATTGCTTTGATCCTGTACTTTCGGGTATCTCATCCAGAGGGGGCCCATCTGACAATGCTACCAGTGACGTCACTGGCAGCGGAAGTGACGAGCCAAAGCTTACACTGGCCAATCAGGCTTGTTAAGGCGGAGCGTAAAGTTTCCATGCCACCAGTATCTTTCCCTTATCCCGCTCAAACTGAAAGTGATTGGTTGTTCAAACAGTAAGGAGGCGTTACAAATGACGTCACTGGCAGCGGAAACGAGACGTCACGAGCTTTTTCCATGTCTATGTGAAGAGCCAACCTTATATTCTATAAACCTTGTATCTCATCATACCATTTCCGAATACAATCCGTCACCATAAAAACTGTGACAGCAGGAAGATTGTCCGATTGGGCTTTAACAAAGCCTGGTTCCATGTTTTAATTAAAAATTCTAATTAAAAAACGAAGTAAATTACAGAACGGCAGCTTTTGTTTACATACAAATCCTATGGTATACTCTACTGCGCTCTACCGGCGACGAGCGGCATAGACACTCCTGACGTCACACGAAGCCCCGCCCCGTTTTTTGAGAGTGCAACGTTTAAAAATTAATTAAAAAGTAATTAATGGTTTAAAAAATTTCAAAATATCAAAAATCGTTGTTTATGACCTTTATTTATGTTTCCTAATGGTCAAAACTGTTAGATTTGACAACTGTTTACTTCCCTATTGTAAGAAAGTTAAAAAATAGAAATAAAAGAAAAAATAAAATGAAGAAAACAATAAAAGGATGCAAAGATGGAAAAAGGGGTAAAATATAAATACTTTAAAAAGTGTGTTCTTTAATTCATTATCTACCCTACTACTATTCTATTCACTATCACTCATAATTTTAGAATTATATTTATGGTATCTTGGAGGTTTTCATTACTCGGAAAGTTCTACTCAAACACTCATTGACATCGTATAAATCGGACATAAGAAAATATATGAAACAAATTTTTCATTTAGAAAAAAAACCTTGAAAATGAAAAAAGTTTATAAAAGGTATGTATAGTTCCACTTTTTGGTTGTTATTTAAGGTTTGTCTGTAAAAAAAATTAATATTTCATATTGCAAAATATATTTTCAATATGGTCGGACATTGGTGCATGCATTGGTTGGATATTGGTGTAGGTTGGACGGGTACTGGTGCAATCGACATAATTATACTATTTGTAAACTTTTTGGCTTAATGTTTTTTAAAATTATTTTTGAGAACATAAGTATTGTTAAGGATAAAATTTTAGGTACATAAAGGCGGCAGAGTAGTTCGACATTTGATCGTTTTTCCAACGAGTTATTTCAAAATGAAGGATAAGTTTTCCTTAACTGGTCGGCTGTTGGTGCCCGTTTACCCCAGTTTAAAATAACCTCATAACCCTATAACCATGGTACAGCTCCCGCAACAAAAAACGTTACAGTGGACTTTGGGGGCGAACCACTTGGGTTATGAAGACAAATAAGGTGTAATTTTTCATGTCATGAAGTATTCCTTACACAAAAAAAATTCGAGTCCTTAGGGGGTCGTCTTCATATTAAACGAAACACTAACTTTTTTTTTTCCTATGGAGACCCCCAAGTATTATGCGTTTTTCTGAAAGAACATCCCCATAAACCCCCAAATACCAAGTTTCCTTCACATCGGACGGTAAATTAAGCTTTTACGTTTTGGGGGTCGTCAGAGTGAGAAGGATTAATTTTCTGTCTCTGTTTTAAGACACTTTTACTCATCACTTTAATATTCATTGAAAAATTTAAAAGTAATTTATTGAAATTTTATATCAAATTTACATTTTAATTAAAGTTATGGTGATTAAAATTAGGCGACTGTTTCCAGAAAGAGCAGTCGCCGGCATGAATGTGCCAGCGGTATACGGTCCCTTAAAGAGTGGGAGTTTAGTTTAATTCTGTTTTTTCCAAAACTATTGAATGAAATCGACTGAAATTTTGGTTTTCCACATAAAATTACTACCAGAATCGATTACCATAAAAATGTTAAAATATTTTAAAATTTTATTTTTGGGTCAAAATTAGCTGTTAATTATCTATCTATTAACCATTAAATATCGCTACAAAAGCATAATTATTTTGTTTGGGGACACAAATTTGATCTAAATTCAAAGTTTCAAATTTTTACGCCGCAAACATTTTGACAAATTTCACATTGAATGGTTGACATTTTAAAAATATAGTATTATGCTTCTATTTGGATACTTACGTGGATAAAACTTGGTATTTGGGGGTTTATGGGGATGCTCTTTCAGAAAAACGCATAATAATTGGGGGTCCCCATAGGAAAAAAAAAGTTTGTGCTTCGTTTTATATGAAGATAACCCCCTAAGAACTCGAAATTTTTTTGTGTGTAGAATACTTCATGACATGAAAAATGACACCTTATTTGTCGTTATAACCCAAATGGTTCGCCCGCAAAGTCCACTGTAACGTTTTTTATTGCGGGAGCTGTACCAAATCTCTAAATTAACGCCACAATTTATAATGAGTTAAAAGTAACATTATTTAAACTGCAGTTAAGTTGGGAGTGGGGAAAAAGTCTCAGTATCAGGGCTAGATTGTTACAGCCCTTTTGAAATAATATGGTTGAAAGTTGGAAGATTGGGAAAAATGAATTTTTCCAAACCAGGCGCGATTTCCTTTACTCCATGTGATTCATTTCAGTTAAAGTGCTTGGACCAAGAAACAGCCGACGTTAAAATATGTAAAGATAGAATATATAGAGAAGTTGGAGAACTTCCCACTCTTGAAAATTATTAATTCGAAAACATAAGACAAGTTCTGAGAAACAGATGTTTGATTGAAAGCTTGACATTGCGAATCAATGAGCCGTCTATTTTAAATTGTTTCTCATAATCAAAACTGTTTCATAATTGTTTTCATTGAACCATTAAATTTTTTTTAAACTTTCTTTCTACTTCAATGTTTTTTACCATTTTTTTCGAAAAGTATTTTAAAGCTTTTTTTTATTGAAAACAAGCACCTATGTCCATAGGGCCCTTATCTTTAATTAAAAATTAAAACAACTTAAAATACAAAAAATATAGAGAGTTCGTTGATTGAGAAGTTTTTTTAAAATAAATGTACAGGATGTTTCAATATAGTGTAAAAATAGGCTATTTCCGAAAATATTTCGCCTAGACACATACTTCCAATTGCAAATTTTCATTTTAAGAGGTGAAAATTTAGACGAGACGAGTTTCAACTCCATGGGGGCCTATTTAAGAAAATGCAGGGAAAAATTTTATACGGCCCAAGTAATTTAAAATTTTCAATTATCAAAAGTTTCTTCATTACTTTCGGAATAAGATACAAACAAATTCTATCTCAATATCTGCAAAACTAACTGAGATATTAAAATTTAAAGATGGTGACTTACACCACTTTATAACATCCTTTTTGAGAGCAAAGTAGGGTTCATCCACGTATTTAAGTTGAAACAGTTTTTATGCGGTGATAGGAATAACTTCACAAAATTAATTTGTGACGACCCCATAAAAATTGAAACACGCATATATCTCAGTGAGTTTTAAAAAAATTGAGATAGAAAGTTTTTTGTCTTATTCAGAAAATAAAGAAGAAAAATTTGCTGATTGGAAAATTTAAATTACGGGGCCGTATAACAATTCATTTTCAGTATTTTCTTAAGTTGCCCCCCCATGGAGTTGAAATTAGTCTCATCAAATTTTTCACCTCGAAAATGAAAATTTTAATTGGAAGTGTGTGTCTAGTCTAGGGTTAATATTTTAGGAAACAGATTTAAAAAAAAAAAATCTAACTTTACATACAAATGAAAAACAAAAGTAAAAAGTATTTTGGACCAATTTGATTGGGTATGATAATATGATATACAATTTAGATTTAGGAAAGACAAACACTTTCTAAAGACCTCAGGGCGCCGCAGCTCACCGTTTGCTTGACCTAATATATTTTTTGAAATTTCTAATACTTTTTAAATTACCGACCACTTTTTTTTTTTTTTTTTTAAATTCTAGCATAGATTAGAGGCCAAGTTCTTTGCGAACGTATAAAGTGAATAGACGGCATTAGTCATTACGTCACTTGCTTGTTTGGGAACGTTGATTCCATCCGTGATTGGTTCCGTACGGATCCGTACGGATTTACTTCCAATCACGGAACCAATCACGGATAGAATCAACGTTTCCAAACAAGCAAGTGACGTCACACTAATGTCGTCTATTAAAATAATGTTAAGTAACGCAATCGAAAGCACAAGTCAAGTGGCGGGCTGCTAAGTAATCTGGCTCCTTTTTATCCATGATATATTTTTCGAGGGAAGAGATTTTAATATGGAACTTTTCTGGCGAGAGAGGGACGAAGGTTATTTACTTATTGTGAAGGTACAACTGTATTTTCAAAAATTTCAGTGGATATGTAAATTTTTGACCCTATACATCTTTTATCTCTGCCAATACCAAACGGTACGAGCATTGCCATTGGCAGAGACCCCTCTTTCCATTAGGTGACGTCACGGATGAGCCAACCTTCTCTCTCTACAAACCTTGCCCACTGAGCTATAAACAAATTGGAGTGACAACTGAGCGTGCCGAAACCGCATCACACCTTATCGAAGTTTGTGTCTACGCGGAAAAGATTTCCATCTTCTTTTAGTTTTCCCCATCTGTTGGCACAGTTGTATGCACAGCATGATACGACCATTCTAAATGTTGCTCAAAATATTTTTAAAAAAGGGGGTTTTCTAGAAATAGTTCCACTCACACAATGTTAGTCTATGGAGAAATTCGTTTGTTTTGCCCGGTTCGCTCAAGCGAACCGGGCAATTGTGACCATCCGCGCCGGCACGTTCGGTCGCATGTTATGGTGGGCCGTAGACTTTCTAGATGTAATAAAACTTGGATGTAATAAAACAATTATCTCCAGGAAGAAACCTGAGTTTATGGCGCCGGTGTCTTCATGTGGTGAATTTTCGTCAGCTCTCAGGGGCGAGTGCGAGGGGAGATACAAAGAGATTGAGGGAGATAGGGGAGATAAACTGCTGGTGGTCCGGCCGCAAATTGTTTTATTACATCCAAGCACTGGATGTCATAAAACTTTACGGTGGCCCTATATCATCAGAGGTTGTCACTCCAGTTTGTTTATAGCTCAGTGACCTTGCCATAATGGAAATTGAAAATCATGACATCTTGTTACAGGTTGGGAGAATTGTGGCGCTGGGATCACACTAAACTCACTAGCGTCTGGATCCAGTCTGAATTGTTCGCCGACTGCCTATGGGAGATCGAAAACACCTTTTTGCGCATGCGCTGAGTTCTAATTTGGCGAGAGATTTAAGCGGCCGGCATACGTTCCAGATTCTAGGGTGGCGCCTTCACATCAGTAACGCATTTGAAAATAGCCTCGTGGACCCTCTGTTAGGATATTTCTCTGTGACTCGGTGAATCACGGTGTTTTGTGGGGACGGGATGGCCTGTTCCACAGAGTACTAGAACAGAGAGTCCACGGCCATAGGCCATAATGGAAATTGAAAATCATGACATCTTGTTACAGGTTGGGAGAATTGTGGCGCTGGGATCGCATAAACTCACTAGCGTCTGGATCCAGTCTAAATCGTTCGCCGGCTGCCTATGGGAGATCGAAAACACATTTTTGTGCATGCGCTGAGTTCTAATTTGGCGAGAGATTTAAGCGGCCGGCATACGTTTCAGACTAGTGTGGCTCCCTCACATCAGTAACGCATTTGAAAATAGCCTCGTGGACCCTCTGTTAGGATATTTCTCTGTGGCCTGTTCGGTTTGCTCCTCTGCCTTTCACGCCAGCAGTCTGCGCACTGCCCCGTCGTGAGTTCGATTCTCACCTCGCCCCTGGGTGTATTTTCCTTCTTTGTGCCGTGCCAGTAAAAATTTCTGTTGTGTCTGTCTTACTTGACGAAGGTGTATAAGCGGATCCTTGAGATCAAGCACACATACCGGAAAATATATGTAACCAAAAACCAAACCAAACAACCACGGTATTTTGTTACATAAACTGACTTCAGCGGGAATCAGAGGGCACTTCTATAACTTTTTAAAGTCCTATTTATCGAACCGTATACAAATTGTCAAGATCAACACCTTAAGTAAATGCCTTCCAATAAATTATGGAGTTTTCCAGGGCTCAACTTTAGGTCCCCTGCTGTTTTTAATATTTATAAGTGATTTATGTAGCCTCAGTTTACACGGTAAAATAATAAGTTTTGCCGATGATACAGTTCTTTTATATTCTGTGGACTCTTATGAAGATTTGATCCAAAAGATGAATTTAGATCTCTTCAAAATTAGTAACTGGTTTTTTGATAATTGTCTAAGATTAAATGTCGAAAAAACAAAATATATGATATTTCATTTAAAACAAAATTCTCCAATTCAGCTGTCAGTAAAGTACCATGTTTATCAGTGTAATAACTACAATGATTGTAATTGTAAATCAATAGATAAAGTGTCTACTATAAAATATCTTGGACTTCATATTGACTGCAACTTAAAGTGGAAATCACATACTAAGTATATTGCAGACAAATTAAGACTAATTATGCTAAATTTCTACCATTTAAAGCCGAAAGTAAACAGCCAATTTCTAATAAAACTATACCATTCTTGGGATCAATCACGAATTAATTACGGCCTAACGATATGGGGTGGAGACTATCAGATAAATTTAAAAATAATTTGTAGGCTCCAGGAAAGATTTATAAAATTGATATCACCACAAGCACGGGGACGGATGGCCCGTTGGGTTTGCTCACCTGCCCTTCACGCCAGCAGTCTGCGAACTGCTCCGTTGTCAGTTCGATTCTGACCTGGGTGTATTTTCCTTCTTTGTGTCAGTAAAAATTCTGTTGTGTCTGTCTTACTTGACGAAGGTGTATAAGCGGATCCTTGAGATCAAGCACACATACCGGAAAATATATTAACCAAAAACCAAACCACAAGCACCTTCCGTCAACAGCTTCAAACTATTGAATATCTTACCTATTCGCTACCTCTTTTTCATTAAAACAAGTCTCTATCTTTACTTAAATTCAGAAATATGCAAAAGGCGTAACGTAATAAACCCTCGAAGACCCAATATAGTATATGATATACCTACCTAAACCTGAAAAAACTATTTTTTGTAAACATTTCTTTTATTTAGCTCCTAAGTTCTTTAATTTACTACCTTTAGAAATACAAAATAGTTCATCCAAACATGTATTTAAAAAGAAATTAAAAAAGTTTTTGTTTTCTATGGAAAATATTGAAATATTTCTTGCTTAATTTTTATATCATTGTATAATTCAACTATCTTCATTTTTTATGCACCAGCACCACCCCCTTATGACAGATATTAAACCCGTAATTTAAGACACCCTGTTTGCCACCCCTGTTTACACTTGTATTTATGCTGTTCCTATATTATTTTTATGTATTGTTCACTTTAGTTTATAACTTCTTCACGTTTTAGTTTTTGTAATTTATTCTACACATGTTTTGTTCACCTACATGGATCGTTGCGATCCCAGGTGATGTGGATATTTTTCTTGTTCTGTTTGTTTTGACTGATTATAAATAAATAAATAATTAAAAAAAATAGGGTTTTCAATCATTTTTAGCAAACAGAATGTTAAAAAAAAAGTTAATTTGGCTTAATTTGTCTTTATTAATACAGCGCTTGCCACATGCCTCGTGACGCTAAGATTGCGTGCATATAAGTGAAAATATATTATCAAGAAGAAAGAACTTACGTAAAAGTTATTGTAACAGTAACTTAATTGACAAAAACAAGTATTTTTTTCTTTATTTTTTGACTACGTGACGAAACCCTAAGCCCCCCCTCCCCCCTGTGACCAAGCGTGGTACTTTGAAGACCCCCCTCCCCAGGGCCGTAACCAGACTTTTGTTTCGGGGGGGGGGTTGACTCAAATATTTTCTGAGGTACCTCCTTACGGGTACTTTTATACGTTAAGTTGGACAACACTGGATTGAAATTTTGATGCACTAAATTTCAAAATTGTACAAACAGCATGATTTCCAAGTAAAAGGGGGGGTTTGGGGGGCCTCCCCCAGAAAATTTTTGGAAATTTGCCCCTCAAAAGAGTGTTTTAGCCCATTTTGAGACCCCTTAGATTACACTCAAAGAGCACCACTTATTGTAAGCGGCCGAATTTTCAAGGTAAAAAGAAGGTATATTCCAATAAATGGCAAAATGTTGAGGGGGTTTTTGGGTTCCTACTCCAGAAAAATTTTTGAATTTTTCCCCTAAAAGTGACATTTTAACTCATTTTGAGACACTTTAGGATACATCAAAGAGGACCACTACGTAAATCACACAAATATGAAGGAAAAATCGTACTTAATAGATTTCAAAATTTCGAGGGGGATTGGGGGTCCTCCCCCAGAAAAATTTTGGAAATTTTACCCTTAAAAGTAGGGTTTTGACTCGGTTGGTTGGTTTGGTTTTTTGGTTACATATATTTTCCGGTGTGTGTGCTTGATCTCAAGGATCCGCTTATACACCTTCGTCAAGTAAGACAGACACAACAGAATTTTTACTGGCACAAAGAAGGAAAATACACCCAGGGGCGAGGTGAGAATCGAACTCACGACGGGGCAGTGCGCAGACTGCTGGCGTGAAAGGCAGAGGAGCAAACCGAACAGGCCATCCCGTCCCCCGGGTTTTGACTCATTTTGAGACCCTTTGAGTTATACCCGAAGAGGATCGTTCCTTGTGAGACATAATTTTTAAGAAAAATAGCTGTATAAAAATTGATGTCAAAATTTCGGGGGGGGGGGGTTGAACCCCTAACCCCGCCTTGGAAACGGCCCTGCCCCTCCCCCCCCCTTAAACAGGTCACGTAGTATGGGTATGTTCCCTTAAGAGCTCTTTAACGAAAATAAATATTAAAACATTTGATATATTAAGCATTTTGTCGAAACAATCCATTACTTTTCTATTGTTGCAGAGAAGGAGGCTATTAATTAGTTTTTGGTTTAGAAAAGGTTTTGAAAAGCAGTTATTTCCTGATTTGGTGGTTGGTTACACATATTTTCCGGTCTGTGTGCTTGATCTCAAGAATCCGCTTATAAACCATCGTCAAGAAAGACAGAAACAACAGAATTTTTACTGACACAGAGAGGGAAAGTACACCCAGGGCAAAAGCCGGAATCTAACCAACGGCTGATACAAGAGCGTAGACTGCTAGCGTGGTTGGAAGCTCGTAAACCAACCAGGCCACCCAGCCCCCACTTCTCGATTTTAAACTAAGTAAGCAATCAGGGGACGGGATGGCCTGTTCGGTTTGCTCCTCTGCCTTTCACGCCAGCAGTCTGCGCACTGCCCCGTCGTGAGTTCGATTCTCACCTCGCCCCTGGGTGTATTTTCCTTCTTTGTGCCAGTAAAAATTCTGTTGTGTCTGTCTTACTTGACGAAGGTGTAGAAGCGGATCCTTGAGATCAAGCACACATACCGGAAAATATATGTAACCAAAAAACCAACCAAACCAAGTAAGCAATCAGATATCCTTCCCCTGAATTATAAAATCCCCATGCCACCAGTATCTTTCCCTTATCCCGCTCAAAGTGAAAGTGATTGGTTGTTCAAACAGATAGGAGGCGTCACGAATGACGTCACTGGCAGCGGAAACGAGACGTCACGAGCTTTTTCCATGTCTATGTGAGGAGCCAACCTTATATTCTATAAACCTTGCTCTGTTAGGATATTTCTCTGTGGTTTGTATATGCATAATATACAAGTTCAACTGGAATCGACCAGAAACGACAAACACCTCCGGTGTATATTTTCCATTAACATTAACGATAAATTGCATTTCCAGTTTGAACCATACAGTTGAAGTTTTATGACTTTAGACGGTTGAACTACTTGCCGATTGAACTGTGGAAAAATTTCTCTTGAAGACTTGAAAACCAGAGGATAGTTTTGTAACCATTAACAAAAATGAAAACAGTAACCAACTTGTAAAATAAATTGATAAATAAAAATTTTCTATTTCTTGAAAAAGCACGAAAAACCCGCTCTCATCTATTTCTATAGCTAGGCTTTATTATGAGCAGTTGAATGGCTGGCAATTTTTTTAATTAAAAAAGAGTAGAAGACTTTAAAAAATATTATAAGTGTCAGAAAGCACTGGCTGGATCGCTGCTTTCCCTCTTTTGATAAGCTCCGCCTACTGACTGATCGGTTTCATTCGGTTTCATTTGATCTGTGCTATAACCATGCTAAAATAGCTAAAACATTTCTACTAAATTTCACAAATCATTTAGGGATTTCTAAAATACATTTCATCCATGAGATAAAATGAAACACAGCACTATTATAAATGTTAACAGTTAAGAAAAAGTTTTTTTAAAACGTCAACATAGTTTTCTTAACTGTAAGCCCAACTTAAACCGTGATGTTCTTTCCAAACAAAAATAATTTCAATAAGGTTCAACTTTTTTAATTCTACAGTCAAAATTGTCTCTAAATTTATTCACCGATTAATATTAGCAAGATTTCTGGAAAAAATTCTTAACAAACTGTTTAAAAATATGGTCTTTTACTTCACAAGTGATGGTAAGTATGTTTGATCAAACATAACATTTATTTTGGTTTCAAAATCTAATTCTATATTCTTGTATATTTTTTAATATAAATTAGATACTTGATTGTTTAAAATTACCGAAATTTTGTGTATTAATTCAATTAAACTGGCAAAAAAATTTGAACATTGATTTTAAAATAATATTAGAGAGGGAACAGATTTAATCTAGGACCTCCACAGCGAAAAGATGATGATGGCACTAAAGCATGTTGCTGTGGTTTACACATGGCAGCTGGAAGACTTTCTAAAACTGTTCCAAGCAACAGTCATCAGGAACTGAAGACTGGCCAAATGGCTGACTGCTCTAGTTGGCGGTCACCATGGAGAACCTACATCAAGTCTGTTCATTCGAGAGCTGGGTACATATTTGAAACAGACACTCTGTTGAAAAAAGGGTGAATCTGCACCAAGAACCAACCAATTGGCCACTGCTATAGACCAGTTGCCAAGTTGGCGGTCACATGGAGGACCTGTTTCATATCTGTTCCAAAAGCTTTAATGTAGCTGTAGAATTTACATGCTTCTTCTCTCTTCCCAAAGGAATTTAAGCCATCCCCAACCACTTTATTAAATGTTACCTGAGGGTAATCAAAGAATTTAGTCCAGGTGCCAAAAATGGCATTAAAAGAGTGGATTCTGGGAAGGACTAAAGTCACAGCCTGGTCCTCCTTAGCAACCAGTGGTAAAATCCTATTTCATGGGTAGTTTTTTTTGTCGCCAAGTGCAAAAGGCGCCAAGCTTTTTTCGCTGCGGAAAGCTAAAAACATTGTCTAAACTACTTAAACTGAATAAGGAAACAAATTAAACATATTTTAAAGTATTTATCACTTTATTGATGAATTTTGAAGACAGTAATACTACGATACGATAATAATATAATTCCGACATCTTGTCGTATGTCGTGCGATAAATTAAGCTAAAAAGATTGTCTACACTACTTAAACTGAATAAGGAAACAAATTAAACATATTTTAAAGTATTTATCACTTGATTGACGAATTTTGAAGACAGTATTACTACGATACAATAATAATATAATTCCGACATCTTGTCGTATGTCGTGCGATAAATTAAGCAATGGTTCATTTAGAATAAAATAAAATGCACAGAATAACATTTAAAAATATTAATTACCTATTATAATCCGTGAAGTTACAAAGAATACGCCACATACAAAAAACAAAAACATACCAAACACAAATGTTGTTACTTCACTTCAGCTTCAGATCTGAATCAAAACCTATTTTTAAAATGCGCAGAGATCACAAGATTTGAAAAAAAGCGCGCATATCTAACGTGCAACCTATTGGTTTTCCGAGTCAATTGCGTCATCACTCTTCAATTCGCCATTTCGGAATGTTACAATACAACGCAGAACACAAGAGCGCATTATTACGTCATTTTAGATGAATCGTGCATTGCTTTCGGCATCCAACTCGCGATCGCCAGACTTGGCAATCTATCTCCGACTACGTCATCTATCGCCAACGTGTACCCATCAACTAGGATTCATCCGCAACCAGTTGTCAAGTTGGTCCTACTTTATATTGTCAAATTATTAAATTATATTATTACCTTATTATATAATAGGCCCCGTATCCAGCTTCCAGCCCTCAATACCAAAGTTGTGCTGACTAAAATTTTGGTAGAGAGAACTTTACCTAGCAATACCCTTTTCCCCAAAGGACAATAAATTTCCAAATTTTTAGTGACTTGTTTCTGCATTTTTAATTTGTGTATTTTGTTGTTGCATGCCTGGGTTTGAGTAATTTATTGAGAATTGTATTTGAATTTGTGTTGTGTACTACTTAGTTATATAACTAACTTTTTTTCCAGTTGTTGACCCTCCTGCTACAATCTACATGGGCCTTGACAAATATGAGAGTAACTATGTTTAAATTCTTTATTTTGTTCCTTTTTTTTTCTTTTTAGAATAGCTGTTTTGGTACTTGCATATTATCCCCTAGACTGTGGTGCTGAATCCAAAGAGCATTACCAAATCTTGTAGACTTTGCCACTGAACAGGATAACATGTTAGAACTGCTATTTATAATGAGTATGGTGACTTTTAAAGGTCAAGAAATCCGTTTGGAGACTTAGATAAGTCTCCAAAAAGTAATGAGTCTCTAGACTCATGGGTTAATGCACTGAAATTACCTTATTTGCATTAATCAATGGGGGAATAGTACCTAATAAGAGGAGTATAAGGGAAAAAACAACTGGTTTTTATAATGCATATTATATTTAAAAATCTGGTGCTTAATTGATTAAAAAACCAATTGTTTTTTATTATGCATTCAAATATCTAGTATCTAGTTCTTAATGAATTAAAAAACCAAATAATAACAAAAAACAGGAGTCTTTCTAAGAAAATTTCAATTGCCTAATTGTTTTCAAAAAATTGCATAGCTTTACAGCATTAATGTCAGAGAAGCATTTAATATATTTTGTTAAAAAGACAATATTTGTGAATATATATATGACTTTAAACCCAAAAGTTTAACTAAAAAAATTCTGCTTTAAAAAAACAAAACAAAAAAACATTTGTTTTTTTTTATGAAAAAAACCCATTTGGTTTAAACCGTGGTTTAAACCATGCCTAGAGATGGGAATGGTCGGAAAAAACCCGTTTTTTTTTTTTCGAGGGGTTTATTTCTTTCCGGGAAAAATTGAAAATTTTAGTCAAAAATACTGAATAAAGAATTATAACACTGATTGATGTTAACTAAAAATGTTTTATAATTGATGTTTTTATTTATATCTAATTTAGTACTTATAAATGAAGTTTTAACCATATAATAAGCATTTTCCCCCAAAGAAGTTTGATTCCTCAATTTAATTAACTGGGGAAAAATGGAAATTTTGAAGTTTGTAATTAAAAGTAATGTTTACAGAAAAGTATTATAGTTTCTATACAATGTTTTTTCTTTAAATATTTTTTTTTTACATTTTATAGCACACATGAAAATACTTAACTTGGAAAATCTATGCTCAAGTGATAAACTAATTTCACTGTACATAAAAATATTATTTGGTATTTAACAAGTTTTTTTTTTACATAAAACAAAAATGTACATGCAAAATTATATTAGTAAACACAGAAGAGTTACATAGAAAAAAATGTTAAACTTTATATTTTTATAAACTATTATTACATCCAGTACTTTTAAAGTAATATTTAACCATATAATAACATACCTGCCAACCGTTCCGATTAATTCGTATTTGTACCGATTTTTTACTTTTGTTCCGAAAATACGATTTCAGTACTAAATGTCCCGATTTTTCGTCCCCCCTGCCCCGTCCTGCCATTTTCGACCTACTCAAATTGTGCAATAATCAATCAACCAACGAACGAGAATTGTCTTTTCCATACTTGCCAACTATTACGGAAATTCGGTTTGTACTACGGAATTACTGATGCAGCTTAATTTTTACGCATTTCCGAAAATTTTCGAAGAAAAAATAATTTTTACGCGTTCTTCCGGACTTTTGCCTGTAAAGTTGGCTTTTTGACGGCGTGGACGCGGACAGAAAAAACAACTTGACAGACGGTTCGCGATCGCGTTTTTCTTACTTTGGGTCAATATCCTAGGCTATAAATGCTTGTTTTGGGAGAAAGTGTTCACTTTTTGCAGTTCAAATGTGGCAAATTAAAATTAGCTGGCAAATTAAAAAAATATTAGAGGAATTTCTTGTTGTTTGCAAGAAGGCAAATATAAATTTATGGTTTGAACTTGAGGGTTCAAACAAAGAATTACAAGGTGTGAAGATAATGGGGTGTATGAAAAGTTTAAGGTAAATAATATTATTTAAGCATTATTTAAATTTTTTATAATAAATATAAATTATAAGTGGACCTTGATACCCAATCAACACTGAGGCACCATTACCTCTTATATTCAAAATATATTAAAAGTAAAAGTCATACATGTAATTTAAATTATTGACACCTTGGTAACTATTCAGTCAAGAAAACCTTTCAATGTAGAGAAAATAATTTTAATATAGGCGATACAACTATTAAATGATTTGGTATAATTGTTTCCTCATAATATTGTCCTCGCAGCATGGAAATTTTGTTTAGATAGTTTACTTTTTTGTCTTTATAGTAAAATTATTTACTTTGCTTTCACAAATGAATAAAAATAGTCAATTTAATTATGCTGTATTTTAATTGTCTATTCTGTAAGTTGCCTTTTGTATGAATTTGTGCTTTGCACATTCATTTTATTGAGATATTGGGTTTCCTCTTTTTTGCCTTTTTGCCAATCACATCCCTGAAATTAAAGCATTTGTTTATTTTCAACTTAATTACAAATTTTTTGATTCATGAATTTTTTTGATACTCTAATTTCACATTTAGTATACTTTTTTACCCCTTTTATATAACTTTGAATCATTTTTTCTTACAAACTTTTTTTAACAATCCCCCCTTTGAACTCATTCAAAATGTGTCGCGCGTGTTGTTCCTATTTCTGTTTTTGAAAAGTTGGCAGGTATGTAATAACCATATTTTTCAGATTTTTTATCAAAATGGGTTTATTTCCATTTGGAAAAATTTAACTAATGATAATTTATTTAGTTTTTGATGCAATGATTAGAGATGTAAAATTCTCGGTAATAATCTTTTGGAGAATATTCTCGAGAATATTCTCAAAGAGGAGAATTTTCGAGAATATTCTCCTAGAAGCTAGGAATTATAAAAAAATTACAAAGTTTATAAAATAAAAATTACAATAGTTTAAAATATTAACTATTGGATTTATTATATCGGTATTGTATTATATAACTTATATCGGAGGCCCTATGCTCCAGTAATGGAGTGTAATAGGAATAAGTCAAGTAAGTCATATTAACTTCAAAGAAGAATATTAAAGGTTTTACAATGAGAAGTCATCATAAGTAAAAGGAAGCACATTTAATTGAAAAATATTTTAAAATCACTGCTTAATTGATAAGACAACATGTTTCATAGGTAAAGCAGAGTAAGCCAGTTACATTCTATTATACTCTGTGTAAATAGAATCGGCGGTTGACCTTGAGTTTTTTCTCAATGTATTTCTTCTGCGTTGCCATGGTAAAGAATGACGTGAAACCGCCTATTTTATTTACACAGACTATAACTTAAGATTTTCCAACTATATTAAATAGCGTTTTTGATGGAAATGATGTGTATATAGAAATGCTTTTCTAGAATGGGAAATATTAATGAAACTGAATTTTAACACTAGAACCGCGGAGTGGGTCATTTTGACCCAAATCGAGTTTTAATTTCGTTTTTCTCAAAAAGTTACAAACTTAGGTTAAAACAATTTTGTGACTTTTCCTAAATCCTTGTTAATTATAAGCTGTAAAATAATTATGCTCCTAGCTTTTACGTTTTTTTTGTAATAAACTACTATACCTAAAACTGCGGATTGGGTCATTCTGACCCAAAGCCTTCTAACGGAAGAATTCACAGCCTAGCGCTTTCCAGAATTTCAAGACTCATGTTTTATTGCTTTTACCCTCTTTCCTTTCAAAGGTCAAGGTCAAAAGACCAGTATAACATCTGAAACGGTGAAACAGTGTAATAGTTCTCACGGTTCCCAGCTGTTTTTGGAATGTGAAGATTTCGGTCTTATCAGTTCACCCCCTCCCCTTTCATTGTCAAGGGTACACAGTATTCTAAACAAACCAGTTTGTGACAACAAAGAACAACTGACCCCTGTTTTCGAGCTAATAAAAGAAAAAAAAATACTATCACTTCATTGCATGCAGTTCATAGATGCAGTCTTACTGTAGTGTTTGAGAAAAATGTCGCATAAAAATAATAAGCGTAAGTTGACGATTACTGAGCTTCTGGAATATTTTCAACAGTTGTCGGAAGATGAATCTGAAAACGAAATTCATGAAGACATTGACTTGAGTGAAGAGGAATGTTTGCTGCAAAATGAAGAAGGAACTTCTTCAGATGATAACCTAGTCTCATCCGACGTTACTGAATCCTTTGAACTAAGCAGTAGTCAAGAAAAGGTTCTTCCTAGAACAAAATCTTGTAAAAAGAAGAAATTATCTGATTTAAATTTGGAGGATCTGGGTAATAATGAAAATTTTGACAATTTGGAACAACATTGACAGTAGTTTACCAAGGAAAAAAGAACAAAAACGTTTTATTGTTGAGCTCTCTTCACCCCACTGTTGATGTTGATAACAATCATACAAAGAAGCTACCAGAAACAATATATTTTTATAATTCGACAAAATTTGGTGTTGATGTTGCCGACCAAATGGCCAGAAAATACTCCGAGAAAGCTTGATCTAGAAGGTGGCCAGTTCATTTTTTCTATAATATTCTTGATCTTGCTGGAATTAATTCGTGTATTTTGTACAAAGAGACCACGGGGAAAATAATCTCTAGAAAGGAATTTCTCTAACAACTTATTGAAGAACTGCGTAACTCTAACGTTTCAAGTAAACAAAAAAATGATGAAAAAAATTTGTCAAGAAAGAAAACCTCGAAGAAAGTTCAGAACTGAAAAAGAGAGTCAGTTGTCAAGCGCCTAAGTGTAGCAACAAAACTGTTAAGAAATATTCCTTTTGCAGTGTACCTACATGTGGAAAATGTACAAAGGATATAAAAAGAAGTTGCTCAAATTATGCATAAACTGGTAATAAAATAAATCCTGGTAAGAATAAAAATATTTCAATTTTGATTCTATGAATTCTAATTATTTCACACATTTTTGCTTATTTTACCATATTAATTATCATAATTTTTGTGCTTAATGTAACATTAACCTCAAAACAGGAGTTGAATAATATGTAAATAACATTCGGTTCTCAAATAATGTTTTTTTTTTGCATTACAAACTGAATTTTATGCGCCTGGGTCAATTTGACCCAGCTCGCGGTTTTAGGTATACGGAAATCGCCGCGGTTAAGTGTTAAATTATGCAAACAAAAATTTTAAACTATTCTTTCAGAAATAATTTTAAGTAGAAAGTAAATTAAACTGCATCTATTAAACTGCATTTCTTTTAAGAATATTCTCCTAATTTTACAAAGTTTTATCAAAATTAACTAAATGTCAGGTTCAGAAGGTCCTTCAGTTAGACAACAAACTATTGGTATTACATTTTCTTTTAACAACTATATGAAAAGAATTTAGGCTCCTCTTTTAAATGTATGAGTATTTTCTCCCAGAAAATGTTGCTTCTAATACTATTTAAAAAAATATTTTATTTTGTATTAAATAAAATTTACTGATTTAAAAAAAATCTTGCGAAATAATGAAATTACAGTTCAGAGAATATTCTCTGAACTGTAGGGTAGCTTTTAAATGGTAAGTTTTATTGAATTTATTATTATTTTCAGGTTTCTAACACTAATAATACATGACCATTTCATATTATCAAACATTTTTATATTTATTTCCATTTATCAATCAAAAAATAGAATATTCTCGATTATTCTCAAAATTCTCGCCCCTGGAGAATATTCTCAACTCACATCTGTACAATGAGTGGTTATTCAGTTTATTTAAATATGTGAAATTAATGGTTATTCAGTTTCTAATAAATATTTGTGCAAAAACCCTTCTCCTACATGCAAAAAAAGTCAATTTTTCTGGACCCCCCCCCCCCGTTTTTTCCCCTGTTTTTTTCCCTCCTCAAAATTTCCGGAAATTTTCCATCTCTAACCATGCCAACCCTGCTTCTTTTACTGTAATCCCATTTTCATCAGGTTTAGGCTCTGATTCTTGTTAAGTATAAAATGTTCATGTTATTTTGTCACTAATAAACTACAAATCTGAATAAGTCATGGTAGCACATAACTGGGTATTACTGTACTGTACTAACACATAATATTTCTCTTGCAGATGAAGACCTCCTGAAATATGCTCTGCCTAGCCGAGACATTTGGTGGCACGTCCATAATCTTTCCAGTGCTCATGTCTACCTTCGCCTTGATAAGGTACCAAAACCATCAAGAACAATTTAAAATAATGAAAATACAGGAATATGAAAAAAAAAGGTTTTTGGTTAAAAACTCTTGGGATGTGGGAATTGAAATTAACATTAGGGAAATACTTAATTTCGAGAAGGAAAATATTTGTTTGAGATAATGAGGGAATACTATAAAAGACTTTTTCTTCCATATTTTGCAAGGCGGTCAATTATTTAATTTACATACAAGTAACAGAAATACCCATACCAGTACCAATCAAGTATAGCTTATGGTATTCACATTTATCTTATAAATTTAAAAACTTGAAAGTAAAATTTTTTTCTATTAATTAGTTTTGCTAAAATTCTGCTTTAAAATTCCTTTCTGATAGTCGTTTCTAATGTTTCGGCGTGAGTGCTGATAATTAGCATTGCCTAGTTATGAATTTTAAGTGAAATCAACTACAAAAAAAATATCATTTAGTTATTTTGAGAAAATCAGTTAATATTTAAACGAAAAAAATATTGAATTCTAACTTTTGCTTTGTGATTGGATCGCAGATCTAGGGAAGTAGAAGCCAATAGACCCCCTCTACTTGAAATAAAGGAAAATTGAGATACCCTCAAAATTTTTAAAATATTTTCAGCCATTTTATTGTTTTATATGTATGCTGAGCCTATACCCATGCAGGGTTGGGTTTCTTCCGGAAGAAACTAGTTTCTTCCAGGACAGTGGAAGAAACTGGAAAAAAACGGAAGAAAACAACTAAAAGCTAATCAAATGCTCCAAATTTTTAAATTTACTGACTACATAAATAAATAATTTAAGCCATAATCCAAAAAATAAAAGTTAGTTTGATTACTATTAATTAATTAAAATAATTAATTTTTGAAAAATAAGTTACTTTTAACTCTAAATTTCAGGTTACTTAATTTTTAAAGGTGATGTTGGCTAGAAGAGTTTCTGCTATTTCTGTATAAATGTTACATAACCATTCTTTATTTAAATATTATTAAAAGATTACATTTTGCAACACATAAAATAACTATAATTACCAATTATACTAGCATAGTGATTTTATAGAAGCTCAATTACCTGAATTTTTGTAATTTCAATTGTCTATATTAATGAGGTTTCTTCCACTGAAAGAAATTTTGACCAAAATAATAGAAAAGCATTTAGTATATAAAGCTTATTTGTAAAATTCTTTATCAAAAATTGGTTTCCTCTGGGCACTTTTTCCACTATGATAGAAACTTGCCAACTCTAACTAGAATGCATACCTATAGAGATGTAAAATTCTCGGTAATAATCTTTTGGAGAATATTCTCGGGAATATTCTCGAGAATATTCTCCAAGAGGAGAATTTTCGAGAATATTCTCCTAGAAGCTACTAAATACTAAAATATTTTTTTTTTTTTTTGAAAAAAAAAATATAAGGGATATATCAACTTCAAATTAGAAGAATATTAAAGATTTTACAATGAGAAGTTATCATAAATAAAAGAAAGCCAAATTAAATTGAAAAATATTTTAAAATCACTACTTAATTGATAAGACAACATGTTTGATAGGTAAAGTAATTATTACAGATAATATTACAGATAGTTCTAATGTGATATTCCTTCTTTTAAGAATATTCTCGTCTCCTAATTTTACAAAGTTCTATCAAAATTAACTAAATGTCAGGTTCAAAAGGTCCTTCAGTTTGACAACTATTGGTATTATTACATTTGCTTTTAACAACTATATAAAAATAATTTAGACTCCTCTTTTAATTGTATGAGTATTTTCTCCCAGTAAAACTTGCTTCTAATATTTTAAAAAATATTTTATATTCTATTAAATAAAATTAACTTATTTAAAAAAAAATTGCGAAATAATGAAATTACAGTTCAGAGAATATTCTCTGAACTGTAGGGTGACTTTTAAATGGTAAGTTTCATTGAATTTGTTATTATTTTCAGGTTTCTAACACTAATACTACATGACCATTTCATATTATCAAAAATTTTTACATTTATTTCCATTTATCAATCAAAAAATAGAATATTCTCGATTATTCTCAAAATTCTCGCTCCTGGAGAATATTCTCAGAATATTCTCGTTCTCCGAGAATATTCTCCGGAGAATATTCTCGACTCACATCTCTACATACCTACTTTATCCAATTCTACAAAAACTTAATATTTTGAAAAATGTTTTACTCATTTCCTTCTTCATGCAATATAACCAAAACATGCATCACTAATTTTTTAATAAAACAATTATTTTCATAATCTAGTAAAAAAAATATTTCCCTTTTCCTACCCGTCCTTTTGCTTAAGCAATATCTTCTTTTACAATTTTGATATAATGGTGTAATTAAATTAATAATAGTATATAGTTAATTCATTTTCAAGATTTGGTTTAATTTAAGATTTTTACATAAGTAGTGCATTTATATCAAACAAATACAATTACTTATTTGTCAAGTTCTTTGAAGAAAATAAAAAGTTTCTTCCACTGGAAGAGACCTCCTAGTTAAAACATTGTTATAATTATTAACTCAGTACAGTAATTTTGCATATAATTATATTTTTAATAGTTTAATTTTATTTGTAAAACATTTTTACCTCTAAATTATAGCTTATTTGTCAATTTTTTTAAATAAAAAAATATTTCTTCCAGTTTCTTCCACTTGGAAGAAACCTATTTCTTCCGGCCAGTTTTCCATGTTTTTTTTCGCGGTTTTTTCCACTTTGGAAGAAACCAACCTGCCAACCCTGTGCCCATCGCTAGAAGTCTTTAACATGGATGTAGTTCAATCCCATCTCATTCTTACACTGAAATTTCTTTTTATTTAGCCTTTCATGTGTGCTACCCATCCCGTTTGGAACAACTGGTTTAAATCAATTATAACCCTTTCGGGACTACTGTCTCACGGGTGAGACGGGAGCGAAGTGCTTTCACCGGCCTACCGTCTCACGGGTGAGACGCCTGCTTTGAAAGGACCAGGGGACGGGCGTCTCATATATGATACACGATTAAAACTTTATATTAGTATTTTTAATTCTCATTAGATGCCGCCCTATGTCTGTTACAGCGAAATAATTCGAAAGTACAAATCTGAATCTTCATACCCATAAATTATTTTATATTTTTGATCAGTTGTTTCGAAGGATTAGCGAGATTTATGAATGATGCATTGAGAACATAAGTAATGTGAATTTAGAGTGTTCTCTTTCACTTCCTTGGCTAATATAAACTTACACACATGTTTTATAGGCTTCAATATACTTTTTTATTTTTATTTGAAGGATAAATGGGAGATTTGATGTTTTTATTACGATGGATTTTTTTTTATTTCTCTTAGATTTCGCTTGTGTTCTGATTGAATTATTTATTGCTTAGTGAGAAATAACCCATATTTTTGAGTGTCTAAATATTTGAACATCGAAATGGATAAATTATTTGATATTTATCTCAGAATTAGTAATGTTTCAACGACTTCCGATGGGTTATATTGGTTGCGCGCTTTGCGCGTTTCAAATAAAAGGGAAATAAAGTGGGTTTTGATCCAAGTGTGCTTAATATATCTTCATGAATAAGTTTATTTAGATAAAATCTCTTCATTTAATGGTATTTTCCCCAGTTTTATTCATTTTAGATACGAGAAAATGATTGTTATTTAAGTTTTATACGATTTATAAAATTTTCAAGGAAAATATAGGTATAACGTTCTAATTTTTTTAGGATTTACTTCAAAAGAGTTTTGCTGATCATATGGCAAAAATTAGATATTTTAGACCACAATTTTAATTTCTACGATTTTTTTTTCTGAAGTGCGATTTAGAGCGCAAAGTGCCCGTCCCCTGGAGAAGGTTCTTTCTACTCGTCTGCCGTCCTGTGAGAGCGGCTTAGTGGTTGAGGTGCCCGTCGCGAAAGGGATAAGGGCAATTCCATGTCAAAACACTCAACTTGACACTCAGATTTCAATGAAGCTTTCTGGAATTGTTCTCATGTATGATATAAATGAGAAAATGTGTTGATCTTTCAATTTCCTTCATAATTTTTTTATTAAAATTTTTTGAAAAAAAGAATATTAAAAACATTTTCTCATTTATGTCATTGAAGAGAACAATTCCTAAAAGATTAGTTAAAATCAGAGAAGGTCCGGTTGAGAATTGAGAATTTTTGGTTGATTTGACATGGAAATGACCCATTACTGAAAATTCTCAAACAATAGCAAGTTTATAGCTTGTTTTATAGTTCTATTTTTACTTCAAGTAATCACTTTTCAGGGAAAACACATTGATGACATACCAACAGCTTTACTCGAGGACTGTGCGCAATTGGTGAAGGCTAATTCTATACAAGGAAACAAGACGAATAATGTTGAGGTGGTCTACACAGAGTCCTCAAACTTAAAGAAGTCCAATGACATGGACGTTGGTCAGGTGGCATTTCACAATGGTAAAAAAGTGAGTTGAATTTTTTTCTTGTGTTACAAAATTTTTTTTGCAAACCTCTGATTTAGATTAAGCACCATATAAAAACACATACATAAAAGAAAAAATTTCAATTTCCCTAAAACTCCCCCTCCCAATGTTAAGAACATTGCTTAAAACTTTTTTTTTTGTAATTTGTAAGGTGTAGATTTCAGGGGTATTACTTTTACAGAGTAGCCCTGGAAATCCAGTTTTTGGAACATTATAAATCCCTGTTTTTTTTTGAAAATTTTGCACTCAAGAAGAAAGTACAAAATCAAGGTCTAATAAAGAAATACTTCACCACCATAAGCTATGATCGCCTTGAGTTTACATTCGACTGTAGGGCTATTCCATATGAATAGGGACATGATCATTGAAAATAAAATTTTCTAATTATTTTTGTGAATAACTATGCAGTATTGATCTATTTGTGCTTCCATAGTTTAAATTTTGTGTAAGTTAATTTTTATCAGAATCTCAGCATCTAAAAGTCAATATTTCAGAACTGCTTGTTTTAAAGTTTAATCTTCTAATGAAAAAGATATGTTTAATTTTGCAAATTAAAAAAATAATTTATTTGTTTTTACAATTTTTTTGTTACATATACTCATAAACTTTATAATAAAAATGAAATTAAGTGTTTAAATTTATTTTATCACATTTATATTCATGATTAAAACTGAACGCTTATATCATGTAGCGTGAGTTACGAAAAAATAGGTTATAGTAATATTACGGATCTAATAAAGCATTAAAAACTTCCAAGTTTTTTATTCTCTTCAATTTTTAGCATCTTAATTCATAATTCAAGTTTAATATAAGTAATATCCAGTTTTACTTTGTTCTAAAGCAAAAAAAACTATTGTAGCGTGAGTTACAGTTTTCGGTAACATAAGCAACATTAATGTGGTAACTCAACTGAATTTAAAAATTTAGCTATTTGTTGACTTTTATAAACATAACAGTTACGTCAAATTCTAAGTTAAGGAATTTGTATATGCCGGAATTAGAAAAAAATATTTAATAAACTACTGTGTTTAACATTTGAGAATGTAGCTCCATTTCAAGATACTATATCATAAATGCATTGCATTTAAACTATAACGGGACTTGTTGAAGGTGCGACATTCACATCTCAGAGACCCAAAATCTAGGCAAAACAGAACAGGTCTCTCATCAATCGGTAGTATCGCAAGATAATGTTCGAGTAGGAGGAACTTTTCTTCTGGTAAAATGTTCTGGGAAAAAGTTTTCCGATATGCTGCAATTCTCCAGAACACGGAGGATGTAAAAGTTTTATTTTTGTTAAAGAATTCAGAAAGAATAATTTTTAAAACTTTAAAAAGTTATTAAAATACGGCCAAGTAATTAAATTTGATCAAATGCTATAATAAAGGAGCGAACAACACGGGTTTAGTATGTTTCCTGGAACTATGGATGTTTTCGAAAAATACTAAAAATGTACACATATTTGATGATAATTTTCTTATTTTTATATCTGATTTTTCATTCCATGATGAATAAATATGCTCAAGTAATATTTCTGGACGTTTTCTTTATGATTTTCAACAACTATTTTTCGATATGTAGCGTGAGTTACGAACAGCTTTCTAAATTTTAATTAGTTTCTTATTTTCTTAAGTATTCCCAGTAAAATTGTTTGCTATTTTAGAATAAGGGAAGTATATTCAAAAACCGGACAAGCGTATAGCATTATTGAAACACTATTTAAGCAGAAAAACAAATTTGAATTTTATACTAATAAATCCATGTCTTTTTCTTGTAGCGTGAGTTACGACTCTATTTTAATTAATATTTAAAAAACTAAAATTTTTAAAAGATTTGCAATACTTATTTTAAATTAAAAGCATAAATTTCAATATGCATCATTTTTTTAGAAAGAAAATAATAATAATTTCTATTTTAAAAAATTACTTTAATTTGTAATTTTGAAAAAAATGTAGCGTGAGTTACGGTGGAATTGCCCTGTAGTCAAAACATGCAATGGAAGCGAATGAAGAATCCAGTCCCCCACCATAAGTTCTTAGCCAGTGCTGTAATTGGAACAATATTTGAGGGTACTCAATCTTTCTTTTTCAACTAAAAATTCTAATAATTCAGGGGACAGTCTCCCTGCATCCACCCTCAATATCAGAATACTTCAATATCTTAGCACAATTACGTAGTAGCTATATATTTCTGAAAGAAATTTTTCATTACCATAGCTACAGCACCATCATGTTCACAAACAACTAGTTACTTGTGCATTCCAGATTTTTTGGGACTCTGTTTATTAACCATTCCTCTTGGAATTTCAGAATAGGTTGGATAGAGCTCTGAGAAAGGGGGACTTTCCAAATGTTTTTGGAGATGGTTTAAAAAAAGATTAAGTGCCAAAATATTTTTTCCCTACTGGTTAAAGTATAAAAATTTTAATGTTTCTAAAATTAATGTGTTTTTAGCTCAACAAAAATGACTCTAACCCTGCTTTTAAGGGTGAAATGTTCAAAAATTGTTTGGGGACACCCAGACCCCTCCCTTTTTATTAACTACTGATAATTCACGAAAACTTCAGACAAAAGTTAATTAGTTGGTTCTAAACCTTATCTTAATTTAATAGGGAAGTGCTTCAATGGAAAATGCACTTTCTTTGGTAGTTTATAAATCAAGGATTTTAAAATCTTTCCAGGAAAGGATCCAAAATACTTGAGCCTCCTCCCACAAGATTCTATTACTGGCCACATCCATGATTCTATCTATCATATTTTTACTGCTTACAGATATAATGTAGTCAAAAGAATATCAAGGGTTGAATTTTAGGAATTTATTGTAGCATAACTGCCTGGAAGTGGGCAAAAAATGGTTTTTATCTCGATCAACCATTGTCATTGTGATTTTCCCCATGTAATGGTTAGTAATATCATTGGCTTACAGGAGAAAGTAACTTCTGGCTCAAGTACTTTGTACGAGATCAAGCCAAATTTGGCCATATCTGATCACCTTCATTTAGGCCATGAAATTTCAACAACACATTAATAGGTATAAACTCCAGCTCTCAAGCGTCACCTCCAGCCATGGACCAGTTTCGTCCTTGTTAGGACTCATCAGCACGCAATAGGAAGGTAACGCAAGAGAGCGGAGGCAGGCTTTTAGTCAACCCGACTATAATGGAAAAAGTGGTGACCATTGATTAGTCCTCCTCTATCTGCTGGAATGAACTGTGCATTCTCAGGACAGATTTAATTTCCAAAAGGGAAGAATGAGAAAGGAGTATTTCACCAGTAACAAGCATGGTTAGCCACACAAGATAGGTATAAACTCCAGCTCTCTCAAGCGTCACCTCCAGCCATGGATTAGTTTCGTCCTTGTTAGGACTCATGAGCACGGCATAGGAAGGTAACACAAGAGAGCGGAGGCAGGCTTAGTGTGAGTCCTTGCCGTGCTTCCTATGCCGTGCTGATGAGCCCTAACAAGGACGAAACCGGTCCATGGCTGGAGGTGACGCTTGAGAGAGATGGAGTTTATACCTATCTTGTGTGGCTAACCATGCTTGTTGCTGATGAAATACTCCTTTCAACGCATTAATAGTTCATCAGCTTTACAAGATTTTGGGAATATGCTCGTTTGTTGGAGTCTTTCTACCCTTTTCAAAAGATTCTCCTAAAGTATGTTTGTACCTTTCCCCTGTAAGTCAACAATATATTGAGTAGAAATCTATGTAAATGGTAGTTAAAAATGTCTTAGTTCTCTTTGACTCCAATAATTCTCCTAATAATATCATTGATCCAAAAGAAACAAGTACAAATTTGTATTGCAGTGTTATTTATATTTCTAGATTCATGATTTGCTTATAAAGCTAGGATCTGTATTAGTGATTGGTATGTTTTATTTATCTTAACAGTTTATTAATTGGTATTAAAGTATTAAAAAAGTGTTACATAGATATGTTAAAAGAAAAGATTTTGTCTTGGAAGTAGTTGAGAGTTGTATTGATTTCATTTTTATCAAGAATTTTACTATTAATTAATTTAATCCTCCAAGCTTAGAAGTATTCTCACCTCTTAATTTTTTATATTTTATTAGGTGAGATTTATTTTTCATTTATCAACACAATTGAGGGTTTTCAATTATCAACACTAGGTTTTCAAATTGTGTGCCATGGTACCCTGGGGTGTGATGAGCATGTGCAAAGGGTGCCATGCCAGTGATCTGTCCAAGGCAATTTTACTACCTTTTTGCGGTACTTCAACAAATTCACCATTTGATATAAAAAGTATCTTCACAAAATACGTTTTTAAAAAGAAAGTTCTCTAATAAGCTATATTCTCTTAGTTTTAATTTTTTTATACATTTTACACTTAATTTTCTTTTGCTTTTGATGTGTGAAAATTATGTACTTTTTTATGTTGATTTCGTACTAGTAATATATTGAGTATTTATGTAAAATTTTTCACAGAATAGGTACCTCTTAAATAACCTAAACAGACCCCTGCATGCCAATAATAAAAGAATTTGCGGAAAATCTCCCATTTATCTCATTGACAAACCAGTTGCACCCTCATCAAGTTCAAAATCAAACCTTAGAAAGTTGAAATTTTGAAGAAAAATAATAATTTTTTTTGGAGGGGGAGGTACTGGACCTGGAAAAAGCGCCCGAACCTACGAACCTGGTTCGGGGGAAGCCCCTGTCAGCTCCATAGGAGCAATACATTAGGTTCGGATAAATTTTACTAGCTTCGGGGGAAGGTTAAAACTTTTTCCAGGTCCAGGGAGTACTATAAAACCTTTAATAAAAGAAAGTTGCCTGTCCTTTGTGATTAATCTAGTATAACAGTTGTAACTGTAAAATTATGGTACACTATATGCTTCCATCTTTTAAGCATTGATTTGGTATTTTCCCTTGATGTAGTAATATATAATTAGCTAATATAATTCATAGTTAGTTCTGTATGAAATATTTGTTAGTTAAAAATAAAGATTTGGTAAATATATTTTTGAATACTTTTGGAAACTCTTATTAATTTATAAAGTAATTAAAATATACTAAACCCCTCCTCCCAACAGCTCCAAAAAGTTATAGCCTGACAAACCAGGAATGGAGTGAAAAGCTTTTTTGTCAATTTGGGTGCTGTGACAAAAAAATGTTTGAAAATGTACTAAACCATTAAAATATAAGGCCTGTGTAAATACTTTGGTATCTATAAAGTTTAAAATCTTTCATATTTTATAGGTTAAGACAATCCGAGTTGAGAAGCGAAACAACAGCATAATAAACCGACTGAACAAAACAAAAGTGGAAAGATTTCCTTGCCTTAAAACAGAAAGAGAAGAATACGATCGCTTAGAACGGCAAGAAATAAAGGAAGCTGCTCGGAAAGTCAAAGAGCTTGAAAAAATTCAACAACGGCAAAAAGAGGAAGAACAACAATTAAGGCATGTTTTTTTATAGTCAATACCTTAAATGTACTTACTCTCATCTTTTCATCAGACAACATTATCTATGAGGGTGAATTGTGAAAAGTCTTTATATCCATGGGTGCCACTCTTCAGTCCTCAGGACGGAATTCCGTCTTTTTAAAAGTTTTGTGAACGGAATTCCGTCTTGGCTTTTATATGAAAAGTAAAATCGGCAGCAATTTGTACTAAATTTTGGTATTTGCATAACTCCTTTTGCCAAGAAATAATCCTGTTTTACACAGATACAGCTTTAACTTATAACATTTAATGTCTTGTTCATGTGATATTTTATGGGGTTTTCTGCAATTCAAAAAAAAAAAAACCCCACTAAACTTGAGAAAAATTATTAAAAAGATAGATTCAAGTTCAGTCTTACAATTTTTGAATAGTGGCACCCATGTTTATATCTATGATTTCTAATTTGACTTAATTCAATTTTAAGTGGTTAGATCCAGTTATGTGTTCAGCCTGTATAAGACACCTTCCTTAGATTTCTTTGAAAAATTTAGCTACTTATTACCTTCAACGTTATAGATCTATTACCATGGTATCCTTCTTACTCAGTAAAGAGTCCACATGAAAGCTGCAATATGGCCCACAAAATTTTTTTTTTACCAGGCTTGCACTTTAAAAGCCCATATTCAACAAGAAACATGTTTGAAGTGACAGTGAAAAATTGCTGTAAAAATGCTTAAGTACATAAAACAAAACTAAAGGCTTTTTTAAGTAAATATACTATATTCAGGGTTCGTAGGCGGCATTAAAAACCTTGAAAGTCCTTGAATTTCAAATTTTCGATTTCAAGGCCTTGAAAATCCTAGAAAAATCGTATTTTACCCCTAAGAGCCTTGATTGAAAATCCTAGAATTTTATTTAGACCTTGAAATTTTTGGCCAGAAAAAGATTTCAGGGTATCTACTGATTATGTTAATGTCCGGAAATCCTATAACGGTCCGGAATTTCTATGAAAAATCCCGAATTTTCACACATCCTTCCGGACGTTTGCCTGTAAAGTTGGCATTTTGACGGCATGGATGTAGGCAGAAAAAACAACTTGATGGAGGTTCGCGATCCCGTTTTTTCTTACTTTGCGTCAATATCCTTGGCCTTAAATGCTTGTTTTTGGAGAAAGTGTTCACTTATTGTAGTTCAAATGTGTCCAATATTTAGCTGGCTAATTAAAAAATTTATTAGAGGAATTTCTTGTTGTTAGCAAGAAGGCAAATATAAATTTATGATTTACTTGAGAGTTTTAACCCTTTCGCGAAGGGCGTATCAGCCAGCGAACTGCTCTCATGGGCCGACGCACGAGTAGAAAGAACTTCCCCTGGGGACGGGCACTTTGAGCGTCTAAGTCGAACTTCAGAAAAAATCACAGAAATTAAAATAGTGGTCCAAAGTATCTAATTTTTGGCGTATGATGAAAGGAACACCTTTAAGTCCATGCTAAACAAATTTAAAACATTATCACTCCATTTTCAAGAAATATTTCATAAAACAAATAACTTGTAAGTAATTAGCATTTCCGCATATTGAGATAAACTTTTCTGGGAAAATTATCCCAAAATGAAAAGATTTCATCCCAAGAAACTTATTCAAAAAGTCTTTGATATAAGATTGATAATTAACATTAGATGCATAACTAATGTCTATGGGAAAGTATTTTTTTCAAGAAATATAGGTTTTCTGCATTATGAAGTTAATTATTCTAGAGTACTCTGTATTGTCCAGTTTTTATCACTGCCAATGACATAGCTTTACATTTTAATCGGTTGTTTTGCAATTTTCAGTGAAATTTCTTATCTTGGTGATATTTAGTAAGTTAGATAATGGAATTGAAGTTGTACTCATTTTTATTATTATAATATTTTGATTTGTAAGCTTATGTATTTTTCATTTCAGGAATTACGTCACACTTATGAATGCTGAAATGCAATCGAACCAGGTAAGTTTTTTTATTTACTTTTTATGCCCATTATAAATTTAGTACAGTTAAAAATAATCACTCTCCAGCACTGTTTATATGTACAGTCGATGTTTGATTTAAGAACTTAAAAGAAATACTTAGGTAGTTGGTAAAATAAAAATACACACACATTTCCTCTTCAACCCTTTTTTTCTGAGGTCACTCTCTACAGGAAAAGTAACAAACAACCATTCCTTTATGTAAATTTGAATCCCAGGCCCCCCAGCATCCTGGTTGCACCACTCTTCAGACAGACAGTATGCTAGCTGAATATTTTAAAGTACAATATATCAAAAGTCAATAACAATTGATTTTCACACATTTAAAATATAGAATAAAATGTTACATTCTTGTATTAAAATGAGGAAAAATATCTGACTGTTTTGCTTTTTTTGCCACCCACTGTTCTACAGTTATAAACAACCTCTTCTTATTTATGTTGAAAGCTTGCATGCCTACCAACTAAACTAAAGTACCATTGTTTTCATGGCAGACTAACTTTTTCGAAACCTTGGGATACACAAAGTTTTCTGTCCAATAAGGGGATTGTAAATCTCTCTCGAGTAATGTTCAGCCTTGTTGTTTGGGAAGAAGCAATAAACATGTGGAAGGAAAGGGAGAGTTGCAGAGCAATAAAATCTTCTGAAGTACTTTTTCAAATAAAACATTCACCAACCATACCAAACTTATATAAACCATCCGATGGGGTTTTTCAATGGTGGAACAAATGTTTTTAAAGTATATTTGAATGGATGGAACAAATTTATTAAGTCTATTGAATAGGTAGACTGTTTCTTTCCCTTTAAAAACATCTGGAAAATGGAACTGTGAATTGGGAAAAATGGTCACTGATGTCGGGGTTTTGCTGATCCTTGTATGGAGGTATTTTAACATTTGGGTGAAAATCGGTGCCTTCAAAAACTGGTTGTTAGAGGAGGTTGTAGTTGTGTAGGGATGGTTGCTTAGGGAGGTTTTACTGTAATGGGGAAGAAATTTTTCTACTTGAACAAAATAATTCTTTGGAAGTGAACAGGGTTTTGACATGAGAAATGGGCTTTCTTCTTTCTAGAAGCTTAAGAAATTTTACTTTTCGAAATTGGATTTTAATTCATTCTTGGGCTTAAGTGTAGCATTGTATTGAACATTTCTGAACCAAGCATTGAATAAAATTTTAGGGAAAGGTTAAAAAAGTACAAATATGCAAAGAAGTCACTTCTGATAAATTTCAGAACTCCCCAAAGCTTTTTATCTTATTGGAATGGTACTCTGATGAGTTCCTTTCCAAAGATTAGTAGTTAATATTTGTCTGTATACCTAAATTATTCGAAGAAAATATTGAGGCAGATAAAACAGGGAAAAAAAAAGGAATTGTATAACAAAAAAAAAACATCTCAATGCAGCATGGTCCAAAAATGTTATTTCAATTATTCCCAGCTAATTAATAAAAAAAATAGATCAAGATGGTTTAGACTTACTGAATCAGCCTCATCTGAGAATCAGCTGTAGTGCTTAAGGAGAAGTATTAATAAATAATCAAGGACCTACTACAAAAAATGCGAATGAAACTATTTCAACAAATAAGATGGTTAATACAGTAGAGCCCTGATTATCTGCGATATTGGGTGGCAAGGGTAACGCGGATAGCGAAAATCGCGGATAACCCGAAAAAAGACTAAAAATGAGGTGAAAACACGAAAAAAATATTTCAGCACAAAAACTATGTTTTATTGTAAAAGAAGCATATGTAAAACTTTTAAAATATGTACAATACAGCAGAAACCTTTGCTCTACATCAAAATCACTAAAATAAAGAACAGAAAACAAAAAAAAATAATATACTGTACTACTGTAAACAGAAAGTGTTAAGTTACGCCTTTTAAAGAATCAGTCACTCGCTTTTCCCTCTTGCTTTGGAAACACCTTTTCTCAAGGTTCGTAATTAAAAAAATTTTTTCTTGGCACTCGCGGATAATCGGGGCTCTACTGTACTTCTGAACTCGAAATAATGAAGTGCAGAAACAATTAGACTTTGAAAAGATGACAACAAAGGGTTGCCTACAAATTACCAACCCGCATATATTTGGCGACTTATTGTATATATAGCAGTTGTTAAAGTTTTAACACATTGTTTCTCATGCCCCTTGGGTTTCAAACTATTCAAATGATTTTTTATAGTTGCCTGACCTTAATTAAGCTGGGTAAATTATAAAAATGCATTTAAAAAAAGTTTTTTCAGTTTTTGGATCAGTTTACAGTTCGAAAAAGAAGCATCAACTGCATATTTTATGTACTGTAATTTTTGGTAGATATGCCATAAACCGGTGTAGCAGCTGTAAAAAATTCTAAAGTCTGAATTTTTAAACATTTTATCCATTTTTAATCCTCTTCCTTCCAGTTGATGTGAAACATTAATGTAAAATAAGTAAAAAAAAAAGGAACAATATACTGTTGACTGTTTAATGTAATTGCAGTTAATATTATCAATTTGATATTGTTGTCAAAATTGATATGTAGGTTTTAATTACTTTTCTTTAACTCAATGAAAAATTATCATGAATGAACATCATTAAATTTTACCAAAATTTGTCCAAATTATCTTAAAACCCTGCTTAAACTAGTTTTGAAGTTAAATTTTAATAAACATACCAACCTCCATGAGTAATTTGTGTTTTATGTATTCTACTCTTATATTTTTCTTTAAAAACTTTTAATTTGCAGAATACATACTTTAAAATTATTTTAAATAATTTAATTTGGGTTATGCATAAATTGAGATAAATATGCGATAAATTGAGGACCAAGCGTGCTTGGGAACTAAACACTGGGGGTCAACTAAACACTGGGGAACTGAACACAGGGCCCCACGGTCAAGAAAACAAAGATGGGACTTGGCCCACTATTGGGCTGTTGCACCGATGAGTTTAGTTTTAGTTTTTTTATGCATAAAAACGTCTAAATTTAGAAGATATATCTAGAAATTAAAACTAAACAATACAATCTACATAGCTGCCAACTTTTCTATTTTAGCCGGAAGATTTCCTTTTTTTTAGAGAATCTTCCGTCATCTGATTTTCAATCAATTTCTTCGTTTTTTGTTTAGTTAAAAGATTTTTTCTCTTTAGTTATTAATCCGAATTGATTAAAGCTTAAAAGCAGTTGTTCTGCTGTTGGAAATAATGAATAGCTATATCTCTTTGTAAAAAATAATTAATTGCATGAGAAAGCGGTTACCAATGCAGAATGTTTATTGACAGCTTTCATAATTGATCTTTATTTGCCACTCAGCTGTGCTGATTATGCTGGACAATTATTTCAAAAAATGTTTCCAGAGACTCCAAAATTATAAAGAGTTAGTGATGTGGAAGGAGACTAAAAAATACATATCTTGTTAAAAATGTATGTTTTTCTTAGATTTATGCTACCTATTGAGTTAGGTAGAGCATGGTAGGCACCCTTATCATAAGATCTTTAACACTAGAACCGCGGAGTAGGTCAATTTGACCCAAAACGAGATTTGATTTCGTTTTTCTCAAAAAGTCACAAACACAGACTTAAAACATTTTGTGGCTTTTCCTGAATCATTGTTAATAGTAAACTGTGAAAAAATGAGAATTCTAGCTTTAACCATTTTTTTTGTAAAAAAACATGTATACCTAATACCACGGGGCCAGTTAATCTGACCTAAATAATCTTATTATTGGAGGCAGCTTTTTCAAGCATAAAGATATACATAAGGTAACATGGGTTTCGCCTGATGGGAAAACACGAAACCAAATAGATCATATTGCCATTAACGGCACCTTTAGGAGTTCACTACAAGACGTCCGAGTTAAAAGAGGAGCGGACGTGGCATCTGATCACTTTCTGTTAATCGCTATAATCAAATTAAAACTAGCAAAAACAAACAGAAACCGGGAAACCAAAAAGATCAGATATGACATACAAAAACTCAAGGAAAAGAAAATCGAGAAGGTTTTTGTCACCGAATTAAGGAACCGCTTTGCTGTTCTGGAGGATTCGAGTGATATTGGAGAAGGAGAGAATGAGATTGAGAAATTATGGGACGCATGCAAAGAAACCTACAGTAATGCTGCTAAAGACACTCTAGGAGTGATAGGCAGGAAGGTTAACAAGGAATGGATATCAGGAGATACTCTAAAACTCATTGAGGAAAGGAAGAGAATGAAGGGAAGAATAAACAACTGCAAGTCTGACAGATTACGGAATGAACATCAAAAGAAGTACTGGGAACTTCATAAGATGGTGAAGAGACAAGCTAAGAGGGATAAGAGAAACCACTACCAGGTGCTAGCTGAAGACGCTCAGAGAGCGAGTGAGGCTGGAAATACCGGAGAGGTTTACAAAATAATTAGACAACTTAGCGGAGGTCATGCAAAAAACACAAGTGGTGTAAGGAATAAAAATGGAAAGTTATTGACACAGGAGAAGGAGATTAACCAAAGATGGAAGGAATACTTTGAAGAACTGTTGAATGTGAGGCAAGACCTCATCAATCAAGATATTGTTTCTCCTTTCAATGAAGATATTGAAGAACTAGACATAAATATGAATGAAATTACGACGCAAGAAATTACTAAAGCAATAAAAATGCAGAAAAATGGAAAATCAAGTGGAAATGATAATTTAAATGCTGAACTGTTTAAGCACAGCTTAGAAGTAACTACGAAGATTTTGCACAAACTTTTTAATTTAATATGGAAAGAGGAAACCCCCCCTAATTCCTGGAAAGAATCACAAATAGTTAAAATACCGAAGAAAGGTGATCTCACAGATTGCAATAATTGGAGAGGGATAAGCCTCTTGTCTGTGCCATATAAAATATTCACAAGAATTTTAATGAACAGGATAAAAGACAGTATTGATAAAAGACTCAGAATTGAACAGGCTGGTTTCAGAGGTGGAAGAGGAACAATGAACCAGATTTTCATTCTTAGAAACATCATTGAACAGAGTGTTGAATTAAATTCAACTTTGTACCTAAACTTTATCGACTTCGCAAAGGCCTTTGATAGCATAGATAGAGTATGCCTTTGGAAAATCCTAAAGATATATGGTTTCCCAGAAAAAATTGTCAACATAATTAGAAATCTTTACGAGGGCAGTAATGGGAAAGTCCTAGTGGATGGAACATACACGACGAATTTTGATATTCAAACTGGAGTCAAACAAGGATGTGTGATGTCGGGAATGCTGTTTAACATTATAATAGATTGGACAATGCGACACACCTTAAAAGATCAAAGAACCGGTATTAGATGGAACGTCACCGATTGCCTTGAAGACCTTGACTATGCAGATGATATTGTACTTTTAACATCTAGAATAGAAGATATGAAGATAAAGACCACCAGATTAGAAGAAACAGCAAAACAGGTCGGGCTTCACATAAATGAAAAGAAAACTAAGCTACTCAAAATTAACAGTAATAAAAAAGATAATATTTTTATAAATGGAAGAAGTATTGAGGAAACCAAGACTTTTACCTACCTTGGAGCGAATGTAACTATAGAAGGGGGAACAGATGAGGACATAATAACAAGAATAAAGAAAGCGCAGAATGCCTACAGGAAATTGCAGAGAATATGGAAAAGCACAAATATAAAAACAAACCTTAAATTACAAATATTTAAAGCAACCATAATATCAGTTTTACTATATGGCAGCGAATCTTGGAAGTTAACAAAACTACAGGAAAACAAGTTAGACAGTTTTCAAACCAAATGTCTAAGAAAAATTCTAAAAATCTACTGGCCAGATAAAATTACAAATGCAGAACTGTACAAGAGAACTACTTCTGAACCAATAACATCAACAATAAAGAAACGCAGATGGACCTGGATTGGTCACCTCTTAAGAATGTCTTCAACAGACCCTACGAGAGTCGCTTTGACCTGGGCACCTGAAGGAAGGCGAAAAAGAGGAAGACCCAGGCAGACCTGGCGTAGGATGGCCATAACAGAAAGAAACTCCCTGGGTTGGCCCAGCTGGGGGGCTGCCAGGGCTGTGGCACTTAACCGGCGGGAGTGGAGGGCTGAGCTTGCGGCCTCATACACCACATCGGTGTGAAGAGAGTCAAGTCAAGTCAAGTCAAGTCAATCTGACCCAAAGCGTTCTACCCTTATGAAATCGCACTAGAGTGCTGTCCGAAATTTGAAGAATCCCGTTTTATAAGTTTACCCTCTTTTCCCACACAGGTCAAGGTCACTAGACCAGTTTGGGATAATAAAGAATGCTTGAATCAGGTTTTTCGAGCAGATAAGTTATAAATTGCATTCCTCTGAATACACAAGGGTGGATCGGTAAAAAATCATGGAAGAGCTCTGTCCATTCCCTATTTTTTGAGGGTAATTCATTTTACAAAGGTAAAAAATGTTTTAAATGCAATTTAGGTATACATATCCTGTTAATTTTCCTCCAAATTCGCCCTGAAAGCAGTTGTAATTTTTTTTATTTGAAGAAAATAATGCAAACAATCATAAATTGATCTTTTTTGAAGCTCTGAACTCACAATTTCATAATCTAGAGGTAGCTACAACAGAAGAAATTTAGAACTTAGTAATTTTAGGGTAATCATGATTTTGGGAACATCCGATCTATTGCGCTTCTATGCTCAAAAGCCTATTTGTGGAAAAATGAGAATTTGCAATTATTAAAATAAATGCGATAAAAATTTCTTCCAACTGATACTATTTTATTAATTTCTGAAACTTAAAATAAAAATACCTATAGGGAATTTTATTAGTTTTTATAAAGAAACAAATTTTTTTGAAAATTGACCAGCAGTAGTTTTACACGATATTTGGTGGAAAAGCCTGAAAATTGAATTGAAATTGTGAATTTAAAGCTAAATTTGGCATTAAATTATGGCATGGTGATGTTTGTAGTTTGGTGATGGTGATGCTGGTAGTAAATATATATTAAATTATTGATATCTGGGTTTACTGAAATTTTTAGCCTCAGAAATATAATCATCCCCTGAAAAGTTCTAAGTCTTTTACACATTTTTGGCATTTTAATACTTTAATTATAATAATGTCTACCTTTATTGACCTTAATATAGAGCAAAGAAGTAAATTAAAGTAATTTCCCTCAAATAAAGTGATATTTTCCATTAAAAGCTCAGTTTTATAAGCCGGGGTTAATTTGACCCAGGCCCGTGGTTTTAGTTACACAGAAAATGCCGTGGTTCTAGTGTTAAACATTTTATTAGTGTGCCAAAACATTAAGCAGAGAGACTGTATAACCTTAAATAATGTTTTTGAAAAAAAAAAAAACTTGGCTAATTTTACTGGGCAGCTAAAAATTTTGGTCAAAATTCCAATGGCACAATTCCAGCTTATTCCTTAGTAAAATGTCCCCCTGAATCCGATATGACCCCCGTTTTCCCCATCACCTTCGGTTTTCAGGGTACTGCTCCTACTTATTTTTAACATTTTCGTTAACTTTATGGCTATAAATTTTATTTCGGAAGGATGAAAAGCATTATTTTAGCCTGTTAATTAATTCTGAGAGGCTTAAGCATTAAAAGGATCTAAAACTTGAACACTTGTAGCAAAAGGATAGATTTGAAGGAGGATTCCCCCTTAAAAATAGAAGAAGATAAAGGTTAATTTACACCATATTTTCACTTATTTCTCACATAATAGATTTTTAAAGGATCCTATCCCTTTCCTAAGAACTCCAAAATAATGAAAATATATAGCAATGATTTTTGCTTAAAGGTTAGCCTCACTAGAAAGTTTGGAAGACCCACTGATTCACATTGGCACTCCCACACACAGGAATTTATTTTCATGCTTTGAACAGTTTAAAATTCAGGTCACTATAATCCAGCACACATGAATATGACAATCAATAACTTCTATAATTTTTAACGATTTTCATACTTTAGAAACTACTTGGGAGTAATGTGAAGACTAAAGTAATGCATTTTGACCTTGAAAATCAAATTCAAAGTCATTGAAAAAAGTAAAAAGGGGGTAGGGCTGTTCCCCGGAAACCTGAGGCTGAAAAACAAGGGTCATTTTACATAAGAATCTGCTTGAATGGTTTCTGATGCATTTTGACCATTTTTTGTCAGCCAGTGTTATTCCTTAAAAAAGAAAATTCTGATAAAGAAAGAAAATATTAGACTCCTTTAATGTTGGATTAAGGTAAACATAAGATTAAGGGATACTTTGTTATTCAATATAAACATTTTAAAATATTTTTTTGCTTTCTGTATTTAGTGCATAGGTTAATGTATGAAAAATTAAATTGCAACAGAGGTCCCTGGGAAATATCCTGTAGATATTATGTTTTAACTTTTTAAGCCATGGCTTATCTACCCAAAATTACATTCATCATTTTAAAAAATTAGCAATTCCAAAACTTATCTTATTGTTTTAACTTTAATCTGAAAGTTTCAAAAAAAAAAAAAATAGTATTAGTAATTTTATTCAACCTGCTTATAATGTTTATTTTTTTTCAGGATGGTGGAGAGGATTCTGATGATTTCATGTGACGGCTACAAAATATTCCTAAAGTATTGTTTATAAATTTGAATAAAGTTTCATTATAAAATTTGCTCTAAATTTTTACTAAGTAAATTTTGTCACAATCAATAAAAATTTTACTCCATTCTACAACTCATAATTGTGTGCTCCGTGGATATTTTTACCATCCTAGTCTGAAAACATGCAAATAACTGTATTCTTGTTTTCTATAATCTTTTTATGTAAACTAGATATGTCATACATTTTTCTGTCGCAATTTTCTCAAATACTAGGTGCTTTAAAGGTATGTATGTAAAGGTGCTATGTACTCCACACAAAAAATGGCTGTGCAGGGTTTGTTCAAACTTGTTGAAAAACCCTGAATGCTTGATAGAACTAAATTAAGATCATAAGGGATTTTCCAAAGGTAAATATTTTGCTGCTTCCACCCCCTAGTCTTATTCCAATGAACAAAAACACTCTGTTTTTGTGCTAAATTTCATTAAAATTAATTAAAAAATTAATTCCGAATGCTGTCAATATTGAGTTAAAACCTATGTATCACCTTTGGGATATTATTGTCCCAAGAACCTATTCGGAAATCATTCAATAGGACCTACTGGGGGAAGTTCCCTGAAAGTTAAAAATGCATTCTCCAGGAAAAAAGGAGGCTGCCAACCTTTATCCTGATTGGGTTTTGGGTTACATATATTTTCCGGTATGTGTGCTTGATCTCAAGGATCCGCTTATACACCTTCGTCAAGTAAGACAGACACAACAGAATTTTTACTGATCACAAAGAAGGAAAATACACCCAGGGGCGAGGTGAGAATCGAACTCACGACGGAACAGTGCGCAGACTGCTGGCGTGAAAGGCAAAGAGCAAACCAAACGGGCCATCCGTCCCCCCTTTATCCTGATCTTAATATAAATAATGAATATATGTTATAGATTTTAGCTCATTTGTTTTGACTTTCACCCACTTCAATTAACTGATTTCTTATACAGGGTGTCCCACGAAAAGTGGCCCAACCCTTATAACTTTTGAACCCCTACAGATATAGTCATGAAAGTGGGGTCTAGGTCACAGAGAAATATCCTAACAGAGGGTCCACGAGGCTATTTTCAAATGCGTTACTGATGTGAGGGCGCCACACTAGTGTCTGGAACCGCTTAAATCTCTCGCCAAATAGACGACATTAGTGTGACGTCACTTGCTTGTTTGGAAACGTTGATTCTATCCGTGATTGGAGGTAAATCCGTACGGAACCAATCACGGATGGAATCTACGTTTCCAAACAAGCAAGTGACGTTTTGACTAATGTCGTCTATGTTTTCGATCTCCCATCGGCAGCCGGCGAACGATTCAGACTGGATCCAGACGCTAGTGAGTTTAGTGCGATCCCAACGCCACAATTCTCCCAACCTGTAACAAGATGTCATGATTTTCAATTTCCATTATGGCCTATGGCCGTGGACTCTGTGGTCTAGGTATAGTAAAGTGACCATGCCCTATCCGATGAGACAATTTTCAACGCCCTCTAGCGGAAACTTTAGGAGTTAAAATTTTTATTTTAAAAACTATATGAGGTATGTGGAAAAAATCAATGACTAAGTTGTAGAGCAGCATTGATTCATTATAAATCGACACCTCCACCACAAAAATGCCTACAATAAAACTGATTAAACGCCCGTTTATTTAATTGTGATTTGGAACACTCAACCTCACGAAACGCTTGCTTGTTTATTTGAGGTCTCGAACACTTATCCTCGCGAAACGCTTTGCATGTAGTAACTTGGTGCTTGAAACGCTCTATCTCATTGGATATACTAATTATGACGCTATTGAATTTTGGGTTTTATTGTTTAATTATGCGTAATTGTGTGTGAGGTGTAAAATGTGCAACTCGATATTCAATATGGAGTCCAAATGTGCATTGTCGCGGACGGGAAGCACATGGGCGTAGCCAGGGGGGGGCAGCTGCCCCCCCCCTAAATTTTTCATAACTTTTCAGAAATTTTCCCTCAAAATAATTTTTTTCTGTAAAATTGAAAAAAAATTAATTTAAAATTTTTTTTTCTGAAAAATTTTGTTAAGCTGAAACCCTTCAATTTTTTTTAAAGAACATGTGCCAAAAAAACGAGCTTATGTGTGAGATGTGGCGGAAGAATTCACGCAGAATTCATTTCATTCAGCATTTTTAGTTCCCCAAACGACCGGGCCAGTCAAAATATTCGACAAATTCAAAGATACGAGATGAGATATAACTCCAGTTGACCACCTCCCGCGGAGTGGAAATCTATTGAACGGCTAGAAATGGGAAGAGTTGACAAACAGCCCCAAGATATAAAGTAAACTCGACACCTGTTGTTCACGTACAGGAGCCAGCAGGGGCAGGGGGTGAACGCTACCTCTTTCCTATGTTGTCCTCTACTGTCCTAATTGGAGAAGAAATAGGGGTGAGGGCAGGGCCTGATTTACCATTAGGCCCACTAGGCTCGGGCCTAGGGGCCCCACAATTTGGGGGCCCCTAATTTTAAAATGTTTAAAAAATTTTTTAGTAGAAATAACTTTTTATACTTCCTAGAATGTTTTTTCATTACTTTTTTTTAAATCGAAAATAAAAATCCAAACCTTTTAGCAATGTAAAAAACGTAAAAGATAACCGAGAACGTGTCTGACCCCCTGACGATAGTGAATTTTCACACTAATCAAACAATAATTTTCAACCATCTACATTTATATAGCACCAAATATGGCAACGTGGGGGCCCCTTCCTGCATGTTGGGCCTAGTGTTCTAAATTTTCTAAATCGGGCCCTGGGTGAGGGGGAAATGCTCTTCCCAAACCACAAAATCCAATTATGCGTACACCTCTGCCTTTGACAATGGATTGGGGTGTGAGAGGGTATCATAAATATTCGGCACTCAGCGACTCAAACAAGCAAGGGGGCTTCAGGTGTCTGGGTGTGTCAGGAAATTGTTTCAACGTGTTTCTCAAGTGTTTACACAAAAACAGAGGGGTCTTTTGTGAACTCAGCCATTATTATTTCGAAGCTTTGGCTGACCTTTCAACGAATAGAAAGAAAGCCGTGTGGTCATTGGCTATTCCTGCAGAAAATACCCTTTAGTCTACTCTAAGATATGTGATTTAGTTTTCAAGCATTGAACTTAAAAAGAGTACGTATTTCAGTCTTCCATATTGATATCTAGACGTATTATGTAAAGCCTTAATCCAGCACCATCACCAGCAATTAAAGTAAGTTGAATTTAGTATTGCATCTTAGTTTTGGGGGATAAAATGTATTTGTTTTAAAAAATATCTAATAAGAGAATTCTTTCTTTAAGAGTGAAAAAAAGCTAAATAATATTTGAGAAAGCAGGACGGTTTTACTTTTACATTTTAAGGTTATTGTTAAATGTTATATCTTATATCATGGTTATTCAAGTACTATATGCAACAACTTGAACAGTTGATACAAAGTTGCTCGGACTATTTTCAGACTAACTGTAACTTTGCATTCTTTTTTATTCTCTTCTAAATTATTATGTAATTAAAGCAGTTGCGTATTTTCCTAAAGCTTGATGTTTTTTTTAATGTCCAAACATACGAAAGTTTCACCCGGTAACATAAAATAAAATAGATAAAATTTATTGAATTTAACTCAACTCGATTAGATTCTACAAATTATACTTTTCATTAGCCACATAAATTTCCTAGAAAAGTATGTGGCTTACAACTTACAAGAGGTGGTTCTGTTCTGGCCAAAGAGACTAAAAATGAGCTAAAACACTACTTTAAGGGGCAAATTTTAAAAAGTTTTCTGGGGGAGGACCCCCAGACCCCCCCCCATTTTTATTAGAGCACTTATTAATTACACAATTATTTACGTTAAGTGTGCAAAGTGCAAAAGTTCAAACCCTTCGTATAATTACTCTAAAATTTAACGTGTAAAAGTACTCCCCATGGGGGTACCTGAGACCATGCCATGGGGCAAAGGTAAGTATCCTTGCCCCCCCCCTAACATGGAACCTGGCTACGCTACGCCCATGTATATAGGGTCTCGCCATCTTAATTAAAAACAACAGATTATAGCTTGTTCGCTTCAAGTGTTTACTGTTGCGCTGAAATGATCATGGAAATGATCCCATCTTTTCTTTATTTGCAATTTCAGCTGCTTTCGAGGCTGTAGGAAGACACTGGTGCCATATTGTTTGGTGATTAAAAATAAACATTAGGCTGAGCTAGCAGAAGATGAAAATCAACTGAGTAGAACATGAGAGAGAGAGAGAGAGAAAGTAAAATAAAAACTGGCTTGCATTAATTAAATGCAACGGAGAATAGTCAAATTTCTTCGGAGGATGTCGGTTTCCGTCTGTGAAAAAGATGGATTTGAGTTGCGTTTATGAATGCAATTTAGTTTCGGTGTGACTGTAACTACTCTTATATTAATGCGAGATAGAAAAAAGTCAAATGGTTGGATATTAGAATTTAAATTGGATATCTGAAAAGAAATTCTCAGGGAGTTGCTTCTTGTGGGGAATTTTGTATCTATTGGATTTTTAAGACACATTAACAAGTTATATAGACAAGGGAGAGTGTTGTACCTTCGGCCAAAAATCACGTTTGGATTTTTCTAAGACAGGAAAAATCATATTTTGATTATTTAAAGTGCCTAACCTGTAGTCCTAACCTTTGTGAGTAGGAGGATATTTTTTATTAGCTAAAATCTTGAAAATTGGATTTTTTATTAATTTTAATAACTTGACGAAATTTGTGTCCATACAACCACCGGCTCTCCCTATGAACAGACCCAGTTGTACCTGTGGATACCCTTTAAAAGGGAGGTTTAAATTGAAAAGAGCTAAAAATAAACATTTTTATTGATGCTTTACCTTTTAATAAACTATTTCAAGCATTTTTAAAATTGGAAATACATTTTTTAAAGTAATGTAGTTTTAGATCGTAAATGATCATTAAAAAGATGATTGATAAAAGTCTTTATTTTTTACCAAAAATACATAAATCACATGGGATTTTCAGATCCAAATTTAAGGTAATAGTTTCATCAATCGTGCTGATTGATCTGATCACTTCACTGGTCCAAAAAATCAATTCGATCGACACTTAGTTGTGCAAGCATTTGGAAGTATTAACTTTCGCAAATCTTCGTCGGTGGAAATTTTAAGTTTTTTGTAATCATCATACTGAAATGCGATAGGGTGCTTACGATTTTACATTATATTTTACATTAAATGCAAAGTAGAATCAAAAATTTAAAAAAGTAGTTTAGAACACAAAATATTTGATTTTTCATCTAAAAATCCCCAAAAATCTACTATTCTAATCGCCTACAAGTAGATAACCCTTTAGAATTAATTAAAGATGCATTAAAATGTATTCTCTTTAATGAAAACCTGATTTAAAAGCAACGATTAGCTACAGCCACCCACAAGAACGTGTCCGTAGGTACAACCCTTATGGTGTCCGAAGGTACAGTTGGGAAAAAAAAACGACTCAGTTGAGATTTCTAACGAACCACTTGGGTTAGGAAGACAATCAAGGTGTCATTTTTCATGTCATGAAGTATTCTTTATATGAGAAAAAATTTTGAATCCTTAGGGGGTCGTCTTCATATTAAACGAAGCACTAACTTTCAGAAAAACGCATAATAATTGGAGGTCCCCATAGGAAAAAATAAAGTTAGTGTACCGTTTAATATGAAGACGACCCCCTAAGGACTCGAAATTTTTTTCATTTAAAGAATACTTCATGACATGAAAAATGACACCTTATTTGTCTTCCTAACCCAAGCACTGAGCTATAAACAAACTGGAGTGACAACTGAGCGTGCCGAAACCGCATCACACCTTATCGAAGTTTGTGTCTACGCGGAAAAGATTTCCATCTTCTTTTAGTTTTCCCCATCTGTTGGCACAATTGTATGCACAGCATGATCGGACCATTCTAAATGTTGCTCAAAATATTTTTAAAAAAGGGGGTTTTCTAGAAATAGTTCAACTCACACAATGTTAGTCAATGGAGAAATTCGTTTGTTTTGCCCGGTTCGCTCAAGCGAACCGGGCAATTGTGACCATCCGCGCCGGCACGTTCGGTCGCATGTTGTATCATCAGAGGTTGTCACTCCAGTTTGTTTATAGCTCAGTGAACCCAAGTGGTTCGTCAGAAATCTCAACTGAGTCGTAACTGTAACTTTGTATTCTTCTTTATTCTCTTCTAAATTATTATGTAATTAAAGCAGTTGCGTATTTTCCTAAAGCTTGATGTTTTTTTTTAATGTCCAAACATACGAAAGTTTCACCCGGTAACATAAAATGAAATAGATAAAATTTATTGAATTTAACTCAACTCGATTAGATTCTACAAATTATACTTTTAGTCATTAGCCACATAAATTTCCTAGAAAAGTATTTGGCTTACAACTTACAAGAGGTGGTTCTGTTCTGGCCAAAGAGTCTAAAAATGAGCTAAAACACTACTTTAAGGGGCAAATTTTAAAAAGTTTTCTGGGGGAGGACCCCCAGACCCCCCCATTTTTATTAGAGCACTTATTAATTACACTATTATTTACGTTAAGTGTGCAAAGTGCAAAAGTTCAAACCCTTCGTATAATTACTCTAAAATTTAACGTGTAAAAGTACTCCCCATGGGGGTACCTGAGACTACCTGAGACCATGCCATGGGACAAAGGTAAGTATCCTTGCCCCCCCCCCCCTAACATGGAACCTGGCTACGCCCATGGGGAAGCACATACAGCATCAGCGGTAAATGTAAAAAGCTTATTTTCATGAGGCTAAGTGTTCGAGACCTCAAATAAACAAGCAAGCGTTTTAAGCGCTTCGTGAGGTTGAGTGTTCCAAATCACAATTAAATAAACGCTCGTTTAATGAGTTTTATTGTAGGCATTTTTGTGGTGGAGGTGTCGATTTATAATGAATCGATGCTGCTCTACAACTTAGTCATTGACTTTTTCCACATACCTCACATAGTTTTTAAAATAAAAATTATAACACCTAAAGTTTCCTCTAGAGGGCGTTGAAAATAGTCTCATCGGATAGGGCATGGTCACTTTACTATACCTAGACCCCTTTTTCATGACTATATCTTTAGGGTTTCAAAAGTTGTAAGGGTTGGGCCACTTTTCGTGGGACACCCTGTATAAGGCAAAGCATATTATTAGTGTTCGGCAACTAGTGGTCAAAAAGTAGTTAACTACCAACTACTAACTAGTCTGGGAAAATCTAGTTGCAACTAGTAGTTAACTATATTTTCCTGGGACTAGTTGCAACTAGTAGTTAACTATTTCCCAAAGTAGTTAACTACTAGTTAACTAGTCTATTTAATTTCATAACCTATTTTTTGCCCAAATTCTAATATATCTTTCTTATCTATATCACAAAAAACTTTATGCTTCGCTCAAAACGGCGCTTTATTAATGGTTATGGTATTTGAGTACTCTACCATGACACTGCAGTTATTAGGGTGGTCCAAAAAAACAAAAGTCCGGTTTTTTTTCGGGGCACCCCCCCAAAAAAAATGTGACCCTCGGTATAAAACTAATATTCTGAAAGTTTCAGCTCAAAAAAATAATATTTAGACCCCGCCCCCGAGCGTCAAAGTTCCAAAAAAACTCGAAATTTTGCACGTTTTCACCTATAAAATCCGAACCGGTTGTTGTAAAAATACAAGACTGGTTTCATTTTGTAGATTATTTATTTAGCTTCAACTTTTTTAATTGAAACTTGTTTGTAGAACTTACAGATCAAACGATACAAGGGGTTTTACTAACTCCCCCCGCAATATCAATTTTTTAAGGAGTGTCAGAAAATTCCTGAAAATGTTTCAGCTACCGTAAAATGGTTCAAAAACATATAAATAATGGTTATTGACTGCATAGGTATAAAATTTAAGAGATTTAAAATGAAAAAAATAATTTTTGTTCATACCTGTTAATTTTTTTAATATTAAAATAATTCAAATAAAATACATAATTGAATTTTTTAAACTAGTTAATAAATGCATAAGGTGTAAAAGTTGACAAACAAGCAAAAAAAGTGCAAATTTATTAATTTTAACCCATTTTAAAAATTTTTCTCTTCACGGAGTTAGGTGTAAGAAGACTAAATGGTGTATTTTCCCACAAGATCGCCCTATTTTAGAAGTTTTGAGAGCGGTATTTGACTTAAAAAATGGGATCAACCACAGGACCTCCACCTGAAGTTTTTAAAAGTTTCAATTTAAAATGGACTTAAATCAATAAAAATAGCTACGGAAAAAGAGTTGACAAAAAGAGGTCAAGTTAAAATCAAAATGGCATCGGAAATGTTGGAAGCTTCATAACGGGGCTTGATGCATCGAACCAAATATCAATTAGATCCCCAGGTGCCATGCATCATGCTAGTGCTAGATAGTTGACAACTGCCCCATATTGAGTGAAAATTATTTTCGGGTACGAATTCCCTCTAACTCTTACAGAGATAGATACACATACCATTAGAAGTATTTGTATTAGAAGTATTTGTATTACCTTAATAAACATCAAATTAAAGTTTGGTTAAATGCACCAAAGAAATTTGCAACTATTTACGAAAAATAAATGTAGAAGTATCAAGAGTTATAACCACAGTACCATAGTTTAAGAACTTGGTGTCTCAGTGGCGTATATAGGAATTTATTTCGGGAGGGGCCCAAAATTACTCCCCCAGTCCCTCCCCACATATTTAACAGGTGCAATGTAGCTTTTTAGGTGATAATTTAGGTCCTAAAAACTTTATAGGAAAAGCTGTTAGTAATAACAGTACAAGAACCAAAGGGGGAGGGTCTGGGGGTCCTCCCCCAGAAAAATTTTGTAAGTTTGACTTAAAAAAACAGGTTTTTAACTAGTTTTGGTACACTAACGGCCATATTCATAGCCATCAGTGTCAGTGTTAAATCCTAGATCAAAGAAGGATTCCACCAATCAGAGTCAGCGAAAAGCTAATTTTCCTTTCTTTAAATGTTGGTTAACGCTGACTCTGATGGCTGTGAATATGGTTGTAAGTCCGAATTTTAGATGTTGTACATTTTTATTAACTTAATGTTTAAAAAGTTATTAAAATAGAGTTCCATGTACAAAAGAGGATCTGGGGGTCCTTCCCCAGAAAATTTTTGGAACTTTACCCCTAAAAACAGGGTTTTATCTTGTTTTTGGTACACTTAGTCCGAATTTTGGACACATATGTTTTGTTAGGATTTGGATTTTGATGAACTTATTACATAATAAAGTTGTTAATAATAAAATTCCAAGTACAAAAGGGGGATTTGGGGGTCCTCCCCCAGAAAATTTTTTGAAATTTGACCCTAAAATACAGGGTTTTAACTTGTTTTGGTACACCTAGTCCGAATTTCGGGGGGGGGGGGCAGGGCCCCCTCGGCCCCCCCTTATATACGCCACTGTGGTGTCTTAAACCCTGAGACATTTGAATTTTTGACGAAAGTTTTATAAAAGAAATTAAAATTAACATGCCTTTGTCTAATGAGGAATACTAGATGAAGACTATAGTGAGGAAAATAGAATAATAGCAGTGTAATTTTTGTATATTTTGACAAAAATTTTTAATAGTATTTTTGAAATTTTAAACAAAATTTTTTTAAAAGTAGTTGAAAATTTGAAAGTAGTTTCAACTAGTAGTTATTAAAAAAAGTAGTTCAACTACTAGTTAAACTAGTTTAAACCAAAAGTAGTTAAACTACTAGTTAACTACTAGTTGATCAGTAGTTAACTACTAGTTGCAACTAGTTCTAGTTAACTAGTGCCGAACACTACATATTATGCAGTGCACTTTTAACCCTCAGGGAACATCCCCCAGTAGGTGCCATTGATTGTTTTTCCAATAGGATCTTGGGACAATGAAATCCCAAAGGTGATACATAAGGTTTTAGCTCAATATTCACAGCGTTCAGGCATATGAAATTAAAAACAATGAAACGTAACATTTTCAATATTTTCCCTATACATTATAAAAAACTACTTTTGAAAAAACTACTTTTGAGGTGCGCTGGAGCCAAATATTGGCATAGAGACCTGAAAATGTGCTGGTAAAAATGTTTCAGTTTCAGTATATGTAACAACATAAGGGGGGGGGCATCTGGGAAATTCCAAAAAAAAAAAAATCCTATCGACTTTTTCACTGGGCTAATTACCATCTATATGACCCTGCTTGCTCTACTACCTCTGACATTTTTGCCCATGAGTTATGAATTAACCTGTTTATAGGACTGGGTGATATTAAAATTTTGACATCACGATACATTGCCTATCAAACAAGGTTAAATGATGGATTAAATAATTAATTAGAAATTAGGGAAGTAATCAACAACATTGGCCAAGAAACAAAATTTGGTGCGGTATATTTTAGTTTTTTACATATATTTTAAAGTGCTGAAATCAAGAAAAATACTCTAGAATATTTGGTGTGAAATTTTAAGAAACGCAGTTTTAAAATTTTATTGGTAATGAACTGACAGGTGATCCAATCATTACGGATTACAATTCGCTTTTCGGCCCTGAATTATGGATGGATTGGATTGTGGGTACATACATTTTCCGGTCTGTGTGCTTGATCTCAAGGATCCGCTTATAAACCTACGTCAAAAAAGACAGACCCAACAGAATTTTTTTAAACTGACACAGAGAGGGAAAGTACACCCAGGGCAAAACCCGGAATTTACTTCAAAACCAGATTCCTCTTCTAATCTCCGCCTTTACAATTTTCTCAATTTTGGTTCTTTTATTGAGTGAAATTCGGAATTTTTTGCAAATCTTTTTCGGATTTGTCCGCGAGTCTTGCCGCTCCCTCGCCTGGTAAGTTTGCTATCCCTGTGTTCCGATCGCAATGCGGAAAAAACAACTTTACCGAGATCGGTGATACATCATCGCGTCTCCTTCAATTAGCATTGATGCTTGTTAACGCAGAAAAGATTCTCCTCACGTTCCAATCGTAGCAACTCGAGCTTATTTAAATTCATCTTTATCACATGCTGCTGAAAATGCTGATGGAAATTTAGGAAAAAAAAATATAAAAGCTACAATCATAAAATTTGATCTGAAATTGATTCCAAACAGAAATTTAATAAAAATAATAAATTTTATTTCAAATTATAAACTCATATAGACCAACCACAAAGGGACACACGCAGGTGCCCTTCCAAGTGGTACAATGGTCACGTAAATGGACATTTATTAATTACAACACAAAATAACAAATATTCAAAGCAGGCACAGAAACAGAGAATACATACAGAGATTACATAAAATGATAATAACCCTATAATTAGGAAAATTAAAAGAAAGAAAAATATGTGAATTACTCCCTTCCCTGGCAACTAGCAAAATGATCCACCCTAGACAAAAAAAAAAAACAAACAAAAAAAAAATACCTCAAAGCTCCAAAAACTAGTCTTAATTTATAGTTATTTTTTATATTTATTTGTTTCATAGTTTTTTTTTTTGGCGTCGATATATTAAAAAAATAAAGAAATGAAGTATCGTTGATTGAATCGTCAGTTACAAGAAGGGAATAAGTCCAAAAACGAAGTTTTGAGAAAATCGAAAAAAAAAAAACCCAGTATAAGTAATGGAATTTTTATCCTATAGCCACCAAGTTTTTACAGGAAATTTGATGAATAATCAACTCCCCATGAAATGATTCCATATAGTATCTTTAAATTAAGCTGTTTTGAGACAAACTGATATAAAATAAGTTTAAATAAATAAAAAAAAAGCTTTTTAAAAACCACGCTTTTAAAATGCACTAAAAAGTATAAAATAATTTGCTTCCAACTCCTTGTAAAACGAAAAACGTGGGGCTCATGCAATACGTACTTAATTCAACAGCTTCTCTCGGTACTCTTTATGCTTCTTATATTTTTATTTATTGTGGATATATTAGTAAATAGAGTGGCCAATAGAGTAGTAGCTGTAAATATTATTGCATGAGCCCCACGTTTTTCGTTTTACAAGGAGTTGGAAGCAAATTATTTTATACTTTTTAGTGCATTTTAAAAACGTGGTTTTTAAAAAGTTTTTTTTTATTTAATAAATTATTTTCTGCTTTTTAGTTCTGTGTTCAAAATTTCATTTCTCCACCTCAACGAGAAGTTAGTTCAAAATCGATTTCTAAATTTGCCCCCCTGGGGGTTCAGGGGAAGCAAATTTAACCAAAATAACGAGATAATATCGCATTGTCATCCAGATCTGAACTGTGTTCAAAATTTCATTTCTCCACCGCAACGAGAAGTTAGTTCAAAATCGATTTCTAAATTTGCCCCCCTGGGGGTTCAGGGGAAGCAAATTTAACCGAAATAACGAGATAATATCGCATTGTCATCCAGATCTGAACTGTGTTCAAAACTTCAAATCTCTACCTCATCGGGAAAATTGATTTCTAAATAAGCACCCCTGGGGGTTCAGGGGAAGCACATTTAACCGAAACAACGAGATAATATCGCATTGTCATCCAGATCTGAACTATGTTCAAAATTTCAAGTCTCTACCACATCGGGAAAATCGATTTCTAAATAAGCCCCCCTGGGGGTTCAGGGGAATCAAATTGAACCGAAACAACGAGATAATATCGCATTGTCATCCAGATCTGAAGTGTGTTCAAAATTTCAAGTCTCTACCTCTTCGGGAAGTTAGTTCAAAATCGATTTCTAAATCCCACCCGAAAGCCCCCCTGGGGGTTCAGGGGAAGCAAAGGTAACCGAAACAACGAGATAATATCGCATTGTCATCCAGATCTGAACTATGCTCCAAATTTCAAGTCTCTACCTCTTCGGGAAGTTAGTACAAAATCGATTTCTAAATTCCACCCGAACAGACAGACAGACGAACAAAGCGACCTAATAAAAACGTGGTTAAATAGGAGAGAAGGGGGTCACGTTTTAACATGGAGCAAATTGTAACAACCCGCATTTCTCTATATATCTTCAATTCAATTTAAATATCTGAAAATAAATAACAATAGATAGATATCAATAGCAAAGTTTTAATTTAATTTGTTAATATTAAATAAATAATAATCAAAAATATTTATTTTCTTTGGTTTCTTCTTTTTGTTACATTTATTATTTCCATCTTTTTGTTAATCACATTACTGTCTTTGTTTTCACTTTAGTCCTTTCTGTGCGTGTATTTATGCATCTGCTATGTGTGTGTTAATAAATTTGATTTGATTAGCCAGGATTTTAAGCACTTATTTTTATAAGATTATTGAAACAAAAACTGATTTACTCTTAATGCATTTATAAAAAATTTCTCCCTTGAATCATCGTTCTAAAAATTGTGAAATTCTGTTCGAATGTGGCCCAGTTGTGGGGTACGTTCGGTGGTGGGGTCCTATGGGTCTGCTGGGGGTAACCCCAGAAAATTTTTGGAAATATACCCCTTGAAAACTGAAATTTATTCATTTTCGGCCTTCCGGGGGAATAAATTAATTTTCAAAATATTCAAAACGATATTCCTCTAAGCAGTGGCGTAGCCAGAAAAAAATTTCTGAGGGGGATATTGGAATTTCGGGAGGGGATATGGGGTAAATTTAATCATTTTCTATAGTCAAAAAAGGTAAATTCCTGAATTTTTTTTTTTGGGGGGGGGCGATATATCTACAAATCCTCTTCTCTGGCTACGCCCCTGGCCCTGCCTACCACGTGTCACGTGAACCCCCATTTGGGTATATTTTCTCCAGGAAGTCAGAAATTTTCCTTTTGTCCACAGAAAAGAACTATATCTCCCTCAAAATTCCAATAACCCCCCTCTTATATTTTGCTGCCCACACCACTCCACTGACCCCCAGGATTCTACGACGGCCACATGATGAGAATCTGTTTGGTTCTTTGTCCTGCTGCCATCTGTTGTGCAAAACGCAAAATAAACAGTTTTGTGGTTTTTCGAAAACGAAAGGCGAATGGACGCTTGTGTGCAGTGGCGTATATAGAAATTTATTTCGGGAGGGGCCCAAAATATCTTAAAAAAAATTAGCTTTTAAAAAGTCGAAAGCTAGAATTTCGCACTGGGGGAGAGGACCCAAAAATATTCCTAAGCCCCCCCCATGCATATTTAATAGATTCAATGTAGTTTTTTTAATATTTTCCAGGCATGAATTGCATCTTGATGAAGTGAATATTGAAAAATTGTGACTGATAGAGTTCCAAGCACAAAAGGGGGGTCTGGGGGTCCTCCCCCAGAAAATTTTTGGAAATTTGACCCTAAAAAACAGGATTTTAACCCATTTTAGGACACCTAGTCAGAATTTCGGGGGCGGCCCGGGCCCCGTCGGTCCCCCCCTTATATACGCCACTGCTTGTGTGGATTTACTGTAGAACTGTAGTGGCTATTTCTCAAACTTTGAACATAGCGACCCACTTTTTATAAACGAAATAGAACCCGACCCACCTCATCTTTAGTCAATTTTCCCATAAGACTTTAGCTTTATTCGTGTGGGTTTGGTCACCACTATTTTGTTACAATAGTAAATTACATGCATGTATTAGAAATTAGAGGCAATGTTGTTAGGTATTTAAATACTTGGTAACGGAAATACCGTTTAAAGTATTCAGTTCCAATCGTTACTTTTTTAGTATCGTACTCGTATTGTAACTAAAGTATCGATTACTTTGGTATCTAAGCAGTGGCGGATCTTAGAACATGAGCAAGGTCATTTGGGACCCTTTGAGACCCTTTTAAAATTGAATCTTATAAAAACCAGGGAGTTAAAGATCTTGCAGAGGGGCTAAAGTTCATTGTAACCTTTAATTGTGAACAAAATTTGTAAAAATGTAATAGGCTTAGAGATGTAAAATTCTCGGTAATAATCTTTTGGAGAATATTCTTGAGAATATTCTCGAGAATATTCTCCAAGAGGAGAATTTTCGAGAATATTCTCCTAGAAGCTACTAAAATAATTTTTTGTTGGAAAAAAAATATGAGGTATATATTAACTTCAAATTAGAAGAATATTAAAGGTTTCACAATGAGAAGTCATCATAAATAAAAGAAAGCCAAATTAAATTAAAAAATATTTTAAAATCACTACTTAATTGATAAGACAATATGTTTGATAGGTAAAGTCGAGTAAGCCCCAGTTACTTAACTTAAGATTTTCCAACTGTATATAGCGGTTTTGAAATAAATTATGCATATGAGAAATGCTTTTCTGTAAATTACTTTGCCGAATCTTAATGAGTTTATTCTCATGAAGAAAAAATGATGAGATGCACATAAAATTATCTTATAGTGAATGAAAATTTGAAGATTTAATTATTTCAGGAACACAAGTAAGATATAAATTTAATTGTAACTTTGAAAATATTTTCATACAGGAAAATATTAATGAATCTGAATTAAAATTATGTAAATAAAAAGTTTAGACAAACTATTCATTCAAAAATAATTTTTAAGTAGAAAGTAAATTAAACTGCATCTGAAAATACTCAGAAATTTAGAGTTCTTTGAGAATATTCTCACGATAAATTATTCTCTGTAAAATAAATGTTATAAAATTATTTCAAATATTTTTCTAAACAGATAATTCTAATGTGATATCCCCTTCTTTTAAGAATATTCTCCTAATTTTTCAAAGTTCTATCAAAATTTTAGCTAAAGTCAGGTTTTAAAGGTCCTTCAGTTTAACAACTATTGGTATTACCTAGGCTTTTAACAACTTATATAAAAATAATTTAGACTCCTCTTTTAATTATATGAGTATTTTCTTCCAGTAAAACTTGCTTCTAATACTTAAAAATTTAAAAAATATTTTATTTTGTATTATTAAATAAAATTTACTTATTTAAAAAATCTTGCGAAATAATGAAATTACAGTTCAGAGAATATTCTCTGAACTGTAGGGTGACTTTTAAATGGTACATTTCATTGAATTTGTTATTATTTTCAGGTTTCTAACACTAATACTACATCACCATTTCATATTATCAAACATTTTTACATTTATTTCCATTTATCAATCAAAAAATAGAATATTCTCGATTATTCTCAAAATTCTCGCCCCTGGAGAATATTCTCAGAATATTCTCATTCTCCGAGAATATTCTCCGGAGAATATTCTCGACTCACATCTCTAAATAGGCTAAATATTTTGGAGAGGTTTATGCTTCGTAGGGGTTATAAAGCTCATTGGAACCTATATAAGTTCTGAATCGCATATATATAAAAGTGCAGAAAGCTAAAGATCTTGGAGGGGGCTAAAGAGCTTGAAAGAAGCTTGAAAGAAATTGCAAACCAAATACTATAAAACACTGCAAAGAGGCTAATGCTTATGGGGCTGAAACTCATTGGCCCCTTTAAATTGTGAATTGAATCTACAAAAACGCGGGGCTTCGTAGGAGCAGTGGCGGCTCGTCCATAGGAGCACAGGAGCACGTGAACACCCACAGAAAAAGTAGAACAAAAATCGAATATAAAGATAAATAAATATCAATGGAAATATATTCTAAAGTTCTTTTTTGTACTCAGAATTATGTTCCTCCCCCCCTCTTCTCTATTGAATAAGAAAAATTTACTACCGGAAACGCGAAAGAAATCGAAAAAAGAATGAACTCTTATTTTTCTTTCCTTTTTCGCACGTGTGAGTGTAAAAAATTTGAGATTCCGAAGAAACCCCGACTGCTTGCCGGGGGAATTTTCAGCTTACGGCCTCGCAATTCGGATTCCCGCTAGCACAAATTTTGTGTGCCGAGCAGTGTTATTCCTAGGATTTTTTTGGAGGAGTAAAAATACTCCTTGACATTTTTAGGAGGAGTGAAATTGAATTATGATGAGTGAAATACTGAAATAGCATGAACTAAGAGACACGAAAACCACAATCAAACTCCCTAAGCATCAGAACAATAAATGAAACAAATATTACTATGGCTGTATGAAAACACAATTAAAAAGTATATGATAATTAGGGTGCCTGGGCTTTTGGCAATTGGCTTTGGCCAGAAGTCGGGCGAAAATATGTCTCCGCTGAGATGCCTGAGGTCAGTTGTTTTGAGTAGAAAAATATTATTTGTTGATTTCGGTGGTGCATTTTTAAAGCTAAACCTTTGTGAAAAATTCAAAGAGTGAAAATACTCCTGGCTAGTTTTTTAAAGAGTATTTCCGATTTTCAAGGAGTGAAATACTCTCTCAGAGGAGTTAAAAATATCTCTGGTGCCGAGGCTTGCGTTTTTGAAGCTCAGCTTGGTTTTTTTGTGGTCTGGATTGTTTCGGCTAATTAGAAAATGAGAAAAGCACTTTTTGAGAAGAAAATTATAATCTTCATGTCAACTAATTTTTAATAATTAATAATTATAAAATGTGTTTGTTAGGTATAATGTTATGGATAAGTATTATGACTTTCCCCTCAATGGTATTATAAAAAATGAAATGTGTTAAGTTTTGTGTGTGTTTGTTTATTTCCATTAAATGCATATTTTTTCAAAATAAAAGCGCATGCAGTGAAGAATTTAGGCATTTAAAACTACTCTCCTAAGAGAGATAATTTTTTTATGCATTGGTCCAACATCCTTCTCTTTCTAGATCTTGTGTAAATTTTAAATTTTATAAAATGGGTGTGAACCCCCAGTTTATCAACTCACGAGCCGCCACTGCGTAGGAGGTACAAATAATGGAAGAGGCAAATGCATCGTAGGGTTCTAAAGCTCTTTGGCCCCTTTAAATTGTGAATTAAATCTGCAAAAATTCAGGGGCTAAAAGCCTCGTAGGAGCTAAAGATCATGACAGGGAGGGCACAAAGCTAAAGTCATGTAGGGGGGATGGGAAAATTAACTGAAGATGAGGTGGGTCGCTGGGAAAACTAACTGAAGATGATGTTTATTTATAAAAAGTGGGTCGTGATGTTAGAAAGTTTGAGAACCCCTGCATTAGACCCTTTGAATTGTGAAAAGGCAACAAAAAACTGAAAAAGTTAAAATTTTGAAAATTTCAACAAAATTTTCTAAAAACTTAATTATTTAATAATTTTTTTTCGAAAAAGTTCAATTTTATATAATGTAAACTTAAGTTACATGGGGGGGCTATAGCCCCTATAACCCCCCCCATAGATCCGCCACTGTATTTAACGAAAGGGACCGCCGTGACGGTCCTGAAGTGACGTCAGTGATCTGCCCTATTGTCCATTTTCGATTTCCGAGATGCTTTTATGACCGATAGTTTTTCCCGTCTCACCTCACCGAAGGAAGGATATATTTTCAGGGGGGGGGGGAAGAAAATTTTTACCAGACGAGGTTGTATCAGTATTCAGTTGCATTTTTATTGTGCTCTTGAAAAGTTCTAATTTTATGCTGCTCCTGGATTCATAAATTGCTTAGTGTAGGGCCCCAGAAAGGTAAGGATGTTTTTATATTTATTTAAAAATGGTAAAGTAAAAAAAACCCTTCAAAAAATCAAATAATAGTAATCGATAATAAATAATAGTAATTCCATTTAAATTAAAAAAAATATTAAAATATAAATTAAAGAATTAATTTGAAAAATTAAATTATCAAAAATATTAAATGTCGCTCAAAATCACAAAATAACTGATTTTAAAAAGGAAGTATTTCAAACTGTTTTCCTTTAGAAAATAATAATATACTAAATTTAGAAGAAAATTTAATTTTTTTAAAATTTTCAATTTTTTGGACTCAAATCCGACCTTTATTAAAACTCCTGTTAAAAACGTTTGAGCCATTTGCCAAGGTAATTTTTCCATGGATATTGTAGTTATATAAAAAACCTCAATTCATGATCAAATCATTAGTTAATTTTATTTATTAAAAGAAACTTTGAAAATACAGGTAAAATCTTTCAATCAAATAAAATAGAAATTATTTTGACTATATTTAGTACTAAATCACCTAAAAGTAATTAAATAAATAAAAAAAAGACAAAATATCTTTCACAAAATTAAAAAAAAAAAAAAAAATCAAAATTTTAAATTTTTTTTTAAATTTTAGTAGAAAGAAAGAAATTTTATTTTCGTATCAGGCCGTAGCCCGTACACAAAAAAAACCCATTAAAATACATGAAAGAAAAATACATCAACAACCATCCATCAATAATCATAATAATAAAGAAAAAACCGCAATAACGGTTAGTATAAATTAAAAAAAAATCAAAACTTTTAGTTTAGGCAAGTGATACATGTCTATAGACTATATTTTAGTGCTGTTTACGAATATCAGGCCAATTTCCTTTAAAACGAGTACACACTATATTGTAGTTTTTAGGGTTTTTTTGTAAAAAAATATCTTGTAAGAAATTATTTCGAAGATAATTTCCTTTAAAACAAGTGGTCACACTAACAATGTATTTTTAGTTTTTTTTATAAACAATTTCTTGAAATAAATTATTTCGAGGGTAGTGAAATTTAGTATGGAATTAAACCTCGTAAAATTTCATTTACAAGTGGTCACACTAATGTATTTTAAAGTTTTTTTTAATAAAATGAAAGAAATTATTTCGAAGATATTCTAATTTCGAATGGACAGGCCCGTGCTGGGCATCTTTAGAAGGTGGTGGACAAAGGGTGAAAGGGCGGTACCGTTAGAATTAGTAGTATTAGTAAACCTAATAACTTAATTTTCGGCAGTGGCGTATATAGAAATTTATTTCGGGAAGGCCCGAATATCGTCTAAAAATGTAGGCATTATAAAGGCCCAAAGCTAGATTTTTGCTAGGAGGGAAGTCCCGAAATTATTCCTGAGCCCCCCGTCCATATTTAATAGCTTACATAATGTAGCTTTTCAATACATTTTGGTAGGATTTGAATCTTGATAAACTGAATATATAAACGTTAATAATATGAGCTCCATGTATACCAAAAGGGGTCTGGGGGTCCCCCTAGAAAATTTTTGAAAATTTGACCATAAAAACAAGGTTTTAATGAGCTCGTTTTGGTTACACCTTAGTACGAATTTCGGGGCGGGCCAGGGCTCCATTGCCCCCCCTTTATATACGCCCCTGACATTCTGTTAAAACTTGACGACGAGACGTTTAGCACATTACTTTTCTCAATAGAAAAAATCCAAAGCAATACTGCTAGTTGAGATATTTTGATTGTTTTTTATTTTATTATTTTTATACTAGTTTTTAAGTGTCTCTTCAAAAGGGCGTCTGAGTAAAGGGCCCAGGGGGACAAGACCCATGTCCCCGTGGCCAGCGCGGGCCTGAGTATGGAATTAAACCTAGTAAAATTTCATTTAATTTAAAACCACCCTAATATAATGTATTTTTTTAAGTTTTTTTTATAAAAAATATCTAAAATTAGTATGGAATTAAAGATCTTAAAACGAGTGGTCAACTAATATTGTATTTTTAGTTTATTATCTAATTAGTAAAATATCTTGAAAAAATATTTCGAAGATAGTGTGAAATTAAACATCGTAAAATTTCATTTAAAACGCGAGTGGTCACACTAATAATGTATTTCTATTTTTTTTAATAAAAATATATTGAAAGAAATTATTTCGAAGATAGTCAAATTTAGTACGAAATTAAACCTCGTAAAATTTCCTTTAAAACGAGTGTTCATACTAATACTGTATTTTTTAGTGTTTTTTTTATAAAAAATATCTTGAAAGAAATTATTTAAAAGATAGTCAAATTTAGTATGAAAATAAACCTCGTAAAATTTCCTTTAAAACGAGTGGGTTACATGAACTTTTTGGAAAATCAAAAGGAAGGGTTTGAACTTTATCGTATAAAATTATTTAACTGTGGGTGGGAGCAACAATGAGATCCACAATAAAAAGGGATGTCTGAGGGGGGGGGTCCACCCCCAATATTGTTTTGAAATTTGATGCTTGAAATCAGGGTTTTAACTCGCTTTTTCTGGGATAAATTGCAGTTACAACATCATTTCTTAAGAAAAGATTTAACATTTATATTGCTTCTTCCCTAATGTGGGGATCCATACGTTTAAAGAACTGATTTTATAATTCAAATCTTATTTTATCTTATTTTGTATTTCAAATCTAATTTTGCATTATAAGCATATTAAAGTGCCACACGTATATATCCTTTAATTGCCCTTTGCGTTCAACACCTAAAAGGGTTTCTTTTTTTTTCAACAATTTTTTTTGTAAAATTTGTAAAAAAGTTACTATATTCAGACAAATTGAAAATCTTGAGAGGCAAGCTTTTTAAAGGGATCGTATACAGAATTTACGTTTTATTTAAGACAACTCCTATTTCTAAATTAGATACCGATTAATGTTATGTTTAGAGAATTTTTTTATAGATTATTCTTGCAAAATTTATTAAATACCTACTATCCCTTGGTGCTGGCAGATATTTCAAGGAAAAATCCAAAAGAAACTACCAACCAGGTTTGGCCGAATTGGGTTGGACCTACTTGAAAGAACCCATTTTTTGGGCTTTTTCAAGAAAATCACAATTTTGGCCAATTTTTAAATTCAAACAAAATATTTAATGAAATATCATATCTTTACTTGTATTCGCAATTTTTGCACTGTATGTAAAAGAAATTCCCTTCTTTGTTTGAATTCAAAGGGGGGACCATGAAGGGGGATTTCATGGTGTTGGTTGACCTTTTTGGTTTTAAAAAACAATTCAAGGCAATTCTTTACAAAATTGTTTTGGGTGATGCTGCCACCTAAAATATTTTTTTGATAAAGGTAGTGTTTGCATCTTAAGGAACTAAATATAAGTACCAAAGGGGATTTGGGGGGTCCTCCCCCCAATTTTTTTTTGAAAATTTGACCCTAAAGCAGGGTTTTAACTTGTTTGGTACATCTAACCCGAATTTCGGAGGGGGGGGGGCGGGTCTCCTTCGCTCCCCTTGAACCTCTTAACCATGATAATAATGTGACAAATGTAAACAAGACTATCTTATTTTTATAGTATATCAGTTAAGGCAGGGTGTAAAGTTTTCCCTCGTTAACTCGACATTGGCGACTAAATTTACTCTTTTAAAATGTTGTCTTTCTTCTTAAAACGTACTGGCTTGGTGTGGAAAAATGAAGTTTTGCGGAAACCATGGTAATGGAGTGGGGAGGGTATAGGTGTAACCTCGATGCACCTTTTCTAATTACAAGAAGTTACGACGATGGTTGGCGAGATTTGGCTTTTTAACGGCACATTTGGCTTTTTAGCGGCACTTTTACCATTGTATTAGGGTTGCTTTTATCGCTAAAACTTGGCGCATCAGCAGTTCTAAACTTGCTCCTACAAAACTTAGTGAGTTCAAGGGAACTATTGAATACATTTCCCAAAAATAAGAAATTTTCCTTTTTTTGATCAAAGAAAACTGTTGATAGAACTCTATATTACATCCCGGAATTCGAATACCATTCCCGAAATAAGTTCAAAATGATAATCTCTGAGTTTTATGAAACCTTTTCACCTGTTCCGACTGAACAATGAAAATTGCGTATTTTCATTATCGGTAATGGTAAACTCTTTTAAGAGCTCAGCATTGCAGGGTTCAACTAGGGTATTAGAAAATCTACAGTAATTGAACACTTAGTAAATAAATAAATTTATACATGTACTTTTATTTTGAACCGATTTAACATTATCAGTCACTCAGAACGTTCTTGATACATGGGCGTAGCTAAGGTTTTTTGAGAGGGGTTTTGACCCTTCATGCAAAAAATTTAAAAGTTTTGTGGATAATACTAAGTTTTAATGAAAGAGGGGTTCTGAGATCCTCCTCCGAAATTGTTTTGACCTTAAAAAGTAGGTGTTTTGACCTTAAAGGTGACACTCAAACTGGATCGCTCCATGTTCATATTTTCCATGTTCATCACTCCATGTTCTGTTCATCCATCTTCAGAATTTTTAAGAAAAAAAAACCCCGGTACATATGTATGAGAATTTCAGGAGAGGGAGGGTCGAACCCCATTTGATACAGCCTTGAGTGTGAGCCTTTCATTTTTATTTTGAATTTTCTGACTTGAAGTAGTTCTAGTTCTATACTCGACAGCAACGTTTCTTGAACCCAGTACGTCACATATGCGGAAGGAGAAATCGGTAAACACAAAGCCTGTTGGGTTGCTAAGAGGAGTTTCGGTACACAAATCGTGATTGAAAAGCACTATATATACATTAGGGTGGTCCTTATTTGTATAGTAAAACTTTTTTTGGGGAATTCCGTTGGTGACGCCCCCTAGTTTTGTGTCACTATAGAAAATAATAATGTATGCAAAATTTAAGCTCATTCGGATAATAATAACACGTGCCGCAAAAGCCTTGAAGTTTTAAAAAAATACTGATTTTTTTTTTACAAAACATCAAAAAAAACCAAAGATTAAACCCTCCCATATTCTTCTTGATTTTTTTTTTTTTATGAAAATCTAATATGGTTATGAGGCCTGGTGGCGCAACGGTAAAGCGTCTGACTCCAGATCAGAAGGTTGCGTGTTCGAAAAACATCCGGGTCAAGATTTTTTAGAAGCCCGGTGGCGTAGAGGAAGCGCTTTGCGCTCCCACACCACAGGCCCGGGGTTCAAATCCCGGTCCACGGGCAAGGCAGACTCAGCCCTTCATCCCTCCGGGGTCGTAAAATGAGTACCAAGGTTACTTGGGGAAATCAAGAGGGGGTTAGCATCAAGCTAGCCACTCCTCAGCTGACTGTGACTTTCAAGTCACACGTTCTGTAACAGTTCAGCTCATGGCCTCACCCAGTGAGGCTAGTTATACTGGAGTTTGAAGGTCCAACGACCTAAGTACTCCCTCAAAAATCCCCCTTGATTTTTTTAATATGGTTATAGTTATAATGTTCCAGATTCCATTCTTCTATCACCCCTCTTTCGGTAGTAAAAATTTTTTAAAGTAAATTTAACTCTTGTAAAGTTGTTTTTCCTGCATTTTAAAACAGCTAATAACTCTAGAACTATACAACTTAAAAACCTGAAATTAGTGCCATTCTTAACTACCTTTCTTAAAAAAAATATTTCAAAATTTAAAAAAAAATGGGAAAAAATTTAATTAAAAAAAAATTATAAAAAAAAATTTTATTAAGTAAATTTAAAGTTTTTCAACTCCCAAAATAAACATTTCTGCCAAATTTCAAGTTGAAAATAAAATTTGATCATGTAGAAAAAAATAAAAATTCTCGAAATTTTGGCAAGTCCCTAAACATTCCATGTAATTTAACAAAAAAAAGCGATTCACTCATGGGGAATTCAAAAACTCCCTTGAGGGTGTTCATACGATTTGTACCATGCAAATAAAAATTCACTTAAATTTCAGAAAATACAACTATTAGCCGATTCGGTACAAAATTTTACAAAGCTAGTTTCCAACTTAATTTAACATGCCTTATTTCACCTGAAATTTCCTTAGAATTAAGTTTTAACTTAATTTTTTCACTTCCAACGTGTCAAATCAAAGGAAATTAATTAATGATAAGTGTTTGAAGGATAAAAATAGGAAATAAAATCATAATTCTAAATAATAATAGGTTGACTCAATATTCAAACTTAAACTTACGTAACAAATGAATTATCTAGTAACATTTTGTACCGATACGGCTAATAGTTGTATTTTCTGAAATTTAAGTGAATTTTTTTGCATGGTATAAATCGTATGAACACCCTCAAGGGAGTTTTTGAATTCCCAATGAGTGAATCGCTTTTTTTGTTAAATTACATGGAATGTTAAGGGACTAGCCAAAATTTCGAGAATTTTTATTTTTTCTACATGATCAAATTTTATTTTCAACTTGAAATTTGGCAGAAATGTTTATTTTGGGAGTTGAAAAACTTTAAATTTACTTAATAAATTTTTTTTTTTTATAATTTTTTTTATTTAAATTTTTTCCCATTTTTTTAAATTTTGAAAATTTTTTTTTAAGAAAGACAGTTATGTTGCACATCAAATCAAAGATAATAAAATTACAAACAAAATGGCACTAATTTCAGGTCTTTAAGTTGTATAGTTCTAGAGTTATTAGCTGTTTTATAATGCAGGAAAAACAACTTTACAAGAGTTAAATTTACTTTAAAAAATTTTTACTACTGAAAGAAGGGTGATAGAAGAATGGAATCTGGAACATTATAACTATAACTATATTAGATTTTCATAAAAAAATCAAGAAGAATATGGGAGAGTTTAATATTTGTTTTTTTTTTTTGATGTTTTGTAAAAAAAAACGGATTTTTTTCAAACTTTAAGGCTTTTGCGGCACGGGTTAAAATTTTTTGATTGAGCTAAAATTTTGTAAAAATTATTTATTTGTATGATGGAACAATTTGGGGGGGGGGGCGTCGCATAAAGATTTCCAAATTTTTCTGTGTGTTCATCAATTTGGCAAACCTCTGAATATCCAGATTCCGACCTTATAAAATTTTCCCAAAGAAGTAAAAGAATAAAACCGGCTTCTACTAACCTGTGGAAAATATCAAATTACTAGTTCAATGGTGAAAGCCCAAAGCATGAAAATTTGTCAAAGGATTTCCAAACCCCTTTTCCGACTTAAAAACGGCTTTCATTGCGACAGTGTCATTCTTTTTCCGATAGCCCACAAGCTCCAATCAGAAGGTTAGGAAGTCAGAAACTTTTCCGAGATTAACTCCCCGCAACTCCTTTATCACCGTGAGGAAAAAATCACTTTTCCAGTAGGCACGGCTAATCCTTTAATCTTAGTAATATGTTTTAACATCAGATAAAGGGAGGTTTTCTTCGCAACCCTCTGGGGTACTTAATTATGAACGATGCGTAATTGCTTCTGATTTTGTTTTTTAGTGTTTACGTTTCGCTTATTTTAGAGCGACTCAGATATATGACTTGCAATCATGGGCATGTCTTGGGACATCTCAAGGCTCTTCTTTGAGAATGGATTGGAAATTGAAAATTAGATTTAATTTAATAAAGGTTTCTTAATTGCTGAAAACCCCTCCTAAATAATTTTTGTAACAGTTTTCAAAGTTTTTTAAAAATATGAATAAACTCGTTTGAAGAAAGTTATGGAAGATTAGCATGAAAACTCTAGAATATTTAAATTCATTTACTACAACGAAATACCAGCAGGTCCTTTTTAAATCTTCTCCATGTCCTCCAAAACAAAAAATTAGAAAGAAATGACGGATTCTTTGAAATCAATTCAACGAATTAGTAATGAAATTTACTTGATAGTTGTGACACTTCTTCACTTCATTTTGACGTTTTTATAACTTTTCAAAAGGGGTAAAGGTGAAGTGACTAAATGACGTGATTGATCACCAAACGCTGAACCCGCTTTAGAGAAATAATTGATTTAGGAAAACAATAACTGGAAGTTTTCCTATATGGTTCATTCGATAGTGGAAGTAAAAATGGAGAAAAAGAGCACGATACGATAGATATATTTCCAGAATTAAATTTTCCCTCTTTCTCATATTATATTGAATTTCTCCTTCTCTGATTTGTAATAAATATACGAGTTCTGGGAAAATTCCAAGCCCAGAGATAAAAGATTCGTTTCTGCGCTTAAGCGCAATATATGATTTAAACTCGGATCTGAAAGTTTTTTTGAGGCCATTGGGTTTTACTTTATTTCATTTTCTATTGTATAAGTAATGGATAGGAAAGCACTTTTGTGTTTGAAATTTCATCTTTGCCAGACTGCCACAGCGAGGAGAAATAAAAAGTCCCTTTGAGTGCAATTGAAGACAGACTTCTTAAATGGAAATAAATGGTTTAGGATTTTTTCCCCAGGTTTTAGGTTTTTCAATCAGAAGATTTCATTATCTTAAAGCCCTTGGTTTTGAAATCAGGAATAGCCTTATTTCAAAATTTTCGGAGATATCCTTTGAACTAACGGAAGATTTTGATCTTTTGGCGTACTAATATACAGAAAAGAAAACCGCCGATATAAGTTATTCTTGTTAAGAAACTTTTATTTTTCATAGGAGCGAAGGAAACTTTTGTGAAAACAGAACTAGAAGGAAGGGACATAATACGATAATGTGTTTGAAGCGTAATGATATCAAAGGACATTTTAAGAAAATCCCCTTGGGATAGTACTTTAGTTTAACCAAGGAGATTTGAAAACAGTAGTTTCAGTACCTAGGTTTTGTTACACGAATCTATCATCAAAATGAATCGAAAGATTGCGAATCCTCTTTGTATTTTCTTGAGTATTCTAGCCAAATTTTGTCTTATAAAATCTGAAAACAGGATTATTTAAATGAAACCAAATACTTGCACCAAATCGTGCACCTATCACCATATCTTATCACTTTATCACAGTATCTATAATAGATCTCAATAATGATAACAACAATTTTATTTTATGTAGTAAATAAAGCAATTTTAAATTAATGAAGATATTTAAGAGATTATCTACCTTGTTGGGGCATATACGTATCTAGTATCTAGAAAATGTATGCTGAAATAAACTTGTAATGTGCTAATCAGGCCGGCACATACAATGAATACTACATGCATCATGCAAGTAACATATATTTGAATTTTTGCGTATAACTTCGGGCATGTGAAGATAATTTTTCTTAATCGTTGTTAATAACTGTTGAGACCTGCTAGAAACCCAATTTGATAAATTTAAAATATCCATCGAAACCGAAACCATCTCACTTTTGTTTAAAAGATGTGTAAATCAACTCATACTATTTTAAAACTATACATATAAGTTTGTTTTCGTCCCAATGATTTTTCTCCTTACTTTATCATAACAAACATGTGTGCTAATTTATTTAATATTATTATTAAACAATAGAGAAAAACAAGCAACATTTGAAAAAAAAATCATTATGCTGACACTATAAGTAAAGCTTTCCCTCTTTCTCCAGACCTAAAAACACAAATGGAAGTCTAAAAATGCTGTAACTACCAACAGTTAAAAAACGTTCATTACTCCATTTTCTACCCTCAACCCAATTTTCAAGCCAGGAAAAAAAGCGCCGCACGCGCACCCCAGATCACTCGCATGCAGCCCTATACCACCCTCCATGGCCGATTAATCTAAGTTTCGCGGCAACATTCATGAGAAAAATGCAACAAGCTGCTTCAACACCCTTCACTCCTTGTAACATTATTATTTCCATCCTCCAGAGTATTTAATAACAAGAGCTACAAGATTACAGCTAATACAAAACGGGGCAGTGGACTAGCTAAAAACTGATAATTACCGAGGAGATTTATATACTAATAAAGCGAGTTCCTGGGAGCAGCTGTTTTGGATGATTATAATTACGTTCGAAATTTGTACTAAGGGCGTTGCTTCTTTCATGACACATACCGCCACCATTACTCATAGCGTAATGCCTAAAAAATAAATTAAGGACAGGCCTTTCTCTCCTTAAAAAGATCGCGGGATTTTTATTTCAGGCGTTTCTTAATTTAATGATTAGTTTTGGGCTAATTTGAAGGGGACAGTATGGAGGAGGGAGGATTATTACATTGCAGCGTTGGGATCACGCCTTGGAGAAGACTATTCAGATCTTAGCGAAATATGGACCGTAAGACCCAAAAAGTGTTCAGGTTAAAGAAGTGTTCTGGTTTAAGAAGTGTTCTGGTTTAAGAAGTGTTCTGGTTTAAGAAGTGTTCTGGTTTAAGAAGTGTTCTGGTGAAGTTTTGGACCTTTTCTATTTCTTGCCAGCTTTAATAATTTTCTTATCTCTCCAATTCATTTCCTCAACTTAATACTCAAATTCAGAGGTTCCAAAAAGATTTCAAATCTTGGTACCTTTTTGGAATTAAATCTAACAGACAGTGATTTTAAGTAGATAGATATAAAGTAAGCAGTAATAAAGCCATTTGTTGCGACATCTTGAATCTTAAAATTTCTGCCACACAGTACTATAAAACGTAACACAGTATTTTTCCACCTTAGCACAAAAATATACACCAGTTTTTACTTTTTCTTAAAAAATACAATCAATTAACTTTATTTGCAGACAATGGTTGATTCTGATGATTAGTCGTCTATTAGTTAAGTCTTATAACTCTACAAAAATTAGCTATAGAGTTGAGGAGCTATTTAATTTGGATTGGAAAAAAATATTTTTTATTTTAAAAATTATAATTTTTCTATTTTTTTTGTCTAGTTTGTCAAAAGTCCTCAATACTTAAAACTTTATACTGTATCTGAGTCATATTTTTAAAGGGATATATGTATTTAGGGAACCCATTTAATTTGTTTTTATCTGAAAATTACTGTCTTAAATTTTTCTAATCTTTGTCGATAAGTTTTCAGCCCAATCTCAAAGAAAGCTTTAGTAAGAAAAAGATAAAGATTTGTCTCTGCTCCAACTCTGTAGCGTAAAAGTATCTAGTGCTTCAGAAATCCCAATATTTTTCATCCAATACGTTTTTTCAAAAGAAAACATTCCCGATTAGTTGCCTTTTTGTTTACACCCAGCGGAAATACCGAAGATTTTTATCACATGGAAACTTTCATCATCCCGAAATTCATAACAGGAAACAATCCCAGCTCCTGGATTTTCTTTCTCCACGAAGATTAGGGGTTTAATTTTCCCGACCCGAAATGAAAAAACAACTGGGAAAAATCTCCGAAAATAAATTAAAGTGACCCGTAAAGGGTCTAGACTAAAGCTCGATGCACTTAGGGAGTAGTGTTACATGAAAGAAAGAAAACCTATCGATTATCGTTTGATTTCCGAGGGTGGGGTCCTCCAGTATAAAACTTAGATGGCAGGATCAAAAGGCTCCCCTCCCTGTATCGTCACTTAACCCACATTTCCCCACTGGAGACACCCCTACAATCTAGAGTTTCATCTTTTTTCCCCGGGTTTCGTGCGGGGTATCACTTTGTTTTAATTTTTGATCGCGTCCCCGATATAAGCCATGCAGTTTGGTTTGCTGGCTTTTTATTAGAGGCTTGACTCTGCCCGCTATTAGGAGGGATCCTGTGTTGACACGGAATGGAAAGGGGATCACACCCGAGTCGACTTTTCATTGGATCTTTGGGGTGGGTTGGACGACTTTTTACTGAAGGGTCGAATGAATGTGTGAAATTTACCCTGTTTGATAGAGGTTTGATAGAGGTTGAAGCTATTTTAAACCAAGATATCTGAGAACTCGTTTTAAGCTTACCATTTTATAATTGGTAAACCTACTCAATAGAACTAACGGAAAAAAAATTCAAAACCATGCATTATTTTGAACTGTGTTAAAAATGATTAGGGTGAAAGATAAAGTAGTATCTCGAACCATCACAAAATAAGTTAAGCTATATTTGTATTGTGAACTTCGCGGAATTATGATATCTTCTTGTTGAAACTTTTTTCAAACTGTTTAATGACAAATGACATATTCATTCAAATTTCCGTTCGTATATCATGCAATCAGATTTTTTCTCTCTCATATAGGCCTTCAAAGAAAAATTCATAAGAAAAAGCACATTTTTTAGTTATGCGAAATTTATTAAAAATAAGTATCAAATGCAACGAGTAAAAATTTTTTCTGATAATAAATTCTAAATTTATCACAGAACACTTTGTACTTACTTTAAAGAACTACTTTTGAACAGTAATGCGATTTTATAATTTGAATGAATCATTCAAAAACAGGAGGGCGCGAGCATGATCCCAAAAGAAGAAAAGAAAAAGAAAATGATTGTTATAGATTAGGGTCAACCTTCTGGATTCACTTGAATGTCCAATTAATCACTCTAAGAGCGTCTTACTCGCCAAGGAGTAAGGAAGACTTGTCCCCCTAAGTACTCTAATTTGTCTTCATTTAAAGTGAGAGAATCGCTGAGTGATTACGGATTCAAAGAGTTTCAAAGGAGCTAGAAGAAAGACAAAGGGTTTGTCCTTTTCATGTTTTGATTTTCGTGGGGCCTCTTTTTCATTTTAATTTTTACATTTAACACCTTAGCATTTCCTTTCTTGGCTACTTCACCCTTCAAGCTTTCCTTTTAACCTTGTTTTTAAGTTTTCTTTTTGAATTTAACCCTTCATTTAACAAAAAAAATCCAGTCAGCTATGTTACCAGGTAACCCCTGTTTTTATGTACGGAAATCATGTTATATTGATACAGACTCCGAAGTCAGACCAGATACTAGATCAAAAGCAATGCGAATCGGTTATCAGGATTCCTAATCAATACAACAGGATTTCCTAGCAAAAATTACTGGGGTCATCTGTGTTCAGATATCTTTGTTATATCAATGAGGTTTTTTTAGGGAATATGCAATCGAATGTTTAGGAATCGAAAAAATTCAAATCGAAATTTTTGGAATGAAACCAAAATTTTATTATCTACAGAAAAGTTTTAAACAAAAAGGCTTTTAGTACAATTAGTTAGGCAATACACTGTCGATAGGAGGCCTTGAGTTTTCATGGTATAGAAATATTTCTTCAAAAAGTGAAAATTAAACAACCTGTTCGTTATCGGTTAATAATTAATTATAAATTTATCAACCATTCCTCTTAGAAACGAAGCAATTACACAAAAATAAATAAATAAATATCAATTTATTAAGTATTTTATTTGTTAGTTCCTTAGGTCTTCCAATTATTATTGCAGCTTTTTTAGGTAAGAGTTGAAACTATACTACTTTATAAATCTAAATTAAGGTTGAAATACCCTCAAAGTAGTATAAAAAACAAGGAAGAGCTCTTGAACTAATTGAAAGTTATTGTGTAGCTGTAGATTATTGTAGAAAGGTACATACCTACCTATACTTCCTTTTGGATACTTACCTTTTGAATACATATAAACTGATTAAAACCACCAGATTCTTGTAATTCCCTTAAGTGACACCATGGAGTTGCACTCTTGTTGAAATATTCATTTTATTGTTGATGATTCAACGATTCCCAGATTAAACGAATATCTCTATAAAACCGTAACTCCTTTTTACACATATTTAAGGGTTTACGAATGTTTTCCAACAATAAAATGGTACATCACAGGTGGAAATAATATTAATTTGCAGAAATATCTATTTTAAAATCTACCTTCTTTGAAAAACTCAAACAGTTAGAGTAAGAAATACATCCCCAATAAAAATTCTAACCGGTAATCAAATTCAATTTCCAAACCTAATTCAGAGCATCCCGTCTATTTTAAACACTCGCAACCAAACCAAACAACACATTTTTTTTTTCAAAAATAGAATTTCGAAAACCCCTTTTGTGTCGGGCAAAGAGAACCTAACTCGAAACTTTCTCACAACTGCAAAACTCTATTAAACAGTAGACATCTGAGAAATTCATAGAGCGAATACCAACTAGAGCACACATCGACTGAAACCCTGATGTTGAAAGGTGGAGAGTACCAAGTGTGAACGCGTCCTTATTTAACTGAGTTCCCAAACTCCAATGAGAGGGTTGCAATTTTAACAGAGTTTTGTAATTTGGTCTTCACATTGGTTGGGAATTCGGGAATTTATGTACACGTCTAAGAGTGATAGTAGTCCACTCCTGACGTCACTTTTGATAGACCACAACTCACTACATTTGCTCACTCTACTTCTATTTCTCCTCTATGTTCAGAACCAAAAGATCCTATCGCTTAAATTCTCCAGGAGAGAAGAAAAACTAAATATTTAGATTTTAATTCGAAGAAAATTCATTTTAATTTAACTTTATTTATTTATTTTTTTAATTTGTTTTATTTAATTTTAGGAGAAAAACTAAAGTTTTAGATTTTTTTTCGAATTTTTGAAGGTTTAAAAGTTTGAAATTACTTAAATGAATTTATTTTTATTGAAGTTAATTAAATAATTACTTCAAAAATTCGAATTAAAATGAAAAGCTGTAGTGTTTCTTCTCTTCTGGATGTGACGTTGCAACAGACCGTGACACTATCGTTTCTCCAATGAAAACAAATGTTAAGAGATCCCCAGCTGTAGGCCAGGTATAAAACTAGGCTGGAGAGAAGACAGCCAGGCTGAAGATCTAGCCGTTGGAGATGGCTGTACTAAGATGTTTTGAAATTTAACTTGTTTTATTCAATTTTAACTAACTTTTATTAAATTGTTAAATATTTTTTTTTGCATTTTAAATCAGAGTCTGTCTTTCTTTGGGGCTATCCCCAAGACGTTACATGGAGGAACTAAAGCGAAAAAGGGGTAAGATCTATTGGTTCCGAGATACTGTCAAAGAGCGATCAAAAGTGACGGCAAGTCTAATATCACACGTCAAAATTTTGAAACTCTCTTGCCTTATGAGTCTAGGTGGCCATGTGATAATCACCTGCCTGTGAGATTTACAGTATTTAGCATATCCTTCTGCAAATCTCCACGTTCTCTCCGTGTGCTCTATTCGGTATAAAATCTATGAATTTCTCGGATAATAGAGTTTTGGAGATGTGTCTAGTTGTGCAGTGAGTACAGTTGTAAAAAAGTTTTCGATGTACTCACTATATTCTTTCTCACTCTACTTGGAAATTACGCGCAAGCCAAGAACCGAGTCGATTTTGACAGCTCCTTCTCGACTTTCGAAAACTATGAATCTTTTATTTCAAAGAAAGTCGATTTCGTTTTGGGGCTCCTCAAATCACAGGGAGCTCCGCACATGGCCCGCCCGGCTCCCTAATCACATGCTCGAATTTCGTCCCAACTTTAATAAAAATCTCATTACATGACAAGAGGGAATGGTTTTTTGGGCGTGGTGCGCCGGAAAGCCTCGACAGGAATCTTTTTAAAAATAAACCTGTATTTGGCTCGTTTCTGGTTGGAAAATTTAATAATTTTTGTTCATTTTTTTATGAATTTAAGTTTGTTATATGCGACAAATCTAGAAGCCGAAAAGAATTGCAAACTGATGAAAATTCACTTGGTCCATTTCTTTTTTCACAACCGGAGCTTTTGAAGTTATGTAACATAAGGTTATAAGAAAGATGGCTCAAATCCACAAATGTCATTAAAACTCCCAACTATTTTCCTATTTTAGTTTCGCACATTGTAACTTTAGTACATCAAAATAGGTACTGATGTAGTGTGCCTCCTACCTATTTTACATAGTTAGTTGGATCTTGGTTAGATACAGACACTGGACTTGACTCATGATATTTCACTTTATCAAGCTATCAACCAATTAACAATCAGCACTTTGTCATCCAATTTCACAACTAAAATGCATACTACACCAATACCATAAAAGGTTATAAATTATTATTATAAATTTATAAATTATATACTTTTATATATATTATTGTAAAACTATTATTGGGAACCGAAAGAATATCTACTCAATTTCTTTGTTTGATTTTATCGCTAACCATTACATAAGTTTCAGAATTTTATAAAGAATATTATTTCTTATTATTTTGAAAAAGCAAAGTAAGTGAAAGAGTGTTAAACGAAACAAAAACTTTTCACACAAATTCATTTATTTTGAGCTTGAAACTACTTAAATGCACGTAGAATAATGCATAAAATCATTAAATCTTTCCCTACTCAACAAATTTGTTATAATAACAAAACAAACATTCTTCCCTCACTAGATAGAGCCTATATTAATTTAGGAGGCATTACATTCAAAATAATTAACTCCAGAACCATACTTTATGTTAAACATACCCGAAATTTGCGCGTCCCTAATTTGAAAAATATTGATATTGGAAATGATTTCCTTTCCCAAACCTTGTCCAAGTCTGCTAACTAAATATTTGGGGTGAAGAACATTCTTGAGCAAAACTTTAAAATCGAAAATTTGACGCAACTTAAATGAAGGAATGTATTTAAATTAAGTAGCTGGCAACAGGTTAATGAAGTCAAGCCAACCGAGATGCCAGGTGAGAATGCATCGGATTACAGACGAAAAAGGCCTGCAGGGTACAGGAGAACATTGGTTCTAGGGAACCTTAATAATGGAATGTTTAAATTTAATTAGAGAGAGGGAGGCTTTGTAATTTAGTTGCTTTGCATCTTTCCTCATTTCTCTGGCATTAATATTTTCTAATAATATTGCTAGACAACAATTGCCTTGCTGGTTTGGAAGGTTTTCGTTCCTTGGTTGCACGGCTGAGTAGATGTTTATTCAATAGCTAAAGTAGTTAGTACATTTGATTTAAAAACCCATATGTATTAACTATTTAACTTATAGTAAATTTATGTATAAATATTTGCGTCTCTTCATTGACAATTCCGAAATCCGCTTTTTATTTTTTTTTTGAAGGAGAGAAGCGTCATACTATATTTTTTTCATATTTTGTTCGTTAAGAGAAATAATTCTTTACTTTTTAAAGATGTAATTGCAAATGACTTTCCCAAATTCCTTTCCATCAATTTTTTTTTTTGTATTTAAATTTTGTATCTGTATATTTTCTACCAAATAACAGAGAATCGTTTAAACCAAAGAAAACGTAAGCAGTAGACAATTTTTACAATGCAAAAGGTTTACCATTTTTCTAATAGTCAAACAAATGAGCCTAAAGGGTAAGAAAACTTTATTTCACCAAAAGGTATTGCTATTTGAGGACATAATTCTCAAAAAACACGTCCAATAGTTGCTTTAAACGATTACAAATGATGTAGAAGCCCAGCTTTTATTGGGAGAAAGTAATCAATAGTCTACTTGAACAAAACCTTAGATGAATGGACTATTTTCCGAATAAACGGATTTTTATGTTAGCTTCTCCCACATAGTTTGGATACGTAATGTTTTTTCTCCAGTTTCGCCAAAGAATCCGGTAGGCAAACTTTTTCCCTCAGAAACCGGACAAAGTTTCTAAAACAGGCAATTTTCATTAGATTTTGTCTTCAGAAATGTTGATTTAGTATGTTTTAATTCAAGTTTCGCAATTGTTGACTTAGACTTCTTTGTTTCCTGGGGCGGGTTGCTAGAGCCACATAGGGGTCGATATCCTTGAGTTCTTCTCTACGCATAGACTTCAGCTCGAAAAACTAAAATCCCAGTAGACTCGGGTTGGAAACTTCTGTAACGATTAAAAGGATTTCTTCTCTGGCTGATTTCTAAGAATACCTGGGTTCCGATGGAAACTCCTCAATGGATAAAAAATGCTTAGCTGTCTTCTTATTCGTTTCTCGAGTTCGCCGAGAAAGTGCACACTTGTAGTAGAAGAACTAACTCTACGGAGTTCGAATATAACTAAATTAGCTACTTTTCTCTCTATAAAAAGGTAGTAGAATTAGTCCAATTTATCTGTTTGTGAACGTTGGTATGTAGTTTTTTACAATACAAACCTTTAACGTGTTTTGGGTAAGTCAACCTAACTTTTGAGTTTTTAGGTTTAAGTTTCCACTAGATTAACGATTTCCAATACAGATCTGTTCTTCTAATGATTTTCCCATTGATTGTTGTACATTACGAGTCGATATTTGTTAATAAGAAATTGATGTATTTCAAATTTTATTAAACTTATTTGTGTGTTTGAACTTTTGTTTAAAAATAAAAAAAGTTTCAGAGTGCATCCAAGTTACCAGAAAACAAAACTTAATTTCTCTGAGTGTGATGTTATTATGACTTAAGAAGAGTTTTTTTGTATTATGTGTATGCAGCTTACTTATCATGATGAAAAGTTAGGAAATCTGTAACCAAAGTGTGAAGACAAAGTTAAGCATATATAAACCTTTAATCAGGCCTATAGTTATGTATGGAAGCGAGTGTTGGACCCTCAATAAAACAGAGGAGGAAAAACTGCTGATCTTTGAAAGAAAAATATTGAGGTAAATATTTGGACCAATTCAAGAAAACAACGTGAGGAGGATTCTTTACAATCACGAAATTTACAAAAAATATGACAAATTTGGTGGGACCGACATTGTGAGAACTATCAAGGCGTCACGTATTAGGTGGCTGGGCCATCTCTTCAGATATCCCGATGCCGCCCCTGCCAAAAAAGTGACTTTCTCCAGAATTGAAGGGATTAGACGAAGGGGAAGACCACCTACAAGATGGATGGATGATGTTGAGGGGGACCTCAAGCTACTGGGAATTAACCGATGGCGGGCCGTAGCACCAGACATGGCCAGATGGAGGAGAATGTGCGAGTCAGCCTTGGCCTGTAAAAGGCTGTTGAGCTTTTGAAGAAGAAGAAGAAGAAAGTAACATTGTACTATTTGGTAACAGATACACCATACGCAAAAAACCCGCATTCAAAACTTTTGCGACAGAAGCTAGTTATAAATGAGAATTTAGGTGTTTAATAAACGTCAGCTTTTCAACCAGTAAATAAACTATACAAATTAAATTACATCGAACGACGAATCATAAAACTTGCATCCTAATTTTAACCAATTTAAATTTTTATTCGGAAAGGTCTTTAATAGTTTACTATAGAAGAAAATGCATTGATGATCTATTCAAAAGATTTTAAAGTATCTCATTTCTTGAAAAATTTTATATCAAAATCCTCTTTACTATATGATAAGGAAAATTATTCCCACAGATCCATCATAAACGTGTAAGGTGATGGCATTTATTCGCGAAAATATCCGCATGACCTCTTTTGACGTCTCCAAATTAGTTCAGGAAACGAGAGGAGAAAGTTACACACGAAAGAATTTTTATTTTGTGTTAATAAGGCTTAATATTTTTCATACCTCCAGTTCATCAAAAGCACGGGGCATTTCAAATCCTTCATTATAAAGTCAGGAACTCTTCAAAATCCAAGGCAGAAAAAACACCTTTTTTGCCGATATGAACCGCTTCTGATTCGGTTACCCCATCGAGTACTAATATTTGTATTGAGTACTCAAAGGGGGGAAATTTTTCCGGGATTGACGTATTAACATCCCCCGAACCCATCAAAGTTTCTGGTTTTCAGGCAGGGGGATGTTTTTCCTCCTTGTTTACTTACCTCATTGCAGATATTAAAGTTTACTAAAGCTGCCCTTTTGAACTTCCATCAACTTTCAAAACTGATACTTCACGGACTCTGGGCTCGGTTTAGCTTAATGAAGGATATGCAGCCGTATTTAATTGGAGCTATTGACTTAAGATGACAATAGCGTTGGCTCTTTTTCAGTGCGAAGCTCCCTTGAAAAAGGGTGTTTGTTCTCTGGGGTAAATTCACCACAGCCTTGTCACTTGAATACATGCCACTGTGTTTGCATTCATCCTTAGCCCTGCAGGCTAATTTGTCAAAAGGCCGTCGCAGGAATTAATATGGAAGGGGGAGTTTTTGTGAGCTATCTCTTACTTTTGAAGCATGCCATGCATTGCTCTGCAGCCATTTGTTCAGACTAGCCAACTGGAAGGATCTTTTGAGTTGTTTTTTGGGGGAGGGATTTAATTTTCTCCTTAAGTCGAACGCTGGTTTGAACAACGGGAATGTTTGGAGAGTGGAAAGAGAGCCGAGGAATACTTCTTTATGGCGGAAAGGGTCTTCTCTTTCTTAATCGGTAATTTTCCTTTTTCCTGTCTTATCTATGTGTGGATGTTTTTACAAAACGACGATGGAGTGTTTGCAATAGATAGAGACATCGTTGTCAGATTGTTTATTAACATCTTAACTACTGTTTGAGGTATAATTTAAGCCCAATTTAGTATTTTTAAAATGTGCCATTGAATAGGCTGTTAAATGGAGCATATTTTATCGATTGAAACAGCTTCTTGGCCAAGAATTGAGTGTTTCAGTTGTTTTTACTGAATGCTACTATTTATTGCGTGTGAAGTTAAAACTCATTTTGCTGATAATTAGAAGTGTAAAAGCGATGCAAATACGAAGTTATTTAATTTAAGTATACATATAAGGTATCTTTCGAAATCGCTAAAGATTTTACTTCGATGATAAAAGTCATCATTTATCTTATACCCGCTATGAAATTTTTGCTACTTTTTATCATCAGTGATAATTAATAAAATTATAATATCATAGTTTTGCAACGTTTAATATTTATAAACCAAATTTTCAAAACAAAAATTGTTCAGAAAAATTATTTAAAGCATTTAAATATTAAAGAGAAAGTGATAAGAACGAAATTTTAAAAGATAATATTACGCCAAAAAAATTTAAACCAAAAAAAAATCATGGTCTAATTCAGTGTTTCCCAACGTGGGGCGCACACGCCCCACCGGGGGGGCAATATGAATTTCTAGGGAGGTAATTTGAAATTTTTCAACCAAATTGCTCCCCAGGTGGGGCATGGGCCACCAGGTTTTATTTACTTTTCAAGAAGGATTTTCGAAAAAATAAAGGACAGGGGGGGCATGGAAAATTTAGAAAGGCTTTGGTGGGGCATGGACCGAAAAAGGATGGGAAACACTGGTCTAAATCATACATGGATTGTAATTAACTTAAACCAACAAGATCTGTGTAAGATCACACTTAGTGTAGTTGTTTTTAAATTCATTATTAACGGCCGTATTCACCGGTAACTTAATCGGTGGTTAAACGGCAGTCAAGCTTATGTCTGATTGGTAGTTAAAGAAGGAAAACCAGCTCTCCGGTTTGACTCTCGGTATGAACCACCCCTCAATTTACCAGTGAATACGGTCGTTAGTTTATAATATGAAAATGAAATAAACTCGTTAATTAATAATTTTATATTTCCATGAAGAATTCCCCCATTTAGAGGTTTAATATTTCACCTAAATCGAGTAAAAACGCCGAAGTTGAAAATTTTTAATCATTTAGTGTGAAATGCAAGTGATTTTTGTGAATGATTGGGGTGAATTAACAGTGTTTAACCAAACTATTTCGATTCAAACCATTCCCCGAGAATAATACTCAGATAAGTTCGCGTGTGGGCTCGAATATCGACCGGCCGACATACTAAGAAGAAATCGGCGAGACAAAGGAACCAGAGAAGAGGTCCGGATAACCCCGATGCATTAGCGGCGGCCGCGAAAACACCGATTCTCGACTTTCTCCATATTAGCTCCCTTATTTTTCTATTCCAATAAAGGGAATGGATGGACGGGCGATTCGAGAAGCCGTGGGAACCGGGCCTGCTGTTGGTGGAGCCTTTGGATAGCAAACACGTTCCGCACTGAGTGCTTTATTGCACACCGTGTTTGCTCCCAGAATTGGGGAGGGGAGGCTTGTCGTCCGTGTACGAAGGGGAGCTGAGATGCGGATTGGTTATGCAGAAGACGATCAGATTTTTGGGTGGAATCCCTTTTATAATAGAATCTGAATAATAAGTGTTGGGATGTGTTGTAATGTGGTTAAATTTTTTTTAACGCAATTTTGATGATAGTTATGGTGTGGAAGAGGTGCTTTAGGTGGTACATATTGCAGGCAAAAAAATTAAGTTTGTAGAAAAATTCTTACATTTTCTTCGATGCTTTGAAGTTTCAAAAAATGCTATTGAATATCAAAAAAGAAATATTAAAACTCCCCACTTTGTTCATGATTTTTTAATATGTATTACTATTATTGAAGATATAATGTCTCAGGATTTTTTAACACCCTTCTTTTAGAGGTAATATTTTTTTTAAAAACATTTTAGAAATTCTGTAAAGTTGTTTTTCCTGAATTTTTTTATTCAGATATTTTTTATACTCTAGAACTATAATAGTACTATAGGATGATTTCACCCTCACTTTGTTCGTAATTTTATTTTTTTAAATTTATATGCAACAGGACCAAGTAAAATTCCCAGTTTCCAAAATTTTCAAAAAGTCAGAATGATTTTTGAGAAACTTTTTTTGATGTTATATTCCACCTTGGCAAGTTTACAACGCTTACAAAGTATCCCAAAACACCTTAATGTCACTAAATAAAAAAATCACATAAATATCTCAATGCTTTGAATTTTGCCCTAATCCAGAACTGATTTCCCTAGAAATTAAAGTAGATGAAGAATCTAATCCATAGAAATCGAAACTCCCTGATTAGGAATCACTCTTGGGGAAGATTCCCGAATCCAGGCTAACAGAGGCTTCTGTTTGATTGCCAGTGGTAATGACCCTCTTGGGTCGAATTCATCAGAGGAGCGACCGAATTTTAAAAGCACGTTTCTGATAAGGCCACTTCGAAGCTCTTACGAGGAATCTTATTTTCCAGTGCACATTACACGACTTGATCGATTTATTTTTGTGCAGTATTGAACCCAACAAAGATTTTTGAAGTAAAAAGTGTCCGTCTCTTTTGTAAATGGATAGGATAATCGTTTTTTTTTATCGTTTGATTCATATTGGTGGCTTGCCTTGGGTATATTTTCTTTCTCTCTCTCTGTCTGTAAAAGTTCTGTTTGTGTTTGTCTTACTTGACGAAGATTTATAAGCGGATCCTTGGAATCAAGCACACAAGCCGGAGAATATAGTATGTGACCAGTAGAGTGATCCCAATTCATATTGGTATTTGTTTACGGGGAAACAGTGCTGAGACTGGGGGGACGCCGCCGTGCCCCAAAATATTTGGTTCCTGGATCATTTAATAAAGAGGTGAGTCTCCTAAATATGTTTCGACCAACAGTACTGTGGGAAGAATAACTTCATATCATAATAGTATTTCAAAATTATACAAACGTGTTATTTGATTATTTTTAATAGAGTAACTGTAAAATTAATTTGCTCTATAAATGTAAATTTTCAAGTAATAATTTTAAAAATCTAAATCACGGATAAAACAGCAAATTTAATAATTAGGCTTTTATTGAAAGATAAGCCCTTTCGGCACCATTCACAAACTACGTCATACCCCACGTCTCAACTTTTCTCATTTCAGGGACTCCCCTTCCCTAATGTGAATAACTTTTTCATAAGTGTTTTAGAGTTTTATACCATATTAAAAAGTTTTTTTTTTTGCTTTGTTAAACATAATTGAAAAAAGTACCAAAATAAATTTAGATCAAAGAATGCATAATTGACCAAAAATTATTTATCGTTTTGTCTGGGTTAATCGTTTAATAAGCTGGTTTTGTTCCATGAAACTAACAAATCCTATTTAATTCCTATCTAGGGCCAAATGCAACTTCAGTAAAAACGAGACAACCAAGTACAAAACGTGTCAACCAGATCATCGTGGTAATAATAAACGAGTGTTCTAAACGTCAAGTTTTATTATACACACACTTAAATCAACCTCGGGTGGTTTGTTTATATTTTGCACATAACTTTTGATTTAGAACCATTTTAACTAAAATAAAAAAACCTTACTTTGATTTGGTTGCTACGATTTTAACTTGTTTTCTAAAGCTGCAATTGACCCCTTCTCTTTAAAACCGGGTTATCCGAGCTTGACAGCTAGCAGGTTCATATGTATGTATTTCTTTTGAGTGGATAAAATTAGTCTTTAAAGGAATTAGGTTAGAAAAGTCTTTTCTCGAGAAAGAGATGCAGAGAAGGCAACAAAAACAGAATAAACTCTCTGTAAGGCCTCCTTGCGAAGCGGGGTCCAATTTTTCAGCCGTGGTGACAAAGATGGGCAATTTTTTAAGGCAGTCCGGCTGACGGGTGGAGTCTAGAGAAATAGTTTCTTTTGCTAGAAATGAATGGGGGATCTATTCATTTTATCAGGGATGCTTGAAAGGTGCCACTATTTGTCAACAGAAGACTCGCATATTCATTTTTTTAATAATTTACTTTAGTACTACTTAACGAACTTGCAAGCGTTTAGATTTAATGTGAACTGCTAGGGAGTAGAGAAATCCTGCATGAAAAAAGCGTTTTTATATGTTTTTTTGGTTGGTATCAAGTGTTCAGTTTGTATGATTGTTCATTTTAAATATTTTTGGGTGAATGTTTATTTGTATAACAATTTGAAAGTTTTATACGGATAATTACTCGACTCCGCTTAAAATGATCACCTTTGTCCAAGAGTAGAATGATAACAATATCCGATTGGTAACAATAAACGATATTTGACTCTAAAATGTTTTAAACAGTGCAACTCGAGTTTTGGATTAAATTTACAATTATGTAGTCCTAATTGAAGTATTTAAAACGATTCCCTAGTTTGTATTTTGCAAATTATGCATTCTTAAAGAAAAATATGAGTGGAACATAGTATACTATAACTAATAAATAAATGGCTCATTTTGTATGTTTATGTGTTGAAATTGGTATTCAAATGGGAAAAAAGGAGGTTTTTAAGGAATTTCACCAAACTTTGATAACATTATACAGTAGATTCTCCTATAACGCGCATTCCTATAACGCGAGAGAAATTTGGCTACCTTTTTTTTCCTATAGCGCGAAAAAACTCGCGTTATACGAGAACCACGCCATCCAGTTATCTGATGTTAAGCTTAAAAATTGTGCGTGGTAATCGAACCGTTATCCCTACTACAGTGTTTGTTTTATAATATATTTAAGTTATTTGGCATCACTTACTTTAGCAGACGATAAATTTTAACATGTTTACAATTATTCTAGCCCTTAACCCCAAGAAACTGCGACTATGAAATAATTAAATGGAACGTCCGGTTATTTAGGTGTAAAAACTATGGAATCGAACAATTGTGTCGCTTAAGGTAGCATACATGGGGTTATTATTCTTATCTAGAATTCACGTTGTAGGAGAGGTTTCTTCATACAACGCGAATTCCTATACCCATGTACATGGGCGTAGCCAGGGGGGTGCAGGGAGGGGCAGCCCCCCCCCCCTAAATTCTCAGTTCTTTATTTTTTTTTTGAAAAACTTTATTAAAGCAACAGTGTATTAGTACTCTCTATTAATAGTGTGTAAAAGTACTCTCCATGGGGTATGGGGGGACCTGGGAAGTAATGTTGAGTCAACCCCTAGTCACTAGTATTCGCAACATCAAGAGCAAAACACATTAATCGCGTTATAGGAGAACCTACTAATTGAAATATTGATATCATAAAACGACGCATTTCCCATTAAATTAAATGGGAGTGATTGGGACTGGTCAATTTTGATAACATTAACCGTGGTCAAAATAAGCGGAGTCGACTGTATTTGGTTTGTTTGGTTTACTTACGAAAAGAAATCAAGTCTCAAAAACGTCACTTTTTTGTCATAATTCATAACACAAGAAATACTAGAATTGTGTGTGTGAATTACGAGCAGTTTGGGGAAAATGTTAGCCATAAGCTTTTATGCCGACTTGAGTCCTATATAGAGGCCACTAGTATTAACTGTCATACAAGTTATACTTTTCATAATTATTAAAGTGATTTTTCCTTCACTCTTTTTATCCGTTTTAAGATGTTTCCAGTAGGAGATGGATTTATGGAATTTTAAATTTGATCCCGTGAGTAATAAAACCATGTTATGTATGTACTATATGGCTGAAACTAAACAACTCTCGCCTGTTAAAAATAAATGGAAAAAAAAATAAGTTTCTTTTTCATAAAAAGTAAAGTTATTTGGAAGCTTTTTTATTTGGAAGGGAGTACATTATAATATATAATAATATAATCATATAATTATTATAAGTACATTATAATAATATAATAATCTTATTATAATGAGAGCAAGTGCAGTTAGTTCTCCTACTCCGTTATGTATTACTTATCAAAACAGTTTTACTAAATGATTTTTTAATAAAAACATTAGTAAAAAGTAGATATTTTAAAATTATTACAAACAATTTCAGGTTGCGTATTGCAAAAAAAAAATATCGGGATGTAAAAAATATTGCGTCACATACTGCGCGTGTATAGATTCAGACTGAAATAACTACTGACTACCTTGTCCGATTTGCTGTTGTGATACTTGCGTACTCAGTGAAAACTTTCTTAAGTTAACATGTGTGCATCATATCCCCTGATCTTTGAAATTGGGTTGAAAACTCGTTTATTTTGACAGTGAAAACGAGTCCGTGTAACTCCAGATTATGACTTAATTATTTACCAACAAGCGTTAATTCGGCGCAAAAGAAGCGGTGTTCGCTTATTTACCCATCTGTCGCCAGTTCGCAGTGGAGTTCCTCCTCCTAATCCCCGGATCACGAATTCCTTTGCTCCCTATTTATGATTGGTTTCTCATTAATATTTACAAGGTTAATCGTATTACATAACTCAAATACTAGGTAATTATTAACGCCGAATAGATGACGCTTGTTTTCAAGCGTAACTCCGTCTCCGAGCGCAGTGTTATTATCCCTGCTGCTGGTTATTATAAATTTAAATTATTTTCTCTGTTCGCAGTTGGGGGAACATATACTTTACACTTGGCTCCGTTGACTGTTTGCTAGAGAGAACTCTGGGAGCTAGATTAAACTATTTTTGCTTTGGTTTAATCTCTTCAATGCACGAAAAGCTACTTTAGTTAATTTTAAGAGTTAAAGTGTAAACTATTCCTGTGTATTAATATGGATGTTCAATAACAAGGTCTTAGAATAAGGTAGAGCAAGGCTTCAAGACCTTTGTTATTATTCATGAGTTGATAATGAAAATGTTTAGGCACTAATTTAAGTTTAAACAAGTACCAAAATTATATAACTTAATTGTCCTGTTCGGGGCTTGACAAAACTCAAAATTTTCACTTTGAGGGTTGGGTCTCGGTAGTCTAGAAAATACATGCCCGAATATAACTAGTTATGAGAAAATCTGGAATTAGGAGGGAAAATGCTTTCTCAATTTGAATTTTCATAATTCCAAGGTATGTCCAGCAATGTAATTGTCTACCATAAACTTGCAGTAAAACTAATAGTTTTATAAGTTTGGTTATGTAAACAAAGGTTTATTTATTATTTATTTTTTTCCATTGATAGGATGGTAAAGGAGAAAAGCACGACTCTAGATAACATGCCGATGAAACGGTTTATAAGGTAAGTTAATACTATGTTTTCCTACTAAATAGCTTGAATACTGTAAACTTCTGATGATAGAATTTTGATGATAAAAATTGAACCAAGCTAGTATACGTTTAACTCCCAGTCACCTTAATAATAAAAGGTGAGTTAAAAATGCACCACTTAACTTCATAACCAATTTATTTCATCTGGTCGAGAAAGTTAATATTGTCAAATTCAATCTATTTTTTTTTATGCAGAAAAATGAACTACTAAGGGACATGGTAACTTTTAAACTAAAATCTTTAAAATCATTGTTAAAAGTAACAAAACCTAAAAATGCTAAAATTCACAATTCAGTAATTTTTAAAAAAATATATACCATGGATATCCAAAAACCCATACCATCTTTAGTTACACATACTTCCAACAATAGTCAGAAAAAGTTTCAAGATATTTGATCCAATAGATAAAAAGCCTTAGCATTTTAAACAATGAAAAAGTGGTTCTGAGTAAAAGGACTTAGAAGTTTCCATTAGCCATAGACCTTAATACTTTTACACATGAAATTAACTTCAACTTGCATATTTTTCAATGAAAAGTTTTGAAAATTCATAGGATGATAGACGGATGCATAAATTATTAAGGGGACGCGGTACCTGTGTTTTGACAAAATTACGAAAAAAATTTTTTTCGTCCAAACTAATCTGTAGGCATCCGTCTATCATCCTATGAATTTTCAAAACTTTTCATTACTTTTAAAAACGATTGTAGTACTTATAAGTACAATCGTTTTTAAAAGTAAAAGTGTAAAATAAGAAATCAAAACGATCACCTAATCTCTTTAAAATATTTTTATTATAAAGAGTAACCATTTAAACATATTTCGCTGTCAAAAAATATAAATATACCAGAATTTTTCATCATGTTTAGGTAAAATACGAATCATACATGGGTTTGCTTTTTGACTAAGGGGAAAGATATGAGAAACTTCATTCCCCTACGAGTGAAGGAAGTCTATTCAATTATTCCGTACATTTCGACAAATATTATTTTCGGATCCTTTGAGCGTTTGAGATTTTATTCAGTCGAGTTGAGACAGTTTGATTCCTTTGAACAACATTATCTCTAATACGTCTTGACATTTCACCCGTTGCTCAATTTCAGGAAATTTTGACGCTAGACTGCACGAATCTTTCTTAGAATTTTTAGTGAAGGAAATCTGTTTTTTTTCATTAGGACAAATTGAGAGATTTAGATTAATTTTATCGAACTGAAGAAAGTTATAGAACCAAAGAAAAACCGTGTACCAAAACTTTATTTGTAATATTATGGTGATGAGAGAGACTATGCAAACATCTTGAGTGTTATTCACGCTAGATAAGCAAATTAAGACTGTTAATGTTACAATTTTATTTTTTGTCTAAATCTAGTTAAATTCGGTTGGGAAATACAATAGGATTTACTGAATGTTTTAAAAGATAAAAATTCGGTTCCCGATACATTTTAGTTGTTACTAGGAAAATTTTAAATATAAATATAAAGGAAAAAACCTTTTTTAAAACGTTATTAAATCTTTTGAATGAATTTTCGCATTTTTTTCTTTTGCTTTTTACAAGTTTTTCTTCTGTTTAAAAGAATAGTCAGAATGGTATAATGTTCCTTATTCCTCTAGTAAGTTGGTTTTTCTGCATACTGCATGCTGTAAAGGAAAAACCCATTCTACAGGTAGAACTTTTAGTCAAATGGCTTGCAAAGTTGCAATGTAGTATTTCGTTATCAGGTTTTCCAATCTACTACTCAATGTTAAAAGGAAATAATTTTTAAAAGGATATTAAACCTGCGAAACGAATGTTGTGACTTTTTGTGTTTGTTCTTTGTTTTTCTTTTACCAAAAATAGTCACAATGATTACACATTCACATTATGTTTCTTATTCCCCTCGTTGTAAGAAGTTTTTTCTGCATATTGCTTGCAATGAAGGAAAAACTCGTTCTACAGGAAACATTTTTAGTAAAATTCAAGTTTTCCAAACCAAATCCTATATTCTCTATCAATTGAAGAAAAGCTATTTAACAATTAAACTTAAGAATTAAAATGGTATATATCTGAAAAAAGTCGTACTGTAGTTACTTTATTTAAGGTAACCAAATTGTTATAAAACTGGTTTCGTTACTAAGGAGTTGATGATGTAAAATGACGCCTATACAGTAAAAAAACCCAACAAAAACACCCAAACTTTTTTAGCATACATAACTTACTAAGCATTTACATACAATGCTCCGGTTAAAATAAACAGTTTCGTAGAATTCCGTAATTGTCCTTCCCCAATTAAAATTTTTAAATGTTTTAAACACATATTGCGCATTATAAATTCCTATCTAAAAGCTGAAACTCTATTTAAATTAAGCAGAAAGCACAACAGTATAAGAAGGTATCTGTATGTATTACATACTAAAGCCCATGGGAGGCAGGAAATGTTTCAAGACATTTAAATTTTTGGCCGAGATATGTAGAGAATTAATTTTGGGTTTTAATGAAACACTTCAAATCTCCAATTTTAAGGGGTAAAACTTTTTACCCAACCTTTTTGAACACACTTATTCTACATAAAGGAATTCCAAGGCTTCTAATTGGCAAAACTATTTGCATATCCCGCTCCACTTGAAAAACTCCTCTAAAAAGAGCCCTCTCGAAGCCACCTAATTGTGTTCCCAGGTGGCACAGTGCCGCTAGACATTCAAAGGAGGCACCGAGATCGATTTCCAAGTGGCACATTATCCTCGGCACAACACGCTAATTTCCAACAAGCACCGCTTCTCTCGCCCTAGGTATATCCGTCAGTTGTCTTTATTCACCGCTTGACTTTTCATAGCGGCCGATTGTATTTGCGATGCATTTCCCGGGGGCGAAGAGGGGACAGTCCTCATATGCCCTTCTTATTTGCCGCGAAAAAAGGGACCAAAGAAATTGGTCCCGGAATACATTAACATGAGGAGTCATTTTCGTCCTATCGCGGCACCTGGGGCTAATCTCGATAGAATAAGAAGTGGCGCAGTTAATGGAACCCTTTGGAATCATAGAGATGAGAATGAACCAGGCAGTGCATCGGATGGTGCCCAGTGTGGCAAAATATGGGGAGTAGCTGAAAAGAATATTATTTCTGAATACGGTGACCTGATCCATGCTTGAGGGATGTAATTAGACTTTTAATTCGGGGAAGGGGGCCTGGATGAAAGTTATTCTTAGACACTTTTTCCAAATAATGGTTAAATGTAGCTTGCCGGAACTACTGGAATGTAAAAAGATCCTAGTATTTGAACGTATTAGTACTGATAACTATTTAAATTTTGAGGGTAACTGTGATTTCAATCAGTACCATAAAATGGTGATATAGGGCCCTATCCTTGCAGAATATTTTGAAATTTGACCCTTAAAAGTAATGTTTTAACTCATTTTTGGAAATTTGTGAATCTGGATTGACACCAGAGAGTGAACCGCGCTTAGCTTCGTAACATAATTTTCAAGTAGGGAATAGTTGGTAAATACACTCTTGAAAATTTCAGGGGGGTCCCTATGGCCCTCTACTTGTGGATACTGTGCTGGGTGATCTTATTCTCTGGGTAAATCTGAGTCCTTAGATACAGTTAAAATGCGAGCATCATAACACAAATAATAAAATAATAATAAAAAACTTCATCTCTACCATTATTATTAGAAACTTTATTTATTAACACAAAAATCACAAGGCAGAGACATTATAATGCCCAAGGGGAAGTGTAAAACAGGTAATTCACATACTGAAACAGGGTTCATTTCCATTGGCAACGCAACTTTAACGCAAAGTTGACGTGGGTGAATAAGATTAGCGTTCAAATATGATTCACGTGATCAGAGATATTTTTAACTCCTCTGAGAGAGTATTTCACTCCTTGAAAATCGGAATTACTCTTTAAAAAACTAGACAGGAGTATTTTCACTCTTTGAATTTTTCACAAATGTTTAGCTTAACCTTCAGCCACGGCATCCTAATTATCATACTTTTTAATTGTATTTTCATACAGAAAAAGTAAGCGTTTTTAATAGAAATTTTGTGTCTGTATATGTAGTTTATGCTATTTTCGTATTTCACTCCTCAAAATTGAATTTCACTCCTCCTAAAAAGTCCAAGGAGTATTTTTACTCCTCCAAAAAATCCTAGGAATAACACTGCACGTGATAATATTTAGATCTTGATCGACGATCTAGCTGAGGTATATAATCACAATAAAACAGCTCAAAGTGTTCGCATTTGCCTTTCTGTGATTGGTTCATTAGTCTATGTTTTGAATGGCGAGCGCGGAGAGATCACTCATTTATTGTTGCTCGTGAAAAATGTCTCGTGCGATATTCTTCCTCATCTCCTCCGTAGCCGCTGGGCTTGCTTTGTGATAGAACGCTGTCAGGTTTAATCGCTGTTTTATCTTGCATAGATGTGTGCGGCTGCTGCTGCAGTGAATAAATATGATAGTAGGAGGCGTTTGAAAATTACTTTTTTTTTAGAAATTTTGTCAGGGTTACCAAACTGTGCGCTGCGGTGCTTGAGATTTCAAGAGATCCACGAAATATTACAACAGTATACTCTCGTTATCTCGAACTTTGATACCTCAAAAACCTTTATATCTCGGAAAAATATTTTCCCCTTTAAATTAAGTACTAATTAATTTTATATTTGGAGTAACCTTGATGTCTCGAAAACTCGATATCTCGAATTTGTTTTCGGGTCCCTTCGATTTCGTGGTTATACTGTAATATCTATCCAATCGCGTCCAATGTCTCATCTAGTTAAAAAAATGCTTCATAGATCAATTTTTAAGGTTTATTTTATCGATTGATTTGCCCCTCATGAATTGGGGTTAAACTTTAATTAATTTTTTTAAAGCTTTTTAACTCGCAAAAAAAAAGCCTTTAATTTGTCTAGAGAGCATGGTCAAAGTCTTTAGAGTTTTAGTCTCGAACACTTCAACCGATGGTGTGTTTTTTAAAAAGAGAGAAGAACTACAGAAAAATTTTACCTTCAATTGAGGTCTTTGGAATTTATACTAGTATATATAGTATGCTTTAATCGTTATCATTGTTAGTAAAATCATATAAGTTATGATAAGCATTGAAAAAAAACCAATTTCAACAGTTAATAATTTTTTTTATTGAAGTTTACATGCCTAGTTTTTAAATTGTACTGGTAATCAATTATTCAAACAGGGTTAAGAAATTCCGTAGTGTTGTACTAACCGTTCTTATTTTCCAATCATCTAATATAATAAAAGTCAAATCTTGTGGGTCTGTGTGTTTGTCTTTTATACAAATCTACAGTTTTCTTCCGATCTGCACCAAACTTGGTATACATACGTAAAAACATCCCATTTGAAATTTAGGCGATGTTTAGAAGTTCTAAAACGACCCCTTGACCCTCTTTTGACCGTTTTTATGGCCAAAAACGCTTATTTTTCTCCATTTTTAAACTTTTGGCCCGAAGCCAATTAAATACCGTCACTAAATCAAAAAAATTTATTTCATGATCGAACTCGTGTCGCGCAGCCAATGAAATAATCGAAACACTTTTTTCGTTATAAAAGAAAAACTAATCATGGTAAAAGTACAATATTTTACACACATATACAATTATTTTTTACAAAAATATTGTCGTTTCGTTTTTTAAAAATTCGAATTAGTTTTAGAATTATTAACATTCAAAGTTTCAATTTTTTCCCTGGTCAAACATGGCTACCGTCAACCTATACTTTCATTTGTTTTGTTACAAGTTTTATTTATGATGCTATGGGTTTAGTTGGATATTCTTAGTTGGAACCGGGATGAAAAAGGCGTTAGGAACACCAAGATAAAAAAAGTTACCGGGAACACCGGGATATGAAAAATTATTATCGGGAGAACCGGGATATAAAAAAATACCGGGAGGACCAGGATATAAAAAATACCGGGACCACCGGGAAATGAAAAAATACAGGGAACATCGGGATATGAAAAACTACTGGGAACATTGGGATGATTGGTAATTTCGATTACAGAAAATTAGACATATACTTGAGAAAACTTAAAAAATAAATTGATACACTCCCTCCGTGCAAGACCGGGCATTTCAGCTAGTTGTTTATAAACATCAACCTCCGTAAATCTCTAGTAATTAGTTGAAAAGGAGCCGGTTAATTATATTTAGCGATATAATCTTTGGCGTACGAATTCCGTGGAGATATTATTTTACTTTACAGATATCGGGAGAGTACTGACATTTTTTTCAAAACACCTAGCACCAGCAACAATCTTTCCCAATACCCATGCAGCAGCAACGCAACAATCGCGCTGTCTCCCAACCTTCGCTTCAGAAACCCTTTTGAGTTGCTTCAAGCGCACGCCTGAATAAGCTATGGGCTGGAATCATCGCCTCCTAACAAGATAAAAACGGCCGAGCCATCGTTCATCGCGGCGACACGAATCGTGACAAATATCCTTCATTCTTCTTCCACATCCATGTCTCTCGCTGCGGCGTAAACTCATGGACCAACAATAGAGCGGCGGAAGCAGAATGGCTCGTTGCAGATTCTTTAAGAGTGAATAGAGGGGATCATAGAGTTAGGAGGTATAGATGGAACATGGGAACTATTTCCGCATCGAAATGAGCGTGTTAACTTATCTCCTTCCATCCGAGCAGACCCGTAACTAGACTTTTGTTCCAGAGGGGTTGAGCCCCTCAAAATATTTCATACACTGCAAACGCACCACACAAAAATGAACATATTATAAACTCATTAAAGAACACTTTTTGTCTCAAATTAACACATTAATTAATTAATTTTGTGTTAGCTAGAACACTTTAACACTATTGTGTTGTGATAGTGATCTGGATATGTTTGAATGTGTTCTAAAATAGCGTTTAAAATAGGTTTAGAATCTGAAAGTGTTCTTAAATTGGGAACAAAAATACTACATATAAGTAATAAAACATCTTCTCTCACTTATTTTTTAGCGACACTTTCTATCTTTTTCTCACAAAATAATCGAAACGCCTTTGGTTAGGAGTGTTCATTATTGTGTTTACTTAGAATTGCAAGAGTGTTTCACGCCGTGTATCCCTTCTACGTGTACCTTATAGATTAAATGTAGTTTTTTTGAAATTTAATTTTAGTGTACCTAATCATAAAGTTGTTTAAAATACTGAGTTCCAAGCAAGCTGACGTGCGATAGACGTTTTGATATCCCGATTAATATCTGTTTGCTAAAAACTCAAGTTCAATCTGAAATTTCCACGCAATTTTACTGATCCTATTTGATAAAATGTTGTCGAGGGCTCTGATTTAACCGAGAGGCCGAGAGGATGTGATCTTGTTGAAAGGATTATCCTTTCGGCAAACAAATTAGAATGCCCCCGCCATGGCTGGGGAGGGCATTTTCAAGGAAAAACCTGCACATAAATATAATCATCAAAATTTTGGAGAGGAGGCGAGAATCCTATAATCCCCTTGGATTAAGTTCTTTGCGCTTATTTTTCTGTGTTGCTTCTTCGTAGGTTATGTTTTGAGTCGCTTAATAGTTGTAAACCTGTGAAATGATACAAATTTTAAAACATGAGTTATTGGGTACAAACGTTGGTAGAATTAAAACTATGTCAATGATTCTTAGTATTCCAAGTTTAAATGCTAAAACAGCTATATTTTTTCCCCTGGTATACAAATCTCATTCATAACTTTCTCACTTAAAGGAAAATTATTCGTGTTCTTATCCATTATATTTCTGTCCTGACTGTCGGAACTATTCTCCCTGAAATTCTTTTGCGCATGGTACTACTACATTCAGCCGTGATGTTTCTTGCCACTCTCCCTAATGGCCACAGGCAATGGTTGCAGTCGATGCATGCTCTAGTTACTATCTCTACTCTCAAGGATGGTAGGGATTGGCCATGCGATTGGAAATCGTAGGATGGGAATGATTCTGTTTCTGTGTAAGGGTCTATTGGCGTATGAGAGATGATCGTATGAGCCGGATATGCTCTTGCTGGGTATTGCATCAATCTATGCGGTTGGAGTTTGCGATCCGTATTGGAGGGGAGGTAGCTCCTCATGTAGGCAGTCTTTTAGAAAAGAAAGAGTATGGTGAAACAGTTTAAAGCCTTGATATGTTCCCCCTGTAAAGAAGAGAAAAATGGTTATTTTTCATTAAAGGGGACAAATGTAATATAAAAAACTGCAATGAACCTGGAAATGTCGTGAATGTTTAAATGGGATTCTTATGAACACCTCTAAACACCTTTCCTCTAAATAGTGTCTTATTTTCGAGGAAGAACGTAGTGATCAGAGTTAGTTCCCTATACTCTCTGTAAAAAGGAAAATCCAACGTACTTCTAAATAACTGGGACAAGGGAAAGGAGATTTTATGTAGGGAAGTTAAAATTTAAAATTTTATTTTAATCAGAAAATAACTTACTCCTTAGGCTGGTTAGGTTTATTAGGTTGGTGTGAGAGTTTTTATGAAGTAATTGAGTAATTTCGGACACGATGAACACTAGTTTCGAGTTCTACTTGTGAGTTGGAAACGTAGTAGAGAAATAGGGGTAATCTTTTACGTTTTTCAACAAAGTTCCGATTTATTACTCCATAATGTCTTACAAGTCATACAGGACAGTTACCTGCACTACTAAAGAATAAGGGGTCACCTAAAGAAATTAAGATATGGATAAAATAAAACGTGAATCAAAAAGCATCTAGGTAAAAAAATCTTAAAGAGAAAATATATGCTGTAAAACAGAGATGCTAAAGAGTAAAAAAGTTCAAGAACAGAGAGAGGCTCAAGAGCAAATGGAAAAGTATTTAAGAGCAGATAGAAGCTCAAGAGCAAAGAGATTCTGACGGAGAAAGGAAGACCATAACAGAGAGAGGAGCAAAGAGATTCTGAAGAGTAAATGATGGCTCAATAGCACAGAGAAGCTTAAGAACAAATAAATTCTGAAGAAGAAAGGAATTTCAAAGCAGAGAGAGGCTCAAGAGCAAATGGATAAATACGAACAGAAAGAGGCTAAAGAGAAAAGAGATGCTTAAGATAAAAGAAGCTCAAGAGCGGAGAGAAGATGAAATGCAAAGAGATCTTGAATAGAAGAGAGAAGCTCAAGAGCAAATATATTCTGACGAAGAAAAGAAAACCGTAAGAGAGAGAGGAGCAAAGAGATTCTGAAGAGTAAAGGATGAGCGATATCAATTTGAGTATTAATAACATTATGTGTACATTTTTTAAGTATTTCAATTTTAACATTTAATTTTTGAGGTTCTTTTCATTACAAATTTATTTTTGGGCCGCTTGTATTCAGTCAGCCTTTAAACCTAACTTATAGAATTTCCCGTATTATGTTCAAATCAAAACTCAACTATCACTTTAGATCTGAACCAAATCAGCTCTCCTCTCTCAATAACTTTTTAATAACTTATTTAATCATTCATTACTGTTACAAACGTAAAATCTAGAAACTGTTGGAAATATATCTTTTCAGCAGATCAATCGCCAGAATTATAATTAATAAAGGAGTTATGAATGTAGTTATTTAAAAATTGGTATGATTTATGAAATACTAATAATAGAGGTAGATATAATAATAGGTATCAGAGCTGGAAAGTTCTATCTCTTAAGAGAAAAGGTACATTTAATTGATGGAAAGTTTCCGAAAATAAAAATATCTATTAATATGATGCTGAGAACAAACAAATACTCAACGCTTCAGTATTATATGGCCTCAAGCTCAAATCTTCTTCGCTAAAGTATTTAGCTCTCTCAGACTCTACAGAAATGGTTGATTTGAACCCAAATAAGAGAGATCAACTTTCCAACCAAGATATTAAGTAAAAAGATAATTTCAGTGTATAAAATGAAGTATTGTGGTGTTACATCGTAACAACTCTGAAAGTAATCTTGCTTAATAAATTAAAATCCTTCCCTTTACACTTTGTTATCACCTCAACCGCGGTTATCAATTTCGGGGAAGACAAGTACCTAACAGAATGTATATGTGCATGCAATCAAACTTCACCTCGCCCCAAGACATCAAAATCTCATTGTAAGTCTCGCTTTTGCTCGAACGCATTTTCTTGGCCGCAATCTTTTGGCAAAAAGGGGGCCGCGCAGTGTAGCGGAAAGGGCGATAGGGATATTCGATTATGACGTAGTTGACCGTAGACCGGGGAACAGGGCTATCCGACCGTGTAATTGAAACCAGGGTTAGCGGTTGCGACGGATGACGGTAGATGGCAGCACGATATCTTTCATATTTTACTCCAAAAGTTGGGATGGAAGATGGAAGAGTAGTGTATTTTTTTATTATTTTGGAGTTCAATATGTTTATTATCCGTGAAATGATTGATTGGCAAGGGGTGGAATGTGTCATAAAATTTGGGAATATCTTTCGAATTAGGATGACACGATTTTCACGCTTCGAAAGTTTTCAGACTGCTGGAATATTTTGTTCGGACCCGCGTTTGGTAAAGTAGCGAAGAAATATTCATCAAGTTGCAATAACTATTTTATATTCCATGGGAAAATCAGCTAGAGAAAAGATGGGGGATCTTATTCCCTATCAATACAGAGAAATGTGTTTTAATTCTTATTGCAAGTTTTAAAACGAATTGAGAACTTAATGCAATTTATAAGATAATATCCGTAAAAAAAGTTAAAACAAAATAATTAAAAGAAATTTTAATAATTAATATTTTAGTTTTAAAATATATTATCTTTTTAGGGTATGGATGGTTAGATAAAATTGATTTAAATTTAGATTTAAAGTGTATTGCTAAAATTAAATTGCGACATGGAAAAATCCTGATTACAGGGAGTTTTCTTCCTTAGATATTTAAAATTAATAATGTAGGATATATAAATATAAGACAGTTTTCTTACTTCACAGGGCTCTTCTTGTTTAAACAATGGAATGAAATACTACTGGAAGTTAAAAGCTAAAGGTGTGCAATCTTTTTCTCTTATGAATATCCCTTCCAGTTTACTTTACTACAGGTATACGGACTTAAATTTTTTTTAAGGGTGATTTTACAACTATGTGTAATGTGTAAAGTAGATAATTAAAATTGTTACATATATCATATGATTTTGTTTTTCAGATATTAATTTAAGCAGAAAACTACATTGCTTCGAACAATGTTTTTTGTTTCTCTCCACATATAAAATCAGAAACGAACTAATAAATAAAAGAATTAAACAAAGGTTTTAAATCTAAAATTGGATTTTATATAAGGTTGATAATGAACTAATAATAGTTTGATAACCACGTGTGAGAAAGAATATTTAACAATTTAAACATTTTAAAGTTTTTTTTGTGTCCTTTGTTACATGCAAACATAGACTCTCCCATTATTATTTCATTGCTACAAAATATTTTCTACGACTAATTAAAAAATCTTATTTTACCTTCTATTCCTAACCCTGAAAAAACTTTTAAAGGCATTCTCGAACAATGCAGGATCGAAAGAGCTGAAAAGAGAGAAACATATTTAGAGAAAGCATTTTGACTCCCAGAAAAGGCACACTTCTCACATCGACTTATAAAATGTCCACCTGATCTCTCCTAAATATTTTCCTACGACAGAAATCGTGGCCCCCAGAAACATTCGCTTCAGCTTCACCCCATCCACCCTTGCATTGTAAGTCATTCGAAGCATAGAGTTAAAATTGGAATAGAGTGTGCTTGGAGGACTAGTATCCCCATTAAAGGTAACACTCAGAGCCAATTTTTAAAAATTGGAAATACAATTACTTCTTTGGTGTTTGTTTTGTTTTTTATAGATATTTCTATACTATACTCGACAGAAACGCTTCCTGAACCCAGTACGTCACTACGCAGAAGGAGAAAATGGGTAAACACAAAGCCTGTTGGGTTGCTAGGAGGAGTTACGGTACGAAAATCGTGATAAAATGACACTATAATATATACAATATACATGAGTTTAACAAAAGAATCATATTTTTAAATTGACATTCTCAATTTCACTCAAAATTCAGACACTGCGCTGGGAACTACTGTGTTTGTTTTGTTTCTCCAGGGTCAATGTAACGTTGCAGTCTAGTATGATTCCATCATAGTTCAGGATTCAATTGTTATTTAAGTCACTCATCTTAGACCGATAATACCGACATGTGTCATCACGCGATTTTCCATTTCCAAAGCCATTGTTGAAAAGTTTGTTTGTCTAAGTTTGTCAGATTCGTTTCTTAAATGAAATAGGTGAACCCTGTGTATTAATATGTATAACTCAATCTCAAAAGCCATTTCTACATTTTAGCTTGAAAAGGTGACAAAAAAAGATACACCATGCTCCTATTATTTGTTACTTTCTTTTTAGTGATAGATATTTCTAATGTAATAATGGTTCAAGCTCTGATAAACCATTATTTAAGTATAAACTCGTCTTAGAGCAAAAGTCACATCAACGTGTTATGAATGGTATGATAAGCGTTGTTTATCGGAATATAATACATAGATCGCAAATCTCTACAATGACGTTCAACCTTACTGGAACATACTTTTCTTAAAAAATAATTTCTTAGTTGTTACTGTATGTAATGAAATTTTTCCTTAAAATGGGAGGGATAGCAGTGGAAAAAACGAATCCTTTTAAGTATAATTCTTTGTTTCATTCATCCTCTTATCCTATCAGTTTTTCTGGGAGAGGAAGCAATTTTCTACTCTACCATCAAGAATTTCTTTCCATCCTATGGGATTTTCTATGCAACGGATTTTTTCTCCCCGTTGACCATGCAAGGTCATATGCCAACGCACTCTCTAGCCAACACTCTCTATGATTCTGAAGCGGAATTTCCTCAACCTGCTTTATCAGCCAATTCTCAAACTTCTCCCGGAGTTTGGAAGGAGTTGGAAATAATAACGGGGGCAGAGTCGAGTGGTCAAGGGGCTTTCCTCCGAAATATTCAACTGACCGCGTTCGGAAGACTCCCATTGCGGCTTAGTAATTTTGCATGGGGCTTTTTGCTGATAGTTGAACGCATAAGCTCGTTTTGCTTAACAAGCCAACCACTAGAAGAGCGCATTTGAGTTTTAAATTGAGTTTAGTGTTTCGACATTCCATGTAGAGAATTTTTCGCACTATTGAACCATAGGGAAGAAACGAAGAAGTTATAAAAGTACGTTGGTGAGATTTAGTGTGATATTGTGAGATCCCCTTAGAATATCCTATAAAATTTAAATACTAAATTATTTGATATGGTCCATGTATTTTGAGGGATTTCATTGTAATCGTATAGTTAGTAACATCCCGTTTTTGTCTTTTAAGGTTAAATAAATTTGAAATTTTTTCAAAATATTCTTTTTTGATGCAAACATAATCTGTATAAATGGCATTAGCATTTAAAATATTTTAAAATTACAAATTTATGAAACATTAATAGACAAAAAATACGTGTAATGGACTCTATAAAATTTCACAATTACCGTGAAATTTCCTTTCTTGCTTTTGCTTAAATATGTAAGCGTTAATACTGTTACCTGGTATAACATATTAGTAATTTGAATTAGTATAGTTTGATTATCTTAAATAGAACTATTACTTTCTGATAAAAAAAGTAGGTAAATACAGTATATATATAGAGAGATTAACATTAATTTTAGATGTAATGTTTTAAAAATCTTTAACAATTTGAACTTTTTTAGAATTTTAAAAATGAGACTCTTTGGGTTACACCTGAAGATGATTGCTATGTGTAATTTGCAGAATTTTAGAGGAAAAAACACCATGAAAATTGATGTCAAAATTTCAGGGGGGGGGGTGAACCTCTTAACCTCGCTCTTTGATACTGCCCTGTCTATCACTTTCAACATTGATCATGCATGGTATCTTTCTTTGCGTACTCTCGTTGTTTTGACTCTATTCTAAATACTGAGCGCCAGTCTCATCATAAATTGCTGACAAGAAAGCCAGCAGCCATTCATCAAGGGGGGGAGGCTGTGCCAGTCGCAGCTCCTACGATATCTATTTTGATTGCAGAGATAATTACCATGTGAATAAAGATATCCCCGGAGAGATTCCGTTTTCATCAAGGGGCTTAGGACCCTTCTTTTTAATGCATTAAAAATATGCTCGCGCAAATTCAAATACTTCAAAACCCATTAAGAACATACATAAATCCAATAAAGAGTATGCTAACTCCCGAAAAAGACAGATGATACCTCGGATTTTTTCACCACTTGTGTTAGTTGCTCTTGACTCTGAAAGGAGCAGGAAAACAAATTCTTATCATTAAATAGTGCTTTGAGAAGGAGGAATTTCTTTCTCGAGGAAAGAACCTAATGGAGAGAAAGCTGGAACATCTAAGGGAGAGTGGAAAATCTTTAATTTTCGCGGAAATAATGACTAAGTAATGGTCGGAGCTAACTAAAATAAAAGTGTTTTTTTCCTTGCTCTGGATCTGCTCCGAGGAATGTAAGAATTAAATAATCGTTTCTTCTGAAAAATTAAATTGATACTGGAGAAGGTTTGTAAAAAACAAGGAGTAGGAGGTTTTCTGGAGATTTTGAATTCTTCGCGTAAAAATTCTAACTAAATCTCATCCTTTCATTATATTAAAATAAATCGGCTTGAAGAAAAAACGCACATAGGAAATTCCGACGGTTTTTTTTGCTGGAAATTTTTTTAAGCACTTATCTTTTCAATATGTGGCAGTGTTTTAGTTAAAAAGTATTTCGCGAACTGTGTATAACCTTTCAGAAGATTTCTTCAGGATTAACAATTGGGATTGGGGAGAACATAAATATATGGTCTCTTGCTATGTGTTCTTTCTAACTTTCTTCTTCTCATATCTTTTTTACTTTTTTTACATAATTTGAACAAGAAAAAAACGTATTTAGGGGGGACGCCCCAAATATTTCGGGGAGGGTTTGACTCAATGTTATTTCTGAGGTACCCTCTAACGAGTACATTTATAACGAAGAGAACAGCTCCTTCTTAAACACAGAGTTTTCAAGAAAAAAAATTATGATTAGACTTCAAAATTTGGAGGGAGCTGGGGGACCTCCCCCAGAAAAATTGTTGAAACTTGCCCCTCAAAAGTAATATTTTAACTCATTTTGAGACATTTTGAGTTACACATAAAGAGGATTGCTCTTTGTGAGTATCAGAATTTTCAAGGGAAAAACACTGTATTACAGAGGTCGAAACGTATATTAACATAAAAATATTTGAATTCACCGTAGCATGCTGTAAAAAGAGTCAAGTGGTCACAGAAAGAACAGTACACAAATAAATTCCTATCAACACGCAATCTAGAAAACCTCTTTAGAGTAGCAGAGACATACGACATCTCTTGAGTTTTCCCATACCATAACTCCTTCCTCAAAAGCCACCATCTCTTCTTCTCCTCACTCTAATTACACTCGCAACAGATATCATTAACCGTAAAGGTGAACATTAAAGCACAATACGCCAGTCTACTACTTATCCTCAGGAGTATTAATAGTCCTCCCAAAGCCCACGGCATTAAAAATATCTCAAGTCAAGAATTGCAGGTAATAAATGCCTTTTAAGTGCGCTGATAATAAACATCCAGGCTTTCCGCAGAAACTTCATTATTCTAGGGAACTTTGCGACTATTAAGGTGAATAATTGGAAGGCCAGGGAGACACTCTGCAAGACGAACAGCCCGCGCAGAGCACTTGATACAAAATTAAATCTTGAATCAACTTATGGATTTACAGGCGGCCTTAATTGGGCTGGGTCCTGTCTGCGGTCTTTATTACAAATATCAACATAGCCTGATAAACCTCGCAGGAAATGGCTGCCTGCTCGTTTCGGAGAGGAAGATGAGAGTATTCAGGATGGAGTATTATTAAGCTGAAGGCGGAGAATATTAGGATTGCAATTCTGCTATGGGAGGAGTTCTGAAGTGTAGATGAATTCATTTTTGAAAACTTGACTTAATTTTGCTCTGTAAAATCATTTAAAGTCACTTGACAGTTGTAGCTTGTTTTAACAACCCATATGGTTTATGATATAGTAACCAGGTAACGAATATTTCAAAAGATAAAATGATACAGTATTTAAAATTTCAAACTAACAAACTTTTATTTTGAAAATCCCAATGGAAATTATATGAAAGAGATATCGGATCGTTATGTCCTTTCTGATAGAATGAATGAAAATTAATTTCATGTTTCGAAAATAAAAGAAAACGATGTAACTTAAAAGATATACGATAAATCTATTTACGACTAGTTTTACATTTTAAGAGATAAATTTTATCCAACATTTAGCTTAAACAGTTAAATCACGGTTTCACATACCTACCAAAGTTTTACATTATTTTCTATTACATGCATTAAAACTTAAACTCGTATTTTCCAATTTAAATAAACTTTTATTAGACTTTAATGGGGATACTGTTTAATCTCTATGGATTATACAGTTAGTCTCTAACACAAAAATACAGTCTATTATAATTGAAGAATCTATATCAGTAATAAATTTTTCGATATAAATTTTTATCTGAACATTTTAAATAATTTTTCACAATTGAACAGCTAAAATAAAAACATATTTTGTGTTTTAAATATTTAAATTATAACTTTTCTTAATAAAGCTCACACAAGGAAAATATGTTCAATGCAACGATGAAGTAGAATGCATTCTTTTCTGAATGGAAGTTGTAATTTGAGAGATAAAAGAAAATCTTGTATCAAGGGGATAGATGGAGGTAAGTTTTGCTAAATTTAACATTTCAACACACTTATTAATTTTGTCATAAAAATATGACCATTCCATACGTATAATCATTAAGTTTTATATTTTTACTGAAAACAATGGAAATAAATTAATTAATTGCAGTTTGTGTTTGCTTTGTAACTCAAATGTAGCAAGTCAGCAAATTTGTTGTTTTTGGTATTCGATGTAACTACCAAAACATTTCATTTCAGGATAAAATTTTTTAAGTAGATTATGTAACTGAAACTACGATGTGAAAGATTTCCTCATAAAAGTGGAAAACCAGTAGGTAATAGGTACCTACTTCGGTATTCAATGATCTAATTTCGGTTATTGGAAAACAATAAAAACCATAGAGCCCTATCTGTTTCCAATCTAAAACAAGTCTCCTTTTCCAAATGAGGCCTATTAATTTTCCTTTAACCGCAAGCATTAGGCTTTAACAAATTAGTCACAATTAATTGCACTAATGTGATATGAGTATCCTCCGTAATTAGGCCAGCTTCCATCCGAGATATTCCGTAATCCAAACATTAGATAAAGAGCGATATAACGCCCACGCCCATGCTATAGCTGCTCCAGAAATATCAGCATCGGGAAACATCCCCAGAATCAAAGAGGGAAATTTATAAAATAGTCAGTCCTATTCAGCGGCGGCAGTAGCAATTATATGATATCTAATAACTTTGAATGCGCTGTGACAGATTAAATTAGGGCGTAAAGGCTTCTGCTTGGCTTGCAAATGTGGCATTCGATACATTCAATTGATAAATGCGAACCGACTTCATTTGCTTTGGGCAGGGGATAAACGGTGCTAATTGCATAAACGTCGGGTTTTGATTGTTAAAATTGTTGGGGAGAGGCGGCAGATTGCTGTGTCAACACTTTAAAATCTATTTAGAATACCAGAGCTGATTACTCATTTCTGGGACTTAACCTGATTTTCATTAGGGAATAGGCACCGAGGTGGATTTATTTGCTGTATGCATGACGCCTATTAAAGGGTTGCATGTAGGAACTGGGAGTTTCTGCTGCAAGGGCTTTGAAATCGTATTTGAAGATTAAGTTTAGGTTCTTTCGTATCCTGAAAATCCCTTATATAAAGGAGTTCAAAACGCGGGATATATCAACGATTACAATATATAGGGTTTTCTACACCATAGTGTTTGTATTTCTTACTGGAGAAAGAGGCCATAAACATTTTTATTCATCTAATATATCTTGTTCATCCAGATTAAAATAACTTATAAGAATATTTTTTAAAATAATTTTTTTTTGCTACAGAAATCTGGTTGACTTTTAATGTCATGTTTGTTATATTTTGCTCCTAAAAGAGATATTTTAAAAAAATTGTTTCTGAGCATGTACTTTGACACTTTTAAACAGTTTATTTAAACAAACTAAATTCAAATTATTGTTGATACTCGTTTTTAGATCCTCGTAAGGAACATTCTAATAAGAATTTCATAGAATAGAAAAATTAAATGCAGTATGTGAGCATATACAGTTACTCCTGGAAGTATTCGTACATCCAACGAATTTATACCAGTATACCTCCTATTACAGCTAAATTACACGTGCAAAATCCAAACAAAAATTATCCTAACATAGTATGTTATTTTTCATTATCAGGTATACATTTATGTGGCTACTATAGCAGCAATTTGGAGTACTTTAAAAAATTAATTAAAAATAATTTCTCCGATCTAATTAGGATATTTTTATTGGTAAAATCGAAAGAAGATCCAATTAACCTAAAAATAGGACGATAAGCGTTTCCAAGTAAATCGATTGATATTTTTAGAGATAATTTAAGCGTTAATTAAAGTGGCCACTGTACCCATATACCTTAGCTACTTGAAAACTTATTTATAAAACATTTACAAATCAGTAAATCACACACTTTTTTCTGCTGTAAATTAACATTCACGTTTGTTATTCTTGTACTGTACTTGATCCCTTTTTGAAATTATTATTCCCTTAAAAAATTCTCTTAGTTTTGATTACATTACTTGTTATGATACGCAGAACCCGCCCGATTAAAAAATGTATCGAACTGAAAAAAATGCCCCCTCCCCAACATTGATGTAAATTTCTTTTCCAAAAGAACATGGCATTCCACTCCTCGAAAGAACGGCGGAAGGAAGATACATTGATTTATGAATACCAACTACATTTTGGCGAGTGTTGAGCGCAAATTTACATGAATTAGCATTTTTTCAGCTCATCAGTCGACGAGCAAACTCCCGTGTCGCGACGCTGTGTTGACTGATCTTTTAAGGCGTTCAAAGAAGACTCGCGAAAAAGGATGTCATCATTTTTCGCTGTCCAGGCCACACTCTCTGCGGAAGAATGTTTCTTTCATTTCGAGGATGTTTCTAAGTTTGAGAGATTTATCACTGCTCTCTACAATGGAGACTCGCGATTCCAGCTCTCGCGATGGTGACAGGTTAAGCGTTGGCCGGAATTTGCATTCTTTGGGTGGGAATTTTTTTCCTCACAAAGTTTGGTTATCTTTCTCCTAGTTTATAATAGTTTCTCTTACGGGGTCGTGGTTTTACTTGGGAACGTCGCTGCTTTTTGTTTGAGGTGTTTGTGAGAAAGTTTAGTTATCTGGTAGGTTTTTTTAGCTTCGCGATAAACTATCTGACGTTCTTTGGGTACGGATGCATGCTTGAATAATCTTATTATTTGTTTTTTAAGAGTGTTAAAGCAAAATACACAATTTTGGAAGTAACATAGGCTTGAGTGACTTTGAAAGAATTCAAATAAGACAAAGTTTAAATTTAAAATTTCGCACATTTTACTTTAGAATATACCAAAATTTCTGTACAAATACTGTCGAAAAAAGTTTGTATTATAGTTCTCCTTGAGTATAACTCATTATATGAGTTATTGGGAGTAAGTTTAATATGAGTCTTGGTTTTTGAAATATCATATAAATTTTAAATTACATATAATTTCTTAGCGTTAGAGAAGCTTTATTATTTTCTATTTTAATATATAATTATTTATTTTTATTAATAATACCCTTTACCACTGTACAAACCCTCTCAGTTTACTTCAATGAAAATTGAGAGAGAAAATTGTTTTTAGAAAAACAGGGTACAGTGATGAAATGAAGTTCGACAATTGTTTTGTGTCAAGAGGGTCCTGCTTGTAAGTAGCAATAAGTAGAACTCTAGACCAACATGTTTTTACTGCTCTACAATAGCAGCCATATAAATATGGTTTTCCTGTACGGGAATTTTTTTAGTTCCATTTTTTTACTCTTTATTGTAATTTTTAAGATTTATTAGCTAAGTCTTACAAAAGGCAAAAAAAAAGTTCTTGTGGAGAATTAATTAAAATAGTGTGGATTAAAACGTTGTTTTTATACTTTTTTTATTAAGTCTTACTAGTTTATATTAAATCTATTATGTTCTACATGATTGAAGAACGTTTCTTGAAGTAATATTTGTTTACGTATCTTTGTAACCTATTTTCCTGGATAAAGCATTGTTTCTAGGGTTTCTAGCAAGTGAGGTGGAATGGGATGGTACCACCTTTCTGCAAATAATTGCTAATTTACAATTTTATTATGAGTTAGAGTTGAAGTTCGAAAGATATTGCTTGTGCGATGTGAAAAAAAAATGCGCACATAATTTCTATAAGGAAACTGATTGCACAGATGATGAAGCTGTTTTAATGTATGAATTTCGTGAACACACTAAAGAAGACATAATGAACAAAAACTTTACCCGAATAGATAGACACTTCAAAGTATGGAAAAATTATTTTATCCGCATTTCTTTTAATTCGCATTATTTGTTCTTTCCTCTAACCATTCAGTCAGTCCCCTGTGCATGGGTCAGAAAGGAGAAAAAATAACCTTCTTTTCTGCTTTAAAAAACCCTTCTTTTCGTGAACTTGGAATGATATTGTACTTTTGTGATAATTAAGTTTCTATGCGTTTGTAGGGAAATTTTCAGCCCACTCTTAGTTATCTACTATTTTATATTTTTAACTCAGTATCAACTAAGCATCCCTTTCTAATAATTTTCTCGTTTTAATAGAAATGTCTGTGATAAAGTTATCAGATTAATACCTTTTTACCCTAATTAAAGCTAGTTTTTAATGGAACATTTTCTCATGTTACTGTGTAACAAAATTGAATATCAGAGTTTCACACATCACAGTTTACTTAGTAAGAATAAAAGTTTAAATCAGTCTCTAATGACTCTCAAATTACCATATTTCTTTCTGGAATAACGCCTTCAACTAACAAAAATATTTTTGGAGTTGAAACCAAAAGGAAAGAAAATATGATGCTTTTGTATAAAAAATATCACTTAAAGACTTTAGATAAAAACTGTTTTTGAAGTATATTTTTAGAAGCTCGATAGTTTAATGATTTCTTTAGTGATGTAGCCTTATTCGGAATTTAATACTTTAAAAGTAGAAATCACAGCATCGCACATAAAAACAAAAGGTTCTATTTTCTTTTCTGTCCCTGTTACGCTTCCAAAGGAAACCTCTTAAATTTCAGCGAATTTTTAATTAAGTCAGCATTTCTATGAATAATAGTTTATGAAGTTAAAGACGGCGTCTTTTTTGAGCTAAAACGATTCTCGTCCAGTTAACTATTTCCAAGTAATTAGATAATTTTTTTATTCTTTCCTTAAAAACTAAACTGTACATGGTTCGGTTTTAATTACAAGAAAGGTGAATTCTTTTTAAATCCTCCATCTTGATTAATGAAATTTGAACAATCATTTAGAGAAGTATACGATTACTGCCGTGTAAGAAGAGATATAATTTCAAACAAAAGTATCTCGCAAAATAAATAAATTTCAGATAATTAAATGCAGTTTAGAGAATTAGCGAAGCTTTCCATTGCGAATCTCTTACCGAGGAGACATTCTTTTTACAAATGGAGTTTCTTTTTGAATTTAATTAAAGATAATTAATGTTTAGTATGATTTAGTATTTTATTATTTAGAAGACTGATTAAAACATCGGGATGTATCATCACCAGTCTCGCGTGCATTAGAAGAGATCTAATTTAGGGAGATTAAACTACAATGCAACAGGCCAGAGTAAATAGGGACAGCGAGTTTATTTGCTTTAAGGATCTCTGCGATGCATTCTGCATTCAGGGGATCCGTTTGTTTACATTTCGCTTTCTCCGATTTGAATCATAGAGTTAAAGGAAATAGAGTGCGTGTACCAAGATCACCAAAACTATGTATACAGCCAGATTTCTTGCATGGAGTACATAAGAACTGCACTTCATCTTAATATAAAAACACAGGAGAATACGTACATAAATTTCTTGGCATATGACGCCTGATTCTCTTGAAAACTATGGGACGTAGAGGTACAGTTATGCAGAGTTTGGATGGTCGTATTAAAAGACGCCTATTAAAACTTCTCCCCCATAGCTCCTCAAATGAATCGTTTATTTCAGAAACATGTCAAACACCAAATTTTTAAAAACATAGTTATTGGTGGCATGGGATTCTTTTGGGGTAAATGCACATTTTAGTGTAGAAACTATTTAAATAACGAGCTTATTAAGTTTGATGGCAGCATGTCAAATTTCAGCTTTAGGGCAGAAACCATGTCTGCGACGTACGGGGAATTTCGTTTATGGAGGTTCATCTGCTGCTTGTTTGGCACTGCTGATTTTTATTATTAATTCCATTTAAACATATAACTGATATTAGACAAGTTCATTATCTTTATGTATGGTCCATCAGGCCAAAATAAAAACCATATTGTGCATGAATATCTGTGTCAAAGACATTTTGATAGTAAGTAATTATACACAAATTCCATGTTTGTATAGTAATTTCTTGTACATCTTCTTGTGATAGAGACTTTGAACCTATCAACCAGTTTATTTAAATGGTTAACTCAGTTTTGTTCGTTTTTCTCAAAACAACAAATTTGGTGTTTGACATGTTTTGGAAATACACGATTCAATTGCTTCATAGGCGTTTGCTACTTTTGCGTACAACACTATTCAGTAGGTTTTTTTAAATTTAATAAAGTAGCCCATATCAGACAAAAATTGGTCAGATCAGTATATATTCTTTTACATTTATAAGCTGTTTAGTAAAATACCGTTTAAAAAGAGAATAGAAGGATTCCTTTTGTATACATATTTCGAACTATCATAAAAGTTTTTCCCAAAGCAACAGAAAATACCAGTAAAGTAGTTTTAAACTGCATCATCGTGGATTCAAATTGGGACAGTTAAAAAAACTACCTTAGATAGGGAAAAAAAATTCGTAATGTTTTATCATTTCCATGTAGGATAATGGCTTTTTTCATAACCAATCCTTTTTTCATAGAAAGAGACTTTTCTACATCTCGAATTTTTTTCATAAAAGTTAGGATTTCTGTCATTTTACAGTTTCTTCATTCCACCCCTATGTTGGTTATCAAGGGTTGCAGTCAATGCGCGCGCGCTCTGTTAGCTATATAACTCTATGTTTAGAAGAGGATATTTGTTGGTGCGATGCAAATTTCAAATCCTTTTGCAATCTGAAACTCAAAACATTGTCGACTGTCACTGGATTACTTGATATTGTAACTCTGCAATACAGGTGAGTTAAATTTTGGGAATAATTGTATTACCAATTCATTACCCCTGCAAGTTCTACAATACCGTTACTATCTAATCGAAGTAGTGTTGAAATAATACTATAGGGCCCCCAAACTTCTTTGACTAATTGCTTGTCAAATACTTCGTGGTTCACATCGCAGAAAGAAAGGGTCGGATAAATTCAGTCTTTCAGAAATAAAAACTCTTTTTGAATGGATTGATTAGAAATAAAAAGCGTTTTTACTAATATTTTAAGATTCTTCGCTGAGATTGGGTTAAAACTCTGACAGTAATTCCAGATTGTAATTATTGATAATTCTGAAACGTTTTGATTTTTATTAAAAGTTAAAAATCCCATTTCCAAAAGTAAACTATCTAAAGCACATTCCAAAGTACTAACTGGTTTTCCTAACAGATAAAAAACCTCTGAGGAAAATGACATTGTATGAAAGAAAACTAAATATTATTTCTTTAAATATAAAGTAGACTATCATCCAAATGAAAGTCATGAGGATGGGCTGGATATTTCTCGCTAGGGCCATAGTTTGGATATATCTGGAGTTGACTAAAATTTTTAATAAAAAACCGCGCGTGTCACTATTATTTGAAAAAAATACAATCTCTGAACATCAAAATCACATGAAAAAATCCTACAGTAATTTAAAGCAGTTTCCAATAAATAAAAGTCCGTGGTTTTTCTTTTCTATCTCCAAGTGTTCAAGTAGTGTCAAATTACCATCGCGACAGGCATTATCGTTTCACCTATTTGCAATTTGGCTCAAAAAGTCATTCCCCTCCCCTTTCCCTGGCATCATTTAAGCCCTAGTCATAAAAGTCTTTAGCTTCCTATTTTTTCCGTCCCGCATTCATTTGAAACACACCTCTTCTGAATAAATTGGAAATAAAAAACTAAAGTAGGGAGTAAAAAATTCTCTTTCAAATCTATCTTCTTTGTTTTTAGTATGGAGCAATTTATTAGCTAGTCGTACTATTAGGAACGACTGTTGTATTGGACGCCACCTGGTGTTCGGATTGAAACTTAAGAGCCGAACACGCAAACTGCCTTAATAGGGTAATTTTTATGAGGCTCTCCCGCTATTCCAGAATGCATAAGGTCGCGTATTTTATTTAGTTATTCCTTTTTAATGCCCCGACTGTGTTAACAACTGATTTATTGCGCAGCGGTAGCATGGCTTCCAAATTTCTAGTACGTGCAGAAACAACTTAAATATTTATCTTGGGGACTTTTTTCCAGCGTTCATTGATACGTGGTGGGATTCTCCTGCTTGATAATTAGCGGAGGCATTGGAAAAGAAGGATCCGCTATTTAGTGGCCGCTGAATAATGAAGAGCTTTGTCCAAGTGGTATCTCAATTAGGATGAAAATGTTTCCAGCCTGCGTTAAGGGCAGGCATCGCATTGCGTTGGATTTATGTTTGGGCTTTAGAAAAACCGAGTTTTATTGATCGATAGAGATTCATTTCTTGGAAAAGAAATAGTATTTTTTTGTTACCAAGAATAAAAGTGGCTATAATGAGGTTCAGGGGTAGATACTACTCTAAACAAGACGCTAATCGCAGTATTTCACTTTTAGCCGAGTCTGCTCTGATTGGTTGATGGAAATTTCTTATGGAAAATATAAGTTATTTTTTATAAAATAATAACTGAACCCAGGAATTTCTGCATGACGCAAGCATCCTACGACTGCTCTAGCGGGGATTCAGTAACTAAATCATAATCTTTAAATTTCAATTTCATTCTTATGTGAAAATCGAAGTATCAGTCTGAAATTTCGTCTAAGGAATGATCATGAATTATTCTACCTACAGTAAAAACACCCATCCCTTAAACTTAGTGCTTGTGTATAATGTATAACGAGGCATTTCTCCAAAGTGTGTACTTTTGCCCCCGTATACCCTTCAATTTGAGTAAATGCATGCTAAGAAGTGCAATCGCTGTCTTACGTTTTCCTAAAGACTCCTCTGATCAGCCGATGGATCGGATTCGGTGGAATCTCCAGCAAAATCTTGCGATGGCACTTCCCCATCTTCTAATTTCCATGGAGTTCTATTTCGTGGTTTCCAAACGTGACGAATGTCTTATTAGCGACTAATCTACCCCACCCGACCCTCCTTTTAATAAGCGATTGGATGAAAAGAGTTTTTCAATTCGACAGGTAACAATATCCCGGCCCAATCCCTTCCAAAATCGCAATTATCCCCCTCGAAGCCAAGATGTGGAATCCATAAGCATCTTACCGGCCTGGCAATAAAATGTCCGCACTAAGGCGATTACGCTGCAAGAAGCAATCGCTGTTGCCAATAGGAGGAGGAAAATAACAGCGCAAAATGGGGAGGGTGGATTAAGAAGTGGCTGCGGAAGAAGTTTCCTTCCTCTTCGCTGCCCCCGAAGAAAAAGGAGCGAATCAAGTGAAAATGAAACAGGTGTAGAGTATTGCCTGCCGAACAGGCCGCGAGATTGCCTGCCTGCCTGCTTTCAAAGAAATGGAAAAGGACTGCCTCGGCTTCTTCTTTTAATATTCCGCCCATTGTCACGAAAGGCCATTATGGAGAGAGAACTTTAATACCATTAAGGTTCGCTATGAGTACGGTGACCATATTTTTGCTGCTGAAAATAGGGCCAGTATTGGTGTATGTTTAATTTTAAATATAGTGTCAGATTTTTTAGTCTTCTTTATGTGGTCCTACCTGCGGCCATCAGTGGACCACATGCGCCTTTCGATGAGATTTCCGTGGCTTAAGATCCGAAAGAATGTTTCTTAAGCTTTTTAATCCACTTGACAGGTTTTTTTTTTACAGAATGGTGTTGAAAACTTGCTTGGTCAAATTTTCCAACGAAAAAATTTCCAGGGAGGACACCTCATGTATTTCTGGTTGAAATATTGTAATCATTTTAAGAAATTTTGGCTTGAAATTAAAATGAACAACATTAAAATGCTATCAATTGAAACTCGTCTTTACAAATCGATAGTAAAATTATGTGAGATGCTCAAAAGTACAGTTTTCAAGTTGTGAAAGGGAAATAATTTAAAAGTATCAAACTATTTTTGCATTTATATTGATTTAAAATTGTCTGTGTATTAAAACCCAATTTTGGAAAGCAACGTTTCCTAAACTATACTTGAGAAAAGAAACTACCAACCTCTTCGTTTGACATGAAAACATTAAGAAATAACATTTATACATTCCAAAAGCTGAAATCTTAATTACTTCTTGGTTAATCTTAAAAGCCATACTTTCTTAAATTATTCTTTACGTTTTGAATAGTCTGAGAAAGTTTTTATGCAATTTAAAACCTAACATTTTTCTCACTCGCATTAGAAATCCGATGAAATTAAAATGAAGGTAACTAAATAACACATTTTACTACATTTAAAAACAAAGAGTTAAAAATACTAATTTTGCTAATATTTGTAAAGATATAAATAAAGATATAATTCCATTTCTGGTGTTTTAATTTTAAGGGAAACTCTAACAACTATCGACATATTAAATTACGAGAAGTTAAAAAAATACCTAAAAATATTAATCACATAAGATTTAGCTCATCCCGAGGAATTGAGAAACCTCTATTAAGTATAAAGCTTTACCTCAAAAATATATTTGCTTATCAATTAAATTAAACTAAAATTAGTCCTCTAAGGGCCAATTAATTTTCTGGCAAAATCCTCTTTTAATGGCTTTGTAATTGCACAAGTATTTAAATAAAACGAGCTTAGTTAAAGAATTTGAAAATATTGCTTAATCTTCTTAGCAATGAAATCCCAATTCTTTCCATCTTATGAAAACAAATTGGTCATGATCTCGTGTAAAATGCCCATAAAATTGCGTTTTAGTTTTATCCTCTGCTTAATCCTTTTTCAATTTCTTCCCGAAGCCTTGCTGTAAAATTTTGGGAAATGCTCCAAACATGTATAACCAAAATACAATTAGTAGAAAAATTTTAAAATTATAGGAGATTAAAAGTATTAAAAAGAAGTACTCGATTAGTGAGATTTGTATATATTATGTATATTTTAGACTTATTAGGAAACTATGACCGCTGTCAAGATAACAACTCGTAGCAGTGGCGGCTCGTCCATAGGAGCACAGGAGCAGGTGAATCCCCAATAAAAATGGAAAGAAAAATGAAATAAGTCAAGGATAACATAAATGAAATTCTAATAAAAATCTATTCCAACTTGCAGCCTATTCGGGATGAGCTTCCACCCCTCTTCTGTTCTAATTATGATAATTTCACTTAATTGTATTTTCAAAATTTAATTGTGAACTCCCATTTGAAATACCCATGAGCCGCCACTGACTCGTTAATTCAAATTCAAGAAATACCAACCAGGAGTTTCACAGATATGTATAAATTTGGAATGAATCGTTTCTTTAATAGAGCTAAATTAACCTAATGAAAATTTTATTTGTCTCTTTCGAATTTTATTTATTTATGCACACAAAATGTTAAAAGTTGTAAAATTTCAGTAATGAACGGAATTTTATATCAATAAAAGTAATAAACGAGTTACCATTTTGAAAACAGAGCAGTGGGATTTTTAAGTAGGAGCCCAAGCAGCACAAACATTTAAGATTTGTCCTGTTTTTTTCATGTTAGGCCAAAGTTCGTTTACTTCTAAATCTAAAATGACTTTACTAATAAAACAACCATCTCCTCATCATTTAGTAAATTTATTGGGAAAATTTAAATAATCTGTAAATCGCACTCCTCCTCTTTAGGACTAATCAGAAAGTTTACAGAGCGAACTGAAATCCTATATAGTTGGAATGACAATTATCTGGCAAATAAATTAGAGCCCTGGCTCTTATCTTATGAAGTGGATTTGGGAAATATGCCGTAAATTAAAGTAACCTGATTATCTTTAGCGTAAATTACACTTATCTTTGTGGCGTTTAGTTTTATAAGTATATAGTAAGGAACTTTCTCATGAAATTTAAAACTTTAAAAAAGTAGTGGTAAAAGAGGTTTGTAATGAGATTGTTTTTTTTTCAGCACATTTCAGGTAAAAAAAATTTGAGAGAGTGATATTCTTTCAAAAACTTAACCATGAATTCGATTTCTAGCAAATCTTTTAGCAACTTTTAAGCTTTCAAACGACTCATTGAAGAGCCCAATGGCTACTTTAATTCTATCCAGGCTTCTACTAATCTCATTTACAACTCTTAAAATGAGTTAAAGAACAAAGATCGGAAAGAAACTTCTTGATTGAGAACTACCATTCGCGTAAAATAGCAGAAACCCCACAAGACGCTTTAAAGTTTCGAACTTACGAGACCTAAAACGGCGATGTCTGTGATTTAACTACCGAAGCGCTTAAAAATAGAGTCACGGAAGCATTTAATTAGTTTCCTGACAAACCCAAACCCACTAACTTAATTTTATTCATGAACTACCCATAAGATTTAAAATTAGCTTGGAGTGAAATCACGGAATGCCATGATTCTTGATCCTTTAAAACTATTGTTAGTTAAGCAGCTGGAAATCTTCCCTATACCTCAGTCTTATATTTTTCTAAGAGTTTTGCACTACGTTTTTTAAGAGTTTGGTATTCGTAAAAATTTTACTAAATTGTCGAATTTTATGTTGTCTATTTTGGCTTTCATTGCAAACGTAGCTTACCTTTTCGGTCTTTACAAAATTATCATTAACATCTATGAATCACATGGTTTGCTATAATAGGTAATATGAATACCGTTTTAACAACTGTTATGCAATATACTGAACCAAAAAATAATCTTAACATTTGACTTCTTGATGAACCATTGTAAATAAGAGTAAAATATTTGTTTACCTTCTGAACACATTAAAGGTTTCATTACTACTAAAAATTTTCCTTTCTTAGTTCATTCTGGATAAAAAAAAGTATGTTAGGCTTTTTGAAACATTTCTTTTGATGTAATAAGAAAATAAATAACACTTATTTTTTACAAACTGGTTATTAACTAAATCAAAAGCAAGAAAGTTGCACAATGGAATTAATTTTAAATTAGTAAATAATAGATTTTAGATTTCTCGGAAACATTTTTTTGGAAGCTCGGAAGCCTTTACACTATTTTTAATCTAATGAATTTTTAAAAATCTAAAACGAATTCCACTTACACATTTTTATAAGTGTAAGCGATCTTTCTAATAGGCATGAAAACACCACGGGAATTACGTCATTTTTAGTACCAAGACCTCGATACAGATGGCCTTACTCATATCAGTAAGATCTCCTCTCGACAATCTGGCAACAGATTTAAAAGCACTTTTTCTAAAAATTTTCGGCACAAGTATACGGTAATTTTCCCTACATCAAGTTCAACCTATAAACTAACGAGCAGTCTAAGGAAGATTAAGTATTTCTCCTCGTGGAAGGGCTGAAACTGGAATCTGAGGATAATTGATTGAGTAGTCTTAGAAGGTCACTAATTTATATTCTTAATGCCTTGTATTGGCCTCTTTACTCACCCTCATTTTTAAGGTTCGATGATTAAAGTTTAGTCTCTTACATTTTTCGTTTCTGAGAATACACGGCCGTCCCAAGTTAAAAATTTTAAAGACCTTTTCAGGAGGGAATTTAAACCCATTTGCCGTGTGCTTTTGTCGTTTATGGGAGTATTTTGCTTTACTTGATTGAGTTATGTCAAGGTTAAGAATCTACTTAATTTAGGTTTTAGATACACTTGGAACAATTTGTTGAATTAAGTTAAATTAGTTATGTCAAGGTTAAGAATATACTTAAGCTAGTTTTTAAATACACTTGGAACAATTCGTTGAATTAATTAGTTATGCATTCTTTAGGTTAAGGTGCTTTCATCTGAATATGTCACATCAGCCCTGGTGGCATTAATTTGGCGAAAACGCTATATAATTTTTTTAAGTTCATTTAGCTTTAAAAAATGCTTTGCTTAAGATGCAAGTGGATTGAAATTTTCTCTTATGAAATGGGTGTTGTAATGTGCTTTTAACAAATATTTATCTATACATATTAAAACGTTCTGTAAATGATGTTAGTAACTTAAAAGCCTTTCCCAGTTTTTCTGACTGGCATGGAAGTAATGATAATTTTTAATTTATATTCATGAAACCATTGATGGATGGATGGTTTAAATTTTGAAAACTTAAAAGATTTAGTTAAAACTCGGTTTGAACTGAAAACAGTCTTTTCCTTTTTCTATCACTCAATATCTTTTTATTTTGTGTCCAACGGATGGGGGAATGAGTATACAAATAACTTTCTTTTACCCACAATATGTTTAGTTAAAAGTTATTTTAATCTTTGAAACTCTACAAGGTGGTGAATCCAATGTAACATGGGCGTAGCCAGGTTCCATGTTAGGGGGGGGCAAGGCAAGGATACTTACCTTTGCCCCATGACATGGTCTCAGGTCCCCCCATGGGGAGAACTTTTACACGTTAAATTTTAGAGTAATTACACGAAGGGTTTGAACTTTTGCACTTTGCACACTTAACGTAAATAATAGTGTAATTAATGTGTGCTCTAAGAAAAATGGGGGGGGGTCTGGGGGTCCTCCCCCAGAAAACTTTTTAAAATTTGCCCCTTAAAGTAGTGTTTTAGCTCATTTTTAGACTCTTTGGCCAGAACAGAACCACCTCTTGTAAGTTGTAAGCCACATACTTTTCTAGGAAATTTATGTGGCTAATGACTAAAAGTATAATTTGTAGAATCTAATCGAGTTGAGTTAAATTCAATAAATTTTATCTATTTTATTTTATGTTACCGGGTGAAACTTTCGTATGTTTGAACATTAAAAAAAACCATCAAGCTTTAGGAAAATACGCAACTGCTTTAATTACATAATAATTTAGAAGAGAATAAAGAAGAATACAAAGTTACAGTTAGTCTGAAAATAGTCCGAGCAACTTTGTATCAACTGTTCAAGTTGTTGCAGTTACTTGAATAACCATGATATAAGATATAACATTTAACAATAACCTTAAAATGTAAAAGTAAAACCGTCCTGCTTTCTCAAATATTATTTAGCTTTTTTTCACTCTTAAAGAAAAAATTCTCTTATTAGATATTTTAAAACAAATAGTTTATCCCCCAAAACTAAGATGCAATACTAAATTCAACTTACTTTAATTGCTGGTGATAGTGCTGGATTAAGGCTTTACATAATACGTCTAGATATCAATATGGAGGACTGAAATACGTACTCTTTTTAAGTCCAATGCTTGAAAACTAAATCACATATCTTAGACTAAAGGGTATTTTCTGCAGGAATAGCCAATGACCACACGGCTTTCTTTCTATTCGTTGAAAGGTCAGCCGAAGCTTCGAAATAATAATGGCTGGGTTCACAAAAGACCCCTCTGTTTTGTGTAAACACTTGAGAAACACGTTGAAACAATTTCCTGACACACCCAGACACCTGAAGCCCCCTTGCTTGTTTGAGTTGTTGAGTGCCGAAGATTTATGATACCCTTTCACACCCTAATCCATTGTCAAAGGCAGAGGTGTACGTAAAATTGGATTTTGTGGTTTGCGAAGAGCATTTCCCCCTCACCCCCATTTCTTCTCCAATTAGGACAGTAGAGGACAACATAGGAAAGAGGTAGCGTTCACCCCCCGCTGGCTCCTGTACGTGAACAACAGGTGAACCAGTACGACCAGTACTTTACCCTTATCTTATCTTGGGGCTGTTTGTCAGCTCTTCCCATTTCAACTCTTCCCACTCCGCGGGAGGTGGTCAACTGGGGTTGTATCTTATCTCGTATCTTTGAATTTGTCGAATATTTTGACTGGCCCGGTCGTTTGGGGAACTAAAAATGCTAAATGAAATGAATTCTGCTTGAATTCTTCCGCCACATCTCACATATAAGCTCGTTTTTTGGCACATATTTTCAGCTTTAAAAAAATTTTTCAGGAAAAAAAATTTTAAAAATGTTTTTCAATTTTACAGAAAAAATTATTTTGGGGGAAAATTTCTGAAGAGTTAAGATAAATTTAGGGGGGGGGGCAGCTGCCCCCCCCTGCCGCCCCCTGGCTACGCCCATGCAATGTAATACTCCAATCCAATGTAATTACAGCCGTTTCCATTCACCCTGTAGTATGTGAGGAAAGAACATCTCTTCTTACACACTTCTTCCTTTTTGGATGAAATTTATATTCTCTAGCCATGAATGCTCAAATATCTCATGGCACAAAATGCTCTGATTCAGTACAAAATTATGTTGTTTGAGCATTAAGTTAAGGCGCTGATTATTAGCTTTAAGCAAGGAATCGAGATCAGCTCACCAATCCTACAACTTCTCCATAAAGGAGAATCCTGTTTACTTTCAACCGCTATGCAAAATAGTTTGGCACCATACTTTATTAGTGATCGGATCCCCTAGAAAGGGCCCATTTTTCATCTCCCCAAATTAAAAATTCGATAACACAAGCTTCTCTGATTTCTGTTTGCTTCATTCATTGTAGCTAGCTCTCCAAGAACTTGCTGAAAGAAGCGCAAAATCAATAAAAATATTCGGATTATGGCGGTAAAAGTCAGCGGCTAAAAACTTTCATTTAAATTCCAGATTTAATTATACGTCAGTGCCTTCTAACGCAATTTACATATATGCCAAAGGAATATAAATATGTATAAGGCTCGTTAGGGCTTTCTCCCAGTATGGAAAATAATAACAATTATGGAGTGGAGTATGGAAAAAACGTGGCATTTTCCATTCGTTGTTAAATTGGTGGGAATTTATTAAATTTGCATTTTCACTAGGGAGTCGATAATTTATTACATAGGTGTTAATGTGTTAGAAGAAAGTTAGGAGTAAAAAGCGTGACGATGTCGACGTGGAGATTCATTGATGGCATTATTTGAAAAGAAAAAGCTCGCCATGTATTATTATGGATGCTTGGGTATTGGAATAAGGTTACCTTTAAAATACGTTTGGGAAAATTTTATTTGCTTTTAATAATGCTTGAGGATTAAGCTTTAATGCATTTTGCTCTTTCAGGTATGCTAATGTTTGCAAATGGTCTATAGAGAGCGTAGTTTGAAAGTTAAGAATGTAGTTTAATATTTCGAAGTGTTCAGCGTTGATTAAAGGCTTAAATTAAAAATTTTGGTAATAGTTAGGAACATTAATATTCATGATATTTCTTTGTTAATCAGAAAAACGTTCTTTTGTGATACTGTCGTTTTATAAATTTAGTATCAATATAAATCAGGAGACATGGACTTAAGTTTAATAAAGGCTCTAGCATATATTTCTTACTTTATTATAAAACAATCCAACAAACAGAAAAATGCAAATACAATTTTTATTGATTTATTACTTTATTTGTTTTAATTGACTCAAAGAGTTAAGACCTAATTTGTGTTACTAATTGTGTTGTTTAGTAATATCAAGAAAACTATCATACAGTTCAGCAAACCGGAATATAAATACATAGTTCAGAGTTATTTTTATTTGAACATTGTTACTTCATAACAAGAATTATTCACAAACTATGTCAGAATTTTGCTGTCTATAATGATTTAAAGGGAATTAAAAATAAAAAAAAAAAACTGTTTAATATTTATCATTTAAAAAAATCCTTATCCTTATCCATCATAAAATTTTGTTAACAAAGCTTAGTAATGCTGGAATTAGGGGTAATCAAATGGATTGGTTTAAATCTTATTTAAATAATACGTAGAATACAATATGTAAAAATCAATAACATAAATAGCAATAAATTAGTAATTCAAAAAGGAGTGCCTCAGGAGTGCTGCTTAAAATATTAATCTATGCTGACGCCACAGTAATAATTTACACTGCAAATGATTATGATACTCTGAAAAATAAAGTTAACGAAGATCTATTAAAGATTAAAAATTGGTTCGACACAAATGATTTAAAAATAAACAGCAATAAAACAAAATATGTAGTTTTCAGTTTAGCTGGAAATGTTGATCTCAATATTGCTTATCATTCTTGCAAATTATTACAAAACATTAATTGCAATTGTTCAATTATAGAAAAAGTAGATACAATAAAGTATTTAGGTTTGTTAATTGATCAAAATTTGAAATGGAAAAATCACGTAAATAATTTAATGCAAAAATTAAGATTTAAACTACACATTTTTTATCACTTAAAACCTATCGTTAATAAACAATTTTTAATCAATTTATACTTTTCTTGGATTCAAAGCAATACGACATCATTTCATGGGGATGTGATTATGCATCAAGTACATTACCTATAATTAATATTCAAAATAGATTCGTCAAAATGTTAAATGTAAACTCATCAGAAAAACTTCTTACTTTCAAAAAATTATTTATATATCGTCTCATGCTGTTTATGTTTTCAAATAAATCTAATTTTGAAATACGACATTTAAACTGTAACATAAAGAGATCCATCGGATTTATAATTACCGAAACCTAATAAATCGCTTGAGAGTTGGAGTTTCCAAACCTTTCCCGAACCAGTGGTTATGGTGAAAAATACTCCTTTTCTCACGCTTGTAAGGAATAGTTTATATATTTAAGTCTTTTAATTTTCAATAAGCTTCCAAATGAAATCAGCGAGAATGTAAAAGCTTTGAAAAAATACTAAAAAAATACTTATTTAATACATCAGGCTTAGAAAAGTTTATAAATCTCATGAATGAGTGATGAAAAATCTTAAAATGTCAGATTAAAATAACAAAAAATGATACTAATGATAATAAATAAAGAAATAATGGTAAATTATAATTTACAATGCATAATTGTATAAATGAAGCGACGCCAAAGAAAAACTCTAAATTTAATAACTATCAACAATAACTACAATAACTATAAATTATGACAAGTTTGTGAAGCATTGAAATATTTTTCTTTTCTTAAGTGGATCACATTTAGCAAGTTGCCAGGGAAGGGGGGTATTCATTTTTTATTTTGTTTAATTTATCTTGATTTAGATTTTTCTTTAATATAAAGGTATTTCTTTTGATGTTATTTATGTATATGTTACGGGCAATGTGATAAATTTAGTGGAATTTATGAATGAAATTTATCACTTTGCCCGCCTCCACTTCGGGCATTATTAATAATGCCCGATTAATCACTTTGCCCATAACATGTATATTTGTCCTGTGTACCACATGGAAGGGCACCTGCGCGTGCTCCTTAGTGGTCATTAAGAATTTATTTTTATTTAATAAATATTATTATTATCATTATTATTATTACTAAATATTCCCTTATTTATTAATATTGAAATTATCATCATTATCATCACATCCTTGATTTTTCAAAACAATATTCTTAAATTTATTCACTTTTTTACGAATAGATATTTTATAAGATCATCTGGAAAGTATATGATTTCAGCTGTTTTTTAAAAAAGAAAAGGGGAAATATTGATACATATTTTTTTTATTTTATCTGTAATTGCATTTAGTTTCACTTAGTTACTTAGTTTTAAAAATATTGTATTTTATTGTACTTTAACTAGATTTTGTAGGCCTCGTGTTGTACTTTTGTGGTGCACGAGGTGTTTGCTGGTGTTTCCAATAAATAAAAATATACCAATTTTTCAAAAATTAATTTCAAATAGGAATTTTTTCAAAACCAACGGAACTTTCCGGATGATCTTATAAGTCGAATCTACTTAATGTGATCACGGTTAATATTATCAATCGGATGTTATCAAAATTGACTCGTCCCGATCACTCTTATTTAAATTAATGCAAAATGTATAGTTTTCTGTCATCATTATATCGTTTATTGTTATCAAAATTTGGTGAAATACCTTAAAACCTCCTTTTCCCCGTTTGAAGGCCCATTTTAACACACAAACATACGTACAAAATGAGTCATTAATTTAGTAGTGCTATATTATAATCCGTTCTTGTACTATATTTCTTTAAAAATGTTGCAAAATATATACTTGTAAATCGTTTTAAATACTACTTCGATATTGACTACACATTCGTGATTTTAATGCAAACACTCCTACTACAGTGTTTGCCACTTTTTAGTATAGAACAGCTTATTATTATACACCGGATATTGTTATCATTCTGATCTTGGAGAAATGCGATCACACTACTCTATGTACTTTTTGTTACTCTTTTTCAATTCATTTAAATGATTGCTGTATTTAAAATAACTTACTAATAGTTAAACTAATTAAAAAATTAAAAAAAATATATAACAGTTATACCTAATAGTTTTATATAAATATATTTTATATAGTAACATTATTAAAAAAATAAAACTAGTTAATCGCAGACAAAAATATAAATTTATAAACCTTTAAAATAAGGGTCTATAATATTTGTTTTACTCCGAATATAAATGCTCCAGTTTTTGCTACAGAATAAAGAATTTTTTATTCCAACAGAACCAATGAAGAGTAAAAATCCACTAATGCGTGGATGTAAAAACAAGCATTACGTTCCGGTCGGAAAGGGCACAACTTGTAATCGTCGTTTTTCAACCTCCTGGGAACCCCTCTTACTGCCGTTCGGAAGATATTCATCTGTACAACCGTAAGCACATTAGAAACGAAGCATTTAATGTTTGCGCTGTGAATTTCCAAAGGACGCAGACACCCCCAAAAAAGCCGAATAATCTCCTTGAATAAAAAGCTCACCGTTGTATCTAATAACGGCAAAAAAAAGGTAAAAATGCAGACCGTTCGTATCCTTTCCTTATCTTAATTAAAAAAGATCCTCAACCTTTTCTTAATTCCCCCAAAGTAAGGCTAATTACTGATTTTTTCTGGCTCGCTAATTACAGCGACAACGAGGGAATTAATTCAATTAAGTCGAGCGTAGTTCGTTAAATTAGCGAGCTCTCGAATGGACGCTTCAAAACGCTGTTACGCGCGCCATAGATCTCCTTTTGTTGCATTCCCATTCTTTTTTATAACAGGTCCGACCGCCCCAGATGATCGTGCGGGGTATCCTCCATGGGCCACGTATAAAAATTATACAGGGTGCTTCGACAAGTTCACCCAAACCATGAACAGAACGATACATTACTTGAAGTACATAAATACTGCCTAAAGAACTATAACTCTTATATGAATATTTTTTTCAGAAAATGTGACGATGTAAAATTATTATACATATTTTTTAACACCTTAGTCAGCAAACATATGAAAATAACTACATGTTGTTTTCCATGTTCCTTTCTATTCTTGTTTGTGTTACCCTCTTTTTATTGCTTAAACATAAATGACGTCATACATTTTTCTGAAACAATTTTCACAAAATTTATGGATTGCAAAGGTACGATTCTTTGAAAAAATTTTATAAATATACTCATCGCAAGGAACCTACGGTGCAGAGTTTGGGCGGGCTTGTTGAAACACCCTGCATACCCTTGTACTTTTAGATGTACTTCAAAATTTTCGTGAGGTAATTTAAAACAAAAAGTTAACTGTATTATTATTATCATCATCATCATCATCATCATTGTCAACATTATTATTATTATTATTATTATTATTATTATAATTATTGTTGTTGTCCATCCCTTATCTGCACACTTGCTAGAGCCAACAATCGCAAATCCCAATATATTTTTTTTGAAAACTAAGCAATATTTTGCTCGTATTTATGGAAACACCTATTATTGCCAAACTTTGAAAGCGTTTTTTAATATCTCCTTGTAAATATCCTCCCTACACTGGAATTTAATTTATATATTATAAGATAATAATGGAATTATAAATGATTAATTTAATCTACTATGGAGTTCAAATTTTTCACTTCTTTTCTTTAGCAAGTATATTTAAGTGTGTGCTTATACATCGTAATTTGGTATATTTCATTGTAGGAAAAAAAACTTTTGAAAGTGTTTAAAACAAAAAAGTGCAGTAATGCATTCATTGCTCATTGTATTATTTCATTGATATTCAATCAATTTGGAAAAAATATATTATAGCAGTAATGAATACGTCAAATTTTAGACAAAATAAGTGATTTTTTTAAACTAAAAATTTAAGATTAAGAAAAGGGAGAACTTTATTTTTGAGAAGCTTTTTTTATCAGTGTATTGAAAGAATTACCCACTATGTTAAAGATTGACATTTTTGTGCGCTGAAATAAACTTAATAGTTAAGATTAGATGGTTATTTAAAGTTTTATGGTACTGAAAACTTCGTATTATAATGGGAAATTTTATCAGCAGTAACTAGAAAATAATATTCTATCTTTTAATACTTCAATCCCATAATTATATTACATTTTTTATAATTCATTTGATTAATTACCTTCAAAGAAAAATAGTTACAGACATTTCACGTTAGAAAACAAAAACAAAAGAAGTTACGCGACGTTAAAATATTTAATATTCCAAAAATGGATAATGGATTTGTGTTAAGGGTGTATAATCAGCTTTAAAAGTCAACTAAAAAATCCCAATCTCTTTATTGTCGATTTTCCCCTTTCATATTAAAAACCTCGGCCACTTCAAACACTTTTCAAGAATATAATTTGAGTTAATTATAACAATTTGATGGTTTCAGCTACACATTTGCTGTTTTCTTTCTTTCCAGTAAATTTTTATCGGAAACAAAGATCGCGTCAGGGAATATTAATATTCTCCCCCTAAAAAAAGTGGTAACTGTCACTTGGCAAGAAAGATGGAAACTTGCTCACCCATTCAAACTGATTAATTTATTCTCAGTGTAGGAGCAGTCAAATTTTTTGAGCGATTCATAAATTCATTACATAGCTCTGTCATCGTGAGCACGATTGATTAAGAGACTTTTCTTGCTTACGTTCATTGATCGGATTTGTAAGACTAAGTTTCTGGAGATCACCCGGAATCGTTTTAGATGACGAAGAGTGGATGAATTTGCGTTTTTGCTCGTGTAGGTTGGGAATTAATAGTGTTTTTTATTGTAAATCTTTTTAAATAATTGAACGTTCTTCAAATGACATTAAAAACGATACTTGGAAATTATCCTTCTGGTGGTGTGAGTTGAAAATTAAGTTTTTTGTTACATTATGTTGCTCAATTTCTTAAAGTAGTCTTGCATGTCTTGCAAATTTTTTGACGTATGGGACTAACAACGATTGCAGAATGTCCCCTTATGTATATGTAGATCTAAAATTTTTTAAGGAAAAAGCTATAACATAAATGGCTATAAAATTTTCTTGGGAGGGATAGGGCGCTATAGCCTTTAGGTACGGTCCTGGTATCAATAACAAAATAAAAATTGTTTCTTTTGAAGGAAAACATTTCTTTAACAAGACTTCAGGAAATTGAAGTATTTTTTATCTGCCCTTTATTTCAAACACGTTGTTAGTCTCTTAAAATACCATTCAATATCACGGTGCACATTTAATGATAAAAAAGTAGAATATTATTCAGAATATTCACCGGTAACTTGACTGGCAGTCAAATTTCTGACTGGCAGTGAAAGTAGGAAAACTATAGTTATCCGCCAATCACAGAGGTCTGAGTCCCAGTTTAACTGCCGGTCAAGTTACCGGTGAATTACTGCCGTAAATGCTTTACGAAGCAGTTAGTTAGAGTATTGCTGATCTTCGGTCTTAACTTCGGCTAAAGAGACGGATTCTATTCTTGTATAAAAGTTATTTAGGCAATTCACTTAGACTTCCTTCTATAAATTTTACGCTGCAATTATTTATCATTCGTTATCTTATTTAACGGTAACGTCAAATATCTTACTGCTGTTTTGTGGAGAACCTGAACAATACAGCATACGGAATGTTATTTGGAGAATTAATAGTGAAGTAAATTCAATGAATTAAACACTGGGACGATATTTTGAGCATTTTAAAGCTGCGATTTTGAAGTAGTGGAGATCCATCATAATACCCATTTTATGTCATGCATGGGGGTTTCTTCTCTTTTCGAGCGATTTTTTATTTTTGAAAAATCAATCAAATCAAATCAGATCAAATCAGATCAATTATCAAATTTTATTAATTTGAATAAAATCAGAGAAAACTGAAAGTAAAGAAAATAACGAAGAAAGTTAAAACAAAGTTATAGATCCTTTACAGTGATATACATTTTACCGTAGCTATATTTCCTTATACAACTTTCAAAAATTTAAATTGTACATAATAGTCTAATCTTCCCAGTCCTTAACTTTTCCCGTAATGAGACGCGCCCTATAGTTTGAAAAAAAAAGCTGAAATAATAGTTCTTTAGCACTTATTCCAGCTCATGTTTGGTCCATTAAGGCCCCCACTAAAACAAGAAAACCAATGATGATTTAGTCAATATAATATACCGACCGATTCTTTCCCCAATACACTCATCTCTATTTAGCAGCCATTCCGATGGTCTAAGCCGAAACTCATCCAAGAAAATCGAGGGATAAAATTATCTTTTTTCTCCTAGAAAGGTGGGGGATAGGCGGGGAAAATTAATTATCTTTAATGCTATGCTCATTAGATGGACATTTAGAACCATTGATCTTGGGTGTTGCATCGCAGCCAAGCTAAAATTAGAGACCTTTTTGTGAACTCAATCTGGGACACATTTCCGGAGAAGAAGTGGAAAATTAAGTTAGTGAGAATCGACCACAATCGGGTTTATAGGAAAAGCTTTAAGTTTCATTTGGGATCTACCTTTTAATTAGCAATAAACAGAAGGACGCTTTTTGTCCGTTTGAATGTCTCGATAAAGTCATTTTCTCTTTATGCTGTGAAAGAGATTTTCGTCAAGAGTGTCGCATTATGGTTTTCCGACTCGTTTAAATTCTAGTGACCTCTTTGTTTGGGTACTTCACACTTTTTTTTGGTTTCCATCTTTTTTATGCTACTGACACTTGTGGACTGTTGATGTGGAGAAATGTTTGGATCTTAATTTTTGGCGTTGATTCTAAAAGGAATCTTGAATAGACAAGGATGATGTTTTTAAACTATGGCAAAAAAAAATTATCTGTGTAATTTATATTTAAATATTATCTGTGGCCTCCAGTCTTGAAAAAATTATAAAATTTCTCAGAAATTCAAATGATATTCGAGTAATTGGTTTTTAACTGTTTATTGCTGTGTAAATATTTTTATTGAATTTCTTTCGTAATAAAGTCTTGAACAGAAAAAAAACAAGTTAAAAGTTTAAAAACCTCAAAAAAAAAAGGGGTTAACTAATACCTTTACACAAATTTTATGCATGTGTGGAAGTTTCACACCAGTATAATTTCTTCTTTTTTTTTATTTTTCTGGAACTATAGGTTTTGTATACTTCCTCTAGAAAAAATTACTTAAAACCTATCAAAAAAATTTTAGCAGTTTATATTTTACGTTTTAAAATATCAGGTTAGGAGATTAGTCATCTTCAAAACTTAAAACATGATTACTAGGGAAACTTAATCCTTATACATGTGACTTATTGACTTAACCTAATCTTTATACATGTGACTTATTGACTTAACTTATTGATTTTTTGACCTATTGATTAACAAGCAGTAAAACTTCTAATTGTAAATATAAAAACAAAATTTGCTCAGGTAAAGTAAAGATAAAATATCTTGCATAAGAAATTGTAACAATATTCAAATTATAGTGGAAATTTAAGAATCCTGATATTAATTTTAACTTGCTAACTTAAACTTAAACTTAACTTATTTTAACTTTTCCTGATATTAATTTAACAAGTCCTTTAGTTTCAAAAACCTTTCTCATAACTGAAATGGTTTCTATGAACCTATTTATCGAACTTTTGCATCTTGAAATGGATATACTAATGCGTAAGAGATAGCTCAAGTTATCATTCGAAAGCTTAAGTTTCTAATCGGTATAAAGCTATTCCTTTTGGTAGTAGCAGCAACGTGAATAACTGAAAATCAATAAAAAATATTAGCGTATATTCGTAAATATTCAAAGAAGCATTAAAGACCGGTGGTTGATGTTAGTAAAACAACTTCTAACAGAAACAAATATATGAATAAGAAAATTTAAGACCGCTTGTCAGGTAGAATTTCTTCAAAACACTTTTTCTTAGAAATTGCCTCTTGTTCCAACAATATCTTAGGAAAAACCGAACACGGCTTTCAACTTTGAAAATGTTTTCAGTCATTTTGTTTACATTTCCCTTTTTCGTTGCATTTGAATAGAAAGCGAATCTTATGTTTCATTAAAAGCCTTAAGAAAATGGGAAGTTTTAGGTAATATAAGAGTCTTTTGGGTTATTTAAACGCATATATGCATATTTCATGCGCAATATTAAAAAATATGATTTATTATGTTCAAAATTATTATAATATTGAAATTTACTATACAGTATAAATATACATGGAAACTATGTTACTTTCTAAAAATCCTTATAAATTCAAAATATATGATAGATGACTTTTTAAATATATTTTTAAACAATTCGAAGTAAAAAATATTAACAGCAAACAACATAAACTCTAGCATATTGCCTTTTATATTTACAACAATCAATTTACCACTAAAAATAAGATTAATCCCCATTTACGCGTCATCATACTTTATCATCCTCTTTTATATACAATGTGCTATCATATTTACATCTCTTAGGAACCTAAAATCCTGAATGTTTTATAACTAGGTATCTCAAACCTAACTAGACTTATACATGAAAATCTAAAAAGTTTTCAATTTTCTTTACATTAATTTATTGAGAATGTATCATCATTATTATGACTACTTTCGTTTAATATAATAAATAACATCATATACTTATATACCGTCATAACTTTATATTAACAACTTTATAATATTCCCCTGAAGCACTTCCTAGACTCTTTTATTAAAAGAGCGAAGAAAATTTATCCAATAAAAAAATCTTAAGTTACCCTTACTCTTATTAAGGGGACGCGGTACCATTTTGGCCAAAATCTTTAAAATCATTGTTATTTAATACTTCTTTCCATTATTATATGTATTTTCTTGATGTAAAACAGATTACAAACTCAAAATACCTTAAAATTCAAATTTTTACAAGTTAAAAAAAAAAAAAACTTAAATTTTAAGAGGTGTTTTTAAAATGCTACTCCTCCTACAATAATCAACATACATTCTTGAAATTTGGTTTTAAAATACATCAAACTATGTGTAACAAAAGTTATCATCGGTTTAAGGTTTATAGTGCTTTGAATTCTAAAAATATTGGTTTTTCTTGAATCACTAGCTAAAAACGCCCAAAAATGCTAAAATTATCAAGTCAGTAATTTTTTAAAAACAATCTACAATATTTATCGAAAAACAAAATGTTATCTTTTGTTATCTACACACTTCCAACAATACTCAGAAATTTTTTTTAATAGATTTGGTCCAATAGATAAAAAACCTTAGCATTTTAAACAATGAAACAGTGGTTTTGAGTAAAAGGACTTTGAAGTTTCCTTTAGCCATAGAGACCTTAATACTTTCACGTATGAAATCAACTGCAACTTGGATATTTTTCCATGAAAAGTTTTCAAATTCGTAGGATGATAGACGAATGCATATAGATTAATTTTGTAATTGCACGAATGCATATAGATTAATTTGTCGTAATTTTGTCAAAACATGGTACTACGTCCCCTTATTTTCCCCCTTCAACCAAAGCGGCCAGTGTGTTTTTGAAATAAGTTCTTCCATGATTTATTTTAACAAAACAAAACTAAACTAGTCTTTCCGTTAAGTTTAGTTTTTCTTCATTTCCAATGGCAGAGCACAACACACTCTATGACCGCAGTCAATCCTCCAGGCATACTGAAATCAGTCCTTACTTCGCGTTACCCAGTGGGCACCTGTGGACCGAAGCCACGGAGGTGAAGTACTGTTGCCCACGTCACACATTCGCAGGCACAACCCCTTTTTACAGGGTGGCCACATTCATTCATAATATACAAGGACAGAAACTAACATCCATACCATTAAGTTTAGTTGTAATCCATTTGAAAATGTCTCAGTTAAAAAAAACTAATTCATGCATCGAAAAAAAACGAAGAAACTTCCCTTTAAACTAGTTTTATTTGATTTTTCCAACTATGAAATCTACTCAGAGATTAAACTGGAAGCTAACCTACACCTTTTGAGTTGCTCAGACATTCACTCACGACATTAAAATCTACTTCTAAATTGATTTCCCGTCCAAAGTAAAATATCGGCTCCCCCGCCAAGACGTGCCCTCGAAAATCCGAGTCGTTCTAACTGCAAACGACCCAACCCTCTTTGCGCGGAAAAGCGCGGGATCACTTAAAAATATTGCAAGAATGGAAGAAATCATTCCTCCATATACGGCCTTGTTTTTCTGGCCGAACGCAGCTGCTATGAACGGCATTTCTTTTCTTCTTTGCGATAGAGTTAGGCCTAGCAGGAGGTAAAAATGGATATTAGGGCGGGCAAAGAAGGTTATTTACCCAGCGGAGGGAATGGCAGGCAATATCAAGTGGAACATTATGTTGGACTTCTTCGGCTCGGGCTTTTGGGGCAGATCCCGAGAATTTGTAGCTTCTAAATATGAGGGTATAAATTAGTCTATTGCGAGTCTAATGTGATCATTTTCTCCCCCAACTTTTGTTCGTGGTCCAAGCGCAAGCTGTTTACAAGAGGAATTGCTGTTGCTTACTGGGTGTTGGGCCACCGCTTCTATAAACCGAGCCATTTCAACCTAATTACTGCTTACGAGGAAGAAAAGGACAATCGCTTACTTACAAGTACCGCCCCAGTGGGGATTTATTTAATAATATGAATTCCTCCTAATTTGAGGATTTTGTAAGAAGTTGGCAAGGTGATTATTGTCTTTGAATTCGTATTGTCAGAACCTTCATTTGCGTACATCCTTTCGAATTTTTATAATGGTTGTATTTAAAAATCTTTTGTGAAAGTTTTATGCGAAATAAACATTATTATAAGATACAGAACAGTGAAAATTTTAGGTTGTAATATTTTAGTTATTATCTGCTAAATCTTTTTATTATAACTTTAATAAATTATGTTGGAATTTTAAAGTGACTTTTTAATGAACATATTTATGAAAGCACTAAGCTTTAGAAACAGTTAAATGAAATGCCAAAATAATAATTATTTTATCGTGGAAATTAACCTTACTATTTTATCCTTGGTATTCTAGTAAAACAAAAAACATACTACACTACACTATCCTTCTTTACTACTACCTATTAATCAATAGGCAAACAACATAAATATTTAAAGTGAAATTTTGAATTCATTCAAATACAGAACAGACAGATGTACGTTTCTAAGAATCTATGAATGAAATTTTAATAAAGATTTAACTAATAAGCTGTGCACCAGAGGAAATGAACATCTTAGTTAGGAAATAATTTAACCCATCGAAGAGTTTTTGCTACGCTGAGCGTGAAATGATACTTTTAACTTCAACTAGTTCACTCATTTCTATTTCCACTGATTAGAATTACTGCTTGAGAAAATCTGTGATCAGGATTCGTATAAATTAAATATGATTAAGAATCTACTTTCGTCTTTGATTAAGTACTTCGAATCAAAGTATTATATCTTGCCTCATATGCTGTGTAAAAGGTTTAAGTGAAGTTTATGATTAACAAATTTGCTATAGTAGTTAATTAGTTAATAAAATATGTTTAACTGTCAGGCTGAGATTTATTAGGCGTAATATCCTAAATGCTTAACTTGCTGGGAAAACGTGAAATTAGTTTGTTTGGTTTAAGAAAATTTATTAAATTTACTAATACTAAAATAGGCTTGTTGTTGTCAGAAAGATATCTTAAATTGAAGTATTTTAAAAGTACTTTCAATTAATTGAGTTAATTATTGTTAATTATGAGTTTATTCAATCAGACTGAAATAGTATTGCTTTTTCTCTCAATATCGTAGAACATTTTAAGGGGATTCATCGTGGATTTTAAAAAAAGCTATTTCAACTAGGTAGATTTTTTTATGAAAAAAATGTACAAAAAAATTAGTGAATATGCTTTGTTTTAGGCGTACAAAAAGATGCAAACAGTACAAGAAAATCTTAATTTTACCCCTCCATTTATTACCTTTTTAAATGAGAGTTAATATTTGTATTCTCCTGAAGCGTATAAATGGGAATATGTAAATCACACTAGCAAAACTAAACTAACAACGTTTCACCCGCCACCATAGTTCGAGAAAGAAAGAGTAGCATGAAAAGTAATAAAGTAACTTCCAGAATGATAGACATCTTTTGTGTAGGATGTGATCCCTTCCTTTTATTAAGCTTAGATGGAATGGTTAAGCGAGGCTTTTTATGAAGAATAATGCTGATGGGGCTGTCTAGGTGACGAAACTGTTGCTCATCATTTAGTTGAAGCAGCAACACCTGACTGCATCGCCTCCATCAGGCTTTATCCCTAACCCTTCCTTGCTTTAATAGCAGCTCACCGTTGCTTTATTCTGGGTGCCATTCAAACAATAACTATGCTGTTCTACAGACTGGAATATGTATGACTTTGAGAAGGATGAATAAACAAGGGGGCTTTTGAAAATTCATGGGTCATGGTGGCTGATGTATGGAGCATTTCATTTTGGTTAGACGTTTTTTATTGAAATATATAGTTAATTTGTTGTATTGTGGGATATTATGTGGTTTTTAATTCAACTTTTATTTCTCCTTCATTTAAATTTAAATTAATTTTTAAATATTTCCATTTCGTCTATGCGAGTGATGTACTAAGTTTCCATCAATTTAGCATTTTCATTTAAATTACAATACTTCCTTGACTGTAGTACGAGACGATGTTTCAAATCTAAATGTCTGAATCGTACTTTTTCGATCACTCATAAGTGGGATTTTGATAAAGATATTTGCTTCAGTTTAAAGATATTATAGTAAAAATGAGTCTAGTACTTATGGTAGTTCTGAATATATTTGTTTAAAAGAAACTATTACTTTTAGTACGATAAAAATGATTTTGGAGAAGTTCTGAAATCTTTTCAAAGAGTCAGTCATTAAATAGCTGCCAACCAGATTAAACATTTTGCTTTTAATTAGTTTTTACTCAGAGCCTAACAGAGATTTTTTCTCATAAAAAAGACTGTACACCTCTTTTCAATTACCTACCTCAAATTGATTGCAGTCATAAACCGGAATTTTGATATTTTCCGTTCCATTGAGAGGCCACTAGCCACCAAATCAATCAGTCCCTCCACATACAGAAAATGGATTAGCATTCATCACCAAAATATCGGATTATGGGATCTAAATTAGCTGTCAATAAGCCATGAACCCTACTCAAGGCATAGCCTCCGTTCCTCGATTTTTATCAAGGCCACTTAAGCATTTCAAAAATTTTTGAGTCCACTAATGAGGAAGAGGCTCAACAACAAGATGTCCTGAAAAACGAGGTGTCCTAAAGGATCTCTGAGATGGTCGATTAGGCAGTTTCTGTTACACGAAGATTGGGATGTTAAACCGTGTAGTGATAGAGGGAGGGCAAGTCTTTGGTTTCACTCAAAATAAATGGACCATTGGATGCCGTTTACAGGTGTTTAGCCGCTTGTCACATAAATAATGAGGCAGATAGGATCGCGTTGGTTTGTTTTCGGAGAAGGTAGCGTGTGGTAATGGATAGCTGGGTTCTTTTTAATTTATCAGTAGATGATGAGTGTACTTAATGTTATTAATGCATCAAATCACGCAAATTTAATATGATAAAGATTAAAGTTGTCTGGGGCTGTTTATCATTTTGGTTGTTTATTCAAGCGCTTCTTTTTTGTTTGTTTGGTGTGGTAATAGACGTTACATTGTATGAGTATCTGCTTGATGTTGTGGAAAAAATAGTACTGCTGAAATGCTATTACCAGGAATTGGAGGAAAATTCCCTGGTGTAAATAGTTTAAAAACAAAGCAGAATTCTACCTTGTATTTTATGCGTAAACTGATAAAATGGTTGAAAAACTAATAAAAATTTTACTCAAAAATAAAAGTGTATAAAACCAAAAAAAAAAAATTACATATCTGTGGAATGTTCTGCATTTGTATTGAAGATAAAGCTACTGAGGGGATAATATAACAATAAAGGACTCAAATTCTTAAAATGAATTAAATATAAGTTAACTACCCTCTGGAATAAGGATAAAAGAAAAATTAATGTGATTTTTTTTTCGATCAAGTGAAGCATAAATAATCGCATGCATTTTGCCAAGTCTATGACTGGTTTTACCCCACATACTGTTTTCAACAGTAATATAAGCTCATTATATTTATTTATTTATTAGGGATACTGCGGCCTATTTAAAGGCCAAGCAGGGAGTTACAGCCAAGCAACACAAAATAATAACAATAACAATAATAAAGAACTAATACATAGATACATACATGAACACAAAAACTGTAAAATAACTATAAATATAACTTCAATTTATCTACAAATGTGGATACTGACTCAGCTAACTAAAACAATATCGTTAGGCAATGCGTTCCATTCACTAATTGTGCGTGGAATAAAAGAATAGGTACTTAAAAAAAAATTGGTCCTGCAAAAATAAGGTACTATCTGGGATATTGACATCGAACTCTCATTTTCACAGATTTCAATCAGAACAAAATTGAATAAGGATTTCGAAATTCTCCTGTCCAAAGAGCGCTACTATTTCCATTGCCTTAAAATAAATCCCCTTTGAAAAGTATAAAACATGTCTCAAAAAATTTTGAACTATAATCTAAACAAAATAACTGCGTGAGAGCTTTTACTGTGGATTTAAATAGCGAAAGTATCTACCCTTTTCCAAACAAAGCTTAGATCTCATCCCGTGCTCTTTCATCTCTAAAGTGGAGTTCTTTATGCTGAAGTGCTTTATATCTTCCATGTTAAAGCATTTTATTTCTCTTTTAGAGCTCTGGCACCTAACTGACACTGAGCAGGTGAGAAAATGCTACCTTGACAGTTCCAGTGCTAGATACGAATTCTTGCGAAAGATGCTTCTAAATCGCGCTTGCAAATATAAAATTCCACGCTACTCAAGCCAGATGTAATTTGCAGAGGCCTGCAGTGTCAAGAAACAGGATATCGCTGCAGTAAAGTAGGTAGATTTTGAATTATAAAACGTAATTCTCTGTATTTTTAAGAAAGTTTTCAAAAAGTACAGCCTTGGTGAGAGAAGAAGTGAAAGGGGATTTTTTATTGTGAATCTTTGGTGGGGTGTTTTTTCGCCGAAGAGAATATTCTGGAATAAAATATTGTGCATTTGGGACTTTCTCTGCTATACTAAGAAAGTTTTAACAGGATTATGTTCGTATATTCTATACACTCCTTTGTTAATGGATATTTTATTAAGTACATTGGATTCTGTTCATCCAAATTTTTTAGTCTGATATAAAATAAAATTAGAGTTCTAGCTGTGTAAACGGATTCAAAGATTCATGTTGTGATTGATGGTTACATATGATTAGTTTTCCAGCTCTTTTAACTAAATGTACGAATGTTGATTTCAATCTACTGATTCATCAAAACAATTTCGATTTTTATTTCAGTACTAGTTAAAATTTTAAACAAATTTCATGCACAATGAGAGTTATTTGAATAGGTTTTTTGAACACATTTTTTTAAAGTTCTAATGGCAAAGCAGAAAATAAACATAACATGTATTTTAATTACTTCAGGTTTTGTTATGAAGAACATTTTTTTCTGATTTCTTCTAAAGAAAAGAATAAAACTCATTTATAAAAACTTTTCGAATTAATGTAGTAACACTTGATTAGTTTATGTGTAAAGATAAGCTAGTCACAAAATAATCAACTTTCTCAAACTTCTTTAAAACTTTGAGGTAATGAGTTAGTTGCATTTTTTCCTGGAGAGAAAAAAGGAAATACAACATGCCATAGCAGTTTCGATGCACTCTGAAAACAGCAATTTCAAAGATCAACAAGGCAAAAAAAACTAGTCATTTCCGAAACAGCATCAAACTTATTAAAAGAAACAACAGAGAAAATATTTTTTTCGCGAGCCTGGAACGTAATTACAAACAAAATTTTTAGTCCAAATTATGCGTAAGGATAATGAGCAAGTTAATTTATGCTAGGAAAAAAAGCTACAAAAAGGTGACAAAACTCAACTTCCAGCATTAAAAAAACCACCGCTCTCAAAAACATGTTCGCCTAATATGACGCGTTATTAAAAATCTCAGGCATTTTCCAGCTTTACTTTGATATGACCCGAAGACACAGAGTGTAACATCCAAAACAAGGAATAAATGCGTTGTCTGACAGCGCCTTCTACTGAGCAGGGTTTGAACTGTTTGAACTTGGCTTTATCAATCATGGTGTAAATGATAAATCTCCAGCCTCTGACATCTGCCATTTTAGTCATTAGGGTCCGCCGCGGCATCTAGGAAGTCGGTACTGAAGAAAAGATGAAACACACTAATCCCTGTGGCAGCAGTCCGACGTAATGTGTATGGTTCAGGGAGTGTCCGGTTTGGGAAATGAGACTTACGACAGGTTCGTTTCAAAAATAGGGTCGGTTTAGAGTTTTACCGTCATCGGTTTTATGACCCTTTTACTTTTAACCACTAGCGGTCAATTAGCGAAAAAAAGGAAGGCCCTCCTCACACGAGAGTGCGATGGAAAACCCCCAAACTTTCCATGTGGGATGCTATCTGCCTAAACTGACCCATGGCGTACTCTTAGACTTTTATTTTTTAGACTAAGACTTAGCACTTTTATGACCCTCAGTTTATGGCCCCGGTCTCTTTGTGTGGTCAATTACCGAACAAAAGAAAACCCCTCCTCTGACGCGAGGGGAACCCCCAAACCACACAAAGGGATGGGTGAAATAAGACTGAGGGTCATAAAAGTTTAGCTTGCTCCATAGGGTCGGTTTAGAGTTTTACAGCCCCCGATTTTCTGGCACAAAATACTGCTAGAGAGTACTAGTGGCCAAATAGCCCACAAAAGGAAGGCCCTCCTCTGACGGGAGTGTGGAGGCAAACCACACTGAGCTACTCTCCCTTTTCTTTATGTTGTTGTCGTGTGCCACTTGAAGAGAATGTGAGGCCCATAAATGGCAGGAGTCCGACTTCTGCCTCATGAGATATGATAGATGCTGCCACTACCTATCGCCACCTCCTCAATTCTCCCATGTCTCTGAAGGGGAGGGAGATACTAGTCTCCAGACACCTGGACCCGTGGTAAACTGTGCCATGACCGACCACATGACTTTCGGACCCACAGATTTAACGTTCTGCTATCTAACGTCTTGTCTCGTGGGCTATAAAAGTCTAAACCAGGATCAGTTTAGACTGTTATAACCCTCAGTTTTGTGTCGCAAAAGCATGGCTGGGAGAAAAAGGGTAGATAATACAAATAAAGGCAAGGGAGCCCTTTGTGTGGTTTGGGGGGTTTCCCTAACACTCCCGGGCGAGGAGGGCCTTCTTTTGTTAGCTAATTGATTCAGACATACCCGGTGTCCTTTTGAGCAGTAAAACTTTAAGCTAAACCGACTCATAGTTACTTGCTCTAAGTCGCTAAAAACCCGCTCCCTATAGCCCTTCGAGGCCCGCTTTGACAGGAGTTGATCTTATAAGGAAATTCGACTGGCGTCTTCCTAAGTCGCGCTTAGTGTGTTCCCGGCTTAACAGCAGGCTGTCTTGAAACGCCATTATCTTGCTCTTCGTTCTATGGGGGCACTTTATTAAGCCAGAACGAGTTGATAACCCCGTGTATAGAGTTCTCGCGGTCTTCATTTAACCTTGAGCAGATTCGCCGCAAAAATGACAGTATTTGAGTAAAGCCGTAAGATTAAGTGCGGTGGAACGCGCCGTTTGTATCAACCGAGAGAGGAATAATTCGTTTATCCTAATTGATCGCGGGCGATTAGCATTTGACAGTTTTTTGCAGGTTCGGGCGGATTGGAGCGAGTTGCAATCGTCACTTTTCATTCGCGTTTTAATCTGTAATGTCAATCAGTTTCTTGTTTATCACATTTATAACCAAAGATCTCTAAGTAAGAAGTTTTACACCTCTGAAAAGAAAACATTGGTATTTACAAATACGTATGGGGATCAGGTTTGTCCACATAAATACATAGCAAGACAAAGTTAGGAACTTTATGCTATTCAGTGTTCTTAATTGTATACCATAAGTACAGTAGGTCATCGGGATATTAGCATGTAGTAGTGCTTAGACTATAATTAATAGAGCTCAGGTGCTAAAACACTCTTAAAATGATGGTTGGTTAGTTCTTGGACAGTTGGTGGGGACCATTCCGGGGTGTAGGAATGTGGTAAGACTTTTTATTTAGTGTGAACGGTTTTAATAAGAAATTATTTCAGGATTTATTTCATGTGCATAAAACTGTAGCTTTGCAGAAAATTAAGATATTATTGTAATTTGGACTGTAATTTCCAAGCAATGCAGAGTTTTACTCCCAAAAGAAGGGTCCTGGATCCCGGGAAATTTTTGGGAATATCGCTACTCTAAGGGGAATTTAAAGGCATAACCCTTCCAAAATCGGAAATTTCCTCTCTTCACCATAGAAAATCATTAAAACTACCCCCATAAACTTAGCCCTAGATAAAGAGAGTCCAGGGCTCTTCTTCTGGATTTTTTTTTTGGAACTTTAGCATATGAGAAAAAGTGTTTAGCTACTTTTGGTGTTTTCTCTGACAGAACCATAATACTCATGTCCCCCTCCGTTGATTTAGCACTGCTTAAAATTACCCACCCCACCATTAAGAGTTTATAAATAAACTGTGAAATATATTGATTTAGTTATAAAAAATGGAATTTAAGACTTGAGAAGTAAAATTTTCCTCAATTTCTTTCTTCCAACTCCATCTGGACAGAAACGTGGCCATGCATAAATGGAAGAATCTTTGATTTCAAGCCAAAGAGAAGGAGGAAGCAAAAACTCAAAATGAACTATTGAAGCACAGGGGGCACGTTCGAAAACTACATTCAATTCGAACGTGAGTCCGCACTAATATATTTCAATGAATCGAAAACATTCGCTTCATAAGTGCTACGAACTTAAGAACGCGTGCGTTTCTTAGGAAGCTTTTTATTGTGTTTTTATAAATGAAATTAGATTTGGTTAAGGGAAAAGTTGAACGCTCGAAAGATTCTAACTAGTTGGTTTTACCATTAGAAAGGAAAAGAATTAATGGTTAAATATAATTTTTTTTTACTTTTCAGAGGGGGCAAGTTAATTAGCTTAGATATTTTCCCATTGTCATGTACTTTTGTAAATCTGGAGTTTGATGATCACGTAGTGATATGTAGGAAATCATAGTTTGAACATGAAGTAGGAAAAATTTAATGTTTAGTAAATAATTAATTAAATTTACCATAAAAATATAATATGGGAGACCGAGGTTAGTTGGCATTCTACCTTTGTTTTTTTCCACAAAAGAGCCAGAGCACTGGAATTTGGATGGTATATGTATAGAGTGCATAAATATACAATAACCACCAAAATTCCAGTTTGTTTCGAAGTTTAACGAAAGAATGACCCTTGATTAATTGTTTTTCTCACTGATGAATACATTTTTTCAACTGTTTATTTTTTTATCTGTTGAACTCGTAAATTGAATTGAAGTATTGCTGATGAGAGAGAGAGACAGTTTTCGAAAGAGGGTTTTACTGCGGATCCATGCACGTATCATAACCTTTACCTTAGGTTTCAAATGTTTGAAATTGTGGGGAATCAATTTTAGGTTTTGGATATCGTCGTGGAGCTAGTTGGCACAGTTAAGTACGGGGTCATTTGGCATAACTGTTAGAGGGACATCAATATTAACCGTGGCTGAAAAGAAGGTTTTAACATGCAAATTTATCAAGGATCGGAAACACAGATGAAGAGAGGATGTGGCGACCACGGAATCTAACAACAAGTAGAACCTCGTAAAATTTTACATATTTTAGTTTAAAAGCTTTGTGGAGGGATCAAGAAGGGTTACAGTGCCTTTGTCAAAAATGTTAAATGAGAAGAAATCTCAAAAAGTATGCCATAAGAATGTAAAACAAAATTTACTTCCAAAAACTGCCGTATTTTATCGAAGTATTAATTTGCAAAGTAGCTATTACCAACTTACACACATATTGTATGCCAAGTAGCCCCACACCCGAGGCTACTTCGGATAGTCGAGAGCTAATTTTTGAACTAATTTTTAGGTTACTTTAACGCGTATCAAAATTAAAAACCCGACGTACCTATATTTATAACCCAAAGGTTGACCTATCCACTACATAAAACAAATGATCTCTTAGTATTACAAAAAAATAGTTATATAATATGAAAAAACAAAAACTATGCCAACTAACCTCGGTCTCACATATTTAATAAAATTTTGATATTATTGCTTTATCTTTGTAGAAGACTCAACAACAATAAAAAATATAATACGCATAAAATATGGGGTGTCTAATAACCAACGTTGTGTGTGATACACCGTCATTAATACGTGATTAATATATTTAAATGAATGCTACTTATTATGCATTCAGTTCTTGTTCCAAAACCCTCACTATCTATAGAAGTGTACATGTTTTTTGCGTTTTTGTTGACTTGATTTTTTACTTTTTAATTTTTTTTATTTCATTTACCCTGAGAGAATTTTCACGCCTTATATTGAACAGAACCTATGGGTCATTTCATATCAAATCAACTAAAAATTCTCAATTCTCAACCTGACCTTCTCTTTAACAAAACTTTCAGGCATTGTTTGTTCTCTCCTATATGATATAAACGAGAAAATGTTTTCATTGTTTAATTTTCTTGGTAATTTTTTATTAATTTTTTATTACATCTTTGATGTAATTTAAGATTAATGACATCTTTGATGTAACATTCGACTATATCCCCGAAAAAAACTTACATCGTAATTTTTTTATAAAAAAAAGTTTTTTTTTGAAAATTATACATGTTTTTTGCAACATTATAAGGTATGAAATCTGAAAGTTACAGAATATAGGACAGCTAACGGATCAGGAGCTATAGGAAAAAGAGTTGTTTAAAAATACTACAATGTAGGTTAGTGGCCAAATACTATGTTTGTAAAAATTTGGTTCCGTTCTAAAAACATTGTTTTTTCTGTAAATCAAAAAAGTATTTATGGAATGCCTTATGTGAGAAAATAGAACTAATCATTTTTGTATATTTTGCGACAAAATTAGTAGAATATTTGACTCGACTCATTTAACCACAGAACAACTTTTAATTCCTTAAAAACCTTTTCAAATTCAAAATAGTTTTGTGAAATTTAAAGGAATTAAATCACAAAAAAATCAGTTTATTTATTTACAAATTTTTATATTTTGACTATAAGGATTCTGACCTTATTTTATAACTTAATTTTAGGGCGTAAAACTTTATGAGTTCCTTCATTTCATAATGAATTTTTTAGTTTTATCAATTTAATTTTTTCGTTTTTCAATAACTTCATTTAAGTTAAATAATGCCAAACATCATCTCGAATAAATGATTAAAATTTTACGAAGCATGCTAAAACTTTGGTATGTTTCGTGTAAGAGAAAAATTTAACTCGGGAATTCGTCTTTATACAGCATCCAACCACTGAGTACTAAAACTCGATCTTATCTTTATGTTTTGACAAGCCATTAGTTACGTATTTAATTAGAGGTACCAGGACCAGATCCAGGGCCTTTTTTTATTTCCAGTGATGACATTTTTAGAGGTTATATATAAAAGATGATATTTTTCCTCCAATAAATTTGTGAGAAAAAGACACGTGGTAATTTCGTGTCTTGTTCTTATCAAGACTTAAATTAAGGTTTTTTTTCGAAACCTTACACTTAAATGGCAAGTGAGATTAGCTCGTCGAAAAGATTTAGTAAATTAGTACCTTTCAATGATCTTTTGTGATTTATGGGCGAAGTTTTTTTAGAATTAGCCGAGACAAGAATAGGTGTTAGTTGACCGGACGACAAATTGGTGATATCTAATGAAAGACAATACTTGTTGGATTTAAGCCTGCTTTGTCTCTTAACAATGCGTGATTTTACCTATAAATCCACAACATTTAAAAATGGACAAATAATTTTTTTTTGGATTATCCGTCTAGACATCAAATACTTTCTTTTTCTTAAATATTGGCTTATTGATGGGATACTTAAGTTTTCGTGTCTTTTTAAAAGAATATTCTTAACAGAATATGTTAGTGCTGAATTTAAAGAAGCCAATGCATACGAATCTTTTTTTTTAAATACTTGATAGATATTGTGAGCTTCAAAATTCTTTTATTAGATTATTTAAGATTGAGTATCTCCTACCATTTTTATTTTAGACTAGTTTTTTTAACACCTGTTGCAAGTTCATTTTACTTAAAACGATTTGCAATAAAGGAAAATACTTGAATAGGTTATATTTGAAAGAAGAACTGGTATACATCACAATGATTCAAGATACCTAAAAAAGGAAAATTGAAAGACAAATGATACAAAAAACTTTTTCGTATATACCCTTAAATATATTTTAACATCTTTTTAAAGAAATACCTCTATAGAAGTTTGGGACTGAAAGGTATAAAAGATAAACATTTAAAAAAAAGGCTAAGTTTTTGCGACCATGGAAAAGTTGTCTGGTAAAATCTACAAATTTATTGAGTTAAAGGGAGTTGTGTTCCCCAATTCCCCAAACTTACTTTTGAGTTCGCCAAATTAAATTCGGAGCATTTTTCTTGCCGATTGTAAAGCTTTCAAACAGATTTTAAAAATTTACAAAGTGTTTTTATTTTTTATAAATTTTATATATAAACTAAAATATTATTCATTGAGCTTCTTAAAAACAAGTCAAGAGAAAACATTTTTCACTCGATATTTAAAGTTTGAAAAAGTATCCAAGTGGAAATAGCATCAAATATACATAAAAAAGTATTTAAAATCTGAGTTTAAATACATTTAGGTTTATAATATTTGATCCCTCTAAAAATTTTAAGGAAATACCTTTCTAAAAAAAAATTTTATGTTTTTTTGTCTCATTTTTTACTGTAACATACAAGTAATTTATCAAAGTACTATTACTTCGACTCTATAATCACGTTGTTTCATATTTTAAATTATTAAACTCTTCTATCCGTTGCTAATGATAATGTACTGGAAGAATACTGTAATTGCCACATAAAACATTACCGGCAGTTCGCTTGAATAATATACCTCCCTGTCATAAAAATTCTGACGAATCTAATAAAAAGAGCACCGAGCATTCTCAGAAACAGCTCCCTTCAAAACTTTGCAGAGTTTCAGTTAAAAGTTCCCGGTCAAATCCTCTTTCAGAAGCTTATTTTGGAAGGAGTTTTTTTTTTGGAGAAGAAAAACACGAATGCGCCCCCTTCACCAGTACGCCCGAAAAAGGGGGGGTTGATACATCGGAAAGTATGTCTGGAATCGATGACGCCCAAACCCAGAAAATTGACGATTTGGAAACTTAAGAAGGAAACGATAGCTACATTTTCCCGAGGTCTCCTTAAGAGGAGGCTACTTCCCTAAAAACCTTTTTTAAAATATTTTCGTCATCTGATAACGTCATGTCCTAAAGACCTAAAACCGCTGGAAAAAGGAAGGCGGACATTTTTCACGATTTCGCCCACTTAAAAAATATCACGAGGGTAAAAAGTAAACAAAGAAAATTTAGGGTTTTTCCCTTCGAATTCGTAACTGGGGTATAAAAAAAGATATTCTGAGAGGAGAAAGAATGAAGAGTAAAGCATGGGAGGCCGAGAGCGTTAAGGGAAGTTTAAACTGGGAAAAACTGTCATCTAGCTCTTTTTTTGCGAAAAAGAACATGGATCAGACCATCTGCCCGGCTACTTACAGTTCTGATGAATACTGCAGTTTCTGCTTTTAATGGCTGAGCTTCTGCACTTCGAATCCAAAATATATGACTCGAGTGTGTTGTTTCAAAAAAGAAATCCATTCCATGGAATGTTAGTATTTGTATAGCTTTGTCTTTGTTAATATGAGTTTGATCGTTCTCGTGACATATCCTTTCACGAATGGTCTAATTTTTTATTGAATTCGTTGATATCGGATAAAAAGTTTAATTTCGCATTCTAAATCATGAAATGTTCAAGACAGTTAAATTAAAATTTTATTTTTACATTGAAAGCTAAAAATGAATAGAATATCACGAGACCCATTAGACATTTGATTTTTCCCATCGAAAATATCCTTAAGAGTGGTTTCTCATTTATTATTTACAACTTTAATTCATGCCTTTCATGAAAATCACAAATAAATAGTCCACGTAAAAAAATAAAACATTTTATATGAAAGGATCAAAAAGATAAATATTAAATGATCTTTTAATAATGGAATATTTTAAAATAGAGATTTAAATGTGGAATAATTATATGGATTGGAATAATGTAAATAGTTTTAAAGGAATTTTTTTTGACGTTTGTGGCGATTGTTGATGGAACCGATTTTTCCACTGGTTATGGTAATTCATAAACGCTGTAAATACGTTTTGGGCAAAATCTGGGTAGCTAACCTTTAGCATTTCTGTCAAAGTTTTTCTCGTGGTGGTTAAACTATACTACAGACATTTTAATATAAAAAATATTATAAACTCAATTGTCAATGTAAGTGTTAAAGATCTTAAATAAAATCCTAAAGCAACAATAAATTCCAAATTTCTCTAAAGCCTACAAGTCAGTATCTACAAGAACTTAAAACACTATACAAACAATAATCCAAAGCAAGGATACAACTTTTTTCAATATTATTACAAAGGCACTTAAATGTCACATTGAAAGCCACAAGAACAAAGCAGCTGAGTGAAATTTATCTTCATTATTCGTTTCTCTGATGACTTCTCCATTCTTCTTATCACTGATCCTTGCTGCCGAGCTACAAGAAAAGTCCCTCCAAGTCTTCCCCACGGCTGGCTGCCTTCCGCCCAGCCAGACATACCCTCAGCCAGCCAACACCCCATCTCTGGCAACAAAACAGAAATTCAGACAACTACAGACAAATCACAGTGGTCTGTCCGGATTTCACTTAAGTTTAGTCATTAATCACGAATGAAGGATAAGTTGGGCTACTAATGACAAAATCGAACCACATTGGAGCAAGCGCGGGTGAGCTTTATTGTGTTAACTAATAAGCCTCACTTTCATCTACGCTGATGGGATCGCGGTGCATCTACAGGGGTTCGATAAAACGTAGCAATTTCAGAACGCGTTTGAAAATGTTTCAAGTGGAAATGGCAGTTAACGCGCGAGAGAGTAATATCATTATTTTCTCGTTACCTTAATAAGCAACTGGTGAAAAAGCGTGGTCCTTCGTTTGAAGTAATCGAGAACGGAAATCCTTTTATCAAATGAAAGGAATCTAGATTGATGGGCTTCTTCTTGCTTTTCAGGATGCGTTGAGAGTAACGAGATCCAAAACCCGCGCGAAATTTTGTCCTGGACTTTTGGAAGATAATATCTCGACCACTATCTTCCAGGATGAATGTGTTCCACTTTTCTGAAGAGGTTATGTGGAGTGATCTAGGGAAGTTGAAAGAAGTCAGGTATTTAGAGTTGATATTTATAGAAGTTAGGTAATTTCGTAAACTCTCATACTACAAAAATTCAAAAATATTTAGAAATAAGTTAACTATAAAAAAATGTTCAAATAAAATAGAGTTACGAATGTAATGACACCTAAGGGTTGAACTTAAAACTATTCTTACTTTAAATAGCTATTTTTTAAGCAAAACCTGAATTTTCTGATTATTTTGATGTTTTAGGAGAATATATCAAACCCTCTAAAAGTTATTGTCGAGTTCTGAAATTAATCTTAAAAATTGTTAAGAACCATTAAATTAGTCATTCAATTGATTTAAATTTCACACAACAAACAATATTCCCATCACAATTTTTTGAATGCTATATTATGTTACCCAACTTTTAGTGCAGCCTGGAAATTTGTAATAAATTAGGTAATTATAGTGCAGCTTTGTTTTTTTTTGTATTTACTCTAAAAATATATACTTCACAAAAATAAAATTGCTGCAAAAAAAATTCTTTTAATAAATTATCTACAAAACAAAAGTTTAAAATCTGTTCTTACAAAAATTCACGTTTAGAATTTCTTAATTGTTTAAATTATATAATAATAAAATAGGTGTTTTTCATGCTTAATGGTATTGGAGATAAATGTTATACTATTGCAAACGTAAAAAATATTTTAAGAGAACAAGGTAGAAGAAATAGGTTATTATTATTACGCTAGCTCCCTTTTGTTACCAAGTCTGATAAACTTTGTTAAGAAACTGGTTTTAATGCTTTATTTTAAGTTTCAAAAACCATTTCCTTTATAAGATCTCTGATATAAAAATATTTGGGCTTATGATGCTTAAGCATTGCTTATGAAGCAAAAAATAAACACCGTGTCGTTTTAAAGCGGAAGTTTACCTTACCCTTGATCTAAAGGCAAGAGTTTACTCAAAATCAATTGTTCAGTTGAGCTAATGAAGGGTGTACCAATTTAAGTTTGCCTGTTTTTTTTGCGGTTCTTGATGCGTATTGTTTCAGCTGGCGTTTGTGTTAGCAGAAGGGAATTCTCGGAAAGCAATTTTTCGAAAATCTGTGGCAGCCACAGACGCGGAATAACCTTGTTCGCAAATATTATTTTCGATGATATAGCCACCGATTAATGAACTTTTTCACTTTTTAAAAATGATGGAATGATGTAATTTGCTGAAGATTTATTAATTAACCTAATTATTATTATTAGATAATACCCATTATCTTATGAATTATTTTATCAATAATTTATTTTTATTCTTATAAATATTCTAATTTATATTACACAGGCCTTCAATTGTACAATCAGAGATTTACGTCATGACAAAAATAAGGAAATCAGGGAAAAATTTTGAATATAAAATATTATTGATGAACAATTTAATATTCTTAAGCATAGCTTTATCATAATTTAATGTGTTATTTTTATATTTTCTAAATAACATAAGTTTTTATGTTATTTTTGAAAGTGTCACAAGGTGGGTCACAATTGGGGCTCCTTTGGAACATTAAAAGATGGTTTTTAAATTTGTTATTATGAATTCCCTAAAAGAGATTATTGTTCCAAAAAATTATTATTAGATGCGCAAAAGAGTATATTTAATATATTAGCTGCGTTTGAATAAATATAACGGTATAAAGAAATTAGAAAAATAATTTAGTAAAAATTGTCCCAAGGAGTCCCACTCTCCCCTACTGGAAAAATAATCTTTCGTGGTACGCAATGTAATTTTTGCTTCATTAAAATAAATTTTTCAAGGCTTAACAATATGCTTGTTACAAAATATTTTTACTCTTTTTCTTTTAAATATATGACAAGTTCATAAGTAGATTAAGTATCTGAAAGAGATTGGATTTCCATTATAGGTAAGAACTATAAATATTTTTATTAGACTACATGTTTAGGAAAATCTTGTTAATCTAAATACTTATGAATTTGCTTTATTTACAATAAATTTATTCTTAGTATCTTAATTTAATCTCTTTTTTACCATATGGTTTGATTTTTTACACTTAAAAGTCTACTATACTTTTTTTAAAGTTACGCAAAAATGCGTTTTAATATTATAAAAGCAATTATAAAAGCATTACATTTTCTTATTGAACAATCTTGTATGACTGCTCAATGTGTTTATCTCCGAACGGTAGAGGCAAATATAAATATCTAAAAATACTACGTTCACAGACATAAAAATGATCATACCAGACAGTAAACATTCATTTTACTACGAATTATTGTTCAACATTCTCGTTCAGGAATACGTTATTTTCATACCACTTTCACCGTTATTCAATATTTATTCCTTTTTCAACATGTTCAACATTTTGTTATTTACGGTTGATAACATTTTAATTAAATTTAAAGTTTTATAAACAAGTTGCAATAAAGTTTGGGACGAACGTTATTGTCACATGATTTTAAAATATACAATACTACCGATATAAGTTTCTTCCCAAAAATAGATTTATAATAATGTATGTATAAATCAGGACTTATGAAAATCTTAACATTTTTTCACATCCCAGTATCCAATACAGTAAAGATATGTCACATATCTATTATAATCTTTAAAGATAATATACCTCTTTGGGTAAGCAATACTTTTATTTATTGTAAAAGATAAGTAGTAGAACAAAAGTTCAATACTATGATAAACTTGCCTAATAAGAGTTGGTTTTTTATTTTTCCGAGAGTTCACTTGTTTTCATATCACGAGTAGAACTTTTGTATATCAGAGGTTTGCCTGTTGAAATCTTCATGACTAAATTACATAGATAGATTTAACCACATCTCCATTAGTAGAATATTTCAGCAAAAATAATTTCATAGCTATGTGCCTAAAGCTGACACATGTTCTAAATGCGAGGCGTTAAAAATATCTTCAACTTTCATCATCACGCCTGAAGAAAAAATGTTAACAAAATAAATGCATTAGACATCTATATAAAGAAGGTAAAATTTGTGAAATAGCTTGGAGTCACGATCCTCATATCTACTTCTCTTTGAAAGCCATAAAAGTCTGGAAAGAAATCAGATTTGAGGTGCAGATGGGACGATTATTATATTCCATATTCTATCCAATTTATTTGGGAAAATGGGAAAGTCTTTGCCACCGATTTCAAAAGCTCTGTTCTTAACTTCCGATGGAAAGATATAGGGGCTCATAAAAGTGGCTTTCCTTGAGTTTTCAATCTTTTTAAAATTTCGCACCTGAATTTTTCGAATTTATTTTTGACGATTAACTCTATATCTAATTCAAGCAGACATACGAGTCTATTTTAGTTTATTCCGTTGTAATATGGTTTCATGGATATTATACTCAATTTATAAGAGTAATCAAGACTGTGTTTTTTTCATTAATAGTAGTTTTTCAGCAGTAAAGTTACTTTTTGTCATAATGCTAAAATTTTAGGGAAAAAACAGGTTGTTAACATTTAGGTTTCTTATGATGGCATGTTTAAACTGCAATCTCTGAAACAGTAGCAGATTAGTAGTCCCCAGGAGAGAAATATTTAATGGTTATTTTCAATAACTATAAATTATTTTACACCTTAAATGATGAAAAGTTTGTTAAAGAATGATTCTATTTTCATGGAATTCTGAAAAATCATATTTAGAAAAAAACAACTTTATGTTCTTCCCATGTCCTTTAAGTTTAATTGGTGAATTGGTGTTACGTTTTGTAATAACATTGGTAAGGATTGGCATTATCGAATGTGATGTGTTTTAGAAAAAGTGGAAATATATGTAATTAACTCGTATATTTAAACAAAAGCTAGAACTTTTAAGTTTGCCTAGAAAATCAAAAATTCACCAATTTATTAGTACTAAACATGAACAACCTTATTGGACCTAAATTTTGACGAAACTTAAATGGGTTGTGCATCTAAGCGCGAAAATTGAAATGTGATTAATGCTTACAGATTAATGTTTTAGGAAAAATGCAAAATCTATTTATTTTCTTTTTTAGAGGAATGTGAATAATATATTTTAGTAGGTATATTTTTAAAGAAGTAGCATGGGGGTCCTAGTTATTGTTTAAAATGGTCGGTACATTTGGTAAATTAGAATGAAGGAACTCAGAAGTTCTTTGAAGTGATAGACCAATTTGAAGTTTGTAGTAGTTTCCTGAAAGAAATTGGTACAAATGATGAAGTTATTTAAAGGGGATAAAGAATTCCAAGGAATATGAGACATCATAAGTATGAGTCTGAAGAAACTCTTTTACCAAATTTAAAAATTATTAAAAATATGAGCGTATCAAAAAATTATAATTAAAGTGAATTTTGGTTCGTGGGTTCCGAAAAGGTCTCACTACTATATCGAGTCTCGAATGTTTTAGTACAGCAATATTTTCAGCTTGAAAATCCTTCTGAAGATGTCCGCAATCACTAAACAACGACTCGGGGTGAAAAAAGCGCGTGAAATCATGTCAAGCATGATAAGAAGGAGCAGGCTAATGCGGACTTATTTGTCGTTTGCTCCTAAACAAACACAACTCCCGTGTTTTAAACACTGGTCGCCTCTATTTGCCCTCGCATCGCCATATAGACATATTTCTCCAGCTCTAATGCAGTCATAAACTCTAAATTAACTTTCTCACAAAATTGCAAATTTAGCTTATGAATAATTTATGCGTTCGACGAGCAAAGTAAGAAAGGATGTAGAAAGGAAAGCGGCGCTTCCCCAGAAACTTTGTTAAGCATAATCAGCGGGCTAGAATTAATCAACTCCATGCAGCAGCATCCAGCTGCATTAACCTCTTTTGTAGCCGAAAGAATTCCACCTAGAATAGTTTGCTCAGCTCTTGGGGAATCGGGAGGAGCAAAAGATTAGGGCGAGGGTAAGGGAGCCGATAATTATCTAAAATGTGTCACAATCTGCGAGAAGGAGTTAATATAGTTACCACCCAGGGCTTTAATCAGATGAGACCAGGAGCATGACACAGTCTTGTTGATAAGGGAATTTGCCCAACAACATGCATCCGTCACTGCGGAGTCTTCATGGAAATGAGATGATGCTAGCCGCCTTCTTGTCTTTTTCGCTACTTTAGATGCTAATCGATAGCTTTTCGATCAGTTTTTCTCGTTTCAAGAAGTGAATATTGATTTCAGGTTTAAAACCATTATCGCCGTATTACCAACACTGGCCCCCTACCTTAATTTTGATAGTTTCATATTTTTTCCCTCAAAGATAAAAAGATTGGTTAGTTAACTAAACTAGTGAATATTGACTAAAGACGAGAGACATCGTGGTTGTATCAACAAAGAGTCCAGCAAAAGGAAGTTTCCATTGCCAGGGAAACACTAGTGTGTTTTATTAAATATTCACTGTGTCACCACTGAAATTCACCATTAAAATATTTAATACACACATACAGTGTGATTTCAAATGTACAACGTTTCACGGCTTTTATTTGGAACCAATATACCTTGGGTCATGATAGTACGGTGTAGTACCCCTAGGTAAGTAATCATTGGAAATCCATTTAAATGGCTTTCAGCGCCCCTAGCGTCAAAATAAGAAAGTTAAAAATTTATTTTAAAACTAAAGGATATAGAACCGAAATATCAATGAGAAAATTGTTGGCAATACAGTAAAAAACGCGCAGAAAAAAGTGTCATGAAAATATCTTCAATATTCGCGGAGATATTAACAAGTGAAAATAGTACCTTTTTTAGGCCTCAAAAAAGAAAAAAATTTTAGTGTAAACGAAAAAAGTTTTTTAGTGTTATAATGCAGTTTTAGCGTTATTAACTAAACGAAGACAAATTTTAAGAAAAAATCATTCTTGGAATTTTTTTTCTTTTTTTGAGGCCTGAAAAAGTGCTATTTTACCTTGCTAAGATCTCCTCAAATATTGAAGATATTTTCATAAGAATATTTTCTGCGCATTTTATATGATATTATTAGCAGTTTTTTATTGAAATTTTTGTTTTATTTTCTTTAGTTTTTTAATTATTTTCTAAACTTTTTTATTTCGCTGCTAGGGGCCCTGTAAGTCATCCCAATGGATTCCCTCTATGGTTACTTACCTAGGGGTACACTGTACTAATATGACCCTAGGAGACGTTGGTTCCAAATAAAAGCCATGAAACCGAATTTAAAACACTTGGTTAACTTTATTACCCATGTTCTCTAATAAAATATCTGTTATCTAATAAAAATCATGTTCTCAATAACTTTTATTTTGTTAAGAAACTCCATATGGCAAAATGTAATTTTAATATTTGAACTGGCACCAAAGGGTTGTAATTCAATACATTTTCTTTAAAATGTTTTTTTAAGTGTGAACACATAATAATGAAATAAATTCGAATTATTTTTTCAGATGCAACATTATTTAATATTTTTTTCAACAAAAATAGCTAAAAAAGGATTCAGTATGGTAATATGTATTCAATATTTTTCTTGTAACTTTCTTTTTTATGAGTTATGGTTTTGGTGTACATGTTATATACAAAAGCTCATTATAGCATGAACTTAATTTAATTATTAATACTTAATATACTTATAATGAATACTAAAAAACTTAACAGGATTTCTATTTTGTATGGTAATCTTTCATAGTTTTAGATTATAATTTAACAACCAGACTTTTAACATGATGTTACAAACATAAAAAGCTCCCTCTTAGCTTTTATCAAAAAATGCAAAATATAGTGCCAACAAAATGCGAAATCTTTTGATATTATGATACCAAAAATCTATTATTACGTATATTTAACCTTTTACGCACAATTGTTTCCTTTTGAATTTTCTTAGATTATATTCGCTCTGTATTTTCCTTCCCTCGCTTAAACATTCCTCTAATCTGTCCCAAAACCGGCATCCAGCTCCGCAAAGTGCCAAATTCAAATTTTTATCACATTTGAAGATTTATTTTCCTGTTTTCGTATTCAAACCGTTGACTGCGGACTTTGAAGACAGAGCGTTGAACAGTCGCACTTTCCCTCCCCCAGACAGAGAGAGCGAGGAATGACAAAGTGACACGATTCACGCGTTTCTCACCTTTTGCACGTCTTTCAAAGAAGCTCCGGGAGACAAGTTTGAAGAGGAATCGTCTCTGAAAAGGTGATCCTGTCATGAACATGTCTGTAGGAGAAACTAGGTATCTTGTAAAATACCCTTTGTTGTACCCTTTAAAGTAGGCTAAGTAGTTCGGAAAAAATAAATTCCCATTTTTCAACTCGAAATATTCACAACACGGCTTTTTAAAATTGAAAAGAATAACTAAAACTCTTCTGTTAAACGTTCTTATGCAACGTTAAATAAAAGATAATAACACATTCTCCACATTTTAAGAGAATAATATAATGAAATAAGTTTAAAAAAATACTCTCATGAAAATAATATAGCAATTTTTTGATTTGACACCTTCAGGGATTATTGTAAATGGCATAATTATAAAAAGGAATTTTTAGTGATGGAACCCATTTGTATGGACGACTCTTTCTGTTTCCTTGTAAAAGAATTAACCTATATTTACTTATCTTTTTAAAGCTTTGAAAATTAAAATCTGAACAAAAGAAAAATTAACTAAAAATAAATGCATATCTCTCATTACATTATAAAAATCAAATACATGAAATTTAAGAGTTTGAATGTAAATCGTAAAAACGTGAATGCAACAAAATGTATGAAATATTTTAAGATAAATAAAACATTTATTTGCACATTTATGAATATAGTTTTTTTTTACAACAGCGCGTCTTTACATCCAGTGTTAGAGATAATAATACACAGTTAAAATAATGATTATAAAATACCCAAGTACAATGAGAATTTGCACAGGAAAAGAATTCCCAGAAATAGTTGGTTAATGTAACAAAATATAATTTCCCATTTCAATTATCCTTTATTTCAGCCTCACAAAATAAAATTCGATTTAATTAACTTAAACAAAAAATAATAGCTATTTAAATATTGATGGGGCATCCTTTCTTTTTAACGGAATAATGAATTAAAACTGAATAATCAATTAGACCGATGCCGAAACACTAGTAACATAAAAGAAACATTGCATTCCCGATTTTCACTTTTTAATAAAGTTTTTAATTCGATATTTTTTACGAACCGCCCCACGGAATTGTTCTTGATTTCGAATTAATTAAATGTGGTTTCACTCAAGCACAATCCATAATAATTAATTAAATACAAATATTCCTGACGCAAAGGATTCCCAGTGCTGCCTGATGCAGGGCATTAGGCCTAAATCCTTTTTAATGCTACGAGCCATGTTCGTTTTTAAATTTTTCTAATTAAGATAAGGTATGTTAATATTTTAATTCTCTGAATGGACAGCATTGAGCTTTGCCCCTGAAGCTTTCTTTCCTAATTACACTCCCTGTAGAGAATGATGGTGGAAAAATGGATGTTTTTGGAGCAGCAAAACAGGGTTGTCGGTAATTGGTTGCACAGTTAAGAAGCGAAGCAAAATCCCTGGCTTAATTTCCCAAACAAATAATTTAAATGGAAGTTAATATTTAAAGGAGATTACAAGTGTTAATGCGTCAGAAAAGAAGACTTAATTATATGTAATTAGATACACGTATTTGTTGCTCGGTAGTCTGAAATTTTCGGAGGGTTGGGATAGTAACGGTTTAAAAAGCTAGCTCTAAGCGCCGTGTTTCCTTAAGGCTGAATTTGAGATCAATTGCTATACATAGAGAGTACAACTTCAACCAACACGCATTTTACGTACTTCATTTAATTTTTTATCCAAGATTTTGGTCAAAATATATTCAAACATTGCAATTGATGTGAACTAAATCTCCAATTGCAGCGGTTTAGCATTGGATTCATGAAACATAATGAAAATAATTTGTTTCAGGTGCAGTGATCGTAAGAAAAACTTAAGTATGAATAATATCAATGATTAAGTATTTGTTTTATAAAGATTCCTGATTTGAAAACAAAATATGTATAAAATGATAAATTTAATAAACTAGAAAAAGTGTAATAAGCATAATTTTTCTTATTTTGAAAGAAAAAATTAAATTTCAAAGTGAAAAGTTAACACTAAAAATTTAATTTGTTCCAAACAAATATGTTACTACGTAAAAATGAATAGTATTTAATAACCATACAATATCTGAGTTAAGCAAATACTCATATCTTGATATGAATTGTTTATTATATTTTAATGTAGCAGGCTCAAAAATAAACGATATGGCTATATGGTGTATAACAAGGATTCTCTGACACACGGATCATTGCCTTTCAGCAACCTGCTGAAATTCCAACCAAAATCACAAAGCATATATCCTGGAAACCCCACATATACTACCCTCTTACGACTTCAACTTCCTCCATAACCCTAACACCAATAGAAATTACAACAGCCACCGTTGTCTTAGACCTTACAATGCCTTCTCTAAAGAACAACCTACCTCAAACGAAAAATCCATAAAGAAAAAAATAAATCCACCAAATTATTCATCTCTATGAGAAACATTCATTTTCACTCCATCCTTCTAAAAACAAAAAGACATTTTCCTTGCTTTTGTTACAATCCATTGAAGCAAAGTCCAGACTTGCATAATCAAGTCGAAAGCGCGGCGAGGGGTCTTATACCCCCTGTGAAGAAGACGGAAGAACGAAAGCCCTTGTAAACAGTGCAGAACCAATAGTTCCCCGCAATGCGGTGCTTTAATAAGTGCCACAGAGTATAAGAACCATACCTCTGTCAATTACTACAGGCCGCGGTTGGGGGGAACTTGCGGAGGGTCATTTCTTTGATTTATGATGCAAATTTGGGTTTCGTTTTGTTTCAGGTGGAAACCGCCCGCTAGTTAGGATTGACTAATACTTTTAAATGCGTTTTTTCTTTAAAAAAAAACAACTTTCGAACTGAATAAATGACACTGTATAACCTACCAGTCACTTGATTCTTTACGAAGGCCACGGCTGGGATACAGCACTGCTAAGGCTTTCTCTCAGCCTACTGAATCATTCATAAATGCTTCATCATTGATAATTTTGATGGTTTTCTGCTCGTTCCCACTGTGGAAATTTTGTACATAAATTTTAGAAGTGTGGGGGCTTTTTAAGACAGTGTTGACCATTATGCTTAATGGGGCATTTTTGTTTGTAAGAGAGGTCTATTTTTATAAATAAAACACATAGGCTATAGCCTACAGAATCAGATTTTCGAAAACGGAAAATTTAACGCAGCTATTAAAAACCGTGTAAAAGTAGTTAAACATGTATATTTTTGGTGATTTTTGACCACCTCCTCTCTCTTATTAATAAAATAAACATATAAAAATCTATCATTTCCCCGTATTCAGTTTTATTTATACTAATATCAAACAAAACTAACAAATATTTATACACAGAAAAAAATGTAGCATCAAATCAATCAAAAAAGTCTAAAAGACCCCATGCGCGATAGAAAGGTTATGGTTGAGGGTATTCAATAAGTAGCTACATTTTTTAAAAAAAAATAAGGAGGTCGATATTGTCCTTGCAAAATTTTTTGAACTCTCCTTTTTGAACGAACTATTGAAAATTCCATAAATAAACGGACAAAAAATCGGAATAATAAACGGTTTTCAGTCTTAGCATCTTGAGGCCACGGGGATTGTTCAATTCCGGCATTTATTACATTAAACCAATCATAATTGCTTCTCTAAAAATCATAATATGCAAATTTTTATTTATTCGAAAACAGACCCATAAATGCAACAGACATGCGTTGTAGGTAGTTAGACTGAAATAAAAAATGTTACGACTACGACCAAAAAATCTTAATACTCGAGTCTTACCAAGGGACAATTGTAACTTTAACCCAAATTTCGCAGTAAGTTAGCTTTTCACAGCAAAAGATTCGTGCCGGAATCGAATCATTGTGCCCAGATATGCGAGGTTTTATTGCTAATTTTCACCCCTTAAACCCCACTTGCGACACCCTAACCTATACCAATTATTGTTCGTCTTGATGTACCCTACCTCCCCTAGAAGTTATGAAACACTTAGCTGAAGCTGTCGACGCGTCTTCGACTTTTCCCTATCGCTTATACAGGGTGTTTCAAACGTCTTTTTATCCCGATTAGCGTACCAAAACTCCTCCTAGCAGCCCAACAGGCTTTCTGTTTACTCAGTTTTTCCTTTTGCGTAGTGACGTCAAGAAATGTTGCAGTCTACTATTATATAGTACTAATACAAGGGTTGCTGTTTTGAATCCCGTTTTTATGCTAATCTAGCAAAGTTTATACAGCAACACTAAAGCCCGCCCAGATATATCTCCAAAAAATTATCGAAAGTAAATTGTTTGCAACTCCAGCGTGGTAAAAGCGCCTTCGGCGCTGTGTACCACAAAAATCGATGATGATGATGATGATGATGATCGAAAGTAAATTAAAATTTAAAGGGGATATTTTTGGTTCTTGCACTAAGGACCTCAATTAGAAATTGAATTGAGGTTTTAAAATTAGTTTTGATAAACGGAAAGAATTAGAACACATTACTTTTTAAAAAGTGATGTAATCAGGTTGAATAATACGTACCAGGAATATTTTTATTTCCGCTCACATGATCACTGACATGTTTTTGCTTGAAAGTTCCAGCGCATGCGCTTGAAAGCATATTCTCTCATTGGTTGCGCTTCAACCAGATGATCGGCTTCAATGTTTCCACCATTAAAGCATTTAATTGTTACTTCAATAGCGTACCAGAAAGCTTTTCACATTGGATTTATAAGTTGAAACTTTGTCTGCAAAATTTTTATTACCGACACTTTAGAACTCTGATCCTATTTTAAGGAGCCTTTTATTTTGCTATCTTTTAGAAATATACAAGAAAGTAGTGGGATTTTGCATGGTGTACTTGTTCCTTTTGAAAGATTGCTTGAGCGTAAGATCTGGTGCGATTCTGAAAGCTTGCTAGTTCCTATTAGAAGTTCCTTGTTAGAAAGCCTATTAGTTCACGAAAATGGAGACACTAAATGGCGATGACTTTTATGTAGAATGGGAAATTCGGAACTTTAGCTGCTGGAAGAAGTCTTTCCACTCGCCTGCTATATCTACTAATAGTTTGCGTATCGGTGAATTGATTTTTGATCTGTCGCTCTTCCCGAAGGGTTTTTCTGGCAACGAAACATGTGTCGCTCTGCAGGTATACGATGAAAGTGCATCACACGGCGAAGTGCTTTTCACGGATTCCGATAGATCTCAAATATACTATGTACAAAAAATCAGTCCGGTGAGGGTAGGTGGTCTTATGATGATTCGTACTGGACTTATATTTAAGGTGTTTATTCGTCAATTTATAAAAGAGCCCGGGCATAAGGATGCTTTAATCCTTGCGTATCATGGTAAATTCGGGAGGCCTTTTTATTCCTTTCAATCGGTTTACCTGAAAAGTAGAATAAATGTTTTTGATTCAAGCTGCATAATACCAAGTGAACGAATTTTTAGATCTCTTTTAAGAGTGGATGACACTTCCTGGCTTCACTTGGCTGACATCTCTTCACTACAAGATGAAGAAATTGGTCATTTTAGACTGCATACCTTTTTTGGACGATTTCTCACGTTTGTGGGTTTTTACCTCACTTTAGTACCTGAGCAGATTGTTGATGAAACTTTAGTTCACCTTTACGTATACACAATTAGAAATGGACACATTTCTAAACGCATTCTTAAAAGAAGTCACATCTTTACCAATAATCAAAACTTCGAATGCAATGTGTTAATTCTGATACGAGACCTAAAGTGCTCTCATGTGGCTGTTCGCTTGAAAATAGTTTCAGATAATAGAGTATACACAGAGGGTATCGTACGGTATTAATGTTTGTTATGACAGTCCTTAAAGTTGTAAGGGCATCGAAAAAATGTTTTAAGCATAATAAATGTAGCTGTAATGAAATCAGTGAGAAATTCTGAAAGACCTCCTAAGTTATCACAAGGACAAAGTTTCTACAGTTTTTTATATATACTGCAGGAACGTCATTTTTGGGACAAAAATGTATCTAAAACAGCAGAACGTTGCCGCATTGCAGAAAAAAAGAGGAACGGCGTAGCGTTTAGCGGACCTAGATTTTAAAATTTTAGACATTTTATTCATGTGTGTAAGAATAAGAACTCCAACAATACCAGTCTTTTTAATACTTTTCAAATCAATTGCCATGAAATGTACAAACTTTTACATTGTTATGGTGAAAGCATTTATTTGAAATAAAATATTTGGGATAAGTTAATTTTATTATTCATATTTTTGTAAATTTTTAGTATTTAAGCCTTTATTGATCCATGTTAATGAGAACTATTAGATGCTTGTATTTAGTAATAGTTATACAGTATGTTTTTAAAAAACCTCTTAGCTTTAAGAAGGTGTAGACTACCTTGTTCAGAATCACTAATGAATGGGGAGTCGTAGAAGCTTTTAAGAGTTGCTAAAAAAGGGAAATAATTTGCCCAAATCAATAAAAAATGGGTTATAGTGTGAAAACGGCTTGGAGGTAGAAATGAAATTCTAATTTTAAGTTAACTTCTTAAAAAAAAGTTTTCCAAGTTTTTATAAAGTTTTCTTTAAAATGCAACAATAACAAGTAGAAGGGTTTTTTATCCAACGTTGAAACACCCCTTAAGAAAAAAAAAATTAGTTACTCAGTTTCCCAACTTAAAACATCTAGCATTTTTCATAGCTTTTAGCAACTTCTACTCTAAGAAGTTGTGCAGACAGACGAACTAACCGAAGATAACTAACCGACTACAGTGGAAGCTCTTATAACGACCTGCTCTTATAAAAATCCTCTCTTATAAAGACCCAAAAATTAGTCTCTATAAGAGCACAAAAGTGCTCTTATAAAGACTAATCTTCGAATCGATTCAGCTTATCGAATACTTTTCTGGATCGGTATGTTTGCGTCACACATGAATTAGCCAATAAACGAATATCAAAGTATGACAAACAGCACCAAGTAACCATCGCATCTTCTTCTCGCTTGCTTTCGCCCGGGGTAACCGGCTACAATCCCAAAACGAAATCTTGCACTACCCAATGCCTTTGTTGATTTGAGTCTTATTTATTATTATTATTAGCGTTTTAGTTTTATGTAAGCATCCGAACATTTTAAGGAAGCTAAGCTACGCAATAAATTAATATCAAAATAAAAATTTAATAGCAAACACAAATATTTATACTTCGTAAAATATTGATCTTAAATTTCATAGCAAAAAATACGGTAATATAACATTAAATTGAAAGTATCAAGAATTCATAAAATAATAAATAATTGCTTAAAATGAGGAAAAATCAATTGGGCGATTCGAACTGTGTTCTAAATCCCAACGATCTAGTATCCTACTGTTTGGATATAATGGTAAAATATACAACCAAGGGTTTCAGTTAGTTGATTAAAAAAACGTATTACGGGTAACTGCAATTTCTATAATCCATCCCTTTGGCTTTGACGATTGAGGGTTGGTGATCGTTTTCAGGTTTAGATTTCCTCCAAACTTTATAAACTAATCTACTAAAAATATATCTTTGATGGAATCGAGTCCACCTTCCCGAAAAGCATCAAAATTGATAGTTTAGTTTAACGAGTTTATTACTTTTAAACGAGTGATATTCTACACTCGAGTGTATCACTCGAAGTTTGCTCTTATAACGACAAAAAACTCGGTACGGATTAATTACGTTATAAGAGCTTCTACTGTATTTGAAACAACCTGATGAAATATTTTTTTTAATTCAATTTTTAACTAAGCGTAGTTTATTGAAGCACAGCATAAGAATTATAAGTTTAAATCATGGTAATTTACAAGTACTTGATTTAAATAAGCGTTTGTGTAAGGGTTTACGTTATTTTATATTTCTCCGAACTGGTGTTACTTAAAATTATGCAACAAAAACTTTTTTACTCAAAGATTGTCTTGATACAATTGATCTTGATACAATATAATTGATAGTCTAGTATAAAGTTAAAGAGAACTGTCGCAAATATCTAAAATTAACCTAAAAGTTGAAGATAATGATTTTTCAATATCTGAAGGCCTATGCCTTCAGATATTGACATGAAGGCCCGATGAAGGCATGAAGGCAAGGCATAAACAAGGCATGACGGCCCAAGAGAACGAAATTTTTAATTAGTTTTGTGGAATGTGTAGCTATATTACAGGACTGTATTCTTAAAAAAAAATAAACCCTGATGTTTGCTTCTTTTTGTAGATATTGACATCCAAACTTTGACCCTCTATATTTCTGCTAGAACAAAGATTAAAAATCTGAAACTTTTTTCAGATTAAATTAAATTTTCACGTTATTATTCTACTGAGAAAATTTCATTTTTGATATGTTCCTCCAATCCGAGATTACACAGCTTAAAAATCTGAAAATAAAAAAACTCCAAACAAAACCAACTCTATATATAATTTTGGGAACTAGGTGTAAAATCTAAGATATTAGGGTGCGGCTCTTGAGAAAGTGAGACCCATGAATGGCAGGAGTCCGACTTAAGCCTCGAATGATTGATACTACCACCATCTACTGCACTTCCACAATTTTGCCATGTCTCTGAAGGGGAGGGAAATTGTCTCAAGACGACCTGAACCTATGTTAAACTGCGCCATGACCGACCACAGGACTTTCGGACCCACAGATTTAACGGGCACGTACTCCGCATATACTCGGTGGGTCTTCAGTGGTGTCGAGAATCGATCCCGAAGCCGAAAATTTTAAAGATTTTGTACGAATCTTAAGACTAAGGACGTTTTGACAGTAATATATTCAAAATTTCCATTCTTGTGGGCATTTATTATATCCGTTTGACAGAGATTTTTGATCTATGAATCACTTTATTTAAAGGAATCATCAAATCTATACCCAGATCAGAATATTGAACTGATTTTTTTTAAAGGCCTATAAAACAAAATAGTTTTACTCTCCACAAAATCTAAACACTATCAAATTGACTAAGATTTGTATACTAACATTTTGAATTAGCAGACCACTAATTCTGAGTGTAGGAGTGAAATCATATATAAAAGCAAGAAGTTGTGCATCTAATAACTAAAAGAGAAAAAAATAAGAACTAATAATTTTTTCGGTTAGTGTATTTAATAAATAAATTTAATTCTTAATTGCTGCGATTGTTAATTGTCAAAACCTGTCAAGTACAAAAATTTCAATAATTTTTTAGAGCAGGGGCGTCATTTCAGTTTTTGGTTGGGGGGGGGCGGGCAAGGATTTTTTTTTAAGTGGGGCTGAGCCACGCCGTAACCAGACTTTTTTTTGGGGGGGGGGGTGACTCAACATCATAAGTTCTAAGTAAAAATGGGGGGTCTGGGGGTCACCCCCAGAAAAATTTTTAAATTTTGCTTCATTTTTACAACATTTAAGTTACATCCGAAGAGAACAGCCCCTTGTAAACCACATAATTTCTAGAGAAAAAAGTTACAAATAAACGTCTAAGTTTCAAGGGGAGCCGAAGGTCCTCCCTCAGAATTTTTTTTGAAAATTTCCCTTTAAACTAGGGTTTTATCTCCCTTGCAACCTCGTTGGATAGCACCCAGAGGGAACTGCTTGTTGTGAGTGGCAGAATTTTCAAGGAAAATATACAGTATAACATAATATATATTTAAAAATTTTAAAGGGGGGTCTGGGGGTCCTCCCCCAGAAATTTTTTGAAATTTGTCTCTTTAAAGTAGTGTTTCAGCTCATTTTGAGGTCCTTTGGGTTACATTCAAAAAGAACAGTTCCTTGTAAAGCATAGAATTTTCTAGGGGAAAAAAAGTTATAAATAAACGTAAAATTTTCAAGGGGGGGGGCGGAGATCCTCCCCCAGTAAAAATTTTTGAAAATTCCCCTTTAAACCAGACTCCTAAGGGCTTCAAACTCTTTGGTTCCCAAAGGGAACTACTTCTTGTAAGCGGCAGAATTTTCAAGGGAGACAAATTGTATAACAGACATCAAAGGTCAGGAGGGGCGGATTGGGGGTTCTCCCCCAGAAAATTTTGAAATTAGACCCTCAAAAGTAGTGCTTTAACTGCTTTTGGGATGTTTTGAGTTAAATCTGTTGCTCCTTATGGATGCTACAAAATTTTCCAGGGACTCTCAGCAATTTTCACTTAAGAGTGGAAACCTTGGGGGGGGGCAATTGCCCTCCCCTGCCCCCCCTAAATGACGCCCATGTTTTAGAGTAAAGAGTAAGTGTTCAAAAAAAAAATTTGTGTGTAAAATATCCAAATGAGGTCTACTTTAAGAAATATAAAATTACTAAACACATTCAGAAAAACTCAATGAGTTGCTAAACAGTTTTTCTCAAAACAAGAAATTTGGTCGTTGACATGTTTCTGAAATACAGTATAACTCCAATTATCCGAATCAATTGGGACCGGACTTTCGAATTCGGATAATTTAATTTAAAATTTAATTAAAAAATTCGGATAATTTAATACATATTTTCCGAAAAAGGTCCATTTTAATTAATTACTGCATGTATACTGAAAATAGGAGGACAAAAACTATTTTTAAAGAAAGAGAGCTTTTAATTAAATAAATGAAAAGGGTAACATTCGGATCAATTCGGATATTGGAGTTCGGATAATCGGTTGAATTATGTAGGTTGACATTTCACTGGACCATGCAAGAAGCAGGTTCGATTTGTGATGTCATCTATTTGTGATTGGTCATGTTAACCCGCGTGATCACTGGCATCATGCCAGTGATCACCATGCATGCGTGAGCATGCCAGTGGCATACATATTAGTGCATGCAACTATGGGCATCTTGTATATTGGGCTTTATTGGCACGATAGTGGGCTTGTAGAATAAAATACCTATCTTTTACGCTTAAAAAGGGTTATTAATATTTTGTTTAGTATCTATAAGACTTTCTATTTCCATTCCTGTTAATTTTCAAACACTTCAAAATGTGAAAGATAGACGGAAAGAACTCGAACGGATTACTTTTTGAGAAATGATGTACTCAGGGGATGAGTAATACCCCGAAATTTTTTTGTTTACCCACATAATCGCTGGAATGCTAGTTACTGGTATCGTGTAAATCCGGCTTAAGGGGCCAGAGTACTGCTACTACTATATATACTGCCGTCCTAAGCGAAAGTGCACATAAACTAGTTTTCTTATAAATTCACTATCTTTCCCGATTGGCGCGTTTTTTTTATTTGGCGAGAATGTATCTCGCTACTTCCAAGCCTCTTGAATAGTTGTTAAAATCATGAACAAAACCCCCTAAGCTATCAGAATTGAAAGAAAGATAAAATTATTTTGTAAATATTAAAATTAACATCAATTTAATTAGAAAATAAATTTAAACTAAATTTAATAGTTTTAAATACATTGCCGTATAGTTTTAAATGTGGATACCATTACTATATCCGGAATATGTAAGTCGCTAGAATTGCAGCTGAAATGTTGTGTTTTTTCCTTACTGCATTGCATTCTGGACTCGAACGCATCCCAAAGCCATAGCTGATTACAGAGTATTTTTTTAGGGTAGCCAATATTTGATCTTAGATGGAGGGTCTACCACACAAAATGGAAAATCCGCCAAATACTTTTTTGGTGAGATTTTTATCACAGTAAATCTGTCTGAAATTGCCTTTATGTGCACTTTCGCTTAGGACGGCAGTATAGTGGCTAGAAGGAGTAGTGTCGTGACCGCTATCAAAATAATGCTTTAGAAAAGGAGGAAAAAGTTGATGGCATCGCGATGACTAGAACGTTAGCGCCATCTATTTTCTGCAAAAAATAAACTCTTTCAAATGGTCTAAAAGAAGAAAAAAAAACTTAAATTCTTTTTACTTGTCTGTATAAAAAAACAAACAAATCCTTAAACCTCTATTAAAGTACTATTATATTAATATGTTGGTTGGTTTATGATTACTCTGGATTATGCTTTGCCGCGAGGCTTTCGCTTTTTCCAGATATCCTTTTTCCTATTGTCTGACGAAAATTTATTTCTTTCTTTTTTGTGGTTTTTCTTTAGAATCTGTTGATTTCCTTGAAGAATTTCAATAGGGCTCTAGTCTTTGATTCTCCCCCCTCCTCAAAAGATGACAACCATCCTAAGGACAAAGGGATTGTTCCCATTTCTCTCCTTAGATTATCTCTCTCTTTGTCATAGAGCCTGCATGCCAATATTAATATGTTTTCGAACTCACTCGTATTCGAACTCACAGTGAGATTTCAATGTAAAATCGATACTAAGCACGCGACGGCGGGAACCCATCGCCCTCTGGTGGTTTCCTCCTTTTCGGAAACAGAAATTTGTACGCGGTTCTATGGTGATCAAGACACTATACCCTTCTAGCCACTGTACTGTTACGAGGTCACATAACTGACGTACTGTTGGCTTCCGATGCTCGTTTTCTCTTGAAAGTTTCTGTTTTAACGTTAAGGCATTCATTCCTACTTCAGTAGATCACCAGAAAGCTTTTCACTTAGGATTCCTACCGCGTTGAGAACTTTGTCTCCAAGATTTTCACTACCGACACTTTGAAACTCGGATCGCATTTTTAAGGAGCCATCTATCTTCTACTTTGATTTCTGTTAAAAATATACAGGAAAATAGTGGTAGCTTAAGATTGGTGAAACCATACTGATACTGAAAGCTTGTACTGGCGTGCTTTTTAGTGCTTGAGAAACCGATTAGTTTACAAAAATGGAGATTGTAAGTTGCGGTGAACATTCTTTTGAAATTAAATGGCAAATTCAGAACTTTTTCTGCTGGATGAGGGAAATCCACTCGCCTGTAATATCTACTAACAGTTTGCGTATTGGTAACCTGATTTTTGATCTGTCACTCTTCCCGATGGGGTTTTCTGGCGAAGAAGAAAATCTCGTTCTAAAGGTAAACAATGAAAGTGCATCACACGGGAAAGTGCATTTTATATCTTGGGATGAATCCGTAACATACAGTGTGCTGACAGTGAATCCGGTGAGAGGTGATTTGATTTTGCGATCTGACATTAGATTTAAAGATTTTCAACTTTGTTTTACAAGTGATCACGAACATAAAGATGTTTTTACCCTTCTGTTTCGTGGTAAATGCAGAGGAACTTTTATACCCTTTCAATCGGTTTACCTGAAAAGTAAAATAAATGCTTTTGATTCATACTATACAATACTATGTGAAAAATTACTTAAAAATATTTCGAGTAAGGAACCTTGTATTGCTGACATTTCTTCACTACAGGGCAGAGAAATGAGATGTTTTAAATTGTCTGTAACAGGTGAAAAAGGTGCTGGTGATAGTATTATATGTAAGGTCGAGTTAAGGCCTGAGCAGAATGTTGATGGAACTTTAGTTCACATATACACATACTTAGTTAAAATCGATGAATCTTGGAATTCCAAACTTTCTTCAGATACAATTATATTTGCCAATAATCAGAGGTACCACGTGATTAACTTTAAACTGGAAAGTAAATATCTAGAGGACACGTCCCTAAAAATTCGTTTGAAAATGGTATCGGATAATAGAGTATACACAGAAGGTACCATAAGGTATTAATGCTTTGTATGACAATTTATTTTTAAGGGCATCGAAAAAATCTATTTTAAGCATATATAGATTATAGCATCTATCCAATCAAAAACTTCCATAGGCGTCCTAAAAGATCACAAGGAGTAGGTTTCTACAGATTTTTATATCTGCTGTTGTAACGTTCTTTTCGAGAGAGAAAAATGCATCTAAACACTCGATGTCTGCCACATTGCACAGCAAAAATAGGAACGTATCGTCTAGCAGACCTTGGTTTTAGTATCTTAGACATTTTATTAATGTGTTTAAGAATGTGAACAGTGATCATTAAACACTGAGAATACTTTTTTTTAATCCTTGACGAATCACCTGGCGTGAAATGTTTTTTTGCTATGTTTTTACTTCAAATAAATATTTGTTATAAGTTAGTTTTTTTATTTATCATATTTTTGTAATTTTTAAGTATTTAACCCTTTTATTTAATTTAATATTTCCTTTGTTTTTTATTTGATTTATTTTAATGATAATTATTACACGCTTTTTTGAATAATTAGTAGTAATAACATTTGTAGTAATAACAATAATTAGTAGTAATACAGGCTGTTATAAATGATCGTTGCTAAACTTTAAGGTGACAATTATCATGTTAAATTTTTTCGTCCTTAAATTAACAACACTTCGGTTGTGTTGTTAGGTAGGACAGTTTATTGCGTTGTGATAATGTTTCGAATATGTTTAAAAGTGTTGAAAATGAGATCTTTCCAGGAATGTGTTCTAAAAACCGTGTTGGCACAGCTTCGATAAGTCCTCCAGCGGCCATGGTTATCTACAGATCCCACAGCAGTATGCTTGAGTGTTGTCATCATTTGAGCTTATGGGTAAACATGGCGGCTGGAGGACTCTTATCGAAGCTGTGCCACAGTGGAAAAATATGTTTAAAATCTGAGTGTTCTGAAACTTAAATCGCAACCACATAAGAACACATTTTCTTTCTTTAGCAACTCCTTTTTCTCACAACACCACCGCATCACAATCGAAACACTTTTGAAGTAGAAATGCAATATATTTTGTTTACATTGTGGGGACTTTGTGTTTCAAAAGTGTTTCATGCATTTGCAGTGTAATTTATAACAATACCTTTATAATACATTCTGGATAACACTTTCCAAACATTGTTCGCAACACAATAGTATTAAAGTGTTCTAGCTAACAACAAAACTTAAGTGTTATTGATTCGAGGACAAAAACATTGTTTTTGAATGTGTTTATTATTGCGTGTGAGCATTGCCATGTTTTCATTTTATCAAGTTTTTTTATCATTATTAAAAATATAATTTTAAAAATTCAAGAATTTATCACCGAATTTTCATAGGTTACGACTATAGGTTGGGTACTTAAATTGGTCCAAGTGTAAATATTTATCTTAAAAAATATTAGAAAAATTAAATATTAATTTTGTCCATAGGTTTATGACAGTCTCCCCTTCTATTAAATACGTATCGGCGAGGCATTAAGGGGGAATCTTTTTGCTGATCTCGACTGAATAACCAAGGTATAGTGAATTTTTAGTTATTAACTATTTTTATTTTGTCCCGTGACGGTTCCATCTCTCGACAGCATAAAAAATTGGGGTAGTTCATTACCTTAACAGGTTCAACAGGTCTTCCTGGTTACTTATTCCCTATGGATATGATTTCTTATTTCAAATTTAAAAGCCTGTGGTAGAAAATCTAAACTCTCACAGATAATCTGATATCCAGATTAGAAAGCTTTTATTTGCAAAGAAATTAAGGATACAAAGAAAAACTTTAAAACGGGTTTTAAATTTTACAATTACGTTAAATGAACTTGTCGTTCGGATATTTGTTAGTTTTATACAAGTTTCTTGATGTTAAAAAGGAATGTACAAATTCTAATTAGGTGGGAGAGCTTTTTTAATTTTTTATTGTAAGATGAAATTGAATGTTCAGTTAAAAAACAATATTTTTTAATCCCAAGCTTTTAAGTATGAAAAATAATCCCAGCCTTACTGGGCCTCTGCGGTTATTAAGAAATGAAAGTAGGATTATATGGTGATCAAGATGGTCAATTGGGAGGAGCGAAAAAAAATATCTAACGTCTTCTAATCGGTTTCGAAGTTTGAAAATAGTGGAAAAACTGACCAATTTTCAGAATTAAAAAAAAAATATTTTTTCAAGATTTTCAAAGGAGAGTTTTTTGTACCTTCGGACAAAAATCGCGTTTCAATTTTGCAAGACAAATAAAAGCACATTTCGACCATTTAAAGTACTCAACTTAGTCACAACCTTAGTAAATAGGATTAAATTTTGTAGCACAAATTTTAAAAATTGGATTTTTAATAATTATAACTAAGTAACAAAATTTGTGTCCATAGGTACCACAACCTGTTCTCCTTACGGACAAGTTGTACCTGTAAACACTTATTAAAAGTGAAGTATTAGTTGAAAAAAGTTAAAAATGAAAATTTGTTATTTATCTACTAGGTATATTACTTTTTAATGAACAGTTCCTCACATGAAGTAAATCGTAAATCGATTTAAATAAAATACTTTTAAATCGTAAATGATCATTTGAGGAATCTGATTGATAAATCTTAATTTCTTACTGGAAATGTATGGAATTTAAAATCGAAATTTAAGGTTAATGTGTTAATTGATAATGCTGATTGATTGGCGCAATGGTACTTACGTATTATCCCGTCGTCCGTTCAGCGGCCGTCTAATTCAGCGGCACAGTAATAGTAAACTCAATGGGATTTTATAACGTTTCGGATTAAGCGTCACGGTCGACGGGATAATATGTAAGTACCGCGCAATATGATCATACTTGATTCTTGCACCATAAAATAATGACGGAAGCAAACCATGCCGATTGCTTTGATCTCTTCAATGATCCAAATTAATATCCTGCAAATCTCAAATATAACCATAAAAAATTCGATTGACACTTAGTTTGGTTAACATTTGGTGGTAGTAACTTTTGCAAATATAACAATAAAATTTTATTATGAAACATTTGCAACCTTTACAACCAATAGAAAGAGAGAGAAAAAAAGCGACATTATTTGGTAGATATTTAAATTTTTTCGTCATCATCATATCGGAATGTGACATAAGTAATGCTACATATTTTATACTATAATTTCCGTTAAGTGTGAAGCAGAATCAAAAATTTAAAAAAGTAGACTGTCAAAATCTTTGATTTTTCAAATTTTCAATTCTGCAAATCTCAAATATAACCGTAAAAAATTCGATTGACACTTAGTTTGGTTAACATTTGGTGGTAGTAACTTTTGCAAATATTCGCTAGATATATTAATTTTTTTTTTTTGTCATCATCATATCGGAATGTGACATAAGTAGTGCTACCGATTTTTATAGTGAACTTTACGTTAAGTGCGAAGTAGAATCAAAAATTTAAAAAAGTAGTCTGTCAAAATCTTTGATTTTTCAACTAAAAAATACTAGCACATAACCGCTGACAAATATATAATTCACAATTAATTTAACATGCATTAAAATGAATTCATATTAACAAAATCCGATTTCCACAATAAAGGATTTCAATGTAAAAAGTGCTATTCTACAAAAATGTTCGTTTATAGCTTATCAAACCCGAAATTTATCTTAAAAAGTAGGTTGATACTTTTTTATATAAAAAACTTTGAAATCTCTTTATTATCTTTTATATGAAGAAATTGTTTTTAAAACGTGCAGATTTGATTACACATTCATTATTCCTCTACCAATCCAGAAAATCTAATTTCTTTTTAGAAATTATAAAAATTTGAACTATATTTGGAATTTTTTTTTAAACTTTGAAAAAAGACGTTTTCAATTTATTCTTATCTCTTCATAATTGAAAATGTGGGGAAAGTATTGAGAAAGTTTTTTTTACAAATATGACTCAAAATTAAAAATGCACTTTTTTAAAAATTATGAAAATTTTTCTACCTGTTAGGTTGTTTTAGCCCTTTTGGTCTCTTAACTGAACTATAACTTTATTATCACTTGTATCCATTGGAAGATTCATTGGAACTTGAAAGATCCATTGGAAACAAAATTTTATGTTGAAAAAGAAATGTCCTTAAGCATACTTCCTTAAGAAATCTTATTTCCAAATTCTTTAAAAGTACTCCTTTGAAAAACCTACACGTGTCCTACTTCATTTATTCATATTTTTCTTTTCACACACTATTTATCTTTTTAACGTATTAGAGGGGAAAGCTTGATTAAAAAATTCTTCCTTCAAAATTTCAACAAGAATTTACAAATATTAAACATTTTTTATAACTTCTAAACAGAAATTTGATTTTCTGTTCTGGTAGAATAATGATAATCCATGTCATTTCCGAACTGTACGGTTTAAATTTAAGATCTTCGTATAAAAATTAAACCTATAAAGATTTAAAGGTGTTTCACAAAGTTTTTTTTTACCTAAGTACACAACCCACTTTTTTAGGATAAATTTAGGGTTTGACAAGCTAGAAACGAGCATTTTTGTAGGAAAGCACACTTTTTACATTTAAAACTTGGTGGAAGACCTCATTGTTACTTTACTTGTCACTGATCTTTATAACTTAAAAATCAATTTAGCACCAAGTGGCATCATTTTAGGGAGTTCCTTCGAAGAAATTTGGAAATTAATTCCTTTCGACCGCCGTAGTGCATAAAAAACTTTATTGGTGAGCGCAACGTCCCTAAGTAGTACTTATTTTTACTCTTAAATTATTGGCACTATTAGGGGATGGTTAGTAATAAACACAAATAAATATAATCCATCTAAATACGTCCTAAATAAAACATTTCAATCAGGTTTTTTTTTCACTATATAAATCTTGAAATATATATTTAAAAAAGTTTGAAAATTGGTAATTTTTTCACAACTTTTTTCAAATTTTATGACTCTACAGGCAAACCCTAGAGTGAACATAGGAGGTTGAAACTTCTCACAATATCTTTTGGGACCAAAAGGAATGAGAAACGCTCTTGGGAGCTAGGTGTTTTAACAAATTTTTTAACCAATGGGTGGGTACTGGATTACTCGCTGCATCCAGGGCTTTGGCTAGTACAACCCCCTTTTTACAGGGGGTCCACATTCATTCTTCCCATTCAAGGAAAGAAACTAAAATCCATACCAAACGGGGGGACGTACGACTTTGCAGTCAGATGCTCTAACCTCTAGGCCAGTACGTAGGCTTTTTTTTCAAACAAAATCATTTTTTAGACACCCTAGTTTTTAGGTTACCACGGTGTCGGAGATTAGATGTTTTACCGGATTCGCAATATCCATGGCACACTCTTGAAAGAGTCATACGTAAAAATTAAAGTTTATTATTTAAGATGTTTCCCCCATTTTATTCATCCCATCTCTAATAATTTGTGCCTCTCCCATAGATTTCCCTGCAGGTTTATGATGTGAATTCCCTCCAGCACACACTTAGTCTAAGGTCAATGCTATGTCGTTTAGTGGCAATCTGCATGCTTGCAGGGATCTACACGATATGCAGCAGAAACCAGGTTTTTTTGGCTCTTCAGTGTATCTTGAAGGTACCGCATTTACTTTCCACTTTTTTAGAAACCCTTGATAGTTTGAATTATTATATAAATTTTTCAATAGTATTCGGGATCAATGATATGAATAATTGGGAAATTAAATTATAAAGAAGTATCATTAAAATTATTCTTGAAAGATATTCGCAAAAATATAGAAAACACTTGGTAGTAAGAAATGAAAATTTTATCCCATCAGATTTAAGGAAAAGAGGAAATTAATGATTTTTAAGGAAAAAATACCTTTAAAAGTGTTAAATAATCCGGGGTTATTTCTTCTAATTGAAAAAGTCTAAAGTGTAGTCAACTGCCTTAAATTGCCAAAACGGCTCTCCGTTCCCTACATTTTTTTAGGTTACCGCGTTTAGGTAGAAATACATAAAACTTCGGTAATCATTGAGTTAATCTTACTTACTACCCATTATTAAATTCTTTAATGATCTTTTTGCTTATCAACTTAAAAATTTTAGAACAGCAATGCAATATTAGATTAAGGCCTCTAAAATATCTTCACTGCTTTTCTCGTTTGGAATCTCTGGTTAAGTGTATAAGTATTAGAACGTGTACACACAAATTTATGTAAAATGTGAGCGATCACTTGTTATTAGCTTATAAGAAATGACGATCCAAAACCTGGTTTCTCTGCATTAGTTCTCAATTGTGAAACTGACTTGCCCTCTTCTTTTTTCTTCAAGAGTGTTCTAGATTTTATGCTTAATCTAATTCTCAAAATACTTTATCTTGCAGTAGTTTGATACAGCGAACTTTCCTAGGAGCACTTTCAAAGAAAGTCAACACGACAAGCTTGTTGGGTTGAGATTTGGTTTCCGAACCACTTCAAGCAAGATTATTTGATCAAGTTAAACCTAAGATCTTGTCCACTAATGGTATGCTTCAGCCGTTTATACCGCAGTCCAGTTAGATGTTACATAGATAAAGCTTGTAACCCTACCTAGGTTTCTCAATAAAGTTATATTTTTCTGTACTAGGGTACTTTATTTCAATTTCAACTCGTTACTTGGTCCACGCCCCTCAGATTGAGCATGCGCGTGGACTTAGTATATACAGGACGCGCAGGTATACTTGTAGCGCATGCGTAAGCCAGGGAAAGGGTAGAAGTTTTAGGCAACAAAGGAAGCCAAGTTGAAAAGCTAGCCAAGGAGTAAGGGTTACTAGGTGAAAAGTATAAGTATCAAACCAAGGTAGGAAAGCAAAGTCCAAAAGCTAACTTGGAGCTTGGTTGACAAGTCAAATTTGACTCTGAATTTTTCTAAGTCCAAGAATGGAATAGGAACTCGGAATTTTAAAGTTTAAGTCCTGAAGATTTTTAGTTTTAAAATCCAGAGATTCTATTCTTGGAAAATTCAGAGTCGATTTTGACCTGTCATCCAAGCTCAAAGTTAGCTTTTGGATTTTGCTTTTCTACCTTGGTTTGTTCTACTTTTCACCTGGTAACCCCTACTCCTTGGCTAGCTTTTCAATTTGGCTTCCTTTGTTGGCTAAAACTTCTACCCTTTCTCTAGCTTGCGCATGCGCTACAAGTATACCGGCGCGTCTTGTATATACTAAGTCCACGCGCATGCTCAATCTGAAGGGTGTGGACAAAGTAGCAAACTCCAGAAAACTGACATATGTGGGATAAAAATACAAAGCACTAGTAGAAATCTATCTTTATTAAGCACTAAAAAAAGCTTTACATTCCATTGCAAAATGGACACAGTAGATATTACACTTACAAGAATCTTCAGGTTTTATGATACTAGATTTTAACCTCGAATCAACAATGGGACTTCTGGTAACAAGACTTCCGAAGTTGCCGAACAAAGCCCGAGACTACATTGCGCAGGAAAGAGACCTAGGAAAGGTAAGAACCGTGAACTCAATCTTGGACTTCTTAGGACCTTGGTGTGACTAGCAGCCTTCTATTAGCTTGTCTTCATTCAGGGACTAACCGACTTGATCTTGGACTTCGAATCTTGTCAACAGGAGCCCGAAAGGTCGTTGCAGAATGAAACCAGACTTCTTACTGCATGCTCAAGAAAGTGACCTGGAAAAGACAATTGACTTAATAGTGTGAAAGAAACTTATGAAACAGGAATTTTCAATCGGTAGGTCACGACCCCTAGGGATCGCAGGACCTAAGGGGATTGCCAAATACGAGAAAATAAATCTAAGTACTTTAATAAAACTATTGTGACTGTGTTACTTAACTTAAAGTGATGAGTATATATGAGTTAAAATTTGTAGAAACAACGTAAAAACAGCACATTTGAAACATATAGATGCTAACAGCCGTTTAGGTGGTGTCAGCCAACCACCTTTGTCAGAGCAAAAATGATAATGACTGAAGATGCAGAAACCCAAAAAGGAAAAAAAAATATTAAACGGTGAAAAAGTGGAATGTTAAAATGCAATATCCGGAATTAGATAAGCTGTATGAGGTGATTAAGATAAGATATTAAGACTAATATCCGATATTTTTAATATTCGATCCTGGATCTCTTGGGCTTTAACCTCATACAGCTTATCCGATTCCAGGTATTGCATTTTAACCTTTCATTTTTTCACTGTGACCGTTCAATACTTTTTCCCCTTCTTGGGTTTCTGCATCTTCAATTATTGTCAATTTTGCTCTGAAGAATGTGGTTGGCTAACACCACAGAAACGTGTTTCTATAATATAACTCATAAAGAAACAAGTTTCTATACGTTGTTTCTATATTTTCTATATTTGAAACAACAATACGTTGTTTCTATAATTTTAACTCATTGGCGTATGCACAAGTTTTTACCTTTCATAAGTAATAGGCTATTCCCTCATTTTTTGAAAACAGAAAATATTCACTTTTCCAATAAACCAAAAAGGTTATAAATTCAAAAATCTACACAAAAAGTTTAAAAAAAATTAGCTAACTTAATATTTTTAAAATAAAAATTGACAATTGCTTTGCACTTGTTTCGGATTGAATGACGTCAGATCTCTTTTAGGCCCTACTTAAAAGTAAAAATTAACAATAGGTTTGAGTCCTAAACCAATTTTTCGGATTGAATGACGTCACATGCTGTTTTCGCGCTCTTTCTAAAAGCCAAACTCTGAAGTTATATTAATTATATTATTAAAAAGTAAATACGCATAGCAATGAATAAAATTTTTGCGGGTATATTCCTCTCTTGAATATCTCTATCTAATAAAAAATTAAAATAAAAATGCACCCCATTATGTTTCAGTAACAATCACGTGTAACCTAATAGGTTACACGTGATTGTAACAAGTAAAAAATTAGAACTGTTGAAAATGTTTCAAAACAACTCTAATATTATAATTCACAGGGGGGGGGGGTCGGAATAATACTCCTAAAAAGAGGATCGCTAGGCATAAAGGTTGAGAACCACTGTTATAGGATATCGGAGCACCTAGAGCTTTAACCGCTAATTATATCGAAATAAAATTTCTGGTACTGTTAGTTGAAGATTAGGGTGGGCCGAAAAAACTCATTTTTTTTTTATTTCGAACTTGGAATACCGCGGAAAAGTTGCGAATTATATAAACAAAAAAGAGAACAGAGAGAGAACATCTTCCGTTCGCGCATAGGCCCTAAAGTTTGACAAAATATGAAAAAACTTCATTTTTGAGATTATTTTTTAAAATTTTTGAATTAGACGTTTTTGTAATGGAATAGCTTGTAACATCTTCAAATAGAGTCTAAAAACATTGTGTTTTAATTTGGTTTAGATCAGTTGATAGCTTCCGGTCGCGCATAAGCCCCAAAATTTGACAAAATATTGAAAATTTCACATTTTTTACGCATATTTGGTCTGCTCTACAAAAAATAGGGTCAAAATGCTTTTGACACAACACAAGTAGATTCTTATGTAAAATGATCTCCTGAATCCGAATCCGACCCCCGTTTTTCTCCATCGGGCTTAGATTTTCGGGGAACAGCCCCTCCCCCTTTTTACGTTTTTCGATGACTTAATGACTTTAAACTCTATTTTCAGGGTCAAAAAGCATTACTTTAGTCTTTAAACTACATCCGAGGGGACAAGAAAGGTTAGACTTTCTAAAGTATGAAAATTTGTGACGAATGGATAGGTTAAAGGGGCTATTACCCCCTAAAAACGCAAAAAAAAATCATTAAAAATGATAGACGTTAATGTACGCTATTTTTTACACTTATTTTTTACGCAATTGCTTTTTAAAAGGTCGTAACCCATCCCCAAGGACCCAAATTTAATGAAAATAGGCAGCAATGATTTTTACTCAAAGAGGTTGAGGTTTTAGCGCCCCCGAAAGCACCCGCGGAAGGATTCGAAAGACTGAATCACTCTGGCACACGCAGGCTCAAGAAACATGGAATACCTCCATAAAACCGGCCAGTTACTAACGAACCAAAGAATTTCTACTTAGGAAAGACTTATAATATACGAAAAATGTCATTTTTAAAATTTTCCATGCATGAATATAATTTCTTGAGCGCGCATGCGTCAGCGCGATTCAGTCTTCCGAACCCTTCCGAGGGTGCTTCGGGGGCGTTAACGCCTCAACCGCTTTTAGTGAAACTCATTGCTGCCTATTTTCTTTAAATTTGGGTCCTTGGGGATGGGTTAGCGCCTTTTAAAAAGGAATTGCATAAAAAATAAGTGTAAAAAAATAGCGTACATTAACCTCTGTCATTTTTAATGATTTTTTTGCGTAATAGCCCCTTTAACCTATCCATTCGTCACAAATTTTCATACTTTAGAAAGTCTAACCTTTCTTGTCCCCTCGAATGTAGTTTAAAGACTAAAGTAATGCTTTTTGACCCTGAATATAGAGTTCAAAGTCATTAAGTCATCGAAAAACGTAAAAAGGGGGAGGGGCAGTTCCCCGAATATCTAAGCCCGATGGAGAAAAACGGGGGTCGGGGTCGGATTCGGATTCAGGGGATCATTTTACATAGCATTTTTTTGCTTGTGTTGTGTCAAAAGCATTTTGACCCTATTATTTTGTAGAGCAGACCAAATATGCGTAAAAAATGTGAAATTTTCAATATTTTGGCAAATTTTGGGGCTTATGCGCGACCGAAAGCTATCAACTGATCTAAACCAAATTAAAACACCATGTTTTTAGGCTCTATTTGAAGATGTTACAAGCTATTCCATTACAAAAGCATCTAATTCAAAAATTTTAAAAAATAATCTCAAAAATGAAGTTTTTTCATATTTTGTGAAACTTAAGGGCCTATGCGCGAACGGAAGATGTTAACCGATTTTGATAATTTTTGTTTCACTTTTTTGTCTATATAATTCGCAACTTTTCCGTGGTATTCCAAGTTCGAAATAAAAAAATTAGTTTTTTCGGCCCACCCTATTGAAGATATAAGCTCGAGATTGTGATGATTTAAGTCTTCAATCCTGACGCCACAAACTCTAGAATTGAAAGGGGGAGATCTAGAATTGAGAAAGGGTTAAAACCCATGCTTACAGTTTAAGTGAAGAAAATTAAATTTTTGAGTGGTCACCCACTTTTTTCCTCTTAAACTGATGAGCACATCGAAAAACCATAAGTAGCGATTGCAAGGTACATTCAAGATAGAAACTACCCTCAAAACATTTGAAACTAAGAAGTAATCTTTGGGGACCAAAAATAACAAAAGATAGGTGAGGGAAATACCTTTTTTAAAATTACAGGTTTTTTACACCCATATGATAAACAATTGAGGGCCGGAGACTGTAAGAATGTTTTATTTTCGTTCGATGACCTTGGGGACTTATAAATATTTTTTTATTCCTGAAAAGAAACCATCATATTTACAAGAACAACATTTTCTGAGGGCGAGTTTGAACTTTTAAAAAGCAGGAGTCTCTAAGCTTTTTGAATGAAGGGATAAATCACAATTATTCCGATAAATAATAATGCAGGATAATTCAAACACACGCATTCCTATCAATGATTATCTCTATCTCTTATAAAATTATCAAAAAACTCGAGACTATGGTATGGTAACTAATCAAATATTAAAAACATTAATATTGAGAGAAATGATCTTAAAAATATTTTCATAGCGATGAAGTATTTAAATATGAGCCCCCCAAATGACACATTTTATTCAGTTGCGATTGTTATGGGAACTGATTTTTCCACTCAATTTCAGGGGTTACGGTAATTTATAAACGAAAAGCAAACGTTATGTACAAAATCTGCGTGGCTGTTATTTGGATTTGTAGTTCTTTTCGGAGTTTTTTTGTCAAAGTTTTTTACCTAGCGGAATGACTAGGCCATATTGCACTTTTAATTTTAGTTCCACTTTTAATTAGCACTTTTAATTTTAGTTCCACTTTTAATTAGCACTTTTAATTTTAGTTCCACTTTTAATTAGCACTTTTAATTTTAGTTCCACTTTTAATTAGCACTTTTAATTTTAGTTCCACTTTTAATTAGCACTTTTAATTTTAGTAAGACTTCTTGTCAAGTAACTTTAAATGAAACATTGACTGAAATTGCACCACTTTAAAATGGACTTTGATGAAAGCATAAAAAACTTACGGCTCATAGAATAAATTGCTTTAAGGGGGTCCGGGACACTTCAGAAAAAAAATTTTTATTTTTAAGTTTAAAATTTCGGAAATTTTTTTGAAGATTAAGCATCAAATTATTTGAAAAAAATACTACTCAAAACTTTTCTCAAATGTTTTGAAAATTTTTAAATTCAATTTTTGTTGAAAAAAGAGGGGTAGTTTAAAATTGATATAACTCAAAATATTAATAATCAATTTTCAAAATTTTTTCATCAAATCAAACAGAAACATATTATCTTTAATTAAGATTCAGCATTTTAAGAAATATTAATATTCTTAAAAAATATGAGCAATTAAGTAAAAAATTCTTAAAATTTTCATGTTAATTATTTTTAAAAATTCATATTTTAAAAAGTAAACAAAATTTTGAAATTTGCTGAATCACAATTAAAGTAAAGTGTTCAAAATATATGTGTTTCAAATTTCAAGTCTTTATCTTGAACGGTTCTTGACTTATATCAATTTGAAGTTGAGAAACAGTGTAAAAATGCATCATAGAGAAAAAACGCATTTGAATGTAGAACGTAGAATGCTAGATTTACCAAAGCAGCCAACAATAAAGGATTGTATCTCTGGTTCAATTTAGGATAGAAACATAATTGAAACATCATTTTAAGCAGAAGAAAATGGGTTAATTTTTAAGAGCAAAAAAATATTTTTAAAAATCTGACGATTTTTGTGTCCCGGACCCCCTTAAGCGCTATTTTTTCAACGTTAAAAGTTTTATAAAGCTTCTAGGGATTCGTTTACTCCCGTTATTAAAGATTAAGTAGAATTCAATTTAACTTGAAAAATTAAGATTTTAGGCAAAAAACTACCCTTCTCAAAATATTACGAGTCTCGAAACAAAGGAAAGAAAAACCTAAATTTCATAAAAACGTACCCAAAACCATGGAATCTCTTTTACGTTTTGTCCGAATCAGATGGTGAACGCCTCTCTGGAAATCTGTTCTCTTGTGTCGAGCATAGACGTTATCTGAAGATCTTATCCGGAATTTTAAGAAAACCAACGTAAACCTTCAATACGCTGCGGGAAGCCCACTTGGGAATTTCTTTCTCATGTATAAGGGTCAGAAATCGTGAAAGGCTGGAATTCTGTAAAAGTACATATAAAATACAATCATTACCTTTACAATAATCAGATCTCATAAAATATAGTATAAAGACTGTTCTTTCAACCTACGTTTTGTTCTTTTAATAAAAAAAAGAAAATAATATATTATGGAATTAAATTTAAAATGATTAAATAAGGAAAATATACTTTTTGTAACATGGCTAGTTTGAAGTCCAATCTTTATTTTTTGACCGATCACTCAATTTTTTCACTCAATAAAAAATGAAACAAATGTAGAAAACAATCCCAAGAAATAATGGTTTCATTGATTAGTAATAGTAAATTATTTTTAATAGTTGAAAGGTTTTTGTGAAATAAAAACTTACGACGAAAATGTGGTGAAAACACAACTTCAGTCCTAAAATGGGTAATAAAATAACTAAAGGATCGTTTATGACTGATCGTGAAATATTTTAATTCTCTTCAAATTCTAATAATAGAAATCTGAACTGTTTTTAAAAGTGAAATGACTTGTGAAATTTCGAAGAATTTGTTATATTTTTGACAAGGCACGGCCTTGAAATTCGGAAACCCCCTTAAAGCCCTAACTAACTCATTGGGAAGTTAAAATCGATTTCAAATTTAAACTTGAACAGGAAAGCTAACAAATAAAAACAAACAAGTACCCTTTCTGTACAGCTTTAGAAAAGGTCCGCTTTCCGCCATGTTTAACCACAGCTCAATTTATATCCGACAATCATTGAGATCTAATTGTTATTATTATTAGATCCTAAAATAATAGTAATTAGTATAATATTGTTAGAGATCTAATAGTACGATTAGATCTCTATACCTTTTCTAAAGCTGTTCCACTCTTTCCACAATTCCCAAATTTACTTCACCTTGACATGAGCATTCTTGGTAACGGTAAGGAAAACTTATCTCAGCATAGATCAAGAATTTACATTTAAGAATCAATTTTACGCAAAAAAGTAATCTATTGAAACTAATTACATTATGATATTTAAGTAATATCCAAGGGGTTCAAAGAAGCCGGACCTGGTGCCAAAAATGGTGATAAAATAGTGGATTCTGGCAACCCAGTCCTATAGAAGTTGAATTGCTTACTTAATTTATTAACAGCCATATTCACAGCCATCAGAGTCGGTGTTAACCAACTTCTAAAGAAAGAAAAATTAGCTTTTCGGTGACTCTGATTGGTGGAATCCTTCTTTGATCTAGGATTTAACACTGATGCTGATGGCTATGAATATGGCTATAAGAGTTCTCCAGCCGCCATGTTTATCCACAGCTCCCCACAGCAATATGCTTAAGTGTTGTCATTATTTGAGCTTATGGGTAAACATGGCGGCTGGGGGACTCATAGAATCTTTGTGTTTACCAACCTATTATACAATTGAAGAAGAAATAAATAACTTAAATTTTCATAACAAAGAAAAACTTATGCCTGCGAAACCCATAGAGGCATTTGAAACTCCATATTCGCCGACTAAATCTTGATGACCAACTGGATAGCATCGCATTATGTGACTGCCAACAAATTGTCACTATCATAAACGTCCTTCAACATAACATGATGAAATGTCAAGCTACATTGCACAAATGGACATGATACAATTTACATTTAAAGGGTGGATAATCAAAAGCGAACATCACAAGTCAATCCCATACGTTTTCGTATGCAATTCCAATTATGATCATTTTTAGCTGTTCAAAGTCTCAACCTCCTTTTGATTTGGCTGTTAATTCAATAACAATTTTCATGAGGTCGTACAAGGTACAGCAGCCTTTACTGGTAGTGCGGACAAGATAAACGCACGAACAGTGCCCATCGGATTATCGGGAGAGGGTCACGAACTGCACTTCTAGGGTATAAACTTGGTGCTATACAAAGATATTTGCTTCTCTAAATTTCAGTACTAAGAAGTGCTCCGTGACAATTTTTTGTCATTAAAATTTCTTCGAGAAGCTCGTTTCTTTGAAGCTCTTCTGGTCCCAAGGTAAGGTCAATATTTTCCCAATGCATCAATAGACAACCCGTAGGTCGTAAGTTCTGTCTTGAACAAACATGGAAAGAGGCATAAACATGGCCTTTCATTCAGGAGCAGGAGGAGCTTCTTTAGGCTGCCATGTTAAATGCGTAGTTGAACGGATCCAAAGTTCCAACATCCGTCTACGATGGCCCAATAAGACAGATCTTTATTAGTTTCAGCTTTTCAAACTTCTTTACACACTTTCTAGTCTAGTTAGATGTGATCAATTTAACTAACTATTGAAAAGATTACAAAATACTCCTTCAGTATATTCAAGTCAAAACTATCTTCGACATCTAACATGGCGGAATCTTGACTCGATTGGTTGGTTGGTTTATGGTTACTCTGGATTATGCTTTGCCCACAGAGTACTAGAACAGAGAGTCCACGGCCATAGGCCATAATGGAAATCGAAAATCATGACATCTTGTTACAGGTTGGGAGAATTGTGGCGCTGGGATCGCACTAAACTCACTAGCGTCTGGATCCAGTCTGAATCGTTCGCCGGCTGCCTATGGGAGAACGAAAACACCTTTTTGCGCAAGCGCTGAGTTCTAATTTGGCGAGAGATTTAAGCGGCCGGCATACGTTTCAGATTCTAGTGTGGCGCCCTCACATCAGTAACGCATTTGAAAATAGCCTCGTGGACCCTCTGTTAGGATATTTCTCTGTGGCTTTGCCGCGAGGCTTTTGCTTTTTCCAAATATCCTTTTTCCTATTGTCTGACGAAAGTTTCTTTCTTTCTTTTTTTTCTTTTTTGTGGTTTTTCTTTGGAATCTGTTGATTTCCTTGAAGAATTTCAATAGGGCTCTAGTATCTCGACTCGATTTCACCAAAAGGGCGAACCAGCACACAGACAGTGTCGATTGATTGCTTGATTGGTTACCCTGAAAATGCCTCGGAACTATAATACTCTCGTGCAGACAACCACGCTAGCAGTGTGTGCACTGTATCGGCCGTCGGTTCGATTCCGGCCTTTGCCCTGGGTGTATTTTCCTTCTTTGTGTCAGTAAAAATTCTATTGTGTCTGTCTTACTTGACGAAGGTGTATAAGCGGATCCGTGAGATCAAGCACACATACCGGAAAATATATGTCCCCACAGCCCAACCCAACCAACCAACTATAATACTCTGTGATCGGAACTTCATAAAAGATTGAGGGTTCGAAAATTCTTACAAGTTTGATTGGTTGGTTGGTTGGTGTTACATATATTTTCAGGTATGTGTGCTTGATCTCAAGGATCCGCTTATACACCTTCGTCAAGTAAGACAGACTCAACAGAATTTTTACTGATACAGTGGAAGCTCTTATAACGTAATTAATCCGTACCGAGTTTTTTGTCGTTATAAGAGCAAACTTCGAGTGATACACTCGAGTGTAGAATATCACTCGTTTAAAAGTAATAAACTCGTTAAACTAAACTATCAATTTTGATGATTTTATGGAAGGTGGACTCGATTCCCTCAAAGATATATTTTTAGTAGATTAGTTTATAAAGTTTGGAGGAAATATAAACCTGAAAACGATCACCAACCCTCAATCGTCAAAGGCAAAGGGATGGATTATGGAAATTGCAGTTACCCGTAATACGTTTTTTTAATCAACTAACTGAAACCCTTGGTTGTATATTTTACCATTATATCCAAACAGTAGGATACAATCGTTGGGATTTAGAACACAGTTCGAATCACCCAATTGATTTTTCCTCATTTTAAGCAATTATTTATTATTTTATGAATTCTTGATACTTTCAATTTAATGTTATATTACCTTATTTTTTGCTATGAAATTTAAGATCAATATTTTACAAAGTATAAATATTTGTGTTTGCTATTAAATTTTTATTTTGATATTAATTTATTGCGTAGCTTAGCTTCCTTAGAATGTTCGGATGCTTACATAAAACTAAAACGCTAATAATAATAATAAATAAGTCTCAAATCAACAAAGGCATTGGGTAGCGCAAGATTTCGTTTTGGGATTGTAGCCGGTTATCCCGGGCGAAAGCAAGCGAGAAGAAGATGCGATGGTTTTTTGGTGCTGTTTGTCATACTCTGATATTCGTTTATTGGCTAATTCATGTGTGACGCAAACAATCCGATCCAGAAAAGTATTCGATAAGCTGCATCGATTCGAAGATTAGTCTTTATAAGAGCACTTTTGTGCTCTTATAGAGACTAATTTTTGGGTCTTTATAAGAGAGGATTTTTATAAGAGCAGGTCGTTATAAGAGCTTCCACTGTACAAAGAACGAAAATACACCCAGGGGCGAGGTGAGAATCGAACTCACGACGGAGCAGTGCGCAGACTGCTGGCGTGAAAGGCAAAGAGCAAACCGAACAGGCCATCCGTCCCCCCTTACAAGTTTGAGAGTGTGCCAAATCTCTCGACTGTAAGATAAAGTTACAGTTTATACTGGTCTCACATAATGGAAGAGTGGTAAAAAATGTAACACATACAGGCACTACCAAATGCGATACAAATTTCCGGTTTAGATATTTGAATGAGACATTATTAAAATCAATCTATCTTGTTTACAGCTAAATAAAGCAAAGAATAGAAAGAGAACTAACATAAATGATCATTTATTCGTCAAGCAAAAAACATCAAATAAACAACTTTTTTACCCTTGAAAATACCCAACAAACACAAGCTAATACACTTTTCCGCAACTTAAATAGCCCATGGAATGTATTGTACAGGTTATCATCCGTCCAATTAAGTCATCGTATATAATAAGAATTAATCCAGTGATCAAACACAAGGTACAAGAAAGTTACTTTCTAGAGTTCAACCCCACCTTTGTAACGCATGATCTCGCGAGTATCCGCCAGTTTGAAAGAGGCGTATAAAACGTTATACGCTATCTAAAGTTCAATACAAGTGAAGACAGATGAATTTTACCATTAATCAATTTTCCCTCTTTATATTTTGCTCCTCTGCGCCGAAAAACCCGTTTTTCCCCATGCAGCTGGTCAGACGAAAGCTCTCTGGGAGATTATATAATTTTGAAACCATTAATTTAATTCAAATGATTACAGGGAAAGCAATTTCGCGTAGAATGAAAGGTCCGAGGATGTGTCAAGAGGGAAAACACCCAAGCTCTCTCTCTGTCGGATAACATCTTTCTTTCAACATCTTTTTGTAATCCCATTAATGAAATTAGATCTGAGGACGGCCAGGGTTCAGGTAGGAGTATTAAAGAGTGAATTAAGACTTTGGAAAAGATGTAGACTCGAAAAAGATTCCTAACTAAAGGGATTGTAATATTTTAATTCTTAATAAGGTTTTTGGTTTAATGAGGTTTTTGCAGTTTTATTACTTTTTATAGAATTTTTTATATAATTGATGATACAGTGAAATGCCTTAAGGATCTTAAAACTGTAGAATGGGATAAAAAGAGGATTTGAGTCTCAGTCAAAGGATTTCTTACATTATCTATTGAAATGGAGAACTGTACTGAATATGGATGACTTGATATCAATTACGAGACTTATTAAATTATTTTTATTATATTTTTTCAAAAATTTCTATAATTTCATTTAAAAATTAATGATCTTTGACAAATTTAGAGGAAGTGTCTGAAAAGTTTACATCAGGTACATCAGGTCTTAGCTTTTATTAAGATTAATAAATAATATTAATAAGTAAAAGTATAAATTTTAACGATGGAAAACTGATGGTATTAGACCTATAAGACTGGTACTGAAAAACTACTCAACTATTAGTCTACTACTTAAAACAGGGTACCTAATAACAAGCGTTTGGTTCTCAAACAATAGGATAAAAAATTGGTGCTCCGCGTAAAATCTTCAAATGTAAAACATTTATCTCCTATAATTATTTCTCTCAGCGTTAAATCTAATTTTTTTCAGCGCTATGTGACGTTTTTATAAGTGCTTGGTAACACTACTAACTTTACTATGTTTTTTTCCCTGCGAATAGCGATTTGAAAAGGTTTAGGAACAATTTTGATTTTAATATGGATTAAGTCTCAACGGTGTGCGAAATATCTTTGTACCCTTTCCACACCAAATTAAAAACCTAGAATCACTTCAGCTCGACTTTAGGCAAAATCTAATACGTAGTATAAAACCATGTTCTCCTTTGAACCCAAGTAGCCTCTACGGTTTAAGTTCCAAAACGTAGAAATTATCACCTTCTTTTCGACGTATCAGAAGACAGAAGGCGAGCGTATTCCGCGTATAGCTTTTCCGTTACGCTAGCGGAAAATTTCGCGAATTGTGACATGGGAACGGGAATAAATCCCCGTTTTAATCACGCAGGACACACTTCTAATGGTGGTCCCTTTTCGGAAACGACCCAACTTTGTGCACTCGGCTGCCAATGAGCGCTTTGAAGAGTTATGCTAATAATTGGGACCGAGTGCATGCGGCTGGAACAGGTCGAGAAAGGAGCCTGATATTGGAACTTGCTGTTTGTATGCGCAAAATACAATACAAGGGCTGATAAGTCTCTGTTCGGGAAATATGTTAGGGGGTTGAGGATTTTTGGGGTTGCGTCACAACGGTTTAGAGATCGTTTGAAACGGTTGAGAAATGTGTTAGGGAGTTCAGAGCGCATATGCCCTGTACCAATCTAACACAGTATTTTTTAAAGAAAGGTTAATTTTCCTTATTAAAAATGTAAATTCAGGCTTCACTTTGAAACTTTGATGTGGTGAAACTTAATTCTTTGACTAAAATTTGTACTCATTCTATTAGTTCAAATTCAATAGCCTTTAACATAATTAATACAGACATGACTATACATTTTAAAAACTATCCAGAATCTAAGCTATAACAAATTTAATGTAAGGAAAAAATTTTATTGTATTTTTTGTGTAAAATGATTATAAGTGGATTTTTATAAAGTAAAAAAAAATAATCTTTCCGCATATAAATAAAAAATATGAACACATTTTAAATTTTACATGAATTTCAATACAATGTCCCCATAAAGCAAGAACCACATACAAGTATATACTCTTTATAATATACTAGTTAATGGCATGTGTAATTATTTCAGTATTTAAAAACTAATGCGGGAACAAAAAAAATCCTTAAGTGCATAAGATGCCATAGGATGGAAAAAAAAATCAAAAATCAAATTTTATTGAACTTCTAAAGAAATTAGAGAAAAACTTTTTAAAGTATAAGATGAAAGGAGCAGCTATTATATTATATTTTCAAATAACATGATACATTTTTATTTTTCTGTTAAATATGTTACTGAATTACGTTAATAAATTTTACAACACGATTTTAGAGCAACAGATATAAGACGTGGATGTACCCACAAAAATATTACTTAGCAGAGGAATAAGGTTTTCTAAAACTATGAATAATTTTCCAAAATTTTCAAAAGCCTTATAAATAATTTAATTATTATGCTTTGTCGTCTGATTTCATTCATTAATTGATTATCATAACATTTCGTTTACTTTTGAACAAATTTTATCGTTTTTTTCTAAATGGAGTTACTCTTAACTATATAAGTTGTTTTAGGCCAAAGCAGGATCACTGTATCTCCACGATCGATAATAATCTTATAAAGGTAAAATTATAATAATTTTTTAAAGCTTATAATTCTAGCCAGTTTTACAGTTTATAAGTAACAGTCATTTTGTTAAAGAAAATTTTAACTTTTCGATATAAAAATATTTTTTTATGAAAGGAGAGATGGTGATATGAGAGTTTATTTTAGAAGGGTCTAAAAAACCGTTTTTGTGAAGGTATTTGAAAAACGTGTAGATCATTTAATAACTTTCGTTTATAATAGACTTACTACCTCGACACATTATACACCACACTGCAGATGAACTCATCTAGGCAAAAACTGAAAAACAGTTTTTGTAAAGCAAACATACGGCGTAGTTTTTAATATAATCAGGAAAAATCTTGTGGCAGAAATGTTTGCTTAAAGGATGAGGGTTTTGAGTAAAAATACAGTTTTATTTTGCTGGGCATATAAAAACGATCTAATAGATAATTTCGTTTCAGTTTTTCGGTCTTAGGATTATGTATGAAACTGTGAGCTTTAATTTTATCAGCCTAAAACTCCTTTTTATAATTTTATCTAAGAAAATATGCTAATTTAATTAAATATAAAAGAACTTTATATGAAATTTTTTGGAAGAATAACCATATATCATTCAAGAAATTGAAAAGGACGTCAATAAAAAATCAGCTAACAAAAATAAAATCTTCTTTAAATAATTTTAATTTAAAATAATTAGTTTTTAAAATTAAAAAACCCTTCTGGTTATGTTTGTTAGATTAATATTTCTAAATTAACATCGTTACTAAAACCTGTCTATATTATCTCTCTCACTCAAATTATAATTTATATCTTATACAAATATGTTAGAAGACTTAGACTAGAGCAGTGTTTCTCAACCGGGGGTACGCGTACCCCTAGGGGTACGCCGAGAGCTTTTAAGGGGTACACCACGTATTCAAAAATCTCGTAAAAGTAGCTTAAAATCAATTTTTAATAAGATGAAATTTAAAAATTTCATGGGGGAGGACCCCCAGACCCCCCTTTTAACTATAGTTTGATATATCAGTAATTTATGTAATTTTAAGATGAAAGCAGGAAATTTTCTGGTGGAGGTTCCAAATATACTCTGGAGGTAGCAAACTGGGCATACGCCCTGGGTATCACACAAGAGGTTTCAGTATATATTCAAATTTTGTAAAAAGGAAGAGTTGAATTATTATCCTAACTGTTTCAAATTAAATTTTAAGATGCATAGAAAACTTAACTTTTAAATTTTGTCCATAATAGCTTTATAAAATTGTATTTCACTTGGTTATAAATTGAACTCTTTTCATACCAGAAAAATGGCATAAAATCCTATGAAATTTAAGCAAAATAGGAGCAAAAATTTGTAAGGGGGCGGTGGAAATTTATTTTTCCTCTTGAAAAGCGAGCGGTGGTCCCAAAAAGTTTGGGAACCTATGATTTAATTTTAAACAAAGGTGATATTTCAACTACCACCTGCAACTGCATGGGAGGGGTACGCAGGGAAATATATTTTTTCTTTGGGGGTACAATCATGAAAAAGGTTGAGAACCACTCGACTAGAGAATCTACAGGCTATTTCCTAACTTAATATAAGCATAAAATTATACCAAGATGTTAAGGTTGCCCTTGAAGGCTCATTCACACTGTTTCACTTTCACTGTTTATCCTGAGATCATTCCTCTAAAGTAAAGGCTTCTTCAGACTTAATATCACTATTTGTGTTCATTTTTGAGGAATCATTCAAAGTGAAAAGTGTGAATTAGCGTTTCAGTCTATACTCCTTCACTTTTTTCTATGCAAACTAGCCATTCACAGGAATGAATCCCTCAGGATGAACAGTGAAAGTGAAACAGTGCGAATGAGTCTTCAGGAAACTTTTCACAATTTTTCTCAAAGCTACCGTTTGTTAAGTTTACCCTTCATATCTATAACAGCCAATGTAGTCTTATAAAAAAATACTTTTCTCCCATTAAACAAATTCCATTTATAATAATCATCAGTCGAATCAATTAGTCGAGTTAATGACATCTAGTATACGTAGATACTTATAATCAATCCCAACCTTCAAAAGTAATAGGGGGATATAAAATCGTCTCCTAATGATCCTAGGTCGATTTCAACCGACGGATTGCGGTGGACGATCCGAAGCGACACGATCCTAAAAGAATCGATCATTTTCAAAGACGCGAGGCGCGGCTCATGACAGTTGAAGTACGGAAAGTGGTCATCAGTGCACAACAGATCATAAACTAATAATTTGATAAGATGTGATGAAGTATCGCTCGAAACCGAGTCACCGAGAAGCCCCCTAAGCGATTTGTGGACCACTGATTCGGAAATACTAATGGACAAAGTTGTCCGTCGAAGTTTTGTTTTGAGGCAGCCATCCGCTTTTGTTGGGCTTTAACCTTAATCTGCTTTATATACAGTTGGATTTACTTCCACTTCATTATGTGGTTTAAGAGCCTCTTTATCCACTCCTTTGGGATATGCTGTACATGTATCCAAAAATGCGGTGGGTAAAAATTTACGTCGGGGGTTTACATTCCCTATTTTATAACATGACATTCTGAGTGCCTTTTAGCAAAGACGGATATCAAATTTTACTACCTACAGGCTGAACTGAATTTCAGTAAAAAACTTTACAAAACAGAAAGGTATAATTTTTATGAAATTAGCATAAGATTGGGGGATATTCTTAGTCTAATTTCTTGAATAATTACGTTTAAACGGGAGAAGGATGTTACATAAAAAATGGCTTTTTGAATTATATTTACTCCTTTTTTATCCTTAAAACTCAAAAATCTTTTAGCAAATCCTTTTAACACTTTCATGCTAAATAATTTACTGTTTGTTTAATTCTGGGAAACATGGATAACAGAAAAATATCAATTGCAAAATTGAAAAGGATCTTCTATTCAGTAATGACAAACTCTATACCTTTCAATAAAAATTCTCAAAAAAAAATTACCTTTTTTCTGACTTGTCTATTGGTATTTATTTAAGTCATTAAATATTTTAATACTATGAAATTTAAGTCTTAATATTACATGTGTATTAACATGTAATTCAAATATATATCATGTTTAAGGCTCTTTTAAATGGTTTCAAACCTATTTATCTCACTTTTTTTAGGAAACTTTATAAAGAATTATTTAGAAGACTAGCATACATTGAATGAACAAAAAACTCAATAATCCGAGGAGCAATACATCGACTTCCGAATAAAAAATACGACTCTTTCACTAGAACTTTCCATTCATGTGTCTCAATATAGGACTCAATAAAGTATTTCTTTTAATGCGTATGCTTCTTTATCTCTCTTATAGACGTTCTGCACATGTTTTTCACTTGTTCAAGATATATTGCAGAGAAAGTCGATGCCCTTAAACAACTTTATATTGAAAGAGGAATAAAACCGTTTTGAGGGGGGATTTTCCTTACATACACTGAAAGATATAAAACTATTTATAGCTTCAATGGCAAAAATCGTTGTCAAGCTACAATTTCAGGTACATTTTATGTACTATAAAGGGCAATATTATTATTACTTAATAAAGTTTAAAAAAGATAAAGTTGTTGGTCATAGGCAATCTGGTGTGATGGCACTGCTCTATAACCAGGTTTGAACCCTACCTGAGAAAGGTTAAGTTCTAAATTTTTAACATTGAAAGTGGCATATTATAGATAATTTTTTAAATCAAAATTTTACTAATCAATTTTATAGACAGCTGTGTTGCAATAACTTTTTGCATACAATAACAGAAAAATTGAGAAATAACATTGATAGTTACAAATTCTTTCCTTGATTTTTATTATAATTAAACTAAGGAATATTAACAGAAAGTTTATTAAGTGTCTTTAGAAGTACATAATAACACTGCTACCTTAAATCTTATAGATTATCTAGGTATTTTTTCTAGAATTTGAAATATAATTATCTTTAAGTTTCTTAACTTTATGATTCCCATTTTAAACTATTACTTTTAAACAGCATTAAGATCTTCACTTAATGAAAATTTGGTATTTTTCGGTCATGTTTCTATTATGCGAACGAGAATAAGACTTAGAGGGTTGAAGGACTCAATCACAATTGAGGAAACTATGTGCTCATTACAATATTTCCCCAGAACAGAACTAATTTTGTCCGAAAATTTTCTCTAAAAAGTCTATATTTTCATCAAAATTTCCCCATATATTCAGTCCAGTTCATACAAAAAGTTCTAAAGTACAAAGAGTCTTTATTAAAAAATATAGTTTCTCATTTGCTGAACATCTGTAATTGTTCAATAATTACCAAATATTCCTTAAGTATCAATTTTTATGGACTTTATACCTTCTTATATACTCAAAAATATCTCTAGTTAAAAATCTGAATTATAAACTCTCAAATTTGACAATTCAGTTTAACTCTCTTCTTTAACTAAATTAAAAGTCAAAGAATAGTGTTGTGATCAAACAAGAATGCGATTTTTAGTGCAACTCACTGATCCTGTCTCGGATGCGTTTTTTTCTGCATATCATACAACACCGTAAGGAAAATCCAACTTCGAGGTATTCAATACGGAAACTTGTGGGTGGTTTTTTTTTATGTGGCGAAGTTCCGTACTTTTCATCTATTTTCTCTTAATTTCCGTAGAATTGGAGGGTATGATATTTTCACCAGCCAAAATATTTGTTACTACTAATAACAACTTGGATTTGTAGAGTTTTTTCTTAATAAACTTGGCCAAAAATTTCCCCAGAGCCCTCTAACTTTACCCCGAATATCGTTCTGGCATATTCTGCACCTCTGATTAAATGTAGTGAAATTGTGTTAAATCAATAAAAAATATCTTGATATTTTCAGACGAAACGAATCACTTGTTACATTTGAAACAAATCAACCTTTGGAAAACATAAGGCAAGTAAAATTTAGGAAAATAAATCAGTTTTAAAATAATAGAAAATTTAAAATCTAAGTGCAAATTATAAAAAGAGGAAATAATTTTTTTATATTGTCATGAATAAAAAAAATTGTAGAAAAATACAATGTAAAACGATTTCCCCCATTCCTTTATCCAAGGGAATTTCAGCTTTTCCTCTTTTCCCGTTCCCATTGAATCAAAATGGTCTTCTGGCTTACAGTTCTAAAGTAATAACTGTATTACAAGCAACAGATTTACAGCCTATATCTCCATCAATGGTACCCGAGAACTTTAATGTTGGAAAGCTGATCGGATTGCATCTGCATGCGTCGCAAGAAGCGTAGATTGATGGGTGGTGGCGAGACTCCAGCAGCCTTTGATTCGACAAATGTTGGGATGCTGTTGAGTTCGAAAATGTTCAGGGGAAGTTTAATGGCCCACGAAAAATGTGGAAAAGGGTGGAGGAAGAAAGAAATCCCAAAACCCATGATTTAGATGCACTGAAAACCGGAGGAAGGGGAAAGAAATATCATTTTATGAGTCCCACATCCATTTTAGCTACCAGCATATATATAGAATAAATAAAAAAGTTGGATATTGTTTCCATCTGGGCGACAATTTCTAGTTCATAAAATACTTTCACTTCACGGCTCTCAGAGTCGGAAACATATTTCTTCGTCTTTTCCGAAATAGGTCCCAATTTCGAGCTGTTCGCCGCGGCATTCAGAGCCATTTGACGACGGAGCGGGTGCTTTCCGACTGAACTTTCGTGTAATGGACGAGGAGTTGGAATGTCATAAAGTGATAAAGTTCCGATCACTGCCAGCCACTCAATCTTCCGCAGGAAATGGCGGATTAATTTAAAATTCTATTATGGGGGCGATTATGAGGGATATGCCTGTGTATTGCGGTTTACAGGCTTCCGAAGGGTTTCAAGTCTTTTTTGGGGCTAACTAGTCCAAAGGATAAAGAAGCGGTTCATTTATTTTGAAAACTAAAAATTTAATTTCATTTTAAGCAAATCAGAAGCTTAAAACACTATCTTTAAATTATCTTTTTTCTGAATTTTTATAGCAGCCATCAAATTTTTACAAACCATGCTGAATTTCGCGTTTGTAAGGTAACGTTAACTTGTATTACTCCGAACTGGTTTAATTTGAATTAATGCAGTAAAATCTCATTTACACAGAAAATTACAGCCTTCATTATGTATTGTACTAGTTTAAGGAAAATTGTGTACTAAATATAGAAAATTAGCCTTAAAGTTAAACTTTAAAATTGATGATTTTTCAATTTCCGAAGGCATAAGTATTCCCAAAAGTACAACATTTTCCAAATGTTTTTTGTAGCGAATGCGTAGCTACCTTTCTGGACTGTATACCGAAAAAATATCAACCCTGATATTTTGTTCTTTTTTTTGTAGATATAAATTTTCAAAATCCGAAAATTTCAAAAATCAAAACTTTTACCCTTTATATCTCTGTTGGAACAAAGTTTAAAAATCTGAAATTTTTACAGGTTAAGCATCACTAAAGAATTATCCTCCCGTACATATTTCCTATTTGCTTCCATGTCGAGTTATTAAAAATTTGATATTTTCACAGGTTAAAGCTCACTAAGGTATCATCCTTCTGTAAAAATTTCATCCTTGGTATTTACCTCTAATTCAATTTAGAGGACCATAAAGATGCTTAGTTAGTTGAGAACATGTTATAATTGATTAATGGTAACAGTACCTCATTGTTAAATTTAATGTTCTTTCATTTTCTTCAAACATTACGTTTTTATGGTCTTGTAAATCGACTTGGAAGCAAATACCAAAGAAAGTTTTACGGGAGGACGATTCCCTAGTGAGGCTTAACATGTAACCAACGGATAATATTCAACGGACAATTCAGAATTACCCAGACAAGAAGGGATCCGAAGCACTTCTGAGGCGCTAGAGAGTGCACAAAAAAATACCAGAAACAATGGAAGATGGGTTATTGGGGCTCAAACGGTTGGGGTAGAAGGTTCCTGTGTCAATTATAATCCCTTAACGGTACTTACGCATTAACGCCACCGCAGCTATTTTGAAAGCGTTTTGATTTTAAATAAAATTCTTTAAAATAATACACTTTATTTAAAATTTTATGTGTAAAATAACTATTTATCTAATCAACATTTTATCTGTAAAATAAAACACTTTTAAAATAGCTGCGTTGGCGTTAATACGTGGCTTCTGGCCAGGGTTGGCAGAATTCCCAATAATTAGATTTTAAACTAGAACAAGGTATTATATTATTTTCTAATATAGAATCTAATATAGAATCCTGTTATTGCATAGGGACGGGGGGAGTAAAATGGATATGGTGGAGAAAAATAGCTCTAGGGATTTTAATAGTTTATATTTATTAAATTTAATGTTTTTTGGCATGCGGATTTTTAGTGAGACTCAGGTAAAATCAGCATACAAATATTTAAGATATTTTCATGAATTTTTTTTCTACTTGTTTTTAACAACTTTTTCATTGAAATTTTTGTTTTATCTCTTTTCGCTTTCGATTTGTAACGGGTAACTTCCAAATTTCGCCACTGGGGGCGCTGCGGTTGCTCGCATTAGGTTACGAATAGTCTCTTTACTATGCCGTTACCTTACTTGCATGGCTCTAGCTTTCCCCGTTAGAAAGAATTTTCAGGTTAAAGGGACTTCCTTATGCACCCTGTATATTATCAGTTTGTTTTCTTCTTTCGCAGTAGTATAATGTACTGCTGATAAACTAGTACAATAAAATTTGGGTATGTTATAACATTTCAATATAGAATGTTTTGTTGTTTGTATTTTAAGAAGGAAAAAATAAGGGTGCACGCCTCTTTCCTATCAGTAATTATTCTCATTCAATGGGAGGTTCTACAGAGGCCTCTTTCCCAAGAATTTTTTATTCCAAGTTTGAAAAGTAGAGCATTCATTCAATTTTGAACATCTAGGACCTTACGGTGACACCTGAGTTAAAACAACCCCCTTGCTATGCTGAAGAATTTTTAAGGAAAAAAGCCGGAAAATAATGATCAAAAAGAAGGTCCCTCTCTTGGATACGTCACGGCTCTTACATTTAATAGGATTTACAGCTTGATGGCGATGTAGTACAGAAGCCCGCTTGAAACGAGAAGATAAATGACATTTCATGCAGCACAAAATCATATAAGATTGATTACAACATGAGATTGACTAATTAGAACAGAGTGTATCCTTTGAAGCTTGAAATGCTGCCATGGAAATATTTAATAATTAATTTGTAAACTTGACGTAATAATCGAACGGAAAGAGGCAGACTGTGGTGTTTATCTCAAATAAGGGAGCTAATTTTATCTCGGTTTTATGCCTTTAAATGGGGACGAATTTTAATTAATACGCATTTGCCTTAATTTTTTTTATCAAATTGTGCTTCAAAAGGATTTTGTATAAAGACATAAAGAATATGAATTTTCACAATAAACTATTGTTAAATTTTAATACAATTTCAAGAAATTTTATTGAAACTAATGTTTCCTAGGGTTATGGAAGTAAAGTGTACCCCTAAGTAAGTGACCATGGAGAACCCATTGGGATGACTTACAGCCCCCTAAAGGAAAAATAAGAAATTTAAGAAAATTAAAAACTAAAGGAGATAGAGCAAAAACTTCTAGTTGAAAGTTGTTGGTAATACGATGAAAAACATGAAGAAAACAGTTTAATTAAAATATCTTCGATATTGGAGGAGATATTAGCAAGTGTAAATAACACTTTTTCAGACCTCAAAAAAGAAATTTGGAACCATTTTTCCGGAATACCCAACGATTATGTGTAGTCACACTCTGTATTATACTACCTAGGGTCAAGAAAATACCCTGTTTCTTTTATGGCGAGAGATTTTTCTGAAAAAGCTGTGGGTTCCATGCCCTAAGGACAAGCGTTACCATCTTACCAATTAGCAAGACACATCTAAGGATCTATTCCACTATTTTTAGCACAGCCAGAAAAAGTCCCGACTCCCATAACAGCATAAAGCTTACTTTCCGGCCTTTATTCTAAAAACCACTATCTTTTGTATCCCCTTGCGTTTATTCTAAGTTTTTTCGTCTTCGTGAGTTCCAACAATGCTGCAGCTTTTTCTTTCCTTGTCAACATTGGACCGAATACGTGACTTTTCCCTTATAATGCCAATATAGTACGAAGGGAGAACGAGGACTTTCTTTGATTTGTACGTAATTATGCTTTTGATGTTAGGGGAACAAAAAGAAGCCAAGACTTCGGTGGTTAAAACTGTTTTTCCTACCAAAAAACTACCAGTGAATTGCGTTAGGGTGTTTAGTAGGAGTAATTTGGTTAGTTCAAACGTTCGTTTAGTTCAACTTTTCTGAATAAAAGACTGATCACCCAATTTTTAGAGAAAATATATACGTAGACCGTGAAATTCTTTCTTAGAAAAACCAAGACACAATGGACTCTCAGTAGTGTTAAACTTTTCATTAGTTTAAGTAATAATTAGTTTTTGTAAGGGTATCAAGAACACATAGACAATGTAAATTTTCTTAGAGAAAACTAAATTTTCAATTTTCTGTTTGGTCAATTCAATTAAAGAGCATTTCTATTTGACGCCTCTCTAAACTCTTCAGCCCATTGTATTCCCCTTGTCAAGAAAAATTCATTTGGTTATTCTTTTTAACCAACCCATTAAGGACCCGGACCCTGTTAACTGAAGTAAAAAGGGTGACACCATTTTTCTGATGCTATTAGAGTCTAATTAAGACAAAAAGTGACAGAAAAATTAATCTGAATTTACCTTCAAGAAACAAAATTGCACGAATGTCCAATTGAACTACTATTACTAAACATGGAATTCTTGGATACATTTAGCGTGAAATGGCATACTATGTTTATTGCGTGATGTAACTGTATGACTCTTGCAATGTTTGAACTTTTCTTCTTGTTATCATAATTTGTTTTGATAATATGGTCCTTTTATCCTTTCTGTATTATTTTATTCATGTATTCGGAATGTTAGATGTCCTGCCTTCTGTACTACGGGTACAAAAGTGAGATTGTAAATTTTTCGTACCTTTTTAATCAGATTTTAGTGAACATAATGCTATACTTCGTAAGAAATCTAAAATAGTGATTTTTGAATCAGCTGTCATTCTATACAACTTCCATTAGCTATTATTATCACGTTTTATTTACTACCTGATGTTCGAAGTTCGATTAATGGCCCGACCGCGTATTTGGTCTAGGGTAATTTGTCTTTGTAATTTTAGTCCTGTATCCAGGTGACCAACTCGGGACAACTGATTTAAATTATTTATTAATTAGTAGTTTTAGTGGCCTCGGGTTTCGATTTCCTTTTGGATAGTGACAGATTCTTATACGTAAGGGTTTTTTCCTAAATTGCAAAATTGTTTTGAAATTTGCCCATTTTTCGCAGTTTTAGTACATTCCTATCTTCTTTGCTTAAAAAGAGAGTTGTTTGTGAGAAATAAACATAGAGTTAACTATTTCTCTACGATTAATTATTTTAATTTATATTGAGGAATTTTACATGGTTATCAAAATTATCCTGAAACATGACGTTCTAGGCCAAAACAAAAGTCATTTTTGGACTCTAAGTATCAAAAACGTTTAAAAATTTATCTTAATGAGACATTTGAATAAAACAACTAATATACATATACTCTCATTTTTTGTGAAATGTTGCTCCATTTACTTAATTTGTTAAAAATGCAATGTCTTAAAATTAAAAAAATAAATGGAGATTATTTTCGGATTCAGCATACCAAAAACCATCAAGAAATTATTTGCAGGTAAAGTTTGAGTTTAAAAATAAATTTTCCAAACATCCCTTCATTTTTCTCGAAAAATTGCCTTACTTACTTAGGTTGTGTAAAAAGGCGAAGTCCTATGATAAAACAGAGGTCAGTTTTAGAAACAATACATCAAAAAACATTTGAAATGATGTTATGGAAAAAATTTTTGTTAGAAATTTATTATGAGTCCATTTTTCAAAATTTTGAGGTATTTCCCAATAAAACTTATAAAGCTGAATTGTCAAGAAATGTGATTTCCCAGGAAAAAACAAAGGTCATATTCGGATTCAGCGCACCAAAAAACATACATAACAAACATAACCAAACAGCTTTCAGAAAGTTTTTTTGCAAACCTGTGTAAGAAACTGCATATAAGAAACACTAAAATTAATACAAAATTGGTTATATTAAGTCTTTAATCAGCGCAAAGCTTAGTAATTTTTTTTGAATTTAAAAGGATACTTTTAGAGATTCCAAATATTATCTCATTAACTATAGTTCGAATCATATCTCTATTTCAATTACTTACGTTTTAAGCTTGTATATACTATTTGTGACTCTTAAAATTCCACACAATTATACTTACGCTCAAACTGCAATAAAGTTTTCAAATCGCTTTAGAATACTTAGAAGTTATAATTTTTCAAATTGATTTCACAGGTACTAATATTTCATGATATCATTAAATCACCTTAAACTACATTTTAAGTTTTCAGACGAGCTAATGCACAATTTAAAATAATTATAACCTACTAAATATCTATAAAAACAGAAATTTGCTCTCTCTTTCCAACTCTGCAATAATCCGCCAAAAAACACCTAATCTTAAAAAAATCTTAAATGAATATTTTTATGAACCCTAACACTGCAAATTCAGAAAGGTGTATCGAAAAAAAGTTACTCTAAAAATATTAATTTGCTTATAAAAACGGTTATTTTCTCATTAATATAAAGGAGAACGCATTCATTCAAACTTGCCAGTGTCACTCTAAGCACTTCAATAAAGATTTCTTCTTAAAAGATCCATATCTGCGTATTAAAATTCAAATAAAGTCAATAATAAAAGATCCAACAGGAAAAATACGCATTTTTTTCTCTCAAAAGGTTTCGGAAATAAACCAAATATTTACTTTGCCCCACCCGTCAAAGCGCGTCGATATATGTATGCATGTACACATGTGTAGAAGCAAAACCACTCGAAGCAGCGGCAGAGTTTATCTTGACTCTAAAAAGGAGGAACCGAATTATATAATATATACAATCTGGTTCCTATTTGAGCTTCGGATTTTTCAGCTCACCCATAGCCTTATCTTTCCAGCACAGGAGGTTGGCTTTTGTTTATAGATACATTATTTTGTTTAGGGAACTTAAACAAGTTGTACAAAAGTCTCAAAAACAACACGCGATAAGATTGTCCGTATTTCATGGAAAGGTTTACCCTCCCCCCTTTTAAATAATCAGCCTGTCCCCGTGTGATGAAAGAAAGGTAATCTCACGTGTGGTGCTCTAACTAAGAAAAAACGTCTTTCCAAGTCAGGGACTAGTTATTATAGGTTTCAAAACCCTTGCATTTTAAAGCCGGGCTCTGAAGAGAAGGTATGAAAGGAGATTAAGGCAGGGGATGATGTTTGGGAAGTCGTTTTAGTAGGTAATATACCCGCTGTAGTAATGAATAGGATTAAAGATGCATTGTGTGTTTTTGGGAATTAAGAGAAGTTTTAATTAGTGGGTCTCGGAAAATTTAGGCTTTTACAGGTTTTACTTATTTTGGGTTAGTGGGAATGCGGGCATTTTCTATCCCAACTTCCAAATATTCAATGAAATTATTCATGTCAATCTGTTCCTAATAATGTTTCTGAAGAATATTTCTAATAAAAAATGGAAGATCTTTTACACCATGATGAAAAAAAAAATGGTCCAAGTTACATTGTTACAAATTCAAGTTATTATGTAAAAATTCAATAGGTAATACATATAGGTATATAGTTTTTTATCATTTAAACTACGTTTTCCACGACGGAGTTCAGCTACGGCTTACATATTTAAATACCCATACTCATTACTCATTATATATCGCTACCTCAGAGCAACAGTTGCTCTGAGGTAGCGATATGTAGCATGTTTAAAATTAGTGCTCTTTTTACTCCTAACCTTGGTCTTCAAAGATGAAAACGAAGCGTGTGAAATTTACGGCATTCCACTGTTTAAAGTAATATATATATATATTTTTAATATTCGAATTTTTTGCTGTTATCTTCTATATTAATTAATCATATCTGAATTGAAACCAGAAAATTTGTGGGTTAAAAGTTTTGAAGCTGTGGTCAGCTTCTTAGAAAATCTATGTACCAATAATTAACCTATTGAACAGTAATCATTCATGACGCTTAGTACATATTGCGTAATCCTTAGTCCTTAGTATTGTGAGTCCTTACAATTGTTAATTTATACCAAAAGTGTTCTTTCATCACCAAAACACCCTTCACTAAATTATTTTACCAAGACAGAAATTACACGCAGTATGGAAATATAATATATCTCTAAAATGTATAGAATATAAAATCATTACCAACGGCTATAAAAGTTCCAAGTCTATCCACCTAAGCTAAATATATTTTCATATTAGCCGGGACTTAGCATCCCAAGAAGTAATAAGGGCTTTACCAACCCCCGGCGGATTGAACTTCCAGCAAACCATAATAATCCTGCTCGACTTTCCTCCCACTTTATTTAGTCCAGCACCGCGCGATTAAGTCAGAAACGCCTTCGCTTAAATACGGCCCTGTCTGTCCATAGAGTCCTCCTTAAAGCCCGTGTCTCCCCCTAACTAGTACTCTCTCTCTCTCTTTAAACCTCTTAAAGGACTTCCGTTTTCCAGAGAGCGGAATATTTTCAAAATAATAACGCTCCAGTTTTTCCCCTTTCCGGGGCGCGTCCCCGGGGTCCCTCGCCTCATCCGAGTATCCTGGAATTCAATTCTCGCCCTAATCCCTTGTCACGGCGGACGCGGACTTGGAATGACACCGATCTGAATAAGATATTCAAATGCAGGCCACTGGATGGAAAACCTTTTCCGGCCGGGCTAAAAATTCATTGATAACGATCAAAATCATAAATAAACATTGCCCGGTATCGCAGTTTGTCACAAGCAAGGAAAGGATTTGGCAGCTAAATGATCTCCAATCCAATAGTGGGGCAGAGTTTATACATACTACATATATTGCCTATATAAACATGGAATGAAAAGTTGGACCCCAATTTTTTTTGATGCTGCTGTATATTAAAAGTTATTTAATTTTACACGTTGTTTATTCCTTGATTAACTTTTTGTATATCTGTTTCAAGTTATGGCCTTTTTCATACCAATGTTTCTCACTCTTTATTGCTCTATTCGCTCTTGAAAGTTCTTTTAAATCAAATTAAGACCACGCATTTCGAATTGTATCTATCTATCATTATTATGTATAAACTTAGTTCTTAATCACCATTAAATAGAAAATTAAATGCTACAATGAAGGTTCTTATACTATAAGATCTCTGTGCAAATATTAAAAGTTTCTAATGTTGATGGTGACAACTATTTGTGAAATAAAAAAATTTAATTTTTCATTTTAATATTAAGCAGCTTAATTTTCAATAAAAAAGTATCTATAGTTTAATTTGAACTTTAAGAAAAGGGAAAGACATTTTCAAAAGATTAGATGCTTGAAAACAAAGTATTTCAAATCGATATAAACCTTCAAACGTCAAAAAAAAATGTTTATGGCATAATATTTTCACAGTAATTTTATAGTTAGAAAATTTTATTTATTTATTTAAATTTTATATTCATGTATTTTTGGTGTACCTGCTTATCTTTTAAGAAGCGCTTTTGAGAAATGTTGTTCAAAATTTTAGCACCAATGACTTAACCAGCTTATCAAGTCAATACGGTAAATATTTGTGGCTAAAGTTTTTCTTTCATGCTCATATTCATTTTTTATAATTCTGACTCCTTTGTTTTAATTCACAAATTTAAATACTCCTAAAGATTCATAAATTTATTCCAGAAAACTCATGGTTTCCACAAACATTGCAATATTTCTTATATTATTAAATACTAACGTTCCAATATTTCATTGAAAACTTATAACCAAGACACAAGACACGGTTGTTTAACTCTTTCAGATGTTTGCCTTCTAAGAAATTGTCATTTTTTAAATGTGTAGTATATCTTATGTTTCAGTATTTTCAACTTAACCTTTTACCTGCCGATGTTCCCAAATGGGAACATCACTTTAGGGAATTTTTTCACCACTTAATTTTTCATGCAGGAATTTGATATTTGGTAGTAAGAAACTCAAAGATATGAAGTTATTTTACATGCAAAAGTTTTTCACGTGCAATTTAATCCTTTTTGTGGAATTTATATCAAAATAACAGATTTTTGGCTCTTCCAAAAGTTGCACAAGTTTCAATTTATGATAAATTTAAATAAATTTAGTTTTAAATAATTATGCTGTGTTTAGGTAGCTTAAGTACACATCTTTTCAATTGGATTAGCAGAATAGCTTCATATTCCAATTTTGGAGAGTAGGTAATTACCAATTCAACGTATATGTTCCCAAATGGGAACATCGGCGTTTGGGGTATAGTTTTTGAGGGGATTTTTATAACAGGTAAAAATTCAAGTTATTTCTTATTTTCTTTAGTTGTTTGAACCTTTTCTGTCTCAAAGGATCTAAACAGGTTAATCATGCTGTTTTAAATTCCTAAATCTATAATTTTAATTTTTTTCACCTGATTTATGGAGGAATAAATGCCAAATCTTTATAGCAAATTCCTACTTTTGTATATTTTTTTAACTCCCCGACCGATTTAATTTCAGTAATTATTGTTAAGGGTTATGCAAAAGGTATATTTGGAGTGTTTCTGAGGACTTGGGTACTTATTTTGTTCAAGTGCTCTTTTTTACATAAAAATTTTAGGTATAAATTTGAAGAATTTTGAAAATAATGAAAAGTGTGTATATCTAAAAACACTCTTCTAACGTAAGTTGGATGTAAGGGATATGTTGTTTAGTTTGGAATCTTCCATGAGAAATGCAGATTTAACAAATCAATGGAGATAGTTATGATTATCACTTTTGAAAGCTAATTAAATTTGAATGCAATTCATGGATTTTATGCTAGATATTCGGATACAACAGTAATTAAAACTAATTTTTCACTCAGAAAGATAACTGTTTAGCTTTGAAACGCATGGGAACATTTTTTCGTATTTTTTATACCGAAAAATTACCCATTGTGCAATAAAAATGTACGGCAAAGTGTCACGCCTGTAATAAATATGTAAATTTTTTCTTATGAAAATCTATAAAATTTTACCCAATCGTCCAACCATGGGAATTAAATATGAAGAAATAGTCCAAGACTATAAAAATGTTCAAAATTATTGAGTAGAAACCTATTTCAGTAGTTTTACTTGAATTAATTTTGAAATAAATGCCTTTTGGAAATCCCCCTAAAAACTTCACTCCAAACGCTGATGTTCCCAAATGGGAACATCCTCAAAATCATACTTAGGATTTTTTTTTCTGCCAAAAAACGTCAAGATTGGTTTTAGTAATGATGAAACAAGCCATTTAAGCCAAAAATCCGAACCTTTAATTTGAAATTTGAATTGCGGCGTTTAAAAGGTTAAAATCACCACATTGGCTTTAAATAACTATAACTGTCAAAAATAATAATATTTTGGGAAAACTTTATCAAATCCGAGAAACTCTTATAATTTCATACACCAAATGGAAATGTTGAAACATTTCTTCCAATAACTAGAAGTATAAAGAGAATTTTTAAATGTATTGGTTCAGTGTGCCGTCAAAGAATTCATTAAAATTTTAGAGTTATGTTTTGATAAATAATAAAAACATTTAAATAATAATAAACCACTCAGACATATTAGATTTTATAACATAACAATCCTAGTTCTACAAGCTAAAGTGGCACATTTTTTGCAATGCACAAATATATTGTGATTTTATGTAGAGCAAAGTAAGAAAAAAATGTTTAATAAAAAGACCGATTCTTGGTAAATGTACAAACACGTAATCTTTTGGAAAATAGCTTTATGTTTTTTTGATAATCGGTTAAAAATGAATGCCGTTAAATTTTATCCACCAAATGTTTCTAAAGGACGTAAACATTTTCATTTTAAATGTTGCTTTTTTGTCATCTGGTATCAAGCCAATTAAAGGAGTTAAGTTTAAAAATAAAAGCGAAAAATCATTTTTAGTTGAAATAATTATTATAAATCCTATAGTCATCTAATTTTTCAGTTCTAATCTTTGAATTCTAGAACAGAAAACAAAGTATTTATTTTTGCTGTAGACACGAATTTATTTTCCAAGAACAATATGAATTAGTAATTTGGTTGGGGAAATATTTCCCTTTAAGGGGATGAGGGACCTTTAAGGTACTTATATAAATAATGAAAAAATTAGTAGTGGTTTTATGATGGGAAGTTAAACATTGGACCTCCTTTTTGAGAGATGCAAATAAAAATAAGAAACGGACTTTAAAATTCTAAAAAAAAACTATTTAAATTTTTATAATAACAACCTGTTTATTTTCTAAAGAATAAGTTATATAGTGCCTATTTTGTGGTTTCATTGTTAAAGCTTATTTTCCAAACATTTTTTACTGTAACCAAATCAAAATCTAGGATTGGGAAATCCTTATGTGATTTTAAATATTAATTAATTAATTATTGTCCAAATTTACATTCCATAGAGTTTTTTGCTGATGGGGATCAAATTTTGTAAACACCGCAGGGAGTCTTGAAAGATGGAAAACAGATAGAATATAAGTTATATAAAAATTTACCTTTAGTACCATAAATTCATTCCATTGAATTATTTAATCTTCAATTTCATTACTATGAGTTTTAATAATGCTCAAACTATTACTTGTTGAAAAAATACTTAAACCGGATAACGAATATAGCAAAAGGTTTTTGATCATAAAATACCGGTGCAGTTTTTGTTTGAGATAAATAAGACATTTCATGATAATAATACATAAAGTAACTATTTAACCTTTCCTGAGATTTTCTATACAACTCTATAATACAAATACTAATGGTATTAAAACAATTAGAAGACTTCATAATTGGTTGAAAAATATGACCTAGCTGTTTTGAATCATATGTGATTTTTACCCTTTCCAAATAAAAATTGTAAGGGCAACAAAAAATTGACTTTTTGATGCTACCTAAATTGTAAGAAGATCAGTGATCAAATTTTGGGAATTTCTAAACACCACTTTGAGGATGTCATGACAACTACGCCCCCTGTTCTACCTAGTTAATCCTATTCTTTTATTTAGATACAGCACGTAGAATCTCTTTCTGATGGTTGGGCCAAAGCTACACCACTTCACGGTAAGCATTCCCACTAACATTCATAATTTTATAATTGAAAAATGGAGCTATCCGCCTGGTTTTTCACAGTCATCTCTAACCACTAGGTCAGTACGGCGCAATCCACCACCCTAGAGCCTCTCATAAACCAAATTCTTAACTCCCCCCTCTGGCCCCTCGCATCCCCTACAAAAAGCGCCGCTCATTTATGGAATAAAATATTATTCATTTTCTTTTTGGGACCACAAATTGCACGATGCCCGGCGCCCAATTACAAGGCCCTGGAGAGCCCAGATAAGGATCTGCTAAGCGTGAAATATCACGGCTTATTTGAACCTACCCAGGGAAGATCTAATCGGAGAAAGCTCGCTGTGAAGCCTGTCCCTCCTAGATTTCGTATTATTTTTAAGAGCTGCTGGCTGTTTTATCACAAATCTGGTTTGGGACCGTAATGCATCATCTAAAGACAACGAAATGATCACGGTGCTTGGAATAGTTTATTTTAAAAGGGGGTTGGTTTTATAGCAGATGGTGTTTCTTTATATTGTGCCATTATAGGATGATGAAACAAACAAATAAACATATTTTCCTTAAATTTGCGTCTGCATAATTTTTTTTTCCAGCAAAACAATAATATGCCATTTATTAAGTAATTTAACGATGGAAAATACTTCAGGTGTTCATTTGCTTCACTTCGTATTTCAATGATAAAGACATCAAAACTATCATTTATGTGCCATTGAATATTAAGACATATCATTTTTATAGTAGAATAATTTGATATTTGATTATTATGCTCCATACGGTTGGAATTAAGAAAGGTAAAGATGGTTTCTTAATTTCTAGAAGGAAAATTCTAAATGCAACAAAAATTACTGTAATTTATCTAAAATTTTTAGTGCATTTTATAACATGAAAAATTGGTTATGTGGATTGTCCCTGTTGTTCAGAATAGTGCTTTGTCAATGAGCTACTAAGGCAAAGGTCGAAACTAGAATGAATAATCGCGACTAACAAGATCAAAAATAATAAATTGTACAAGATACGACAAAGATTATTTCATCGAATTGCATCTGTTCACCAGCTGTTAAGGTCCATCTGGACCATATTCATAAATACTTATCACGCAAGCAATAGTTGGTACATTTAATTAAGGTGGGTTTCAAGGAGGGATATTTCTAACCACATATTGATTTAACCAGGGGATGTATATTTTTATTCATAATCTAAACTTATCTTTATATGATCTCTAACAATTATAGATACTATTTACAACTAGATACTAGTTATTAGTTATAGATACTAGTTTGTGTTTCTTTAGGTAAATGGAGGATATTTTACTGATTTTGTAGTTAAAATTTAAATATTATACGAGAATGCCTAGGAATTAATTTTATGCCTAAGAATGAATTTATGTTAAAGCTAATATTTGTTCTTTAAGAAAAAATATTTTCATATAACTTTGATACATTCATTGAAAACTTAATGTTCAGTTGATCATTGTGTGTTTAGCCTTTTAAAAATTATAGTGAATTGTGTAACAATGTTTAAAAAGAAATATAATTTTATCCCCATCAATCACCATAAAATATCCCCAAACATATCAATCAGTGTTTAATATCCTTTCAAGATACTAGGGACCGATTAAGAGACAAAAGTAAGTAAAAAAATAACCATCATTAATACGCATTTCTTTACTTTAAAAGAATTGAAATTGCAGCATTTAAATAGGATATCTCATTAATGCATTTTTTCTTATCTATCTGCAATTTCAATTATTTTTTTTCTCGAAGATTGTACTTTCAAACCATACCTTTTCCAATTGTCAACAACACAAGTACCTACGTGATTCATGTTTTGTTAAGTTCTAAAGTATAGCTTTTTCAATTTCCACTCCAGACGTTCTACCTTTTAAAGTTATTTAAATTATAAAATCATTGAATGAAACAATAAAATAGATCACATTTTCATTTCTGTAGAAGAAAGTGTTTAATCCACAATTAAATAATGTCAACTAATAGTATTCTTATTCCTTCTTACTTTTTAAACAATTAAGTTTTTAAAAACTAACAATAAGTTGTTGTATAAGTTAAGTAATATTCTTATTTATTTTTGGACAAATTTACGAGTAATTTGATTTTATTCGGATAATACTTAAAATAAAGACAGTAAAAGAAGTCATTAAAGTAATATTCTTATTCTTAAAGACTTCTGAAATAGTACAAGTAATTAGAAATACCTTAAGTTCCACTTTGTCCATACCAAATTTTTTTTTAGGAAAGTTCCACCTTTAATTGAATTCAAAATTCATTATTAAGTTTCAAGAAATTCCAAGCATTCCTCGTTTGTTTTTGGATAATCAGAACTGAAAGACTCCGCTTTGCATACCCTCATAGAATCTCTGTTATTTTTCTTAAGAAACAATCACGAATAATAAGTTGGTACCAGATATTCCTCCAACTTCAAACGAAGATTCGCGAAAAGTTTTAATGAGCACTTAGGACGCAAATTTAGAAGTAATCCTTGCTTCGAGTAATCCTTCAGAGCACTATCTCCAAGTGCTCTTTTCTAGTAAGTAGTCTGCCGATTGTGTCTGTTACATTAGTAATAATTGAAAATGATAAAGAAGAAAAGTGAACTGTTTGGATAAAACTAGGTACTATAATAGTTAAACTAGTTTTATAACTTAATGAACATTTGGAGGCATGAGAACATTATGTAATCGTGTAAAATTAATTAGCTTGTTTGGAGGGAGTGTTAGTGCTTTTTTAACGCTGTTCTTTATATTTTTTTTTATAATTTTGTTGTTAGTACTACTTAGTTAGATCATAGCTATACCATCAGTAAAACTATCAGATAACTATCCTATCTTCAGATGCATCCAGGAAAGAGACTATGAAGAAAAAAATTATTGAATGTTAAAGTTCATTCTGGACTTAGGAGAAAGTTCGTCTGATGGTGGCAAAAGTATTGGATGTGATTCATAAGGGCTTAAAATTTCTGTTTGCTAGATTTTATTACATTAGAACTACTAGTTATTAAAAATATCAAGTAGCATCGTTGTTAATCCCTTAAAAAATTGCATAGTTCATTCAAATGTTCAAATGCCCAAGAGTTAAATCATATCCATCAATTAGCTGTGTTCAAATATTTCTAAGATATGTAAACGTACTGGTATACTTAAAAAGAGAAAAATTATTATTTTGGGCTGATATGGTATAAATAATTTGAAATGTATGAAATTGATACTGGGAATATGGTTTATTGAAATTCTCTGTAAAAAAAAAGTAGATGGTAATCCTTATAATAAATAGCCTAAAAGTAATAAAATCATATGGATACCATACCATTATTCCAGCATTCGAAAACTTTAAGAATCCCCTATATAAAACATCGATTTTAAAACATTCCAAGTTCCCGTTTGAATCATTAAGCTCACGAAACTTTAAAAAAGAAAAACAAAATATTAATTACCAAAATTTACAATGGAAATCTAAATAAAATTAATCACTACAATTTCATAAAATTAAAAAGTATCAGCACAATTTCGGATTAATTCATTTGATTGTAAATAACTTATCTTAACTTATAAAAATCTTATTTAGCAAATAAATTTTAATGCACATTGTATGTAAATCTTATAAATCTTTGTTTATAAATTCAATTGACTAATAGAAATTTCCTCAAACCCAGCGGTTGTCAACCTTTTATAGGTACCTACTGAAAACGTTTTTATCTCTGTTAATAGATAAATTTTACCACCACCCACCGGATACACAGAACTGAATTCACGAAACAGAGAGAACTAGGATTTAACTTTGCAATGCACATTTATATATTAAAATATTTATATAGCATATATAATATTTATATAGCTTTGTATATTTATATATACAGGGTGTTTCAAAAGTCCGTTTCACGGCTTTTATTTGGAACCAACGTATCCTAGGGTCTTGGAAGTAAGGTCTACCCCTAGGTAAGTGACCCTAGAGAATCCATTGAAAGGACATACAGCGCCCCTACCGGCAAAATAAAAAAGTTAAAAAAATTAATTAAAAAACTAAAAGAGGTAGAGCAAACACCTCAGTGAGATTATTGTTGTCACTGTCAAAAGAAACTCACTGAAAAAAATTTCATGAAAATATCATGAATATTCGCGGAGATATTAGCATGTGAAAATAGCACTTTTTCAGTCATCAAAAAAGAAAAAGTTCAAAAATTTGCAAGTTTTTTTGATTTTTTGATTAAAATTTTACTTCATTCAACAAAAAAGATACAAAACTACATAATAACTCTCAAAAACGTGCAAATTTCTGAACTTTTCCTTTTTTGAGGCCTGAAAAACGGCTATTTTCACATGCTAATATCTCCGCGAATATTCACAATATTTTCATGAAAATTTTTTCATTGAGTTACTGATAACAGTGGCAACAATACTCTCAGTGAGGTGTTTGCTCTATCTCCTTTAGTTTTTTTAATTAATTTTTTTCACTTTTTTATTTTGCCGCTAGGGGCGCTGTAATACCTCTCAATGGATTCTCCAGGGTCACTTACCTAGGGGTAGACCTTACTTCCAGGACCCTAGGAGACGTTGGTTCCAAATAAAAGCCGTGAAACGGACTTTTGAAACACCCTGTATAGCAGAGTTATGACATAAATAATTACTTATCAAAACTTTATGTACGACTTTTGCTAAGTTCTGCAGAATAAATCATTGAACTACGTATAACAGCTTACTGCAGTTAATTCTCTCTAAAACCCTACCACCCACTCTGAACGCCCAGTGGTGGGCGGTAGGGCTGTCTTAACCATTTCGAAAGGGTCTAAACATCAAGCATCACGTCCACTTCGAAACCGCCAGACTGCCTTTCTCGTCACCGCCAATTAAACACAAAACCCAGCCATGCAAGTACTCGGTCAAGATTAATGGTCATTTTTTGTCGGATACTCTCTACCTTCCAAATTGATCTTCTGAAAAACCAATTATTCCCCAGCCTTCATCTCGGGTAAGTAAATAAAATGAGCAGATATACAATGGCTTGAAAAAGAGCCCCTGCTTTATGTTTACTGAGCTGTCTGCCTTAATTAAAGGGATGGCGATAGACTTTGCCACCAGTTAAAGGGGGTATAATTTAGGCTTGGGAAACTGCCTTTTGTCCATTGAATTTTCCCTAAAGCGTTTTTGGTAGGATTCATAAAAAGGGCCCCGCTGTGTGTGTTAACATAAGGTGTTTTGCGTTATCAGAGTAATTTTATTAAATGATCACCGATTTTTCTTCGGGTCTATCGGCGAGCTTTATAAGTTGAGTAAATTATTCCAGTCAGGGATAAAAGTCAGCCAAATACTATCATCAGCGTTTCTATTTCGAAGGAAAATTATGTTTTAGTTTATGATTTTTAAAGGGGTCTTTCAAATAGAAGAAAGGGATAATTTGATTACTAACTCAGTTGATGAAAATGGACATACTGTTTCTTATTAAGTATAATATGTAAATGGGAAGTTTACAATTGCTTCATATTTTTTGTTTTCTCTTTATTTCAATTATATTAATAATTAAAGTATACCAGCATTAATCTCAACAAACACTTATTTCATTTAAAACACGATGAAACATTATTCAAAATAATATAATTTTAAATATAATTATCTTCCATTGTATGAACGGTTCAAATATAATATTTATTTTAATTGTCTTATACATTTGCCATAATAGATTCATTTATCTTACGTTAGATACATATTCTGAAGAGTAAATTTTCTTAACAACTTGACAGAAGTGACATAAACTTTAACAAGCGTCTAAGAACGGTACATTTTTCTGTAGCAATAAATCAAAATCTGACAATTCTGACTATCAATACTTGCTATCTGACTTTTATCACTCCTTCACATACGTCTGTCAGTTATTTTTCACAGCTGAAATATATTTGAAAATATTCATAGTGATATGAATATTCCTGTACCTTTGCTTGCACCGTCTACCTTTCACTTCTTTTGAGTTTATGGTAAATATTACACATATAGCCTTACACTTTAGTTTTCTCCCAAAACGTATACCGTGAATGCTACAGCCTTTGTCTAATCATTTTTGAAATATACTCTGATACTTTACGGGGGGATATAAGTATTATATGAAGAATTTGGAAACATTCCTCAAGGGTATTCTTTTTCAAAAATATTGATGAAATATTATGAAGTTTTTAAATTTATAAGAAACGTATGGGTTAAACTAAAATATTTTCTAATTTATTTTGTTCCCCAATGGTAAAAAATTTAACAGTTACAAAAATGTGCAATACAGTAAAACAAAAAGAAATTATAAAGTTGTTTAAGTTTGTTTTATATTTTTATATGCGATAACTTTGTTTTTATAAGTTTTTTTATAAATTGTATAAAATTTATAAGATAAAGTTAAATTTAAAAATTAGTTTTCTTTAAGATAATGTGGTAATTTCAACCAATGGGCCCATTTCACTATTTTTTAGTAAATGAAATTTGATGCGTGTCCTTATATTATTTAAAGGTTATGACATACGCGGAAACTATATTTTATGATTGCAAAAAGAAACAGATTAACATTTACCTATGATAATAATCATCCCAAAAGTGTAACTAGATATTTACCATTATGATACTTCATATTACCTTAAATTTTAAATTGTTTATAGAAAAATACTTTGAATGCAGAAAACATAAATTTCAGAACCCTAACGAGCATCTCCCAATGTGATACTCTCTCAGAACTTCCTTTATCAGTGGACACATAAATACAGACCTAAATAAGTCACACATTTCACTGAGAAAACAAAGCTTTTAAAGTTGCAGCTTCATAGCTGAACTCGTCAAATTACATTACCTTGAGCGTAGGGATTTCTTCAGGGAAAAAGGGAAAATGGACCACTCGAAAAGTCTTCACACTCCAGCCAGATAATTATAGGGTTTCGAATAGCTGGTGAGAATATTCCTATAGAACGCGAGAAATGCCAAGATCAACCCTGTGATTATCGAGTTAAACTAACCGATAATTCTTTATACAACTAAGGTGGTGCCACATTCAATCTATTTGTGCTATCACACAAACAAAAGGAGGTTATTTTTCGTTAATAATATCTCTCATTGTCATGTTTTCAACGCGCTTTCGGGTATTGTTGGAGTAATATGAGAGCCGGGTGTTGTGTTTCCAGTTACTGGACAACCAAAAGGGATGGTCGGCTGATTTTGAATGATAATATACTGGCCAATACGCGTATGGACCGAACCGATGATTAAGAATGTTGGCGTGATGAATTGGGAAACTAATGAAAAACGTGTTAATTGTTTAGGGTTAGTTGTTAACAGAGGTGGTTAGAGGTGTTGAAAAGCTATTGATGAGTTGTCAGGTTTTTAATTAATGTTGTTTGCTCGAATGAATGTAGGATTAATGATCTTTATTAGAAATGACATTTTTGACTTCCTATGATATACTTTCTATGATTCTTGAATTTTTTTATTAGTTTAATAAAATAAACAATTCTTAATATAAAAAAAATGTTTTTATAAATTTTTGTGTTGCCTAAATACTTGTCAAAACAATGAGAGGTAAAAAATGTCTAATGAATCAGAGGATGGTAAAAATTATTTATACTTGTCTATTGTTATTTTCAAATGTAACATGATTCCCTTTATGTCGTTCACATGCAGGATATCTTTTCATCTAAAGATTAATTCATTATTTTTTTATTTGAATATCTTATTCATAAAAATTATTAATATTTTTTTTTCAATTCATTGAACATAATAACTTCAATGTAACATCTTTTGATTCTAATTTTTGAACATATTTGAGCATATATTTTGAACATATGAAACATATTTTAATTTTTGAAACCAAGTTCGGTTTAAAAAAATATTGTCATGCTCTTTAGGATATATGTACATTTTTTTTTACCTTCTTTTATGTTATGTATTAATGTGTATTAAGAAATTAACGGATAATTTGCTCGAAATTAGGATTATTTTGTGAGAAGCTTCTTGCTATAACGGTAAATCACTAGTTATATTTTACCCCATGTAATAATATGTATGGAGAATCAAAACCGGATTTTTTTACAATTTTGAAAAACGTTATTCATATTTCAATGATTATTTTCTTAGAAAATCATACTGGTTTCCCAAAATACATTTTCCAGAAATATTTTTTTTTTCGTTTCAAATGCTTTTACCGAGTGAAATTTCTATCAATATAACGAATAAGAATCCCCAAAGAAATCTAAAACTGCATGGAAAATATATTAAATATTCTCTGTAATTTCATCGACACAAAGAACGCTTGATAAAGAACTGAAATGTTCTCCATTTATCAATTTCTATTTGAAAAATTGCCTCCACATCGTTATATGAAATAAAGGAAAATTCTGAGTTTCAAACTAAAAAGAGTTGATAGATGAGTTTCATATCAATGAAGACAAGGAGAAAATCTAAACCTAAGGCATCGGACACGTCTAGACACGAATTTGTTTCTTCCTTTAATTTAATGAACCAAGTTTTACATTTTATTTTTTTATTTATATTCTTCTTCTACGCTTGTGTAGATTTGAAATTGAAACTTGTACACATTTTAGTATGAGTGTAGTGCATTGAAAATATCAATATTACACGCTTGCTATATCAACTAATGCATAGTTGCAGAACTACAGCGTTGTTTAAAAGTGTTGACAGTATGTTCAAAAATAAAATAGTATAATATGTCAGAAGAAATCTTATCCGATTTAAAGACGTAATGTAGATTGTTTAAAATTATCTTTTTTTTTCTCAAAATAAACTAAAAAACTAGAAGTACTTTAAGAAGCCTTTAACTAATTACATTTCAATTATATTTTTGTTATAGACGCTTTTTATACTGGTAACAATCCATTGCATCAATTTATTTTACATAAAGCAAAGTTTAGAAAGAACGGTGTATTTTCCATTGTTTCATAAAAAAAGATGTAATGTTTTAACACTTACTGCTTTCACAAAAAAAATGTAGTAGGAAAATTTTTTATTGTTATGTAAAATGATTCTTTAAAGGATTAACTTAGGAGGATTAAGAGTAAATTAAGAGTAATTTTCTTATCTAACGTAATTTTTTAAGAATGAATATAACTATGTTTAACAAAATACTTAACTATTTCGTTTTTTAATGAAAATATTTAATCAAATTTTTTGCCCTCAAGGCACTTTATGCATAGAATTTGAATCACGTCTCCAATATTTCTTAAGCTTCAAATTCTAAAATGTTTATATAGCAAATTTATTTATACGCATAAATGATTAGTTTATTTTTTCCAGTTTAGAGCTTTATAAGTAAAGAAACACTCTTGCGGATTAAAATCACAAGATTATATGAAGTATTTTCGTGCTAAATTTAATATATATAATTATAATTAAGAAGTTAATCAAAAACAAATTAAAATTAAAAAAAGAGAAAAATAGAGAAAAAATTGTGCAGAATAACAAATAAATGAATATGAATAATGAATGTTTACATACACCAATTTCTTTAATCCTTTAATGTTTTCGAATTCCTGTTCTATTCATTAGAAACACGCACATGAGAAACTATTATATTTACTTTTTTAGTGAAGAAATATAGTATTTTAAATGAAAATTTACAGTAAATATATGGAACATGTGGAAATCCTTTTGTAAATTTTCCTTTGGAAGCATTTCTAAGTCCTCGTATTAAAAAAAAACCTACTACTTTCTTTTAGACATAAGAAATATTAACGACAAACAAGTTATCATTTTTTTTATTTAACTCTAACATTTTCTACGTTCGTAAATAAAAACTTCAAATAGATATTTTTCACTTAACGCTCATTGCTTCTTTTGCAATTATTACTAAAAAAAGAAGTTACCAACAAGTTTCAAAAGGGACCAATAAACATCTATTTGAAGTCCCTGAAATAAATTCTATTGATAAAAAATTTTAGAACTTAAAATCATTAACGACCAAACCTCTGAGGTTTTTTACAAGTTCTAAAGCTGAATGCTAATACAGAATGCTTACAAGTTATTTAAAAGAATCCTTATTTAATGATAAAAAATTTCAAACTGTTTTATTCATAGTATACTTAAAATAGGGAGAATAAGCATGTTTTAATTTTTTGAATGAAGTATAGCCCTTTTTAGGAGCATTGCTTGTTCATGTGTGAGAATGTGTTTCTAAATAAAAGTTTTTCTTTTCAGCTACATTTAGTTAAGTTTGTCATAAACAAGTACTCAGAAAAATTTGCATTCTTGTGTATTTTAAAAGTTTGAACTTTATTTTATAAATGCATCGCAATAACAGATTTTTTTTACTTTGAAAATGTAAAATTTATTTGTTTGCTTCTTAATTAGAAAAATATCTTCAAATAACGATACATATTTATCTAAAGCAAAAATAATTGGTAAAAGAAGTTTTTAGTATAAAATGATACTTCAATATACTTCTTTAATTATTCATTGTAAAAGAATTGCTAAATATTTTTAACTGATATATTTACCACAAAACAAGTACCTATGCTATTATAATTTCCACTATGACCATAAAAATGATATTTGCAACTAAGTAAAGATTGATTTATACTGCTTTTGAAGGGGTGTTTTAACTAGTCTATGTATTTTAATGGTTGGAATACCTCATATTAAAAACGTTTATATTTGCGGATATTTTAGGAATTTTCCCATGATTTTTAAAAATTTTTATACTAAAAATAAAACATTATTTTGGAAATATTATTGAGTCGATTTTTATAGATTAATTTTCTTTTATTGCAATGAACCCATGAAGAAATAATAACCATATTGTATTGACAATGGTAAATAAGAAAAGAAACAGAGTGAGAAAAATATAAAAGGGTAAAAAAAGAGAGAAAGAAAAGAAATAATATATTATAAATAAAGAGAGGAATAAGAAAAGAGAGAAAATAATATGTTCCTTAAGAAAAATACAAAGCAAAGTAATACTAATATCGATCCCTAACGGTGACTATAGGTTAGTTATTTTATCAAAATACGCCTGATGGGATTTTTTCCAAAATCCCCACTAATTGTTGAACCCTACAATTTCACTTTTTAAACAAAAATTAAATTTAAAATATGATGACATGATTAAAATTTTGTAAGAAAAGCTCTAAAGAAAATGCTGAATATGAAAGTTTTCAAATAAAAATCCTTTTTCTTTTAGTATTTTACGCGAGTCTGCAATTAATAGGAGAATGCCGTACATAATTTTCAAGAAACCTCATGATTGAATGAAGTATCCTCACATAGGCAAGTGAAAAAAGTTTTTCCTCATTTAAATATTTCAGCTTGCTGCAGAAAACAGCGAAGAAGAAAATAATTAAGTCGGAATATAAATAAGGTCCCAAATGACTTAATTAAAAACTGGGTACCCTTCTGATATGTGACAAAGTTACAACGCGAAATTTGTATAAAATATTTGCATTGCCGTGTTCTGGGCAAAAATACTAACTTTTATTTTTGGAAAGTTGGGTTGGAAAAAGAGACTTGGCTAAAACAATATTCATTATTACCTCATTAATTTCTCAGGTAATATTAAGACGAATGGGGAGGGAAAAAACGAGTTTAATCACCAATAACAAGCGAAGGTAGTGGATACAATTTTTCAAGTGACGGGTTTTTAATAAAGGTAAGAATATGTTAATAATTAAGAAAATGAAAAAAGTTTGCATGATGTAACGAAACTCATCGAAACTAGAAGAAAACTTCTTTGTTTTAAAAAGAAAAACATACAGCTATTTTCTTTCGCTGCCGGATACTTTTTAACAGTTTATGATTAGCTGAGTTAATTGAAAATTACTGATGTATACATTTTCGCAAGTGATAATTGTTTTTTTAAGAAAACTCTCCATGCAAATCCTTTTTTAGTTTATAATAACAATTATTGTTTTTAAAAGTTCAAAGATTTAAAGTATGAAACTAGTACACATTTAGAGGCATACTTTAGAAATGTTTTTAAGTCAGAATACAAAAGCAATCTTTTAGCAAGTGTAAATATAGGTTGTTTTTTATACCAATTGTATTAAAACTACTCCTAAATTTATAACCTACAAGTGAATTAATTTTAAAGCGAATAAACGTTCGAAACAGAACCATTAAGAACGTAGATGACCTTGTAAAAACACATATTTCTTTTAGGACCATCAGAAATCTGATTTTCATTATATTACTTTAAAAAATTATTAATGAATGAAAAATGACGCTTTTAGGAAATTTTCTTTAAGAAATATTATTTTGTGAAAGAAATATATCACCCATTACCCTTTTCATAATTTGGAAAACCAATATAATTTTCCTGATAATACAATCTTTTAAGTCTTTCAAATTACTATTTTGATATAACTCGCATAATATATTTTGGCTCAAAATCGATTGATAACAATTATGATAACTCGTTTTCATAGTGTAGGTCCAAAAATTACTCCTTTTAAGCAAAAATATTCCTTTCAACCATTTAAAATCAATGCAAATATTTTAATAGTCGAAATCAGACTCACAATGTCCTCATTGATGTTTCTTCCTTTAACTAACTACTTCCTTGAAAATTTTAGTAATCCCATTCAATTTCTCACCGAGATAAAGTTTATAGCTACAAATGAAGTAAGCTTTGAACTTTTATCTAGACTGTCTCTTTTGTATTAAATTTATAAATGAGTGGGAACGCTGAAACTACTAAGGAGAATCATGGTTACAAACTGAATATCCGAATTATTTTTCTTCTTCATGTCTAGACAGTGATTCAAAATGATCACTTCGATTCCTTTAACGACTCAGCCATAAAAGTGCTCGTTATCCTAGAAATCAATAACTGAAAATGCATAGATTAGCTATACTTGTAGAATTTCATCAGAATGAGTAGTAGTTACCAGATAGGAAGAGTAATAATGTCATGGTGATATTTTAATTAAACCCGATGACTTCATTTAAAAAGGTTTTATTCAAATGGAGCTTGATTTTCTTTAGGGTGGTCATTGCTTTAAAAATATGTTGTATGTACTCGTTTAATAAGAAGCTGAAAAATAAATTACTTTGACCAGAAGAGGAAAACTAATTTGGATGGTAAAGTAGTGTTTTAAACTTATTCAAAATTAAATAAAATGATTGCATTGTAAATTACTTTTTTAAAGAAGGATTCATGTTTTACTTAGGTTTATTTTTTTTATCAGATTACAAAAAGTAACAGTTAAAACGAATTGTTATTTCACTTTAAAAGTACCTATTAAATACGAGGTGCCACTAACATATTTGATCTTAATTACTTGAATATCATCCAGATGAAAAATTAAATGTCAGTAAAATAAATTCAAATAATAAAACTAATATAATATAACATAATTCTTAAGTTTTAATTTTTTTAAATTTTGAGCACTTTCATTCCATCTCTTACAGATAAAAATTTAGCTGAATACAATTAATTGTAACTAAATAAATAATTTGCACGTATACAAAATCAGTTGATCAATGATATCGTTTAATAAATTATGCTACAACTCCATTTAAATAAGAAAAAAATCATTAGCGTTTAAAATATCATTTTCCTTATTAAATAAAAACATTTTTTCTCACTTACATACCTACTATAAAAATACAATAATAAGGCATAAAACTATAAAAACATCACCCCAACTATTTTGGTTTTCTTCTATAAAAGACATTGCAGTACTTCATGAAGTTTCCAACCAGAAAAAGTTACGGCCACTGCTTCAATTTTGTATTCTACTTACGCAATAGGCCCAAATAATTTAAAGGGCAGTTTAGGACGGTCAAAGTTGGGAAAGACCCAAAACTTTCCAAAGTCCCCTCCTTCTTTCCAAAGTTTCTTAAGGGAGCCATCAAAATAGGTGCTAACATATCATCCCAGCTGTTCTAACCCTTAATCCTCGTCCATTTCCTGGTGGACCATCTGATACACCGTCAAAAATAAATAACCAAAAGTTGATTGAAGTCTGGGATTTGGAGTGAGGTGGTCCGAAGGCATTTGCTATAAGCGAAGCAGCAACTAAATGAAAAAGTTTAGATCAACTTTTATTACCCAGTTTCATGCCTGAACTTGGCTTTTATGCCTGCAAAAAGTGGTGTTTGCTTGTATCCCACCGGCTGGGGTTCCTACAATGATCCCGAGGGACTGGAGATCTTTCATTGGAAACAGTAAAATACTATTTAAAAATGGAAGGATGTTTTTACAATTTAACCCCTTCGGACCTGATGTGCGGTATACCGGACATCAACTTTAAACTCTACTAACTTCATTAAAATATTTTAGAATAACACCGATTTTGTTGTAGTTGATGCTCTACATCTGTACTATTGTTCAAGGTTTATTTAAACATAAAATTTGAGTACCAATAAGTTCTTTTTAAGGCGCTGAATGTTTTTTTAAAATGGATGTCTGCTATACCGGACATCGTACTGAACGTAAGTAAATGCTACTAATGATCGTGTAGTTTGTTTTACATGGACGAAACATGTTTTAAGCTTATTTACACCGGTATTCATGCAAGTTTTCTTATTTTATTGCTTTTTTATATTTAAAAAATAATTTATTTAAGTGATTTTTAATATTTTAAGTGCTACCTTTTTCTGTCTGTAATTTCTTTAAATATTATACCAGACACTTCAAAATTTGTGACAGAGATATTTATCATCATAGCATACTATGTACCAAAAGAAAATATTTTCACACTAAAATTTCAAAATTCCGACTGAAGGGGTTAAGAGGAAGAGTCAAATTTTAAAAAAGTGTAGAAATATTTTATATTTAAGACTAAATCATTTGTAAAGTTATTCTAACAGAAGTAAGAAATATTTAAATTTTTGTTTGTGTACTCTCTGTAACAACTATTTACGAACATAATATTTGATTTTAGGTGTCTGTAAGAAACTATCGAATACTTTTAAATATGAAGTAGGTATCAAAATATCTTAATACAATGAATTACGATCAATGGTGAAGCAGGTGTAGCAAGTCATTTAAGAGCATGAAATATATTTTTACGTTTTAGAAATACATCTTTTTTAATGAGTTAATATTGTTAGTTTATTTATGCGTAAAAAATACAATGCATTCCGATTAATTACTGAAAATATCAAATTACGAATAAAATAACGAATTTCTTACTTAACCAAATTAAAATTGTAAACACACATTCAAATAGTAAGTAAATATTTGATACTTATAACTTTATCTCTTTCATTAACTTACTTTTATTTTAATTTCCACATTGTGAAATTAAGCTCTCCTGGCGAAATTTTATTAAAAAACTAACTGCATTATTTCTACTGTCTTTTCTTCTTTATTCTGATACTTTATCTCTGCTAAACTAAATACACTTTATTGTATCATTTCTTTAGTTTTTAAACACAATACAACCCCGACGATTCCCTTTAAGGCGCAGAAATAGTATTTCCAAAAAAAAAAAAAAAAAACACCACCTACAAAAACTTCTAAATCGTATATCGCAACTAAACTATCACTTTTATCAGCACACTATCAAATAAACTAGGGGCAAAACCTCTCTAACACTCCACTCTCAAAGGAGATCTAAGATTAAATGTTCAAATCGAATCTTGATTCCCCAGTTTACAGCTTAAGACCAACTGTACGGAATCGCCTTATGATACAACAGGAAAAAAAATTAAAACCACCTTCTACTTTATCTCCAATTCGATCTGAAGAGAAATGCAACTCCCTATCAATGGACTTTATTGATCCTTATCATTTCTGTCTCGAAGTTTTGCTAGCTCTAGGCCCTCACGGAGGTTTCAAAAAGTGCATCTTCAGTTGTTTTCAACGCTTTCTTCCCTTTAATGAAAAACGATGCCTGCTAGACTCTTTTTTTCCCTCCCTTTCTTGAGAGTTCATATCGCTTAGTTTACGGTTACTTTTCCATTACCAACCCGTGCATTCCTCATAGGACACGTTACCTGTTTAATTAAAAAGGGAAAGGCTTCTCCGTTGATTAGATTGATAAATATCTCGAATCGTGGCAAGGGGCACGGAGCTGCTCAAAAGAGCTCATTATGAAAGGATGCGGTCACAAAAAGTGGAAGGAGTGAGGTAAATCAATGTCAATTAAAAGGTCCGTTGTATTTAGTTTTTGCCTCTCGGGTTATATTTTCTTTTAGTTTCATAAACAGGATAGACCGATGACACTATATGATGGGTAGTGAAAGAAATTAAACCTTGAGGAAGCCGTTTTTCTATGTTGGTTGCTTTAAAAATAATATTATTTAATAATTTTTTATGCGTTGCCATCCATTTTCAAAAGTCATAAAATAGCACCATTTTCATATGTTGTTCTCATTTCCGAATGTAACTTAATGGGACCAAGCATAAGGGATAGCACGATATCTTAACTATTTCTCGATTTTATACGGATTAATTCCGTAAGCTAAAAAATGGAATTTTACCCTGAAATTTTCACGAACTCATCTAGTGTATTTATACCCTAACACAAAAAGTTTACTTTTCATATTGAGACTACAGAAGGGTTTTTCGGGGTTAAAGTGTGATTACTTAAGATAAACAAAGTTTTATAATCGTTTGAAAGTTCATTTTTAATCACAGCAATTCAAGTAAACAAAACAGCTTTCTTCTAACGTGCACGTTCGCCAGAAAAACTACTTTATAATTAAGATCATTAACATTAAGATCTTACATTCACCGAAAAAATTTTAAAAATGTTTTAGAAATTCATAGGTAGTAAGAATTAAGAGAACAGTTTCTGATAAAACCATAAAAGTAGTCTAAGCTCTTAGCGCATTACTTTTCTTTCATTAATTTGACTAAGTATAGAATATTCTGTACAAAGAGTCATCAAATAATCTAGCCTGGTGGTCATGACGCGGAAAATAAAATCCAAAGGCTGCACTATAACATCGGGTTCAACCAAAAGCAATAAATATTATTAGTTTTTAATTTTGAGCGCATTGAAATGTCTATGATTGAAATTATATCAAGGAAAAAACGGACATTTTCTCAAATGATGGAAATAATCTGGCAACAACGCTGCCGGGCTATTTCCTTTTTTTGTTGATGAAAACGTTTTTTACAGTGTATTGTGTCATGGGTTTAATATGCTCATTTTTATCTTTTGTTGTTGTTAAATATTACATTACAATTTAATAATACAAAATACTCATATTTCACCAACCATTACCGAGTTTATAATTCTTAGCAAATGAACAAGAGAATCGCGCTGGATTAGCATTTCTTCATCATGCACAATCCAAGAAATGGAGATCGCAGAGGTGAATCGTGAAGCTGTACTTAAAAGGGCAATCGCTGCAGAGGTGAGAGGGAATCATGACATATTTTTATCGCTAAGTGAGACATGACATCTCATTGGGGATATCTTGCAGGAAAAATAAAAAAATTCTGAGAGATGAGTGGCAGATAGGAATTAGCTGGGGTTGTTACCACTGCTTCGTGAGTGTTGTCAATGGGTACGGGGATTAAGGTTCACATTTTAATACTTTTTATGGGGAAAGGAAGGCCATTAATTTTGTTTGACATTCTCCCAGGAAATACCATGTAAATATTTTTAAATAAATAAACATTCCTACCCTGTAGAAAAAAGTATCATATCCCCCCTCGTGGGGTCTACCCCGTGCGTAAAGCTTGCCTATTGCTCTATTAATAGGGTAAATAATCTTAAATTGCAAAGATTTTTTTTGCATCATAAAACATGCTTCTGAATAATTTGTCAACTTTTATTGTATATTTCTCGTTTATTTGTCCTTTTTTCGTGGGTTTTTTTTTTTTTGTCTTTTTTTGAACTTAATGTTACACTTTTTTTATAACGTCTGAAACTTCAAACATGAAATAAATAATAAATAATTAATTAATAAATAATAATAAATAACTTTAATCCATTAAAATTCGATTATTTTACTAAAATGTTTCATAATTACACTAGCTGATATACCCAGCCTAGCACATGTAAAGTTTATTAGTTTATTCTTGAAATTTCTAGTAAGTTGCATGCCTTTCCTTTTCTATATTGGCTGTTTCTTATCATCCTGTATTAATTTAGAAAGAAAAGGAATTTCCAAAAAATATACAAGAAATTGAAGTATATTTCCTACTTGTTGAGATTGGTTTTTATACAAACAGGTGCCTCTAATCACACGGAATTTAGTTTCACCAATTGAAAGTTTTCTGTAGAGATACCCGTATTTTTTCTATGGAGAAGTTATTTTTGGGGAAGCTCTTCTTAGCGATTGCAATTACAAGACTTGGAGAACTATACCATATCCTACTAAACAAAATATTTAAAAAATCTGAATCTCAACTCACATCAAATATTGTAATTTTGGACTTCACTGCCATACTCTGAGTTACTCCTATTTCAAGGTCAATCAGCTATCGGGTATTCAACAAATGTTTTAAAATTCATTTCGTCAAGCGGATGGATAAAGGGGTATGGTATAAGGCGTGCTTAGAAACCTCAGATCTATCATACCCCATAAATTAAGGTTCCACTTAATATCTAGCGATTAGAAGTGGAATAATTCCAGTTCACCTTTTCAGTGAGGGATTCATATGCTCACAGCTCTTCCAGGTTAATCAAATATACATTCAGCCGAGCGCTTCCATCATAGCGGTGATGAATTTACTGTCGAAACTCCCATTTTAAAACGGCATGAATAATAACGTGATGAGGGAAATGCCAACTAGAGCGCGCATAGAGCTTCTATTCCTATTGGAACGACGATGCCAACAAGTACCGTGCAACTTGCCAATTAGAATATGAATGCAACTATTTTATTTCCACATAGCAAGCGATAAACAATATTATTAAAATTGATTCTTTAAAAAAAACAAGTTTTAAAGTAAAACCTACAGGTAGACTATGTTTTAGCTGTATGATTTAACCGTTGTATTATCTGATGTAGGGAATAACCCTCTCCTTATTCACTTTTTTCTGGTAGAGAGAGAATAAGAATCAGACAGACTGAAAGTGAGAGGGAAGAGAGAACTCGACAGACAGGAGAGAAGAGGGGGATGCGTACAGACAGACAGAAATATAGATGGAAAGACAGAGAGAGAAAGATTCTTTCATAGAGATTTACATAGAGAATTCCACCGAAACTCTGCACAGCCAGATTCCTTGCATATGGAGTAGATAAAAATTGCTTCAAAACCTATAGTGTACGAGAAAATTGCATCAGAAAAAAGTATGCAACAAATCCGTTTACACTATAAAACGGAAATCGTGAGCATCGATATTTGGATATGTTTGCTCACCAAAATGTTAAAAATATTCATTGCATAGGCATGCACGCACTGTGGATGGAAATAATGAGGTTTTTATCGGATATTATATCACATTTTCGAAAAATAAAGTCGACGTAGAGGTTATAGTTCTTCCGGCTAATTTTAACTACTCCCCTTAAGAAATCTTTCTGTAGGGGAGACCGGGGCTAGTTTTCCAACCTAAATGAATTTTGCTTCCTTACATTTTATTTTTACTTATTTTTGGGTAAACAAAATTTCATCATGTTCCTCGTATTGTTCTCTACAAAATGTAGCATTCAATTTTCATCAACATTATTATTTTTTTTTCAAAAAAAGCTTAAATGTGATCATGTCACGTTGGAAAATGTGCCCCGTATGTGGAGCATGTTTTCCAACAGTACGGGGCAAGTTTTCCTACAGTACTACTATATGCAGTTATACCGATTGCTGGCAAAAACTCTGATTGGTTAACCGGATTGATGCCATTCCTAACATTCCTTTCTCATTGGTTGGTGCCTCTTCTCTCTCTAACCCCAGAATACGATCTTGTGTGTTGGTTGTTTGATTGGTTGTCAGGCATAACAAGATTTGTAGCTTTTCAGGTATTAGCTTGGAATAAATGTAGGAATCGAACTACAGTGCCGGTCAAAAAAGACTGGTCTTAAAGGGTTAAATCGTAAAACACTTATAGTAAAATTTATTAATTATAGTATAATATGTATTTTTCAATGAAATCATTGTGTTGTAGCTGTGAACTTTACTTGTGTCATAGTAATCTCCAAAAATTAGTTTAGTCCTTAATTGTTTTGTTTATTTGTAGTACATACTATAATGTAAAATTCTAATTACATTTTGAATCTTATTTTACCTGGGATCTAAGTTATATTTTGATTTGGATTAGTTTTTGAGATGGACTGAGACAGAAATAGAATAGAAATGTAACATTCTAATTTTCAAATTGCAAATCCTTCTAGTGGGTCTGTTTATCTGATTAAACTGTTTATCTGATTAAATGAATATTTGTAAGGCTTTCATGGTCGTTTTCTTAAATGTTAGTACTATAAGAACTATATACACTTTAACAATAAGAACACCACCTTTTTTGAAAGAAATAGGAAAAAATTTAGAGGGATCCGAACAAACAGCTCCTTTGGAATCGTTAGCTTGCGTTATGGATTGGTTGATTGGTTTGAGCTTGAGCCACACAATTGTTGGAATAAGTGCCCCGTCTACTTTAGGAAAACCTACCCCAACTAATGTTATTGAAAAACAAAAGCATAGTTTTGTTGAGGAAGAAATCCTATTTTCAGAATATGCAATATCAGATTAGTCAGTTAAAATTAAAAGGGCTTAATCACATTTTTAATAAAAATCCAAAAGTTTACGCAAAGAGCAAAATATTGAAAAAACCGCTTTTCTGACGAAACTACAAGAGCTAAAATTCTGAAAGTACATCAGAATGTGTGTGAAGTCTTTCTTTTTCATCCAGTTCACTCGTTGGGTTGATCTAATTGCTCATTTAAAAATAAAGGGCGTTGGAAAATTTGCCCCAGTGGAAAACTAGCCCCGGTCTCCCCTACAGAGTTTAGGTGGACTTGTTGAAACACTCTGTTCTGTGTAGATATGATAAGAGAGAGAGGGATCTAAAAACAGACACAGAAATGAAGAAAAAGAAGAGAGAGAGAGGCAAATTGAAAGAACAGATCTCCCTACTATAAATGCACGTCAGGGTTGCAGCTCTAGCGAGCTCTATCAAATACTACCCCTTCGATAATAACTTCCGTTGCACAGCGCCCCGTACTGCAGTACGGCGAAGTTTTGCAATGGAGTGTCGCCACACCGCATTTCGTTCACGTTTAATACAGATCGAATAATAATGCTCGGCGGGTCCAGAGGATTCCTAAATAATTTAGAGGGAAGACTTATTAGCTGACAGAATTTCACTAATTAGCTGTTATGCATTGTGGAAGATTGCTATTCAAATGTGGATGAATTTGCACATGAATGTCAAGTTTTCCTGCCTGTGCGCAGATGCCACATATTTCCATTTATGATAAACAAGTGTACTTGGTGCCGATGTGTAATCACTTCTATATGCTCGTCACTCAGACTCATGTTTGTAGAGTATTAATTTTGGAGAATATGCGAGTCTATCCAATAATTAACCCTATGGTTTTTAGTTATGCATGTCCCTGTCAGTGGTCTCGATTGGACAGTATATGATCACTTAAGTACTTAGTGAAAAAGGAAATTAGTTCAAATTTCATTAATGAAACATTTCCAATTTTACTTGTGAATTTTATTTTTATAATTTCCAAATAATAATTAGGAACCGCTTTATTAATACCCACCACTTCTCTCAGTTAATCATAATACTTAAGACAAAAAATACTACTTTTGGAACTAGTTAAAGTAAAAATCGTTAAAATAATATTTTATTGGATGATCAATGGATTGTGCAATGCAGTTAAAAGTTTAAGTAATTGGTTTTATTGGATATGTAATAAAATATTTTTCCAAAGATCTGTACTTTAAACTGTTTTAAATTTTTAAAGCGATTCGATTTAATCACCATATTATGGTTACTATATCTTAAATAATTTTATTACGAAGTTCGCCTTTTTTAATGTACGCACATTTTTAAATACATATATCTAGTCTTAATGTTTAACACATATTGTTACACGCATAATCATTACTTGTAGTAAAATTTTGAAACTAAGCTTATTATTTGATTTTAGCTAATGAATTACTATGGTTCTTGGGATTAAACCATAACTATACAATATTAAAAACACCAGTTTATAATAAGTAAAATGCATTAGTAAAATTAGCCTGCTTCTATTTGTTATAAAACATAGTAAAGCTTTCAGGCATATTTAATTAAAATTAATTAAGCATACCATCATAAATATTTACTTTTCTTAGAGAATCTGAATAATCTTGCATCAGATGAAATTCACTTATGAATAATAATGAGCATAAAACGTCTCGAATTCTAACATAACACTTTCCCGACTATTGTTCATTAATAAATCCGCTGTATCTATTTGAATGAATGACAATTGCTTTTTCTTTAAAATTATTACCTTTCTTTTTTATAACAACAGCAGCTATATTAACATTTATCTGGTCTAGTGCATAATGTATTATAAGTTCTTTATTGTTAACAGTTATTAGGGATTATGAATCTCCTAATAATCTTAGCTAAGAATGTAAATGTATTAATTTTGAATACAGTATGTGAAGTACATATTATTTCCTTCACTATACTGTTAGAGTACACAAAGCAGAACTACAAGTGGAATAGATGAGTAAAGTATGTACATATTTAAATAATTTAATTTTGTTAAGAAGATTGTGAAAATCCTGGAAGCAAATAAATCTAAGTCAGATCATATTGAGTAGGTTTTAAATACCCTTTAATATTTAGATTAATACGAGTAAACAATAAAAAAAGGAGAAAAAAGTATCAAAATAGCTAAAATTTGAGAGATTCTTAGTTAAAGTAGTAGAATCAGTAAAAGTAATAAAGAGGTTAAGTAAAAAAAAGCAATAACATGAGTTGCGAATTACTAAGTAATTTCTTTATTTTAAATTTGTACCACGAAATTCAATAAAGTTTTATTGTTTAGTTGAATAAAGCTCGAGTGAATTACAAAGGTTAGGTGACAATAAAAATTTTAATCAAGTAATAAAACCATAACTCATTTTTGCAAGAAAATCAAGCAACTATTTATCTAATGTGCATAATCCTTGTAATAATAAATATTCCTCATCTTAATGGGCCTTTCAAACTCATATAAAAACCACTTTAAATATAAAAATAACTAGTATGTTTCTAAATACCAAAATTTAAAGCATATTTTTATCATAAAACTTTTGAAACAACCACAAAAGTCACGTTGAGTTTTAGTCTAAAGCCTTTAAAAAATCGTAACATAAAGAAAAAGAAACCCAACGCGCATATCTCATTATACCCAATAAAACTCCTTCGTGAAACAATCATTCATCTCACCTTCTTTTAATGTAAACTGACATAGGCATCTGATCCCTTCATACATCTCGTGATGCACTACATCGTGACCGCAGAACCACCATACAGCTCGTTACCGGTCCATTATCATAGAAAGTTAAACCAAGAGAAGAAGAAATACTAGCAGAAGGAAAAAAAGAGCAGGAATTATATGGATTTCTGCTCCCTTAACCAGACATGTGTCGACTCGTAGGATGGGGAGCCGCGATGTTTAGCTTTTAGGGATTTGCAGCAGTTATAGACCAAGGCGGATGGGTAATACGGGAAGATGCGTCCTAGGAAAAATTCGGGATAGATCCTGACGCTAAGTATCTGTGGAAAGAAATGCAGCTGATTTGGAAAAAGGGTGGTTGAGAGTGACTTCTGTGATGGTGGGTTGCTTTTAGACTGCTAAAAGTGTGTGGGTATAAGAATAATTTTAAAAGTACGTGAAAGTATTTACTTTTATTGTATGATTTAGTTTTTATGTTTATTAAATTTGAAAGGCGTGAGAGAAAAAGAAAAATAGAATATTCACGTCACTTCAATACCTTTTACTTGTTTTGTTTTCTCAAAATATGACTATATCTATCTCTATCATTCGTCAAATAATTTATAAGAAGGCTAAACTTTTTTTATAAACATGTTTCTCCCTTTTTAAGCTTTTCAACGATTGTGAAGTTAATAATTTTTTTGAGCGATGTTTGGAATTAAAAATACAATTTAAAATGCTCGATCACATTCCACCTAAAAACAAAATGGCTTCTCTTGAATGAATTGGGTTATCTCATCATTATTTCAAGTGATCATTAATTTGTACTAAGTATTTTTCACCTTTAGTAATTTTTATCAAAATTTTGTAATAAAATGAATTTTTGTACCCTTTCGTTTGAAAAAACGTTTCCTAAGATTGCATTAAAGTTACATAGGGTGAAAAAAACTTCTAAATGCAAGTAATTAACTTCAAATGCTTTTAAATAGTCTTTTGAAAACAAAAAGGACCTTTTTATACCATTAAGAGAAAAAAGTCGATTATATTAAAGATTGTTTCTTTATAACAGATTTAAGTCTTCGATGAGTCTAAAGAAATTCCCCTTTCGACACAATAGTTTTGCTGCTCTATCCCAATGGGGCTCCCCTCACCTATTCAATTATCTGAATTATTTCCATTAAATCGCGGTCCTTCCAAACGAGCTCAAAAACACAAAACAGCCCTCCCAGTTGAATACCCCGTGAATTAGAACGAATCAACAGCTCGTGGGACGATAATTAGAAAATGCAAATTACTGGTCAATTGTTTTTCAGGCTAAGTAAGTGCTTCTCCACAGTTTATTTCAACAAAGCGCCACTACTAGTGACGAGCAAATCACTCATGAGTTGACTCAGTTGAGTAACTCATCCTGTTACCTCAATTCAATAGGAAAGTTAGTGTCTCTTTAACCGTAGTATTCAATGTCATGTCCTTTATGCGAAGGTATTTGAGAAGCCCGTGTAATGATCAAATCCCCTATTTGCCGAAATGAATCCTATGCGTTAAAGGCATCCCGTTTACTGAAATTTTAACCTTAGTTAAAGAGAGATTTCTCTGGAGAATATGTTTTGTATTTTTTTCCCAATATTTTTGATCAGAATGAAAACTAGTGTTTGCAGAAACCAGTTCATTATACTCTTTAGTATGGAAATCTTCTGATAGATTCATCTTCTTTGAAGATAAAGACGTGTGGTTTGGAATAATATTTATTTTTTGATGCTCAGAATGATTATAAAACTATCCAAAACACAATGCAGCAAAAATAAAAAAAGTAATCAAAATGCATCAAAGTCAAAAACTCAAAAAAGCCAAAGGACGCTAAAGAGAAGAGAGGTTCAAGCACAAAGAGGCGCTGAAGAGAAGTATCCAGGTAACTGTATCAATTCTCACCCCAAGATTAGAACTTATTTTATAGAATCTACAAAGTAGTAACAAATTGAAGATCTCGGGGAGAAAAGTGATTATTTTTCAGATGAATGTTATTATATTTTCGTTAATTCTATTCACTAGTACATTTTTCAACTTGAAAAACGTCTTGCAAATAATTTATTTTAAAGGATTCCCTCCTCAAAAATTGAATAGGACGAACGCCATTCTTGGATATAATTTTTCAGAAAAGGAAATAATTTTTTAAATATGTGGGTTATGATTGTTTACCACTGAAGTCTTCAATTATTTTAAAGCTTCGTAAATTTTAGTAAAATACTTATTTAACTAGGAGGCTATCGCCCCCTGCTCGCTATCGCTCGCCAACCCTCGGGAACTGCTGACGCAGTTCCCCTAGGATTGCTTCGCAATCCTGTGCTCGCTACGCTCGCTCGCCATACGCTGGTACAGCCTAGCTGAGATTGTGTACTACCTGGATTTGAACCCAGGTTATTGAGCGTTTCGTGATTACGAACATTGTACATACACTCGCCAAAACGTAAACAAAATACAAAACCACAACAAACCAACCGTTGCCAACGGGAGAATACTAATACCGCCAAATTCGTGAGCCACGTACGTAAGAGAATTATATATATAGATTGGTAAATGAACTATCACCTTCGAATTTTGTCACGATAACGGCTCTAAGTAAGTGATATTCTGAGGGAAAGGGTGGTCCGTGTAATAATGACACTTAAGTTCAGCGGTTATTCTTAGAGTGGTAAACCTCTGTCTTAATAAGAAATACGACTCATCATAAAAAAGAGCTACTCATCTCACTCAAATTCTCCAGAAAAAGAGTGAGTTACAACACACCACTTCACCTCCCCTTCATGACTAAAAAAGGGCCATTATCCTTCAGAATCAGCCGAATGCAAAACACTCGGCTGCGTTTCGGCTAATTTGCGTTTTTGTTCCACAGGTTCTTTCCGAGGTTCTTTTCGAAAAGGTACAAGGGGGAGCCCCGCCTTTATTCAGTCTGTCCGCTTTTTGCTGCGACCGGATTGATGAATGACAAAAATAGGAAGAGGTTCCTGTGCTGCTAGTCAAAGGAAAGTCGACCCATTTTAATGAAAGTGGACTGCGATATCCAGTCTTGGAATACGTTAAGCTATTTGCGAATGTCTTGTTTGACAAAACATCGCTGTTCCTGATTTTGATCAGTCTTGGATAAATCAGGTGGAACGAGATTTGTGTTTGCTAAGCGGGTGCATGGACAAATTCCAAGTAATCTATCAATTCCTGATATTAGGTTCACAAGATTTAATTTTTTGTATTACTACTAAACAAAAATCTAGTGTAAAAGTATAGCTTTGCTCATTGATGAAGTCATAAAGTAAAAATAAGAACATTCATTGCCTTTTAACTTTAAAAGGGCTTTAACTTTTAACTTTCAAATAAATGTTAGCAATAGTATTAAAAAAAAAGTAGTATTAGTATTCAAAAATCTGTTAAAATCCTATCATGGGTTCCTAGTGAACTTCCACTTTGGGGACCCCTGCCTTGATCAGTCAAACCTGGATAAGTGGAATCACTCGGTACCGGCGTTTTCGTTCCAATTATCAAGAAAAATTCCACTTGGACAGGTTTGATTTTTTTTAGTTCCACTTATCCAGATAATCTCTTGCATTTTAATCACCTCGAATATTATGATACGTAATGTTACTGGGATTTTGGAAGCAGCAATCAGCCATGCAATGAAATGGTTCAAAATTAAAATTAAAAAGTTCAAAAATTAAAAAAAAATGAATTATTGGGTTTTGTTTAATACCTGTGAACATAACAAAAGATATACAATTGGGAATACATTGCCACAAGGGGGAATACATTTTTAACTAAAAAAATTGAAAGTACCAAAAGCAGTATTATATTTTAGAAAATCACAGATCATTAAATGCCGCCAGAATTTTATACAATAAAAGTGATAATTTCAACAAAATCAAATTTTTGTGTTTGAAAAAATTAAGATAATTAATATCAGGTAAACATTTCACATCAACTCAATCTATGCAAAGCAATTTGGATAATTTAAAGCTTAAGAGACAACCCCCCCAAAAATTTTTACTCTTCAGAACTTGGAATTAAAAATGAAAGTAAAAATGGAATTAGTGGGAGGTTTAGGAATTTTACATAGTAAAAAGTTCTGATGCACGTTAGAGAGTGCATTCAAAAGGAAAGGAGAAATCCTTTCCTTTAGATAGAAATTATTGCCCTTTTCTGAAGTTGAACTCGATTTCTTGCATTGCTGTCATTTTATTTTAGTTAATTAACATAGTGGTGATTAATTTCATTCCACCAACAAGGATAAGGTAGGTAAAATATATTTTTAAAAAGCTAGATTTTCATATGAATTGTATAAGATTAATATTTTAAAAATTAAAGTCTTTCATATCTGAAACTAGCTTTTTTTTGAACCAAATGGTTCACTTGAAAAGTGAAATATAATATTTAAGTATTCTAGGCAAATTTAAAAATAGCTTAGTTAGATCTCGATTTTTTGTAAAAAATAAGTTAAGAATGCTTTGAAATTGATAAAAAGGATTGTAATTTGTGTGAGTAAACCTAACCTTTTGGTTTCTAAGCATAACAATCCAGTTTTTAAAACACGAATTAAACTATTAAAACCGTTCCTAGGATATTTAAGTACTATATTTGAAAATTTTGTAATGTGTGACTATAGTATAAACATTAATATTAAAAACTAGTATTGTCTGATTTTTTTAAAATTTCATTTCATCCAGAAACTATGCTAAAATAAATGTTCAATTTATTAATCACTGTCATGGAGGAAAACATCCACAACTGAACCACGACAAGTTCCGTTTTCCTCCACGTGGACCTAGGTTCATATCTGGGATTTTTTCGCGAGTGACATCTGGATGTGTTTTAGCGTTCTGGAGGTACATTTCGGGATGGATTATAGATGAATGACATAACAGCTTTGGGACGTAAGTTCTAAGTTTCTGTCTTAAGTTCAAAAACTTACTTCCGCTTTAATTTTAGATCACCAGTGTATTAATTAAAATTTTTCAAGTAATACTATTATAAACAGACTTCCAAATAAACTATCCTAAAATTCTTCCCACGATTATTATATAACTGAAATCTTTCCAACCGTAGGATTTCAGAAGTATTTTTTAAGGAACTGAAAAGGGTGCTTCCATACAAAGTATCTTAGATTTGTAAATACTGAACAGGTGACTTTAATTTATTTCGAGCGCTCGTAAAACGTAATTTAGAGATCAACTTCTCTTTCTTTTCTTTAGAATGTACATTAGCAATGATGTAAAGCTAGTGGTAAAATAGCCAGTTTCAATAAATAACTACTCCTATCCCCCTCAAGCCCTGCTTAGAAACTCATCTTAAATGCAAGGTTTCCACCTTTTCAAGGCCGTCTTTAGCATGATTTCTGCCTCAATGGCAGTTTAATCCGACCCTTTACAGAAAGGAATGACCCAAATCAATTTTAATGCCTTTTCCACACAGATAAGACGACGAAATTTAGAAGCACAATCAATTGCAATCGAACCCCTTAAACTTAGCTTTCTAACGCTAGAGCCGCCATTGGAATTAGCTTTTTTGGTTTTTTAAGTAACATGAAGTTTTTGTTTTAATTTACTTAATGTTGTTTTAAATGCATTTATGCTGTGGTAAAATCTTACTGCTTAGCAATTCGGTAAAATTTCTAAATCAATGTGATTTGTATTTTGAACGTTAAATATTAGAAAAAAAGCTCCTGTTTATCATTTTCGTTATTTTTTTACGCTTTCAGTGTCACATTGTGTTATTTTAACTAGTTCACTGTAAAGAAATATATTTCGGTAGAAAAAAACTCAAATGGTTGAACGATTTCTTAAGTAGTAATTTAATCCTTTACTTGATTCTCCATAAAATAAGTCTATAAACCAAGTATTTTCACATAATTTTTGCTGATACTGTGTGAAAATATAAATTTTCCAAAATATTTAACGTAAAGTTTTTAGCTGGAAGGTGCTATGTCACTGAAGGAATGAATCCAAGGAATGAACGAAATTAAAAATTTATGTACTTAATTTCCTCCCTTTCTTCAAAAAATCTCAATGTATGTTTTGAAATAAGTTCAGAAAACACCTCTTAAACGAAAATCAGACTAAAATAAGTAAAGATTATTCTAAACTTAAATGAGCCCATTCTCCCGGCAATTACAACTTATATGCTTTTGAATTTTTTTACAAAGTAATGTCGGTTAGCGCATTCAGCAATTTAAATATGGCGTCCTAAAGATTCACTCATTCCTCGAAGATTCGACAGCTAAACTAAAAAATCCTAAGTGTCAATACTTCAAAAAATTGCTTTCGACCACCAGCGGCATGGGCGTTTCCTCAAAATCACAAATTTGTTGGAGAACCCCAATCCAACAAATCGGGCAATGGCCCCATTTCGAGAGCACCAGAAAATAATGATATGTATTATAAAAATGTGCTTCGATTTTACAAAATGTCTGCTAATGTTAGTTTCTCAAAGACGGATTGTTTTTTGCATACGTTCTCCAAAGGGCGCGCGTTTTTGCTTGGGCAGAAAATGGAGGATTGCGAATTTATGCACAGGGTTATTTGAGAAAATCGTTTTGAGCTGCACTGCTGAAAACTCATGAATAACGTATTACTTCCCGGCACTTTGTGCTTGCTTACGGCTCCAAGGGAGGCCGGAGAAAAAGTGTATACAAAATATTCAAACATTTTCGTGCAGCATTTCCGGAACCTAAGAATTTTTTAGATCGCGCGGCTCGGTCCCTGGACGAAACAAGGGGATGCCGATTGCTGGAATCAGTTGGTAAACAGATTGGAATGTGTAATCGGTGGGTGGAGGGCCATGGATCCCAAACTGAGGGATGGTACGCCCTAGAGGAGTGAAAATGAACTGCACATGTTTGGGGAAACGAAAATTTCGCTACTTTTGAAGAAAACTGGCACTACTCTTAAACTCTCGTTCGGAGGAATTCCCATTTATAGGATACTACACTGCAAACGCTCGAACACTTTAGTTGTGTTGTTAGCTATAAAACTTTAACAATATTGTTTAGTTATAGTGATTTAAATAATGTTTAAAAAAATGTTGCTATCTAGAAATGTGTTCTGAAAATAGTGCTGTTAAAATGATGCTAAAAATTGCAGACAGAAAATGTGTTTCTATAGTGTTTCGATGTGTATTTAGTTACACATTCAGATTCTAAACACATTTTATTTAAAAAAATATTTTCATCTCAACAAATACACAACACTAATTTTTAGCACACCAATTTCTGAATAGTAACACTTTTCAACACACAAGCATATTCAGAACTTTTAAAGGGATACAGTACCCTGAGAATATTTTTTTTTATTTTTTATATTATTGTTTAGACTTTAATTGCATATTTGGTGGGCTTATAAAGTAGGACCTTTCCCCTAAAAAAAAGTTGGATTTTGAAATCCAGAATTTAAAAAAATCAATTTTTTATTAATTTTTGACCATTTTTTAAATCCCTAAGGCTTTTTTAATTGTGCATATTTTTATAATTTTTTTTCATTTTTAGATTCGTTATATCATACTACGTAAAACTGTGCATGGATTTATTTTTAGTATTATTACTTTATTTTGTAGAAATTTTTATGTACTAAAAACCAAAAAAAACCTGAAAAATTCAACATTTTTGACTTTAATGCTATTTTTAAAAAAATCTAACCTTGTTAGAGCTAAACCCATGCACAGTTCTATAATACATATATTTCAGAACATATATACAAATTTTCAGACTTGTATCTCATTTATACAAAAAGCCTTAGGGATTCAAAGTATTGTAGATGCACAAAAATACAACATGGAGAAAATTCAACTTAAAGTTTGCGTTCCTTCTGTTTACACCCCAGACTCGCATCATAAAAAAGGATATAACTCTATAAATTAATAAGATAGAGCTTTGAAATTTTGAAGACACATTTAGAAGGATCCATGGTAAAGATTAAGCCAATAAAAATATTTTTGATATTTTTATGATTTTTAGGGTACTGTATCCTCGAGCTAACAACACAGATAGTGTTGTTAATTCGAGGATAAATAATAGGAAAAGTTAAAAACTTATATTGTAAACCATGTGTATTTCTTAAAGTTTTTCTCAACTTGTCATTTTTTATGGAATAGGTTTTGATCAAATGAAACATCTCTATTTCATACGTTTTATGGTATATCACAACAAATCACACATGTTAGTGATGGTGGTTGTTAGATTTGCAACTATAGACTACAGAAGAACTCAAAAACATACAAGAGTCAGAAAATATTTGACTTTAAATTTAACCTTTAAAACAGGCCTTCCGAAATTATAAAAAAACGTATTTCTTTTAATTCAACACACACGGCGAAAAATGTTTCCATGAAAAATTTACTTATTTTTCAATAAATATCTCCTTTCTAATTAACAGTTTCTCACTCCATGGAACTCCCCCTCAAAAAATCATCTTAATAAGCTGGAGGCAAAAAAGTTGGGCTTTAATTGAAATTCTTGAAAAGATCGTAATTTTTAGTGTGTTTAATTTCTGTTCATAAAAAGTAATTATTTTACTTTTATAACACCGTCTTTCCTCCTTCTTTGATTCATCAGTCTTAATGGATAAAAGGAACTAAAAAAGTTGAAGTAAATTTTTTATTTCTCTTTAGTTCGAGTTTTCTGAATAGCGATATTTACGAAAAATATCTGTCTTTCAGAAAATGTTTATTTTTCTGATCAATGATCCATACTAGAAGCAGTTTTTAATAGGTAGGCGTTCTCATTTCATTTTTTCTACATGCCATATTCTTAGATGAGATATAATAAAATATAGAATTAATCAATGAATAGATATCGTTTCTATTATACCACAAAATTTAACCTTGTGAAAATAAATACAATTTGATGTAATTTTTTACACGTCCACATGTTTTTGTCGGGATTTGAAATCAGCAATATGCCAAAATAAATTACACGAATTAAAATCTATCTTTTATCTGGTAGGTACCTAAAAATATATTGATGATTTTCATCGTGAAAGCTATTTTTATGTATTACTCATAAGCAAAATAATTATCTGGTTTTATTTTAAATAATTTCTTAATACGAATTATTTCAAAGGAAACGTATTGATTAATAAATTATTCAATATAACCAAATAAATTAATTTAAAACAAATTAACTTTTTACACGAAAGCGTGATTTTTAAAGTAATTTTAAAATATAATCATTAAACATGAATTTTTATAAATGAAAAATTTATTTTCAATTTCAAATTTTGATAAATTCCTTCAAATTTCTGCTATACATCAAGTGTTTTACAGAATCATTTTCCATGGGTATGCTTAGTTCTCACAAATGCAAATGCTCCTCGGACGTTTGAAATTTATCAAATAACTTCGGTCCCGATGTTGGAACAAGCGTTAATGGAAATCACTCATTTGTGTGTACATTTATGACACCTACAACGAAATACGCTTTGAACCATTTGCTTAATGGGAAATATCAGTTATACTGTCAAGCATATCCCTTGGATATTAAACCCATAACGAGTGACATACCCTCGTAGAGAACTTCAAACGCCACTACTCCCAATATCTGCTTATATACAAACAAAAATTTCGCTATTTCCGTCTTTCTGACTCATCAATTAACTTAATAAATAACAAAAAATAAAACAGATCAAGCAATATTAAATTCCTTTGTAAGTGTCAAAACAACAAGTATACTACAGATAATCTATTTGCTAAAAATATCAAAAAATTCCACTTAAAATAACAGGCACTTGATTCGTCGACGAAAAATATTTCCCCCTTAATATATAACTTATTTTTCTATGTAGGGTTAATTTCTCTGCTCGTGTCAAAGACTCAGCTCATCAATTTCAAAAGAAAAACCCAGAATTGAAAACAAAATTTCGAGCATGAAAGAAAGGAACGAAAAGAAGATTAGAATGAATAGGTATCGCTATTTAGAAGAATGGTTCTAAAAATTTTCATTTTCTTTTCTTCTTATTTATTAAGGCTTTTAAGATTCCCTCGTTACCTTTAAAGATTTCCACGTCCTTTCGACTTCTGTAGGTATATCAAGAGTATTCTATATTTTACAAATTCTTAAAATATTTAATAGAAGAAAATAGATCACAGTTTATTTAAAATTCATAGTAAGGAGCATAAAATGTAAGACTCATGATTCCCCTTGTGATGCAATATTTTAACCTGACATATCCAAAACCTTAGTCATATTTTAGTTCCGTGATTACTCATATTATATTCCGTTACTTACAATACAGTAAGGAAAAGTATGACGCTTTTTAAATTCAAACATAAATCAAGATAATTCCATTCACAATTCACAGGAAAGTATATAGGTGCGATATTACAACGCATATAAATCAGACGTTACCGCAACTTTCACCATTTTGTGGGGACAAAAAAAGTGCAGCAGTTCCGTCGCTTCCAATCCAGCCGCTTTCAAGTGTTCCATTGCTCTTCACTTTTTCTGTAAGCAAAAGCGAAAACCGCCTGACATTTCCTTGTCGCAGCCAACAATAATCAGAACAAACGGCCTCTGAAAAATGCTCACTGCCGCGACATATTTCAAAATTAGTTTGCAAAGAAAAGCAATCGAGCTTAACTTTTTTAACGGATTGCTGGATCACGAGAGTCACCTTGGGGAGCCATATTTCTGCGGAGAAGCCCTAACCTGTGAAGTTTGCTTCCGGCCGCCATAAAGTATCAAATCACTCGGGAAGTCTCAAAAATTTAATTCAGAAACCTTCCGAGAGGTTTCGAGAGCGTTTTGTAATAAAAGAATAATTAATAATACCTTGCTTTTTAAAACATTTCATTTGGACTTAAAGAGACGGAATAAAAATAATTGAGTTTTCAAACTAGATTGCGATGGAATTCTCTAGGTATATCCTTTGTTTTAGTTTAATTAAGTTGGAAAATATATAGGTTAGGATTATTGGCTAGAAAGAAAAATAATCATACTGACAAGGAGAGGATCCCAACGTGTCATCACCGATTTGGTTCATTTTTGGTGTGGAAGTAGTGCATGACTAGGACATCAATTTGTGAAAATATTAAGAAGCAACTTTCAGAAATTTTGGAGAAAATCGCGATTAAAAATCTTAACTTGTACTTATATATCTAATAAGATTCTCGTCTTGCAAGAGGATCGTGGTGTAGCGGTAAGAGCTGTGATTCCCAACCCAAAGGTCCCGGGATCGAGTCTCGCTGCATACCATATTTTTTATTTTAATTTTTCACACAATTAAGAGCACAGATATGAAATAAACTTATAATAATATTTATTTATAAATTTTAAAATATTTTTTCTTGTGCGTAAAAACAATTTTTGGTAAATATATAATATTTACAATAGGATCATATAAAATTGGATTTAATAATTTATATTTTTGGGAAACAAGGAATGAAAAAATATTTTCAAAAAAATAAAAAAGAAAAGAAAAAAATAATAATAATTTATATTTTATAAATGAAGTTTTACCTTAATTTATCCCTAACTATCCGAAAGAAAGTACGCAATTTTGTTATGCTAAAAGGATTTGTTATTTGTCTGATTCGATAGTTAAAATAAACATTTTTGTTGGTAAACATAATATTTACAATAGGATCATAAAAATTGGATTTAATAACTATTTTTTTGGGAAACAAGGAATGAAAAGACTTCAAAAACAAAAAGAAATATTTCAAAAATGTTTCAAAATTGATAATTATAAATATAAATATGTACTACTTTATTTCATATCTGTGCTCTTAGTTGCGTGGAAAACAAAAATAAAAATTATGGTATGCAGCGAGACTCGATCCCAGGACCTTTGGGTTGGGAATCACAGCTCTTACCGCTACACCACGATCTACTTGCAAGACTAGAATCTTATCAGATATATATGTAGAAGTTAGGATTTTTAATCGCGATTTTCTCCAAAATTTCTGAAAGTTGCTTCTTAATATTTTCACAAATTGATGTCCTAGGTATGCACTACTTCCACACCAAAAATGAACCAAATCGGTGATGACACGTTGGGATCCTCTCCTTGTGAGTACAATTTATCATTTACGAAATTTAATCTAATGACTGATAAAATTTTGATAACAGTTTAAATTATAAATTTGCTAATTTTCACTAGTTTATTAGTCATAGGTAACACTAGTTATTAGGTATGGTTATCTTAGTGAACCTATTATCATTAGTTCTGTTGCAATATTAAATGAAGAATTAATTCAATACTTCAATTATTGTATTGAAATAATTGTAATTATCATAATATCTAAAGTTTACACAATGTAGCAAATGTTAAGTATTGTCATGTATTCAAAGGATTCCAACTGTGACATCTAATGAAATAATGACTAAAACATTTTAACTTGTGGCGCAGCTATAAAAAACAGGGTTTGAAATATATTATTAAAATTTCCCCCAAAATAATGTTAATGATTATGTTTAATGAATTACTTTATAAAGCATGGATGATTTATATTTAAAAATTAAAATCGACGTTTGAGTTTTATTTTGTTTTTTTTTTTATTAATGTACTACTATGTTACTCATAGAGAAATATGTTTACTTCCTTAAATTAATAGATGATTTTATTCGTGATAAAAAAAATATTCAAAATCTGATAATCCAACATTGTATTTATCAAATTTTAGGTACTTACGTTTATTTAAAAAAAATATTTAATTTGTAAAAAAAAAGCCGGAAAACTCTATTACAGGGAGCTATAAAAGAGAGAAATCGGTACTTACGTATTAACGCCACTGCAGCTATTTTGAAAGTGTTTTGATTTTAAATAAAACACTTTAAAATAAAACTATATTTAAAATTTTATCTGTAAAATAACTATTTATCTAAATAACACTTTATCTGTAAAATAAAACACTTCATTTAAAATCAAAACACTTTCAAAATAGCTGCGGTGACGTTAATACGTAAGTACCGAGAAATCTCTCAAAAGTTAAAATATTATTTTTTTACGATAATTATATAGTATTCCTGGTTTAAAGAAGTATTACTCAGAAAATAATCATTGCTGTTCATCGGAAAAAAATGTTTTCTTAAATATTGAAAAAAATGTTTCGGTGTTGTTTTTCGCTTTTGATTAAAAAATCCTTTTTTAGGTTACCAGATAAAAATTTTGATCGTTATTCTAATACTGTTTGTTTGTCATAACAAATTACTTATTTCAAACCTTACGATGGAATTATTTTAAATATAATATAAAATGAGCACATGGTCATTTTCATATCGTTCTATTTTTAATGAAGTACCCCCTTTGGAATAAGACCCATGAAAGCCCATTTGCTTGAAAACCCAAGCGCCAGTTGGCGGGATCAACTGGCAGAGGCAAAATTCACCTAATTAGACCTCTTCCTTAAGCGGAACTGTGGCTTTTATGAACTCATCCTTTTTACCATCCTGCGTCGCTCCGGGTTAACCAGCGTCGTTTCAGGCACTTCCTATGCAGATGACATGTATTTCGTGTCCAGGAAGATTCCACTCGAGCTGCTGCAAAGGGAGCTCTGTCTTGTCTTTTATGCAAACGGGACAATGGAGTCAGCTTGGGCAACTTGGACGGACGTTGGGGCTGGTCTTGATTAAATTTTACGCACCCGTGCGACCATCTCGGCCGTAACTTACACGAACTGGACCGCCTCGTTAAATTATTGCGGGATGAGGGTTGAATTTACATACTGACCATTAAAGTTAAGGAGACAATTTCTTGTTCCTTACGTGGAAACAATTCTATCTAACTGTTCAAATGAGAAAAAGATGAAATTTGTTGTATAAAGGGAGTTTTTAAAAGCTGTACTATCATAAATGAATCCATAAAGATCAAAGAAGCTACTAAATCGGTAAATACAAAGATTTCTTAGTCTTCAAATAATAGTAATAATTCCATGATAAGTTGGCTTGATAAGTTATTTATCCTTAAATCCTTCCTGTCACCATATTCCGATGTTTAAACGAGGGATGATTCCTATTTTGCTTGATTTATGTTAAAAAGTTAACAATTCAATATTCTTAAACTAGTAGTAAATAAAAATATTTTCCATTTAAATTATTAAAATCTCAGTATTTGATAGTTAAGGGGATGAATAAATGGTTATTCCCATATTTGTCATGCTCCCACAACATTAACGGAACAATATACGTTATTTCGTTAATTTTGTGTGCCAAATTTCCTTCAGATTTTAAATGTGTATTTTTTTTTAATATTTATTTAAATCTTCTAATTAAGTCAGAGGTGATTCCTTCTTCAAGCTAAACCGAAATTTTTAAATATTGACCTTATGATATAAACATGACAATGGGAATTTTATGTTAATAAATGGAGAAAATACTTTCTATATACTAGATACCAGAAGAATGTATTGCTCGCACAGAGAAATACAATTATTAATAGCATCAGCTACCCTAATAGACTAAACTCCTTAGACTGTTAATTAGACTGTGGATTAATATCATATACTTTATTACCCCCAAATTAAATTTCTATATAAATTCTCTAGTTGTTGAATAGTAAGTAAAATTAAATTGGAATATCAAACTTTACTGCTCTATTCTAAATTTAAAAACGGTATCAGATTAGTGTATAAGCTATGCCTCTTCGAAAATGTAAATACACACAGAATTCAGTCTCTTATGCATTAGACAACTTATTTAATGGAAGTCAAAGACATTACTTCATCTGGGAAACCTAAATATTTAATGACCTATTGTTTGCTTTGCTAGTACACAAGGATTTGTCTTTTAGGATGTTGGAACTAAATTATTTACCGACCGAATGGCTAGTCTTAATTAAATTTCTAGTGAGAAAACTCCCATGTATAACGTGGACATGGGAAATTGAAAATTCAATTCAAAATGCATGAATCTTTTTTCTAGACTCCACTGCAAAATCTATTTTTTATTAAATTATCTTATTTTATTTGAGGAAATCTAATCACAAATTTTCGGTCCAAAATGCGCTTTCTATAACTTTTGGGTATACAAATTTTAATTATGCATGTATGAGAATGCAAACACGTTTTAACTTTCGTATTTCTTAAAATTCGGGATAGGATATAAGGTAGGGTGGTCCAAAAAAATTTTTTTTTGAAAAGTTGAACTCTCACCCCCCAGTTTGGTGACATTATGTGAGTTAATGCCTCTGTTAAAATATTAGATCATTTAAAGGTTATTTAGAGGTAGCTCAATCGCTTCGAAGTTTCAGCATTTACCGTTCATGGAAAACAGCATGTTTTCTGTATAAGAATTTACATTTCAATTGGTATAACAAAATATGTGTTTATAAAATTTATATTTGTTTTAGTGACAACAAGTTTTGTATAATTTAAGTGTCTGACAAGGATTTTTCTATGTCTGGAATTCACATAACGTCTCAAATAATAACTTATAATCCAACTCTATAACTTCTACTCCATGCAACTTATGTTATTGCAACCCCGCGATGACTACAGAGAATTTCTTGAATTAGTACTGATCTTTTTGGGTGAAACTCCTCCTAAAGGTATTCACTTCAGAGCTCCAGGTGCCTTCCACCATGCACGGTGGATGTCAAAGATTATTTACTGTTTGAAGATATGGCTGTTTCATCAACAGTTTAAACTAACACCAAGAGAAAATAATGCTTTGATAGAGTTCAACCTGTTTGTAGCACTTTTATATATGAAGCACTGGTTCACTGCTACTATCTCAACAGAAGCTTGCTCCTGTTCATGATCTGCAGATTTTAGTAGAACTTCACAAATATGCTGAATTCAACTAAAACATTGCAAGCAAGGCAACAACAGGTCAGACCTGGAAAAAGTGCCCGAACCTACGAACCTGGTTCGGGGGAAGCCCTTGCCAGCTCCATAGGAGGAATGCATAAGGTTCGGGTAAATTGTATTAGGTTCGGGGGAAGGTTACAACTTTTTCCTGGTCCGCAACAGGTACCTAGTACCTAGAAGAAGAACTGGTTGGGCTCGGTTTGTTTTCTAATAATGTGTCAGCAGAAACAAAAGTGAGCATGGTTCAAGGTTTAAAAAAAGAATCCACACAAAAGCAATTGAAACGAAAGAAGTAGATCCCTCAGAATGTAAGGAATTATAGATTCTTATTAGAAATCTAGAGATATAGTGCAAGGTATTAAAGTAGTAAATGACTGTGGTGAAAGAGGTGTCGCTCTAACAGCCATATTCATAGCCATCAGCGTCGAGGTTAACCAGCGGTTAAAGAAAGAAAAAGTAGCTTTCCGTTGACTCTGATTGGTGGAATTCTTCTTTGACCGAGGATTTAACACTGACGCTGATGGCTGTGAATATGGCTGTTATACTACTAAGTTCAATGACAAGTTAACTAAAAATGAAGAGCAGAAACAATATCTCTTGCAAGTTGTTGAGACCCATAGGAAGCAATTCAAAAACTAAAAATAACTACCCTGATGAAGATGACTACTAACATGCAGATTGCTAGTACCAGTACTTCCTAAGCCCAAAGCAATGATTTTATTGATGGGATAACATTATCTTAGTTATATTTTTATATGTATTGTTTATGTAATAAAACTAAACTACTGTTCATTAAAAAAAACTTGCTCATATTAGTTATTAACTTTGATTTATTGATATTTATGTACTGTATTGACTAGTGTTATATGAAGGTTGACACAAAAATTAGCTGACTTCAAAGCCTTTGAGCTACCTCTAAATAACCTTTAAATGATCTAATATTTTAACAGGGGCATTAACTCACATAATGTCACCAGATTCCCTGTAGTCATCACGGGGTTGCAATAACATAAGTTGCATGGAGTAGAAGTTATAGAGTTGGATTATAAGTTATTATTTGAGATGTTATGTGAATTCCAGACAAAGACAAATCCTTGTCAGACACTTAAATTAGACAAAACTTGTTGTAACTAAAACAAATATAAATTTTATAAACACATATTTTGTTATACCAATTGAAATGTAAATTCTTATACAAAAAACATGCTGTTTTCCTTGAACAGTAAATGCTGAAACTTCGAAGCGATTGAGCTACCTCTAAATAACCTTTAAATGATCTAATATTTTAACAGAGGCATTAACTCACATAATGTCACCAAACTGGGGGGTGAGAGTTTAACTTTTCAAAAAAAAAATTTTCTCCATAGGCAGATGGACCACCCTAATATAAGGCTGTCTTCGAAAAGATTTTTAGAAGAATTTCACATAATCGGGAGTTCTACAAAATAGGCACACTTAGAAAAAATACATTTATTTTTTAAAAAACAAGCATCGAATTAAAAGGTCATTATGATCTTAACTTCACCATTTAGTTTTACACTAGAACTCTTAATAATTTTAGATGACTAGACTTTCAATTGTAGTTATTTTAAATACTGTAGATACATTCCCCAAGCATTTGAAATGTAAAATCAAACTATTCAACTTTAAAATAACTACGACGTGGTTTATTTCTAATATACAATATGCCACATTCATTAATCTAGAATCTTACTCTTGGAGTGAGAGTTCAAATATCGTGTAAGAAATTTATATAAAACATATACATATTAATGTTTAGAATTCTGTACATTTTGGAAAGCAAGTAGTATCTAAGATAATCTCCTTTTATTATTTCCATTTTGATATTAGATACAAAGCAAGAGTATTTATACTTAGAAATTATACCTTCGAAACAAATACGAATTCAAATATCTATAAAAATGTATATTTTAGTATCTTCCATGGTAAGAAGCAAAGTTATGCAAATACAGTACAAATATTTTTATCGAAATCTTATCGATTTCTAGTCTTACTGTTGGAGTTCTTTACCCCATTTTAGATATTTTTACTCCATGGATTCAAATAAATAAATACATTTTATGATATGAATCCTGGTAGAAAATACTTTGAGAATAGATCCACAGAATCTTTTGTTACTTTGAAAACATTTTCACCTAAAGGTAACAAGTACTCTATTTAAAGGGTTTTTTTGATCTTAGGAAATGATTTAACTATTAATTCACATGAATACACCTTTCATCTGTATCAATATCTTTGAATATCGTATGAAAGATTTTAAATTAAGAATTGAATTTCAAAAGCATCGATATAGTATACGTATGTATATTTTACTTAATGTTTTTAATTTTGAAAAATTCATATAGTAATTTCTGAGGCCAAGTAGGAGGATCAACTGAGAATTATTGAAAATAGGGTAGATTGTCTCAATAAGATAATTAACAATAGATGGTGATTCTAAGCTGTATGCTTTAACTTGAATCACAACGTAGTTTCCTTATACATATTTTTTTTACCATTCAGAAACCAATATCAGGTTATAAGCTTTTATAACATTTAAAACTTAAATTCGAATGTTTACCAATTATTAAGAGTTTTACATTATGTGCTAGGCAAAAGGTCAATTTTTTTTTTCAAATTCTAGAGTCAATAGTACACTTCTGAATTATTTTTTACGCATTTTTTCATTTTGCCATGAATCAGCAAGGTAATACATAACTTTTAATCTCTACTTGGTACTGATATTCAAAATTTTTTTTTCGCTTGCTAGCCTATTTTAAAGACATGCACCCTTATACCGATCTTAAAAAATAGAAATTTCATCAATATCAGAATTATTCATTGCTCGATACATTCAAAACATTCTGACTAAAATTGAAATTTATAAACGAAAGGGTTTAATACTTCTCAGAATCAACCATGGTGAGATTTACCAGTTGTTATTTTAACACCAGTTACAAAAGATTTAAAAGGTTTTCTCACGGCGGAAAGTGCGTTGAAAAAGTTAAGAACCTAGGCTATAAATAACTGAATTTACATTTTCAACACTAAAACGATATATGGTTGTGAAACATTAAACATATCATACATACCGAATAGTAAAACAACATTTGACATTCAAACATGTAATGATTCAATGTATACCTTTCCAAGGTGACATTTCTTTTTAAAAACAAATGGGGTTGTTTCTTACAGAATTTCTAAGCAGCAATTACATTATTTTAGTTTATTTTGTTCCAGGGTAAAATTTATCTAACGACTTCAAGAGCGAGACGTTTTTTGAGAGCCACATATCCAAAAATTTTCCGCGATCCTTATTATTTATCGCCTTAGTTTTAATTTGCGAAACACTCCCCTAATGGGGCCATATTACTTTTGCGCCCCCTAACTCAAACTCACGAATGCAGTTTTTCTCGAGTCGAAAAGGACAACTTAACTGGAAGAACCGTTCCTTCCTAAGAGCCCCCTCTACGTGACATGGGTGGGAATAACGACGGCTCAAGACTGAGTGAAGAGTGGTCACTTGGGGAGTTAGGGTTATTTACACCCTCCGAAAATTAATCATGCATGGCGGGCAATTCCGAATTTCTAAACAAAGCTTATTTTTCCGCCAGAAAATAAACAATTTAAAAAAAAAACTCGAGCGAGAGTGGCTTCCGAACCAGGTGGGACAGGCGCTTTAGCTGGGGGAACATTTGATCTAATAATGGCCTGGGCAATTTTCCTAGTCGGCGAAATTGCTGCTGCGGTAATAACGGTCGGATTTGACTGGGTTTTTTTGTACGCTCGAAATTGTTTTCTGTCCGAGAGAGTATAAAAGAGGCTAATTTGAATATAATGAAAGCGAAAAGGAGTGAAATGATGTTTTATAAGAGGGAGCTTTATTTTAGCCTAGTGAAATATCCAGTTGTTATCTTTCCAAATAGGCGAAATACATTAAAGAATGAAAATATTTTGGTTGGTGGTTCTATATATCTTTATGGTTACTAATTAATAGGTATATTTGAAAATATTTGGGGGTGGGGCAGACTATTGATGGGAAATATGTTTATTGATTATCTTTTAATATTTTAGTAGTAAATTAGAGAGATAGTTGTTTAATTTTAAATATTTATCGTCCCTTAAAGCACATGACATAACTCAATTTCTCCAAATTTTCAGGAGAGGGCGAAAAACTTACCCCTCTTTAACGTGCAGCTCTATGCACAGAACGATAACAAATCAAGCAATAGCAGCGATTCCAAGGGTTTTTACAAAACCGTTTATTTTAGGCAATTCATTGGAAAGATTTGTATTTAGAGTGATAGCTAACTCAAAAACTGCTGCATGGCGTTGTTGTTTGTTTTTTTTACACTGACAATATTATTTCTTTTACAATGTAGTTAGTATCAATTTATTTTCATACCCAAAAAATTTTTTAGTACATTAACTTTGCTTCTATCTTGCACACACAGATATTAAGAATTTAGTGGATTTGCTCTCCAATTAATTCCCTTGGTTTTAAAATATTTCTGAATTCATCCAACCTATGCACAACTTTTAATGGTCACTCTCTTCATGCAATTACTTATTTTTCATTAATACAGTTTGATAACCCCTTTCATAAAATACAAGAATTCAATGAACACAAGTCCCCTATGTTTTAATGGCATGTTTAATAAAAATATAGAGTAAACGTTGCCCTTGGTGAGAAAAAATCCAACCGCGAACAAGCAGAAACAAAAATAAGACGGCGTACGAGGAAACCCCCAGCACGTAGAGACACTCTGTCCAATGATGTTGGGCAATGAAATATGATCTGTGGGGGGGGGGATTGGGCTCCTCTTTCTTGGACATGATATGAACAAGAAGAAAAATGACAACGGTATTTAAGGTACAAATACTGAAGTGACTCGTAAGGTATTGGAGAAAAATAATTTCTACTTGAAGTTGTTCATCACACATTTGTCATATATTGCTTAGTTTGTCCTTAGATAACTATTTTTGCTATTGGAGAATATTTTAATTACTACAATCAACCCTATTATAGTGAACCGTCACGGGACTAGTGTTCACTGCAACCAACGATACCACGAAGCATAACTAATTAAAATTTGGTTCTCTAACTGGAAGTAGTGAGAAAGGCTTCTTAAAACTGATAGTTCAATATTCTTGCAGTATGCGATCTACCAGCTTAGTTAGCTCATTAGGATTCAAAAAACATCAGTTGCGGTCTCGTCGTCCACCCTAAATCCAGCTAACTAAACTGGTGATCAAACACTGCAAGAATGCCGATAGTTCACTGTAAAAAGTCTTTGTAGAACACATTAATTTATAGAAGCGGGAAATAAAAAGCAAAAAAGACTAAGGCTATAATTCTCATCTTACTCAATTCGAAGGGTATGAAGGTATACTAGAAGTTTCAATTAGAGTGATCGATATATCACATTTAAATTGGTAACATTTCACTTTGTTAGTAAAAGTGTTAATGTAACTTTTCTTTTTATCTTGTTAGCAAAGGTATTAAATATAATGAAACATGTATATATGTTTGGTATGGTATGTATAAATTAATATTGTTTATTTTGAAGTTATGTTACAATTATTTTTAATGTCAGTCAAAACTCAATTAATTGTTTGAAACCATTGAAAACAGAATGACAATAACAAATGATAAATGCATCTGATAAATACATCACATGACTAGGTTAAGAGAAATTACTGATTATTATTAGTAACCCAAGCATAAAAATATTGTCACTTGAATGGCTGATATGTTTCCCTAAGGTATCGAAACCCGTTCAGTAAAATAAACATCAGGAGACAAGAACTCTTCAGAAAAAAAATGGAACAACGCATTGGAAAATAATCACTAATAAAAAAGGACTCCTAGCGATGAGGAATACCCCATTCAAAGTCTTTTCTTACGCCTAGATAAACAGACTAGGTCAAGTCTTATTATTACTCGGCTACGCATAAAAGCCAGTCACCGGAAAAATTATTGAATTCTGTTTACTTGGTTTCAGAAAGATTGCGCTCCTTTTTGTCATCCTTTTTTTGTTTCCTCTCCTTTCCGATGCAATCTGTTAAGCGGCGGAAACATCACTAGAATTTCGATTTGAAATGAAAAACTTCCCGAATATTCCAGGATCAAATTTAATATTAAGATTTCCGGCGCACGCATATTTCTTTCCCTGGCCGCAGATTTGTCGTTTCGGTTTAGAATGGCGGTGTTGTTTTAGCGTTACGTTTTACGAATTGGCAGGAATTGCCGGTCGGCTCAAATTTATGCGCTCTGCTAACCCTATTTCCAGCTGTCAGTGCGATGAGCTAAAAGCTGCTAGATGAAATTTGAGCTCGATGCAGCTGGATCGATTTATTACTATATTTATTTTAATGACTAAATGCTTGAAAAAGTAAGAGAAATGGCATTAAAAGAGCTATAAATTTATTTATTTATTTTTGGATATAACATTTTTGTCCCTAAAATAAAAGCATTTTTCATATCAAATGGCATTTCAATAAGTATAAAGTTTATCATTCGTGACTTATTCACTTAAACAACTACTACGTTATAAATTGCTCATTCCATACAAAATATAGACTAAATCTCGTCGAGAGTACCTCATCATATACGTATACAGATTAAATAAACATTGGTTAGTTATTTATTTCTAAAGGTTTTCTGAAAAGATTTTTAGACATTTAACATTTAATTATATTTTTTGAATTATCGTTGAATTGTTGATTAATAAAATATAAGACATGTATAAAGTAATTGCTTTACTTTAATTATTAGTAATTTGTAGTTAATTTAATTTGTTTTAATTTGTTAATTTGTTTTAATTTAATTTAGTAATTTGGACTTTAAAACTTTTTTAAGGAAAAACATAAAACACTTAAACGTTCTTTAAGGAACATAAAAAATATTAATTAAGAAATAAAAAAAACTTACCATAAATAGGTGAAATAATATCCTTCATCAAGATAAGAATAAAGGGACATTGACGTTGGATGGTTTTGAAGAAGGAGTTGAAACTCTGAAAAAGAGGATTTCTAATGAAGCTAACCAAACGATTTCATTTTCTAAATTATCTTTTAAATTGAATTTCAAGAATATCATGAGGATTAAAAATAGGAAGCAGGTAGGAAAAGAAAGTAAGTAAGAAAGAAAGTCACCTTTTTGGATTGAACTGAACAGCAGTGGACATATAAAATTTTCTCTCAATCTAAACTATTTCATTAATTAATGTTATTGTACTTTACTTAATTAATTTACTATAAACTTAAATTTCAATTAAAAGTTAAATGGAACGTACTGTGACACTAATTTTGATAGGAATATAATATATGAATTGAAGCTTTAATATGAATCCCATTTAAAATGAGTTATTGAGATATTTTTATATATTCCTCAATCACAAAGTATCACCATTTTTAACATGAAATAAGCTATCGTCCTTCAGTATAAGAGCCATGAAGGACCACATCTGGCCGTAAGATCTCAGTTTGGGATCCCTTGATTCATAGGAGGATTTTCAAAGTAGGGAATAAAAGAGAAAAGCACTGTTATGTGATCGATATAAATCCGCAGAGAAATAAAAGCTTTTACCAATCCACTGCTTAGCGTTGTTTTGTTTGTCCTCTGACGGGAGCGTTTTTCAAGTGAGACTTTTTGATGATCTGATAATAGGGGGGCATGCCCCATCTATCATTTTGTGAGTCAATGATTGATCAGCTTCCTTGCGTTTAGTAGAGAAAACAATCGAGTTAAATTGTCAGGGAACTTGTTGACTTTCGGGAATTGTTTGGGCGATGGGATCTATCATGTCTTAGCGTTGGGAATTTTAAATTCGGATGTAGTCTAAAAGCAATCGGAACTTGCTGAATAAATGCATCCAGCAAATGTTTGTTCAGGTCTTGTAAAAAAAGATTAGGGAATTCGGCTCGGGAAGCAAACTGTGTGCCCATTTCTTGTATTCTGAATATTCTCTGTAACCAGTCTATCTGGTTGGTTTCAAGCCGTATAAATCAATTGTCCCTCAAACTGTTGTTTTAATGGTAGTAATAAAGATTTTCTAAATTCTGGCAACCCTAAGAATATCACGGCTTCGCGTTGTGCGATACTAATTATTTATACTTACCATTTTGTTGCCAACGGTTTTGTGTGATTCGAAAAAAATCTGTCCTATCGCTTAGTTTCTCCAGGAGATCAGAAAACTAAACTTTACATTTTAATTTGAATATTTGAAGTAATAAATCAATCAAATTAAATTGGAAAAAGTAGCTAAAATAGTTTCAAACTTTTAGAACTCCAATAATTAGAATAAAATTATAAATTTTAGTTTTTTTCTCTTCTGAAGAAACTAAGCGATGGAACCTTTTACCTTCTTTTTAACAAGATTTCCACGAAGATTACGTTCCTAGAGAACAAGGAATATTCGAATTATTTTTTAACAATGATATTCGCGCGACTTCTTGTTATCCAAACACCTGTTACTCTAGGGTTGTTCCAATTTTTAGTCGAGCTTTTTGGAATTTCGTGAAATCAAGTGCCTTACGAACAGATGCATGAATGTGTGTATAATAATGTAAGTTTAATATTTTATTTAACAAAAAAATGTAAGTTATAAATAGATGCTTTAATTCTTAGTAACAGAAAAACAATTGAATCTTTTGGTAAATAATGCTTTTAGTTTAAAAGCATCCAATGTTTTAATTCTTGACACCTTAAAGAAACGGAATCTATACGTTCTATTACTATACAAACAGACAAATATTTTTTGTAAATTATAGGGTAAACACACCAGAAGCCGACCAGTCACCAGTTTCCGTCCAGATCGACTTTATTAAATCATAATAAAAAAACAAACAAACTTAAAAACTTTCTGTCAACGCTATTAATTCATTAAAATTATGGATAAAAATATAATCATCCGAAAAATCCCCTTAAATTCTTAAAATAGGTAAAGAAAGCGAAAATGTAAAGACACCTCAAAATTTGCCCACTATTTAGTGTCTCGCAACTACGTTGATACGCCCGTATGTTTTCAAAAAAGTACAAATAATTTCTCTAAAAATGTTATTTCAGATTTTCTTTTTACATAACCGCATTGTCTAATCTAAAATAAATGAACAACATTTTTTGTCAAATACTTTTTTTAAATAACTGTTTTAGTGTGGTCGGCTATTGGAACGCTGTTTATGGATCAGTACCAATATCCGACCATTGCTTAAAATAAAAATACTAAGAATAAATTCACAAAAAAGTACTTACAAAACATTTGAAACATCAAAAAACAAATTCAGCTTCAAATAGATATGCATTATAAAACGATATTTAATAAAAAAAAATAAAGTTGTTTGCTTTCAGTTCCATAGGTTACTTTCAGTACGCTTTGTTTACTTTTTAAACTTGAAATTCGGCGGGTTATTGTTCACACAACTTAATCGTTTGTTTTTTTAATTTAAAAGAGCAACGATTCTTAACATTACTAAAGCTTGTTTTTTTTAATTAATTTTAATAAATTACAAATAAATATTTAAGCCCTATTTACACAACACAAGTCGGCCTACCAATGCGATTCAAATTTTAAATTAAGCTGTAAAATGTTTATTAGATTGAAAATTGCATAATGTTTTATTTGATTTTTTCTGTTATTCATGATTTTATTATTCTATTTAGCATTTAGAGGTTTTTAGTTTGTTTTGGTGTTTCATTTCACTAAAGTTCTACTGGAACACTCATTGGATGTCGTATAAATCTGACTTAAGGAAATAAAAACAAGTTTTTCGTCTAGAAAAAACATTAAAATTGAACAAAAAAGTTTATAAAAAGTGTAGTGTCGTTTTTTGGTTGTTAATTAATATTTTTCTATGAAAAAATAGAATATTTCAAATAGCAAAATAGATTTTCCAATCTGGTCGGATATTGATGCATGCATTGGTCGGATATTGGGGTAAGGTGATCGGCTACTTATGCAATGGGAATAAATTCATAAATTGTAAAATTTAATGGCTTAATGTTTTTTAAAATTATTTTTGAGAACATACGTTTTGTTAAGGATAATTTTAGGTATATATAAAGGCAGCAGTAGTCAGAGATTTGATTGTTTTTCCGAGGAGGTATATCAAATTGAATGTAAAAATTTCCTTAACTGGTCGGGTACTGGTGCGTTTACCCTACTTGATAAACAAAACAGACAATAAAACATATTATTAGACAAGAGAAAAACCTATTTAGGTGTAAGAAATTTAAAATATTTTTAAATTAACATAAAATATAAATTTTTACCGCAAACAATTATTATTTTTATGTTGATTTAAAAATATTGTAATTTTTCTTACGCCTAGTTGGTGGTTGCCATGAAATACCAGTTTCAAATCTGTTTCACATTAACGCATGAAATGAACAAAACCATTTAAAATAGTTATAAATACTATAATAATGCCATAAATTAAATGAAAGAAAATGACAAAACAAGGTATTTAAGAAAAATTTTGCTTCTAATAAATTAAAAAGAAAGCATCTTAATTTTCTATACCAATGATGAATCCAACTAAAAATGTTTAAATGTATGTAGTTTGGGAACAATCTGGAAACACAAATGATATTACTATAGTATTGATATTAAATGATTGTTTTACAATTTCGGGGCTAGATGGAAAAAAGTTTAGAATAAGTTGCTTTATTGAAACGAGGAACTTGATACATTATTGTTGGTCTTCTACTCGACACAATAATTTTAAAATCACAAAATGTTTTATTACAATGTAAAAAAGTATCATACGATAAAAAAACAATGTGACGAATGGGTAAGAGATTTAATTGTCTAAAATTACAGGGATGAGGAATTGAGGATATTAAAAATTTAATAATTTAAAAAACTATTTTGGATAGATATAATTTGGATGGACAATTTTATTGAAGTAGTTTCAAAGTTGCTAAGATATTACATAGTAAAGCGATGTTTCGCTTTTAACATAACTTTTGCGTTAAAAGTTTAAAGAAATTGAATATCTTTTCTTTAGGTTTACACCATCACTCTACCCCTCCAAATCTGACTCGTCTCGTTTCTCAGTTCATCCTGTGATAAAAATTAATTTTTGTCTAGAGGGAGAAAGGAAAACAAAATAATCCAATTTTTTTGCATTAGGGATTGCAATTGAATGTTATTTTGGTAGGAAGTAATTTGTGTACCGTTAAAAACACACAACCCATTTATACTTAACTTCCGTTTTAATAGGTGAAATGCGGAGATAACACTACAATTCGAAATCATATACAAGAATAAATTTCACTTTGAATAGTAGTCACATAGCCCTCCTATATGTTTATTAACAATTGAATCTTTCACGGAACGTAAAAAACTATCTTTTTTGAATAACATTAAGGTTCTTTCATCTTTCAAAGGGAAGTTTGTTTTTGAGCACCATGACTTCCCATCCATAATTTGAATTTCTTCGAATATTTTGCTTTTACTACTGGCTGTCCATTCTTCTTACGACAGACCAGCGCCACTGTTTCCCCACCTCCATACATCTCGGGTTGGAAATATAGTCAGATTATGCAGAGCAATATTATCCTGACCTTGCCGGGTCGTCCGCGCTGTGTACCCACACTGCGGGAATCGCCCTCTCTGAATTTACGACTTGAAACACGGCAAAGGTCATCCATGTCAGATACCTAGGACTCGGGCACTGAGCACTCTTTGCCCCTCTCGGCAATGCTGCTAGAAACAATGTTTCAGGGTGTCGGTGACTGTTCACAGGGTCAGGGTGCCAGGGGAGCAGGCCAATGAACGTGATGGTCCTGGTGCCAAGGTAAGGGTGGATCATGATATCCTGGCAGCCGAAACCATTATTTTTGAGCCTTTGAAAGTGATTCTGTGGGGGATGAGGCAATTATGATGGCCCTAATTGGTTTTGACGGTTTCAACACGTCGCGCCCATCTTTTAGGTAATAGAAATTGGAATATTGAAGTAAATTCTTGGAGGTGTCTCTTTTTTGGTGAGGAAATTTAGTGGCTGCCACGCTGAGGTATGTGGGGGATATTTGAGGTAGGAGTCGAGGTGCTGTTTTCGGGTGTGCAATCATGTTATTCTAGTAGATGTATTCAATGTGCTCTTTCCACTTCTGTCACTTGATTTTTTTATAAAGGGGGAATATAAAGGGAGGTTGTAAAGGGAAAAAGAGCGTAACATTTCTGATTCTGATTTTTTTCTTTTGTATACTCAATTATATATGCATCAATTACTAGTAAGCTGTTAAAAATGCATAGACAATGATCAATAATTAGTTCTAGTTTTAGGTGTTTCATATTAATTCATTGTTAAGTTCGAGAAATGCTACTTTCCCAATTATAATATAGTTTTGTCTAAATTAAAATTTTATTATAAAGCAAGGAACGCGCGCGTCATCAAGAATTTTAATACAAAAAGTACTAAAAAATCACTTAGTTTGAAACTACGTCAAATTCAATAAGGCCGAAATACATGTATCGTCTCTCTGTCACGGAAAAATTGCCAATTTATTTAGTGTTTAATCTCTTTCCCCAAAGAGAGAAAGATACCCATTAAACTCACTTCAACACAAGCATTTTCAAAAGATGGCGTCATTTAAAGATCCTTAGATTCTCTTCGGTATTTGCTGAATCATCCCGAGTGAAGATAAAACAAAAAAGCAAGGAAAGCTACATCTCCTATGAAGAGCCAATATTTCATAGCATAACGTGAACGACTGAAAGGAAAAAATTAGTTACACTGAAAGGAAAACATTGCCTGAACTAGCTGACCCGATCCCAGCGGGCCCTGCATTCAAACTTTCCTACCGTTCGCTTGGAGGCATCAAACCAAATCCAGCCTGATCACATTGTTGATTCTAGTATCATACCTGCCACGCTGATTCCTTTTTTACTTCGTTCAGCATTATCCGCAAAAAAAAAGAAAGACGAAAATATATCTGTAAAATTATAGCTCGTGTTTGATGGACAGTTTATTGGGCCCTCCCCCTCCCCTCCTGTCCACACCTTTTGACGAGGGGGGTTCCCCCCGAGGCTGAACATAGCGCTTTCTTTTTTGTTTCTTCAGAGTTTTTCTGTTGATGGAAAGACTAGAGCGCGCATGGGAAGTGATCTTGCGTGGCCAATGTGGAGAGGCACAAAATGTAATCGTTTTCATTGATGAATTCCATGGACTGAATGAGTTTAGGATTACAAATATCGTTCTTTCTCACAAAAAACTGTTAAATATAACCTAGTGCTATTTCCTTTACGAGAGAAAGTAATCGAAAATTATTTTACTGCTAACTCTTTCTTTCTATCCAATTTAGATTTATTTGTGCTGATTTAAAATCGTCATAGATTTAAATAGAACCTATTTAGAGGGTGTCAATTTGGTTGTTTTAAGACAGTTTTTTTTAACTGCTTAAGTAATTTGTGTAAAGAACTGTTCCATATTTTTAGGAATAACTCTCCTTTTTTATACCAGTAATTATGAAAGTAGGACGTTGATTTTTTTAATGATGAACAAGGAATTTAAAAGGCGAGTCTTGACAATTTAAAACCCATTTGAACTTCTTCCTTTAACTTTTTTTCCTTCTTTTGTGAATGACTATGTTCTTTATTTGGACTATGTTCTTTATATGTATACCACTTTGTCGAGTGTCCAAATCTATTGATGAATTTTTATTGAACTAGGTAAGGAATAAATTGTGAAATACTTGTGTGTAAATGAAAAATATACGATTCCATTACCGAATCTAGGATGGAGTTTTGATTGACACACTCTAAATCTAAGTAATAAAAATAGTTGATTTAGCGTAGAAATACTGTCAGCTATGCCACCAGATAACCCCTGCAGGGAAATCCTGTTATACTGTTACAGACCTTCAATATATTCAACAGATTCTCTTTGTAGGAATCATGTTAACCAATACATGTTGTATTTGTAGTCTGACTACGGAGTCTGTATCAATATAACAGGACTTCTCCTCACATATTACAGTGTTTTAGTAAATCAACATATAGGGAATGTTAGGGTATGGCTTTTTTACGTGGATAGGCCTTCGACGCACAGTCTATCCCTTCTTCCTCTGCGCGTTTTTTTTTTCATCTGTCGGCTGGGAATGGCTCGAACGTGCATCAGGGGCAAAGGCGCAGATGGTGTAATGCTGATTAACGTGTATGCAGTCAGACCTGTTTTCTACCCACCGAGAAGGCGCCTTTACCTTAAAACAAATGTTGGAATTATTTTAAGGCAATCGCTTGTCTGTCACGATTATTAACGGCGCACGTGATGCGGCGAGGTGAGAAGAAAGATTGAAATTTTGTTAAACAGCAACGTCAGGTGATGCTGGGGCTCTCGTTAGTGCTTGTCGCTCATCAATAAAACGATTGATTTATTGTCGGATGGCCATGGGCTGTCGCGTCTTTTTGCTCTTGCCCGGCTTCTGCGGCGATCATTTGCATGGATCTTCTGCTGAGGGGAATCTCGGGAGGGAAGGCTTTTATTTTTGGTAGGTTGCCGTGCTGTTTCTTTTGGATACCACGACTCTTTTTAAAATGTGTTCCAGTTTTTCCTTTTTGCCTTAAATTTCCGTGTTTATGCTTTTTTATTCGTTGAAAGAAGTCATAAGGAAACAACCTTGCGAAAAAACAAAAAACCTTGCGTTACCCTGGTGATAATTTTTTCAAAACAGCCTATAAAACTACAGTTAAAGTATTAAAACAAAAAATCAAATGTGCCAAAAAATTATACTATGAAACCAAATTTAATGAATGTGACTCATCACGTAAACAGTGGAAATTAATAAATAACATCCTAGGAAAAAGTACTAAGAATCCAACCCTGCCTGATCATTCGGATGAATTTTATTTAGCAAACGACTTAAACCTATACTTTTCCTCTATAAACAACAGTATCTCAAACCCAAACGAAAATTTTAAAAAACACTTAGTGACAAATTTAAATTCCTTTGTCTGGTTAGAAATAGATGATGCAGAAATCTTATATTGTATTCGTAATCTAAACCTCGGAAAATGCCCAGGCTCTGATGGTATAGATGCGAAAATTCTTAAAATTTTATCCTATTATCATTTAAATATTATCACAAGGTTATTTAATAGTTTAGTAAATGAAAGTGCTTTCCCCAAGTCATTGAAGACTTCCATAATTACACCTATTTTTAAAAAGGGAAACATAAATGATTTATCTAACTATAGACCTATCTCTGTCCTGCCTTTGCGAAAATATTCGAACAAATAATCAAAGATAGATTAGTCTCGTTTTTGAAAAATGTAAGCTTTTTCTCTGAAAACCAGTAACTGTTTTTAATATTTATAAATGATTTATGTAGCCTCAGTTTACACGGTAAAATAATAAGTTTTGCCGATGATACAGTTCTTTTATATTCCGTGGACTCTTATGAAGATTTGATCCAAAAGATGAATTTAGATCTCGTCAAAATTGGTAACTGGTTTTTTGATAATTGTCTAAGATTAAACGTCGTAAAAAACAAAATATATGATTTTTAATTTAAAACAAAATTCTCCAATTCAGCTGTCAGTAAAGTACCATGTTTATCAGTGTAATAACTACAATGATTGTAATTGTAAATCAATAGATAAAGTGTCTACTATAGAATATCTTGGACTTCATATTGACTGCAACCTAAAATGGAAATCACATACTAAGTATATTGCAGACAAATTAAGACTAATTATGCTAAATTTTTACCATTTAAAGCCGAAAGTAAACAGCCAATTTCTAATAAAACTTTACCATTCTTGGGTTCAATCACGAATCAATTACGGCCTAACGATATGGGGTGGAGACTATCAGATAAATTTAAAAAGAATTTGTAGGCTCAAGAAAGATCTTTAAAATTGATATCACCACAAGCACCTTCCGTCAACAGCTTCAAACTATTGAATATCTTACCTATTCGCTACCTCTTTTTCTTTAAAACAAGTCTCCATCTATACTTAAATTCAGAAATATGCAAAAGGTGAAACGTAATAAACCCTCGGAGACCCAATATAGTTTAAGAAATACCTAAACCTGAAAAAACTATTTTTTGTAAACATTTCTTTTATTTAGCTCCTAAGTTCTTTAATTTACTACCTTTAGAAATACAAAATAGTTCATCCAAACATGTATTTAAAAAGAAATTAAGAGTTTTTGTTTTCTATAGAAAATATTGAAATTTTTCTTGCTTAAATTTTGTATTATTGTATAATATCAACTATCCACATTTTTTATGCACCACCCCCTTATGACAGATATTAAACCCGTAATTTAAGACACCCTGTTTGCCATCCCTGTTTATACATTTATATTTATATTTATACTGTTCCTATATTATTTTTATGTATTGTTCACTTTAGTTTATAACTTCTTCACGTTTTAGTTTTTGTAATTATTCTATGCATGTTTTGTTCACCTACATGGATCATTGCGATCCCAGGTGATATGGATATTTTTCTTTGTTCTGTTTTTTTACTGATTGTAAATAAATTGTAAAATTATAAATAATAAAAAAAAAAGAGTCGAAGGAGAGATGGTATTTCTGGGGACGCCAAATTTCAGCTTTGCAAAGGGTTTTTTTCCAGAATCCATTTATCCATTTGACTTACTTAGTATACTAATATAGCTGTGTTTGAAAATATTTATAATTATAGATTCTTGACTATTATGAATGTACACAATTGTTTGTGTAGTCGAAATGTAATGTTCTTAATAAGTGTTATTGTCAGAAATCTTCTGAAAAAGGAAAAGTTTCATTTTCCCGTGTTCATAATTATTATTTTCCAAATTGAATTATGCAACCTTCCTCTCCAGAATGTATTTCTCTTACTAATCTTTCAAAAACTACGTGTAAAAGTGATTTTCATCGCATAAGCCCCGTTGGTTTGATGGATAAGATTGAAAAACACTCTTCAAAACCTTCGGTAGACATTTAGTTTCATCGAGAAAAATCATACTATCTTATCACTTAAACAATTAAAATTTTTAAATATTTTTAAAAAAGTTTTTTTGAAAGTTTTCTAGTGGAGTGTAAAAATACTTTAACCGTGCTTTAATTCTCGTCACAAGCTTAAACTGCCAAGTGCTTTAAGTTTTTGTCTTATTTTTACAAACCTAATCTAATAAACCTAAACTTTCTAACTTCCTATAAAAATGCTCATAGAATTCAGTCAATTTTAGCCATCGAACTGAAACTGAATATCATTGTTATCAAACATCGCCCTTTTATCATTTTATTGTTTAAAGTAACATACATATTTTATTTAACACAAAGTGTGTAGTAGTTGTATTCTCATCTTCATTTATTCTTCTTTTCCCTTTTTACTCTTCATTCTCATTAATGCACTTATCACGCAATGCAATATTTAAACTACACATAAACAAAATGCTCCCCCATCAAACTTCCATCCCACTCTGTGAAAATCCCCTCCCGAAATTGCAGCCCACAAATCTCCCCAACTCACTGCAATGGCTTATCCCATAAGCTTCCAGCGAATCGCAGTTGCCAATTTGGCACGAAAGAACCGTGTTCTGATGCCTACCTTTTTCTGCAGGCGGTCACTCACTATAAATAGTGGAATAGATCGCCGTATGCCCCTTGTTAATTGCTTGGATACTGGCACTTTTCCTCTGGGTATAAGAGCACCCACTAATAGAGAACCCACTCGTTCCCTGGCAGAAAGAAAAACCACCCTCTCCAGCGATGTCCAATGATTAGACCTGAGATAGGACTCGGATGTTCTTTTTCGTTTCTCAGTCCCAGGTGAGAATGCGATTGAGATTCGGCACAATTCATTACACAGATGGAAGACAAATGAATTTTGGATTCGGATTCATTTATAAACTGCCCATTCATTACCGGTCGAAGATACCTTGTTGTCTTTTGGGATATCTTTCCTGCTGATCTTTGACTCTGTCCGGTTCACTTAACTTGAGATAGCTTTTTAAGGTTCTTCTAGGGTGGGAAGAGTTGTTCTTCAATCACGTACTTAATTTTTTTATTTATGGAGTCTTTGTCTTTAGGTTGTATATTTAGAGTGTTTTCCCTCAAAACATTGTGGTCAAAGTTCGTGCATTTTTTCTAATAAAATTTCGTAACCAAAGCCTCAATGAGATATTTAAAAAGCAAACCCGTGAGTGCTTTTTTTAAATCAATTAAATCACTATTACGTAAAATTAAGTTATAATTTTTATGTATTAGGTTAGGTTTATAAATACTAAGGGAAATATTCTCATGTTTATAAATACTAAGGGATATAACTTTCTTATTTTTTATTTTATCCTCTCCAATTTACCACTCTACTTTTATTTAGGATTTAATAAGTAAATTCTATTTCAATTTTAAACTTAATTCTTAATTAAACTAGAATTAAAATGTTCGGTATTTTGACCTGAATACATTTTGAATGTGTGAAATCGGTTTGAGTGCATTTTAATACGTATAGAATATACTGTTATTGTTCGTGCTTTTATTCAGAAAGTGGCATTTCTCCAAATAAGTGAAATGTATCAAACCCAAGTCCTTTCTTTTGTAAAGAAATCTTTGAGTAGAAATAATTTTAAAATAATAATTAATCGTTTCAAAACGGAATTTGGAAAACTTTATTACACTTTATGGAAATGTACATATGCTCCTTGGAGTACATGCTTGTATTCAAAAATAGGCACTCTTCACAAGTACTTGCAGACTTAATTACTTCTTTGGCGGATAGCACCGCAAACCTCCCAAACTATCTCCCTAGCAAGTGAACCAAAGTGAGGGGCATCATTCACAGGGTCCTGAACACGAGTTTCATTTCGCTCTGGTAGTCTGCTCCCGCTAATAAAAGGGTGCTCCCTCCATAAAGGTGGTGGCCAGTGCATAGCCTCCCCATTGTCATCACATAAAACAGAGATCCATGGTCAGTAAAACTCCAGAATCGTCCGAAATACAAGTTCCGCCACGCCGGGCTTTTACGAGAGACGCCGATTTCCAGTCTTTATTACTAGACCCCTCTCCACTCGGTACTGAAGTCTCGCTTGATTTGAATTTCGGAGAGGGAAGTTTTATCTGTGCGTAAGTTTTTCCATTTCGTGAATGAGATTTGGCCGCTGAGGGGTTGCCAAGGGGTGGTTCTAGCATTGAAGGGGGTTGAGGTTAATTGTTTTTATTGAAATAGTTAGGAAGCCCTCTCTTTGTGTTGAAAACTTTTCATCAATTAGCTATGAGAATGATTTCGAATGTGGTATTTTATTTGTTTCTTTTCAAAGGTTTTAGGGTTATCTCGGTGATAATGGTAGTTTAAGTAGTTTGATATTGTATCATAGTGTTGATGATGGAAATCTAAAATAAAAAATCATTGGTCTCAATATGTATTTTTCGTAACACCTAAATCTGAAGCTTTTACGCATAAAACGCACCCAACAATCAGGTTTTAATTCTTACACTACTGAGAAAGTTTAGAGGGAAATTTCTCTTTTCTACTAGGTATTTATTTCAAGTTATTCAGCTTGGGTGTTATTGAGACATAAAAAAAAATATATTCTAAAACTATTGAATATTTAATTTATATTTATGTTACTAAGTGGGAAATTCTTTCAGACGCCATAGTAAGAAATATTACTTTATTTCATTAATGATTTCAATATCGCTTTTATAATGTTCACCTATACTATATTTGATAAAGCTTACTTACTAGTATTACTGAGGTGAAATTACTGTTACACATCATTCGAACATGAGATACTGGTTCGATTTAACACTCGTACTATACCTCAGATTCAATCTTAAAGTGTTAGGACATCTTATATGGAATTCTTCCTATTGAAACAGAATTTCACAGTAAATCTAGGATCGCTTTTTACTATCCCAAGAATTGATAGTTCAACACTTGGAGAAGTATTCTCCCAAAGCGAAGGCAATTCAGGAGTAAATTACGCAAGTCATAAATCTCTACGCAATAAATATAAATTCAAAGATTTTAAGGGAAGAATTTCACTGTGGTCAATTCCTATAACTGTAAATTGTACCGAAAAAAAACGTGAGAGAAACAGAAAATCCTACTAGTTTAGAAATACTTTTTTTTTTTGAAATTTCATCTCAGACTGCAATTTCTAGATTAGAGTGGTCTAAGGAATGTCAGAACTTCCAAATAAACATGTAAACAGGCATAAAAATTTAAAATTTGTACATTCATTAAATTTTTAAATTTATTAAAGTAAAATGTAGCTGAATTTGAAGAAACTACTCTCAAACTTCATTGGTATACATCTTTTTTTACCTGAAAAAAAATCGGAATCTACTTTATTTTTAGAAATTAAATATACCTACATAAATATAAAGGCATAGCATACGAGGTCTAATGAGGTTATGGATCTTTATTTTATTGAAAGGAAAGATCATGTAAAATATAGATATTTTTTGGGGTTCATGTTATGGACTTCAATAACTTTTTTATTACTAGCTTCATTTTAACACAACCATTGCATAATCAACTGTTTGAGAATCACTAATATAGAAGGATAATATGTATTATGCTTTGCAAATACCTTGTAGAAGTTTTAACACTTTCCAATACGAAATCTGTTTAGTACATTAGAAATAATTTGAAATAATATTCTGGTTATTATATTTTGAATTAACTACAAAATAGACAGGGCACTCTTTAACTACGTTATAGTAGTAACTCAATTTAAAAATGAATTAGTTAATATCGGTTTAATTAAATAAGCAGTCTTCTTAAGCAGGAGTTTTATGTCTATGTTTAAAGTGAACTATATCAAAGTGTAAAATGAAAAATTGTAATTATAGAACCCATCATAAATCACAACAAAGTGGGGTGCAAACAAATTTAATGGAGTGTTTTTAAAAGTATTATGCAACTTTGGAAAACAAAGTTTATCCTCGCATAACATTGAAACTGACTGATCGATTTCCGTTCGGTGATGAGATAAGGCAGGGGAATGCTTTTTTTTTTACTTAAAGAATTTAGGTAATCCATTTGCTTAATAATGTTAAAATTTCTGATAATCTAAGCATGCTGAAAGAAATCTGAATCTGGCTGTTTTATGTGTGCCTTATAAGATAAAGATTTTATTTACTTTATGAACATAGCACGATCCATCATATAAATACTTCCGTGGGTATGTCAGTCTTCACCTCACGTAGATTATTCCGTTAAAATGTATCAGAATGAGGTTGTATTTTTTTTTAAATATAACGGTATACAGTGTTTTTATAGATATTACTTTGTGTCTCTTTAAGAAATTTTCGGTACATTGCTGCAGTATGCGATCTAGTGGTTTAGTTAACTGAGTTTAGGGTAGACAGCGACTGATGTTTTTTGAATCCATGTGTTTTTTGCCTTCATACTTAAAAATATTTTATTCAAAAAACATCAGTTGTGGTGTTGCCATTTACCCTAAATCCAGGTAACTGACTTGGTAGATCGCATACTGCAAGAATACCATTTTTTCTTTACTCTGAAAAAGGTTCATACTCAAAAACATTTTATAGAGACTTACGCTAAAATCAATTTCTTAATAATCTACCCGGACCTGCTTCACCTTTACCACTGTTATATTTGGAAATAATGAGTAAAAAATATGTTTATGTGTGTTACAAAATAAATATGTGATGATAAACAAATTAAGCAGCATTCGAGGTTTTTAATAACTAATTTAGGTACTAAATGGCATTCAGAAATTAATTTCAATTTAAACAGAAACGTTTTCAAGAGATACATATAAAATAGTCTTTTTTATACTACTTTAATGTATCTATTTTATGTTTAAGATAAATAATTTATTAACTGATTTTTTTATAAATAGTTTTATAGACCTTATACGTTTCTTAACTCATCGACCTCACAGAGTAATCTCTCCAGGTTAAAGATCTCCAAGGTTAAGGCAACCTTAATGTTCTGAATCACACCCTCGAGCAACCCTTATCCAAACATCTCACAGACGTAACCAAATAGAGAGCACTTGACACTGGAGGTTCCTCAAGTCAAACGCGCTTCAAATTAATACATCCGATTCTGTCGGCCAAACTAATAAACGTAATAAAAGTCCTCATCACCATAAGCCGCACATTTATCTTCCATCTTCCCTCAGTACCGCACACTTATCAACGCGCATCTCCCCCAGTTTATCAACCTCTCGGTCGGTTGATCATCGCCTCATCTTGTTACTTTTCCAATGAAGAGCTGCTCTCTCGTGATGCGAAGGTGTTAGCCGAGCATTCGAGGTTGCACGAAGTGGCCGCAGAAGGAGTGTCCGGCCCTAAGATAAATACTTGACCAAGCCGATGAAACCTGCGGGAAAAAGGAGTCTTGCCGCAGATTGGAGATTTTGAGCAGATTCGCCGATCTGCGATTAATCATGTCGAACCATCACGATGTGCCAGGAGCTATGATTAACCAAGCTTTTATTTCCTATTCGCCGGGTTTTGCATGCTTAATGCACGATGGGAAGGTTTTTTTTGTTGTTGTTGTTTGGCCGAGGGTTATCTGAGGCTGTTTGAGATGCGAAATTCCTAATCTCTTCATCGGCATTCTAAATAAAGCTTTCGAATAATTTTTCTCAACACTTATAAAATTTATGCGACGTTTATAACCTCGTAAATGATTATTATCTTAAAGTTCAAAGCTATTGGGTATTAGAATGATGCTTTCAGAGCGTAAGCATTTCCTTTATTTTGTATTTCCTGAAAAATAATTGGGAGGTATTTGATTTAGGTTCTGAGAATAATACATCCATCTTGATTTACTTTTATTTTTATTCTATTATATTTGACAAATACATTAGAAATATTTCTTCATCTAATTCCACTTTTATAGCTTTTCTAGTCTACTATATTGCTTTCATTCATTAAATAGCTATCTTTGGATTGTGTACTCTGAAATTTCCTTAATAATCATTTGTCTGTGTTGGTAACTGCGATCCATACATTGTCTAGCATAGTATTATGAAAGAATGTTAGTTTCTCTCCAGACAATAATTTTACTACGATGATGGGACTTTTTATATCTTGGTGTCGAAAGAATTGGCTGTGTTATGAAACGTGTTTTCTCCAGGTCTGAAAATACCATGTATTGCAACTTTATTTAACCGTAAAATGCTGTGAAGGGAAATAGCATGTTTGCTAATATAACTAAACAACTTTACTTTTGTCATTCAAAAATAATGTATTAAGAACCCTTTTAATTATAAACAGTTTAGATTAAACCAGGGTTTCCCAAACTTTTTCATGCATCGACCCCTTGGGAGTAGTTCACCAAAGCCATCGACCCCCTTTCAAAAATCCAACTAAATTCTTTATAAAAATAAATTAAAAATGAAAATTTAACTAAAATTTAACAGCCGGTCTCATTCACTAGTAATGTACTATTCAACCTGGAAAATTCATCGGTGAACAATATAAGACCACAAAAAGCATTAATCACTCAAAACTTTGATACAAAAACAAGTATGTAAAGAAAGTTCAAAGGATCAGGAAAAATCTTTGAATCATCCACAGCAATGCATTTTACAATAAGATAGCAAAATTTTATCAAAATAAAAAAAAACACTGCAAAGAAGAAAGAAATTTTGAAACACTCGAAATAAATTAAATTACAATAAAAGTAAATAATTTTAATTATTAAATTTAGGAACAAATTTATTAAAATTGTCATTATTACAATAGAATTATGGGTAATTACGGATAGATTCAATGGGAAGGGTGTGCCTGATGCTGGACTGCCAAAGAGGGTATTTTGTTTAAAATTACTTATTATTATTCTTTTTCGCAGTTGAGATAATTTAATCTACGAATAAATTGCAATTTTTTGCTTTAAAAAAGATTCACTAAGTTTAAACCGCTTTATAGCTTTTTAAAATAACATTCTGATGTTATACTCGGGATTACCACGTTTCCAAAAAAAAATGACAAAACAAAATGTGGCTATAGTGCTTTGAAACGTCTGCTGCTTATTTATTAAAAATTTAATTTTTTGTTTTAAAAAACTTTTTAACTTTTATAACAATTTCTAAAACAGTATTATGTTATCAAAACCACAGGGTTGGCAAGTTTCGGCCACAAGTGTAAAAACGCAGTAATGAAAAAAATTAGATTTTTGCCAGCAAAAGTATTTTTGACCCATAATCATAATCTTTAAACTTCTTTTTATACAATACAGATATATCTGTTAAAAATGAAACAGTCAATGAAATTATCAAATAATATTTTTATCTTGCACATAAGTCATATTTGAATTTTTATTACATACAAATATCTGTCTGGCAGAATTATCGACCTTATTGAAAATGTTACATTCAAGTATAAAAACCAAGTCTTTTTACACCATATAAAAAATTTGACTTTCCGATTTTTTCAAACATTATTAGTTAAAGATTTTATTAGTAACACACAAGCTGGTTTTTTGGCTTTTCTGCACTTTTCTTTTTAATGACTGTTTTACTTTCATCGACCTACCGACCCCTAAAGCTTCATCGACCCCCTACCGACCCCTAAAACTTCGTCGACTCTCCATCGACCCCCTTTAAACCTTCATCGACCCCCAGGGGGTCAGTACCGACCACTTTGGGAAACCCTGGATTAAACTATTAGTGTAAGATTTCCAGTCATGTAGAACTATATCACGGCTTAAAGATGCAGTTAGTCAAAGGGGGTAAATATTTTTAAAAATCATATAAGGAAAGGATGTAAGGCATATTATAAAGGCTAGAATACCAAGTCATTTTAGGATATAGATCAAATAAAGAAAATTCATGGTAGTCAAGCAGTACGATCAAGTAGGATATCTTATTTTATTGGCTTGAAAGGATTATTGTTACAAACATTGACTTAAATCAAACATTTTTTTTTTTAGAATTAAGGTATTTTTTTGTAAATGGAAGGAAACAAGGACTTGTTTTTAAAATCTTGTTTTTATACGATGAAATCAGATTTTTTGTAATTTGATTGAAAATATTTGTAGCTGTTATATTTTACCTTTTATTGAATTTATGTAAGTAAACCACATAATATGGACTCAAGTAAAATTACTAAACAATAATAAGCATCCAAAAAGAATTAATTTCATGTACCTTTTCTTTAAAAAACGAGAATGATTAGGAATGTCTTCTCAAATAATAATGATAACATATTAAAGTGTAAGAACTTTAAAAAAAAACTTAGCAAATAATTTTAGCTAAAAGTTTTACCAAATTTTCTACATCGATAAAATAGTAAAAATTGTAAATAATTTAAATAAAAAGTTTTACAGAATTTTTAGCATTTATGAAAGTCTCTCTCACGCATTTCATCTTTTCAATTTAATGTGGTTTAACTTTTTAACTTTTGAATATTAATTTTTTGGTACAGAATGTTATAGTTTTTAAGACATCCCTTTATTTTACTATAGTACAATATTCCCAGTACCGTTTCTGAATACATACTTTTTTCAAGAAAATACTTCATGGTATCCCTTCTTAATAGTTTAATTTTTTCTTAAAATATAAACATTTATAAACATTTTCAGGTCTAAAACAAATAGTTTCAGCTTGAATTCGGATTTTTGTTTAAACTAGGGTTAAAATTAATTTTAATGCTATGATAGGTTTGTAAAAATTTCATTCGTAGAGAAAAAGTGCGCCTTGTTTCATCTAGGAATGGGACTCAAATTCTTACTTTTCTTCAAAAAATAAGCGATGGCGTTTATCCAATAAAAACTATTGTTTACCAGGCACGTGCCTCTATGGCGTTTTATAAGAGAATACCAAAGCATTCGCCAAGCGAAAGTTTTTATTGACAAAAAGAATGTGCGAAGTGCTTTCCGACGTGCCACGCCATTCAGTAGGCCTCCCTCTGCGTGAGAATACTTGATCCTAATATATGTCTGGCATTACACCATTTTCCTTGATAAGAAATGGTAATTCTGTATGTAAGTACTTATACATTGAACCTGGGCTTCAAAATGAGCTTTCATGGCTATGTCAAGAATTCGATGCCATAAAAGTGAAATATGGAAGGTATGATATTGTTATAGTCCCGTTAAGATGCTATATTTTTGCTTTTTAGTAGCGTTTTACGTATTTCCAATGCCCTTAATCCAGATACGGAAAACAGGAGTTTTGATGTGTGGGGGCTATTTCTTCCGGGATCCCTTTTCCAGCGAAAAGCGGGAGAGGAACGAGGTTTTTTCCCCTCTCCCAAAATAAGTCTGGGGGAACGTTTGTTCTTAAGCGGGTGCTTTCTTCAGTTGCTTTTGTCAAAGGGGAGTGATGGATCAGAGTGCGTTGGAATGATGTAGCTTTATGATGTGGGGAGCTACGGTTAATCGAAAAGAGCCTCCTCCCCCCTGTGTCTATGATGTATTAAGAGTGAGGGGAGGGCTGGCTGAACAGGTGAGTAGTTTAGGGCTCTTTTTATCTTCTCCCGTGAGTTTTATGCTTATTTTTGATTTTGGAGAGTAGGTCGATTTATCCTTGTTGAGCATAAGGAACTTTGCGTGTGTCTGCCTGCTTGAGGTGTTTGGGAAAGGCTTTGGTTCAGTCAGGAGACCATAGGTATGCATTATTTTTAAAACTATTAAGGTGATCTGCGAGTTACCAAATAATTGTAGACATACCTAAATTGTAATATAAATTCCTGTAGGTATATGTTTTTAACTTTGAGATAGTAATAGTTTCATTGCGATAGAAGTTAGAGTGATCAATGATAAGCAAAATTAGTGTTGACAAATATTTTTTACATAAATTAATATATTTGTGCTTAAGTATGTAATAAGAACTGTTAGTAGTATTATATTATAACTTTTTTGTTTTAGAAATGGAGGAAAGCATGAATATTTGTCACATTTTTCTTAAATTGAAATCAAATAATGTTAATTTTTAAGAAATTTAAAAATAATTAGTAATATTTTATGAGAAGTTCAAAAAAGACCTCCTACGTAATCCTGTTAGAGGGGATGACGTCAATCGAGTTGTTATAGTAAATATGTTACGGACAATGTGGTAAAACCGGGTATTATTAATAATGCCAGCGTATTTCTGGGAAAGTGATAAATACTATTTAATGTCATTGAATTTATCACATTGCTCGCCTCACTTCGAGCATTATCAATAATGATACCCTGTTTATCACTTTTCCCGTAACAAATCATTAAAATATTATGAAATTATTATAAAGATATCGACTTTCTTAAGAAATAAAAAAAAAACCTTTTTTTTTTAGTAATTAGATAAACAATCTTGATTAAGTAAAAAAAAATATTAATATTTTATTATTTTAAAAATTAGTGTCACGATTTTATTAGACACTTAGTTTTGTAACTTAAGTAGAAATGTTATATAACAACTGCAAAAAATGACGACGAAGAAAAATGCAGGTGGATTAAAATTAGCTCGTTATAGTACATTCCAAACAAATAAAATACGAAACTGTTTTTTTTTAATTAAGTTTAATATATTACTTATGATCTGTAGTATTTTTTTATATAAAACATTGTTTTTTTTTCTTTCAAAATATTCTTATTTTCTGTTTTAAAAATCATTTGTTAGGTGTAGAATGTAGAATATATACAACTTGTAAAAACTTGTATGAAAATTGTTTGAAAGAGAGGATTAATCGGCATTGAAGACAGTCAATGTTTAATTTATAATTGAGAACAGACAAGGGGCTATTATAAACTAAATCACAATAAATTAAATTTGGGGAAAAAATCCACCCTTGTTATATTGATTACCGGGATAAATTGAAATGTATTCAAGGAATTAAAGTCTTTAACTGCGTACAAAAAACCCTCCCTAAATGCGTGTACACAGCAAATAATTAGTATTGAAAATTGCTGCGTGCTAATTCCATTAAAAATAAAGATAAGCGATAAAGCGAATTATCATCGACTTTTTATCCACATCTGTCCCGCAAATTGAAAAACTCGAGGGAAACAAATCCAATATTTTCAACTGTAATTAACGAAACTGCCGAATGATGCAATTGCCTTCGCACCCCGCTGAATCTGAATACGAATCCAGCTAATTGAGTTAAGGATTAACTCTATTAAAATGACATAAATGATCGAATCACTTCTGAGCCACGGGTCGTGTCGATAATTTTTTGTCGACAAAAAATGACAATTTCCCGTTTTTTGCACGGCTAAAAAAACGAAATACACTCGATAAGGATGTAGCTTTTTTGAGTGCGGGGGCGAAATTTTTTGATAAAAAAAGGCTCTTGGTCATCGATTATGGAAAGGAGAAATGACATTCCAGACATTTTTCTGGTGAGAAATTATTTTTGCTCGTTTTTTGGAAGTGGTAATCTTTTTAGACTTTTTTGTGTCGAAATTACTCATATCGTTATCCGTAGATATGAAATCGAAGGCGGCAAAGTTAAAGCGGCCGCGGGAAATACTGTGGTTTTATTTGGCGTGTAAATCTGAGTGATTGCCGAGAAAGGATGCATGAAATGCTAAAAGGCGGAATGATGGAGAGTAGGGGGGAATTCTCCTGCTTAGGTTTTTATTAAGAATGACATCCCATAGATACCAGTTTATGAGCATTACAAACGGTAATAAATCAGGAAATGTGTTGTATAAAAAATTTCGGTGGAAAATGTCATTCATTTCGATTATTAAATGAAGTAAATCTATCTCCATGTGAAATTCATTTCTTCTATCCTTATCCAGTCAGAATAATTCGGTCATTAAAATAATTAGATAATTTTTCTTATTTCAATTTTATTCTCTTGTCTCTATTACTCTTGTCTTTTCAAGGCAAGAAGTAATTAATAAAACACATGGTTTAATAATCCCAAGGAGGGTTATGATGTTGTAAAAATAAAAATATTTTATCTACTTCCCTTATTACTCCCATCCCCGATAGTTAATTAAGGCTTTCATGCTGTTAAAGATATTAATTTCTAAAAATATATCGACTAAACTAATATAAATATTAACCGTAATACTTGTCACATTTTTTACACATTTTCTTGGAAATATATAGCTTTTGAGTTTTAAATTTAAACTAAAATAATAATTAGAAATATAACTACTAGTTATATAATCTCTATTATGCCATTTTTTTTATAACCACTACAGCTTTTCTATAGAGTCTAATTTTGGTCGTTTGCCAGAAGCTATATTTTAATAAGAATTCATGCAAAACCTTTCTCATTTTTATCGAACTGCAGTATGACTCATTATATAATTTTTAACACTTATCTTATTTCATTGTTTTTGCTTTGAATTATTTTATATAAATATATATTTATATTATTATATATATATATATATATATTATTATTATTATATATATATATTATTATTATTAAGGCAAAATAATTTTTATAATTAGAACAGTCACATAAATGGGCCAGAAACAAAACTTGCAGCAAATTATTAATAAAGTCCACCATACCTCTGTCACTTCATCAGGGGTACCAAACAGAAGCATGGTGGACGGGTCGGCAGAAGAAAACGACCCGTCCACCATGCTTCTGTTTGGTACCCCTGATGAAGTGACAGAGGTATGGTGGACTTTATTAATAATTTGCTGCAAGTTTTGTTTCTGGCCCATTTATGTGACTGTTCTAATTATAAAAATTATTTTGCCTTAATTATATTCATGCTCTTGTTGCATGCAGCATTGGCGCTGCTTCAAGTTTGCAGTAATATCTAGATTAAATTCTAAAATTCAAAGATGAGTTATATTATTATTATTATATTATTATTATAAATATTATATATATATATATATATATATATGACTAATGAGAAATTTATAAATCTCGTAAAAAGTCATCAACTTATAAATTCTTGAGACTCTTCATATCATAATATATAGATAAACCTATCAACATATCATTACATCTAACTATTCAAACCTTTCTTTAACTTATAAAACTATTTTTCTAAAATATCTATACTTTAGATACAAATCAAATTTATTTCTAATTGAGTCATTTATTTGTTAAAATAACTGGTTTGTTATTTTCTGATGAAAAGATGGAAAGTTATTAAATTCATTCATGAGCATGTATATTAAACTCATTTAATTGATATCTATTTACCTATTTTATAAATAAAATAACATTCAATCTCTTACAGTTAGTTATAATATTATAATTACTAAAACACTTCATAGTAGAAGTTATAAAAACTTTTCAAATGCAGTTCGTTGGTTTTGAAGTTTTAACATAGACTTACAAGACTTCTCAGTATTTGTTAAACTAAATTAATCACATCCTTTCATATACTATAAACATGAATATTTTAATTACAGCGCTAACAAAAAGGTTTAAATTATCTTATTTCTCTTATAACTCCAACCAAAGCTTATTAAAATTTTTCGGTTACTTAATTGCAAATCTCCCATGTTATCTAATAAATGCCAAAAGCCAATTTCTTTTGACTAAGTTGCGTTAATAATATTTACTCTAAGCTGAAATACTGCTGTGTTTTCCTTTTGGATAAGATTTATTTTAAAAATAAGGAGGTTGAAGGACTAGCGAATATGGGTGTAGTTTGTGAGAATGATTAAATGCAGCTTGATAACTAATTAACCTGCATGTACATTTTGTTTATTACGTGCACTCTTTTCGTTGTAAGGTTCTTATTAGATTATAATTTATTAGGGAATAAGGATATGATTTTTATTTAATTGGCTAAAATTATACTTTGAATGAAAAAGTAAATCTGATTTTAATTATAAACTTATAAAGGCATCCAGAAACAATATTATGTTTAAGTTGAATATGAACAAACCCTTAAAGTAACCTGGTAGGGTGCTTCGAAAGTCTATGGTAAAATTTTTTTTTCGAATTTCCCAGATGCCCCCCCCCCCTCAAGTTGTTAAAAATACTAAAACATTATTACCTGCAAATTTTCAGGTCTCTAGGACGATTTTTGACCCCCGCGCCCTTCAAAAGTAGGTTTCCCATGTTAAAGTATAGGGAAAATATTGAAAATATCGTCATTTTTGGTTCTTTTCAATTTTACGAGCCTGAACGCAGTCAATATCGAATTAAAACCTATACATCATCTTTGGGACATCATTGCCTCAAGATCCTATCGGAAAAATATTCCATGGCACCTATTGGGGGTAGTTACACGGGGGTGAAAAGCGAGCTTTCACCGAAAAACGAGGATGCTTGCCGCGGGTGCTGGTTATGCTCGCCGGCGTTTGCGGAGGGACCTGGATAAAAGCATATTTAAGTGTTTATTGAACCTTTTTCCTAAGGTACCTGGTCATTTGGAAACCATCTGGCGGGAGTTGTGTCTGGACCCCCCATGAGAGGCCTTCATCCAGCTCCCGCCGCAAGCGCCGGCAAGCATCCTCGTTTTTCGGTAAAAGCTCGCTTTTCACCCCCGTGTAACTACCCCCCAGTAGGTGTCATGGAATATTTTTCCGATAGGATCTTGAGGCAATGATGTCCCAAAGATGATGTATAGGTTTTAATTCGATATTGACTGCGTTCAGGCTCGTAAAATTGAAAAGAACCAAAAATGACGATATTTTCAATATTTTCCCTATACTTTAACATGGGAAACCTACTTTTGAAGGGCGCGGGGGTCAAAAATCGTCCTAGAGACCTGAAAATTTGCAGGTAATAATGTTTTAGTTTTTGTAACAACTTGAGGGGGGGGGGGGGGCATCTGGGAAATTCAAAAAAAAAATTTTTTGAAACACCCTAGTAACCTGGTAAACTAATGATTTCATAAATATTTGTTTAAAATTGCTGTTTAGCTTATAAGACCAATTGTTTATTTTAATTATTAATTTTCAAATTAAATGTAAGTTAACATTTTATTTAATTTCTATAAATCTATATTATTTTTCGTACAAAAGGCAAACATTATACCTCTAGAAAAAGCTAACTTTTGAAAAGGTAGATAGTATTGTAATCAGTGTTATTTCTAGGATTTTTTTGGAGGAGTAAAAATACTCCTTGACTTTTTTAGGAGGAATGAAATTCAATTATGAGGAGTGAAATACCGGAAATAGCATATAAAATACATACACAGCGACAAATTTTCTATAAAGAACGCTTACTTTTTAATGCACAAAATGAAATGAACAAAAAATGAGGATGCTATTTTGGGTTTTAGTTTTAACAATTATAATGTTAAGTATTAATAGAAAATATTAAATATTATAAATAAAATAATTTATTTTGCATTAAACTTCTGTTACAATTCTAATCTTTTCCTCTGAATTTGAGTAGAAAAATATAATTTGTTGATTTCGGTGGAGCACGGTGCATTTTTTTAAGCTAAACCTTTGTGAAAAATTTAAGGAGTGAAAATACTCCTAGCTAGTTTTTTGGGGAGTATTTCTGATTTTCATGGAGTGAAATACCCTCTCAGAGGAGTTAAAAATATCTCTGATTGTAATGAATATTTATTATATCTCCTTACTCTTAAAATTTATAAACTAAACTATACCCTCTTATAGCATGAAAATTACAATTTTTATAATAGTTAACCATTGTTTTTATGAAATAACAGTAATTTTTATTTTCAACATTATTAACTTTATGATTATTAACATTTTCAGTAACATAACAGTTAATTTTATAAATACATACTTCATATTCATATAACTAATCGTAATTAGCAGTTTCATAAAAATAGTAGTAAGTAATCATTAAAATAAATCCGTTATTGCTATTTATTAGATTTTAAATGAATGATATATTATATCCTATAAGTATTTCATGATTTAGTTGGTATCCCTGCCCTTTGCTTTTCTCTTCTTCATTTATAAAATAATTTGTATGCCTTCCGCAGAGCCTTCCTAGGGGGTCCGCGAGTAACCCTGGGGAACACTTAAGACCCCAAAGATTTTAATATGGGGTAAAACACTACTTGAAGGGGGCATATTTTCAAAAAAAAATCTGGGGAAGGACCCCCATCCCCCTGTGAGTTTTGACTTCTATTTAAATTTTTTTCTTGAAAATTATTTGGTTTACAAGGAGCTGCTTTCTTTGGGTGTAACCAAAAATGTCTCAAAATGAACTAAAACACTTCTTTTTGAAGCAATTTTTTTTCTGGGGGAGACCTCCGACCCCCATTTCCATTACTACTTCAAGTAAATATAAAATTTTAATGTGGAACATTGGAGGTACCTCAGGAATAACGTTGAGTTAACCCCCTGAGAACCAGGGGCGGGTCCAGGGGGGGGCCCTGGGGGCCATGGCCCCCCCCGAGAAACCCTAACAAATAGCTTAAAAAACACTTTCTTAATATTAAAATTCAAAAAATTTTCTGGGGGAGAACCCCCAAACCCCCCTTTAATATTTTGACATCCTTAGTGCCAACTTTTATAAAATATTGGGGGGGGGAGGGCCAGTACAAGACATTAAAAAACATAAAATTAAAAGAAACAACCATTAAGTTTACGTGCCTAATTACCTAATTTTGTATCAGATGTATAGATTAAATTTCGTTACATGTCCCTTTAAATATCGCCAAGGTGTAATATTTTGAGGTGAATTTAATGTAAAAGTTTTGTGTAATAATGCGAGCTCGAAATAAGATGGGGGTCTGGGGGATCTCTCCCAGAAAATTTTTAGAAATTTCTCTGTTAAAAGTAGCATTTCAGCTTAATTCCAAAGTTTGGGGGCTCTCCCCAAGAGAATTTTTAAAATTTGACCCTTAAAAGAAATTTTTAACACATTCTGAGACCTTTTGTGGGTTACCCTCTCCCCAAATAACCGCTCTTGAAGGGGATTCCAAACCAGAAAATATCCAAACATCACAAAATATTGGAAGGGAGGGCTTAGCCCCCCTTCAGCTAACATTGGATGGGACTCAAGCCCTCTCAAACCGGTAATACTATAGTTTAAATGGGCGTATTTGCAAAAATTTTCAGGAGAGGACCCCCGGCCCTTTTTAAAATTGGGCATCTATTTATAATTTCATCCTTGAAAATTCTGTGGTTTACATGCTTTTAAAATGAGCTGAAACTTTATTTTTAGAGACAAATTTTCAAAAAATTTCTAGGGGGCACCCCCCAGACCCCCTATTAATTTCTCATGGTTACTTATTTACTGTTTTCTCCTTGAACTTGTTTCTCTCCTCTCCTTTTAGGAGTACAAGAAATTACCCTCTTTAGGTGTTATCCAATGGATACCAAATGTACAAAAATGAGTAGAAAAACTTCTATTTGAAGCCAAATTTCACAAAATTTTCTGGGGGAGGACCCCCAGACTCCCCGCCCCCCTCACATTTGCTTTCGAGCCAACATTATCTGAAGAAACCTTAATAACTTTAACAAAGTTTCGCATTTTATTTATGTTATACTTGGAAATTTGGGAGCCAAACACCTCGCGAACACAAGTATTATTAAGAATACAAAAAAGTTTCACCCTCCCACTTTCTAAAACAATGGAACGGGCCCTGGATATCCTCTAAGTTACTATAAACCCCTAAAAAGCTGCTTGAAAGCAAGCACTCTTCAAAAAATTTTCTGAGGCACTGAAAATTTCGAATGTAATAACCTCCGACTTTGACATGGCCCCCCCCCCCGAAAATCTGGTCTGGAACCGCCCTTGCTGAGAACGCAAGTCTGGTTACTGTTTTGGGTGTTTAAATCTTGGGGGGCCGCGATATCTGGCTGTTACATAAAGGGGGGCCGCGGCGATCGAAAGTTTAAGAACCGCTGCTCTAGAGTATCCTGAAGTTAATATATTACTAAAGCTACAAATTTGTATTTTTGAATGAATTAATAAAGCTACGAAAATATGTAACACCAACAAGTAATCAAATCTCAAAAATTATGTCACGTGACAACCACATAATTTCTAAATGAGTATTAATTGTTCTTATACTGCAAGAAAGTAACTAAAACTAAATAACTGTTTATTATGATCAAACATTATCCAAGCGAATCAAATCAGATAGATTTTTCACGTAGAGATAACAACAATTGCTCTCACATACGATGCGAAGTAATCCCAGTATCTCCCCTCATCTTTTCTGGGGGGCATCCGGATCGCAAAGTATCCCCTCTCCCGACCGACCCCTCGGTTTTATTGACGCGCGAGAGCAAGGCGATTGTGAGAGACGGTCGCCATGGAAACCATTCTTTGCGAAGGAAAGGGACCGGAGGGAAGTCAGGATAACCATTACCGTTTCATTCTTCCCTCGGCAAAAAAAAGGGGAAGGAGAGAGGAAGAAAACGTAAATAAGTGAATGGTGAGAGGTGTCGCCAAGTGTTCCGCAGAACCGAACGCGTTGTCTAATTAAGTAATGGACTCCGGGAAGCAACAATGCTGCGGCTGAAGGGCCGACCGCGCTAATTTGGTTAGGGTCCGCCGTGCACACGTGCGCGGACGTTGCGGCCGTGTGTAAACGCTCCGAGGAAGTAGGGTTTTTTTTCTGTGGAGAAGAGTTTTGTACGTTTGTTAATGGAGGAAGATTTTTGAAGAGGGATTGTGAGTGAAGGGAATAGTAGTGGTGGAGTAACCGGTCTCGTATTGCCCCAGCTAGTGAGAGTTTCCAAACAGTTCTCGTTTTTATGGCTAAACAGGGGGTCTCAATGTGTTAGTATTTTCTTAGTCTTAGTATTTTCCAACTGTAATTAACTAATACAGAGGTTTCCAATATGGTTCCATTTTTCAATAAAAATTGACTAAAAAAAAGAATAGTTTCCAAAAATTTTCTCTTTTTCTAGCTATTATTGACTCATAAAACGGAGGTTTTTCTACAACTGTCACTCACTTTAACAGGGGGTTCAAAGTGTTATAATTTTCCATCCGTACAAAAATATTTGTTTCAAATATTTTCGAGCCAAAGTACATAAATAGTCTAGTTTAAAATATGTGAATACTATAAGGGTCACTTTAACCAATAGGCATAGGCAACCCTTGGATATGTCCACTAATAGTCGGATAATATCGTTGGTTTGCTGTTCGGATTCATTGAAATAGTATTAAATTGCAGTGACCCTAAAAATCTGCTGCTAAAAAAATACTTTCATAAGATATGTTACACCAATTTACGTTATCTTTATTTTCATTTACTCTGTGTTTATAATTATTACATACTATTCATCTTTAGAAGATGTTTATTGCAACTTTTAAATTTTCCTATTGTGAAGTACTAAATGTACTGAAAATTTATCTTTAAAGAATATTACATGGTAGAAATCACAGAGAAATATCCTAACAGAGGGTCCACGAGGCTATTTTCAAATGCGTTACTGATGTTAGGGCGCCACACTAGAGTCTGGAACGTATGCCGGCCGCTTAAATCTCTCGCCAAATTAGAATTCAGCGCATGCGCAAAAAGGTGTTTTCGATCTCCCATAGGCAGCCGGCGAATGATTCAGACTGGATCCAGACGCTAGTGAGTTTAGTGCGATCCCAGCGCCACAATTCTCCCAACCTGTAACAAGAAGTCATGATTTTCGATTTCCATTATGACCTATGGCCGTGGACTCTCTGTTCTAGTACTCTGTGGTAGAAATGGGATAAATCAAACTCTTTTTATTTCTTTAATTTAATTTCGTAAAAATTCTTGAACAAATTATTTTAAGTACTAGTGTTTGTTTCTCTATTACATTATGTTAAAATTACTTGAATTTTTAGGTAATTGGTTTTATTTAGTTTTTAAAGTAGGTTGTAAGTTTTAAATAACATAATAAAATCTAAATAATAAACAAATAAACCTTGGCAATATGGGACACCTTTTAATAACGGGTAAAGCATACTGTTCGTTATTTAGTTAGATATATCATTAAACATTATTTATTAAATTAATGTATCAGAATTTTGTGAAATTCACATTATTTTAATAAACCCACCGAAGCTAATTGAATCACCAGTTTGAGAAAGGGGATAAGTCCAAAAAATGCCAAATTGACTTTTTGTGCGCAAAAAAAAAATCTCTAAGCTTCGTTATACACATGAGTGTAAGGAGGAAAAAATAACTACCCCCTATCGGCAGATATATATTATATATCCTTGAATTTGGCGAAATCACTGTCCATGTATTGTATTTTTTGATTAAATTTGAAATTTAAGTTAATTTGTCTTTCTTTTCTTATTATTTGTGATGAAAATTAAGTAAAAATAAAATTTGATTTTAATTTAAAATGTAATGAATGTTTGACTTCATTGATATTCACCACTTATATTCACTTACTCCTTTGATAGTGCCTTTATGACTTAGTTTCATAATAATTTTTAATTTTATTCGTCTGAGTCTTTCTATTTATAACTTTTGTGCTAGGAACTAAGCATAAATATAATAAAGTTTTCGATTAAAGTGGTTTTTAAGATTTTCTTTCATCTGAAATTCCATAAGGTTGAAAAAGGGAATAACTCCATCAACTTTTTCGAAATGTAAAATATTTTTGAATACACCTCTAATTTTTTCAATGATTATTCTGTTTTTTAAATAGGATACTCAATTTCAAGTACATATTTTACGGATATAGAATGAAAATTCCATTACTTATACATTTTTTAAAATTTTTTAAAAATCTCGGTTTCAGGACTTATTCCCTTTTAAAAACTGACGATTCAATTAGAAAACTGCAGTAATTTACACTTTCTGACACCTCTGATTCAACATACTTATCTTAAGATATTTTTTCTTGAAAGATCCATTTTAAAACTCTGTTAAAGATTACAAAACAATCAACAAACTAATGTGATTTATAAATTTGAAGCATCGAAAATATCAGTTCTATCAGCTAACTTTTCAAACTTTATCAATGTTATTGCTTACACCACAAATATTAAGCTCAGGTAAAATGTAAATTAATGAGCTTCCTACTTATAATAATTAACAAATGTTTAAGGAAAAGTTATTTGTACACATTTGTTCTACAAATTCTATTTCCCAAGTTTTAAACTATAGTTAGTTATTCTTTAGTGGTTACTTACAACTTAGTTACACTTTCTACCTTTCAATTGTTAACTATTCTTTAAGCACAAATTGAATAACTCATTCTGACTTATTGAATTACTTATACTTCACTACTCTATCCATAGTAATTAGTTTATAAGCCCTGAGTATACTAGTTTAAATTGAACGCATTGATTAGTAATGAAGCACTACGAGGGAATTATTCTGATTGTATGATAGTTACTCAATACCAAGAGGAGACTGAGGTTATAGCATAGTAAATCTTTTAATACGTATACGTATTTATGTATATTTTCGAAACATTAAAAATTTACTTTTAAACAAGTTAGTTTTGTATATTTAGTCTGATATAAAATTAAATTATTTCTTTGATATAAAGATATAATCTTCCTACCCTGTAGAAAAAAGGCACATATTCTCCCTCGTGAGGTCTAATAGCGTTAACCTTGCCAATGTACCTATCAATAGGGTAAATATATCTTAAACTGCAAAGAATTATCATCCTTTACTTCAAAAAACACGTTTCAGAATCATTTGTCTTACTTTTTTGTATTTTTCTCAGTTTTTGGTCTTTTTCTGGCGGTTTTTTCTCTCCGCTTTTGAGCTTTATGGCATAAGTAGTATTGGGTCATTCCATGCCAAATCATCCAACAAGAACTCAATTTTACACCTTAGGTTCTCAGATTTTTATGAAATTTGTATGCTGAATTTATGCATAAAGATAAGGAAAAATACCAATTTTTATCCAATTCTGTCCACTAGTTTTAGAGTTAAGGCTGTTTAAAGTTCTACTCATCTTGACTTTGAGTGGACAACTCGGACTGCAGTTCAATTGCGTTTTACCTTTCCAAATTTTTATTTTTATAGGTAAAACTTTAAAATGTATTTATTTACAGACAATAGTCTACAAAATCGAACGATAGGATTAAATTTAAGATTAAAACACGTTATCGTGGTTAAAATGTCACTTAAACACAAAATCGTGTTTTATTGTGTCTTGAAAAACGCATGATAGTGAACAAAAAAGGTGATGTTTAGGGTTTAAGAGGTCTTTTTTCCCATCGTTTAATAACAAAAAGTGGTTCTGTTTAAAAACCATCTTAATGATCAGTGCCCATAAAGAAAAAACTACTGAACGTGGGCCTTTTATTTTATAGAAAATAACAAGAGTACTTACTCAAATTCGTGTCTTTCTACTGAAAAGTTTGATAATATTTGATCAAGTAGTAGTTTTCATTTTATGGTCATTAGAAACTTAACTTCATTATCTTTATCATATATATTAATTTGTTACTTTCCATATTATCAGGAAACTACTCCATTATCTTCATCATATTTTTGATACGTTAAATGTGATAAGGATAATGTAGTTTATTTACTTCTAATTTGGGGTTATTTTATTTAAAATAACGAACTTTTGTTTAACTGACCATGTCTAACTATGAATTTTATATAACATTTAGACTCAACTTTTCATAAAAATTAATTTATTTAACAAAAATTTTATTAACTTTCTCCTTATTCGGTTGTTATAATATTAACCTGTATTCTAGTATAAATCCAAAAGGGACTCAGTTGACCTGTGTAATAATAATAACCATATCAAAATGTTACTATTGATGGTACTTGTTTACTTTCTTGCTGTAATGAAATGACAAAGTGCTTCGATCTCTAAACCAAACTAGACTTAGCACTAGTTCCATCCATGGTTTTCTTCCCTAGTTCGTTTATGTATACTTTAGGTTCAAGGATATATCCCAGTATCAATCAACTCGGTCCGCAAATAAATCCACTCTTCTTCCGAATTGATCAACGTATTACTGCGGAACGAAACCTCAACTGGGATTTCTCCCTCCTCCAACCTGTATCCAGCAATCCTAGCCCAGCCATAAATTCTAATTCCCTCCCCGAGCCCGCACGTGATGCTTCGGTCTTAATTTTAGCGGATTTTTGCGACTCTTTCGCTCAGATGTTTGGATTTGTGTTTATTGCCGTAATAACCGAAGCTTTTACGAGAGGTCTGGAGTATTAGCAGGATCCACCTATTGTTAATGCCGTAAAAAAGGCCTTTATGGATGGATCTGTTGAGGGAAAACGGACGTTATTGCGCTTGATTTTAATTACTTCGATTATGTAAATAACGCACGTATCCGTCGTGTCTATAAATGTGGCTTGCTTTTGGTGACGATCAAGGCATCTTGTCCGATAAAATGGGCGTCATAAAGCCTTGAGTAAAGTCATAAACAACCTGTGGCCATATGGATAATATTACTTTGGTGTTTCTTTAGGGCTAACAAGATCTGAGGATGTTCCTCTTTTGTATGAAAACATATTATACTATTTTATTCATTGATATCTCCTCTTGATTAGTACATATGAGGAGCAATTCAGGTCACATAGATAACTTTGTGCTTGCATACATCTTTGAGAAGTACATTTATGGTTTCTTTCATATGCCTTCGGGATAGTCTGAATGTTTTTAAAAAGATGTGGTGATATAGAGTAATCGAAGTGAAACTTTTGCTCCTCTTTTATTACTATATTTAACTTAACTATACTTGATCTACATTTAAAACATTTTTGTATTTTTTAAAGCTCTATAAATTCTTCCTATGAAAAAGTATTAAAGAAATTATGCCTGTAAACTCGAATAGCCTTTGTAAGCCTTTATAAGCTCAGCTACAAATCCGAGTTGATTTGGTCTTGAGTCTCTCAAGATTTTTTAATTGAAAAACAAAACATGATTCACAAGATTAGACATAGTGTCTTATTTTCCTCGTACAATCTAAGGTTATTCCTTAAAAATGTGTTAATACACGATTATTATGAACCCAAAATCTTAATTAGTAAAGTTTTTAAAAGTTTAATTCCTTAATGAGTTAAGAATCCTTTAATTATTCCGTCATAGGAAGAAATACTCGAAAGAATAAAATATTAGACGATCTTTAATTTATTGCTTAATTATAAAATGGAATTCACTAAAAATGGAATTTCGATGTAGAGGATTAAATAAATTATTTTTATTTCAAGTGCACAATAAATTACTTTCACAGAATTTTAATCAATTTTGAAATTTTTATTTACATAAATTGCGTTATGATTGTTATAATTATATAAATACATGATACAGTCCTAAGCTATTCAGGTTTAGAGTGTGTAAATGTTTCAAAATAAAAAATTGTTTTTGAAAACAAGGGAAAATGAAAAGCACCCCGATTGTGTAAATATTAGTCTTCTACTTCCCTTTTAAATAATATACATATGAATGGTATGCTTAAATTTGGACTTAATTGGTTTTCCTTTACGACACCTGTGTTGTTTTTATATTGAGAATTGAAGAAAATATTTTTGGGCTGGGTCTTCCAGCCCAGATATTTAAATTTTGTTTTAAACAGTTACAATACGCGCGAATTAAATTATATTAATATTTATTTAAACAACAAAGTTATGATCATTTCCAATTTTGTATTCTCGAATTTATATCCCTGTCTTTCTGAGCAGCTTAATTATCGAGTCATATTTTAATACTACAAGATTTACAATTATAGCTATATAGTACGTATATGACCCTGTCTTAGGTCATTTTAATGGAAGTCACAGAGTAATTCCATTGTTATTCTTGTGCCGTTCCACCCCTCGGCAAGTCCCCGAAAGCTCGACCCCTAAAGAAGAAACCAGTGGACAAAGACGCTTCTGAAACACAATAACCAAATAACGCGGTTTGAGATGTGGCTTTTATTGGATCTCCAGTAATGGAATCCGGGACCCCAAATTGAAAAGAGGAGGGTGGAGTGGTTATCTATTACGAGGGGCGGTGGAACCGGATTAATTAATCCGGATATTTCTTCCGGTTCCTGATCCCACAAAAACGGTTTTAGGGCCTTTCTCAGGTTTCCTTCTTTTCTTGTGGGTGGGTCCCTGCAAATCAATGGAATATTTCTGTAGGTTGCGTTTCATCTGACACACGGATCTGTGCCGCCCGCACACTGCGAAATCTAAGATAGGGTTATCAAATATAGCCCTATACTTTTTTTATTAGTCTTGCGAAATAAAATGCACGTAATTGAAACCGTCTTTATGCAAAGAAGGATTATCTGAAACATTTTTGCAAAATGAACAGAAAAAAACATTGCCAACAAAAATGCAAGATACGAGATTAAAACGTATTTGAGAAAATACTTTGAAGAACTTGTTACTTTTTGTCTTAAAAATTTAAAGGAATTCACTTAAACTTTTTAACCTATTCTTTTGCGTTTTCCATGACAGATAGTTAAGAATCATCCTTGTGTTAGTAAAAAATGATGATTTTTTACATAACTACTACAGAATATTAAGACCAAATATTATAATTTAGAGATAGGTACTGACTAAAAATGCTCTAATCATCTCTGTTAAATTTCCTTTATGCAGTAATGATCCTTTTCACATATTTAGCCAATTTACAGCCTATTTTATTTAGAAAACGCGAAGTGTACTAATCCAAATTTTAACCCCCAAAATTATATCAGCAATTATAATTTTTATTTGATACACATTTACTGTTTTTGAGTATTTTATAAAATATTTAAATAATAAATCAACTAGAACAAAAATAGATCACTCAAACTGTGTTACCGTCATAATATTTAACATTATTGAAAAATTATAGAAACTATTTACATACATGTGTGTGGAATATAGCTTTGTAGTAAGTCATCTTCTTAATGTTTTCTTTACAAAAAAGTAGGTAACTAATTTTAAGTAGGTAACTTATTAAAACATGTTAAGATAATTTTAAACGTAAGATTCTTGTAGATTGGATATCGTTTATTTTATTAATTCATACGATAAAAAGCGAATTACTCAATCTCTTAAGAATCAGAGTAATGCATGTTAAATGAAGCAAATATAATTTTAATGTTCATCAAAAACAAGTTTAAAACAATGAATTCTTCATACACATTTAATCAGCAAATTTACTAGGAATAATTTCAAAAAAGGAAAAGAAGTGCACAACCCTATCCTGCTTAATACATTAATCCAGTGAAAGCTTTGATGAATAAGTAAAAATTAACTCCAGGTATATACCTCAGAATTTGATGAATATTAAATTTACATTTGATTCTGTTTTAATCATTGTTTACTCCCGGCTTTTCGAATAAAAGAGCGGATCCGCGGCCAGATATTGCATTCTAAAATTAAATTCTCTCAGAAGGGAGAAAGAAACGAAATTGCGTGCATCCTGAACAAAATTAATCAGGAATAGGAGAGGAAGTCTGGAAAAGAACTCGATGCTTGACGATGGAAACAAGTATGCAACAAGAGTTGTTCTAGAGGAACTAATTGCTCTCACTATCTGTCAAGGCATTTTTAATAAATTCAGATGCGGCGGCAGGGGCAAAAAGGAGACTGTCCTCATATTGATTGGGACAGGTTTCTATTTTTGCGAGTTTCTATTCCTGTGAGAAAGTTTTGCTCGTCTGAAGTTCTACGTGCTGACGTGATCTTGATGATCTTATCAAAGGGTGGTTTCTCTTTTACGGTTTTTTTCCGGAGGAGTCGGTGCTGTCAAGCGTTTTTGGTAATTATGATTCGTTTCGTCTGAAGGAAATGGCCAGGAATGTGTTTGATTTTGGTTGCTGATGCAGTCGAGGGAAATGTTGGAGTGACAGTAGTTGCAGAATGTGAATCATTGGAGTAAGCGTCAGTTTTAGGGGAAATTAGGAACTGATTTTTAAATTATATTTTACTCAATAAGAACTCTAAACCCACAAAAATTTATAATCGCCTTCATCTTAGTATAATCTTATAGATCTTATTAATCTTCTTCATTTTATAAATTAGGGGTTATTTTGGTAAAAAATGAATAAATTTTTCAGTTTAATACATTTACTTTTTTATTTGAGTAGTAAATAAAGCCTGCTTTGTTTTATTATCGACTGTAATAAGGTTTAAGATTTTCTTAAAATGTTAAATTACCAATTTTAGGCTGGAATCCGTATCATGACAATTTTTTTCCCTGAAAACGGTATTTTTTATTCGGTTGTGATTAATGTTTTATAAAAAAATTATACTTTTTATAAAAATATAATTAAATTAAACATATACTTAACATTTACCTATTACAAATGTATAAAATTTATTAAAGTATTTATTTTTTAATTATTTTGTTATCTATTATTATTATTAGTTCTGATATCTATTAAATTATATGTAGGTAACAATTTTTTATGTAATATAACTTCAGTAAAAATATCTCTAGGTTTTAAATTTATTTATGAATTTTAGCATTCTATTTAGAATTGGGTAGTTAAGGACACTTTTTGATTTCACTTTATAAAACCAAAATTTTAGTAATTAATTTGAAACATTCAGAAATGTTTTTTTTAGAGTTCTAAGGTTGATGGGGTTGATGCAATACTTCTGTTAGTAACTTCTAATTTATATAAATACATTTTTGACTAGACACGTTCTTTCTTTAAATAACATTTGCGATAACACAATTTGGGAAAGAATAACTATCTTAAAATTTTCAATTATTTTATCTTAAAAAAAATCTCAAGCATAAAAATTGCAATATTTTTATAAATTAAAATAATATCACAATAATTCTTTAAGTTCATTCATTGAAGTTTTACACTCATTTGATTTCCAAGGTAATAAAAATTTAAATACATGTACGTATGTCCGAATTTTTTCAAAAATATAATCCTAAAATATCCACAAATTTATTCCGCTGGAAATTTAATCAATAATTCATTATTTACTTTAAAAACAGTTTTTAAAGTCTGAATAAAACAGAGTATAAATGAATAAAGGAAATAAAAATTCACTTTCATCAAACAATTTCACTTCAAAAAGAGTAAATAGCTCTTGCATATACGCCAGCAATTAAGTGTGCAGAAAATTACAATTTTAACACCTTGCCTAATAACTTTTGACTGCATTAAACTAATGATAGTTGTTATATTTTTAACTAACTCTCCTACACCAAATTAGTTACCTAATGAGGCTCTTAACTCTCCCTAAATAACAATCTGAATATGGTCCTTGTAATTTGGAGCTTTTTTTGAAACAGAAAACATTTCTTATTAATGTAGTTGGTCTTGCAGTGAGTTTAAACTTCTATTTACTCTGTTTCATACAAACCACGGTCTCCTTGGGTCATTTGAAGTTTTCAAATTAGTCTGAAATAGTGTTATAAACGGGATTTTTGTAATACTAGTATTTGATATACCTACTATTTGAGTAGGAATTCTTTTTAAATACACAAATTTTAAAATTGAAATTTTAGGTTATAACTAAATTATAAGCTAATTTTAGGTTGATATATTTAGAGCAAAAACTAGTTCGTTTAAAAAATTTCCGTTTAATTAAATATTTGAATAATAATATTTTGAATGGCTTTATAGGATTTTATCTGTTATCTGTTAGATGGTAAACTTTGATTTTTATCTATGTTATATAGTATTTATTTAATGATCATAGAATTTGATTAAACAGGTTCTTTTGGACTAATAAATATGCATTTTTACTAATATTTCATTGCATGATCAATTTATTTTGTAAGCCAAATAAAGTATATGAATTAAATAAAACCATATAAATTTTATTGAAAAAATTAATGGTAATTTTAAGATATTATTTTGCTATAAAAAGCATGATTCACTGTCGAGCTGAAAAGGTTGAAAAAATCGTCGTCTTTGACATCGTCGATGCTTTATTATGTCATTCGTCTTACAAACTGTAATAAATAAATATACTATTAATGCAACTGTTAGAAAAGAATTCAGTTATGTTAAAGTTATTGATTTTAACAGTAACTGGAAACACTGAGCATAAATGTCAGTATTAACTCATGCACAATTTTAAAGATTATACGTTTCACGTGAAGAAAACCAAGCAACGTTTTGACTCGATGCTCATAAAAACTCTTTAAAAGAAGAGACAATTTATCTCAACAAATAACAAACAAATGCATGGATACAACTTAAGTGCTAAGAACAAAATTAGCATCTCATTCTTATGCTTCGCTTTGTTAACCCTCTTCAATCTGATTTCAACGATAGTTAGTGACTCGAGATAAGGGTATTTCTTTGAGTGTTTCAGCTATGTTAAAGGAGGAAAAACTCTTAAGTACTCTAAACATATGTAGCTAGTTTTATAAGTATTTAGTGTACGGTTATTCTTTGAATCAGCTGAAGCATTTTCCAGCCAAGATGAGACTGGGATACTTTTTGGGTGTGCTCTTTTTGCTTAGGCACATCTTAGAAAAGGATGGGGAAAACTTTTCGGAATACCTTACTGTGTTTATAAAAATGTGTACAAGAAATGAACAATTGTTATTATAATAATTGAAATTATTTCCACTAATAAAACAGAAAAAAAAAATTACAGTTATTACAACTTTGCAAGTTGCTACTTATGAATATTTACGTTTTTATACCAATTTATACACACAATTTCATAGACATTTTAAGGTAGTTGTTTTACTTTTGTTAAAATGTGGGTGATACCATAAATAAAAACACAAATAAAAAATTAGTTGACTTTTATACTCTAGTAACATTTTCTGATTATCTTCTTTCATATAGCATTTATATTAAAAAAGTAATTCAAAGAAAAATTACCATTCAGGTAGGATCTATTTTTCTTTTCTAAGTAATGATTTCCTAAAAACTTTTTATAATTTTGTAAACTTTTTAATTAGATCATTATCATTGATTCTTTTTACGCCATATAATCTTTCAAATGTCTAATTTGAAAGTATTTCAATTTAAATAAAAATACAGTCTATTATTATTTTGAATAACTAAATTATTTTGAAATGTTCAATTTATTACCTTACTCCAAATATAAAGAACAAATTCCAATCTAAGTTAACTGGTTTAAATAAGGGAACAATTAGAACTCTCAATTAATTCACAATGCTCAGCAAATGCAATAATTTCTTTTAATTGCCAAATTAAAAACGAAAAAATGAATTTAGAAAATACCTCACTTCCACTTGAAACATGACATCCTGTATTTTTATTTCCAGTCAGAGAACTTACTATAAAGACCGGATTAAGCAAAAGCCAAAAGATCTCAAGACCATACAAAAACACAAATACACAGGCCACACAATCAAAACCCAGAAGAGATTAGACGGCAATTCTTCCATTTCTTCCTCCCTCGGATCGATCCTGACGAATTATTTTCTTCATTCGGTAGTATCCTGTTTCCAAAAACTTCTTAAATGATCCCGCTTCCTCCAGATAATGAGTGAATAAAATATTAAAAATTTATACGCCATTTGGAATAAATTAGTTTCTTAAGAACTTAATTAAAATTTAAAGTTCCCTATTAGAAAATCTTCAAAAACGAGGAAAATCGGGACTGAAATCTTTTACCACTCCCATTCTTCGCTCGAGATCCTAAATGTATTTACTTTCTCTTCAAATTAGAAACATTAATGATTTTCGGCTCGTACCATCAAAAGATGATTACGCCGGGCGAAAAGTGGATTAATACTTCGTTTCCTTATTAACGCCAAAAATAAAGCATTTATTGCTTCAATATCGGCAAAATGTTTTAGTACTGATGGGTAATTATTAAAGGTTCTGAAGGAAAGTTCTTGATGTTGGTATTAACGTCGCTATTAGGTGTTTAGAAGAGGTTTGATTACAAACTCTTAATATGCACGCAATAAAAGATGCATGGAAATCGATGGCTTCGTGGTTGAGTGGGATTGGACGTAATTTGGAGTTCCAGAACTCACATCATAAGAGATTAGTACTATTTCCATTCTAGCTATTATAGGTTGTTAGATTAGTGCTTTTCTATTCCATTAAGTATGGATTACTGACCGTTTATAATTTGTGGTGAAATAACTGTTAACGTAATCAGTAAAATTACATAACAATCTCGATGGTAGTTATTAAAGTTAGCAGCGCCTTATGACGAGAATAAGTGACATCTTAATTTAGTATCTTGTGTAAGCTATAATGATATATTTACTCATTCCTTTAGTATAAAGGGAATTATGTAATAAGACAAGTTCTTTATCATCCATATGTATAAAGATATTTTTTATCAATATTCTGTCCCAACTAACGCAACTTCAATGCAAATTATAAAGCGTTTCTGGTAGTTATTTTTTTCCAACATTAGACAATTCTTTTATCGTTATGTTTCATAATTTTTTGAGTTTATATTATTTTACTAAAAATCATTCATACTGTTCAATTTCATTAAAATTCTGTTATTATGTTTTAAGTATCGCATATGCTTTTTATTAATCATAAAGTAGTTCATGTGTGCAAAAATTACTTTGTTTTCATTTTTTGCTCTATCGATAGAAATAGATCGAAAGATTGATAAAAACCATTTATCAAAAGTTTTAAGGGGAGTTAAAAACATAAAAAATATTTTTGTAATTAACCGAATTTTATGATATTTTTGAGTGATGTTTAAGTTTAACTCCATTCTAATCAATGTATAGCATTCAAACTGAATTTAAATACTACTATTTTTTAAAAAACTGCAAAACCCCCCATTTGTCCATATTTACACTAACTTTAAAATGCATCTCATCACTCAGTATTTACTTTTTTGCTTGATTGCTTGTCTCTAGTATATTCCATCGAATTTAGCATGGAACCTCCCTAATATAAAATACTAACAGTATAACTACAGTAATAAACTTAAATTGTATTAATTCTGTAGCGAGATTCTACAATTTCATATTCGTTATATGTCTTAAAGATCTATCTGGTATTATGTAAAAGCCACATGACTCAATATTTGAAGATTTAATTGGTCAGAAAGCATGAATCTTTCAGAAACGATTCCACATTGCAGGTAGGTCGAAATCACGCTTTTCAAAAGAAAGAAATCAGGAATCGGAAATAAGATTGGAAATCCCCTCTGAACAGAGAGGAAGGTTTTAATATCTTTCCGTAATGAAGTTTCTTCGGAGAAACTGACTGTAGCTAGTTTCTGGCACATTCAAAAGCGTTGGGGGATCCATATTCTTTAATAGCGCATGCGAAAAATGCAGGTGTATTTAATGTGAACTTCTTCCGAAGCTGAATTCCTGGGGTTAAATTATTGCTCCATTTAGCACTTCGTTTTGCAGTTCATTGTGTAAAGGGGAGAATAGAAAGAGAGGAAAGTGAAAAGACAGAAACATCTGATTTCTATAGATTTTGATAAAAAAAGAAGATCTTTTTGACGTGTAAAAATTGTATTGAAGTTCATGGGGTTTTTTAACCGTTGTTCCATCCTACTCTTAAATTCACCTTCACACAACATATCAGGAATTTTTAAAGTTAACACTTTCACATTAAGTTTAAAATTTTATACAAGCTATAAATACAGGCGAAATTTTGTTTTGAATATGGTACATAATGAATAGTTTTTATTTAGGTTTTATTTTAACTAACTAATCGAAAATATATGAATAGTTTGAACTAGAAATTAACATGTTATAAATTCCCAAAACAAATTGTCAAGTACTCAAGTACAACCAGTATTGCATCAGCGCAAATACATTACTATCATTACTTTAATGTATGAGTTTCTTAAATTTTTAAAAGCAACTTTTATGTACTGTATCATCATTACTTTGGACGGTTTATCATGCTTCAATTTTAAAGAGGTAGAGTATTTTAGGACTGATATTTACTGATAAACAAAATAGAGTTGTGCATCGCATCTTGTAAATTTTAATAACAATAATGCGTATTATGCCTAAGAGAAAAACTTTAAAATCGAGAGTAATTCATCATAGTACTAGACTGAAAGACTAATGAAAATTTGTTATTTCTCAGAAACGAAAAATCTAGTATAATGTTATTAAGACTAAAAAATACAATTTTTATTAAGAGGAATATGTTTCACAAATAACAAGCTTAAATGTTTTCGCATCAACAGATTGTCACAAATTTACGATATTTTAAAAAGTAGGTTGTAATTTCTAAACAACTAAAAATAGAACAAAATGAAAGCTCTCTATTAAGCCAGTAAAAACATGAAAAAGGAAAGCTGTTAATATACACATACACATCGTATTAACTTTACTAAAATAAATTCAACACTGAAATACCCGCTGCACGCGCCACTAAAGATTTTGATGTGGTCGTTTTTGCAAGCAACAAATACTTAGTAGGTATCTGTTGAAAGTTGAGTTCAATTATTTTCAGATTTTTGTTGCTCCACAACAATACTGGGACAACCAACCTCCTAAAAAGCTTCCATTACCTCGAACAAATGCCCTTTGTTAAAACCAGCAGCTATCAAAAAGGGTTACCATAATCATGTACATGCAAGGGTGGCGCTTATCGAATTGTATTTTTATGGCCCCCTTCAAACCATAGATGGATAATAGTGGATTTTCAAAGTTTGGAAATTTATGGCCGAGCTTTTATGAATATTCATTGGAGTCGTTAGGCCAGGTTGCGGGCTAGGTGTTTCATTTGCCTCTTGAATGTTTTAAGGGCTTGCTTTATCATTTTTATTCCGCCCCCGTGATAAGGTGTTTTTGCTGCATAAAAATACTCGAGGGGGTGATAAAAGTAAATCAGTTGTTTCCCTTTTGACTTATGTCGCGGAATCTTGAGGCAGGCAAGACGGTTCGAACCTTTTCATTTATCTCTCTGCTGTAATTTATAATACTTTTTGCAGATCTTCGTCATTTCATTGTCTTAGTTTGCCTTTTATCACCCCTATTATCTGGAGATTTATTTTCGCGGGAAATGGGTCCCGGCTTCACATATTTCCGGGTGCCAAAACATCGTGACGTATATTAATTTACACTGATAGTATACAGTTTTTGTTCGCTCTGTATTGTGTTATTGTTACAATGATCGCTTTGGTATTTATGGGAACCTTGAGTAGAATTAATTTATGATTGAAAAAGTTTTGTAACTTGTAATATAATGTGAGTTTTAACCACCAAAATTTTTTCCGTAAATATTGTTTTTTAATTGTAATAAGCTAAATTTAAATGCCTTTAATTCATATTTCAATGAACTCAATGAGAGAGGTAACACACTGCTTATGACTAATTAAATAAAAGACCATTATCAGACAGTTCTACCCAAATGTGTATTAAATTATTCAAAAATTTGAGTTTTATTACTAATTTAATATAATAGAAATTCTTAAAAGTTTCTTTTACTACATTTAAACACACTATAACCTGAATAAAATTATTATGGTAATGTATTTATTGATAAATTTGTTTTTTGGTTTTCAATGTTTCACAATTCAGATTACTCAAGTTACACCCCTGAGGGCTATGTAGACTATTTAGGAGACATCTGTTTCACAGTATTTAAAATATTATCTTCTAAAACCAGAAATTTTATTATTATTTTTTTTTAATATTTTATTGTTTTTTCATAATTCTTTGGACGCCTTTTCGGACTCTATTTCTTACGTTGCTCGTTCTATTTTAGTGTGCCAGTGGGTTGAAATAAAATAATTTTTTATGTATAGATCTTTCAAGCATTTTCATCTTAAATCTATGTTTTTTATATTAAGTATAATAATATGCAAGTATGAAGTGTGATTGAAAATACATTTAGGCAAACCAATTTCTATATTGAATGATATCTGAAATTTTGGGGTATTTTTTTTCTATTATGCAATATACCACAGCATATAGCTACTATCCATAATCTCTTAATACAAAAATCCTTTATTAAGGGTTTAGTAGACTTTGTTGAACGTTATTTCATTAGAACGGTGCAAGTCACTTCGGGGGTTCCGCCAACTACCTGAATTCAGGCAATGTTATCAAAGCGACGTTCCCTCCACGTCTCGAGGTTTCTTAACTATAACAATGAGCCTATTTCTCACCCTGTAACTAACGCGAGAAGTCATTTCGGCTTCGGAATCTGAAGCTGGCCGTAAAATGGCCGCAATAAAACATTCCTCACTTTCTTACAGCAGTAGCCACTTTGCTAAATGACAAAGGAGGAGCCACGGAATCGCGCTTATTGGATTATGTGATACTTTTTATGTGATACATTTTATCGCTAACAACGGTATCCAATAAGTGGGGTGTTGAAGTCATTGAGAGCGAAATTGGCCGCGAATTTATCAGTTATTAACCCATCAGAAGTTGGACTCCGAGGGTTAGGAAATATGAGGATGCCAAGTTGAGGTACTTCTTTGGTGATTGCAGAACTACTTTTCTATGAGATTCGGGATTGGTTAGGTTGAAAGTAGATTCTTGGGACCATAATCAGGGACACTATAGTTTTATTAAGGTCTGTGATTGTTTGATTGAGGACATGTTTTTAAAATGGACGCCCGTTTTCGGTTTATTTAGTATAAGAATATTATTTTTTGGAGTAAGTTTTCAAGTAATTTATTTTTGGAGTGTGAGAGACATATTGAATCAGTTGCTCTATATATCGATCGTCATCGCAACGCCTAAAACGCCAATGTGCTTTTTGCAAATTAATTGCGTCTCGCTCAAAACTAGGGAAAAGCAGATTACCGTTTTTGGCGTTTGATATGTTTTATGACGTTGATGAAATATTTTGTGTCTTGTTAGGTGTTTTCATTCCTTTATATTGTTTTCATCAAACAACATGTTTTTACCTCATTATTTTACATAATGCATAGAGGATATTCTTCCCCTTCAAACATGTATAACGTATTAGGCGAATGAATTAGGTTTCTTACTTTTCAAAATAAATTATTACTCAGTTAAAAGCTATCAAAGCAAAGTTTAGCAGTTATTCACGCGTATTTTTTACGAAGTGTTAAGTCCTATTGTATCCAGCATAGAATGAAACTGAAAGAATCCCTCCACCTTTTTCACGCTATCTAAAAACGGAATTGAGTTCTAGCTGCGACTTAAAAACCCGGTCTTTCATTTCCCCTCCCAACAGAACTCCTGATGGGCCATCGCTGTATCCATTCTTGTCACTGGTTCCCTTCGCAAAAGTGAAAAAGTCCGCTCCCCACTTGTTTAAAGCGGTCATTCCGTGGAAATATGCCACCCTCTATAGAAGCGATAACGGGCCTACAATTCCAGCCGAGAATTCGAAGCCTATAAAATTCCAATTCGGAAGGCTAACCAGAAAAATATACGCAATATAGGGCGGGCATAATGTGTTATGGAAATATTCGAACTATTCCAAAGCGTTTGGAAGTAGAGGCAAAATGTTTATTCCCACGGAATTCATACTCTGTGGGATGGGCTAGATTTGCAACGAGTTGCTGTAGGAAGTTCTCTCATCAAACGCTACATTTCACGAATTTTTTGCAGAGTTTCGGATTGTCCCTGACAAAAACTTCCTTTTTTTGTGGAAGTGTGGAGCCGAACACAGTCACAAATCAGTGTTTTACTTTTGGGTTTTGGTCGTGTTTGATATGCGGTAGCACGGGTTGCTGTTTTCTCAGAGGAATTTTAATCTGGATATACAGTGATTTGTGTTTGGAAATTTCTGAAAATGTGAGGGAAAATATTTATTGCTACCATTGAGCTGACTTTAAAGGTGTGGGGTGTGAATTATTTCTAAAATTTGATAGGGTGTTTATTTTAACGCGAATATCTATATTTTCATAATGGATACCAATGAAACTATAGAATAGAATATTTACAGTAGGTATAATGTAGTTTTGGCTTCATGAAAAATTCCTCAGCTATAATGCCTGTTCATTCTTGTACTTGTGTTTATTGTTATACATTTTTATCTCTACTTCTCAGGGATTTTTAATAAGAACTTTAAATAGCAATAATACTTTATTTGAGTAAAGCTAAAACTAAAAAAAAAGAGTTAAATTCCCTTTAATATAAAATTTTTATAATGTATCTCTTATTACTTAAAATTTCTTCAGTTAAAAAGATATTTTAAATGTAAAACGTTCCCACGAAATAAAACTTTACACATAAAATTACTCTCATTGGAAATAATGGAACCTATATCCTTTTCATCATCATCAAGAAGATGTTCATGCCATCACTCTGCTGCTCTATGATTCATAGATTCGATCATTCTGTTACTCCCATACACATTACATTATTAGAGATAAAATTGCCTAATGTTTACAAAATATGAGTTATATTGACTAACATTTTCCTTGATCCCCAATGATTATATTGCCCGCCATGCTCGGGGCATACAAAATTCTAAATCGACACTATTTTCTTCTTACAAGTATTATTTGGGCTTCCGTTTTTCTGCGTAACATGTCCAGACTGGGTATATTAAAATTTTGAGATCATGTTCCTTACCAAATAAAATGTAACAAGTAATTAGTTCTCGGGTATAAATTGTTTTAACGGTAACACAAAGACATAACTTTAATTTGCTAATTTTTACGATCAATAGAGTAACCGGACAACACATTTCGAAGGGAGATGTTTGATTTTTTTTTTTTTTGGGGGGGGGGGATGTAGGGTGAATTTGAATTCAATCCCTTTCTATGTTCGAAAATGGAAAATTTCTAACTTTTGAGGGGATATATCCCCAAAAGCAAAAGCCCCCCTTGGCTACGCCCTTGAAGGAAGTAGATACTGATGGCCCTATCGTCCGACTATAGAAACCCTAAATACTACGACACATGTTAGTTCCATCAACCCATCCCTCGACAGCCTGAACACACAGCCTGCACAAAACCTGAAAGTAATTCCCCATCGCATGAATACTCTAATGAACAGCCATACATCACTCCGAGCGAGCCTATATAAAGCTGATGACACCATCCTTTCCCCGATCCTTCACCATCGCGGCTAATTCCATTGCTCGCCTTTGTTCTCGATGCAACACGTGGTCACAGGCAGAAGCCGCGCATCTGGGTTAATTCGTTTAACCATAAGAATGCTCGGCGCGTTCATCTGATAGTAAAACGGGGAATGCCTTATCGGTCTTCTATCTGGTCGCAGCCCCGCCAAAAGCTATAAAGGCTCCATCTGCCCGGGCGAGACCCACAATTAAAGCAGGAACGCCCCCTACAAAAAACATAAAAAGCAAAAATAAAACACCCACGAGCCGCTTGTTCGTGGAGGTGGGACGTTATAGGGCGAACGTCGCTCGTAAGCCAACATGCCCAGAGGAACATCCCGTTAAGATTGTTAAAGCGTTTTAGACGCCAACTATTCAAATATCGACTCATCTTTATTGTTGACAGCTATTGCATACTTTATTCGGTTGGTTTGTAATTTTTTTTTCATTCTAATCTCCGGTGTCCAAGACGGATTTTCGTTTTTTAGTTTGATTGCTAACGAAAGAGTATCTAAAATCCATAGCATGGGGTTTGGGATACCCTACGGATGGGAAAATTTAGGAGTAGAAAATTACTTTCAGCAAGAAAGAAGAATTAATATTTTCCTACTAAAACAATTTTTTAAGTTTGCAATGATTTTAAAACATCGTGGTTGTCGAAGAAAACATTTATAAAATCGGTATTAAATTCACCAGTAAGGAATGAGACCCTGAATGTCATCAGCGGGAGTATCTTAACACATAAATGTCTTAATTTAATGTGTTAAAGATAATGTTTGAAAAACTCAAATGGTTTAATTATAATGTAGTTTTAATTTAATTTTAATATCAAGTTTTTATAAAAGTGAAACGTTTTTGAATGCAAAGACACGTAAAATGTAGTAGTAGTCTCGAGTAGTTAAGGTGTATCCTAATGTTTCTCAATAATCAAAATCAAAATTTTTTACTTGTGAACACCAAGCGTATCTCTTTTTTTACCCAAGAAAGCGTAAGATATTTTTGAGGGTCTTTGTTAGAAAAATGTTGCTGTGAGAAAATGTTTCATAATTTGTAAAACTTTCTCTCGGTATTCGTTATGGGCTATTCCGAATGTTCATAAATGTACTTTCGGAAGAAAACCTTTGGTTTCCGGATTTAACTAGGGATATATAAGATAAATCTTCTCGGATCGCATCTTTGCAAATATTTTTGTTGAATTCTGATCGAAACAAACACCAAAGAATTAAAACATTGAGGCTCTTTCAGCTACAAAGAGCTAACTCCAATGTAAAGCCGTAGATCTCGTTGTTGCCGCAATCTCCTCAACTCTGCCGAAACTATCGGATAATGATAGGTGACAATGTTACATGTTGGCACTGTTTTTTCAATGAGGCGAGAAGTTCTATGGCCACTCTGTTCCTTCGGACTCTACGGGCATGTCCCACCCTGAGCGGGAGTGCTAAAAAGAAGACTGAGGAAGATAAATTGCGGGCCGCAAAAAATCCAGTCAGACTTGTATTTGTTTGTCTCCGTTCCGCTGGAAAGCAATTAGAAATCACAGTGGGATGCTTGTATAAGGTGGGACGTGGGCCCCGCATTAGAACACCTTAATCTTCCCCGCTGGACCACCAATCAAGTTGCGAGGTGATACATTGGTCGCGAAAATTTGTATGCAAAGCATAGCATTCCACTCATGGCAATCAAACTGACTTCAACCCGCTAAGACGCGCGGAGACCCTTGCATAAACATTTCACAGGCACTCACTTTTCAACATTAATGGATGAAAGCACGTGTAGCTTCTCTTAAGGTTATCTTCTATGAGTACCCGAAATTTAAAGACACTGGTCATCTTTTTTTTCCGAGAGAAGCGATTTTTTTTTGTCCTGATTTTGAACTAAAAAAACTAGGAGCTGGAAACCGTTTGGCCACTTTTTGACCTTTCCAAGCATATAAATTTATAGTTGAGTTATACAATTATTTTATAGTATCATAACACAAACTTCATAATGAAATAATCCTAAATCATTCAATTCCATATTTCTTACGATCTTAGGGAGTAACAAAAAATTTATCTCATTAGATTGTTTAGGTACTTGCGAATTGCAAGTGTACTATTTATTCTTTTTAAAATTGATAAATTGTTATGGTTTACCTTCATGAAATTTGTTTACACTATCTACACTTTTATTTGGGGGGGGACTGTCTTCCGCGCATAAGAGGCACATCGCACACTCCCATGTAACAAACAGCGCCCGTCTTCCCGGGCTCAAAGAAGTCAGAACTCTTCAACTTGGTTAGATTAGGTTAGATGGTCCTAATACTCCACTGAGCATTAAGAACCCCTACCCAGTCTTGGCACTGAACTTAAATACAGTCTCCCCTTTTCGGCCGCTTTGGTAAAAAGTCTCCCTCTTAAGGCCTATTTAAACGGTTATTTTCATACTCTCAGTTTTTCAGGAAAATGGGTCAGCATGGTGCGTCACCCCCTCCCAGTCTTTGGAGATAAATCAAAATCAAAATTTTGAAAATTTCCAATCATCACTGTTAGTTCAAGCTTTTTAAAATGGCAAATTACGTATTTAATTGTCGTATAGTGTATATTGTATATGTATACATAGATGGGATTATCAAAAGTTTGTTAATGTGTAGTACTAGTTTTTCGATTCTGAACACACACCAGTCTTTTAATGTAATTTCATTCGACGTATTCATTCTTTCGTATGAGACTTTGATGTTAATATCCATGTGAGTATAAAAAAGCTAACAACTTTTCTGTCCACCTGTTGATTAAATCGAGTTTAATTTTAAAACCATTATTGAAGTGTGATTTTAAGCTCTTAAATGAGATCCCATTTAGACATTTTCGTATTTCACTAAATTTTATTTTTTACTAAAGAATAATAACCAACATTTTTCAAATGGTTACAATTGGAAATCTAGGATTCTGTATATAAACAGTAGTAGTTTTTAAAAAATCAGCTGTAATATGGACCATATTGTTATAATAAAAAAATGAAAGTTCGATTGTTGTAGAAAAAGTAAGCTAACGATAAGAATTAGAAGTTCCTTGTCATTTCATAACATAAATCAGGCTAAGCAAAATGCCCTCGTAGTTTACCACTTAAACACACATCTCAAACTGCGCTAAAGTATTCACCACAGTTTTCTCTGAATGAAAAATTCAGCGATTTCCAGTGAAATGAAATTTAATGCTCTAAAATGTTTTCCAGATATACCCGGTTACTCGCCGTCATCCCTGCCGCAGGAGCTGTCACCGCTCCGTATTACAAATCCGGAATTCGTCGCTGGAACTTGCTCCGCCACCATGTGTTGGTAAGTATCTTCGTATAAAAATATTGTTGTGGGAAGAATGGAAATGATATTCTTGAGATAGCGGGCTCGCAGTGGGTATTTGATTGGTTTTATCTGCCACGCATCTGCCGTTCTGCATTACCTGATATGGAATTCGAAACACACCGAATGGAGTCAAAATGTGGTACGGAATTGCTAAGTCCCTCTGAAAAAGTGGTACTCCTGATGGAAAATATTGATTTCAATGACAAAGCGTATGCCACAGGTGCCCGAAGATGCCGCAGGGGTTCATGCTTCCCGTGTTTCTGTGCGCTTTGACTTAGAATCGGGAATTGTTCGATATAGCATTTGTCTTATTCTCACGCCTTATAAAACCCTACTTTGAGAGGATTTGAGTACCATCTACTCGCGCTTATTTTTTAGCATTATTTATGATAAAAGTTATTTTATTTAAACTTATGTGTTTGAATGTGAACTTATAAACTCTAGGCTTTTTAAAGCGAACGAAAACTTTTATGTGGTAGTTTTACTTTTCTATATATTATTTCTAATTTTTTTTTAATTGGTAGTGTTTCTGTTTTATCTTAATTAGTGAATTTAGCCTACTAAGCTATTCATAGACTATGACCAAGGTAGAGGCATTACAGTAATTTTTACATTAAGCAAAAAAAAAAAAGAGACCGAGTATAAAGGCTCTTTATTACAAATTTTTAATATAGATTCCAATGAAAATAAAAATATAACTACGAGAAATTTTGCATAGTGTTTTTTTAAAAAGGAGTACTTGTAGTTTTTTTTTGTTGAGTTGAGTTTGAAAGTTATGCCCCTTGATTTAGGTGGGAAACTCGGCTTCAACACTATACTTCCCTATATAGTATAATTTTTTTTTTCGGTTTAGAGGGGTCAGCGATAGTCAGAATTTTTTCCAAGGCTCTTTAGTGCCAACATGATTCGAAGTCTAAAAAACAGTTCCTCATTTAGTGATTTTGGTGCTATAGACCACCTCAGTAGGTCCATTCTGGATACTCAACATATCGACAGCCACGTTGCAAAAGCCTTGTAAGAACATTTTTGGGCGAAAATAAGGTTTTGAGTTGTACTTGTTAAAGATGGCCTTGCGCACATCTCAGTGCCACCAAAATCGGCCAAAGACGCTTCAAAACTTCTCCATGACGATTTGTAATAAAATAACCTGTAAGTTTGGAACCTCCCAACCACCAAGCAAAACTCTGTAAGTTGGAGTGACGCTGAGGGGAAGCCGTGTCGTCCTCAGAAAAACGCGTAAAGCGTTATTTTAAAATGCTTATCATCAAACCATCGCCATGATTGCCAAAAACCAAACTTGCGATAGTTTGGGGTTTTTTTCGTCTCCTGAAAACTTTGAGGTTTTGCAGTTACAGTCTTTTGAAACGTGGCTGTCGATATAGGACATTAATTCAACAAGCGTTTCCTGTTCTCTACTTCTCCACAAACTGTTGGAGGAGTCAATCATGTTAAAGTGAAATAGAAGCCTACAGGACGTATCTTTTCCTGTTTGATTTTTTGATGAATACTTCCTAATTTTCCTCATTGTACACATACTAGATACGTGAAAGAATATTAGATGATTCCTGTATAAATAACATACACATTATGTTAAATTTAACTTCTATTACGCGGCTTTATTGACGCATACTTCTGTTTAGAACAGTTCTTAGACCCAAACCCTTAACAAGCCCACAAATATCTCTTTCTTGGAATGTCTGCTCCGCAATAAAACTTTAGGTGGGCCCCAAAGACTCGGCACCCCGAGAGCAAATGTGACATTTGAGACTTGAAAGAAAACGCCGTATATAGAACTTGAATGCGAGAGAAGTGGAAACATGCTATAAACCTTCCAGGGCTGTTCCCGCGACGTGGGCGACTCCCTTATTTCCCTTTGTCCTATTGAGAACCGCCCAGGTGGATGCGATGTCGTCTGTATTCGTATTCGAATGCTCAAATGAACCTCACTATGCTTGTTTGCACGCTGCTGTTCAAAGTGATATTATTCTTAGTTTAGAAAAAATCGGTAGCATTTCCGTGAAATTTACACTTTGGGTGGCAAATTATAATATTTTTTATTTTTGTATGTTAGTGATATTTTCTAGTATTTATGTCATCTACTGAACTGGTTTTTAGCTTTCGGTTGACTTATTGGTTTTTATCTCTCGAATTAATAGTTCATTTTTTTTAAATCTGGTTGATAAGATTTACACAAAAACAGTTTAATTAAATTGACTTTTTCTGGTGAAATAATTAGTAAATGCCTGTTGGAATTTATTTGTTTTAAGATAGTAAGAGTAATCGTATTGCAAAGCAAAATAACCCCAGCAGTAATAGTAAACGTTTTTCAGGTAATGAATTACACTGAAAGGTTCAACGAAGTAAATAAATAAATTTAGAAAAACACGAACTTTTCACACACAATTTTGGCAAAACTTAAAATGGATGCGTTTATCGTTGCTTTAAGATTTAGAAATTTTAACTATTTTTTTAATGTTTTTTCAATCATTGAGATGCTTGAAGCAACAGCGAGCTAACTACAATGTAAAGCTATAGAATTAGCTCTTTCTTGGTGCAAGCACCTCAACGGATTTGACATTATAGTTCTATCTGAGAGGGAGTTTTTGATAAAAAAAAAAGGATTTGTGTGGGTGTAATTTGTATGAAGTGGGACAAGAGGTTGTAGGAATCTCTTGATTGATTTGGAATTTGGGAATCTCCCCAATTTCAACAAGCAAACTCCTTCCGTCCTCAGAGCGGCAATAGTAAGAGTGGGGCAATAGACTCCCGCATACATTAGTCTCTCTGTTAAAAGAATCCCAGTCATTATTCCCGGTTCCTCGGCATTTCTTTCTTATCCCACAATATTTCACAACCGTCCAAACGCTCTATTCGAATAAAGCACGTAGTCAAACATGGAAGAAGGATGTTGATGGATTTCTTTTCAACTCCAGAACGTGTTCTTGACACTCTTATTAAGCCACACCGCCCCGAGGCTTAATCGCGGCTTTCATCCCGAGAGGAGCTTTTTGGAACTGGTTACATTTTATGATGAATACGGATCGATTCTCTTTCCGAGACTAATAGTCGGCAAGGATATGGCTACAGTGTTGGTGGAGGCCTCGTGGTAAGTTGAGTTGAGAGTTTTGTTTCGTCCATCATTTCCCCCTTATGCAAATGGTGGTTGCTGGAAGACCGATAGATAAAAACTTCAATTTATAACTAATGATGGATGGAGTATCTCTCTTTTGTTCAAACTTTTTATCCATTCGTTTTCCATTATGTGAAAGTTATGACTATTAGTTCAAAGTTAAAAGGTAATTTATTACTAGTAATGAGGGTAGAAGGAGAGCTATCTGCGGGGAATTTCTCGGTAAAGGCCAATTAATTGTTTATTTTCGGGGCTAACGATTAGTCAACGGACTAAACAAGGTTTTTAGTGTTATTTGTTTGGGGGCGATCTTCTTTGACGTCTATTTGGGTTTGAATAGAGAATTTTGCGTTAGTCCTGAAAAGGAATAAGTTGAATATTAAAACGGGTAATGGAGAGTCTTATTTCGAAACGAATCAAGATAGACCATTTACAATGTTAGACAAATAGAATATTAATATTACACTGATAATTTAATTTTTTGAAACATATTTTATATGAAATATCGATTCTGTGTCCCTGCAGGTTCAGTAAAGAGGTGTTCTTTCCGTATATAACATCCAAGGTTAGAACCTCGCGGTTTAAGAATGTTTGCTTCTTTCCAACAAGTTCTAGAAATATCTTAAGGCTTTAACATTGTAAATAGTCTGTTGTGACCCGCTTGTGTCTGTTTTTCGTATAGAGTGCGTCTTGGTTTGGCAGATGGATCATGCTGGAATTTGTTTGTAGGTATTTCAAAGCTTTGATTGCTTTGTGAATGAAAGTTCATTGAAAAGAAAATGTGAGTGAGAATTGGCTGTCCGTGGGAAGGTGAGTGGAAGGGAATGAGAAGCATAGAATGATAGAGAAAAATTAAGGAGAACATTTTCAGGACATTGTTCCAGTTGGGTTTGGCCTACCTATGCCAATGGCAGGACTGTAACTAGACTAACTTCGAGGGAGTGTTGGGGAAAATATGATCTTAAGACAAGAATTCTCCACCCACTCTTATTATGTTAGATGCATTTTTCTATGACGTAAAATTATAGAATTCGTACTAAATTGTAAAATTTTGGAGGTAACAAAAAGTTGTGTGTCCCAAAAATGTTTTTGAAATTTGACGCTTTAAGGAATAGTGTTTAACTATCTTTTGGAAAACTGGGACTTTTGGGTACCGAAGTCCGAATATCTCTTTTTTTGCAAGAATTTTCAACGATAAAGCCAGTTACATGAATAATATTTAAAATTTGTGTTGGATTTGAACCTGATATAGACCACCCTCCTTTGGATTCGGCAATGACTCATAGATCTCTAAACTGCTGCAAAACCCGACGGCATAAAGTTCAAAAGTTAATAGTTAGCCTCCCAAAACTCGAACGAGAAAAAGGAATATAATAACGCTTGACAGGGAGCGAGGAGAGAGCAAAAGAAAAATAGAAGGAGTGAATAGTACAATCGATTCCAGAAAAAGCTGTTGGTGGAATTCACAATGAAGCAAGGAGGCATTGCTTCCATGCTAACCTGTGAGCGGAATAATACATGGCAAAGAAGCCCCTCCAGTGTGCTTAGAGTCGGGGATCCAAGGGCTCGACAAGGATTAATCAAGTATTCTCGTGGCCTTGCGCTGCGCGGGGGCCACTTCAACTAAAATTAAAGCGGCAGGTTTCAGAGACGGGCTTTAATTACTTATTCAAACACAAAATCACTCGAAGATAAGTTTGCTTTGGGGCATTCCGTGAGATTGGGTGGGCCGCCTCGGTTTTTGCGGGGTTTGAAGGAGTTGGAGATGAAATATGGACATTTTTTGGAGGTTTAGGTCGGGAAATTGATGCTTTAGCAGGCGCTTTTGTTTGAATAGTGAAGTGTCTTGGGATTAATTTATTTCTGGGATAGGGATGGATATGCCGTGTGGAAAAGGAAGTTATGAGAAGGTGATATTCTGAATCTTCTAAGCATGGTGTTTTAAAATTATTTGAAACGTAGTTATAAGATACGGACGGTTTTCTTACTTAAAAAATGCGATTTAATTTATTGGAATAATATACAAGGTGTGGCTATTAGATAATGAGACTGATGCTCCTACAGAAGACCTAAGCATGTGACAAATTTGAACATTGGACAGCAGGCCCGTGCTGGGTACCTTCAGAGGGCGGTGGACAAAGAGTGAAAGGGCGCCGCCCAAATAATTATTTGTAAACCTAAAAACTTACTTTTCTTTTAAGATTGGCGACGTTTCACAAATTTGTTTTCTCAATAGAAAAAAAATTAAAGCAATACTGCTATTTGAGATAATTTGATTGTTTTTTATTTTTAATATTTGTTTTTTGTGAAAAACAGTATTTTTAATCATTCCGAGCCCCTTCGGATGATTACATCAAAAGAGGACTACTCCTTGTAAGTCAGAGAATATTCAAGAAATATCAGTTTATAATGTATTTAAAAAAATTCGAGGGGGGTCTGGGGGTCCTCCCCCAGAAAATTTTTGGAATTTTTACTCCTAAAAGTACTGTTTTGACACATTTTGAGACCTTTTGGGTTACACCCGGAGGAAAAAACAGCACAAATATTTGTCTAAATTTTAGGGGGATTAAACCCCTAAAACCCCATTGGATATGGCCCTGCGTTCGATACTCCTCTCTAATGACTAAGGACGGCCCTTAGTCAAGTAACTACCTGTTTAAATAACAGCACCCTAAAAAATTAACGCCCCGCCCTTTCAATTTCAACGTATTTCACTAAAGGCCCAAGAAAAAATCAGTGCTGTGCCCTTGTATTTTCTGGTCTGTGCATGAAGAGGGGCGTCTAAAAGACACCGCCCCGCCTTCGCAAATTCGAAGTATTAAACAAAGAGCAAAATCGCCATGAAAAATCACCGCAGTAAAATTAAAGCGGAACTTTTAAATTTCGCGGTCGCTTAAAAGGGCGCCCTGAAAACACCTCCTAGTTTTCTACTATCAAGGTATATATTAGTACTTTTTTTTTGCTTAGGGTTCCCCTAGTCGTGCAAAAAACACTACCTTGACTTAACACTCTCAAAGGTATTGCTGTTTTGATTAAAGGCCCCCACCTCTATTAAGTAGTAGCCTACAGTCGCAACACTCAAAGCCTTGTCAGTTTCGGAATAGGAGGGCGCCAAAATTTCCTGGCTGGAGGGCGCACCGGGATATGTCCCGGTGTCCCGGCGGCCCAGCACGGGCCTGTTGGACAGTTATTTAGTATGGAACTTTCTGTTTTAAATGCAGCAATTCCCGTGTTTGTAAATAAATTCGTCTGGCTGTAGTGTATGTTTATATAAAAGCATATTGTTCCTTTTTGCCGGGAAAAGGGTTAGTGCACAATAAGGTTACAGATTTTCGTTGAATTTTTCACGAAACTTCAAAAATTTCGCTACCGAAACTCATTTTTTAATATAGGACGCGTATGGAGTACATGGACACACATGTACTTGAATCATGTACATGAATGTTTGTGGGGTTTAAGTGTATTCAAGATGGCTGTCAAGGTATACAAAATGATTTACACCACTATACAATACAAGCCATTTCTCGTCAAAAAACGGTTGAAGTTAGTGAAAATGTTGGTAATTTGATTGATTCGATTAAACAGTTTTTATGTATTTGTGCAATTGCTGAAACTGTTTGAATAGACAAATAATGCGCAAGACAAATTTTGCATAGCAATTCAAACTCGAAAGTCTTGGGATCTCTCATAAAGATTTCGCACACTGCCTCATTCTGTAGTATTTGTCTAGATGTTTCTAGCCAAATACCACATCCCAGAGTTAAATCATCCACCTTTTTCACCTACCCTGGCCCCATGGGACTTTTATCTAATTACAAAGGTGAATTGTGAATCAAAAAACATTATTTCAGTGTGTTGAAAATGTGAAAGAAAATCCGGCAAAAGTTATAAAGGAGTTCACATACGTAAGGCTTCCAGATTTCTTCCAAACAACAGGATGGATGTATATTAAAGGCGATAACAATTAAATATAAATACATTAAAAATACTATGATTTACAGCAATAGTCTCGTTAGTTATAATCTCTTCTAGCCACACATTGTACTTGTACACACAAAAGAAAAAGTTCAGTCTAACACACTTTGTAGTTTTTACAAAACATACAGCTATTATTGATAATTATTTATTTAACTAAATTAAAGTTATTTTGTTTTGAAAAAGTTCTCTAATATTTTTCCTCTATTCCCAAATTAAAAAAAAATAAAATAAAATAAAAAATACATACATTTATCAGTCTTTACTAATCACGGTCGATAATAAAATATAAAATTTCGTTTAATAAAGTTTTTATCAATAAAATTTATTGAATTTGTTAAAGTTTAAAAGTTACATTTTAGTCACGTAAAGATTTATTTAAAATTCTATATGATGGAAAACCGTAAATTTCTTAACTAACTTTAAGGTTTTTTTTAATTTTAAACTTCATAAAGTGAACAAATTAAAGAAAACATACTAAAATTTCTAAGAGAACAACGATATCAACTAAAACTTTAAACAAGCATACAAAAAACATTGATAATTTGTTTTAAGTTCTCAACAAAAAACATCATTCTTGAAAATTATTTCGTTTAAAAGAAGTAAAGAGTAAGTGTTTTGAAATACCCAGTTTATAAAACAAAGATACGTTAAAGGTTGAAACATAAAAAAATAATATACTTCTAAGGATTCTGTGGGAAAAAAGCGACACAAGAAATAAAATTTGTCAAAAAATTCTTTTCAAACATATAGAAACATTTTTAAGAAAACTTTTACATAAGATGCTCTCTCTAGCTTTGCTTTGAAGCTCTAAGATTGCCTTTAAAATAAAGGAAGTGGTTTTTATTCAGATATATACCCCTAGGTTCAAGTGTACAGTATATATTCTTAGAAATAACTATGCGCTAACGTTTTAGAAAAAACAAAAAACAAAATTTTTAATATCCATAAGTAGTGTTTCAAATATTTTTCTACATGTTTTAGAACATGTAGAAACATGCATTTCTACATGCATTTAGCTCGGATTTTATAAATGAAATAAAATTTAACAAATGCTAATAGTAGAGATTTAGTGTATATTCTAGTAATAAGAAGGGAATTTTCTTCAGACATGAATAAAACATGTGTTAGATGGAGTTGAATGCTATATGATATCCAGAAACGTATAATTATGTTTAATTGTAATGCTATTTGAATGTATCTTTAATTTCTACAAGCATTTCAAACTAACACCTAAAACTTATTCTTACCTATGTATTAACATAGTTAAATTCTTTATTCGCGACTAAGAGATATAACATCAGTATTATTTTATTAAATTAACTCTTGACACTTATTTAAACTATACAATAGGGAATTCCAGTACTTATATATTACTTTAAAGGGTGACCCCATATATATGTTTTTTTAATGTTCAATTCGACTATTTTTAAATAGTAAGAAGGAGAAATTTAAGTTTTACGTAAAGAATTTAATACACAGTTTATGGGGAGATTTTCTTTGTTATTACGCATAAAATTTTAAAATGTATTATTAATGCAATACACGATCCATAAGAAATACTTAGTTGTTATAAATTATTTTCACAATAATATAAAAATAGACAATAAAATAAAGGAATCGATAGGAAAACTTCAAGATATCCTATCATTAATTAAAAGTAACGATATTACGTTTTTTCGGAGAAATATTCAAATGAAAGTATATTTAAAAAGAAAATAACATCAATATAAATATTATACCAATGCATTTTCAAGTTTTAATAATTTATTTTCTTTTAAAAACTTCGTAAAATGTTTTCCCAGAAAATACTGTTTTATAATGACTTTAGGATTAATAAAAGTACATATTTTTTTTTTTAAATTCCAAAAGTAAACTTTTAAATTGCTAACAGAGAAATACATTTTATTATTCAAAAGGGGCTTAAGAATAAAGAAACTCTAACTCTATGGGAGAAAATTTAAAGCCTCGTAAAATTTGCTAAATATAATTAATTGAAGATATCCCCAAAGAAAACAATCGCTTTCTTAACTTTTATGGTCATTGTTATTCCAAATGATAAAATTCGAAACCCCATAAAGGATTATTAAATGCTTTTGAAAATCCAGAACGCAAGCAATCGCAATCCCTCCATCCAAGATTTTAATCCAAAATATAGTTTTATCGACCTTTAATATAATTCCCTCATATCTCTCAATGTAAATATTCCCAATTTAAAAATCTAGTCTCCCGCTAATAGCAGCATTAGAGATACAAATCCTTTTTACCCTCATTCAATTTTCTTTCTTTTAAGTATTCCTCATTTGTCAGACTTTGGGAATATGACAGATTATGGCGTTCATTCGAGGAGGTAGGAATACGGAAAAATCCCCACGATAAGCTTTGAGAAGGGGCCGCTCGGAAAATAATGGAATTCTAAAGGACTTACTGTGATTCGATGAATGATTCCATATTGAAACGAGGAAAATAGATTGTATTTATTCTCCTGCCGGGGATACATAAATCCGAGAAGCAAAGGCTATTTTGTTACTCGAAACTATTTTCCGAATGGCGATGGCGTAGCTTTTGCAAATGGGGACATTTTTATTTGAGTTTTCGCCATTTTTCTGCCGGTTTATGTTTCCTTTTTTATCCGTGCGTGAAGGTATACAAAAATGATTACGGGCGTTTGAGTTTTGTTGTATCCGAGCCCCGTATTAAACGGCGAGGCGGAATATTATTCAGCGAATGTTGGCTGTTTTTTGGCTTGGGTATATGGCTGTCAGCAGTAACTTTGAATGGGAAATTCCTTAATGCCAGTTTCCCTTTAGGTTAACATCTAATGATAAGAATAAATCTGCTTTTGAAAAACTTATCTTTTAAAATGATGTTTCGAAGATATTAGATTAATAAAAAGACTTATACTTATTGCTGTAGTTGAAATAAGTTGTGTGATGTAAAAAGTAGTATTTAATTATATGTCTATCGGTGGATTTAAATTCTTGAAAAAAAATATTCTGTTGTGGCGTGGCTTACAATAGATTTTTTTAGTTACTTCCTTTTTTTCGTGAAAAATTCTTCCTGGCTTGGTTTTCTTATGTATTGAGCTGACTATTGGTTTTAATTTACAAAAGGGAGGAATGTAGACTGGAATAAGGGTTATTTCTATTTTTCAAAAATTTTATATGGGAAACATTTTAGGACTTTTAAAATATTTCCATCAGTGCAACTAAAAATTGAAGTTACGGTAAAAAATAATAAAGAAATTTAAAAAACTAAGATGCTTTGAAATTAAATTAAATTTTCTAAGCTAAGTATTTTATAAATAGACACAAAAATTATGAGTTTTAGAGTATGCATTTTTTGATTATTTTAAATAATTTATTACCGTTTCGTATTTCGTGCTTTTAATGTTTTCATGCCTCGAATTTAAACAAAATTAAATTATAAAAGTAATCCAGAGTTAGAAAATCATGAAAAATAAATTAACTTTGTATATAATTTGAATTACTTACATTTTAGTATGAAATAAGTTAAATAGATAAAGACATTATAAATTAAAATAAAACAAGCAAATTCCTTCTTTTATAAATTTGTCAGTAACAAAAAAATGTTTTAACAACAATACAAAATATTAGATTCATCTTCCGTTATGTGACAAACCCTAAATTTGTAATCAAAACACACATCCCTTTCGTCTTTATAAAAATACATATCTTTTCAAAAGTGTTTTGAAGACAGATCACTAAAGAAAGGAAATTTTCCAAACCGGTCTTCTTTTCCGTAGCTCATAAAATCACTTTCAAGATTTCAATTCTTATTTTTCTACACCATCCAGCATTCAGAGAAAGATCCTTTGATTTTATAATAGTTAAAACTCCTCCCAACAATAGATTAAGGAGAATATTTCGCAAGCGACAAACTTCGGTATATATGGGAATGAAAAGAATAGCTAAAAATTAAAAACGCCTGTTTGACACCTTTTCAATCACTCTCGCCGGAAAAAAGGGAGAACAAGTCCTTTTATGCCAAGGCTGAGAAGAGACGACGCTTTTTACCAGGGAAGAAATGCGGGTTTAATCTTTTTACAAAATGGCATCAATCAAAGTTTAAGGAAAATAACCATGAGAACAAATTGTAAAGTTAATCTTTCTATAATGGAAAGACAATGCGGTTTGATGGAGCATTACGATGACTTTTAGATAAAAGTTGTTTTGGGAAACCCAATGTGTAATTTGACTCAGTTGTTATCTTTTACTTTCCTGCGAAATGGTGGATGCAGTGAAGTAAACTATCCCGTAATTTTAGAACTTATAAATTGTTTTCGAGGAGTAGTAAAATAATAGTTTATTGGGTTGTTTGGAGTGACACCAGAGCTAAGTTTCTTGACTCAAGTGTTAGGTTACGGGTTCTGGAAAAGTGGTGTTGGACTTTCAACAAGTAGGAAAAGTTGAATAAAAGTACGATATGGTAGTTTATCTAAATTTTAAATTAAAGTAAATTTGAAACCCTTTTGTTTTTACACTGTGGATTTTGCTTAAGTAAAATATTTAAAATTGAATAAAAAGTATATCACATTAATTAATGTTTTTAAATAGTGATTTTTTTGTATTACATATGTTACTTTTAATATAAATAAACAACTTCTTTATATTATTATAAAAATTTAAAATTAATTAGATACTATTAACCCTACCAATCTCTCACCATCTACTTAGATTGCTCAAATATTAATAGTGAAATATGTACGTTTTAGGGCTAAAATATTGCATTTATAATAACGTAGTTTGTTAAAAAATAGAATAGCGGAATACGAAGGCCCTATTCAGTACAATATAAGTTTTTATTCATTAAGTTTAATTAAATTTTACTAAGCCTCGACTTTAAGCACTTTAATTACCCTCAATAAGGATTTATACAGAAATACTTTTATAATTAAATTAATAAATAGCGCAAAAGCAACTACTTTTATGCATCAAATAAACTGCTTTGTTAATGGAGTAATATTCACTATTGTACCAGTAGTAGTTGCACGAAAAGATTTTAATTTATTAAAATTTAACAATTTTTAATTAAATACGTTGAAATATTTTATGAAATAAAACAATTGTCGCCTATAATTAGGTATAATGCAAAATAGAAACATTATTTTTTCTTAAATAAAACTCTTCAGTAAATTAAAGAGGCTAGTGTGGTTAGTGGGAAGCTCATCTAACACTTTTTCCAAGTAAAATGGTAAAACATCTTGAGATCAAAGGAAACTCTTGGACTAAATTTAACCTTCACGTTAAAAGGGAATTACCACTCCGTATTTAAGTAAAATTGGCCTTTATGGAATATCATTCCGGTAAAAAGAAACGTTCTGGAGTAAATTTGCGTAGCGGAAATCGCTGAAACGGGTGGGCCTATGGTCGACACACACAAACTCATCTTCATTTCATTATGTCCCTCACAGTTATGGCTGTTGACCCTATCTGCCCAATCCGCTCGTCTAATCCAATCTGTTGTTTTGCCCTCCAGGAGGTGGAGTTTCACTTTCGGACCGGTCTCAGCCGTAGAGAGTTGGGACGAACTAGGAAGAACATCGATAACTTTGATTTAACAGTATTTACTTTGCATTTACTAGTATTTCTCTAAAATGCAAAGTTTATCTGATCTCCTGAGAGTATTTATTAATGCTCTCTTTCATTAGGGAACTTTTGACTACCATTGGTTCTAACCATTTTTTAGACCTACTGTATACTGAAAATTCAAAATAGGGCTCTTTTAGGTTGAATTCCGTTATCTGCCTCGTTAAATATAGTTAAGCTGTGCTGGTCTCCAAATATTCAAGATATCGCCAAATTATAATGGTTTTTTTAATACGTATATATTTAATATGTATGTTTTATTAGGTTGGTTTGCAATTTTTGGTGATATTTCTAACTTTTGGCAACCAAAGCAGCTTGGCGATATAGTATAACGAAGGCACACTAGATAAATTCTATTCAATGTGTGCCTCAACCACGATTTTTCTCCTGCATTATTGACCCGTGTGAAAGGGAATGCCTTCTTATTGCCACCCCTTCCTGCTTCAGGATTGCCAGTGTGCTCCATCTATGCATCCTTCGTCCATGGTCTTCCGCGACCACAGGCTAGCGAGTTATTAACCTTCACCGCGTGCTCCATTGTTCTAAGGCAAGCCAAATAAAAGCGGACTGCTCCGTACGAGCAGCAGATTTCGAAGATGAATGTGGTCGGTGAGTTAATAACCTTTAATGTGGGATCGAGGTGTGCATTGTTCGCGGCCAATTAAAGGCAAGTGTTGGATCAATCTGCGGAAATCTGCCTAACCTTCGAATCACGTTTCGGGGGAAAAGGTATCGCCTTGAAAAACCTCAGGGAACTGACTCAACGGTTGAAATTGCTGGCTGTTAAAAAATACATTGTTCATTGTAAAGTTCAGAATGGAAGATTGGAGAAAGGGTGGGATCTTCGAGGTTTTTTTGGGAGGGGCGATTTCCCCTTATTATCTTACTATTATTGAGAATTGAAAGTTAACCTGATACCAAAAAAATATACGCATTTTTTTTATTGCGGTTGGCAGTAATTGTATGCGTTATAGATATATTAATATAATATCTCTAAAACGAACGTTTATTAAACTTAAGTTATCAGAAACTATGTTTTATGTTTTACTACAGAATTCTCATTCGATGAGTTAATTTATAAACTTATAGTGATCTCCTAAACAATGAATATTTAAGTTGGTTTATGATATTTTTAACATTTTCTAACTTTAAAAAATCTGAGCTTAGTCTTTTTCTTTAGTTATTGAATAAAAACTCAATGTTAACCAAGTGTATAATGACCTATTATTTAAAATTAAGTATATTTTTATCCCTTCTGGTGCCTTCTTAAACACGAATAAAGGCATAAGGTAAACATGATTTATTTTTATAAATTCTGTACTTCAATGCAATGATGTACTTTACAGTAATTCCTCTTTCACTAAAAGTACATGACATAAAATATGTTACGTAAACGTACTTATAGTAGCATCAAAATATTTACTATACTTCTATTTTCAGTATTTTTTGTACATTTATTTTAAATGTCCATAATTAGTTAAAACCGATAATAAATCATCTAACTATCATCTACTAACTAAATCATCCATCTTATATAATAATAAATCATGACGTTTATATACATTAACATTTTTTTTTCTATTTTAGATGTCACTTAAAGGTACAACGCATAATCTTTTACGTAACTTAAGTTTCATTAAAATCAACATCTTTTTAAATATGTAGGTTGTAGGTATAGGGAAAGCATCTTAAAGCATTCTATCCAGCCTTGCTTTTAAAAATTATGTAATAAAGCATTAAATGAGTGGGTGGAATAATATTTCATCAGTCCAGGTTATATTACGCGGTAGATGGATGGGGAAGACAAAAAATGAACTACAGTTTTAAAAAAATCAATAGCGAATTTCGCCCTTGCATTCTTATTAGTAATATTTGTTAGATAGACGGAGAAAAATGTGCGTGGGTCGTCAGTAAGAAATATATTTGATAAAAGAAAAAATAATTTTCTTTTGGCTACTGGGGTTCTTTTTAAGCATTTTCTGGAAATGAAAAAGAAAAACCTTATAGCTATTTATATTTATTTTCAATCTCTCTCTCTATTTTCTTTTTAAAGGGACAAATAGAATACTTCAGAAACTATTTTTAAACATTCCGTTTGTGCCTTTAAAATTAAGAAACTGCCATTACTCTCACAAGAGGAATTTTTCGAACATCCTTTAATAATAAAATATAAATTTCTACCAAAAAAGTGCTCGAAGAAAAAACCACTCAGCAGTTGAGAAAAAATGCGCCCCAAACCTTTATAAAGGTAATGACATTATCCGAGAGCATCTTGATTCATTTCTAAGGTTAGTTTGGAACCCAAAAGAGTAAATTACTAATCGATTTTTGCTCATCCCAAGTTCTTTGTTTTGTATTTAAACCTCAGGATTAGCCTCACCATGAATAAATAAGTCCAGCTGTTTTAAAAGACGCGACAACGAAAAAAACTGTCACAATAAATTACCTAGACTTGACTTTAATAAGTTTCTTGCATTGCCTTTTTCAGAAAGCAGATTCGAAATAAGATATATTCGAGGTTTGTTTGAAAGATGACTGAAGTAAATGGTAATTATAATGTGGTTTCTGTGAGTGTGGTGTGAGTGAAATGGACTCGGATAGATCTAAAGATTTAAAGAGCGACCGAGTGGGTTCCCTTCAATTTATTTTGCTGAATATGTAAATGAGTGAGGAATGTTAGTATAGAAATAATAATTGGGAACTAAGTATATTGGCTTGGTTTAAGTCATCTATGTTTCGTTTCTTTGATGATATTTTATGACACAAATGTTCTATGCTTTCCATATTTATGAGACAAAAATACTTTATAAACAGTAAAATTTCGTGTAAGATATTTTAGTATTTTAGTATTATTTTTTTTATTTAGTACGATTTCAGTCCGTTAAGATTTATATTCTGAGGTACAATACATGTGTATTTTAAACTTAAAAGAGCAAGTGAACAGTTAAAATCTTGTTTATTCAAAAATAAATCAAAATTCATCGGACATTCTGCTGAGTGAAAGCATTTAAAGAGAGCGCAAGAAAATTGGCATTCCACTCGACTAAAAGGTAAAGAAGCAGTTCAATTCCAGGAATTGAGTTTGTTTAGCCAGTAATAATTTTCCGATAGAAACGTGTCGGAGATTTATTTTCCTGCGGAACACCGAAAGCATACGAAAGTGAGCTCCTTTACACCACAGTTGCTTTTGATAAACCTAATGGAGTGGAGAAGAACTGAAAGGTCAGCTTAAGGGGAGAGAATGTGACTTTTCTTACTTTTGAATTTCTCGCACACATTGGTGAACGTTGATGTATCATTAAAGGATAAACGCCGCCGATATCAGGAGTAAGGAAAATGTAACAAATCTTTTACGATTCAAGCAGTTTTAGTTAAGCTTTTTTATTTCTTACTTTAATGGTTTAGTGTTCGTATTTTTTCTGGAAGGTTTTGAGAATTTTAAAGATTTTTAAGAAAATGACGGAAAGAACGAGGAACGAATGGGAGAGGGGGGGAAATAGACGGAAATTAAGAATGAAAGAGGACGGATAGGTTTGGAGAAGAAGAAAAAGATAAAGGATCAGAAAAAATTAGAGAGAAAGAAAGAGAAAATTTAAGAGAACGAAGAGGAGGGGAAGTGAAAGAATTAGGAGGAAATAATATAGAAAAAATGAGAGAAAAGGGTAAGATTTATTTGAACGAAAGAAAAAGAGGGAGGAAAGTTATAGAGAAAGAAAGAGGAGTACGAGATTGGAAGGGAAGAAAAAGAGAAAGAAAGAGAGAGGGAATGAAGAAAGGGAAGGAAAAATTAGAAGGAAATGAAGAGTGGAAGAAAGAAGAAGGGGGAATTAGAAGGAAAGAAAAGAAAGAGATAGAGGGGGGAACATTTTTGGGTAGAAACGATAAGAAAGAGAGAAAGATGGGAAGAGTTAGAAGGAAAAGGAGATGGAGAAAGAAATAGAGAAAGTAAGGGAATAATGAGAAAAAGAAGAGAGAAGAATGAGCATGAACGATAAGATTTGTAAGGAAGGAAAAATACAAAAGAAAAGGGAGAGGGTGAGAGAGGAGGAAATATATGAAGAGAGAGAAGAGAGGAAAAATAAGAGGGAAAAAAATGCCTTCGAAGGAATGAAAAAGAAAGAATAGGCCGTTCCGGTACTAATCAAGCAAAGCCGCCATGTAAGTAGTAGCATCCCTTCTCCTCCGCATCCCCCGCCCCTTCTGCTGTCGGACGCAACAAGAGCGGGAGAGCGCGCTTCGGCCGCCAGATGGCGCCCCTCGGAGGGATCGTTCGCCCCGCGGCCGGCGGCCTGCCACTCGTCCTGTTGGAGCAACAGGAATCGGTCGGCCCTCTCGCCTCTCTCCTGTGCAGCCGCCTCCCGCAGGTGGAATCGGCGGACGTCGCTCTAGCTTCCGACGGAAGCCGAGGTGAGTCGCTCGCTCGCTCTTCTTTCGAGAGGGAAGAGAGAAAGTTAGGAAGGAGATGGAAGTCGGCGAAATGGGTTCAAAACGGAGGAGCGTCTTTTTTTCATTTTGGACACTTTATATTGCTTTGTTCAAAATTAAGATGAGAGACGGGTTGAAGTTGTTCGTTATGGACTTTTCTAACAGTTTCTCCCCTTTTTGGTATAGTGTCTCTCCTACATCTTCATCCCTTTGGAAAAAATACAAAAACGTCAGATGTATTATGTAAAACCTATTACAACACAAATGAAAATTACCAAAATCAATTTTTTCCTTTTTTAAAAAAAAATATTTTTTTCGTGAAAAATGTTGACGGATATAAAAATGTCAACTAAGTAAAGACTTTCTTCTTGAAAGAATGGAGTAATAACTATATCACATACATTTAAACTTGCGTTCAAAAATAAATAATTGAAAAACAAAATTTCCCTCAACCTTGAAATTTTCTGCTTTATATAAAAACTGGCGCATATTTACATGGAAGACTCGTGAACCTGTTTGTAATGGACGAGTTCCTCCCGTTTTGAACACGTTTTACTGTTGAAAAAATACTCATCCGTGAATGCATGAAAATCATATGTCTTTATGGTTGACCACACATGAAAAGTACCCGAGTTTATTCCAGACTAAATTGTGCGTTTCCCACTAAATATAACTTAGAAAAGTTTCACGTTAAGTCCCAAATATATAAATTCCAAATTTGATATTTCTTATAAAACTTGGCATTTTATTCATGTTGTCATTTTCTTTTACAGACTAATACAAAAGGTCTACTCATTTTCTTCAAAAATATAATACTAAGCTTGGTGAATTTTTATTCAGATTTAGATAGTGTAGTTTTTTAGCTCAGAATTCTACGCTTCAAACACATGCTCTCACTTCGGCCCACAGTTTAAAAAATATTATGATGAATACTATTTTTTATCATTATTAATTCAAATTTTCTTACTTAATACTTAAAACAAATATATGTCTTTTAATGAAAAAGATAGTTCAAATAAAAACACACTAAAAAAAAATTAGGCCTTCGTCCGAATTAAAAAAAAATATATTAGATCTTTTCCTTATAATTCAGATTTCCCATTCCCATTCATATAATTCAGAATTCCCATTTTAATTTTTATAGTTAGCAATATTTATTCTTTGCTTATTCTATAGCTTTTGGTAACTTAGTCGACCCAAATCGCTGGATAAATACAGTTTTTTCTCGATACTTTAAAGTTTAAAGTCAACATAAAAATGAAGTAGAATATTATATAGGATATTTAATTGATTTAATGCAAGAGTATTACATTTATTTTAGTTACAATATATTATTTGAATTTTTCCCTCTGTCACAACGGCTTATCCTACTCGAAAGTGATTAGAATTTGTCCCACGTCCCCATCGGCGCGTCAAAATTATACGGTAGCGTGTCAAGCTCTTCGATAAAAATTTGTCATCGATTCAAATCTCAACCTTGAAGTGGTCTCATGTAATTCAATTGGACCCCACACTTGCCTCTTCGAAACGGTCCTTCACCCTCGATTCTGTCTCGCCGCTCACTGCATTCTATAGAATATACCCCTTCGCTTACCGTCATCCACAGCGATGACATGCCTGTCGCCGTGTTCAAGTAATTGGCGTCGCTTATTATATCCTAATAAGAAGCGACGTTACAGTCAGATTCAGGAGACGGCCCATTTTAATATGTTATCGGATTTGCTGACACTAAAAAAAGACGCGCTCCGTTCTACCAGAGTTTTGATGTTAATCAGGCCTGCCCTGTCATGGTCAGTCGTTTGAGAGGTTTCCTATAATGAAAAACTCGGTTTCCTGTAATGAAAAACTTTGAGTGATTGGTAATCGCTTTGGAATTGGAGATCCGTGGAAGCGGGAACTTGAATTCTGCTGACGCAGAAGCAATGTGCGATTTATGTGGAAACGGACGACACGTCTGGATTAATATAGTCCGTCTTGTTTCCGGTCTCTTTATGTTTATCAATGAGATTGACAGATTGCAGGAGGATATTAGAGGATTTGTTTTCATTACTGGACATTCCATGTCTCAATCGAGTGGAACATGGACTCTAGACCTTCCAGATGTTTAGAGCTATGTTGAAAAAATTTCTTCGGTGATTGACATCTCTTGTATTTTCTACTTTTCGACCACTTGATCTATAAGAATTTTTACTTGAATTAAACTAATGAATTTTATTTAACAGGGATGAGAATTCCGAAATACAAATTTTCTATCACATGCTAATACCCCCTCGCCTCAATTTTTTGTATTTCTATTTTTCCAACCATATTTCTTACATGAGAAGTTCAGTTCTCTCAGATCGTTAGGGAATATAGGGAATCAAGGAAGGAATTATAGTTACATTTTTTTTCTACTTTACGTATTAATGTAAGTTTAAAGTAAATTTTAACATTTACTTAAAGTTGTAAAAAATGTGTTTATATTTGAATTCCATTCTAAGAGTAAACTTATCCTTCCAATGTACTGTATTAATTTAAATGTAGTATACATTAATTCCGGTGTAAAGCGCGCACTTTTCTTTAAATGATATAGCATCAAGATTTAAGGATTCAGTTAAACCACGCTCATATTAAATACATAAATACAGATTTACTTAATATTAAAAAATATCCTAGTTTAAATTTATAAGTATACGCGTTATCGTTATAATATGCCGATGCGCGTTAACTCCGCGTGTCGAGCGGAATATTTTTTATGTAAAACAAATGCGTTTCTTTTTATTATTACTTATTCGTTAATTGGTGCTTAATTTTATCCAAATTCTTTCAATTAAAAATATTTATAAAATTTCATGCAAAATACTAAAATGATAAACGTGTTTCTTTCTGAGTTTTTCCTGTAGTAATTTAACTTAATTTTTCCCACTTAAATTTCCAATAAATTTTAGTTTTACATTTCTATAGTATATTATTTTTTCATACATGCTAGACATAACAAAAACTCAATCCATTATTTAAACTGTACCTACTACATTCAAAACTATTTTCCCATTCTCAAGCTTCCGTTTTAAATCCATTTCATACCCGAAACAATCCATATCTAACACGGAGAGTTCGTTGTAATTAAAATACTTTGGGCTCTTGACCATTCCTTGGCGGATCGACTCCGAGCGTCGTGATCCCTTAAAAATCCGTCCTCCTCAGCGCCTAATTAGCACATTACCCAGATCAAAGTCGGCAGGATTAAAGTTGATCCTTCAAAGGGCCTGCTGCACTCATTATCGCTAACAAAGGCCCGAGTGTTGGGAAATCGGATTCGATTGGAAGTCGGGCATTTTTCGAATCGCGCGCCCCCGATCAATTGGAAGGAGTTGGGAAACAATTTCGGGAGTTGGAGTCGTTGGGGAACTTTTAAAGGGAGAATTGTCTTGAGGAGTTTTTCTACCCAATGTTTGTGGGGTAACGGGTAGCCGTAACGGGGCTATTGGACTGAATTGGAGTAGGTTAGAAACCGAGGGGTACAAGTGACATGTGAGGTAACAAATTTTAGGAATTTTACTTTTTCAGAAGTATTACTTTTTCTTGGCGTCCAAAAGTAGTTTAGTAGCATTGATAAACTGAAGTACAAAATATCAAACCTTCCAGAGATTAATTATATTTTCAGTATTTACCACCCGGACTTTATCCTCAAAGCACTATAAACATTTTAATCATTGTCATTTTTACACCTTGTCCCTTTTCAACTACTCATTTTATTTTAACTAAGGAAATTTTGTGCAAATATTTCTTGAATGTTTCGTATCTCTATTATATTAATTTAGCTATTTTGTAAAGATTCTATCTTAATAATAAATGTTGTTAAGTATCACTCATTCATTCTGTTTTATGATGTGAATGAATGCAATAACATTTTGACATTAAAATATTATCCAGTTTATTGTATTTATATTAAGATGACTGATTTTGTGCGAATTAAAATGGTTTCCATTAAAATTAAACACATATAAACTATATTATATAGCAATAATTCTAAAGTGTTGGGGATCATAAAATTGGTTAATATTGTTCTATATCACTGATATTGGATAATTTCCTAGATCCTGGGTTTTACATATATGTATATAATCATTTCATCGACGCTAATCTGACCCTTTTAACAATTTTAAGTATGAACCTTACCTAAGGTTCATAAACCGGACGTTCCTTTCAGACCAATTGTATCTAACATAGGAACTGCATCTTATAAATTGGCCAAACATTTGGTTTCAATATTTTCTCCTTTGATATCTAATAATTTATATACGACCAAAAACTCTTTTGAGTTTGTATCAAAAATAAGAGAATTATGTCCTATAAATTGCACTATGGTCTCTTTTGACGTAAAGTCCTTATTTACGAATATTCCGGTAAAGGGTGCTTTGGATTGTCTAAATTTTTGATTGAAGGAATTTCACTTTTTTCAGTTTGAAATTGATGATCTTTTACATCTCACTCGGTCTTGTCTTGAACAAAACACTTTTTGTTTTAATGGTGCATTTTATAAAATGTCTGATGGCTTAGCTATGGGTAACCCCCTAAGTCCCTTATTGAGTGATCTTTATATGCATTATTTTGAACTTAAACTTTTTGAATTATGTAAATTTCCTTTTTATACTCGATATGTCGATGATTGTTTTGTTCTTTTGGATTCTAACCATGATGTTGATTTGGTACTTTCTACTTTAAATTCTATCGATCCTCATATTCAGTTTACTTACGAGGTTGATCATGAACAAGGTTTGCCATTTTTGGACGTGTTTGTTACACGTACTGACGCTGAATTTCTAACCACTGTAGTATATCGAAAACCCTTTGCTGTGTCTCTCCCACCTCATTCCAGATCAAAACACCCTTACGGTCAAAAAATTGCTGCTTTTAAATCTCTAGTATTCCGAGCTGTTAATATTTGTTCAAATCAAATCCTACTTAATTCTGAAATCAACCACATTAAAGCTGTTGCAATAGATAGAGGTTTTTGTCATACCCTTATTGACCAAATTTTACGTAAGATTTTAAAGAACAACCTTAATGCTAAAACCAAATTTACTGTAAGTAACTTAATTGTTTTGCCCTTTTACATCGAAGTAAGTTCCCGTATTTCTAATGTTCTAAAAACGTTTGGTTTTAATACCATTTTTTCACCCCACAACAAAATTATGTTTTCAAGACTTAAAGATCCTATTGAAACTCTCAACAAATCTGGTATTTACAGAATTTTTTGTGACTGTGGTTTATCTTATATAGGTCAAACAAAGCGCGCTTTAAAATTTAGGATCAGAGAGCACGAGGCTTATGTCAGAAAGCAGGAACTTGATAAATCTTCAATAGCTAAACATGTTTGGGACCTAAATCACAACTTTAAATTTTCATCTGCCACTATAATAAAAAACATTAATGCACCTAGTGATTTGGATTTTTATGAATCTTTTTATATCAACAAATTTTCTGATGTTCTCGTCAACGATTTAAGTAGTGTTCCTTATTTCTCACCCATTTGGTTACCTATGATTGATTTTGTTGTAATTTAACCATTAGGTTTAGTATTTTCACTTTCAACTGCAACAGTTTTTGTTGTATGTTCACTTCAACTGTAACCTTTTTCCTTCCCTGCATATATACTGATTCATTGCTGATGATTGTTCTTTTTAGCACTGACGAAGGGGGTCCTGTGACCCCCGAAACAATTGTATGCTGTTTATTCTTTTAAAATTGTGCAAATAAAAACGTTGATTTCAATTAGTTCATGAACCTGTTCCTTAAGTTTATAGCTAATAAATCTCTTTATAAATAATTAATTTTAAAGTATCCAATATTACTTGATTATACCAATAACAAGCGTAGCTATGCAATTGAATGTATCATAACCGTTTCCTCTCGAAAATGTAATTACCCGGTATGAATTTGAAAGGAGCGCTGTTCACTGAACTTGTTTAGGTCTCATTAATTAAGATCGGATGTTTTGAGTTTGAGGAGATTTAAGGCGTGTGAATAATGTTAAATTATTGATATATTCCGTGGCTTTCTCCAATTTATTTGGATCGCGACTGTGTCGGAATTATTAATTTAAATAAATGTGAGTTTTTAACTTTTGTGGAGTGATACAGTTTTATCAAACATACTTTTTCAGTATAATCTCAACTGTCAATCACTCAAGTGTCACACTGTTCTTATACATTAAAATTTATGCTGAATCAGTGTCGATATTAATATTAATAGTATTAATAGATATTAATAGTATTAAGCGATAGATTGTCTGGTAAAGTGCTTCGATCTCTTTCTAAAAATAAGAACTAAAAAGTATAATTTTCTTTGCTTTGCATTTTTTATGTTCATACCTCATTTAAATATTTACAGTAACAAAATCGCTTTAGTTACTATGCGAGTTCACACTTTTTTTAAAAGCAGCTTATATTCAAGAAAATTCGCTTATTTTCAAAAGAGAAAACTAATTCAAACTATAATGTTAAAGAAAATGTTACAAAACAAGTAATTGCATTGGTTTTTAAAGAAAATTACAGTTAAAATATACTCACAAAAGGTATATACAGGGTGTTTCAAAAGTCCGTTTCACGGCTTTTATTTGGAACCAACGTCTCCTAGGGTCCTGGAAGTAAGGTCTACCCCTAGGTAAGTGACCCTGGAGAATCCATTGAGAGGACTTACAGCGCCCCGAGCGGCGAAATAAAAAAGTTAAAAAAATTATTTAAGGAACTAAAGGAGATAGAGCAAACACCTAAGTGAGAGTATTGTTGCCACTGTTATAAGTAACTCACTGAAAAAAATTTCATGAAAATATTGTGAATATTCACGGAGATATTAGCATGTGAAAATAGCCGGTTTTTAGAACCCAAAACCGGAAAAGTTCGCAAATCTGCAAGTTTTTTAAATTTTTTGATTAAAATTTTACTTCATCTAACTAAAAAGATACAAAACTACATAAAAACTCTGAAAAACTTGCAAATATGCGAACTTTTCCTCTTCCATGACGTTGGTTCCAAATAAAAGCCGTGAAACGGACTTTTGAAACACCCTGTATATATAATAAATACATTATCAAGAATTAATAATTTCTTCTATACAGTTTCTATACTCTTCCTAAAAATATATGTTTACACGTCTTCGAAAAAAACTAAAAAAAGGTTTTACAGGCAGAACTTGGTGACTGAAACGACATCAAAAAGAATATGTATTGCCAAGGGACCCATAGTTTTCAAAACATTCAGTTTTCACTATCGAATATAAACTTCTACTATTATCTTTAATGATGCATATTTTACGTGAATATAACTAATAACACCCCACTCACTTGATACTAAACTTCCCTAAGTGTTCCATTTAACTTTTCCGTGGGTTCCTTTTCATGCTTGGCCAGACGTTCCCTGCGCCCAACTTCCCATCCGAACCCCCGAACAATCCTTATTACATCCGATCCCCTTCTTCCTTTTCCCGGAGCCTGCATGCGTTCCCACGATTTACAGGGGCGATGGTTATTTAAGATTTAAATGGGATTCCGCTCGTGGTTTCTTGTCAGGCTGTCATTTTTCTCTTTGCTTTTGACTCCTGTTTGCGGAGAGTTTTGTTCATTGTCTTGACGTTGCTTTTGTCGGTTTATGTGCGGTCTCGTGTTATAATGTAAGGAATGCTCACAATCGATAATATTAGGTGCCGGGCATAGAGTATAGGTATTTATTGAATTTAATATCTAGAGTTTTCAGTAATTAGGTACTTGATTTAAAATACTTGAGTATTAAACCGTTTAATCTAACATATTAAAACATCGTTTTTAAGTATTCAATGCGCATAAATACCTATACGATTACTAAAAAATATCAGTTTTTCATGGATGATACAGATACTCACTATAAGTTTCAAAAAATGCATTAAAAGACACTGTGTCCCATATTCTGGAAATCTAAGGAACTAAACTAAGAAAAGAAAAGGGTAAACTTATTTTTGTTAAATAACAATAATTATTTTAAATTGAATATTTAATCATGGTCGTTAAAAATAAATTAATTTGAATTTTTAGTTAGTTTCCGGTCCTAAATGTCATATTTTTCAGAATTAGGACTACAAAAAACAATGTATTAATTGGAATTTTAAATACAATATTAAAACTGTAGTTTTTCCTTTATAGTCAACGGTATGTAGTAAAATCAACTTTACACACGATTTTTTTTCTAGCGTGTATCGTCGTGTTATCAACATCTCAACCGGTTATTTCTTTTCAAGTGGATGTAATAAGTTATTTTTGATAACATGAACAAACTCTCCAAATAAGATAATTTATCCATCTGTAACAGTGGTTCTTCAACCCTTCTCAGAATCCAACACTTACATATTTACGAGATTTAATACAATAAAAACCTCTGTTTAAGGTTTTAAACTGTTATAAAGTTATAGGTTATAAAGATTTAACAATACTGACACTCGTTCACTATTCTTATGTCTAAAGGGAAATTTTAATATTTTTACCCTTACCATCTTTCTAACTTCTGTGAAATCCAAACTACCAGTGGTACCCCTTTACATTTGGAAGACAATTACCTTCTATTAAAAATATTGCACATACAGAAGGGGCCACATACCTTTTAATAGTCGAAAAAAGTACAAAAAGACGCTGAAAAAAAATATTTTTACACAATTTTTTTCTGTAGTATTTAAATGAGTACATTTTAATTTTTAAGCGAAAAAATTAGTTTTTTTAAGTTTAAAATTTTATTTTAGACTCTAAACTTAATATAGGTTTCCCATGCTTTATTGATTTAAACAAAACTATGCATCTTTGTTCAGAAAAATGTGTGAAAATACTAATTATTTTTTTCAAAAAGCTGCTCGCTGTGAAAAATGGTTCTAAAAATTACTAAGAACCATAAACTATATCTTAAAAAAATCAATTTTCTTTGTTGATTAATTTTCAACAAAAGAATTTCCAATTAATTACACATATCACAAAAAGTCTTGTTCGAAATATCAATAAGCAAAAAATATTAACACTTGAAAGATGCACGTCTTTTTTCCATTTTCGAAGTTTGTAAGATATGTGACCCCTTAGCACTGAAGCCTTCTATTTCAGAAATCGACACTGACCATGTTCCGAACAGCGAGAAAAGTCCCCCACAGGACAGAGTCTGTCCAGCAGCTTGAAAAAACAGATTTTCTGCGCTTTCCAAGTCGTGATGTGATAGAAATATTGGCTTCGGGTTTCCCAGTCCAACTCATGGTCCAACTGGAACTCCATGTTGTCGTTGGACGGCTGCCAGCATCACAATGGGTACCGAACGCTTTTTATTATTTCGAATCAAAAGGGTGTCCTATCTCGGGGAGTTCCGGAGGGGGACTGCTGCAGGTACCAGAAATCGCTCTTATCACTCCAGCGAATGGATGAGGGAATTTGCAGAGATCCCCTAAACGACCCTAGAATTCTTTTATTCGGCTCGACTATTTCAGATTATGAAATTGTTTTGCTAAAAAATACACATAATTCACTTATATAATGTCAACTGTAGCCTTGTATCCTGTCCATAACTTTCAAACGCCTATAGCTGTAAAAAAAGAAGTCAAATTCAAAGTTGTAGAGTGGCATCGATTGAGTACAAAAAGACACTCTGTACGCATGCATAGCAAAGAACAAAATGCGAAAAACTCAAGGTTTTTTTAAGATTTCACTTCTTTGCAAACAATAGATATTCTATATTTTGACTAAAAGGAGTAAAAGTACTCCGTACCCACGAAATTTCAATACAACAATCCAAAAAATATTCATTAGCTGGTGCTACTACGTTGTTCTGGGTATTATTCAACAATATAATGGTGGAATTGATATAAAGATTACATCCTTTGCAACAGAAATAAATACATCCTTTTAAAACACGTTTCGTTAGTTGAAGTGTTATTCGGAAATAAACAATTTATCGTTTTACGCATTTCGCAAAGTTATTGGTTATTACGTTTCTTGAAATCCTGTCCATAAATATATGCATCTAATAATTTCCCTTTAAAGGAAATAATCCTTCCATTTTCTCATTTTATATTCCAAGAGAATAATTAATTAAATATCACATCTAAGAACATGTAGTGTCTTACTTCTGAACATAGAAATAGTAAAACATAGAAATGGTTAAAACTTTAAGATCACATTTTACATGATTTCCAGTTTTGTCTCACAAATATTCCAAGATCCAATAATCATAACAAGATTTCAATTTTTGGAGAAACCTTCTATGCCCACAGCAAACGTTTCTCTATCCAGTAAATAATTCAGACCATTCATAGAAATAACCCCTGTATGCATCGAATTTCTCACCGAAAACAAATTTCCGTCTGAATAAAAACCAAGGCAACACAAGCCGCCATTACGTGTTCCCAATCCGATCATTCTTCACCAACCTCTGCAACAGCTAACAAGTATCAGCGACAATTTCGTCTTTACTATCAACCCTTAGCTCTAGTCGGACGGAGAACAAATAAATAGCGCTGCTTTGTTAAATTTCGTTCCGTATCAAACTATTCTATTTTCCGTGAGCGGGCATTTTTAGCGTGCTCATGACACCAAAAACGTTCTTGGAAGCTTCTCTTATCGTAAAATATGAATAATGTTTTTGTCGGAGCCAACTCCCGGGGGAGTACTACTCGCTTGCCTACTTCATAACGCGGAAAATCCACCGAAGTAATAGGTTGAGAAGACGTGCTGTGTTATAAATATAACAATTCTGTTTGGAAGGTAAACACTGGATGAGCCGCCGTTTATTGAAAACTTGGAAATCTATAGTGCTGGGGGGTTTTGGAGAGGTTTAGGCTACTTTTTGTGGAACTAATGCATATGAAATGATCTCTGAGAGAAGGGGTCTGTTTCATTATGGATGTCTCTCACTACTATGGTTTATTTGTAATGATTATATCTCGACGTTTTTATGTAGTTAGAGTTCGTAGATTAAATTCGTCATCGCAGAAACAAACTCTTCAAATGCTTGATTAAAAACATTAAAGCAGTAGAGGTTTAACTGGTTATACCACTAAATATTTCGCATATACATAGAATGCAATATTTAAGTTAGATTGTTAAAAAATAAATGAAGGAGTTATTTAATGTCGTAATCTAAATGATCATTGAGACTGATCACTTTTTGTGTTCATTTTGGATGAATCGTCAAAAGTGAAAAATGTTAATTGGCGTTTCATCTTTACTCCTTCACTTTTTTTTTTTTTTTTTTTGCAAACTAGCTATTTCCAAGATCATTCAGAATGAACAGTGGAAGTGAATACGTTTTAATAAGTCTTAAGTAACTTCAAAGAGAAAACTAAGCATCATCGATCCTCCAAAAAGTATCAAATGGAGCGTGGTTTCATATTTCTCTTAAGGCTACAGTGGACACTAAACATTTTTTTTTTTAATTTTTAAAAGAATTTCTCAAAATTTTTTCTGTTAATATGAATGCTCAAGCTAAGCTCAGAAAAAAATTTTTTTGAAAAAAAAGTAATTATTTTTTTAATTAATTAAAATTTTTTGAAAAAATTCATAGAATTTCAAAATGCTCCAGTCGTTCCAATTTTTTAAATATCTTTGATTTTTTTCTTGATTTCTCATATTTAGACACTCATTAATAAATATTGGACAGCAATGAAACATTATAAATGATACTTTAGAAACAATGAGCAAAAATGTACCCATACTAGGAATTTTCAGAGAAAAATGACATTTTTTACAAAAAAAGATAAATATTTCAATTTACAGAACTATTATCATATTGGTGTCATCCAATTTACTTTTATACTTTTAAAACGAGAAAATACAGAGAATTTTTAAGCTGTACGAGGAAAATAGAAACGACTGGAGCATTTCGAAAATCATGTTCGAAGCAATTTTTTGATTTTGAGAAAAACAGCTTTTTATATTTAAAAAGATAATAAATAATTTTTAGCACAAAATTGAATCACAAGATTATACATTTAATATAAAAGAACTCTAGAATAACATATATATTGCCTAGGTTTTTTTCATAGAGGACAGTTATTTAATTTGTAAGTATTAATGTTTATGAAAATTATCTACGTGTGAAGGTAAAAACCTTGTATAAACATCAAGACTTTTTTTTAAAAATTGTAATTATGGTATTTGTGTAAAATATAACCAATATATGCTAGTTAATTGTTAGAAGAAAGTTTCAAAGATGTGGGTAAAAATAAAAAGCACTAGAAGAACCGACGAAATGTTGATAATATCGTTAAAAATTTCCTTTAGAATAAACAAGAAAACTGTACTAATAATGCATCAGTATGACAAAATATACTTAATTTAACTTATATTTATTAAAAAATAAATATTTATCAGTATTTAAATGTTTTAACAAAATGAACACAAGGAAAACACACGTATATTGTAATTTTTAAGATAACACACACCTTCGTGAAATTCAAAAAATTGGCTTTCATTACAATTTTTTATTTGGAGGCTTGGAGTTTTTAAATTGACTTATGGGATTCCTCAGAACCATATTCCTGCACACAAATAGATGATAAATGAGTAATCTTTGATTATAATCCAAAGATTAAATAAACTTGTAAATTATTCTTGATCGTTCACTCATTGTCAAAGTGAGTCCTGATAAGACCTCACAATGAATTTATGTAAAACAAATGTATTAACTTCAACATTCATGATGCTGCAGTGCAGTCCAATAAAATGACACATTATTTTTATAATGTAAAATTTATAGTCCATAGTTCTGTGGCACTTCAAATATACCCACAGGCAGGTGAAAGGGATTACAGATAACAAAGACTTCTAGGGTTGAATAAATTGTTCATAATTTTGAGTGAAGGTAGAAAATTTGGCTAATTGTTATTCAAGGAAATAATAAACTTGTTTTGATTTCTTAGAAACTCACAAAAAACTTTCTTCCAAGACTTTTCATAATCAATTGCCACTATCGTTTAGTTTCTGCTCACACTCCAAACACAAAGACATGCACATGAAAAATCAAAACAAAACTATCCAAATCTAAACAAAGATGGAAAAGAGTAGAAGTGAAAGTTTATAACATTCACTAAAGAAAAACTACTAAAAAAATCAAGTCTGATGCCAAGTTGATAGCATAAACACTAAAACAGCTCTCGCGTATTCTGAGGCTCGCAAACGTAAACAAATGGGTGTGGCATCATAAAAATGTCTATATTGAACGAACCAATAAAGATATCAAAATAATTCTTTCACCAGACGATTCCTAAGGATTTGTTTGTTTTAAAAAGGTAATAATAAAAAAATCCAAATTTTCGTCGATTTTTCAGATTTTCAGTGTCCACTGTAGCCTTAAAAATATAGTCACGAAAAATAAAAACTTTTAACGATGAAAATTCCCTAAACTAAATCATGAAAAATGAATTTATAGTTAGATTGCGATCAGGCTACAGAATTTTCACAACAAATCTAAGTAATAAATTATGCTAAAATAAATTTTTAAATATGTTATGAATCACTATCTAAATCAAAGAAATGTTTTTTGGGTAGTAGGGATTTGTAGGTAGAACATATTTTAATCATATTTTGTTACATTTTTATATACCTACTACTTCAGAAATACGTAATCACCTACACTACAGTTGAACAGCCTTTCAAAGGCATTCCTGTTTAATCAATACGCAATACGCGCATAAGTTAATAGAACGATACAAAACTTGTACGATGTAAACTATTTTTTAAAAAAATCTTATTCCTCTATGAGTTAATATCATAAATGATAACGCTGCGAGAAAAAAACATATTCTATATCCAGCTGGATCTAAACCTTCACAAATACCTTAAAAAGCAAACGGAGACGAAAATTTCACCTAAAAGCATGCCCATTTGACTCTTTCGTAGCACTCTGATTTATTAGTATCCGTAACTAGGGGCTCCATTGTTCTTTATCTTGAACTTGAAAGTTTCTATACATGGAAAAGTCTGGCACGCAGAACCTTAAAAAACGACCATTCCCTTGAGTACTTAGAACACCTCTTCTCCCGACAATTGCAACATGATTGACGTTCTGTTCTCTACTAATGGTTTTTAAGACTGTTAGTGAGTTTGTATTGATTTTATTGCCTACCCCAGTTGGAAAAAGATTTTTCTTTTTTTTACTTTTTCAGCACTCGTGTGACTTTGAGGATTTATAGTTCAATAATGAATATAATGTCTTTCAGTTCACGTTTGTTTAATCCCAATTTTATTGTCTAAAGGTGGAGAGTTGGATAAAGGACTTTGGTCAGGAAAACAGTTGTAATCTAGGTGTAATTACGAAACATGAAAATATAGACTGTGTTTTGCTTTAATGTATAATTTGATTGTTACTCTGAAATTGAGTTTTTTTCAATTAAATATCGTGGTTAAAATAAATAGTAAAACAAAATTGAATTTAGATTTTACAAAGTAAAGATATTTATGTTTGATAAAATTAATTAACGAACAAATTATATGATAGGAAGATTACATTATAAAATTTTAAAAGATAGAAAAAAGTTAATGTTATAGTTTTAAAAGCTGTGTCTTAAAATATGAAGAATTTAGACATTTCTTTGCACTTTATTCCTTTTAATTGCATGGTTCTTAAAATACTTTCATTTCTCTCACTACTATGCTTCACTAGAAAATTTACATACTCTTCATGTATCTAAAAGTACATAGTAGGGGATATTCTTGTACTTTATTTAAGCAATATTTAGTTCTAAATTTTGTTACTCCATTATAAAATTCGAAAAGCAATAGTGCGGAAAATTTGTAACACATTAATACAGTTATAATGCAACATAATTTTTTGAAATCGGTCAACGTTTGACTCTTGCGTAACCCGGTCAAAATTTTGATGTTTTGGTCCAATTGAGGGAAATTGGCCAAAAATCCCTAGATACCCTGTTCAAATGGTGTCCTCAATTTTTTCATCGATTTGGTACCTTTATTGTCTTTAGTGTGTGCCCAGTTTCTTTATAATTGCCGGAATGTTTAAAAGAAATAAATTTTGAAAATAGCATTTTATATAGCATACATATAAATAGCATTTTATTATCGCATGAAGAAGTGATGTCCTTTGAGTGCAAAGCTGCCTTCAAGCTTTTCGATGCGCTAACAAAAAAAAAATTAATAAAAAGTTAGAAGCTCATTCATTCTTGAATGTTTCTAAAAATCCTGTATGTTCTTTTTATTTGCTAAAATAATAAATTTAATGGGTTTTGATTAACTTCCCATACATAAATTGGTATTTAATGTTAATAAAGCAGATTCTTCGAAGTTGCACTAATTGCCAACGCTGAATATTTTTCCTTATGGTATTAGCATTTCAATTTAAAATTTTACGAACATGTTTATTTAGACGAACGAATATTTTACGAACATGTTTATTAGATGTTCAATTGTATTAAAATTTAAATTTTAAAAATCTAAAAAATATCGTTTCTTAATTTTTTTTCTTAATTTTAAAGAATTGTTTGAAAGTAAGTTAGTCAAGATACCTACCATTTTAAACAGAAAAGATGAATTTATATGAATAGAATACCCAAATTGAAAGTTTCTGAACAACAACAGAAAAAACAACTTAACATAAATTTTAAAACTTTCAAAATTTATTTATTTTAAATATTCGGACAAAAAAAGTAATGAAACTACGCACACACGCTATATACAATGAAGGTATCCAACCATGAAAAAAATTGAGGACAATATATTTGCTCTTAATTTCACAGTAATTTAAAACTTTTATGTACTGGCCCTATATAGGGCTATTTACAGATTTTTAAAAAAAATCCTTTTATTTTGATTTATATTCTTATTAATATATTTTTAATAATCAAAAATGTAAAAAATTAGCATTCTGATGTGTGCATAACCAGTTTCATAATATAAAACACGTTTTTAGCTTAGTTATTGGGATCGGCCCTAGGACACGAATCTCTCTTTTATGTTACTATTTTTATTTTAACACGACTTGTTAGAAAGTCTGATTGTAAGTATAGACACATTAAAACACATGTTGAACTATAAAATTACTATTTCACTATCGAACAAACTGCAATTGTTTTAGAACTCGTGTTTCACTGAAACAGAGCCGTCACTTCGATTCAATTCCTAAAACCCACCAGAAAACCTCACTCAACTGAACATGGATGATGCACTAAAACCTTTAAAAACCCCTCTGCTTACATGGAATTGGCTGTTACGAGCAGTTTCCAACCAGATCTAAGCCAGTGCTCAAATCTAATCACTACTCGAGCTAATAGAGGATCGCTGGTTAATTGAGCACCCCCCGAAAAAATCAATCCACCAAATTATCCTGCCATTAGGCATATACACGAAGGTGCAAGGGACTATTTTATTTATAGATATCCCTTCTATTTTTTCCGGCTCCAAACTGTTTGGATCGGGAACTTGAGCCTAATAAGATTAGGGCATACATTGAATTAATGAAATTTTGACGGTCCGCTCGAAGAGTGCTGGTGAATTCGATTAATCCCTTTAGGTAGAGCTCCGAAGAATTAGGCGCGCTTAGTGTCTTCCGTTAATAATTCTGGCCGAGAAGTATCACGGTGTAATAGCTTAATCGAAAGCTTTTATAAAGTGTCAGCTCGTTAAACATGGATGATGGTTCTGCAATCCTTCACTGCCTGGAAATTTACGATCGTGGGAGGTGATTAAGTTTTTGAGGGGAAGGCTGTTTAAAAGGATCGGTTTTAAGGTGCGGGTGGTGTACTCGATCTCGGTAGATCGTTTACATGATTGAAAGGGTGAGGTGAAGAAGAATGTATGTGACATTTTCATGAAAAAGGAGTTATTCTAGTGGATGAATAATTGGATACGTTTAGACCAGGGGGTCGGCCAGTATTTCTACTCGGGGTCCAAATAATTTTAAAAATTTTTATCGAAGTCCAGCGAAAAATATTTGGTGCTTTCACATTCTTATCTTCAGATACACATACTTCATATGATTTGAGTAGGTTACCTTCTACGGCTATAGTTTTTAATTAGGTATAGGTTGCGGCTATAGTTTTTAGAATCCATACAGTGTACCATTTTATTAAGATTTATATAGAAAGAACATTAAATACGCCATTTGAGCTCTTTTCATACACACTATGAAAACATAATCCTTTTCAATGGCTCTATGTCATTTGTTCTGTCTGCTTTGCTTTCTATAGGCACCTCTTTTTCAGCATAAATCTTCAGTTGGTTTAAAATTGAATTGTCTTTCAAAACTTGCATCTCTATGCTAGTTTTATTATTTAATTCAAAAGATGCTGAATATTAAAGTTTCTCATGAAACATTATCCCACATCTGCTTTGCGGTAAATATTAACGCATTTAGTGTATTATAGTGGCATGTTAGCGAAGATTTTATATTTCAATTTAATTTAAACACAATAGTTTGCGCTACAGAGAACACAAATCATTAACTATTGAAAAAAGCCGGCTGTACAAACGAGATTAAACTACGGCTGGCCCCGGTCACTCTTTCATTTTGAACTCCGTAAACAAGTACTCCTATTTGAAGATGATGGAGATTAAACAGCCAATGTCAATTGCAAAGGAAAACTTGTTTCCGCCCCTCTCCCTGCAGCTTCCCTCCCTGCAGACTCCGGGCTTCTGAGAAATGCTGCAGCTATGAACCTCTGTTCTGCCTGTCAGATTCAATTAGAAGGTGACATGCTTAAGTATGTTTATTTCAAAGGGCTCGCTTTGTTGTACTACATCGGGAATAAATTGGCTGGTGTAATTTGCTTTGGCGAAAAAGCTGTACATCTGTGATTGATCTTTAATAACACTGACGGCAAAATGTTGCGTTTGAAGGTTTTGATCTGGGATGAGTGGCTGAAAATAGTTTGTTACTAATGTTACTTTTGTGAATGAGATGTTAATGATTTTTTTTAATTATTTATATAACTATTTGTTTTTTGTGGTTAATTTCATGCTGGATTTACCCTTCATCAAATTTTGTTTGGTAAGATAAATACATTTACGACAGATTTACATTTTAAATAAGCATAAAAGAGTTAAACGTTAATTAAACTATTGCCATTATTATTATTATTATTATTATTATTATTATTATTATTATTATTATTATTATTATTATTTTACTACTAGTTTATTATCATTTTAATCAACTATACGCTCTTATTTCTCTTATTTTCTGATTTGATTTATGAAAATAATATTAAATGTGTTACTACCCCATCTTTAGTTTTTTTATATTTCTTTTTTCGAAATTAATAACAAATAACACTGAATAATATATAGAGAGCCTAAAAATTAAAGAGTACAAAAACCAAAATGCAATTAATTACTTCAATTTAAAAATAAATTTTTTTTATATCTGTTTCAGTGTGACGATGTATTGCACTTTTTGCCCTATATCGCTACTTGATATTCACATACTTTATCACAAGTATTGTCAAAATGTTTAAAGAAATCAATTAATTCGTTTAAGGCTTACAATCAATCCCCTTCTAAGCTATCGAAACTGTAAAATTCAAATTTAAAATTCAGAGATGTCCTCTTAAAAACACTTCTAGAAACATGTCTGAAAAAAGCATTGTTCCGCTCCTGACATTTGCTTCATGTTAAAGCTTTTAGGTGCTGCCAAAACAAACTATAAAAAAAGCTAATAAATTGTTTTCGGGGGGCTCGTTAATAGCCACATGAGCAAAACATTCCATCCGGCTTTTGCACTCAAGCTATTTTTAAGCAATGCGATGAGCTGCTCATAAACAACTTAGCAATCGGCTGCACTCGGCCATTGCTTGCTAGAAAGAACAGCTGAAACGTTTGGGTTCTGAGTAAGCTGTTTACAAAAGAACTAATTCCTGGAAAAAATAAAATGTTTGAATCATACATTTGCGCCCATAAATCTGCACTTATCTTTAAGAAAATTAACGAGGAGATAATTTCGTGAAGAGGAGTTTTTAAACAAACTGGGTAAGGATAATAATTAAATTACTTCGTTGTTTCAAGTTAGTGAGGAATCCCAGAAACTTTTCACTTGTTAAAGACTACTTCGGAAAAAAAGTCTACCTTCTTAAAATAGTGTATTTCTTCAGGAAGGAGAAAAGCGATTACGTGAAAAGTATTATGCGTTTCTCTCTCTCCCTTTTCTCTCTCTTTCTATCCCTCTTCCTCATTTTGTCTCTCTTTTACTCTCACTCTCTCTTCGTTTCACTCTTTCTCTCTATTTGTCTCCATCTTTCTCTTTTTGTCTCTATATTTCATCCACTCTCTCTTTATTTCTCTATTTCTCTTTCTTTATCTTCCTCTTTCCTCTCTTACATCACTGAAGAAACTATGATTCTGCTAGGGGTACTACCAGGTTTTAGATAACACTTTTGAACAAAACAAGTTTGAGATACGAGGTTCCCAGTATTTAACTCTTATTAATCTGAATGAGTGAAGTGAAGGGTTGATACGTTTTTTGTGTGTGTATGACTAGTAGATTACATTCCGTGTGGGATCGCTGGCAGGGAACTAAATTACAAAGTTACTCTATTCCAGCCCAGTTTACCCAGTTTGTGAGTTCATACTGGAGGTAACTGGAATTGGATAACTGTCACGAATAGCCAATATCGCAGTTGAAGTAATCCAAATTTCTTACAGCGCCAATAACCTATTATTGATGCTCCGAATTCGAACAGAGAAGGGCTTAATGGCATTTCTGGTCATGTCATTATCATTCATCATTTAAGTTGCGCTCAGCAGTGAATAGCAGAAAAATGTCGCTCGATGATACATTCGAACAAAAAACTGTTCAATTCGAATAGGGTTACATAGTTTGGAAAGTGATACGCATTACTCGATAACTAATGGCATCTGGAGAAGTAAATCTCTCGAAATATTCTGCGAGGCAAAGGAGATTAATCATTTTTAGGGAGAGACAAAAAACCTCGAGCGGCATCATGCAGAAATAAAAATACTAATCGCAATAATAAATTTAGGAGACAAAAAACGGTTGTAGGAATCATCGGAAATTGTCATCCCAGATTTATAACATTATCAGTCACCGTCTCGCTAGGTGGCGCCACCGGGGTTTGTCGTTTGTCTCTCCAGCAAAGGACGGCTTTTTGCGGTTGGATTTTTGAAGCGATTTTTTCGCCACTGAAGCGGTGGAGTGGGTAACGTCTTTGTGAACAGTTGTGCCATGCTGGGCAATTGTTACAAAGGAGTGCTGACAATAAGGTCACGAGAAATTCTGCTGGGTTTTTTTCTTCTTTTTTGGGGGGAGACCTTTCTGGGACTGAGAGGTGCTTATTTTTTTGATAGGGGTAGAGTTGGAATAGTAAATAATTTTATTCAGGTTAGATTAAGTAAAGGTTAATAAGGGAAATAATAGTTTATGGGATTTATTTAGACGTTGGTTTGGTTTAGTTTTTTTTTATATGATTAATGAAGTAGCTAATGTAAATATTTTTTTTTGATAGATAAAAGTCATGGCAATTATTAATCTTTTAGATTTATGATTAAATGTTTACTTTTTTAACAGCTCTGTTTTAAAAAAAAAATTATGTAGTGTAATTACGTTAAACAAGCTTGAAAGCTAATATTTAAAATGTAATCAAAATATTTCAAACTAGTAGTCAGTAGTATCAATTGATTACATAAAAAAAATACTTTTTTATGTTAATTAAAAAAAATTATTTTAACTCTAAAATTTAATGACACAAGATTAGTTTATTATATTTTAATAGATTTAAAAATAGTATATGAATGACTACGCATCCGAATATACGAACTTTAGTATCTATTAAAAAAGTAATACATAAATGAAAATTAAAAAAAATCAATTACAAATTTCTAGAAAGTGTCATGTCCATCCATTTTACCATATTTGTTTGCTTAATTTATGTTGCTGTACTGGGTTTTTACAAAAAGCGGCTCTATATATTATCAATTTCTACAGCTCTATATATTGCCAGTAAAATCTTAACATTTAATGGGCATTTTTACAACCTTTCTTTGGTAACTACCGATTTATGTTATTCAATGTGCAAAAAAATCTAAACATCGGAAAGATCCCAACTAATATCCATGTAAATTTTAAATTAAATATTTCATAAAATACGTACTACAGATAACACTAATTAATGTGAAACTCTACAATATTTATTCAAATAAAATTACTTTTTCAAAATACACACAATAATTGTAATCAAATTTTTGAATTTCCTTCAGCTGAGATTTAAAATAAAATCCTTATCGAATGATATACTCAAATGATCATGACACTCCGTAGCGACATACCTTACTTACATTGTTTGGAATCCCATCTTGCGACTCGCTAATTTCATTATGTTTGTAAGCATGGACCTCCCCAAAGCAAGTCTCTGAATATTCTATGGAGGGAACTACTCCATCCACTGCACCGAAATCCAATTGAAATATTACTGAACTTCCGCACATTCAAAGGTAGCGGGAATAAATATGTCTACTCCACCGTGCACCTTTCAAACTAGAAATAATTCTTCAGTGTTTGATTCGGGCTCCTTTCTACGTTTCAAACTTGGAGTTATTACGGAGGAAATTCCGAGTGGATAAATATCACGCTTGGCAAATTTTGTCTCTCTCCCCGCGTCTTTCATGATGATGAAGTCGCAAATTTGAACTTCAAAGTGTGAAGTTTTTGAATTTGGAAAGAAAGGGAAAGCAGTTTTATTGCGTTGCTCTCATAAAATGCTTCATGGAATTGTTCTGCTGCATGTTGTGGAGATGTTTGCTGATTACAATAATATCCAAATTAAGGTGTTTTAAGTCTTACTTTTGAGATATTTTTCGTCAAATTACTAAATTACTGTAGCCATAAAAATGTTTCGGTGATAAAACAATTAAACAATTTAAATCCCATCAAATCACTACCTATATAAACTAATTTCCCTTTTATTCAAATAATCTAATGTAAAAGGAATAGGAATTTTAATCACAAATTCAATTCTCTAAGATGATAAACACACTTATTTAGGGTGATAAATATTTCGAATATCTAATAATTTTTTCAAGGAAGTTTTCTTAATTAAAAATAAATAATTTTAATTACAGCAAACACATACTTGAAAAGAAATTTCCGTATCAGTAACAATTGTACATAATAGTTTTATATTCAATTGTACTCAAACCCTTTTTTAAAAACAGTTGTAAGAAATTATAAAAGTTGAAGAAATAAAGAGAGGAGTTGTAAAAAAAGTCGCAGAAGAAGAAGACGGTAGAAAAAGATGAGGAGCGGTAATCAAGTTTTAAGTATTTTTATAAATAATAGTAAATACCGTGAAATATGTTCAATATGATGCGTTTGAACACTACTGTCAACAGCATCCATGTTTAATCCGACCATTTGCAGCAGGGAGACAGATTCCCATCAATTCATAGCTTGATATTACGTGAATATTCTACAGTATCAAATGGGCTCCAGGATGATCATCCATCAGAAAGGGACAAGCAGGTCAATTGTCTTGGTGCCCGGAGCAAAGATGGCCTATGCTACTGATTGCTCTTGTGTCTAGGACCGAGTTATCGGGAATCAAATGTGTCACTTACGAGCGAGTACTTAGGGCAATACTTGAGGAGGAGGATAGAATTCATACCGTTTCTGTGAGGAGTGCTTATGAGTATATTCTGACTGAGAAGTTTCTGAATGGGAAGTATTATTAAATGTCGTGATAAATGGGCGATATTACTTGTTGTACCTTTGTTGTAACCTTGTTGTGGTTGGGATGGGGAGATGAATAGTGGAAAAGTTCATTAGAGCAGAAGTCTAGTTTGTGTGTGTGTGTGTGTGTTTGTAATACTTATAATATGTTCATTGTTTTTCTAATATTAATCGATAAATGCACCCATAATTTCTTTAAATTTATAAAATAGGTAGTATGAGTGGTAAAATATTGTTTTTACTCCAGTTTAAACTTCTCAGACATGGCATGCATAAAAAGTCGATACCTCTTTTGAATAGGCCGTTAGATTTTACTTAAAAATGTTTTTTGAAACGGTTTTCTTTCTATTCCTACCACTTCTGCAAAAATAAGTAAGTAAAATAAAAGGATATTAAAATTTATAAGAAAATAAATGTATCTTTATGGAACCTTGTTTTATTGTGTTTAACAAGCTTTTCAGTAGATTAACAATACAGTAACCATTCCAACTTCAGGAAAATCATGTTTAGTTTCTCCTTTTGGGCACATCTCATCTATAGATACAGTAAAAACGCATCTGATTATAATGCACATTTTCGCATCATGCATCGAAATGCGTTATTCTTATCAGGTAGATAATATATGATTGGCATACGCCGCGAGAAAATATTAATCATCCTATGGGTCCTGCAAATTGAAACAATTTGGAAACCCTTTATCTATTTCATGATCCATCTTTAAGTAACATGATATTAATATACAGCCCATAACATAAGCATTTATAGTGGGCTGTGATGTGTTCCTAAACAGGTATCAACGCAGAAATTACTAAAATAACTTTATTAAAACCTTTAACATGTAAAAACTTTAAAAACTGATAACAAGAGCCAAAAGGGCTCGCTGCAGCAGAGCCAGCGAAAAGAAGAGTGAAGTAAACAAGTTGGCAGACTAAATAAAGTAGCAATCGACTCTCCAGGTGTTGCCACTAGTAAAACCACCACATTGAGTGGCCACATTGAGGGCTCACATAGAAGCATCGATTATAAGAGGAGAATGGCTCGAGTCCGCCACACATTCTAATCTGAAGACAAATTGTAGCGAAACACCGTTTCTATACCCTTACCTTAACAAAACAATCCACTCATCGCATAACATGAATACGCAAACCCCACCAACACAAAAGGAATATTACATCATCACCATCTTAACACAGTACCGCCATTAAAACCATTCACAAAAGTGCAAATTCATTCACACGCCATATCACGACAAAAGTATCGGAATGGTCTTATCTCCCTCGTACCATTTCCCTCTATATAACGATATATAGAGGGAGGTAGGAGAGGATACGTTTCCTCGGCTGGGCCGGCTGCCAACAGGAAAAATGCCCCCTCTCACAAATAATTTGAAGCCATCCTTTACCATCTGAATTAATTCATGCGCGTCTCATTTGGAAGCAGGATTCGCTTATGAGTCTAATCCGCATGAATCAAAGAGAGAGCGGTGGCGAATCCCTATTCAACCGCCGATTGCGCTGCATGGCTGCCCTGCCGCTGCTGCCTCCGACCTGATTCATAAATTCATTCCTGCTGCTGCAGACCGATTTATTTATCAACCCCATCGCGCTTCCGAGGTGACCCGCGGGATTAAAAGATGGGAGTAGCGAGTTGACCGAGGAAATGTCAGGCTGCTTTTATTTGATGTTGGGCAGATGTTTGGATTGTGGGTTACTTTTACATGCGTGTGGATTTTGTGGCAGAAAAGGTGGTTTGTAAAAATTAAGGGCTTTCATTTTTTAAGGTATGAGAGCAAAGGGGGGTATTTACATGGATCTGTTAACGTGATGCGATTGCGATGACGAAGTGGAAAATTGTACTCCATAATGTCAGAACTATAGCCATGTGGGATGATATCATTCCGTTTAAAAGATTAATTTTGTGACTTAAAAGGCGAATTAAATAAGGTTGCGATATAAATAAAGGGAAGATAAAAAAGGATTCCAACACGGATGTCCAGTCCATATCTGGAAAATACTTATTTTATTGACTTTACTGTGCCATTATCCATTTGTTCATTACTTTTTTTTTTCACTGGCTTTTTTATGAAAATCTTTTAATTTTTCGAAACTTTCTTTTCATGTTTCACTCTCAGTCACCTTGCTTCTCTTTTTTCCCCCTTTTTCGTACCTCTTTCCTCCTTTTTCACTCTCTTATTTGCATTACATCTCTACATTTTCGGATTTTTTTTTCACTCTTCTCTTCATCACACATTTTCACTCATTTTTAGTTCCATGTTTTTTTCTTTGTTCCGCTTTTCTTTCCTCTAACTTTTCAGATTTTCCCAAGGTTTACTCTATAGAGAAACATACTCATCCATTATCTGCCCATATTAAGAAAAATATCTTAACATTTAAACTTAGGTATAACTCAAATTTAAAAGCTAGCTTATGAAAAAAGAATACAGAAAAAACTTCCATGTATTCTCAGTGATAAATACTTTAATCTTTGAAAACATAAAATCGGATTTCGAGAGTCAGTAAAAACCAGCGTTAGAAATTGGGAGAAAAAACCAGTGGTCCTGCGGACCAGTGCTTTGCCAATCTTACTGGTCCGCAACAAAAATCACTGGTCCGACAAATTAAATTAAAAAGGACCGGTTTAAATATATAAAGCAACTATTACACTGAATGTGAGTACCAAATAGTAATGTTAAAAATCAATACATAATAATATTTTTTCTTTTTTACCGGGGGCTCCCGTATCCCATATCACCACATTTCGGGTTCTGTCAAAAATAGGTACTTGCTTCACCAAATGCAATCGCCAAACGAACTTAAAAATACCGCTATCACTGAACAAATCGTCTAAATGATTTTACACTTGCTCTAGAAATCACTGGTCCGGCGGACCAGTGATTTTCTGATTCCACTGGTCCGAGCCGTTTTTTAGTTGTCCCGGACCAGCAAAACACCCCAATTTCGAACGCTGGTAAAAACAATCCGTAACCATCTCCATAAGAATGACAAATTAAAATTCACAACCATAAAGAATAAAGTAAATATCGTTTCATACACATCCCTCAACATTTCTTCGTTATTGACTCTTCTCCCTCCCATCCTGAAAAAGGCAATAGATCTCGGCGATCTCCATTCCATTCATAGCGCTCCTTTGTCTAACCCGATGAGTTTTCCAGCCCCTGTCCTTTAATCTCCACCGAGGTTTGTCCATCGGTGCAATAGACACAGCATTTACTCGGCTGACCACCGGTCATCCTCTCGCTGTCCAGGCCATTTGTTACCCTCTCGATCCTTTTGATAGCCTCGCTCTATTTTCCCACTACAATTGGAAAGCTGCTCCTTTCATGTTTTGAGCTCTCGGCTGCTCTTTTATGTTTTTAGCTGCGTAATCTGCTCTGCGGAAATACTGGGCGTAATTTAGCGAAAGTTTGATTTCGTTCGGTTCGCTCGCTGCCTGTTGCCGCCCGCCGCTGCTGCTGCTGCTGCCCCTTGATTCTTTGCCCGGGAAAATAACATCAATTTTAGATGGGGATGGCTTTTTTGCGGCAAGAGTTTTTGTTTCTGGCTTTTCTCTGTTCGGGAATAGGGGAGGTTGTCGGGTAGAAGTTGGATTTCTTTGGCGTGTCCTACTTTCGGTTCTGACGTTTTTTACGTTTTATTGAAACGAATTATTGTTACTGAAGTTTTAATTAAATTTTTCCTGTTTGATAAACTGAGTGTTTTGGCGAAATTTCTGCTTTCTGCTCTTTTATTTCAGTGACAGATGAAATGAAATGATGTCTTTGGATATTTTATCGAGTAATTCGTTACATTGTTTTTATATTTAAATTTATTTGTTGTGGTTTTAGTATCGTGATTTTCTATTAAAGAACTCTTTATACTTTTGCATTTTATTGCGATACGGTAATTTGGAAAGAGCAACTGACGAAACGCAGAGATAAAAAATGACATTTTCATCTCATTCATCAATTTTCATTCATTAGGTGAAAATAGTGATATATTTGTCTCTATGTGGGTCATTCATTGATTCTGAACCTATGAAATATTTCAATTTATTATTCATCCTTACAAACATGTTTTACCTGCGTAAAAAAACCCTGCGTTTTAAAAACTTAAGGTCCAGATTAATTTTCAACTAACCAAAGAAGTCCAGAAATTTTGAACTCAAACTTTTATTTTTATACGAAAATTTTATTTTTCCATTCATCTTATTTAGAAAGAGAAATTGTGTCAAAGCGCCTTTAGTTCAATACGTGATGATGTAAGGATCAATCCACGCACGTTCCTTTCAAAGCGTAATTTTCTCCTACAAAACAGCTCTATGTACAAAATACACCTCTCCACAGCTGTCAAGAAAAATTACTCGAACGTAATTCATTTGTCAGAGAGCGCAACATAATGCCCTACACTTCCATTCCACTCATTTGCTTAAAAATGCTTTCCCTGTATGTTTCCCTGCGACTAAATTCTTGGCGGGGAAATTTTCGTTTCCAACCATAGCTCCATGTTTCCAACAGCTTACTTTCAGCTGTCAGTTGAAACGAAATAGAAAGCAGCTGTTGGGAATATCCGATGTTAATTTTGACCTGAGGCGCATTTCAAACAATAAAAGCACCCAGACAGAAACTAAAACAACCCCAACAAAAATAAACCCAGCACCGTAAATGTATTAGTCATTAGCATGGCTTGTCATTATGAATTCAGTTAAGGCAGCCCTCTGCCAAGCGTAACGCTCGTACTTTAAAAACCCTATACTATATGCCTGGGCTAATTTCCATATCATCTCCGTGTTAGAGTATTACGCTCTTTGTAGCAAATTTGGGTACCTTTTATTTCTGGATTTTTCGCTGCACTCTTTTATTGAGGCGGTTAACGAAATATCAGGTCGTACGTAAGTTGACGTGAATATTGATCGTGGGGTATCTTTTGAAATAAAAAAATGCGAGAGGGGTTCGTTGATACCGTGATGTGATTAATTTTAAGCACGATCAAAATTCATGAGCTCTTTATTTGGAATTCGGCGTCATCTGTATAATTCAATAGATTTTCTTTTCAAGACGTCATTTTCGCTCGTTTTTCGGTTATTTAGAATTAATGATGTGGAGATTCTTCTGATAGTTTTGACTAGCTTTGAACCTTCCGTGGTGAAAATGAGGATGTCTTTTATTATGTTACGCTCCTTGAGAACCAGCCGTGTCATTCTTGTTTTGACAGCTATCAATTGATGCTGCTTCATTTTTCATGATAATGGAGAAAAGGTCTGCTATTTCAAAACTATTGGGGTAAAATACATGACTTGGACTAATGGGAATATGACGGTTTAGATACTTCTATTAGATATATAACCCTGAAAAGGGTTAAGAATTAAGCTTTCTGAAAAGTTCAATCGGTGATATTTCTAAAATTCCCTTATTTTGGAAGATTATGTTTAGATGAATAAACATTTTTCAAAACTCTATTATATAAACAAAAAAAATTACTTTTAAGGCGTCAAATAAATTTCTATTTTTGTTTCAATTCGTTTATTTGTTTTGGTGTTATAGATTTTAACGAAAAAAAAAAATAAAAATGAAGTTTATCCTCTATTTTTTTTAACTAAGATCTAATAAGATAAGATAAGATAAGATGTAAAATTTTTCTCAAATAGTATGTAGTTTCGAAAAAAATAGAAGAATTTTATGTAGTTTTTGAGGTATTGAATATTTATAAAATCCTAATAAACTTCCCCAACTCATTGAACAAGAAGAGCTTGAATGAAATTCCGTCTCCACGTAAGGACCTGTCACTCAATCCTCCTTAATCCGAATTTACAGAGCTATAGGTGAGTCTGCAAATTTACAACCCGAACTTTCTTCAGCGCACGTCAAAGCGCAATAAATTATCTCCGCAATAAAGTACATCCCAGTATAAATAACCTCTCCAAATAAATATTTTGGCACGGGATTCCACCTTATCCGCTGTCGAAAAACTCCCGTGCGAGGTAAAGCGCTGTATTTTAATACTTAACACCGCAATAAAATGCGTTCTCCGCTTGTTGAAGATAAATAAAACACAATAAAAGCGAAGAGTGCTGAGATCTATTCACGATATTAGCATTTTTATGTTGTGGAAAGGAGCAGGGGAGGGCAGCTCACGCCATAGGGGTAATTGTTAACTAGATCGCGCATCGGACCACTTTCTCCATGACTTTCCCCAGTTGAGTGGACCGTGCCAACTATGGTGCCAACATATCCAGCCACTTAGGAGTGACCGACCGTTCCACAATATCTTCGCTTTTGATGCCATCTAAATTTTGACTCCTTGTCAATCTCAATATGGAGTATTTGGTGCTTATTTAGCGACCGGTTTTGTTGCCTAACAAATAATTACAATATTCGCCAAAAGCGGGTCAGTCGTCCTTTTTGAATTAAGAATGGACAAGTAGCGTAAACTTAGCTCATGTGGCATTTTGCCGCTCTTTTACAAGAACCAGTGACAGAATCGTTTCGTTGACGTTGCGGTTATCGTGTTCAAAGAAATTTAGAAAATCGTGTCCGACGATGCACTTAAATTGATTTCCTAATTCTAAAACAACTATTTCCTTTATCAATTACGAAACGAATTAAGAGGACTCATTCACATGTTGTGAAATTTTTCTGAAAATTTTCTCTCTAACTTTGAAAAGTGCTTTGGTATTGCAACCTTTAAGAAACCCGAAGTCCATCGCAAACAAAAAAGGAAGAAATCTGTTTCCTAGTATGATTCTTCATTGTTTTCTTAGTACCTACTATTCCGTTAATCATATCGTAAAAAAAGCGCATTTTTAGACGCCCCAAGAAAAGAAACATTTATTTTGAAATATCATAAACTTGTGAGTTTTTAAACGGAATACTAGTTCGAACAGTTATAGCTAGTATATTTAACAATCTTATTTTTAATCTTTTATCTCCAAAATGGTGATTTTCTATGGTTTAAGGAAAAGTTCCGTTTGTCTGGAAGTAAGCAAGTAATGCATCCCTATTTGCTACCTTTTTTGGTGGATTTCCCTTCTTCAAAACTTGTCCATCTAAGAGACTTCCATGATAAGATATAGACTTTCGTTTGGCCTAGTTTGGCCACTCTGCTGGCCCCTAGGGTGGTAGCTCTCATGCACTCTATCTAAGCGGTATCCCTATGGCTCACACGCATAAATTGATATCGAATTAAACGTGATCCTAAGAGTACAGACTCGTCCGAAAACGTGTTACATGCATAATAGGCTGCGGGAATTCCTGATTTTGTTTTGCTTGGTGCGTGCGCTTATTTATTTGTTTGCTTTTTGATGCCGACTTATCTGGCGGTCAAAAAGTCAACGGGGCCCAACATTGAGAAAGCGTGACTGCGGAGTGCCTAACAAGTGGTTGTTCCCCTCTATCACAGGAGATGTGTATAATCTCCATACGACCCCTCAACGGCCGGGGACCGTCCTTAAATTAAACCATTCTTCCATGATCGCTTCATAATATTAGGAAAGACACGAAAAGTGGGAGCCACTAACACCTTATGGGGAATTTTTAAATCTAGAAAGAGAAAAATGGTTTGTGATTGTTCAGGTAGAGAAATGGTGTCTGTAAAACAGCAGAGAGCTGGGATTTTAGAGGACCATTATAATGTGGTCTTAGAAATCAGGAGAAATACAGGAATTTAGGACAGATCAGTGCTTAGTAAAAATAAGTGACAAGGTTTTAAGAAGTTATAGGAAATTTTATAAACTTAGAAAGAGTTCAAAACTATTTAGTTACAGGTAAAATAACTGTTATAAATTAAGTAGTTACGTAATATTTTTACATCTAAAGATTATAAATTAGTAAAGTATCTTCAAGTGCACTTTTCTCTTTAACTGTAAAGCCTTTTAGTAATAACATATTAAATTTATAAATATCTAAAATTAATAAATAAATATTTAAAATAAATTATCTTAAAAGAAAAATTAAACATTTAATAGCAAAAGGTTCAAGAAAATTTGAAACATTTAGGTAAATTAAAAAGATTACACAAAATTTAAAACAAATAAACTTACAATTAGGTGTGTATTAGTACAAAGACAACAAGAAAATAACACAAAAAGAGATATAAACTGAAGCTTAAATTTATAAGCGGTTAAATAAGAAAATATAATGGGATGAATAATAGCTACATATTTAAGAGTAGGTAAATAACGTTAAAAGAGAAGCCTAATTTTTTAAAAGGATTGTAAGGAAAGTTTACCTCTAAGAAAAATAAAATAAATAAATGCAATGCAGTGAATGTTATTTAAATTATAAATATAATTATATTTTTAAAGTTATTATAATTTCATCAACTACCATAGTTGTTTTGAACGTATAATTTAAAACCACTATTTTTCACACCATTTTGCTTTATAACACTGTCTTAAATATACATATTATGGTTAAGTCATAATAATAATGAATACTGTGAATGAATAAAATTGATAACCGGCGTTGATTCTCGAACAGCCAATTTATGCCCTCTATTCTCCGAAAATGTTTATTTTCAATAAATCCTCAACACGGTTGAATTGAATAAATTTAAAGAGCCCAATTCCTTAAATCTACAGCATTTACTTTAACTTTTAAAAACTAAAATATACATACAGCGATGGTTAAAAGAGCCATTATATTTACCTACTACACATTACACAAGGTATGCAGGCGGCGATTCCCTGTAGAACCAAATTGAATTTCATCAAATTGTTTTACATGCTTTTAAACTTGTAAATATAAACATCTCTCGATTTAATGCATCCGAGCTGAAAAGCAAACAGAAATCCTCTTAACTACAATGGCCCGATGTTAACGCTTCGTCGAATAGGTTAAATAATGAACATCAAGTAGAGGCGAGGTTCACTTCAATAAGGAAACACGGAATGGAATTCGAATATAATAGCAGAAAATTGGAAAAGAGGGGGATACAGGCTGTTGATAGAACCTAAAAAATGGAAAGGTTTACGCCAAACCAGCTCAATAGCTTTATACTTTTTAATTTAACTTTTTTCAGTTATTGTTCAGTTAAAGTATCACCTCCTAGTAAATAAACCGAATATTTTTTAAATATTTAAAATTTTTATTCCATCGATATTAACTGAAAAAAAGTACATGATTTTTGTATGCAATAAAACGGCATAAATATTTATTAGATTTACATAAATATAAAGTTAATGTTGAATGAAACTTTCTTAAAACAACTGAATACTCTGCGCCTTTTTAGCCCAAAATTCCCAAGTACTTGCATATGAACGTTTTTCATATATTCCTGGTATATTTTTAAACAAACAAAGCGTATTAAGTGTTAACCTTTGCAGTTAAAATTTACTTGGAATAAACGAAAACGTATTGTCTCTTAGCAGAATAAAAACTATTCTGTCATCAAATTGTGAAAGTTGATATTAGAAGAGTTTAGATAACTCAATACGGCTGAATACAAGTAGATTGTGGCCGATTGAAGGACGGCTAACTCATTTTTATGGCCGAGAAAAAAGAACAGAAAGTATAGGGAAAAGCAGAATGAATTGAATTTCTCTTTTATTTTGCGCGCTGATTTTTCAATTTGAGCTACTTGAAAAAGAGGGCTAGAAAGTACGAAACATGTGAAGTTTTCGTTTTCCAAGGAACATTTTACTTTGAAATAAATTCTGTTTTTTCTCTTTTTGTTGTAAACTTATTTCTTTGGAAATTTTATAGCGTAGAGTTTCAGAATGCGTGTCTTGAGTTAGACGAAAGATGGAATATTTTACGTTGCCATTTTTCGAGTCTATTATTGTTTCTGGAGGGTTTTCTTTTTTTTTTTCGTTTTTAAGGTTGGAATTCTTCGTATCTTGAATTTTTGTTTTCAAGACTTTTTTTGATAAAGAAGAACTGTCTTTAAAAATTTCCTTTAAATATTAACGAAAATTGATTGAAAAGTAATTTTTTCAGTAACCCATTGAACTTATATAATTTGGATAAATCTGATGTAAACTACCTTACTTAAAAACTCTGCTTTGGCTATTGTTTTACAATGCATTTATAACTTGAGCATTTCTGTATTTATTTGTATCGCAAAATTTAAAGTATATTTGAAGCCCGCTGGCACCACAAGCCCGGGGTTCAAATCCCGGTCCACGGGCAAGGCAGACTCAGCCCTCCGGGGTCGATAAAATGAGTACCAAGGTTACTTGGGGAAATCAAGAGGGGGTTAGCATCAAGCTAGCCATTCCTCAGCTGACCGTGACTTTCAGTCACATGTTCTGTAACAGTTCAGCTCAAGCCTCACCTAGTGGGGCTAGTTATACTGGAGTTTGAAGGTCCTAGGTACTCCCTCAAATATCCCCCCTTGATTAGTATATTTAGAGTTTTAAATATTTTATTACTCTACTACTTTATTTATAGCCAAATCTAAACGACTTTCGTTTATAAAAGTAGAGATCTAATAGCTAACTTTTTAAAATGTAGTATATGACAGTAGATATAGAGAAAAAATTACTTCAAATTAGAATTATTGTATTTAATTATACCTTATCATTAAATAGTTTATATTTTAAAGGTCATAAATATAGCAATATAGAAGTTTAATTTTTAAAATTATTCTGTATAAAATTCCAATTTTCTTTACTAATAATTTTATACACTTTTTAATTTAAAAATTAATTCGAAGAAATTCTTAAAATATGTGAATTTTTCTTTGCTCCATTTCAAGAAGTAACATATTCTAAGGCGGTCTTTTACAAGACAGGTGTGAAAAATATTTTACAATTAAGGCTCAAACAATCTGTCCTGGAGCTTCTAATTAATCTTATTCCCTTAAGGCCTGACTATCGGTTTTTGAAACAAAGATCGATCTCTTCAAAAATAATTACTAAGAAGTCAAGCCACGCAGAGTTTCTTATTTTCACTCTGGAATAATTCAATGGCTTAATTTACTTTACATAATTCTAGTTTTACCACGTGTACGGCCAGGCAATTTCCGTACAATCGATAGACTCGAAGTTTAATGGAGTTGAAAATCTGCGAAAAGCAACGGGGGATCAATAAAGAACATTTGTTACGATTTATTGATTACCATCTGAGAATGAAGAAAAAAAATAAATAAACTGAGATATTTCTCGGTAAAGTCTGTACTCATCCGGAGTTGATTAACAGATCATTTCTTTAATACGTTGGTATTGATCACGCCTAAAGTTTAATACGCAGATTTTTCATTTTGCTCTTTTTTGAGTGGAACGGTTTCATAAAATTTGGTGAAAGAACGATATTTAAGCATTGATCGTAGCTTCATGATTTATAAGGGGAGGATGCAACGATATCGGTGGGTTTATTAATGTGTCCAGAAATTGGGTGTCTTGTTAGACTTAGGTTTAATAACCATAAAATATACATTTCGAATTTTGAGAGACTCTTATCGTATCTCTTAAATTGTAATTGTTAACCATTACCTGAAAATTCCTTAGTGCAAGGGATTCAGTTGTAAAAGAATGTATCAGGTAACCCCTTTAATTAAATTTTAAAAAATATTTTCTCAAAAATACGCTGCTTATTTGCGAAGACCATACTTAAAAATGAGAATAGAGAGAAATGGCGAGAGAGGGAGAAAAAGAATTCGAGAGATAGTATAAGGTGGAAATATATTAAGTATCGTTTCCACTCGTTTGCGTTGTAGCAATCCGGCAAGACTAATTGGACGAATCCAAAATGAGGCACTCCAAATGATGCAACTATTTTTCTCCCTTTGTGATTGGTCTCACCGTAACGCAACAGATCGGATAAGTGAAAACGGTACTTTAATAACGGTACGTTTGGAGTAAGAAAGAAACTGGTAATTAGAGAAAAATACAAATATTTCCCCATTCTAATCAGGGTATGAAATTGATAATTATAGACACGGAGAAAATACTCACAATCAGATTAAAATTTTTATTCGCCACTTTTAAAAATCAGTCAGCGTTTTTCATCAAACACGGATCGTCGTCTGGCAATCAGAAAAGAAAAACTCGCGTCGTAATTATTACTGGTGAGTATGAATGATATTTTTGGAACTGTTTTAGTTTTACTTTTTTGATTGCCTCCATGCTAATAATAAAATTGCCTCAAACCAGGCCTGCTTTTTACGATTTTACTCAAATTTTAATCATTAAAGCTGGTTTTTGCGATCAAGTGTGATTATTAAATTCAAACCCTCATTCTAACTATGTCACCCCTCATTACTTTTTCATAACTATACATAGAAAGGGTCTTTTGTGTATAAAAGATTTTTCCCTGGCTCTTTATCCTATAGGTAAAAACTTGTCTCTAAATATAAACAGTCATGAAACTCGGGTAAATTATATACCTCTTAGAGAAAAGATGTAGTTTACGGCTAGAACTAAATGATAGCACCTATGGGAGATTTTGCACGATAAATGTCAGCTTACAATGGTATCCTTTTTAGCTGGCGTAAAATAGTGCTATTGCAGAAGTACTGACATGTGGAGAGGTTCTTTCCGAGATCTTTATTTTCAATTTGTATAGTTTCAAGTGAATGGAAGTGAAAAAAGTATCTCCCCCAGACTGATACTAAACTAAAATATAATAAGATACTCTCGTCTTGACAATAAATTTTAATTTATTTTCTTCTTATGCTTTCTTGTTGAATAGAGAAGATTTTATACATTAGTTTTAAATTTGTTTGTCTGAATTCATAAATATTTTGTATTGAGTTCCCCGTAATCCTTTTATTCCGAAGAAAGCTTTCATTTACGAATAAATTTAAAGAAGTTTTTCAATGTATTAACTACTACTATATTCAAGTGGTGTAAGCAAAAACTCAACTTTTTCAATGTAGGTATTACCTGTTACGAAATTTTTCCAGCTTTAAGAACATGTTGCGTAAGGTATTAACGAAATATTTTGAAAAAAAAAAGGAATGATACAAAAGCGAGGCAGAAAAAGCAGAGGAACTTTTTTTAATCACACCAATATCGAAATGTACAACTCCCTTTGATGCAATCTTTTTTATTTCAACAAACGGTTGCTGATTGTTGAAGTATTAGATGTATTTTTCATTTAATTTTCAAAATATTTGCATCTATTTTTAAATGTTTTTTTCAAGAATGCATTGCAATTTCTGTTTTTTAATATAAAGAAATCATTCATTTTCACAAAAAATAAGCTAAGCTCCACTCACTGTTTCGATTCTAAAAACTGGTAGATAGTTTTGCACAGCTAAATATGTTTTTTTATTTATATTTATTCTAAACTCTTAATGGAAAATCGGCTAGCACATAAAACCTAGACTATCGTATTTTGATTGGAACAACAACAAAAACCAAAAGAAATTCGTATTTTTTTTTAAATTTGTGTTAATATTTTTTTATAAACTCCCTCTCTTTAAAAGTAACCTAAACAGCCATGTTTTACACAAATTTAAACTTGGTGCGTTTGCATACAGAAATTCAAATGATTTTTCCCCTGTCAAAATTGTTGTGTTCTTTGATACAATAACTTTATAACTGAAAAACCATTAAACAATCATACCAACACATACATTTAAAATCTTTTAATAAGCAATTAATCCCTTGCTCCTAAAACATTCAAGAGCATTTTTCCATTATTTTAATTAAAATTTTTATAGAGTTAATATTTTACACAGAAACTAAATCTCTTTCTGATACGCTTCAAGACAAATTCAAATAATGTTGAATGCAAAATGTAGCAGTTCTTATTCCAGTTAAAAATTCCTTCTTAAAAAACGTAAACTTTTCTGACTTAAAAAAAAATCGAACAACCTATAAGGTGCCAGACAGCGGAAGACTAGGAAACAAAGATTGGCAGCATCTCTAACTATTATCTGCATTCGAGCAGAAAAGTGAAAAGTTACGACAGATCGGGGATAAAAATAATCGCTCAAAAGCATGTAGCGAAGAATACCCGTCCAAAGTGGTCCGATAGAGAAACAACAAAAAGCCGAAGCAGAAAAACCTACCATTTTGACATTACCGATACTCCACACTCACTTTTCAAGTCTAAAACGTGATTTAAGAGTGTTGAAGCCAGTTGGGGAACAAACACTGCTAGCCCTGTTATTTGCAGTTCATTTGCTTCCAGAAAGTGGCCTCATTTTCCAACAGTGGTGCTGCCAGATTCGTGACTCCGAATTGTTGTTTTGGGGGGACGACAGATTCTTTTCTTTTCCATCCTTCTGTTTGATTTTGTCTTCGGAAGAAATTATCAGAAGATGTATTCCGCCGAGAGAGCACGTTTTTCCTTTCTCTGACGGGGAGTTTTTTTTCCAGATTCGGGTTTGATAATAGGCTTCAAAATCGCTGCTTATTACATTCGTAACATGCGGGCAGTGTTAGCGATGTCATTGTATAATCTAACTTATTTTAGCATTCTTCTTCGATGCGATGTGATAGCGGGATTTTTGCTTTGTTTCACGGCCTTGAGGAGTCTATTTGAAACTCATATTCTCGAGTTGCATTACAATTCCGAATTTTTCTCCTTCGTCACGAGAACGTCTGCTGTTCAACTATGTTTTTCTTTCTCTTCATAATATTTGTAGCATTGGATGAATATTTTTTAGAAGGATACTTACTCTGGAATTTACTGCTTAATATATACAAATACAAATACAAATACAAATATAGTCGATCAACTACAGGCTAAAAGCCCAGCAAGGTTGATCCAGTCTATTCAATTCAACCTCCCCCCGATTTCCAGTATTCGTCTACTTTTCTTTTCCACCCCACTTGAGTAAACTATCGATTCAGGTAATGCATTCCATTTATCCACTACTCTATTAAAAAAATAATGCTTCCTACAATCCCGTTTAAAACTTGCCTTATTCAATTTTAAACTGTGACCCCTCGTTCTATTACCCGTACAGAAATCTAGTCCCTCTGTGTCCCCTTGTTTTAACATTTTAAAAAGTTGAATCAAATCCCCTCTAGCCCTTCTTTTCTCTAAAGTGAACATATTTAACTTCTTAAGTCTTTCCTCGTAACTAAAACTAGATATACCCTTGACCAATTTAGTAGCCCTATGCTGAACCCTTTCAACTAAATCTATATCTTTTTTTAAGTATGGAGACCAGAACTGAACAGCATATTCGAGATGAGACCTTACCAAGCCTCTATATAATGGCAAAATAATGTTTCCGGACCTTGAAGAAACAGTTTTTTTAATGTATCCCAACATCCTATTAGCTTTTTTACTTGCAGCTGAACACTGATGTTTCATTTTAAAGTCTTCATTTACTATCACCCCTAGATCTCTGATACTATCACCCTCTTTTATTTTATCCCCTTGCAGATAAAATTCAGCCCTACTATTGCTACAACCCATGTGCAATACCTGACATTTACCTATGTTAAAGGACATACCCCATTTTTCTGCCCATACCGATATAATATCTAGATCGCTTTGTAAATTTTGAGTAATGTAAATAAAAAATAACTTTGTAAATATAAAGTTTTTAATATTTTTATAAGATAAGTTTCATCTTCATGTTTTCATAAGAGTTTTTACTTTGATTTTTTCTTTGTAGTGTATATTTATTTCAGAAAAATTAAAAAAACATTACAATTTCACTCTTTAGAAAATAAACGCATGGTCATCAGGAGTTATCAAATAGAATCTCACGAAAATTGTAACAAATTAATATTACAGTTGTATTAATTAATATTAAGTTTCTTTATATCATTGTGATAACGGAGTGATAGTTAAAAGTTATATTTGATTCAAATTATTTACTTAACTTTTTAATTTTTTTTAATTGCAGCAGAATTATCAATCCTTAAACTTGTAAATTAATGCATTTTAATAATACAGAAAGGGATGTTTAAACCAATTAAAGAAAACAAAATAACACTTTAGGTTTTATTAGGAAATTTATATTTAAAAGTCTAATACAATGGAGCAAAACACTTAGAACGGATAAATAACAATTTTTTAGTTTTAGGAGATGAACCTTCACTTTTTCTTATCTGCAATAATTAAATTCGAATAACTATGATGAATACTCGTAATTTAAATAACCAAGTTTTTTATAACAATTTCTAAATGTTTAAGCAACAAATTTGGAATTTTGGAGTAATTTCATTGAAAAAGAGTTTTCAATAAACACGATTTATCATTGAAAATATAGCCCAATTACCAAAATTAATTTATGAGTTATAATAAACCCAAAAATAAAATGTAACATACACAAAAAGAAACTCAAATTTATACCCCATGGAAGTTTGCATACAGGGCATCTTGCCAAAACCCCGAAAAATTAGCCCTCAATTTCTTAAAGTTGCCCAATTTCCCCTTCAGCGCGATCCGTCCCTCCATATATGATTCTCGTCTCTCCAAACGCCGCCTCATTCCACTCCACTCCAATTTAAATAATCCAATTTCTGACATCCATCACTGGCCACGCCGAATGGAGTGATTAATCCCGAAATCTCCGTATACGGAATCCCCACAACCAAATAAAAGGCGCAATCAATGAAATTTCCATTTGGCCAGTGTTTTTTCCCCGCGCGCCGGAACAAGGCCTTATTTAATAAAGGCCCCGGTTGGAGCGATACAGTCGTGTACTGCCTGACACTGGCGTGCCCAGGCTCCTTTCTAAATTAAATGGCACGCCAGAAGTGACAGGGGTCATTTGTTATTGGAATACGGGTCTGTACTGCGTCAAGCGTGCTATGGCCGGCTTATAAGGGGATTGGCGGAGAAATCTATGGACGGATGATTTGTTTTGATGTACCGTGAAAATATATGAGTTGCTTGTTACATCTTGTTGACATTATTGAAGATTTTTCTCTTTCATTTTCGATACTAGAGTGTTCTGGGACATAATTTTAAAGCTTTTGAAAAGAATGATTTTCTACCTTACCATACATTAATATTTTAAATTAGCCATCTCACGGTTAAACTAGAGATCGCAAATGTTTATAATGTAATACACTGAAACTGCTGATATTCGTGGTTTATTCTTTATAAATATGTAAGCGTATCAAATGAATCATAAAGCTTGATACGAATATCAGATCTGGGATATTTGAAGCTCAACTTATACTTTCTTTAGTTAAAAAAGATTTGAAAGTGATATCTAATACAGTATTATTATTTTTTACTTTTTACCATTTAAAACTGGATTTAATTTGTTTCAGTTTTTATTGGTGAAATTAAATAACCGGAAATGGAAACACTGGTAAATGAGTTCAATGCGTTTGATTTTTAAGTATTTACTTTTAAAGTAAACGGCTGTATACCGTGTTGCCATCTTTACCTTTTAAATTTATAAATTAGATTGTGGGGTCTTATATTTTTATAGAAAAGCAAATAACTTGAGATACAAAACTAATACTTATTATAATAAAATGACTGAATGTTATGGTAAATTGTTTACTTTCTCTATAATTTTATCAAAAGTAGTCATCTTGTTTTCCTGAAGCATTTGGTTTAATTAAAATACGAACAAAATTCCTTATTCACAATTTCGTTTGTTGCGAAAAATTTCATAATTGGGGAGAGAAAAAGTTTACACCTAAGCGAAATGCTTTCACATTTTGAATGAAGCACATCTTAAACAGTGTCTCTCAACAAAGCCTGGAACTTTCTAAACAAATGCCCAAATGAAGTAACTTGTAAAGCATTGTTTCCATTCTTGAAACTTACTTTAAAAGTTAAGTTTTGAACGTAAAACGCAGCATTAAGTTCGTATAAACAACGCGTCTTTAAACGAATTAAAGCAACTTTTATACTACCGTGGTTATTTCAATGAATGCGTGTCTGTTTTTCTTTCATCCATAGAAAATTAACGCTACATCTGAAAACATTTGTTTCGAAACAAAATCTTTTGTACTAAGTCAGTGGGTTTCCCACTGGAATTTCACCCTAGAAGAGCCTTTATCTCCGTAGCAAATCCATCAAATATTTTCTCCCCAAGCTCTTAAAATGGTCTTTCAACAAAAGACGATGTCATTTGGTGTCTTGGATACATCAAGACCGCGATGCATTTATCCATGAAAATGAGCGTTGTAGACAATGGATTCTTTTCCTAAAATATCAACAATAAACTTTTTCTATCGATGACAGATTTTAATCTAGAGATTATCATTCCTATCCAATGTTGACAGCTTTTGAATTATGTAGGACAGAACTGTGTCACGTACAACTCAATAAGGAATCTTGATGCTTTAACAAATTTGTTACCCTTCCTTGTGAGGTTAAACTGAGTTAAATTTTTGAAGCTTAAAAGGGTTATTTCTTAACGGTTGTGTTACGTGTCAACGAACCAAGTATGTGACTATTAAAAGTGATTCTGATTTATAAAATTTTCTTTGTGAAAAACTTGTATGGTAAATTTAAAAAATGGAGAGATAAAAGCGATCAAAGATTAAAAGAAGAAACAAATGGATGACAAATGGATGGAGGGGTTATTATAACTTAAGGTTTATACATAAACACGATACATTAGATCCGTCATTACTGGTGCACTTAGTCATATTTTGCTAGGCCTATTTCTTAGTTTCCAAACTATGAAGTAATTTGTTGACCAAACTGTCACAAACAACTCGATTTCATCACTTTATTATTACTTGTACATTACTTATAACCAATTATTACAATCAAATATATATTAATGATCATCATATTTACTCTACATTGTTATCAATCATACTTATTTTGTCAACTCTATATTAGTTTCTATTCAAAAAAATTAGTTTCTATTCAAATTTTTAAAGAAACTTGTGAGTTCAAAAATTTTTCAGCGCGCCCTAACGTTATAGTGTTGAACAAAACCGATATTATGATAGCTTTACACAATCCATCAAATTTGTTGTCTCAAATTATGAGTATCAAAATAAAATTTATTTAATCCCGGCACTTCTTCATCCGATTAAAATTTTTTGCATCTTTTCGCTTTTAACCTCTGCGGAACATTCAAATCACTACCAAAAAAACAAACAACCGGCAATTCATCACCAGAAGCGCCATAACTTTATATTAGCCAAATTTCCCCCATCAAAACCTCGTCAAGTAATTGGCAGGGATCCCCTCCCAAAGACACCTCCCTTCCCTAATTTTATGGTGATTCAGAAGGATCCTGTCCCATTCACCTTCCTCCAGAAGGGGATCCTTCTGTATCACTTAGTATGGCACTTAAAGTAATAACTTTCTGGACAATACGTTTTGTGCTCCGGGATCAGTTATCTAATCCGGACCGTGAATGGCTCTAATGATAGGGGTGGGATAAAATTGATTGTGCTCGTCGGATTCCTTTATCAATCGATTTGGAGGGCAGGTTTTTCAGCTGGGCTCTGTTTGGATTGGCTTTTGCTGATGGAATCTGTCTGTGTTGTTCTTTTGAATAAGCCGCTCGCTGAGATGGTTAATCAAGGTAGGGAGTGTTTGGATGGAAAGGTCTAGCTTTCAAGGGGTTAACTAGTACTGGTTAAAGTGTGTTCTTAAACATTTAAGTGGTTTATGAGGTGGGTAAAGGTAGCACAAATTTCAAGGATATTGTATTTTAGGTCTTCATTAGAGTTGATTAGGTTTTTGTTTTAAAAATGTATTTTAATCAGTTTGTATTAGTATAAGGTAATTAGTGAAAAGAGATATGATACAGAAATAAGAGTGATAAACTTGTAATAATATGTAAAAACTGAAAGTTATACTTACGAAATCTTTCGTATGGAAGAAGATACTGTGGGAAAGCAAGGGTTACTTACTACTTGAATCACATCACAAGGGCAACTACTTGATGGGTGTGAGATTATGTTCTTTTTTTTTGGGGGGGGGGGTTAACTCTAAGTGTAAGAAAACCCCGTCGTACTCTCTTTTAGAAGTTCGAATACTTTGGTCATTAAAATAATGAAAAATTAATACAATTCTTGAACATCCCACCAGGAGACTAGGAATATCTTGAGGATATTCCTATCCCCCTTCATGAAGATTGCATATTTGAGAATAGTTATAAAAGTCCAATTGTTAAGTATTATTCACATATAAAAGAAGATATTTATTTGCGATATCTATCGATATAAGTGTTTATAATTTTCATAATTTCATTTAAACTTGTTAGTAGCGTAAGGTTTTATCTTATTCACCCAAGTACCTACTAGATGATATTCATTCGTATGTAAAATTTAATTTTAATATTTTCATCGAAAGACACAAGAAGAAAGTTAATACTTAGCACCCACCCCGAACGGAATAAAACCGCCCCATACAGAGGTAGAGACTCAGCATCAATTTTTAGCCATTAAACATCAATAAGCGAGCATCCCCATTTGCTAAAAGAGCGCTAAAAGTACTTCAAACTTTTCCATCCCCATTCCCAAAAGCGCGTATCGCGTCTGTCCGATTTAATGGAAGACATTCTTGATTTGTAATGTCTGATCCTTGTGCGGAAGGTGTAACTACGCTTGCGTTAATTGAGATGTAATGAGAAAACTTCATCAGGGAAATTAATTATGCCAAGAGTAATCGAGAAACGGAGATGAATTGCGTTTAAAATATGATCAATCAATTTGGGCCCTTTCCCTTTGATATGCTCGCTCCATATCGAGGTACTACTCGCCTACTCGGATTAATTAGAAGGTTCGTTTAGTTGGAAAAATCGATTGTAGATGAGATTATTGTATTGATTATTATATTAATATAGAAGAAATTAAGCCAAGATTTAATCATGATGGGAACCGGCAAAAATATTCGGAGTTCCCTCATTCCTAATTCAAAATGATAGTGTCATTTGATTGAAGATTTAGATAAGGATTTATTTCGCTTTAATATTATCAAAGGAATATTAAAATAAACCTAACTTTGTGATACTCTTTCTATCAAGCGTAAGGATAACTGACTACTGACTTAGAGTTATGTCAAATGTATTTGATAAAATGAGAAAATATCAACTTTTCTCTATTGTAAAAGTGGATTCCTCAGCCTGTTATGCTCTGGGCACTCTCTCAATTCAAATATCTGCTTTAACTAGCGCACCTTAGGAAACTTTATCGAAAGAAGCACAACTTTTTGTCAGGGTAGTGCAAATTTTACCCAGTATATTTTTAGTTGTGTAATTGTTGAAAAGAAAATTCATGAATAAATACATGGTCGCAGTCGCAGCTTTCAAGATTAGCAACATTTTATTCCTCTTCTTTTAGATGTAATAAAATGTTTTGTTCCCATACCATACCGTATAAAATGATTATTCAAATTATAATTGTAATATTCAGTATGATATTTATAAGTACTAAACCTTTGTGAATTCGATAAAATTTAAATGAAATGTCTTCATTTGTATCCATTTTGGCTACATCTATGGCAGAGTTGGAGACAATTTAACAATTAAAATCACCATACTTCCCTAAAAATTAACTTAGATAATAGGAAAAAAAATGCAAAAAATAAAAAAAGTACTGTAAAACTTTCTACAGTCATATGTAACAGTCATAAACTATCTTCTAATAGAAAAATAAAAAAAATCAAATATCTATGGTCTTGGACGATGGCAAAATACCTGATATAATAGAAATTATTTTGTTTTTATATAAAGTAAACCCGAATGGCTATCGAATGAAAACATGTCCATGGGCAACAGAGAGGGAACCTCGCCTCTTTTTTGTAGGCATGGGTAAAACTTTTCCGTGTCTTATTGATTTTAGTGGAAAATGCAGGTAATGAAAGAGTAATAACATATAATTTGCTAACGAAGATGTTCAATCCCAATTTCGTCCGGAAAAATCCCCACTCTTACTCATGTTTGTTCGCAAATCTGTTAATGATTCCACTCGAGATTCTTTCATCTATTAGAACGGCATCCATCTCCTCTCGCCATTCCTAATACACTAATTGAGCGGCGGTCTTTCTCTCTGATCCATTAACCCAGATCCCGCGGAGCTAATGATTAAAATTCTCCAAAAATCCAAAACAAAAGCCCACTCCTCTCAAAAGAAAACGCGCGAAAAAAGCAGCAATAGGCAAATAAGGAAACGATCAAAATAATAAATAATAAATGCAAGCTTTATCTTTTAGTTCCCAGTCTTAAATGCCAGCCGAGCTGAGTAAAAAGAAGTGCTGTTTTCTGGATCATTGAGTATCTACGAAATAAATCACACTACGGAGAATAAAAAGTCCCCCCACTGAACAATGTATCTCGTTATTCATAATAATGCCAGGCATTTGTAAAAGAACGGGATTGGCTCTTAAGACAATGTCAATGCTTCTTACTCCTCCAATTTGACAGCGGCTAAATGCACGCTCCTTTCGAATAGATGAGCCTGGATTTGTTTGGTGAAGAAGAAGCCGGCGTTTAAGTACTAATAAAGCATTCGTTTCCTCCCCTTCAAAAAGTTAAAGGCTTCTAATTAAAGTGTGCTGCTGCATTCCGTTTCAGCACGCCCCGGGTTGCGGGAGGGAGCTAGCTGGATTATTATTATTTTTCGGCGGGATTGTAAATTATTTCCGGGATTTTAAAGTCACACTGCGTGGGCGGGTTTTTTTGTACTTTTTTGGGGGATATGTATTCAGTGTATAAGGGCGGGTTTTGAAAAATTGAATTATTACTCTTTTCGAAGTAAATGGAGTGTCGTGTTACATCGTATTAGATTTTCTGTACTTTTGTTTCTTAAAAATTTTTTTGAATATGCCCTTATGTGTTTCATTTTAAAAACTTTAGAAAACACATTCATCAATTTTAGATGAGTATTAGTGGTGTTCTGGATTTCATCATTTTTATATTGTACAAAACCGTCGTTTGGAGTAAAGTATTAGAAGATTAATCATAAGACAATATTGGAGTTCAAAACCTTTTTTTTTTTAGATTAAAAAAATTATTAAAGATATTTAACACTCATTCGTGTCTCTAATTGAATCAATGCACTCAATATCAAATTTAAATAACGCTTTAATAATCATCAAGAATATTTTTGATTCTATTAATTGGTTAATTATTATACATGATTTCTGTAATTATAAGTGCATTTAACCTAGAAACCTCCTATGTTTACTGATATCAAAAGTAACACGAATAACAAAACTTTTTGAGAACATAGAAAAGGAAGTATAAGAAGAATGTTTTAATGGTGATACATTTATTGTATGAAAAAATTAGTCACCCTATATTTTAATGACCTAATGATGCTAGAGATTTTACGTTTCAGTTTCTCAATATATTGTTCTGTTTTTCTTAAAAATATTAAACACTTAATCCATAAATTAATTCCCAGATAACATCAAATATACCTACACTTTTATGGATTTATGGTTTGAATTTATTAGTTTGTTTTGCTAAATTATTTTCAGCCCTTCTATTTTTAACTCGTATTTTGAAAGACCATACACAAAATTTATTCATTTCAAGAATTCATATTCATTTTTAAGGATTTTCACGGATATACGAGGGCTTTGCAATTCGTATGACAGTATAGCGTATTGAATTGTTTACAAAAGACAGGATCTCAAAAATAACTGCATTGAACATAAGTGAGCCAAGGAAATCAAACTGTCTGAAAAACAATTAAATGCGAACAGTACTTTTAAAAATCAGGCGTGTGAAAACCTTTGCATAAAGCAATGAACCCAAAATATAATTTCATTTTCATTTTTCCACTCCAGAAAGCAATTTAAAATCTTTTGAAGGGATAAATGCTTTCTCAGGTATAGTTTAGGTTTCTTAAAAAACAACAACAAAAAGCGTTAACTCTTAAACTACAAAAGTCTAATTTCTTCCCGTAATATGGTTTAGAACTTTCTTGAATACATGATTTGTCCCCTTAACCTGACAACGCTTTAAAAAAAGTCGATCTCTTTGAATTTCTTCCCTTTAGAAATAATACAATAACCCCGCGCTCAGTAAGTTCCCTCTTAGAATACAACCAGCGTTAGGACAAACAAGCTCCCAGCTCTTGTCCTGGGGTAACAGGTCTTGGCTCCATTTTAAACAAATGCACGTTGTGTAAATAGAAGCCTGTCTTCCATACTTCATTGCATAGAAAAACTGCTGCTCAAACATTTGGAGTACGTTTCTTAGGTCAAACAAACGTCTAATAGAGCTATTATATTATCATTTCAAACTGCAGGTGAACGCTCTATATGTTAGTCAGCAGAATATGAATCAACGTGTAGACTAAAGGCGTGGAAATACTTAGAGAAGCAGTTTTTTTCTCGCTAAGAAACACATAAGGGCGTTTTGAACATGGGCGTTTATTGGAATCAGCTTGATTTTTCCTTAACTGGTTGTTACTTCTGCAGCTGGCGTCAAATGTAGAAGAATAGTTTATTTCTCATGAATAATTCAGGTAGGAATGGTTTCGTTGAGTTTTCTGAAGTAGTAAACTAGACACTATTGTATTTTGAAATCGAATTTTCTGTTTTTTGTTGTTTTAATAGTTTGACTGTTGAAATTGAAGCGCAATTGTTTCCATAAATCATGTTTTATCGTCAGCTTGATGGTTTGGATGGATATTAGGCGGGAGAGCTTGTAGAAAACTCGAATGAAGTTTCGATGATTATGTAAGCAAGGTTTCTTTTTCGTTTGTATATTTAAGGTTTGTATTTCGATTTACATTTTCAAAACGAGGAAAAGTGGTTCTGACGTTTTAGAAAAACTTTTCTACATTACATAATTTAATTGAAAGGGTATTACGAGCAGGGAATTTGGGGTGATGTCCTGTTTCGGCTCTTCCGCTTTCATCCCCTTGTCAAATTTTGTCCTGTTTCATCCCCTCGATAATTTATGACTATTTCTTAGTGCGCTTTCGTCCCTTCCTTCAAATTTAGCGCAATCAATACAGTTTGGCTTCCAAAAATGTTCTGTTCCCAGATAGAAAATCGCATTATTAGACCGATATCCGTCCTTTTTTTAAAATATCAATCTTAACATCTCGTTTGTTCTCCCTGCACTCATTTGCACGAATGTGTCCAAGTGACCTGTGGTCGTGGACAGCATAATATTAAGGATAATTGCAACAATTTCATTGTATCAGATAGTGATAACATACTAAATCTGAAATAAAAAAAAATCTTTAAAAAAAACACGTTTTTAAAATGTACAAAAAAGTATAAAATAATTTTTATAACTCCTTGTAAGACGAAAAACGTGGATATCAATCATTAGGTATTTGATTCTCTCTGCACTCCTCATGCTGTTATTTTTTTTATCGTGTACAGATACATAATGCATGATCCCCACGTTTTTCATTTAAAAAGAAGTTGTAAAAATTCTTTTATAGACGAGTTCTACTGGAAGTTGACTGGTAGTAAAATGTTCAAACCTTTCCGGTACTAATATATAGTAAATTAATCCATTCACTGTGTATTTAGGTACCCAGTTTTGCATTTCAAGGCATTCATTAATTAGTAAAAACTTTATAAGTAAAAAGTGATGGTAAAGATAGAATTTTAGTAAGATATCATGGGAAATAAAGATGTTATGCAAAAGTTTTTTCCTTTCAATTTTTATTGAAAAGTATGTAAATTAAAATAGTTTTTGTATTGATTAATAAAATCTATGTCTACAATAAATTAAATAACTGGTGTTTTTACCGAATGATGAAAGTACAGAGAAATACAATTGATCAAACACTTTTTCAATAATTAATAGTGCATAACAGCCTAGTTCATTACAAAATATCTTGTCTGTTATCAAGCAGATCAAAATAATTGACTTAAGCTTAAGAAATACAATGTATTTATAGAGAAACAGTCGTTTGTTCATAAATTGAACACATTATAGTGAATCATGACAAAATAAACTTAAAAATATTAACATATTAAATGGGAGTTAAAGTATTTTTATTAATTAACAGCTTAAAAAGTAACTGATAGGTTAATGACATACCTAATAACATGACATACATAATAATATTTTAGAAGCGAAACTTTTTAAAAGTTATTTATTTTATTAATAATTTTAGTATGATATCCAAGAAAAAACTGAAGCGTAACTAACAATATTTCACCTTTTTAGCGGTTTTATGCCAATTATGGTAAACTCAACACCCAGGGGATCAAACAGGAATAACCAAAAATGCATATAACCCTAAAGGGATCAAACAGCACAATTTTTGACAAGGAGACGAATCAGGAAGGGACGAAAGAGGACTAAACCGAATTTGGGTACCCTTTTATGAAAACGAAAATATTTTTTTGGCAATGAAACTTAAGACGTTGCGACATTTAAATGTTCAAATTTTTAGAAAATTTTTGTTTTTATGACAACTACATGGGAGGAGAATTTGTCAGACTTCTTGCATTCACAAAACGTTTTTATTTATTTACCTAATCCTACATTGAATATTCTCACAAACAGCACTTGTGAGCTTTCAATCACGAATTAATAAAAACCATCTTATTTACAATTTTAATGAGCAAAATTATTCCAACATGATATGCATGTTAATGGGTCCTACTTGACCTCCTCTTACATTTTGTATACTACTTAGGATTTTATTGTTTTTATTTCTACAATGATCAAAATAGGCAGCAGTTGGCATATATTTTAATGTGCAATTAGTCGAGTGATTAAGGTTAGACTTTTGCATTAAGAATAACTTCAAGAGAAATTATAACTACATAATTATGTTAATTAAGTTTTTCTTGAGATATTATTTCTAAAGTACTTAAATTTAAATATATTTTCATCAAAGAGAATAATTTTAATTTTCACTGATATTGAAAATTTCTCTTAAACAAAAAGCCATTCATCCTTTCTTTATCTCCAGTCGAATAATTTCCCTTAATTCAGAGCTAATCCTGGAACAAAATTTATTCTAGTTGAAATTCTCGGAAAATAGCTGATTAAAACGCCCAACATTGTTATCGCATAAACGACAAAGCCACAACGACGTTTCGGTTGGGACGGGATTATAACTGGGAGAGCTGAAGTAGCTCAATCTACATTTAAATATAAAGCAGTTTCTGCCTTTGGGTAATTAATTCATTATCCATACTGCAAAAACGCTGCTAACGTTTACGGCCTACTATTTTTCCGAATTGGTAGATGTGTTAAAGTTAGCGTATATTACCTTTTTTTCTACTCCTTTGCTCAATAGTTTAGGATGAGAAAATACTGATAAGAGTTCTCCCATATACCCTTCTCTAGCTACATAATTTGTTAATTTTATTATAACTATTATTACAATAAAAAGATGAGAATTTTTTTATAAGCTTACAAATAAGTAGTAATTTTAAAAAGAATCTGTGAGAGGGATGTTGTGGACGAGCGTGGAAAAGTAAAAATAATACAATGCTAATTCAGTTTTGTTCTTCTGTTTTAACCATTGAGCCCCTTCTTACATCCTTGATTATTTGCGCCGAAACTCAGTTATGGAACTTTTTTTTTGACAAATATTTCAATTTCCTGAATTTTTATTCAAAGTAGCAGTATGCTTGTTTTATGGATTATTTCTCACAAAAAGAGGTAACGTTTGCATAAATATTTCTCCCTACATATTTTATTCCCCTACACATACCATTTGCATGCTTTGTGATAAACAGTAACGCGACTATCATTCAAAATTAAATGTTTAATTTAACCTTTGAAAGCTTACAACCCCTCTGAAGCTGAAAACTAGCTCATGTAAAATCCTGGAAAAGTAATATATAGTGTGATTTTTCTCCATAAATTTTTCCAGAAGATTGAATCCTGTTTGAGTCTTACTTAGCGTACTGTTGGTCTCACATCCTGCATACTTTTACCCGCCGTAAAAAGTACACTTTCATTTTTTTTTTTTTTTTTTTTTTTTTTTTTTTTTTTATTTTAAACATGTCATTATCAAATTCAAAACTTACATTTACTGAAGGTTGATTTGTGAGTCAATAAACTTTTATATTCAGTAAATTTTTGAGGCTCTAGCTTTGAAATTCTTGATTTTACAGTCCAAAATCATTTTTGTGCGTACTCTTACACTCCTTACCTCTATTGAGTTGCTAGCTAACTCACTTTCCTTAAAAATTGAACAAAATAGTATATATTTTTTTAAAATTTATTGTCATTGATTTTATTAATGGGCAATATATTCGTTATGATTTTTCTCTCGGAGTACTTTTGCGTCATGAAAAACTTAATATGAACTGAAATTTGGCTGACATTTTTTTAAGTGTAAAAAACTCTGAAATATAAGAAAAAAACGTAAAAGGGACAAATATCCAGATAAATTGATTGCTGGGTGTGTAAACTTTAATGTACAATGAATTTGGTAGTTCCTAAAAATTCATTTTGTATCATTTATGCAGGCGTTTAAATGTGCCCCAAGGTGTGTTCAAATGTGGTCTTTCTCTGGGGCAAATTGAACAAAATTTCTCAATTTTTAAAATGATGATTCAAGTACGAAATTTTTGATAAATACATCTAAAAAGGGCACCACCATTTCAGGAAAGCTGTAATTTTATGAATAAATCAATTTTTGTTTCAATATTTTATGAAAATATGGAGATATAGTCAAAAATATACTTTTTGTTCAAATGTGCCCCTCTCTCCCTATATACTTTATAAATCCAACTCATATTCTTCTGAAACTATTTCAATTTTATAAAAATGCAGTCAACTCTTGGTAATAATTTAAGAAAAGGAAAAATCCTCAATTCAAGACTACATCACATTATTTTTGCAATATCTTTAAACAAGATGCGAGAAGAGTTTATTACTAATTTCACGCATTAGTCTCGTTAAGAAGCACGGAGCATTGAAAAAATATAATTGGTTAATTTATTCTGTCAAGGGATGAAAACAAATTTTCTAATCCCGATTTCATTTCACGTCATTTGAAACTGAATTCTCTCCTAAGTTAATCAAGTCAAGAGAACAGGATAACCCTTATTACAAATGACATTCATTCATTTCTGCCGTTTGTAATTTTTCATTTCCTTTCAAAACGAATGCATTTGATCCTTCAATTAACTTCAAAGCCCCCCCAGGACACGCAGTTGATCTCATCAGTTCGCTTTGGCTTGAGGGGCACTTGTTTGTTGTTGCATCTGATTGGAGCTTGAGGTTTCTAATCCCCGAATCCTTTTTGAGCTCTCTTCATTTAAATAGGGTTAAACTGGATTTTTTTGGAATTTAATTCCGAGAATGAAATGTTTAACGTTACAGATAAAATTTGTGCTTGAATAATCTAAACCATGGAACCTCTTTGAGGACCTGACAGGTTCAAAATACCTTAGGGATAGTCTAGAAAACTTTTCAAAAATCTGACATAAATTAATAATAAAAACCCTATATTTTATTTTTTAAAGTTCAAATCAAGGGACTGAAAGAAGTGCTTTGTAAAATTATTAAGCTTAAAAAATGGCCGCTCAATCAAATTTTGAACATTTATACATTAAAAAAACTTAGAATGATCAGTATTCACATAGAAGATAACGATGCAAAAAATTACTACCATTTCAGTTTTTATTAGAATTATATTACAAAATCAACACTTAAAATTGAATTTCCCTAATTTTTAAAATATATTTTACGTAACTGTTACAATCTATTTTCAAGTCAAGTCTATAATGGTTGACATTAAGTTTCTTAAGCAATAATGGAACGGAACAAAATCCTGTAAAGGTCATGAATTTTTACTCCTTATTATCTTGAAATTAATGTCAATAATGGTTGACATTAAGTTTCTTAAGCAATAATGGAACGGAACAAAATCCTGTAAAGGTCATGAATTTTTACTCCTTATTATCTTGAAATTAATGTCAATAATGGTTGACATTAAGTTTCTTAAGCAATAATGGAACGGAACAAAATCCTGTAAAGGTCATGAATTTTTACTCCTTATTATCTTGAAATTAATGTCAATAATGGTTGACATTAAGTTTCTTAAGCAATAATGGAACGGAACAAAATCCTGTAAAGGTCATGAATTTTTACTCCTTATTATCTTGAAATTAATGTCAATAATGGTTGACATTAAGTTTCTTAAGCAATAATGGAACGGAACAAAATCCTGTAAAGGTCATGAATTTTTACTCCTTATTATCTTGAAATTAATGTCAATAATGGTTGACATTAAGTTTCTTAAGCAATAATGGAACGGAACAAAATCCTGTAAAGGTCATGAATTTTTACTCCTTATTATCTTGAAATTAATGTCAATAATGGTTGACATTAAGTTTCTTAAGCAATAATGGAACGGAACAAAATCCTGTAAAGGTCATGAATTTTTACTCCTTATTATCTTGAAATTAATGTCAATAATGGTTGACATTAAGTTTCTTAAGCAATAATGGAACGGAACAAAATCCTGTAAAGGTCATGAATTTTTACTCCTTATTATCTTGAAATTAATGTCAATAATGGTTGACATTAAGTTTCTTAAGCAATAATGGAACGGAACAAAATCCTGTAAAGGTCATGAATTTTTACTCCTTATTATCTTGAAATTAATGTCAATAATGGTTGACATTAAGTTTCTTAAGCAATAATGGAACGGAACAAAATCCTGTAAAGGTCATGAATTTTTACTCCTTATTATCTTGAAATTAATGTCAATAATGGTTGACATTAAGTTTCTTAAGCAATAATGGAACGGAACAAAATCCTGTAAAGGTCATGAATTTTTACTCCTTATTATCTTGAAATTAATGTCAATAATGGTTGACATTAAGTTTCTTAAGCAATAATGGAACGGAACAAAATCCTGTAAAGGTCATGAATTTTTACTCCTTATTATCTTGAAATTAATGTCAATAATGGTTGACATTAAGTTTCTTAAGCAATAATGGAACGGAACAAAATCCTGTAAAGGTCATGAATTTTTACTCCTTATTATCTTGAAATTAATGTCAATAATGGTTGACATTAAGTTTCTTAAGCAATAATGGAACGGAACAAAATCCTGTAAAGGTCATGAATTTTTACTCCTTATTATCTTGAAATTAATGTCAATAATGGTTGACATTAAGTTTCTTAAGCAATAATGGAACGGAACAAAATCCTGTAAAGGTCATGAATTTTTACTCCTTATTATCTTGAAATTAATGTCAATAATGGTTGACATTAAGTTTCTTAAGCAATAATGGAACGGAACAAAATCCTGTAAAGGTCATGAATTTTTACTCCTTATTATCTTGAAATTAATGTCAATAATGGTTGACATTAAGTTTCTTAAGCAATAATGGAACGGAACAAAATCCTGTAAAGGTCATGAATTTTTACTCCTTATTATCTTGAAATTAATGTCAATAATGGTTGACATTAAGTTTCTTAAGCAATAATGGAACGGAACAAAATCCTGTAAAGGTCATGAATTTTTACTCCTTATTATCTTGAAATTAATGTCAATAATGGTTGACATTAAGTTTCTTAAGCAATAATGGAACGGAACAAAATCCTGTAAAGGTCATGAATTTTTACTCCTTATTATCTTGAAATTAATGTCAATAATGGTTGACATTAAGTTTCTTAAGCAATAATGGAACGGAACAAAATCCTGTAAAGGTCATGAATTTTTACTCCTTATTATCTTGAAATTAATGTCAATAATGGTTGACATTAAGTTTCTTAAGCAATAATGGAACGGAACAAAATCCTGTAAAGGTCATGAATTTTTACTCCTTATTATCTTGAAATTAATGTCAATAATGGTTGACATTAAGTTTCTTAAGCAATAATGGAACGGAACAAAATCCTGTAAAGGTCATGAATTTTTACTCCTTATTATCTTGAAATTAATGTCAATAATGGTTGACATTAAGTTTCTTAAGCAATAATGGAACGGAACAAAATCCTGTAAAGGTCATGAATTTTTACTCCTTATTATCTTGAAATTAATGTCAATAATGGTTGACATTAAGTTTCTTAAGCAATAATGGAACGGAACAAAATCCTGTAAAGGTCATGAATTTTTACTCCTTATTATCTTGAAATTAATGTCAATAATGGTTGACATTAAGTTTCTTAAGCAATAATGGAACGGAACAAAATCCTGTAAAGGTCATGAATTTTTACTCCTTATTATCTTGAAATTAATGTCAATAATGGTTGACATTAAGTTTCTTAAGCAATAATGGAACGGAACAAAATCCTGTAAAGGTCATGAATTTTTACTCCTTATTATCTTGAAATTAATGTCAATAATGGTTGACATTAAGTTTCTTAAGCAATAATGGAACGGAACAAAATCCTGTAAAGGTCATGAATTTTTACTCCTTATTATCTTGAAATTAATGTCAATAATGGTTGACATTAAGTTTCTTAAGCAATAATGGAACGGAACAAAATCCTGTAAAGGTCATGAATTTTTACTCCTTATTATCTTGAAATTAATGTCAATAATGGTTGACATTAAGTTTCTTAAGCAATAATGGAACGGAACAAAATCCTGTAAAGGTCATGAATTTTTACTCCTTATTATCTTGAAATTAATGTCAATAATGGTTGACATTAAGTTTCTTAAGCAATAATGGAACGGAACAAAATCCTGTAAAGGTCATGAATTTTTACTCCTTATTATCTTGAAATTAATGTCAATAATGGTTGACATTAAGTTTCTTAAGCAATAATGGAACGGAACAAAATCCTGTAAAGGTCATGAATTTTTACTCCTTATTATCTTGAAATTAATGTCAATAATGGTTGACATTAAGTTTCTTAAGCAATAATGGAACGGAACAAAATCCTGTAAAGGTCATGAATTTTTACTCCTTATTATCTTGAAATTAATGTCAAACATAATTAACGATTGGGTAAGGGAGTCAACTGAAGGACTGCTGGGAATATTAAAGGGATTGTGTCTTATTACTCAGAAAATGATGATTCAAAATTCAATTTATTTCACTAATTACAAGAAATATTAGCGGTTGAATTTTCCCCTATGGATCTACATGAGCTTTGAAATCTAATGAGGACCTTGGATACATAGAAATTACGGCTGTTTGATTTTGGAGTAGTTTGTCTTTACAGGTAGCATAATTTAAGTGCAAATTGAAAATCAGTGAGGTATACGGGATTCTTTAAAAATACTAGGTTAGTAGTATTATATGCACACACATGTAACTAGTAAACTAGTAAATTTTATGTGTATGAAAGTTGACCGAAATTTTAACTATTTTTTGTTAAGAAATATTCATTATTAATCATTATTAATAATTTTTTCAAATCACTAAAAAAGTTTAATTTCTTTCCAAAGTGGCCCTTATTACCCTAACCCCAAACCAATAGGTTCTTTAATTTAGCTACATTTCTGTTATGTTAAATAAATAAGAAAATGCCATACGAGTTATTACATTGAAGACTGTCGCGCAGAGCGTGTGAAAACAGCTAGCACCTAGCTTGAAATAAAACTCCCTTAATTGATAAATGTAAAGCACTCCGAAACGTTCCCCGCATCATTATTTGCATTCATAAAACACTTCTTGCACACATTCTAATGAGATTTCTTTCAGCCACGGCTTTCACGAAAGTCCCAAGCGCCGATAAAAAACCCTCTAGAAGCGGGGAAAAAAGTCTCGAAGAAAAGAAGGTACCGACTTTTAATTTGAGGCTAAATATATAAAGCTGAAGTGACTCTCTACGAGCGAAAGTAAACACAGGAGTGGTTTGTTTCTAAAATGTAATAAGGTACTCCCATATATATTTTCTCCAGAGAGTCTCACTCCCATCCAATATTGCTACTACAATGTAACAGGTTTTTGTAAAGCCATGCCTAGGTGCGTATAAAAAACCCGGAGGAAAATAATCTTGGCGTAATATTTTTTCCTTGGAGTTTCAGTGGAACCCTAATTGAATGTTAGAGCAAATATTCGCTTTTAATTAAGATATCGAATACCTTTCTGAACTCTTGAATGGGAAAAAATGATGCTCTTCGGCGAGGAGGAAGGAAATTTGTGAAATCAGTTTAGTCCCGGATCTTTCCGATCGAAAATTGACTCTCGGGTCTGCTGAAAGGAACCAGCCCACACCTGACTTTTTGAAAGTGCTTTCTAAACATCACTGGGGGATTTTGAGCAAATGCCTACTTGATGGTCGTTCTATGAATGCGTGGTTAACTTTCGTACAACCGTTTTTTATCGCCATCACACGGCTTAAAATATTTCAGAGATAGTATTCTGTTTTAAAGATTTTTACACTTACTACTGTTTACTCCCACAGGTTTAAGTTATTAAATTTTACTTTGATGAACTGACGAAATAAAAATTAGCAAATGAACCACAAAAATAATTTTTACTAAGATATATAATATATATTTGTATAAGATATATATTTGTACTAGAATATAGAACAAATTTTTAATTTAAAAAACTTTTTTATTTAAGTTGATAATTTGGCTAAATTTTTACTTTTAAGCATTTATATTGAAGTAAAACAATGTTAATGATATATTAAAAGCTTGACCTGAGGTTTTATCTATTAAACACATCATAAAGCAGTAAACTTAAAAAAAAAATAAACAGTAAACTCATAAACAACCGAATTGATAAACAAACAATTTGTCCATTGACCGTATCCAATTTACTCTTCCTTCTTATAAATCAAGTCTTTGAGTAAATTGTTCATTTTTGTTTTCATTAGCAAATGCGGGACTTTATTTAGGAAATAATAATTTTTCGTAATTTCATACTAAAGGATATTCTCTAGTCCATCTTCGTCAACATCTGAAAAAATAAATATTTTTTCAAATTTTAAGTAATTTGCGCTGGGAAATCCTGTAATGCGTATTGATGCAGACCTTCAATGTATGCAATAGATTCCCTATGTAATCCTTGTGTGTTTGTGTTATGAGTAGTCTTGCCACGGAGTTTGTATCAAAATAACAGGATTTTCCTGCTCATTACAGGAGTTATCTGGTATCTCAGCTGACAGGATTTCTTTGTAAAATTAGCATGTTTTTTTAGAGTGTTTAAAAAATCCTAGATCCATGTCTGCATCTTAACCCTTACAGTCCTAGACGACCCGAGATTGGAAATTTTAGAGCGGTTAGGACTGAAAGGGTTAAACATTGAAATTTTTGACTTTGTTCACTTTCATAGTGAGCAGTTTATGTGAGGTGGTTAGAATTAAAGTGGTATAAGTCAACCGAACGTAGTTTTGAGTAATTGAAAGTTTTCTGTAACGGCGCCGGTATTGTTCCTATGGAGAAGGCATATAATAGGTCACTTCTTGAGGTTTTGCCTTGAAACTCGCACTAGGTTAAGTTCTAAATTCATTCATGCTTTCCCCACATTTTGTATTTTTGTACTTATGCCACTTTCATCCTGTGCATGTGCAATAAGATAAGACAACGACCCTTCCATTCCGTTTTCAAGGTTACTTAGTAAGTTCGCCTGATACCCTTTGGTAATTGAGCGGCTTCTGCCCCAGCCAGCGAGTGTCTGGCAGTGGAACACAAAATATGCGATTCGAATCCCATTAGCCTAGGAACACACTTCGCGCCGTCATCACTCCCAATGGAACGACCATGGAGGGAAGGGACGCGTTACTTTCGCGCCAAACCTGTTCTTCCTTCCCTCTCATTATAGCGCGTTCTTCTTCTTTCTCTTCACTTTCGTTTCTGATTTTGTTTGCTTTCAACCTGCTCTTCAAGGTTTCACACGTTTTGTTTGGCGATAAGGGGAAACTAAAAAGGCCGGCGAAAATTATGAAAGAGTAAAAAAGGAGGCGATAATTTAGATCGTTATCCGCTGCCCTGCTGCAGTTAACTAAAAAGGATTTTAACTTCTCTTTAAAACTAGGAATGATTTAGGAAGGGTTTATCATTGATGGCGAATTGCCGCAGACAGCCGTATTATGCTGGGATGAATTATTAAAGATTGGAATTTGAATGGAGGGTCAAAAGATGGATTGAGCTACAAGAAATCGTTTTTCAGATATTTGTACTTAACAACATTTCAAAGTGAATAGTTAATCAATCCTTTTCAGGTAATATTTTTAAAAATCTATATCAGTATTTGTATTTGGAACGTGGTATCAAATCTTTTTTCATTAATTTGATGGTATTTAGATATGAGTACCATTCTACAATTTATTAAAGGTAGTTTTAACTATCTGCAGTTTATTTGCTCTTAACAACATTTAAAAAGAGAGTGAATCTTTCCTTTTCATGACCTTTTTCCAATCCATATCAATGTTAGTATGTGGAACGTTGTATCTAATATTTTTGTTTTGATTTTTGGGTGTATAGATTTTAGAAATTTTCTTGAAATTATTAAAGGATTTTTATTACATTTCAAAGTTTTATCATAATAAAAAACTTAAAACTACCACCTTCATAAACTGCATAATGTGTTTCTATTGCTTGCACAAAATTGTGAGCCTGTCTCGACTGAGAAGCATAACTTCGCTTTTATATTGAGCAAAAAAAATACATCCGGTCGCTACTAAACTAGTCCCTAACCAGCTTAAATGAACTACTCGGACACCCAAGTTTTAAAGTCAGCGCTATTTGGTTTTACTGCATCTCCCAAATGATAGCTGTACTTTAATAAAATAGCAATTTACAGCATGCTTTTATTTCCAACGTTGAGAGATTCTGATTTTTATGGTACTGCCAGCTTTGTCATTAAACTTAAGAGCTCCGAAAAAACAATGGCGGAGGAAATACAAGGGCTTAGTTTCTTCATTCTCGGATTACTCGATCAACGTTGATTACTTCTGCTCTTGAGGGTAATTTTTATTACTTAGAGCAAATGACTCTTCTCTTTAATAAATCACAGAAGTGCTCGAAGATTTTAATGAATTACTATTGAAAACAAAATTTCTCCTTGGTTAATTATTTAGACGTAGTATTTCCACTTTAAGTTAAAAGTCCAAACACCTTCAAGTATCTTTTTGTTCTTGGTACAAGACTAGCTGCTTCATTTTTTTTTATCAGTTTGTTCGGTCTACCTTAAAAATGGAGGAGAGCAAACACTGAAGTTAATTACAGGTCGATCAACTTTTTCTTCACATTGTGCAATGAAAAATTAACAGTTTGCTTTCGATTATCGAACACTGGGGGAAAAATTTTAAGTAAGTCGGAACCGTTAAATGATAGGGGTAGGAAAGATTGAAGAAGTTTAGAATGAGAAATTTTATTAAGTCTATTTATTATAAGTTTGAGGAGTTCTCAAAAAATATATTGTTTCTTAGTCTTATCTTAATTTAAATTGTGAATAGTAAAAATATAAACTTAATGAGAATATTAACTGATAAATTCAATTCAAATATAATTTAAAATCTAAACTCTATTTAAACTGGTAATAAAAATCATATTCATATTTTCAGTTAAATAAAAACTTCACAAATAAAAAGTAAAACCTGATCTTTGGAAAATATTCATCTTAAAATATTTATTTTATAGACAATTTATAAAAAGAAATAACTGAGGGAGGGAAACGCCGATTTGTGTATTCTTTAAAAAAAAAAACTTACTTTTTCTTTACTCAGGAGTTTCTATAGACAGCCATAGCCCAGTTTAAAAGATATATTGATAAAAGATATCTTGGAACACTGGGCGCGAAGTGACCGTGAATTGGGACCTTTACACTCCTTTCTCCTATAATTATTTAAAAATATATAATTATTCAAAAATATATCTTTATTTTAAAACATTTCATTTTTATTATTTTATTTATGTTGTGTTAAATTATCTGAGCCTTTTAGTGTAAAAATGGTAGTTTTAAAGTATTCAAATTATGTTTGCTTTCAAATACTGCAAAATATATTGATATCCGATGCCCAAATATCTGCGCATGCACTGAGCAAAAGGAAATGAATCCAAATGTTTGGGATTTTCTTAGAAGCAAAGCATGCTTTGTAAATAAAATATCGGGTCCTGTGAAGGAAAGAGAAACACTTTAAACCCAGTATGTACTTTCTGGCAAGTCTATATCAAGATTGAAAATTTGTATTTCAACATGAAACATTTGATTGAGAGCTTTCAGTCAGTCTTTTGTTCTTGGAGTTACACTTCTAGAGGATATAAATTCTTGCAGGATACTAACAATGCTTAATTCGCTTCTTCAAATGAATAGACAAATAATGTACACATATGTAGAAAACAATTTTATACATCTTTTATAATTTTCTAATTATTTTCTCTAAAACAAGCTCAATTCTGAACATTTTGAAACAAAATTAATAATTTATTCAATTAAACTAAATTTTTTTAAAACTGTAAATTAATAAGTTTGAATTGTTCTCAAGACTAATTCCACAGAGAAGATTGTCTTTTATTTACTTATAAGTTAAGACAAATTAACCACGCGAATAAACTTACTAATTATTGCACATACCAAAGAAAATTTAATAAAATTAATGTTTCATTATAAGTTATTAATATTTCTACAAGAACTAGTAAAGATTTCCTTATTGCAAAAAATAGTTTAAAAAAATTAGTTTTCTAAGAGTTGAAGTAATTTAATTCATTGTATATTAAGATCAAAGATATTTCTGTACATAAAATATGCATTAATATAATTAATTTTTTATGTACTTAACAAATTTAATTATTTTAAACAAGGTTTTTTTACATCAAATACTAAGAAATTAATGAATTCGTCGATGATTATTTTTAATTCAGGATATAAATTGTGTTACTTGTACAATTTTTGGATTGGTACAATAATTATTCATTTCGCACTTGGGTGATACTAACGCATCAACTATTTTCTTTTAAAGATATTTATATTTGTAGTAAGCTAAAAACTTATACCGTTCTTCTTAGGAATATGTGGGACGAAATTATCTTAAAAAGCCTGTTGACGAGCATTCCATGCGAATTGAAAGGGAAGTTTTTATATGACGAATGATATTTAAAATTTGCTGTATATAAAATATTTCTTAAATCTTCTTGAAACCTTTAGTGAACATTTTTTGAATGTTCGTTCATTTTATAAAAACTGCGGTTCTCAAACTTTTTGCTCCGCAAAACTCTTTTTTGGGTAGAAAATTCTACGCCCCTCTGCCTGTTATAATGAAAATGTATATGAACTCAAAGTCTTTTTTATACTCATGTGATATTTATTTTCGAGTAAAAATGACACAGTTTATCCGAATAATAAGCTGAAACCAGGGTTTTTAAAATGGATGGTTTTTCACATTTTCGTATTTTTAAGTATGTTTTTACGATCATATAAATTCGGAAATTTCTGGAAAATCATGTATCCCCCCCCAAACAACCCTATAAACCTTAATCTAGATTGTTTCTTGTGGTAAAGAATTATTCCATATGGTTTTAAAATACAGTTTTTAACATTTTCTTTCTTCATAAAATGTTTCGTTTTTCTTTTATCTTTTATGAGTCGGCTACTTTATGTCCTTTTTAAATCCCAAGAAATTTGCTTGATAGGAATCGTGGTGCTGATGACAGGTTTTTGTTGTTACTCTCAATACCCCGTAAAGAATTTCAATAACGTCGCAAATTATTTTGGAATATTCTATCTTCGTAAAGTAAGAAAATAATTGCATAATTTTCATACTTATTGTTGGCCCTCTTGGACGATTCTTGAGCATCCCCACAGTTTTTGAAAGGTGATATAAGGTCAAACCTTTAATATTTTTAGATAATTCTAGATACTAATTAGCCTTTTTCAGTAATTTTATGTGTACTACTATTCAAGTCCTGCTTGCTTTACTAAGAAAACTTCCTAAAAGCCTTTAGTTCCAAGTGAGCTTCGGGCACTCTTACCACTCCAGACTGTTCTGTTCCGGAACAATTTTTGTCTACTGATGTAACTCTGGCTGGAATTTTATCCTCTGTGACTTCTGTGAATAGAATAGATAGTATTTTCCCGCTGCATTCGGTAAAGAAAGCTACAGTCCTTTGGAAAAACCCCAAGATTAGCAAATAACAATATCACCTGCTCAAGATGCTAGCCTCGAGCACTAATCGACTAGACTATGGGACTAAGAAGAATCGATAAACTGATATGTTCGTTCTTAGCTCAATTAATCTCTAATAAAGGTTCAAAAGCCGCCTGTGTTAAGAAAGTGATGATGTTATATTTGTGTTGCTGGTTTGAATATTGTATCTATAACGAAAATTATCGCTAATTATCATGTAATTACATAACCAAGTATGGGATATCAATACACCCATTGTTCTAATGAGCGTCAAGTGTCATTAAACAACACAATATATCTAGAAAGTATTTTTGGGGAAGAAACACCTACCAGTCCATAGTAATGTTATCTAAGGGTAGTGTATATTATGTAAACTAATTAATCATTCATAAATCCTTTGAATTTTTTGTCTCTCAGATATTATAATACGAGGAATATAAAAAATTCTTGATTTCGCTTTTTTAATTTTGTTACTCTTTGATATATTTAAAGTAAGAAGACAAACTCTTCGGATGAATTTTTATCCCTTAAAGTAATTAAATAATGAATAATTCATTCATTTCGCTTTCATATCTTATGGAAAACAGGAATGCTTTTGAAAGTGCAAATCTTTCTCCCAAAAAATAACCTATCCTAACTACATGTAAGCAAGAAAGCGCAGACTGCATCAAAAATTCATATATTTCTGAATCTTTCATGAGGTAACGGCACACCTTTGTGCTCGTGAAAGAAAACTATTTTTTTCTTTTGCTCACCTATATAATCTTAGTATGCTTCTACATTTTGAATCAATTATTCTCAGAAACACCATAGCGCAAACGCCATAGATTTATTAGAGTACACAATATGTCCTTTTTAAAATTTCAAAGCTCCAAATAAGAAACCGGTGTAAACTCGATCGAATCTACGAGCTATCGAATTCCACGCTTTGGAATTCGGAACCTCGAAGAAAAGTGAAAGAGTTAAAGACAGGTCTCCTAACAACATAATAACAAAAACGCTTACGCTTTTTCTTCGCGAAACACTTTTCTTTTCGATTACTAAGTAGGAATCTCTCTGACGAGGCTGCAAAAGAAAAAAAAGAGCGAATAAAAAGGAGAAGTAACTGTTTGGAGAAAACTAGTCATTTCGACACCTATATAGGTTAAGTAAACAAACAGCAAATTGTTGCGCTGTCACACCGATGCTAGCGTAGCCTGTATTTTTCATCTAAATGTGCTTTTAACGGCACCTCGGCTCTTGACGTTTCGATGGCTAATGATAGCTGGAACAATGTCCTTCGTGAACTAACAGCAGTTCTATTATCTGAGCAACTGGCTGACACATCGTTGGCTTGTTAGGGAAGAGTTACTACAATTGGCTGTCACTCGTCCAGTCCGAACCTGTCTTCTTTGTAGCGTGTTTCAAAAATGTCGGGCCTGGATTTAATTTCACGCAGTTCGGAACAAGAATAATAGCGTACCTTCTCTGCACACAAACGAAGTTGAGGTTTGAGATTGGCTCCAGGCATGATGTTTGTTTCGTTGGCTAAAATTTCGCCTGGATCACCGAGGTGAAAGGGTTTTTGATCAATTTTCAGCTTTATTCGAGAGTATAATTTAGAGCTTGGGGTGAGAGTTTTATTTCTCGTTGTTTCTTATTATCATCATGGAACTTGAACTTGTCTTCAGGAGGGTATGCTTATCGATTGCATATTTCATATTTATATCTTTATGGGACGGTTTTAGTTTCGCTTGTTTTTTCTTTAGATTTCTCAGATTGCGTTGCATTATAGTAACTGAGTTTTGGATAAAATATTTATCTAATTATTATGAATTGCATATCATAATTTTTAAACAAAAGTAACAATATCCATTAACTAACAAAACAGTTACATATTTCTATAAAATAAATTGACAGAGTAATACCACTTAAAATGCCGTTATTTATTTTGCCTTTTCTTACTTCAAATTGCTTACTTTGACAAAACACCCTAAAATTTATTAGTGTTCGGCAACTAGTGGTCAAAAAGTAGTTAACTACCAACTACTAACTAGTCTGGAAAAATCCAGTTGCAACTAGTAGTTAACTATTTTTTTCCAGGGACTAGTTACAACTAGTAGTTAACTATTTCCCAAAGTAGTTAACTACTAGTTAACTAGTCTATTTAATTTCATAACCTATTTTTTCCCCCAAATTCTAATACATCTTTCTTATCTGTATCACAAAAAACTTTATGCTTCGCTCAAAACGAGCCTTTATTTCTAGTTATGGTATCTGAGTACTCTACCATGACATATTGTAGTTATAAATAGCAGTGTAATTTTTTGTATATTTTGATAAAAATTTTAAATATTTTTGAAGTTTTAAACAAAAATTTTTTTAAAGTAGTTGAAAATTTGAAACTAGTTTTAACTAGTAGATATTAAAAAAAGTAGTTCAACTAATAGTTAAACTAGTTTAAACCAAAAGTAGTTAAACTACTAGTTAACTACTAGTTGATCGGTAGTTAACTACTAGTTGCAACTAGTTCTAAAATTTATACATGTAGCACTGCATCTTTTTCATATGAGAGAGAAGGGAGATGAGAGAATAAGAAAAGAGAGAGAGAGAGAATAAGAGAGCAAGAGAAAATCCAGACATAAGAGTGAATTCACATGAAAAGTATAGAGAATCGAAACTAGAATTAGCGATAAGAGGAGAGAGATGGGAAGAGGGAGAGGATAAAAAAAGGGAACGAAATAAGAAGATAAATAAGAGAGTAAAAGGGAATGGAGAGGTAAATAAGAGAAGAATTGTGAGATTTTCAACTGAATCCCTGTGTTGGTATTAATTTTTATTCAACTGATAAGACTGACATACTTGAAAAGTGTGTTAGTAATATATGTGAGGTTTCCAATGATATCTAAATTGCACATCCCTACATCTTTATAAAAAATATCTCTCAACTCCTCAAATACTGACCATTTCTTGGAAAAATGCCATCAATTCCAATAGCCAACTTAACACCCTGAAAATGCATAGGATATTGAGATTGAAAAACCTTTCCCTTTCCTGGCTTGTCCCCATTAAGCCCGGAGAGATCTCTGGCTCGATACGGCTAACAGTATCGTCTCCATTCTTCCCCTGGCCTTATCTCCCTTCTGTAACCGAGTCCTTATCACCGGTGCTAGGGTGATGTATTTCCCTCTCGGCCGCCGGGTTTTTATAGGATCCCCTTTTCTGTTCTTTTAACCGCTTCCGATTTCGCACCTGAGCGGTTTTTACTTGTGGCTGGCGTAAGACAAATTTCGTTATAATGTGGCCCGGGCTAGAAGATGAGGTGGGGTGTTTGATAGGGGGTGGAAGAATTTTTGGGGAATGGCTGTTCCTGGGAGGAGCAGAAATTGTTGTGCACATGGGGGTGAAATGGAAGGAGGCAAATATTTATGTATAGGATCATGGGGGGATTTCCCCCTTTTTTACCCAAGATATTTCATTGTTCTTTTTTAAGGCTGTATGATAGTCTTAGTTAGGATACTTTAGAATGCCTCTCCAAAGTCTGTTGTTAAGAAGTTTAGTTATTAGTTAAGAAGTTTAGTTATTTTTTCAATTTAAAAAAAAAAAAACATTTTATTACAATATATGCTTGATGTTATACTTACTAGGACCGTATATCCTAAGGGGTGTCAAGGGGTTCAGATCCCTCCTAAAATTTTGATGACTATTTATATTCTGTGTTTTTACCTTGGGGCATCGGAGTAAAGTTTGTCTTCTGTCGCTAGGCGGTGAAAACCAAAAACCATTGTGAAACTCGGTTTTCTCTTCCTTCTGCAATGCTATCTCCACCACCAAGCGAGGAAAGACAGACTTTACTAGGAGCAGTCCTCTTCAGGTATCATGTCAAGGGTTACAAAAGTATCCAAAAATCTGTTGAAACACTAACTTCAATGGTCAAATTTTTTAAAAAATTCGAACATCTCCAGATAGTTTATTTCGCTTGCAAAGTGTTGCCCAGAAAATTTGAACATAATGTATACCATAATTCAAATCTTACCTGTAAGTGTTCTAAAAGTACATTTTACTTATTTAAAATGTCAGCGTAAGGAGGAGGGAAAACAATTTTAACAAATTTTTCTCCCTGAAAAAAAAGTCTAGTTACGGATTTGAAAAACGGAAAAGTTGGTGAAAGCAGTGCAAGTGCATGAACTTGGAACATTCAGGTTTTTTATCTTTTTTACAAGGCTAGAAGGAAGTGAGATAACTTTAAAATAAGGATCAACCAAAATTTTTATATTTCTATTAACCTATGCAGCTTCGCTTTGGTAACTCGGAAATGCTCTTTTTTGAATAACCTGGTCTTAAAGAAGCGTTTGAGTGCAGACTCAATTAGTGTTTTATGGGCCGGCAAGTTTAAAATAAAACAGATCAATGCTTTTAATTTTGATATTTTTTTGTCTCTAACTCTGAAATAAATCCCAAACTTATTTTGAGAGTTACCCAGTTTTTTCTTTCAACGTATCCCCCCCAACTTAAGTGGTATTTAATTATTAAGTGCCTTTCCATTAAGCTTAGAATGCTTAATAACTACTTTCAGTTTAGGTATTTAATTTCAGGTGAATCCTTAAGTATCAGATGCTAAAATATCTGGTTTAATTAATTGCTATTTTTTACTCGAGTGCTTTTTTATTAGGTAAAAAACGAATATATTTTTTGTTAAATGCGTTCATCAAAGCTTTATTTTGTTTAATTTAACTGTTTTTGCATTAAAAATCTTTTTAAAAGTTACAATGCCGATGAAAATATGCTTCAGTAATTGCTTCAATGAAGGTTAGGTATCACACAATTGGGTTCTAGACATCCAGTAGTTATAACAAATGTATGTTTCGTATATTCTAGAATCTAGATAAGAGGAATATAACCACAATATACATACTATACCTGTTTATTGTAATATACTTCCATTCAGAGTAGGGTTTAGTTCTCTTACAAGTGAATTAAGAATATTTGTAAAAGATAAAATCAGTCCAATTATGACGAAGGCACGACAAAGGATATGAAAACAATATGGATTCCACTCCAGAATGTCATTATTGTCGCACAATAAGAGCTTTCCATGGTGGCCGCAAGTTCGTTAGGTTTAATTGTTTCACACGAGTGTAACTTGTTTTGGTATTGGGTTTTACTTCTTTTATTTAGTTTGAGTTCTGATTGAGTTGTTCGCGTTGACATCTACCATTCGTTGACATTTCTCTTTGTTATTTCTGCTATATAATCTTGATCAGATGTTATCTCTGTTTATTGCAGCTAAAGAGGAGTTTTCTGAGAAGAAAAATACTCACAATGATAAACATGTTATGCAGAAATGGATCAAACCAGCATGCTTATTTAAGAATGTCTCAAACTAAAGTTAAACTTTATTTTGTCAGTAAACTGGAAATTAAGCTTTTATTAGGGGGGAATTTTACGCAAAAGGTAATTATTGGTATATCCTTGTCCTTGTGTTTAGCAATTTCAGAAGACCTAAATCTTGTTAAGATAGCGTAAACAAATCCATCCTTTTTTTAAATTGTTAGTTTATGCTGTGTGTTGTGAGAACCCACATTATTGCATAGATGTACTGATCTTTTTTTGTTAATATTTTAACTTACAATAATTTGGCCACTTCAACAACGCTTTTATTTATTTTAGGATTAGAACTTCAAAGAATCCAGCCTGGTGTAAAGCTACGTATCTGGTACGTATTTTAAAATTTAAGTTTATACAGGGTGATTCTAAATTACTTGGAAAAACTTCGCATGGGGGTAGAGGGGACCTAGACAAGCATATTTCGCATACGAATGGGGGGGGGCTCAGCCGCACCGTTAAAGAGCTAGGACCTAATGTAGTGCGATGGAGTTACAAAAGTACGTTTTGGCAAAGCCCGTGTAACGAAACAAAGCATAATAAAATGAAAAAAAATATTGCATGAGGTACAGCAATATCCTTACTACTTACATCATAAATTTGAAAGAAATCGGACCACTTGCTAAAACGTGGGGTGAGTTTTAAAACGTGCAATATTAATCTTTTAGCCAAAGAATGGAGTTCCCTTAATGGTATACTTAGAAAAATGTTGATCGGGGAAGGAATTTTCAATGATCATACAGTTTCAATGATCAATGTATGAAAATTGAAAATTCCTTCCACAATCATCATTTTTCTAAATACCATTACACTAATGTAAGGGAACTCCATCCTTTGGCTGAAATATTAATATTGCACGTTTTAAAACTCGCTCCACGGTTTAGCAAGTGGTCCGATTTCTATCAAATTTATGATGTAAGTAGTACGGATACTGCTGTACCTCATGCAATAATTTTTTCATTTTATTATGCTTTGTTTCGTTACACGGGCTTTGCCAAAACGTACTTTTGTAAATCCATCGCACTACATTATATCCTAGCTCTTTAACGGTGCATCTGCGCCCCCTCTAGTTTTTCAAAATATGCTTGTCTAGGTCCCCTCTACCCCCATTCGAAGTTTGTCCACGTAATTTCGAATCACGCTGTATACTTTTACCCGGTTTAAAATCATGAATAAACCATATTCTACTAATTTTGCATCTAAATTTAACCCTCTAACCGATTTTCCGGTTATAATCAATTAGATCGAAAATTTTCATTTTCTAGCAGTTCTTTTTATGTTAATGGGCTGAAGTGAAAACTCACGATGGTAGCAATAAAAATTATAAATAGTTAGCAGTGAATTTAATTTTAATCCCTTACTTACTACTTTGTTATTGAGATACTTCCGATGCATTTATTGAAAAAAAAAGTTATTAAAAATAAAACTATTTTTCATAAAAATTAGTTTTAAGTAATTTTTATTTTTTTAATTGGGGTACTCATTTCATTTCACTACCGTTACAAGCTATTATTTTAGAATACATTTATATTTTTCATTGTTTTATTTCCAAAACTCGATGTAGTATCCCAAAGTAAATAAAAGTGAATTAGCGGAGTACATGAAACCATGTTTTCCTCTATTTTAAATTTGGAACCCCACTGTAGATAAAAAAAAGTTTCATTCATCAAAACAGAGTTTGAAGAAAATTTTCATCCATCAATAATGGGACACATCTAGTGGTAAAGTTATGTATAGGTACTTTTATGGCAAAATTAACACATAAGTTCACCCATATAGCTGTATTTGTCCAGAATACAACGCAATCCGTCAGAATGCGAGAGTTAACCCATAGACTAAAAATGATTCTTCCATCCCCCCATTGTCACGATGATTCCCTTCTGCGTACCGCCTTCAAAATTGTGTCTCCTCCAACAATGATGGGGAGAACAAAACCGCAAGCTAAACGGCACCAACCCCTCTCCGCCATGTGTCTCTCGACCAGAGACTAATTGGACTGCCCCCCAACGATTGTTCTAAAAGTCCCACAATGCTACAGTGGCCTTTGATTAATGAATGTGGATTCCGAGTCTTTTCATTTTGATGCAGGGGATGCTAAGGCATGCCTTATGGCAATCACCTCCATAGATGAGCCTGATGAGTTTGATAGTTGGTACTGTGACTTTTGGGTCAACCGTTCTCCTTCTCTAGAATTACGAAGGTTGTGAAAAGGAATGCGGGGATAAAGTGTATTCCGAAACAAAATGCGGAATTTTCCGGATTGCTACAAGCTCTGAAAGGATTTTAATCCACATTGTAGATGCCAGTTTTTTCTGGTCAAGGACGTATTGATTAAGAGCAGGGTTTCCCAAAGTGGTCGGTACCGACCCCCTGGGGGTCGATGAAAGTTTAAAGGGGGTCGATGGGGAGTCGACGAAGTTTTAGGGGTCGGTAGGGGGTCGATGAAAGTAAAACAGTCATAAAAAAAGAAAAGTGCAGAAAAGACAAAAAAACAGCTTGTGTGTTACTAATAAAATCTTTAAATAATAATGTGAAAAAATTGGAAAATCAAATTTTTTACGTGGTGTAAAAAGACTTGGTTTTTAAACTTGAATGTAACATTTTCAATAAGGTCGATAATTCTGCCAGACAGATATTTTTTTTTAATAAAAATTCAAATTTGAATCGTATGTGCAAGATAGGGATATTATTTGATAATTTCATTGATTGTTTCCTTTTTAACAGATATATCTGTCTTTTATAAAAAGAAGTTTAAAGATTATGATTATGGGTCAAAAATACTTTTGCTGGCAAAAATCTAATTTTTTTCATTACTGCGTTTTTCTACTTGCGGCCAAAACTTGCCAACCCTGTGGTTTTTATACATAATACTGTTTTAGAAATTGTTATAACATTTAAAAAGTTTTTTAAAACAAAAAATTAAATTTTTAATAAATCATCAGCAGACGTTTCAAAGCACTATAGCCACATTTTGTTTTGTCATTTTTTTCGGAAACGTGGTAATCCCGAGTATATAACATCAGAATGTTATTTTAAAAAGCTATAAAACAGTTTAAACTTAGTGAATCTTTTTTAAAGCAAAAAAAATTGCAATTTATTCGTAGATTAAATTATCTCAACTGCGAAAAAGAACAATAATAAGTAATTTTAAACCAAATACCCTCTTTGGCAGTCCAGCATCAGGCACACCCTTCCCATTGAATGTTTCTGAATTTAGTAATTAAAATTATTTACTTTTATTGTAATTTAGTTTATTTCGAGTGTTTCAAAATTTTTTTCTTCTTTGCAGTGTTTTTTTTATTTTGATAAAATTTTGCTATCTTATTGTAAAATACAATGCTGTGGATGATTCAAAGATTTTTCCCGATCCTTTGAACTTTCTTTACATACTTATTTTTATATCAAAGTTTTGAGTGATTAATGCTTTTTGGTGGTCTTATATTGTTCACCAATGAATTTTCCAGGTTGAACAGTACATTACTAGTGAATGAGACCGGCTGTTAAATTTTAGTTAAATTTTCATTTTTAATTTATTTTCATAAAAAATTTAGTTGGATTTTTGAAAGGGGGTCGATGGCTTGGGTGAACTACTTCCAAGGGGTCGATGCATGAAAAAGTTTGGGAAACCCTGATTAAGAGGATTGTTTGACGCATCTTGCGGTTTGGTTTATGGGTCTCAGTATGAAACTTTTGGCGTTGCTTGTAAGTTTTTTCAAAGGGGGTTTAGGTAGGGATTTTAACTGGGTCAGGGGGTTCGGAAAGAGGATCTCTTAAGGAATTGAATGTGTCTGTGGTGATGGTTACGTAAATGGGAAGATGAAGTGAACGAATTATAAATGTAAAGTCACATATAGGGTGATTTATAAAGTCTGTTTCACATCGTAAGTATCAAAACAACGTCTTGCATCGTTATGGAAGTTTTACCTAGAGTAGAGGGATGCTGAATCCATTGAGACAGCTTTCAGCTCTTCTAGCGGCAAAATAAAGTAGTAAAAATAATTGAAAGAGGAAAGGAGCCCGGAGTTGTGTAATTCAATTAGATAAGTAATCACACAAAAAATTTAAAAGCTTTTCCGGTGTTTTTTGGGGTCCCTTTGATGTCTAAATTCAATTTTTTTGTAACTTAACTAAGAAACAAAAACTGGATCAGGTAAAAAGTAAAAAGTTATAAAGCTTTTTTGAAACCAAAAATATTTTTAAAAAATCACGATACTAATAGAATCCAGATTTTAGTTACTTCAAGGGGCGTTTTTAAGTCTTATTTTTTGTTTTCATTATTAATTTATTTTTGACTACAAACTAAGAGATACCCCCTCAGTTACAAAAAATTTTAATTGAAAGTATTTTTCTATTTCTCCCTATAATAGAACATAATGGCCAAAATATGCTTTTTTCCCAAACCCCATTCATGTTCATCCACTTTAGCTTGTCTAACTAGAGACAACAAGCTTTAACCTGATCTTTAATTTTAGAAATGAAGTATTAAACGAAAAGATACGAAGCCTATATCCTTGAGGGAAATTTTTAAACAAAAATATTTCTTGCAATTCGCAAAATGTTCATTCTTTGGAGCTTGAGAAACACGTATAAAGTAAAAGAAGTCACGATCGGTCATGGTTCGTACCATGAGATCAGAATCTCCCAACTCGTAACCACGTCTAGATTTTTGAAGATATCTCCCCTCAAAATCTCCATGATTGCAAAGGTTGTATTAGAAACGCATAAATAAAATGCGTGAGGGAGGAATCCAGTTTCTCCCTGCAATATGTGTAATATGTGGGATCATGCTAAGTGTATTGGTTTTAGTCTTAAGGTAGGTCTGCACAACCTTTGACCTTCGAGTCATGCTTTAGTGCTCCGAATGAATCTAGAATTTTTCAAATAATAAAATTATGCCATTAAAAGTAATTAGCAATTAATGATTCAATAAAACCCAATTTCACTTTCTTTAATGATAGATAATTTCTAGCAATGTTTTGAATAAACAATAGCAAAAAGAATTTCGATTCATTCTTTTGGCCTGCGCGCTCAGACCATATCGGTTTTTGGTCCTGGCAAGTTAAATTTTCATACTGACTTTATCTAAAGAATTAAATGTTGCATATTTTAGAGGAAGTTTTTCTGATTGGTAATATTACTGTTTTTCTTTGAATCCATCTTTTGTAGTGAAATTTTCGAATATGAAAAGTTCTGAATTTTTGGTAAACAAATGGTTTTACATCACAAATGCTTTTATATTAAATATTCAGTGGCTTTTAATTAATAAGTACCATTGAATAGAATAGAATAGAATTTATTATTAACACAAAGAATTACAAAATACAACACAAGGAATACACACATAAAGAACAAAAGACAAAAATGGAGACAAACATAGACATACATACAAAAATATATAAATAGTTATGAGTACCAAAAGAGCTCATAGCTCGTCCATGGTACTAGGTCTTATAATTTCTTTGCTTTGGCAACGAAGCTGCGCTGACTCTATTTGGTTAAATTAAATAATTTCTCAATGTTATTGTGTCTTGCTATAAAATCATAAAGACCATTTTTGAATTCAGTTCTATTATTAGATGTTTTAATGGTTTCGTTTAATTTATTAAATAGAAATGGACCTAGGAAAACAGGAGACTTATGAAAAATTTCTTTGTTAGACTTTGGAATACAATAATTTCCTTGAATGTTTCTAAGAGAATAGTTACTAGTTTTTAATTGATAGAAAGACATATTATTGAAAATGAAAAGTAATAGTCGAAAAATATAGAGTTTCAAAATAGGTTTTATTAAATAATTACCTTTTATGTGAGATAAGAATTGAAAATTCTTGAAATTATTTACTTAGTTTATTAACACTTTTTTCTCATCCGTTCTTACCTAAAATTTAGACTCTAAAACCGCAACCTATAGTAATGGTTGAATCTTTATTCCTACAAATCCCAGTGGAATCTGAATGATCCTACTTTTGAGTAAACGCCTTTTCACTTTATCTTGAGTGTCGAGAAAAGCTGATATATTGTTGTATGGAAGCAAAACCTTGTCACCCAAGGAATAACGACGCAAGAGACCATTGGCACGAGAGCATTTTGCTTTTCGACAACAATACTGTTTTAGTTAGTATTTACCCTCTGCATTTATGGCAAGACTTTAATCTCCTCATTCTCTAAGCATATACTCCCAACAAAAGTGAAAAACTCTCCTCTTTTCGCAGTAAATAAACCTTTCTAAATAACAGCTCGTCAGAAAAGAGTAATTTAAGAATAAATGTCCCGTCGCTTCTGGGAGTTTCGCGGATGACTGTTTTAAATATCTCGCAACGGCCATGTTTGTCTAATCCCGGCTTTTAAAACCTTTGTATAAGCATCTTTCGCAGCGTGTGTGCCTAGTGTATTGACAGAAGAACCAGCTTCAAACATGGACTCGTGGTACGTTTTATTCAGCATCGCACGATTTTCGGCGAAGAATGGGGAATGCTGATGGGGGAGAGAAAGTTGGGGCAATATTCTGTAATCAGATGCTTTTACCGGGAGATTGGAAGTCGCGATTCAGGGCCTTCCTTGTCTTGGCTCAATTTTTCCATTTTCGATTAGAGAGGCTGATTCTCGTGTTTAATTTTCCATATGAACAGGCTGTCATGCTCTGGATTTTAATTTAGTCTCTCTTCCTGATGTTTTTGTGAATGGTTGAGACAATGACAGGGTTTATTACGAGTGCCGTGGTTAAAATCGCTGTGCCTTGACTGAATAACTATTTCGAACTTGATGATGACAGTTGGATGAGGGTGTAGAATTGGCGACTAATGCCTAATGAAGGGTGGTGTTGCACGTGTTTTGACACTTTTTCATTCGCGAGATGACACTCATATATAAAATAAACTAAAGTAAGTAAGTTAAGTTAGATGAAGTGTAAGAAAGAGCTGTTTCATGATAAAGCAAGGTAGGAGTCCCAAGAATTGTAGCTTTTTAACTAAATTGGCATAAAATTAGTTTTAAAAAATCTTTTTCGACTATCATTTTTATTTTAGAAGAATATTTTAAATTTAACGCTTCTTTAAAATCATCTTCGAATTTATGAAGTAAATTATCTTCTTTAGAGTGGGTTTTTATAATTTTTGTTCAGATAAAAAATCAGTTTTTAATAGAAATCGTGAAAAAAGCGACTAATTGGCGACTATTCACTGAAATAAATATCCCTGTTGGAAAAAAAACCCTGATAATCATGGGAATCGATGGATTCAAATGACTCATAACTATTTCAGAGATTAAGTATGTTATTTGTATAAAAAATGCTAGTTTCTCTTAGATATTTAAAATCAGTTTTTTAATAAATAAGTTTACCTGCATTAAATTAGAACCTGAGTATAATGAATATCTGAACTTTTCCGAGGGTTATTTTTCATTCATCGTCGGTATACATACCTTTCTAACAGAGCAGAAAATCGCAACTTTTTACGCGAACTCCCTATTTTAATAGGAAACTGTTTACCAATGCAAAAGTTTTGGAGGTGTTTGGCTGCGATGGAAGGAAAACATATTTTCTTATAAAGTAACATCTGACAAAGCGTACAACTCGTTTTTTTTCAACGAACTAATAGGGAAATCGACTGCATCATTTTAAAGTAATACATGTTATAAATTATATATATTTTTAAATATCTAAGAGAAACTAGCATTTTTTATACAAATAACATACTTAATCTCTGAAATAGTTATGAGTCATTTGAATCCATCGATTCCCATGATTATCAGGGGTTTTTTTTCCAACAAGGGATATTTATTTCATCCGAGTTTAATTACCATAAAGATAAAGAAGATAACTGGTCATTTCTACTGATAACGGCTCTCTTATTCTTGTTCTGTTTCACTGATTTTTAATCAGCAACCCGGTTAAGATGATGACTGACCAACTCTTCGGATTGGAGTGCGTGCTTTTCAACACCAATTTGATCAGCGTTTTCATCGAGTTCACAGTAAAGGCATGTCGAATCAGAGAGCAATTTTCGTTTCAAAATTGTTTTTAAAAAATTATCTTAATCAGTTACTCTGCTTTTTATTAAATGGAAAAGCAAGATAGCCTTAAAGCAGTAAATAAGGCTCTATCGAAGATTTATAGAACATTCCTTAGAAAGAATATAGCGTTTATTCCTGATTAAATTAATTATTCGAGAAATATTATTTTTCCCTAATGATAAAACATTTACAACGTACACCCAACCTTTCAAATGATTTGAAAAACCTATTTCAGGCAATTCCTGCAAAAGGAAGTCAACACATTACTTTCCTATGTATAGTGGGGTCTCTCGTGTAAATCACTAAAAAGTTCGTGTAAATTTTTGGCACCAAGGTTATTTTGGTTCTATAGGTTAAGGAGAATAAGAAAAAGTTTGGTGCCAATTTTTCTTTTCACTTTTGTGGTCTAGGGGTCAAATCAAAGGTCAAATTTCGTATTTCAATTATTTGAATTTTGGGCATGTTAATAAAAAAAATAATCAAAGTAAATAGTCAGAAAAAGTGAAGAAATGTGTATATATGTTTGTAAGCAATTTTGATTTTCATTTTATAAAACCAAATTTAAAAAAAAATTAAAAAACTTAAAATTTAGAAATTTTTTGCATTTTTCATAATTTTTTTAAAATAATCTTTTTTTTTTGCATAGTAAATTCTATTGATATATTGAGTAATGATATAAAAAGTCTTGGAGTTAATTTTGCAGTCTTGTCTTCCTTAGAACGGCGAAAATTAAAACGCAGAAAACGCGAAACCAGCGAACTGCCACTATCCGTTCCAATGCCCATAATACATACCGGACAGGGCCTTTGCAAACCAAGAGTTTATTTTGTAAACATAGGTATACACTTTTATGATACTAAGTTGATTGATATGGACCAACTTGTAGTACAAACGTGTGGGCTAAAATGATGAAGATTAAATTGGAAATCAGCTGGAAAAGTATCTGTTACGGAAATCAACAAAAAAGTTTTGGAGTTAAAGGAGAACAGGTCGTTATTCGCTAGAATGGCTCTTGCTGCTAAATACAGACCAGACCAGACATCAATAAGAGCTGCTATTGGAATATATGAATTCTCTACAGTAAGTTGAGCATTTTTTGCAACTGACTGATCATTATTACCTTGTAATGATAAGAGTAAACTTCTGCCCCTCCTGGAAGAAGTAAATCCTTTTTTAAGTAAGAATGAACATTCTGAAATATCTGGCCAAACTGCACTTATTATAGATGGAATAGTGTTAGTCCAACAAATGAGTGGAAATATTTATACACGCAATGACTTGCAACTTTTAAACTTGCAGATTTTAAATAATGTAACAAAGAATTATAATACCATTCACTTAGATTTTGACCACTATTCAGTGGAAATGTCATTGAAGGCAGCAACTGTAGGGGACGCATGGGAAAACAATATGACAGTAGAGCATTTATTTGCACTGCTACAACTCCTATTAAAACAGGACTTTATTGAAATTGACTGAACCTTTTTTGAAAACAGGAATTTTTTGGGTAAAACTAAAACCAAAGCATGATGATGATGTCGTGTTCAAGACGAGTCTTGTCTGTAACTAAATAGTTCCATGGGCAGAAACCCCAGCCCTAGTAATTTCTACTATATTGTCCTCGTACAGGTTGAAGCATGTTTAACTGAATACTCCTTTCAATGAAGGTAATTGATTTTTATAAAGCTTTAAAAAATAAATAATCGTATCAACAGAAACAGCAGTTAGGTCTAATATCACAAATCTCAATAACTTAAAAACCAATCATAAAGAAGCAGACACAATAATCATTTACCATGAAATGTATGCTTCACAATTGGGATATCAGGTCCATATTTTGTCTCCAGACACTGATGTATTTACACTAGCTTTAAGACGGTATCCGCTTTTGGGTGAAATCATGCGTCATTACTGGGATAGGTGCAAATAAGCTCATTTTTGCTGTTAAACCTATTTATGACAATCTTGAAGCACAACAGTAGTTGAGGCACTTCCTGGCTTTCATAGTTTTACTGGCTGTGTTACTACTTGAAGATTTAATGGCAAAGGAAAGCTAACTTGTTGGAAAGTTTTCCAGAAAGTTGAAACACATAATATTCAAGCATTTGCCTCCCTAGAGAAAGAATCGGATATGCACAAGCACATGAGTTCCCTCCTAGAGGAATTCGTTTGTAAGTTTTACAGATCACCCATAGAAATAACAAATACTAAAGATTTGAGTTGGTACCTTTTTAAGAAATGGCAAGATGAATCTGAGAGCCTACCTCCAAACCAGGCCGCTCTTAAGTACCATATTTTAAGAGCTCATTATTAAGCGTTAGTATGGAACACAGATATTTATCCAATGCCAGCTCACCCCTCACCAGAAATGTATGGTTTTGGATAAAAGAAAACAATTCATATATACTCTCTAAAGAGGTAACTGATTTGCCCCCTGCACTAGCTATAACAGAACTAACAGCCTGTGGATGTGGTACAAGTAAATGCAAGAATGGAAAAGGATCCTCTGTGTTATTGCACAGCTACCATGTACTGAAATGTGTAGGTGTGAAGGGGATGAAGAGAAATGCATGAATTCCATTGAATCTCAGTGGATTTATCCGATAATAGTGATTCCTCATTGTGATGAAGAGTAACGTTCAAATTTAGTTATAGTAATATCTTCAAATAGTTACTGCCCTTAACAAATATACTGTAAAACGTAATATTTTTAAAAATTTAATTTTTTAAATAAAAAATTTTAAACTTAAAAAAACTTGATCCTTTTTTAAATATCTATACACTTTTACTTATAAAATATATTCTTATGTTTCTTTTCTCCCATTGAATATGTAAAACTGTTAATGTATGAAATTATCCAAGCACTGAAGTTTATGAGAAATTATTTAAAACTCATTAATTGAATTTATAGATTTCATATGTGTTACAAACTGATTAGATAATTGTTCCTACCTAAGCATAATAGAACTAACTATAAATTATTCTAAAGAGTATTAATACTATATTTTAGATATAAGTATATATCTTTTAAAATTTTAAATTAAAAAAAAAATTCAATTTAAACTTAAAACAATTCAATTTAAACTTTTAATTATATCATAAACACATGAAAAATATTTTACTTAAACATACTTAAATATCCTTGTTTCCTTTCTCCCATTTAATGTAGAAAACTGTTCATTACCTAATATTTTCAGTGCACCGAGATTTTGAAAAATCATATAAAAACAACTATTTTAGTTTATAGGCATAATATGTTTTAATTTTGTTAAAACAGTGCTTTTGAACATATATTAATAAGGCATAGTAAAAAATAAGAATATATATTTAAAAAAAATATGCTTTTTAAAAAATTAAATTTTTTAAATTAAATTTTTTTTTAAAGTTTTTTATAAAAAAAAATTAATATTTTTCAAATACCTATACATTTTTACTTATATGTGCCAAATTTTATCATTATATGATTATAAATAAGTGTGTAACGTTAAAAAATCAATTATCCTTAAAAGTTAAAATTTTACCTTTAAACCTGCATATTTAGTCATAAAAGTGAAATAAAAAATTGGCACCAAACTTTTTTATGCTCCTTGTACCCTAAGCTAACAGAAAAACATTAGTGTACACAATTTACAAAAAATTTTTACAAAAGCCTTTTTTTCGACACGAGAGACTCCACTAGTATCTAACATGAAAGATAAGCAATATGTCCAACTTAAGCCTGCGTTTAATAAATATATAGCTACTTCTTTGATAAGACATCATTTATTTAAGACCTAACACTATTCGTATCGAAATTCTATACCTCTAATGATAGATGATATTTGGCTGAGATTTATGGCGCCACACAGAGGATGCAAATTTCTGGCCTGCGTTTCGTGCGGGGGGGTTATTTTTATCACCCCTTGGAAATGCATAATCTTTAACGAAATAAATAAGTTTACCTGCATTAAATTAGAACCTGAGTATAATGAATATCTGAACTTTTCCGAGGGTTATTTTTCATTTATCGTCGGTATACATACCTTTCTAACAGAGCAGAAAATCGCAACTTTTTACGCGAACTCCCTATTTTAATAGGAAACTGTTTACCAATGCAAAAGTTTTGGAGGTGTTTGGCTGCGATGGAAGGAAAACATATTTTCTTATAAAGTAACATCTGACAAAGCGTACAACTCGTTTTTTTTCAACGAACGTATTTTCTTTCGGACAAGGTTTAGTCCATTTAAAGCTATACGCAGAACCGTACGAAGCGCATGAAATTCGGGCATTTTTCTTTAAGTTTTCCTTATAGTTCCCCTTCTTTCCCCACCCAGCTTACCCTAATCACTGTTTTATGCAAAATACTCGCCAAGCGATTTGCTTTGGCGAAAGCGTGACTGGAATATTTCTCGCCAGATCGATTTTTGTCGGCCAAGTGCTAGCCCCGGCGAATATTTGGCAGATTTGCAGAAAAGGACCAGGGAAATCACGTGAGGTCATCACATGCCTTGCGAGTTTTCAAACGAGAAGTTTAAATGGATTGTAATTTTACATGTGGTTTATTCAGGTTCCACGAAATTATTTTTTATTCTATTTTACTTGAATTACTCGTAGTTGAGTAAAACCATAAAACTACATATTTAAGATGAGTTCATCTCAGAACTACGTTTTTAATTCTGAAACTATTACAAATGAAATATTATTAAGATCTTAAATTTCACTTCTAAATCTTCTAATATTAGAGCTGTTATTTATTACAACTAGAATTGAAATACATTAACACGGCCTATGCTTTGCTCAAGAAAGTGGAGTTTTTAATTAATGAAGAATAATTTAATAAAGTTTAAGAAATTATAATGCTTATCCTTCTGTATCATTTATTAATACTTTTTTTTTTCACTTCAAAATAATATTATTTATAAATTATGTTACTCGCAAATTATTCCCTTCTGTTTTTTCAATACTCTTATAAAATCCTACCAACACTGTACAAACAATGATAAAATAAAAAATTGCATAATCCTCATGTATATGTGTGCTCAGTCCTACTCAGCGGAATGTTGAACGTTTCATTCTCATGTGATTTCTCATTTTTCTCTTAAAGACTAATTTTTTCGTGTTATAAGGCTCAGCTTTATTTGAAAAGGGAATGTACTTGGATGTGCTGTCCTACATCTTGTACTCATACATTTTTGGTCGCATTTTTTTAAACTATCGGACTTTTATTAAACTATTTATTGTAACTTTCTTCGGACATTTTTTATGTACTCCACTCAAGGAAACTGGCTGTGCAGAGTTTGGGCCACATTGTTGGAACACCCTGTATACCATTAACAAAACTATTTAATTTTACGTTATCACCTACAATTTTGCTCATTCGTAGCACAAATCAACATTTCTTTCCCTCACTTCAACTCTCCCCATCCAAAAGCAACTGCAACAAACAGGAATATGAAGTAACATGCAAGACCCAAACCAATCAAAGCGGAGACAACCAAAACTGAATACAATTAAGGCGACATGTTAAATCGGGATTGGATACTAGTTTTCGTGTCCTATTTTTCTTTCGAGCCGAGTGCAGCAGCAATCTCTTCATCAGTCAGCGCACGGGGTTATCACGCATCTGTGGTAGGGACAGTCATTGTTCAGGGTGAAGGTCTTGATATATTATCCCAGACATTTATCCAATCAATCCACTACTGTCTTTCCACGAGGGCTCGCTCAACTAGCTATGCGAATTGCGCAATGGTGGATCTGAAGGCTTTTTATGATATAGATATCATAAAAATAATATGATAATTTTGAGAAAATTTACATTATTGTTTTGTTTAATTTTCACTATAAATTGTTCTTATGAACATAAGGTTAAAATGGAGATGTTGAAAGTGGATAAACTTAGAAACTGCAGCTTTATTGTCCTACTGGATTCACCCAAGATGTAGAGTTGTTGTCAGAGAATTTTTTTTACGAAATAAAAGATTAATTTTCTGATTATCTTGCAATTTGAATCATTTGATTTAACTTAAAAAATACATAAATAATTTAAATTAGGGTTGAAATATATTTTTCATATATGTTTGAAACCTTGCGTTATTTTAAGAATTTCAAATGAAGCTTCAGTTCAATTATTTACGTTGCTGAAATAAAAACTTAGTTATAATTTCAATTTTATAATAAATCGATAGCCACGTTGCAAAAGCCTGTAAGTGCAAAACCTCAAAGTTTTCAGGAGACGAAAAAAAACTGCATATTTTTCGTCTTATGAACTGTACTTTTTCTGTCCCGTTTTTATTGTACATTAAAGGCAACTATGAAACTTTTCAAACAATTTTGGTTCACGTACTTACCTTCCCCTCAGCGTCACTGCACAACTTACAGTTTTTCGTCAAATCGTCGTACAGAGTTTTTCGTCGTACAGAGACAAATCGTCATGGAGAAGTTTTGAGGCCGATTTTGGTGGCACTGAGATGTGCGCAAGGCCATCTTTAACAAGTACAAGTCAAAACCTTATTTTCGCCAAAAAATGTTCTTACAGGCTTTTGCAACGTGGCTGTCGAAATAGTGTGTTTACAGCACCTTTTCTTTCCCTATAATTTACTGACTTTGTACATAAAGATTTACTAATCCCTGGCATGATGCTGAAAAAAAAAAACAATGACTATTTTCGTACAACTACGTAACCTTAAAATTCTAAAAAAAAAAACGTTATTCCATTTTTGAATCATAATTTTTTTTTTCTCGTGAAGAGGTTTTCCATAGTTGTGATTTTTTAAAGGTTATTTTTAAAATTTACCTAGAAGTTGATTAAAGAAAATAACGCAGAAACACTTCTACAAATACTGTCGTACCGCGAGGAGAAGAGCTTTGAACAGGGTTGCCGTGAGTAGACGAGTTTAAAAGAAGAGGGAAGCTGGTATGAATTGAACGGCAGTATTTGGCTTTTTAAGCGTACATTTGGCGAATGAGAAAACGCGTTTCGCGAATGAAAATAAGATAATCATATTTTATTAAACTGCATTGAAATATAGATTATCTTTGAAATTTCTCGTAATCGAAAATACCTTTAGGCTTGAAACATTTTTGTACTTTTAGTATGCTTTAATATTGCTATTTTGAGTGAATTAGTTATATTTAGTTTTATATAAAATAGCTCATATCACTTAAATTAATAATTTCATAATTTAATCACCATACTCGAAATTTAAATGAAGCTTTAGAAACTTGTAAAGAGACAAAATATAGAAATATTTATTAATTTTTTTAAAATATTTTATAACATTTAAATATGTACAATCTAATGCAATTCATTGTCACTAGAACTGCAGTCACTGTCAGTGTTTGACAAAGATTCGAATCGCTCTCCGACAAATTAATCACTAATTCGTCTATTATATCTTCGATCAACCCATCTTTTTCCAATAATCGCTTCTTATATTTTGTACAGTCGGGCGAATAAAAAAAAAGTTACAGAGACGATTGTGAACGATCGGATGGGGTTAAAAAGATGAAAGATAATTTAAACGCTAATTTTCATGAATTAACATCTACTTTAAAAGAAGGTATGATCAGATCCAATAAAATTAAAGGTAACTACTTGATAGGATAAATGATAAGCGACTTGAGAGTTCAAAAAGAAGGATTAATGAACATGGTAAAAATTATAAAATATCCAAAATAAAATCAGATAAATTGATGTAAATCGCATAACATTATATCAAATTAAAATAGATCAGATTCGGTGAAACATTTAAGATCAGTTGAAAAAGATCAGATCAGTTAAAATAGATCAGATCAGTTGAGAAAGGTCAGATTAGAAATATTTAATCAAATCAGATGTAATGCGAAAGGAAATTCCAAAATTCGTTACTCTAGAATCGAAAGAAGTACACAGCTGAAAGATACCCACTCAGATTTGGCTCGGAACATTTATTTTAGCGCCAAGTGAATTACCACCACCCCCAAAATTCAGTGGAATAATCCGTTTCTATACCAACCGCAGCATCATCGTATGACGTCAAAAGCTCTTCTCCTCGCGGTACGACAGTACTCATAATTTACATGTTAGTTACTAATATTTTACTTTAATTCTAAAATCATGTTTTAAAATTGGATTATATCTCAGCAAGCTAAGTTTTAGCTACAGATTTTTTTAATTTATCTCTATATCTTAAATTTATTTTTCAATGAAAGTAATAAACTGCATCCTTAACTTTCAAAACGTTTTATTGCCCTAAATGCTAGTATTTGAAAACGCCCTTCGTTTTTCGAATTTTCTGCTAACCCTAAATAGAAAAAAAAACGTTTCACCAAATACATATCATGACGAAAACCTTAAAAAAATCCATTAATATGCAATAAATATGCTTAAAAAAGTGTCAGCGCTTTCGAATGCAATTTAGAGTTTAATCGAAAAGAAAAACTTCATCTGGGAGAGCAGAGGGAAATATGTAAAAAGTTCTCAACTTTAATGTAAAAAGTAAACTTTGAACTTGAGTCAGGATTTTTATTCCCCAACGGCTTTTTGCACCTTGCACAAAAATATGATCTCCTTTAGCCAACAAATGGGGCGAAAAGCGCAAGAAGTTAACCACTGTTTTAATTACGCTCGGAAGACGCTGGGTTCCCTTTAACAATGAACGTTGCTTCTTTACGCTCGAAGCTTCGATGCAAAGCTTTTTTTTCATCATGCTTTAGATGAATAATACCATAAAACAAATAAAAACTTGCTCCAAAGAGGCGAAAAAGTGAGAAAAAGAAAGGGGCAATTAGGCTTGTATTTTCCAGCCGTTTAAAATATTTATCGGCACATACGTTTTTATATCTTCCATTCGTTTTCTGGCTTCCTCAACGAAGATATCAATTATGATGCATTTATGATACGCATGCGTTTTTGTATTTTCTATTCGTTTACGTTTTCTAGTTTTTTTAACGGAGAAATCAATTATGATGGTATGATACTCAGCATGATACCAGCCTGATATTTTTTCCTCTCAACTCAGTCGAGTGTCTTTGCTGGTCTTCTTTCTTCCTATTCTGAAGCAAATGCGATTTTGTTTGTTTTCCCCCCTGTGTTTGTTGGGTCACACTTTATTCGCGGTTTTTGAGATGATGGTATGCATAGGTTTTTTTGGGTACCAGAAACTAGAAATTTCTAGAAAAGATTGTAAGGGAAAATGTGTTTTTAAAATTTATGAAAACTGAACTTTCTCTTGAGAGTGCTGGTATAAAATGTTGGATATGTTCGTCTAATTTATTTCACGCTATTGTTGACACTTATTATAAGTTCTAAGGGTTTTATTAATATTTTTCTTTAGCGAATTGAAATTTTTAAAACTTTATTGCGTCCTATTCTTTCAATCATTTTTTTAATTTATGAATGTTGTTTCCTATAACAACTAATTTTAAACATACCTTTAATGTTCTCGAATTTTATTAGTCATTTTAAAATCTTTGTATTATATTAAAAAAAAATTTCACAGAACTGCTTACATATTAAATGTAAACTATGTTTTTCACTAAAATTATTAAACTAAACTCATTGGCGCAACAGCCCTAGTGGGCCAAGGCCTACGATGTCCATCTTCGTTCTCTTGACCGTGGGGCCCTGGGGTGCAAGGCATATGTCCCGGTTTTGAACCCCCCCCCCCGGTTTTGGGGGTCAGTCTAACGCAAGGCCCCAGTGTTTACTTCCCAAGCACGCTTGGTCCTCAATTTATCGACCCTTTTCATGGGATGAAAGGTTGAGCACTAAAATTATTACATAATGAAAAAAGAAGCAAGTAAAATATTATCACTTATTGAAAATTGTTTTTTAATGTAAATGGTATGAAGTCTACCGTTAATCATTTACTATATCTTGTCTAAATAAAGTATGCTAACATAATATGCTTAAATTGGCTCTCGACGGTTGGAATGAATTTAAATCTGATAATTTATTTATCATACTTGATGTATGAGTAAAAATTATAAACATATGTTATCACCTTAATATTATTGTTTCAAATAAATGGATAAAATTAGATGCATCTTAGAAACAATAGCAATTAAAACAAAGTTAACTTCCATTGATAAAAAAAACTACATTCATTAAAAAGCAAATGTCATTTTTCGTGACAAAAATTAAGCTTTCCAACTTTTCGTGTTTTTTATTCTAGTTTATTTAATTTAATTACTATTTCTTTTATATCTACAATAAATTTTCTGACACACGTCAAATGTTAAAAAGGAAAAAGCTTTGTTGATATAGTCTTTCTTAATGACAAAACCCTTGAGCAAAAAAGAACGTTTAACCTACATTAAGGTAATTATACTTTTAACACGTTTTCTTTGTGAAAAGTAATTCTATCATTTTTAAGCTTCTTCAGTTTCTTACGAAGATTTGACTTTAGAGAGTTATGTTTAATTATTTAACTAAATATTGAATAAGCACTTTAGAATATTTTTTTAACCATTGTCTCTCATACTTAGTTTTATCATGGCTTTAGTTAATTCAGTTTCAAAGTCATTTTGCTGATGACGAAAATTTGATAATTTTGGTTTCTATTCTTCAAAAGATTTTCAAAATTATTTTTTCAGTCTCGTTTTGCTCGAGACTAGTTTATTCTTGAAATTGTTTTTCTGCAGACATGAGTGTTTTTCTATTAAGAGTTTTTCTAGTTCGTTATTTCTTGCAGTAAAGTAGGGATTATGGTTTCCTTACGCAAAGACTGTAATAATCATAAAAAGGTTTTATTTTTCCTGAACGTTATATCTTGTTTTAGGAGCTAACTTATTTTAAATAAGATGATAATTGTTTTGCATTAATACAGAACGTTGTTATTCTGTTATTAGGGGATTACTTTAAGCACATAAATGCTTAAACCCTCTAAAATATTCAATTTTGTAAACAAAGCAGTATTTTTAAGTTCTAAGTTTATGAAAAATAGAGCTTTAAAAATATAATGTCTGTCATTATAGAGGGGCTAGCTTACGGGCGTCGATCCCGGCGGGGGGGGGGCAGGGGGGACTCGTCCTCCCCCCCAATAATTAGGGAGTATGCCTTAAAAAACTTTATTTTTAACTTTTCAAGGAGACCGAAAATTTGTTGAATGTGATTCTCCAACCATATCTATAAGAGGATGGTGTCAATTTACCAATGGCACCTAACATAAAATGCGTATATAATAGGGAGACGGACCCCCCATTATTTAGAACACGATTTCATTTAGAACTTTAGAATAGGTTGAATCCAGTGCTGAGATTGGGGGGATAACATCATACCAACAAAATTTTGTTTCATGCCCAATAAGTGCGATCCCCCCCCCAAAAAAAAATCCAGCTACAGCACTGGTTAAAACATAGAAAATTTGATTTGGAAATTGTCTAATCATATAACACTCAAACTGAGTTTGGCCCTGTTTTAAAAGGCCAAATTTTTTAAAAAAATTCTGGAGGAGCATGCTTCTTTTAAAGCAAAACTTTCTCATTGTACTATGACGTACTTAATATTGTAAAAATTCAATCAATACCCTGCCTAAAAGTATTTTAGTATCCTTCATTAAAAATTTTAAACTGTTTCCTGGGAGATTGAAAGATACCCTACCCAAATTACAATCCAAAGGAGCGCACCATTCTTTTGAGCCCTAACCGTATTTCTGCTTGTTCAATATAAACAACACAATCAGAACATGGTAAGGATAAGTACTTCGCAAATCCTCAGAGTACACCCATTTAGTTGAGTAATCTCCATTAGACATTCGTCTCCGAAACATCTGTAGTGATAGTTTTCCCATCTTCTAAGTAAATCCAAAGCGTTTCATCAAGAAACTCAGGAATGGGGTGGAGAGAGCCTCCATACCATACGTACCATCTCTCCCATATAATAATCGCCCTCATAATTTGTCTTAAGATGCCTGAACTTTTAAACTGTCCTATCGGATGCTATTTCCATCTATTTATAACTTGACTTCGGGTGTACCTCTGAGTGACCTTATCTGAAACGTCCTTTTTAGGTTTTCCTATTCGCCGTCTATTCTGATGCCGTGGACCTCGCGTAAATTAGATAATCTCCCTTCTTTATAGCGCCGCCGTTGATAGCGGCGGACGTCATTGGTTATAAACACAATCAGAGGCTCTCTTTAGCAAGATGGTGTGTGTGTCTTGTGAGGTCTGCCTGGGATCCTTTTATTGGTTTTTGTGATAGCGATTCCTACCAGGGCAGGACGGATGCCCCATGATAAGGTTTTCGTGGTTTGGGTGAGGGAATTTGTAAAATAGAAATGCGGTTCACGTTTGGCCTGTGTGTGGGGTGCTCTAATTGGGTTAGTTGACGGAGGGAGATGACATACACGTAGAAACAATTTATCCAGGTATTTCTTCACTAGCAGCATGTTATATTAATCGATTCCTACCAGGGCAGTTATTAAGGACGGATGCCCCTTGATACGGTTTTCGTGGTTTGGGTGAGGGAATTTGTAAAATAGAAATGCGGTTCACGTTTGGCCTGTGTGTGGGGTGCTCCAATTGGGTTAGTTGACGGAGGGAGATGACATACACGTAGAAACAATTTATCCAGGTCTTTCTTCACTAGCAGCATGTTATATTAATCGATTCCTACCAGGGCAGTTATTAAGGACGGATGCCCCTTGATAAGGTTTTCGTGGTTTGGGTGAGGGAATTTGTAAAATAGAAATGCGGTTCACGTTTGGCCTGTGTGTGGGGTGCTCCAATTGGGTTAGTTGACGGAGGGAGATGACATACACGTAGAAACAATTTATCCAGGTCTTTCTTCACTAGCAGCATGTTATATTAATCGATTCCTACCAGGGCAGTTATTAAGGACGGATGCCCCTTGATAAGGTTTTCGTGGTTTGGGTGAGGGAATTTGTAAAATAGAAATGCGGTTCACGTTTGGCCTGTGTGTGGGGTGCTCCAATTGGGTTAGTTGACGGAGGGAGATGACATACACGTAGAAACAATTTATCCAGGTCTTTCTTCACTAGCAGCATGTTATATTAATCGATTCCTACCAGGGCAGTTATTAAGGACGGATGCCCCTTGATAAGGTTTTCGTGGTTTGGGTGAGGGAATTTGTAAAATAGAAATGCGGTTCACGTTTGGCCTGTGTGTGGGGTGCTCCAATTGGGTTAGTTGACGGAGGGAGATGACATACACGTAGAAACAATTTATCCAGGTCTTTCTTCACTAGCAGCATGTTATATTAATCGATTCCTACCAGGGCAGTTATTAAGGACGGATGCCCCTTGATAAGGTTTTCGTGGTTTGGGTGAGGGAATTTGTAAAATAGAAATGCGGTTCACGTTTGGCCTGTGTGTGGGGGATGCTCCAATTGGGTTAGTTGACGGAGGGAGATGACATACACGTAGAAACAATTTATCCAGGTCTTTCTTCACTAGCAGCATGTTATATTAATCGATTCCTACCAGGGCAGTTATTAAGGACGGATGCCCCTTGATAAGGTTTTCGTGGTTTGGGTGAGGGAATTTGTAAAATAGAAATGCGGTTCACGTTTGGCCTGTGTGTGGGGTGCTCCAATTGGGTTAGTTGACGGAGGGAGATGACATACACGTAGAAACAATTTATCCAGGTCTTTCTTCACTAGCAGCATGTTATATTAATCGATTCCTACCAGGGCAGTTATTAAGGACGGATGCCCCTTGATAAGGTTTTCGTGGTTTGGGTGAGGAAATTTGTAAAATAGAAATGCGGTTCACGTTTGGCCTGTGTGTGGGGTGCTCCAATTGGGTTAGTTGACGGAGGGAGATGACATACACGTAGAAACAATTTATCCAGGTCTTTCTTCACTAGCAGCATGTTATATTAATCGATTCCTACCAGGGCAGTTATTAAGGACGGATGCCCCTTGATAAGGTTTTCGTGGTTTGGGTGAGGGAATTTGTAAAATGGAAATGCGGTTCACGTTTGACCTGTGTGTGGGGTGCTCTAATTGGGTTAATTGACGGAGGGAGATGACCAGTAGCGGATTTCTAAATAGGCTAGCTAGGCTGAAGCCTACGGCGGCAAATTTTCATAGGCGGCAAATTTTTGACGGTGGAATTTTTTTTCCGCAAAAAACAGGAGAAGAGAAAGGAAACACAAGCACTGGAAAGACGAAGAACACTCTTTTCAGGTAACCAAAATCCCAACCCCCACCCAGAAGTTTTGAGTAGTTTGATTCAGCAAAGTAACAAATCTATTATTCTATGCTTTCTTTAGACCGCATATTGGCAACCTCCAGCCCACCTCTCCATTTGTTTCGGTCCGCGGAACATATAAAAAAAATCAGAGTCAAAAGAAGAGTCAAAGAAGAGTCAAAAGAAAGACTTCAAAAAATCTCAAAAGGACTTAAAACACAATTTTGAGGATCAAATTTCAAATTTTTTTTTGAGGGAGAACCCCCAAACCCCCTCCACAATTTGGAAGTCTGTTACATAATGTTTTTCCTTTGGAAATTCTGCCGCTTACAAGAAACGGTTCCCTTTGCGTGTTCCCCAAAGTGGTTTCAAATGAGATAAAACACTAGTTTAAAGGGGGAAGTTTTAAAAATTTTCCTGGGGGTGGACCCCCAGCCCCCTCGAAATTTTGACGTCTATTTATAATTTTTTTTTACCTTGAAAATTGTGCTGTTTACAAGGAACCGTTCTCTTCAAATGTTACCCGAAGGGTCTCAAAATAAACTAAATCACTACTTTTATAGGCCAATTTTAAAAAAAAAAAAATCTGGAGCTGAACCACAGACCCCCATTTTTACTTGCAGCTAAGATAGTAAAATTTTGACATTATGTGCACACTGTAAAAAAATCCCGTAAAATTTACAATTTTTAACTGGCAGCTGGGTTGATTGTGGAAAACCGTAAAAATTACGAAGTAAATCCATAAAAACAACAGTATTTTACCTTGTAAAACAAAAAACATGGATTAAAATGGTAGAGCATCATTGTTTTTATGGATTTACTTCGTAATTTTTACGGTTTTCCCCAACCAACCCAGCTGCCAGTTTAAAACCCTAAATTTTACGGGAATTTTTTACATCGAATAGGCGGCAATTTTTGGTTCAGCCTACAGGCGGCACATTTTGAAATCCGCCACTGGAGATGACATACACGTAGAAACAATTTATCCAGGTCTTTCTTCACTAGCAGCATGTTATATTAATCGATTCCTACCAGGGCAGTTATTAAGGACGGATGCCCCTTGATAAGGTTTTCGTGGTTTGGGTGAGGGAATTTGTAAAATAGAAATGCGGTTCACGTTTGGCCTGTGTGTGGGGTGCTCTAATTTGGTTAGTTGACGGAGGGAGATGACATACACGTAGAAACAATTTATCCAGGTCTTTCTTCACCAGCAGCATGTTATATTAATCGATTCCTACCAGGGCAGTTATTAAGGACGGATGCCCCTTGATAAGATTTTCGTGGTTTGAGTGAGGGAATTTGTAAAATAGAAATGCGGTTCACGTTTGGCCTGTGTGTGGGGTGCTCTAATTGGGTTAGTTGACGGAGGGAGATGACATACACGTAGAAACAATTTATCCAGGTCTTTCTTCACTAGCAGCATGTTATATTAATCGATTCCTACCAGGGCAGTTATTAAGGACGGATGCCCCTTGATAAGGTTTTCGTGGTTTGGGTGAGGGAATTTGTAAAATAGAAATGCGGTTCACGTTTGGCCTGTGTGTGGGGTGCTCTAATTTGGTTAGTTGACGGAGGGAGATGACATACACGTAGAAACAATTTATCCAGGTCTTTCTTCACCAGCAGCATGTTATATTAATCGATTCCTACCAGGGCAGTTATTAAGGACGGATGCCCCTTGATAAGATTTTCGTGGTTTGAGTGAGGGAATTTGTAAAATAGAAATGCGGTTCACGTTTGGCCTGTGTGTGGGGTGCTCTAATTGGGTTAGTTGACGGAGGGAGATGACATACACGTAGAAACAATTTATCCAGGTCTTTCTTCACTAGCAGCATGTTATATTAATCGGTTCCTACCAGGGCAGTTATTAAGGACGGATGCCCCTTGATAAGGTTTTCGTGGTTTGGGTGAGGGAATTTGTAAAATAGAAATGCGGTTCACGTTTGGCCTGTGTGTGGGGTGTGTGGGGTTTGGCCAACTATTGATTATAAATAAAGCTTGTTTTTCTTTTCTATCACAGGTGTCCAAATACTTATTGGTAGATAGTGTATATAAAATTTACGTATAAATTATGTTTCATAACATTCAATGATTTATTTTGACAAAAACCCTTGCACATAAACTTCAACTAAAGAATTTGAGGTTAATTTATATCTAAAATGAAATAAATAACTATATTAACGAACAACTTTGGTTTCAACAAGCACTCTTAGTTCCATCTCTTCTCCACAGGTACCAACAATCCAATCGACTTTTAATTAAAAACCCACGCCCGATGAGACAATTTAATTTTTGAGCCGTGAAAACGCAAATCCAGTTAATCAAAATATACTAGTCAGAGCTAAACGACATTATAATTGCTAAAGAGGAATAAGCATTTGAAAAAAATCCCCTCTTCGATCTCCACGAGATCTAGAGAGGCGTATTATGTAAAACCGATGCAAATTAAATCGAGAATCAAGTTATAATGCAGCGAAACAGAGGCATCTATTGTCTCTAATTTGAAGAATCTCTATCCGTAAACCGTGTTAATTCAGGCTAGCACGCTGTTCAGTTTACGGTTGAGAAGCTATTGCTCCGGCTTCTCATTGAGATGCAAGCTATTCCGTCTGGAACTCCTGGAGAGCTAGTTTCGCGTCGAAAAGCTCGTTGCGAGTCATGGTGGGCTAGCTCACATGGTAATGGAAGGAATATCCAGGGATGTGCTGTTTTTATTGGAGAAATGAGTCGGGGATATTTATGTTGTTGTGGAATTTATGAACTCGATTTTCATAATTAGGGATATTTTAACTTTTTTGCTGCCTAAAACGGTCGCCAGAATGCCATATTTGTTTTTTTTAGGACTTTTCTAAACAAATTATCTTTGAAAAAAATCGTTTAAAAATCTTTTAAAACGCAATGATTGTTTTCCATTTTGTTTTTACGTCAGTTACACACTTTTATGAGTTTTAAAATACTATTTCCAAAACAATGGGATATGATGAAATGGGGATTAAATGCGAGTCAGTTTTTGAATTTAATCTGTATGAGTGAAGTATTTCTGGTTGGTGTTTGAAAGTGCATCTTTAAACGTGTAAATATAAAATGCAGTGCAAAAATTCTATCTTCCGCATCACGCACAACTCGTATTATCACGTCTACCCGGTGCTAAATGATGAGAAATTCTATTTTCCTCCTCAAACAAAGCAACACCTTTTAAGTACATTTAAATTCCCTTCCGTGTACTTATAATTTAGTTGAATGATATTTCTAAAGTGCTTTTAAAATAATTTTAATCTCTTTAAAATATTCTTGTATATTGTCTAGAGTCCAGATATTATATGGAGACTCTCCTTCAGACATCCTCTAGGCTTGGGTTAGAATCAGACGTCTATAAAATTTACCAAAGGAAGTTCCAAGTTCGTACGCAATGGGATAAGCTTTTAACAAATGCATTTAGATTGAGACTATTAAGAGAGGACGAACTGCTTCATCAACAGATCAAATGACGTTGCTATTTTTTTTACTCTCTTGCCCATTTTTTTGGGGTTTAGTAGAATGGGTTTAATACACAGGGTTCTTTAAATCTCATAAGTTTACATATCCTCTGCTGAATGATAGTCTAAAAGTTATTCAACCAAATAATAAGCTACTTGTAAGATTTTCTCCACGTAAAGGGGAAAATTTTACATGTAAGAAGCAGCCTGAGCAAGTTTGGCAATGTTAGTTGTCAAGTTAGTTGGATAAAACCTAAACATATAGTTACGTCCTGTAACGATTGCGTTATACCTACTTTGCGTGTGGTATTGTATTTGGTACACTTAAAGATGATTCTCAAAAAATTGTAAAAGGAAACATCTCTGATCTGGTTTACACAAGCAAAACACATTCGGGCTAAAATGGCTACCTAAAATGGCTAAGAAACAGAAGTGGAGTGAGCATTCGACTCCGAAAAAGAGTACCAGACATTAGCTCTGGCAATGAGTTAGCGCGTTTTAGCTTGCTTAGCAATACCAAAATATCACAGACATGCGCTAAAGCTTAGCGACGCAACGGAATGCAAGCATTAGCAACTGCACGGCATAAAAGTTCGGCAGTGAAAACGATTTCTTGTATGTCAGTGATCTTTCTGGAAATTATTTTAACCACTCTTTATGGTTACTCCACCACTATCTTCCTCTATGGGCAATACGAACACGTTAATTAATTTACATAGAGAAAATCGGTATAGCCTTATTATTTCAATATCCCAAACAGCTCACCAAGCAAACCATAATATTTATCTTTTCAAACAAGATATTGGTTCACTATTGCATCACAAATCACCCCAAAAGTTCACAAGATCATGCTCCAGGAGGTCAAAAAGACGATCAGTGAGGTCTCATCCGGAATTTCAACACTCTCAGCCATGTTGTAATGAGAGCCACTCCAACTTGTTCAGAGGGGGCAGTAAACACTTCTCACACACAGCCTTCCCTCGTAATCCCTTCGCCTGTGCTAATCCCCACTTTTAGTGCGCTGTCGAAACCCGCCTTGATTGGGAACCCTCAGCATTTTTGCCTGACGCCCGCGGATTGGGAACACATGTCGCCGTTTTATGGGATGATGGACGAAGTGGGAGCTTCAGGGAAGGTGGTATGTGTCGTGAGAAGAATTGGGATTTTCTTGTGGAAAAGGTTTGTTTTCATTGTGAGGGTTGTCGTTGAAACGTGAAGCGGTTTTGCTGTCCTAAGCGAGGGGGCGAACCTCAGTTTTTTTGTAGTAACGTTTGTAAAACATCATTCCCAAACGAAGGAGGGTAAATCGTATATAGAATACGTTATAAAAATAATTGAAGATATAAGTCACAGCTCGAAACCCTAAGAAAATTGGTCATCTCTGTTTTCTTTTACAAGTTTTAGCTACATTTTTTTAGGAAACGCCGCCGTTTACGCTAAGGGCAACAGAGTTGGTCAAATAGATTTGTTACTTCTGCTTTATCATTATTTCTACTTATGACTTAAGGAATTAAGCTGACTATGGATCTTGTAGGGGTATCAGGAGTCCAGAATACCATTATAATTAAGTAATTAATACTAATTAAGTAGAGCAGAGGCAATAACTTTATATTACCTTCAGGGCGGAGATAGCCTCCAAATTTATATATTACGAGGATAAAGCATTGGCCAAATCCAGGAGATATATAGTAATCCCAATAGTGTTCGATGGAGTGGTTTATGAAACTTGAAAAATTGTCTACGTCAGGTTAACATTTTAGTGGAAGTTATACAGATAATTCTACTTTCTTTGTTTTGGCAATTAATAACTAGAATAAAATTTGAACCCAAATGTTTTACCATCTTTTAGGTAGCCTCAAAAATAGCCACCTCTATTTACCTGGCATTGGCATTCATAAACACGTCCTTTTTGAATCAGTATCCCGCAAAAAGCATAACTTAATTCTATTAGCTTTTAATAAAAATAATAAAACATTCAATATATATAATCTGAAAACGATTCTTTGCGGAAAGTCCCTAATCACCCCATAATTATCCCACGCAATCGGCGTAAAAACTTATAAATTAAAAAACCAAGTATACGCTCTTCCGTTCATATTCATATCAAGTAGCAGTAGCAAAAAGAAAACTTCGAAATGAGTCCTTAAGTACTCCAGCAGCCTTATCTGTCGCTTGCATCTTCGGCTGGGGGGTCATTTGGCCTTTAAAAATGTCTCCTCTCAACCCTCGATAGCTGGGATGATAAGTAGATATAAAGCGAAAGCTTTTGGCTAGCTTCGTTTCCGGCTATGAAACCTAAGCAGTCAGTCGTAAATTCAGTTCTAATGATCGTTGTCAGCACTTTTGCAAAGTTATTAACTTGGAGTTTATGATTTCAGGCCTGTAATTTTCCTTTGACTCTGCCTGAAAGTGGGAAATATTAAAAATAAATGCGCAATTTTTATCGATTTTGCAGCTAATAGGAGATTTGTCCTTTTTTTGTTCGCTTTCAATGCTTTCTGGGTGGTTCCTCAATGGGATTGGAGGGTCCTGTTTCTTTTACCGTTCAATTTCTTTTCTTCTCTTTTCGATGCCAGGCAGCTCATTCATCAGGAAATAAGAATGATTTACTGACTACCTATAGAATGGACTCGTGTTACATGTGACCCTTTTCTTAAAGAACTGACTATTCAACAAATGTTTTTCAAAACGATTAATTTATTTTTGTTTCTGGTAAAAAATTCTTTATAACTGAACAAAATTTGTAATTTTATAGCTGGAATATTTAAAACAACTCCATAAAAAGGCCTTTGATCGTGGGGTAGATTGGTTGGGCCCATTGATTAGAGTTAAAAACACTAGAAAAATTATTTTTCATTATCATTTGCCTCAATTTAGTATTCCCCCTTCCATGATAATAACTAAATTTATGACAGATTTTCCCCGTTATTCTGATTCCGAGAGTATCAAAAATCATATTTCATGAATTCCCTCGGAGAGAACCCTACAAAATAACTTTGTAATTTATTACAACTAAGTAAATAATAATTTGTTTATTTTGAATTACTACTTACTAATTGTAGTACTGGAGCTCATAATACCGCTAACAATTTATAAATTTAGATCTTTCAGGATGGAATTTTTTTTGCATTGATTACAACTTAAAATATCTAGAACTTAAATTTGCAAAATTTTGCATTTAGTCATTATTTTTAAAAAGAAAAAAAAAGTATATTAATGGTTGAGATAAAAAAGTGCCATAATAAAGATAACAGTAATTTCTTAGGTTGACTAAAACCGGAATAGACAAAAATATACTCTTAAATAATCCATAAAATATTTTAGTCCTTTTCATCTCAAAATCTTAATACCGTAAGTTTTGCTTTTTATTCCATTGCACATTATTGTCATGGTGAATTCACCCATATATTAATATTTTAAGGATATAAGCTATTGAAATCAGCCAAGCAGAATGCAAGAAGTTATTTATAATTAGTATTATGGTTAATTTAGTGATTTAGTGAAAGAAACAGCTGCAATGCAATGGCCTATGTAAGACTTGTTATAGAAAATAATCTGTATTATAGTATACAGTATACTCTTGTCAAGGGTGAAATCTGGAGAGGGGTGTAATGGGGGTGCAGGCAGCCCCACTAAAATTATAAACCACAAAGAAATTAATTAAATTTCCAGGAGTTTAATAAAATTCTTTAACTATTTCGATATTAATATCATTACTTTTATGGAAAAGGGCGCTATTAAGGTAATTTTGAAGTTTGATGAAAAAAACTTGGCTTTTGAAAAGTTAAGGTGACGGGTAAGTTTTGGGGATCTCAGCTTCCCAACACGGCAAAATTACAGAATAAGAAGACATAATATGAGCAAGAGCATGTATTACATTTTCGTATTCCCCCCTCATCAATATTGATGTCTATTGCAAAATCTGAATCAGAAAAATAAAAATTTAACTAGTGTACCGATTTACCCCTATCTGCGGGGTCAATCTGAACACCATTAAAATTAATAAAATAAAAATTTCAAAAAATACATGGGTTTTTTTGCTCAAAATTGAAAGAATAGAACGAGACCGAATATTCCAATCAAAAAATTTCACTCAAAAAAATCTATTATGACTTATTTTTGCATTGAAAGTTGAAAAGTGTTCCGACTCACTCCGTTTTACGGTACGACATTTTATAAAACACAATTTCAACAAATCTTAATTCTCTCACTCAAAATATAAGAATAAAATCCAGTATCACTTCAATTAAAAACATTTCTTGAAAATTCCCTTGTCAAAATTTTCTAGACACTTTCCTTTTAAGAATACCCCTTCCTTTAAAAAGGAATTCATAAAAATCTGCAAGGGCTAACTCCAGAAAATCCCGATCGCATATGATGTCATATTTCGGGCAGTATTATTTTCCGTGGGACATATCATTTCTCTTTTCTTTGTTTAACCGTCACGCAAGGGTGTGGAACTGTCGATATTTTTATCATCAGTTAAACCTATCGATTATGCCTCCTGACAGCAAAAGCCGGGTGACACCTCTGACAAGCCTCGCCCCTTCAGGCTTAAAAACTCTGCACTGTGCCTAACTTTATTTTTAAGTATTAATCGCTTTCTTTTTGGAGACCTAACTGTATTTTGAGTACTGGTCTGAGTTCTGTCTGAGATTTTAGAGGGAATATAAAACGTCTGGCTTTACAAAGGCCGGTGTTTTTGGTTTTGGTTTTTGGTACATATATTTTCCGGTCTGTGTGCTTGATCTCTAGGATCCGCTTATAAACCTTCGTCAAGTAAGACAGACACAACAGAATATTTTTTACTGACACAAGAGAGAGAAAATACACCCAGGGCAAAGGCCGGAATCGAACCGACGGCCAATACAGTGCACACACTGCTAGCGTGGTAGTCTGCACGTAACACAACCAGGCCACTTGGCCCCCAGGCCGGTGTTTACTTGAACGTTGAAAAGATGCAGCGTATTTGGAGTTATAGTAGTTTTATATATTTTGCGGGTTTTTTACAATTTTATTTAGAGATTTTAAATGGTTAAGCCGTTAAAGGGTGTTAAATCATCAGATTATTTTCCTGTATTTTTAATTTAAATTTTTAAAGTATACTGATTGTTTCGCTTAAAATGAATTTCATATTCGCATGTCAGAGTTACGTTTTTGTTATAAATAGAACGAACTAGGGATATAATCTATTGTTGGGTGAGCTGTTTAGGTAACCTAGCATTCTATATTCTACCTTTAAATGGGGGGGTTTTTTTGTCTTTGATGCATTTTTGCACCATTTTTCCTAATTTTTATGAATCTCAAGAACCGGTTAAGTGTTGAAATTTGGAACTCATATACGTTCCCCAAACCTGTTACCTTATTTTTAACTGTGCAAAATAGAAAAAATAACTTTTTAAAATATTAATTAAAAAAAAACAAGAAAATTTTAAGAATATTTCACTGAATATGTTCTATTTATTTATTAAATTAATAGATTTTTTCAAATTAATTCCAAATCAAAGTGAAGGATAATATTTATATTCCTGTTTGATTTAGTGCAAAAATAGTTACGAACCTTAAGTCTAACCCCACTGTATATCAGATTATTAAAATTTTTGATTCACCTTTTTTCTTCTTTCCGATGGCAACGGCTTTGCTGACTTTTTAAGTAGCTTCGTGATATTCTTGTAGTCTGATTAGAAGCTGGGAGGTTGCAAAGGCCCTGCAAAGATTGTTTGTGTTCTACGCTATTTAATTAAGAAATTCTGTAAGTTTTTAAAGTTTATTTATGTTCTGATTGGGGGGATTGGTTTAGTTAAAAATGTGTTATTGTGCAATGTTATTGATGTTTAATTATATTTATTCTACTAGACTTGTTTGTTTAAATTTTATGAATTTAATTATGATTAATCGTGAAACTCTTTAAATTAAACTTTAGAAGAACTGTATTTAATGAATATTTTTACGGGTTTGACTGAACTTTTGTTTATACTAATCTTATGGGAACCCTTCTTTTTAATAATTTTATGATCAATTTGCTTGTCAAAGCTTACAGAAACTGCCTACAGTAGTTTTTCCTGTTTAATACCTCTTCATTAAAACTGATTCTTTCACCCTTCTCGATAAAGATAGAAGCATTATTTAAATATTACGTGATATCTAACAAATTTAATTTCTTTTAAAGAATTGAATTGGATTATAGAAAAATTACTTTATAGCATATTGCTAATGATTTTTTTCTAAAGTTAAGCTGCTGAGAGAAAAATTACCCAACTCGTATAAGCAAATTTTAAAGAAATTGGTGTCTTTGTGTACTATCTAAACTAGGTGAAGACAACTTTTCATTTAAGTGAACAACCTCATGTACTCAAAGGGTCAAGTTAAACTTTTTGGGTTAGGTTCTTTTCTGCCTTGGGACCAAATGGTAAATAATAAAATCGTATGTCCACAGCCCAAGTACTAATAGCTCAACTTATTATCCATTCAAGACCTTACATTACTCGAAATTTTCAGTGATTTTTTAGTACGCTGTGTTAGCTCACGTAATAAGAAAGTTTTCAATGTCCGTAAATTTAATTTAAAATCTTAACACTATTTTGAATTCCTATACAATTGGATACTCGCTTTCAATATCGCCCAGTATTACATAATAAACAAAGAATTTACGGCACAGCTTCAATGAAATGATGACACCACTAAAGCAAATTGCTGTGGGAGCTGTGAATAAACATGGCGACTAGAGGGCTCTTACCGCAGATGTGCCGAATTTACTTTTGAATAGAATCTGAACATAGTTGAGCCATACCCGGCTTGCCCAGAATCTGCGATTCTAAACCCCTTCTCTCCGCCAGCCAGTTGAGGAAATTCCTCCCGAATATCTAATCGCGGATGATATGCGATGTTAATCCGTCCCTTGCTCTCCATCTAGATCGCTTCTCCATCGATCAGGCGGCTTGACCTGAGGTATGAGTTAGTTCATCGCAAATTAATGAGGTGTACATTGTAAATTCAATTTGAAAGGTTAAATAGCGCGCCAGTGGTAATAAGCTGAGATCCCTATTGGCAGGCAGGCCGATAGAGGCCGGCGGTATAAATTTTGCTGGTGGATTGTGGATTGGGTATTTCTAGTTAGGTTGGATTTTTTATTGGTTCTTGTTTATTCTGTGTAGTATTAAACTTAAAACCTATACAAACATGACATGTTAAACAAGGTTTTTTTACAAGGGGATACTTGACCGAGTACCTAGGTCGTTAGATCTTCAAACTCTAGTATAACCAGCTTAACTGGGTGAGGCCATGAGCAGAGCTGTTGCAGAACAGGCGACTGAAAATCAGTCAGCTGAGGCAAAGCCCCTTGTTTCCCCAAGTAAACTTCGTCCTCATTTCATCGACCCCGGAGGGATGAAAGGCTGATTCTGCCTTTCCCAACCCGAGAACAGAACTCGGACCTGTGGTGTGGCATCGAGATGCTCTACCACTACGCCCCGCCCCTTGGCTTCAACATGATTTGTTCATATGATCCTAATACAGATGGAATAGAAGTTGGGATTTATAGGGGTTACCATATTAAAACTGGAGGACTAAATCTAGTTCTTTAAAAGCATTTTTTGGTAAAAGAATTAAATTTCTACTAAAACAGATTTAATACTTTTTGAAGTTAATTTTAGAAACTAGCATTGTGAAAGAAAATTGTTGAGGGGAAAAACTATAATTTGAGTAGTAACTGTAGGTAGTAGCTGTAAAACTAGTAGGTTTTTTTTCGTTACTTACAGTTTACTTTCAAAAGTTGGAAGCAGCTTAAACTAAACATATTTATAGTTGATTGACCAGAATTCTACTAAAGATAAAAAAATATTATTTTCAGTTACCAAATTTATAAAACTACATCCGGGCCCCTCCAAAGCACCGACATACCAAAAATTTTCACGTCCTTAAAATAGTCCTCTAGATGGGAAAATACCTCAAAACGACTACTTAAAGTCAACTTCACGTAAACAGGAAATCCCACAACATCCAAAAGTTACGATAACTCCTGAATAAAACATTTTGTGGTGACCCAAACCCCCAGCGGACGAGCCAGTTATCTGCAAACCATTCTGCTGCGTGAGCACATCGAAATCCGAAATCTGCTCCCGAAATTAATTATCAACGATAAAAAACAATGTAAACACAACTAACTACTGTTTATTACCCTTGCATTATGCAATGACTTTCCAAGCTACTAAATCTCCGTCATCTGGCCCCCTATCTCCGCACTCCATCTGGGCAATAAAGCTGATCAAGTCACTTAATCAGAGATTTAACTTGCCCTGGACTTGATTCTGGACTTATTTGATTATCGATACCACATCCCGGATTCGAATGCCTTTGTTTTTGGATCCCTATTTTTATTGGGTCCTTATCTGCGCAGTGTCGTTTTAACTTACGGCCTCTTTGGGGATTTTATGGATCCCTGGGTTTATAGGGATCGTAAATCTGAGGGGTTTAAACTTATAACCATATCGAATCTGCTTGTACGCGAAATCTGTTGTTTTTGGATCGGCTGCTTTATAATCAATTAAAGGGAGATTTACCGTTGCGAGCGCACGAAAGCAGATTAGCAATTGCTTCGGAAAGAGGAGATCTATAAAAATGCTATCAAGTGGTAGGGACTCTGCGTGTGTGGGGATGTGTCTGTAGGATGTTTCACTCTTTTTATGGATGTCTCCCTATAGGTATCGGTGCCGAGATAATGGCGTTTGGGTAATGGAGTGATAAATCAGTTGGAAAGCGGGTGAACACGAAATTAACTGGAATTATCAAATTGAGAATTTTGTTAAGACAATTTTGCTGTGTGATAATATGAAACTCTAAAGTTGTAATATTTGTTTAAAGCAGTATTTTCATATTTTACTAAACTTCAATTTATTTTTTATTTTTAAAGGGATTGCTCGCTACGTACTTAGTTCAATGCTATGAAATACAATACTGAAATTATAATTGTTATTTTAAATAAAAATTTTATTCACTTGCTTTAAAACACTAAGAAACCAACCTACAATACATTTTTAAGCTGTGTAATTTTTTTAATAATACCCAAAATTTTATACTAAAATATCCAGATTCTTCAAATTAAAGTACTCTTTATTTGCATAGAAATATTTTAATTAGTATCATAACATTCTAATTTTTAATGAAGCGATCCTTCAAAATTTCATTTTAGTTTGCAAAATAAACCGTAAAGTATTCAAAGTATTCATTCATTCGATATTCATAATTAAACTCAATGTTGTAAATTATGTAATAATTTTTCTTCCTATCTAGTGAAATCAAATATTAAGTTAAAGTCCTTTTAACGTAATATTAACTAAGTTATTAATACCTGTTTAATGTTTTAGATTAGTTTTCTTTAAAATTCTTAATTTATTAGATGAACAAAAATCAATTTTAAAAATTGCAGCTATATATCACGGATGTGCAGTGCATGTCAAACTATCATGTAAATTTTTTGTAGTTGAATGTGGAACTAGCTTTGTTAGTTAAGGTAAAGGGATTTTTATCTATTGAAGTTAAAAATTGAAAAACTGCCTGAATTTTCTTTTCATTCTTCTCATTTTTCCTCCTTGAAAAAATATATTTTCTTTGCTTAATTATACTTATTTTCTTACCAACGTATATCAATATATATAATATAGTTAATATCAATATTATAATCATAAAACTATTCTTTTGTCCTTTACAATTACTCTAGAAAATTTAAACGGATATACCCTATACACTATTACAGAAATTTTAGAGGGCACGTTTCTTAGGGTTGGGTTTTGCTCTAATAGTAGTGTCTATAATGTGTAATACAAATTTAAAACTTTTACTTTTATCTTAACTAAAATTAATATAAAACAACATTAGTCTGTAAAAAAAAATTAAAACCATTCAAATTTATTTTTTATGCATTGCATGTGACTAACTTTACTGTCAACTATCGTGAAATACTCCAGGGGCACATTTTAGGGGTGGAGCAGAAAATGTGGAAACAATGCTAATATCTTAGCAGCTGTACCTTCCCTCCATTTTTGGCTACAGGTCTCTCAACCTCTAGATACACCCTGAGCCGCTCTCCTCAAGTGACTCTCCCTTTAACTGCCTCTCTCCTGAACTTTAACTACCGCCCGGCGCACTAACCCTTATCAGTCCGATAGCACTTCGCATAAATCCAGTCGTTAATCTCCACTAACCGTTTTTACGCGCCCTTCATAATCGTAAACACCTCCCAAATCTCGCCGACTATGTATCTGGAAGCTATAATTAGCTATCAGGGGCCAATTTTCATACAACTGGGATTCCGCGGAGTCATAACCCGCTATCGCAGATGTATGGCGGTGAAGATTCGTCCGGTGTACCTCTTCTAATTTACGACGGGTGTGATTAGTATTAAACGCTAATCCAGTTGTATTAAACTCTAATCCAGTTGCATTAAAGCATGGTGGGGTACAGGTCTCAAATTGTTTTAGAAATCTCAAAGGTATGCTAGTATTTGGTTAACTATGTTTTAATACCTTAAAATCTAGTGAAAAAAATTGACATTCGTTGTTATATTTATTTTACGATCAGTAAGTTGGTCCAGAAAACGTTTTAAATGAAAAATTATTTCAATTCACATTTACGAACCAAATTGGAGAAAAAAAAATGTGAATAGTTTTTACCTCCTTTTTTCTTCAAACAACCTACAGAACTTTCGAAAACTTTTTATAAATTGACAGAAAAAACGTTTGAAAGTTGACCTGCATCAAATAAAATATTTTTCTTCATATAACAAGAAATTAGAAATATTTAATCACACATAACTTAACATATTGAAAAGATAAAAGTATCTCTTTTTTAAAGCTTTAGTAGCTTGTAGATATATTAAGACATTTCAACTTTAAGCTTTAATGTGTATTAAGTTTGTTTTCTTTCTTGTGTTTGATAGTATACTAAAAACTAGATTTATACTCTTTTCATCTCAGAAGTAATTTTGGAAATCCATAATTCATAATTTCAAAGACGAGTTCAAAGTCGCCTTTACCTCGGCCAAAATACATCCCAGTATTTTGATCATACTTTGCTTCGGGTATACTATAAAGACAGCCCTGGATTGAAACTTTTTGCAATCAGGGGACCCATTGAAAAGCATCAGGTGAAAACTAGCAAAATATACTACCGTTCGTAGAAAAGTCTATTGATCTAGTAGCTGGAGATTTCTGCTTTTACTAGATTCCCCACATTAAGCCGTCAGAAGTACGTGAATCACCCAGTAACTTCTGCATTAAATTTCCTTCATTTACATTTCAATCTCTTCAGCTCGCGCCATAAAAAAACATAGCATGAGCAAATAAACTAACAACCTCAAAAGAGGATATAAACAAAAATACTTATTACTCTTAATCATGAAAAATTTATGCCCCTATTGGACGCCGGGCCGACTTTATAGCTCCTGCTTAAATATTCAAAACAGTGACAGGGAAACCAATTCGAAACATAGAAATGGCTCGCTTTATAGAGCTCGAGCTTTCTCTTTCTACAGCTTCAGCTTCCTTTGAGATTTTCACTCGCTGGATTTGTATGAAATTAAACCTGAGTCTCCCAGATGCATTTGCATATTTATGTATCCGCTGAAACTTCGACGGATGGTCCGGTGCCGCTCTGTGTTTTTATTGTGCCGCTGGCTGGCTGATTGCGAAGTGTGTTTAGAGCTGTTGTAAAATTTGGGAGGCCTCAATGAAGATTGTTATTGCTGAGGCAATTTGTTTGAAATGATGCAAGGGGGGGAATCAAATGCGAATGAGGTTAGAGATTATTTGGTTTTACCATATATGGTTTTACCAACTCATCAACTGGAATTAGTTTCGATGAAATTAAACGTTGTCATATAAGAATTCCAAATTTTTCATTTCATACATTTCTTGTAATAATATAAAGATACGTTAAGGTGTATTATTGAGTTTTCATGAAAATATTTTTAAACCGCGTGTAAATTATATAGATTATGAAAAATATTAGAGTATTTGATCTTAAAACATTTTTAAATCGTTTTTATCCAAAGTTTTCGTATTAAGAAAGAAGATACAATAGACGACATTAGTCATTACGTCACTTGCTTGTTTGGAAACGTTGATTCCATCCGTGATTGGTTCCGTACGGATTTACTTCCAATCACGGAACCAATCACGGATAGAATCAACGTTTCCAAACAAGCAAGTGACGTCACACTAATGTCGTCTATAACGGCTAATAACAGGCGGGTTGCCAAAGTTTTTTATGTATAAAAATAACTTGGTTTAAAACGATCTATCAACCTAGTAATAAGTTAAAATAATTTGATCCAGAAATATATCTGAAATCAATGTTTCTGTGATTAAGTTTATTTAAATACAGAGTATTGTGGGTTAAACTTTTGGATGATTTTACAGTTCAAAACTCAACCTAGTTTTCGTCAAAGTTTAAAAAGAAATGGGAGATAACCTTTCGCAATCTAATACGTGGGTGTAACTACAATCCGAAGCTCCTCCAATGTAACAAGTTTCGTTAACTGGATTACAATTTCAAGTAAGTTGTTGCAATCATCGACCGATGAGCGATCACTCCAGAGGTTTCTAATCGAAATGGGTTTAAATCTAAAGTTTCAAAAATCCATTGGTTAGTTTTAACAATCGTGGGTGTAGTTATTCCATTAATCTTTTGTTACTCGAAACAACAATGTCTCAATACGGTTGACACGAAATATATTGCTAAACTAGTTGCTGCAATGGAGATACTCTCCAAGAATGGCTAATCGCCTTTATTTATCAAAAGAATTCGACTTGGTTGTCAGCATGAAGTTCTATTATCAGTTGTCAACATGAGGACCCTGGCACTCGATCAAACTAAAGGCGTTGACGTGCCAACCGTTTACAATTGGCAAGGCCTTTGAAGTCCACAAAGGGAGAATCTCTTGTGCTGGTATACAATTTGATTTTTTGTGGTGAACTCCTACACATTTTTTCTTGCTTGAAACTACCAGAACGTGTCAAGTTTTATTTATTTGAACTGGAAGGTCGCGGATTTATGATCTGATTGCTGTGAAGGTAGTTCTTCATTTTGAAACTGTTAAAAGTTTTGTTGGGTGCTTTCTTTACCTACTCTTCGAGCCATTGAATTTCATAAATAAGAGTTGATGCTTTTCCTTTTTTGTATTTTACCTTTAGTTTTAGAATTTTCTTTAGTTGATTTTATTTAAATATTTAGTTTAATAATGGGTTACAATTATAATTCATAAGTTAGGCCGTGTTTTTTTCAAATCTGGATTGTATTCATCCTCTCGAAATTGTAAGAATCGCCCAAAATATCAAAATAATTTTTATTGACTAAATGTATTCTTCAGCCATAAAATATCGAGATCAAAAAAATATTTTCAGTTTTACAAAGGTCCTAACTGCATCTTAACATTTTAAAACTATTCATATGTGTCATATCGTCGGCTTACAGTCAAAAGGCACTAAGTCACTTGTGGAAGATATTTTGAAAGCGGTGGAATGTCGCCAACGAACGAGCGGACTCTTGGCGCATCTCTAAAATCTCGTCAAACTGTTTTAAACCAGAAAGAATTCATACAGTAAAAAGCTTAAATGTTGGTTCGCGATTAACAATTTATCAAATTGAAATTATTTGATCACAATTGAGTTATTTTAGGGATTATAAAAGATTTTATAATTCGATTTTTAAAGGTTTTATAATACTTTATTTTTCATACACTATAACTAGAATGGCAACGGTAAAATGACCGCCAAATTTGGCATAACCTCGTACGGAGTATTTGAGCAAAGAGTGACTTAGTGCCTTTCGACTGTAAGCCGACGATATTCCGAGTGCAGAAATTATATATTTTCATTCTTTAAGATAAAAACGAAAAATTAATGTGGGTTATAACTGATGTATAGACCACTTAAAACATGTAGAATGATGTAAGGATTAATATAGCTTCTTTTTTATTAGAATAAGAGTTCTGTTCAAAAATTATTCTAATTAGCTAATTAAAGACTAGATAATCTGCTATTTTTAGTGAAACAACTGTATATTGCTGGCAAAAATTAAATTTTTAAGTTAATATTTATATATTGCATACTTAATTCATACCCTTCAAAAAAAATAAGTTCCTATTATGCAGATTACAATTGCATACATTTTAACATTACATACAGGGTGATTCAGATAAGTGTTTCATAACTTCTAGGGGAGGTAGGGCACATCAAGACGAACAAGAATCTATATAGGTTAGGGGGTCGCAAGTGGGGTCTAAGGGGTAAAAATCACGGGTGAAAATTAGCAAAAAACCTCGCATATCTGGGCAGAAAGAGATACAATTGTTTGATTCCGGTATTTTTTTACACATTCAACCAATTCAAATTTCTCATGTAAAAACGAGATGAAAGTGTTTATTCTAATAAAAAACAGACCAATAATTGAATGAGGCATGTGTTGTAGGTAGATTAAAGTTGCAATTGTCCCTTGGTCAGATTTTAGTTCTTTGCGCCATGTAACTCCAACCAACCAAACAACCAACAAAACTCTAGTATTAAGATGTTTTTGTCGTGACACATTCTACTGCAGTCTATCAACTTACAACGCATGCCTGTTTCATTTATTGGTCTGTTTTTGATTAGAATAAACACTTGCATCTCGTTTTTACATGAAAAATTTGAATTGGTTGAATGCAAAAAATGTCGGAATCGAACAATTGTATCTCTTTCTGCCCAGATATGAGAGTTTTTTTGCTAATTTTCACCCTTGATTTTAACCCCTTAGACCCCACTTGCGACCCCCTAACCTATACCGATTCTTGTTCGTCTTGATGTACCCTACCCCGACCTCCCCTAGAAGTTATGAAACACTTATCTGAATCATCCTGTATATAACTGATTTTAATCTTTAAATATTAAAATATTATGTATATGTAACCTATGTTTTTAGTGATTATGTTAATATCAGTTTAAAAAGTTTCATTCAAAATTAGTTTTTATTATTTAATAATAAATGAGTTGAGAAAAAAATGCCTTTATCCTAAATTTTAACGTAATTAAATGTAAAAACCCTCCCTTGACACCACTCCTTTCGCTTGAAACCAACCACCAGAAACAACACCCCCGGCGAATCCCCTCCGAAAACCCCCTTCCCCGTCAATTCACGGGATTACCCCCGCACTCAGATCCGAAGTGAGCAGCCCTCTGCTAATTAGCAGCTGCAGCCCTGACCGCAAACGTGAGGAGCTGCCGGATTCAATTAGCAGTCGGATCCTTGAGCGGATCCCTCTGAGTATAGCGATGCGGACTCTATAGGAGGAGTGCGCCAACAAGTAGATTCTGGTGTTTGGCAAATTAGTCGTGGGGGGGGGAATTCTAGAATTGAAATGAGAAAATCTGTACTTGAAAGGTAAATTGTCGTATTCCTTCAATTTGGATGAAGCTCCGAGCAGAGCGATTGGTTTTTAACTCTGCCGTGTCTTCAAATTCCCAAAAATGTAGTCTTCACTTTGAAAACGGTAAATTTGTTATTGTGTTGTAAAATTAAGTTGTCAAGCCGACAACTTGAATTGGAATGTAGGATTTGTAGTAAATATCGGGTCCAAGTTCAAAAATTGGTAATTGGCTATTTCACTAACATTGACATTAGCTAAAAGTGTAGTTGGTGCGCATTAAAAGAAGCAATTTTTATTGCCTTATTTTACGTTTGCACTTTAAATGTTCCGAGTCAAAACAGAATATCTCGCACAAATAAAAAGTTGACTGGTCTATACTTTAAACAAAAATAACTTTGAATCAAAGTTTTAATAAAAATTTGGGAGTGAAATAAAATATTCAGTTTTATTTCGTTTCACTTTGACTTTTTAATGGATACCAATATACAAAGGTGAAAGCCGCTACTATGAACAAAACTAACACTACACTTATTCATGCATTGGTAATTGGTAACCGTTACTTATGTTTAAAAAGTGAAAATAATGTGTCGCTATAGTGATCTTGGTATAGGGAGGGAAAGTATTGAAGCAGATAATACAAATTGAAAACAACTTTGAATATTTTAAAATTTTTAATGCTTTAATTTATTCTTAACTAACAAGTCCTTTTTATTGCAGAGTTTTAGTCTTTCCAAAGTGACTGCTGGGTGGCTTTAAGTGGAGGAAAGTACTCAATCTTCGTTAGAATCAATAAATTGAGGTGAGTTATACTCAAACTTTTTTTTATAAATGTTTACAAAATCAAAACTCGAAAATCGTGCTGTTCATGATGCATGTATCAATAGTTTTAAGCAGCAAGATTGTTTTAATTTTCTAGCATTATTACTGCTGGGGAACCTCGTACCACTCTTTTTTTAAACTTGTAATTTTGTTCATTAAATGCGAAAAAAAGTTATTTATCGTGAAATAAGTAAATAACTGAAAAACAAAACTTTATTTTCCTTTTATAAACAACTTGCGCCATAAGACCCAAAACAACCAACCAACCAACCTTTTATAAACAAAGTTTTTAGTTTTTCCCCTTAAGAATTTAAAATTGGTATTAAATCACTCCTTTTAAGCATACGTTGATAAGTTCAGGAAATCTTGATTTATTTAAAAGAAGTTTTTATTTGTTTTTACCGTGATAAATTTAAATTCAACAAGTCTTAAAATAATCAAACACGTGCTTTGAACCTCTTCTCGTGCTTTTTCCACATTCCAGTAATAAATTCAAGTATTGAAAAACAATTGAAAAAAAAAGCTGAATACATTTTCAACTTTCCCCCGATTGAGTTAAGCCTAATAAAACATTTCAAAAACCCGAGAAAGCACATCAATATACACTCACTCCCTATCAAATCAAGACAACAAACAGAAGCTACTGAAAGCAAATTCGCTCTCGCGGTAAGCCAAATAAAATTTTAATATTTAATAAATATTTATTAGCAAAGAGACGAAAAAAATTAACTTCCCTCGATTGCTCCTTTTGTCCGCTCAAAAAAAACAAGTAAAGAAATCCAGTTCTGCCGCCTATCTAATAAAAAGCAAGCAATAAACTTTCTTTTTGAAATATCACCGGAGAATTTCCAACCAGTCCATGCTTATACAATCCACTTAAAGGAAAATTTGCCGCTAATTTGCATGGTCGAAGAAAATAATCCCCTCCCCTGGGCTTCATTTGAACATTCCCTGCACTTTCTCCGCAACCTCGCTCGTTGTCGCGGAGGAAAGAATTGTATCTTGCGAATTGTAATGATGTGCCTGGGATCTCTTATTCAGTTTTTTTTTCCCCCCGATCCGCTCTTTTTGTCCGGCCGCTGAGAAACCATAGCTGCTAAGAGCTTTCAATCCTTCGATTCTTATTACGCTGCTCGAAATTATGTGTATTCAAATTGTTTGCCGTGCCCTCGCAATTTGCATACAATTTGTGAGCCTTCTATGGGGATTGTGCTAATGGTTGGCTTTGCTGCAGTTTTACCGAGCGTTTAAAGTAAAAAGTTTCGCAGGTCCGAGTAAATATTTGGTTATCAAATTTGCTGTCGTCTTGGAATGGGAATCTATCCCGTGGAGAGTAACTGGAAACTGTTTCTTTCAGTCTGCTTGTCAGCTGTTTTGAATCAATAACGTGTCTATTGTGTTTTAATGAGGTGAAATTGGAATGAAGGGTCTCGATTGAGGTTTTACGCTTTCGTCGTGATTTGAGACACATTTTCAACTCGTTTATTATTTGTCCGTGTTTTGTGTTGCGATTGGAATGTATCTTTAGTTACTTGATGTAGTATAAGGTGCATTAAGACGTCTTTTTACTTCCCCTGATTTATTTAGAAATCACGAGACTTTCTTGGGTACATAATTGTCACAAAAATAAATTTTAATTTACTTGGGGTTTTTTGTAATTGTGATGAAGAAACAACGCATTTAAGTATGAGGAGTTTTAGGTTTTAAATGTTTATATTAAGAGGTACACATTTCTTCTGAGAAGTTTTATTGGATGAATTTGAATTATGAATTTTTTTTTTTGAGTTACAAGAAGCAAAACCTAAATAATTTTTGATTATTTTATTCTTTAAAAGTTTTAAAGAAAATATTCACAATTTATTTGCGAAAAATGTGTGTTTCATTGTCATTGTTTGAGCTACATTACTACGTATTGAGATGAAAATTTTTATTGGGTAATTTATTCCTTTAAAAAATGTTTGTGGAATATTCTAGTCAGATATAGTAAAATACGATGTTGGGGTTGTGACAAAGATATAATTCCTAAGTAATCAAGACTCATTTACTTGACATTTAATAACATTTTTATTTCCTTGTTTAGCGCAATAATAACAAAAATCCCTTACCTCTCCAATATATAGTTCTCTTTGCTACATAGTGTAATGAAAGTTAAGCAACGTGCGCCCAAAACCGAACACATCTTGCGGAATTACTCTCCCTTTCCTTAATCACTACTCAATCTACCCAACACACAATCAGCCCAAAGCAACACGCTGCTCTATTACTAAATACCTGTATGTCCTGGGATGCATTTATAGAGGGATTGATTGGGATAGCGTGCGCCTATCTACCCGCTGTCACAAGCGCTTACGGCCTCCCCGGAAAGACGCCCACCAACAGATGAATCTGGTAATAAAGCGATGGACAACAATGGATGGATGGACTCTGCAATAACAAAATGTCCTATTTACCCTTCTCGGGCAAATAGTGCCAGTTTAGAGCCGCCTGTCAAAGCGTTCCATTATCCGATGCATCTGAATCCCCTATGAATGGGAAGGACAATGCGACGATTCCATGAATGTCACACAATGTCGCCGTACATGCCGCAACAATGCTCGTCGCTGCTGGAAATTATTGATAAACGCGGCGTGGGGCTAATTTGTGTCCCCTTAACAATGCGGCGATGGCTGAAAAAGTTGATCAGTTTGTATATTCAGCTCTTGTGGGGGTTAATCAGCTTGTTTTGTGGGGTGTTGTGTCCTGGGGGCTTGAATTTCAGATGAACGGGCGATGATTTTGAACTGGTCGAAGGCGGCTCTTTTCATTTGGGGGTTGATTCAAATTTCATTGTTTGGCTTTGGAACGTAATTTAAGCTCGGATTTAAATGAATGGGATGGATAGGAATGGGAGACTTCATTTTTTATCCCCAGAATTACAGGATGCTCATATTTCGAGTAAGAAGGTTGATAGCGCTTCGGGCTTCTTGATAAATTTCCACATTGTTTTAATGGTGTGTTTATCTTTGTATCCGGTACCATCAAAACGAGTCGAAATAAACGATCAATGGTTAACTAAATTTGAGTGTGAGATATCGCTACAATTTATAAATTTAAACTATAATTAAACTTGGACAAGGACATATTTATGTATGCAATAGTATTCTCAATTGCTCTTTTTGGGAAGTATTAGTTTGACATGTAAATGAAATGCGTAATCTTTTCAATTTAATAAATGAACCACTCAGAAAAAGAAAGTATTGTATTTTTAAAAAGATTATTGCGTCCTAATTTCGTAGTTTAAAATCAAATAATCAATTGTATGAAAATGTTTTAATATGTAATATTAATTTACGGTTAAATGGGTATTTGAAAATGCTTATAAATTTGAATCTTAATAAAAATAAAAAAAATCTAAAAAACGATTTTTTTTTAATTATTCCAGAGTAAAGCATTTTAAAATATCAAATCCCCTTTTCAGACCAAAACATTTACTTTCTTGATATATTTAATAAAACTACCCTCCAATGATTAATACCTACATTTTATTTATTTAAATATCCACAGACAGTAAATTTATTACACATACAAGTAAAAGCTGATATACATACGGTAGATTCTCGTGTAAGAAAATCATTGTACTTTAGTGATAAATCAGTATGTTTCACAGATTTTTTAAAAATGAGTAGGCGGTTGCATTTCATGAGATTAAACTGATATTTCTGAAAAGAAAAAACTTTTAGTAGACTCCTTAGAATTTTCTTCTTAGATTGTTATAAATATTTACTAGAAGAGAGCATATAGCCTGTAAAAAATGGTTAACTCCTTCGCTGACGCACTTTATTCAAAGGATCTATTTATAGTTTTTAGCATGAATTTACAAAATTGTTTTTAAGGTTAACCAGGCAGCTTATGCAATGCTCCCATTTGTACTAGTATATTAATTTTATTCAATTTATTTAAAATGTTGGAATTTCAGGAAATTTCTTCAAAATAAAAGTAAATGATCTTTTAGGAAATTTTAACAAATTCGCCGAAATAAATTAATTTCGATAAACAAGCTAGTTTTAAATTGAGGTTTATTAATTGATTTAAGGCAGATTTTAAGTAAAATATTTTAAAACTCCTTCTGAAAAATTTGTTTTCAAAGTTAATAAGGTAGGGGATTTTTGCTATGATTTTGGAGACAGGAGTAAAAAGCCAAACATTGACCCTTAAGATTTTCTTTGTAAACGTTTATGGATTGACATTTTTAAGGGATTAACTTGAAACACAAACAATTTGCTATTTAACTATTTACTTATTCAATATAGTTTTTATGGTTCATACGAACCATAAGCTTTATTAATACGTATTACTCAATCTGGAAAGGTCAATTTGAAATTTGGTGGGTTTCAATCCAGCCCTGACAGCCAATGAAAATATCCCAACAGCCACAGCCTGCGATTTCTCCACGCTTTCTATTCCGGCCGACTTTTCAAGAGGAGTTTCCAGGGTCATGGAGGAATCTTGGACAATTTACGGCTCTCATACAGGGCACGATTGCCTCCCACCGTTTTTATTTATTTACACTCCCGGCTTTTTTCTCCTGCAAGTACGTGAGCCGGAATCCCAAAAGTGGGTTCGACCGGTCGAAAAATATTCAATTTTTCGCTGCCCAATTCTGATACTTTTTTTCACCGGACCCTATTTTCGTGTTTGTTTTCTTGATTGTTTAAATTTTTAGCGGCACAATTTTCTGGTTTGGTGTTATGGGTTTTCGCAGCCGAAAGGAGAGTTTTTTCCGAGTCGTGGCCACCAGCGGTTTTCGAGAATGAGTTCGTTTGAAATGCTATTGAACAACTTGGAATGACTAGAATGACTTTTGGCGGAGCTTGGAGGCCCTCGCATTTGTTGCTTTGAGGAGGGGATAGTTGAGATGGGGGAAATATAAAGTTCTGGACAAAACCCTGAGTACTGTAAGAAATAACGGAAATATTTTATACTCTTGAATAGTTTTAGGATAAAGTATTTCTACTAAAAGCAAGAAATCATAAAAATGCAAACGAATGATATTGATGATTTAAGATTAATTAAGGATATGCGATCGTTATCTCACTATTTTAGTAAAAAGTCTCGAAGATAGTGTAAATTTAAAAGAAATGTTGATGTATTTATAATCTAAATCTTACTCTTTTATAGCTCAAAATGAATTTTATGGTTTAAAACATTAAAATTTTATATTAAATTTGTGGTTTTGGATTATCTTATTTACTCAATAGGTTATTCTTGGAGTTTTTCACGCCTGAAAAAATACTTTTTAAAATTCTTACTATTAGTAAGAATAAGAAATCATTCCTTATTAGGGGTGTATTCAAAGTTTTATCCACACCTGACCCAACAAACCACTTATTAAATTGATGTTTGTTCATTTTTTGCATGATATTTCCCTCAATAAGTCAGAAGTTTATAAAAGTTCATCAAGGTTTTTTTATCCTATAGATGATGTAAATGCCATTCGTCTGCATTATCACGCACTTTATATATATTTATGTGCTGACATGCTTTACAAGCCCAATCTTTCTACGCACCATTACGGTATTTAGCCATCTGGCAATAGATCCGGAACATTAATTCCCGAAGAGGCAACAGCGATCTGAAGATCCAGTTTTTAAAAACTGGATCGCTGCAGAATTAATGAAGCATTTTGAAGCCAAAAAGGGGTGTTTTATGATCTCATTAATTACCTGCTTCGAAGATTATTGCGGCATTTGTGATTCTGGAGCCTTTTTTACCGTCCACTCTCCCCTTCCATTTGAAGAAAAATTTATTCCGTAGAAAAAGGAAGCCAGAGGTGATTCGGAACATCTGTGCAAAGAAATAATGTTTATTTTGTTTCCGTCATTGTTTTACATTCGGTCGATTTTTATATCCGAATGCAAAGCCCTAAATTCCCATGACTGCAATTGCAAGCTCTGAAGCTAATAAAGCAGTTTTGATAACATTTGCGAGGGCATTTGAGGTAAAGGGTCATAAACATTAGTGGTTTATCGCGCTGGTTGGAAGTTTTTTAATTACTTCCAACTCACAAATAAACGTGCCGCCGAGATAACTGAAAATTATAGCCGTAAAAATTTATCTTCGGAGCTTTTAGCTTCTTATTGGTATTCGGACTGTTGGTTATTAGGGAACTTTTATTGTGGTCTCGGAAACTGCCGTGATTCGGATGCAAATGGAAAAAATAGATGGCATGGGAATGCGAGCTTTCTTTTAATTATAAAAATCTAACGAATTTATCTTAAAATCCCGTATGCTTTTGAAGGGTGCTTTTAAAATTACAACAGTAAATAAAATTATGAGTTCGATTAATTATAAGGTCCAAGTCTTTGAGATGTTTACAAATTATTTGAAGGCATATGATTTTGGATTATTGAGTAATTGGTAATAATAGTTAATTCATATGAAACGGTGTTTGAGTAGTATTGTAAGCAATGTTTTTAGTCAAAAACGAATCTGTGTGGTATAAGGAAATGGAAAATTGAATACAAATACATTATATTTTCTTTGTGTATTTTAAAGCGTATTTAAGATTTTTTAACTGGAATATTACAAAGTTTTAATTATCTTCAATGACATATTTCCAAACTTTCATCCTTTACCGACTAAAAATTGAAGCTTAGAATTAAAAAATACATAACTTGAGCAGAAAAGTTTTAAAGCAAAATTATCAAAAAGAGTGTCAAACAATAGTGAATTTCCAGCCTTAGTTTGGATGATAATTTCTGTATGCATGTTCTTATTTGGTATGTTATTAATATTTCTATGAAAATTCATAGGACCCAAAGCATATCAAACTTAATCAATTACTACTGTTGACATCTTAACATGACGTCCTATTGTGTAGCTTGCATTGAATATTCAGCATTGATGAGTTTCTCGAGAGAAAATGCATTAAAATTCGTATATTGCATTTCCTGAATGTTATCAAGAACAAGTATTTAAATTAATTCGCTAGGAATAGCCGACGATGCGCAAGTTTAAACTCAATTTTACCTATTCTTTAAAATTCCCATTTGGATTTTCCTATTTTTGGGCTATATTAACACGAGTTTTTATGAGGTATAACTAATAACATCCTTGTTTATAGTACTAGTTATTAGTACTAGTTATACTAGCGGACTATTTCAGAAATAAATTAAAATTACTAAATGTTCAAATGAATTTTATTTCTAAGAACTACATTCTCAAGTCTAGTTTTTCTGAGCTGCTATAGAATAAAACCTTTTTCGTACGTAAACTCGACTTGCAAGCCCCTTTATTTTGTCGGTTTTTCTCCTTCTCTTTCCTTTTGGAATGGATGGTTGGTTATTATTATATAACATTATTATAAGGTAAATGTTCAAATGAATTTTATTTCTAAGAACTACATTCTCAAGTCTAGTTTTTCTGAGCTGCTATAGAATAAAACCTTTTTCGTATGTAAACTCGACTTGCAAGCCCCTTTATTTTGTCGGTTTTTCTCCTTCTCTTTCCTTTTGGAATGGATGGTTGGTTATTCTTTTGTTCCTTTCAAGTTTGAAATTGTAGGGGCATGGGAGTATCATTTTTATACCTGGAATGTTTTATACCTCGCTCTGTGTGTTAGAAAATGTCGATATTTGTTGCAGACTCGAAAGTGTTAGTGCCTCAGCAGTTTATTATGTCAAGTATTCCTCGTGAGGTATTTTTGTCAATCGCGTTTGTTTCCATGCCAGTCGAACTCTGGGCAACCGGGTTGAAATGGAAGCAAGAATCGGGGTAATATTGTTTTGAGTGGTATTCCTGTTTTCTCCCATAAATTTCGGTCTTTTCCCAGAAAAATTGGTTTAAATATATTCTCACGGTAAGAATTTTTCAAAACAGAACAAGTTTTAAAACTAATTACTTTTCAATATGGACATTATTATTTCGCACAACACTACTTGTAATATCTTCCTTGTGTGTTGGGTAATTACGTTTTCGGCAATTACCCATTTTACCCCACCACTAACCTATTTACACAACCAAACCTGGAAGACCCAAAATTGGGCAATTGAAACAAAGTTAACTGAATATTGTTGTATTTAATGATTCCCCTATAAATAAGTAAAAATCGGATTTTTTAAATTTATTGTAGTGAAAATAATCGTTAAATGTTGACCATTTTCACACTCTTTAACCTATTTATTTCTCACCAGTCATGTAGTTTTTCTAAAATGCCTACGAATTCTTACCTTATTCACAATCCACTTGGGAAGCGATATTGTATACGTGTAAATTAAAATTTGGTTACTTCAGTATCGTCCCCTTTTCCATCTTTACGTATTTTAATAAACACACATCTTTAAAAAAAAATGGAACATAAATAGTTCGTTTTATTTTCAGCTGATTTAATTTTATTGTATATAATCTTCTTTTGGGTAGGACATTCTTAAGGTCATTTTTATAGAAATTATCTACATTTAACTCGTTTTTATGAAATCTAGTACTAAAAATAACTCTTTGAAGTTCTAGATTATGTAACTGTCTAGACGAGACAAAACAAGAGGCATTGAAAACCAGTTCAAAACCAACTTTATTCCATTAGAATACATAGCTAAAGGTAACGCTATTGAAACATAAGAAACAAATAAACGGGAACTAAAACTCAAGTACTAAAGCTACTTTTTGAAACATCTTTCTACCCTGCAACAAACAAGAAATAAACCTTCCCCTAATGAAAAATTATTCAAAAAGGAATAAAAGCGTCGGCGAATAAGTTTATCTTCCAAAGGAAAATATCTCCAGACAATTAAAAAGAATAGATAATAAATAAGACATAGCTTCCGCTTTTGAAGTGGCAAGAAAGAAAACACGAAACAACAAAAACTAAAATGGTTCTTTTTGCACACTAATTAAACCTCTCTGCCTTTATATCTATACTCGCAAGAAGCAAAATCTTGGAATTACAGAAGCCAATAGACTGGGTTCTTTGCATTCGAAGGGTCTAAGAAAGTCGGGAAGTATAAATAAATGGTACAAAAATGAAATGGAAAGTGGCGTTAAAAGAATAAAGATAAATGCTTTGGAAAGCAGTTTATAAATATAAAAAGCGTTTCTTTTTTATTTACCTTTATCGACTCGGCGGTTTCTTGAAAGATTACTGGATATTATTTCGGTGTGGCTAAGTTTCAATAAACAGGTTCGCGTTTCAGACGGTTTTGGCGCTAAATTGCGCTTTTTGTTTATATTTTGATGTCCACACCTTGGTTGATAATGGGCATTTAAAGTAGATTTTCAAAATTGCTAATATATTTTTCCTCTAAAAATATTCGGCTCGATTAAGAAAAATAGATAAACGCCCTTTTATCCAACACCTTGAGTTTTGTTCACTAATAATAATCGCTCCTGTTTCTTTTATGCGGATCTTCCTTAAGATTTGAACTGGGCTTTGAGATAGTTTTATGGTTAAAAATAGATGCTAAACTTTAATATGAAGTTTCTTTGAGGGTGTTTGAAACCAAGGTGTAAAAATATCATCGCGGGATATATCATGGCCACATACTCATAAGGGGTCATTCATTAAATACGTAAGGATGATTTTGGAAATTTTTGACCCCCCCTACCCCCATGTAAGGGTACGTAAGATTTTTCAAACCCCTCCCCCCTATTATTACGTAAGATTCCATTTCGTTTTTCAAAATAATAAAATGTTAGGAAAGGATCTGTTACACTAAAACTCCCAGTTTGACGTAAATCAAAGACTTTTATTTTTCAACAGATAAGTAATATTCTTGCTGTCAACTACATATTACCATTATATTATTATCTCTAGTCTTTGGAATACCATTTATCAGTAATTATTAACTTGGAAATTCTTACTTAAGAATGGGTTTGACCCCCCACCCCCCCAAGTAAGGGTATGTAGAGGTTTTTCCAACCCCCCCTCCCCCTCGGGACCCTTACGTAATTAATGAATGGCCCCTAAGGCCAGAAAAGCTTAAGAGAAATAGTAGTCCTGACGTTACTTTTGGTTGCTCTTTGAATAATAACAGTTGAGTTATTGAATAACAATAACTCAACTTAACTCTGAATTAAATTAACCTTTTAAACGCCGCAATTCAAATTTCAAATATAAGGTTCTGATTTTTGGCTTAAATGGCTTGTTTCATCATTACTAAAACCAATCTTGACATTTTTTGGCAGAAAAAAAATCCTAAGTAGGATTTTCAGGATGTTCCCATTTGGGAACATCGGCGTTTGGAGTGAAGTTTTTAGGGGGATTTCCAAAAGGCATATATTTCAAAATTAATTGAAGTAAAACTACTAAAATAGGTTTCTACTCAATAATTTTGAACATTTTTATCATATTGGACTGTTTCTTCATATTTAATTCCCATAGTTGGACGATTGGGTAAAATTTTAAAGATTTTCATAAGAAAAAATTTACATATTTATTACATGCGTGACACTTTTCCGTACATTTTTACTGCACAATGGGTAATTTTTCGGTATAAAAAATACGAAATAATGTTCCCATGCGTTTCAAAGCTAAGCAGTTATCTTTCTGGGTGAAAAATTAGGTTTAATTACTGTTCTATCTGGATATCTAGCATAAAATCCATGAATTGCATTCAAATTTAATTAGCTTTCAAAAGTGATAATCATAACTATCTCCATTGATTTGTTAAAGCTGCGTTTCTCATGGAAGATTCTAAACTAAACAACATATCTCTTACATCCAACTTACGTTAGAAAAGTGTTTTTAGATGTACAAACTTTTCATTATTTTCAAAATTCTTCAAATTTATACCTAAAATTTCTATGTAAAAAAGAGAACTTGAACAAAAGAAGTACCCAAGTCCTCAGAAGTACTCCAAATATGCCTCATAATAATAATTACTGAAAATTAATCGGTCAGGGAGTTAGAAAAATATACAAAAGTAGGAATCTGCTATAAAAATTTGGCATTTATTCCTCCATAAATCAGGAGAAAAAAAATTAAATTATAGATTTAAAAATTTAAAACATCATGATTAACCTGTTTAGATCCTTTGAGACAGAAAAGATTTAAAATATTAAGGATAATAAGAAATAGCTTGAATTTTTACATGTTATGAAAATTCCCTCAAAAACTATACCCCAAACGCCGATGTTCCCATTTGGGAACATATACGTTGAATTGGTAATTACTCTCCAAAATTGGAATATGGAGCTATTCTTCCAAGCCAATTGAAAAGATGTGTACTTAAGCTACCTAAACACAGCACAATTATTTAAAACTAAATTTATTTAAATTTATCATAAATTGAAACTTGTGCAACTTTTGGAAGAGCCAAAAATCTGTTATTTTGATATAAATTCCACAAAAAGGATTAAATTGCACGGTAAAAACTTTTGCATGTAAAATAACTTCATATCTTTGAGTTTCTTACTACTAAGTATCAAATTCCTGCATGAAAAATTAAGAGGTGAAAAAATTCCCTAAAGTGATGTTCCCATTTGGGAACATCGGCAGGTAAAAGGTTAATAAAAATTCATTCTTGTGAAACTTCGAAGCATTTCAAATAATATTAGCTGGGTGATTATAGTAAAATTATTACTAAGTTACCAATGGTAATTAAAATAGCTATTAATAAAATTCACCATGTTACCCTGCATTTTTTTACAACGTTTGGGTTCTTGTTCTTGATGAGAAGTTTCACTTTTTCTTGAGTTCCAAAAGTAGTTTAGTAGTATTAATTTAGTAGTTTAGTTTATTTTTTAGCAGTGATAAATCAAAGTACATAAAATCAAAATTCAACAGCCATATTCATAGCTACTAGCGTCGCGGTTAACCAGCAGCTACAGAAAGAAATATTAGCTTTTTGCTGACTGATAGGTAGAAGCCTTCTTTGTCCAAGGATTTAACACCCACGCTGATTGCTGTGAATAGGGCTTTACGAGTTTGCAACATTGAATTTTTAGTACTTAGCCTTAAGTACTTAGCCTTTTTTTAGTACTTAACCTTTTATATTTCGTCACTTACAACCCTTGAATTTCAACTTATTTTTAATATACATAAAAAGCATATACATAAGCATTATTCTTAAACGGGTCCACAGTTTAAAGTACTGATTTACATAAAATTCACTCATGTTTTTAACAAACATTGAAACAATAATTTCTTTGTAATTAAGTCACTAATCACATCACATCAATATAGAATGTTACTATTAAACACAAATGAGATAAGAACAAAAGTAAATAATCTTTAAGTTCCCTGTGAAACACAGTTTCTAGAACAAATTTTGCAGCTTCGACCTTCGATATCATTTCCATTTCTAAGAATTGAATTCCCACCGCTGCCTCCCTTTCAAAAAGGCCAAAACCCCCGGCGACCTAAGTGATCAAATCCAAAACCAATTATCAATTTCCTTTAAATTAATATCAGAGCCGCGTATTCACGGCGGATATCGGGAAACCAACTATCGAACTCCAATATTAATCGCCCCAAAGCCGGCTGGCAATTTTTACCGCAAATCGTCACCCGTTCAGTCAGCGTTCGAAGATGTGGATTAAGTTCGACTAAGTTTGACCTTTGCCTAGTTAGTCTGATCACGGTTCCTTGGAGAGGTCAGAACATCTCGCTTTCTGTGTCGGATTACACTTTCGCCTTCCGACAAGCTTTTTCCTTACCATCCTTACAGAGTCGTAACCAGACCTTTGATTTCGTTTGGGGTTTGACCCCAAATTTTTGTCTAACTACTTTCGTTCCGCAATATATTATAGGGCAAATGTGCACTGAAAAAAGTAATCTTTGAGAAACAGAAAAGTTCTGGAAGCCTTAAGTTGCCAGAGCTTTCCTTTACACGGGATTTCTCTGTTGAATGAACCTTTTTCTGTATGCTACTATCTTTTCGCAACGTTAGGGAAAGGCGATACAGAAAAGGTTCAGTCAACAGAGAAATATCGTGTAAAGGAAAGCTCTGGCAACTTTTGCTGCCCGAATTTTTCTGTTTCTTGACAATTATTATTTTGCAGTTTCGTGTTCTTAGTTTAAAAAATTTAGGTATAATACTTAGCCCAAGCAAAGAGGTAGGGTCTGTGGGTCCCTGGAAAAGTTTTTGATTTTTGACCCTAAAACAGTTTTGACTCATTTCTTGATATTTAGTATCCTTTAGATGACACCCAAAGGGAATCATTCCTTGTACACTTCAAAACTTTCAATGGGAAAACGGTTTACAGGTTGATTTTACAAGTCGGTCCAAACTCTGTACAGCCAAATTCTTGGCTTGGAATACGTAAAATATGCCCGTATACCTTTACGGCCCATAGTTTTCGAGAAAATCGCGATAGAAAAAGCATAACGTCACATCTAGTTTACCCTGTAAAAGGTTTATAGAAAGCATGTTTGGGTATGTTTGAGCTTAATAGGATATTAAAACTATCCATTGTGTATGCGTGCGCAAACCGAGGATTGAAATAATTAAGTTTTTATCGGATATGACGTCACATTTTTGGGAAAATAAGACGTCGTAGAGGTATAATTCTTCGTGCAAATTTCATTTTAGGCACTGGTTATTGCTACGAAAGTAACAACTCCACTCTATTCTAATCTCGCTATTTTTTTTTTTTGAAAAATTACAAGTTAAATTAAAGCATAATAACAAAAGTAGCAGCCAGGAATTGAACCATTGGGTTGGGGACCATTGGGTTACTAGCCGCACTCTATACCACTGGGCTATCGGTGCTGATGCCAGGATTGATCAATAACGTAATTTTAATGTTATAAAACACGTAATAACAAACTTCTACTACTGCGCATGCTTCAATTGTCGTAACATTAACCACTTCGTTAATTTTAGGTATATGCTAGGAATCTTTCTGTGCGAAATATGGGCGGACTTGTTGAAACACCATGTATAAATTTGTCATGAAAATTTCGGGGGGTATGACCCATAGAATCGGGTCAATAGTCCAACCAAGGAGGTCTGACAAGGCTGGAAAGGGATTGCATGACAGAAGGGGAGAAAGTGTAATCAGACACAGACTGCGAGAATTTCCGAAATCCCGAGTAGCAGGGAATGAAGTTCTTGTGAATGCAAATGACCTCATTGTATTAGGGACGGTGGTCACGTTTCCTCTAATGACCACCTTGGTTGCTTAATTTTCTTGCCGTATGTTTGTTGTCACTTTCGCGACTCGCTTTCCATTGAGGTCCCCCTGCTTCGTTCCACTGCCCTACGGAAGCCGCCTATTAAATAGGTGGGGAAAGGTTGCGCTTTCGGCGTCCTTCATCATTGTAGGATGCCTCTTTCGCGGGCATCCGGACAGATCGTGCAAACGGTCGGCTTTTTTTGGGAGGAAGATGAGATTTTGGGACGTAGATGAAAACTTATCCACTAGTATTTAAGAATATCCAAATTTGTTTTTTTTTAAATTGGATACTAGCTTTCGGTTGAAATTCGATTCGTTTTTTTTTTGTAAATGATAAAATTCTTTTAGATAAATAAAAGATCTTCAAGAAACTAAATTTTAAAATTTGAATTTTTTTCTTTATAATTTCTCATTTTATTATTTCGATCGTAAACGTTTCTGTAATAACTTTATTGAATGGAAGTGTAAGATTTAGCAGGTGCATGGTTGAAATAGCAATGAAGTAATTGTGTTTGATTACTGATTATTGTATTTAATTATTTTTCGGTACTAAATGCTATCTGCACTATTTGAATTCAAAATCAAAATGTTAATGGATACATTTAGTCTATACCCAGATATTATTACCGAATAGTATTCGGTACCTGAAAAGACGAAGAGTCCTTCCAAGAAAGAATTAAGGAAAATCAAATTAAACTTCCAATGGGCAATATTTTCATTGTTATAGGGTTGCTTTTAAATTAAGTACATTTTCATCGTTTAATTATAAAAATAATTATTCATTATAAAGTGTATTTTTTTACACATCAAGTATCACGCACAACCACCTATAAGCGGGACAAATAGAAAAATAATACAGATTTGAATCGTCATAGCTTTAATACAGTATAAAAGCTATCGTGTTTTGAAGACGACCTTTGAGGAAAAAAACATCAGTTTTAATTTTAGTTATAGTTATAGTTTTTTATAAACTTGGTTGTAATTATCTCAACTATCTTTTTTCCATAAAAAACTGTTAACCGTATGTTTTCTCAGTATTTGAGTTTTTTCATGCATGGTTTTTTTAGGGGACGAGGTTTTTTTAGGAGCATGTGGTTTTTTTTTTCTTCAAATTATGAATGGACTACCAATTTGTAATGGAGAGTTGGAATTAAAATTGATGAAAACTAAAATAATAGGGAGGATGAGTTGTTACATTACCATTTACATTATCCTTTTCTTAAGCTTTTTATGGAGAAAAAACTTCAAAAGTGGATTGTTTTTAAAGGACAATACGATAAATTACTTAAATTAAACTACACAACAAAGCATACTTATTTCCGCTGCTCTGTATTCAAAATAAGCCGTACATTCCCCAGTTGAACTCTTCAATTCCATTTTTCATTCAGCCCTCCCACACAACTATTAACCGAAATGCCTCCAAGAAGCGTAACTAAATAAACAGCGAATGGTGTTATCCGCCGCCGCTGCGGTGGAATCGGTGAAAGGTCCATCATTCCTCACGAGGCATTTTTAATAAAGTTCGGAATTTTGCATGCATTCTAAATGAGCCCCTGAGCACCCTGCGAAGACACGTGGAATCCATCCGCTGAAATGGAAAATGTATCTTGTCTTCAATTATGTAAAGCGTTTTCGCGGGATAAAGAAACTGTTGCAGTGCCCTCTTTATTTTTTCCGCTATTTTTCCGTTAACGCGAGGTCCCCGATCGCATTTGTTTCTGTTTGCTGCAGAAACGGAAGTCAATTCCTTGTAGTCTTGTTTATCAAGTAAAGCGGGGGCTTAAATATTCATGAGGCATTCAAAACAGTCGCCAGTTCACTTCCTTTTGCGCCGAGGCAACTTCTGGGCTTAATTTTAAGCGACTCCTAATAGTTAAATACCTTGAGAGGCGCTTCTCAGTCTTCTGCTGACCTCTCATTTCTTATTTAGGATGTAATGGAGAGAGAAAACAATTATATCCGACTCTGAGAGAATTCTTTATGGGTTCCCCGTTTTCTTGCCTTCGAAAGAACGCTGTTGCGAGGTCTTGACTAATGGGATGAAGCGTCTTTAGAGTAGCAGATGGAGAGGTTTATTGATTGGGATAGAAACTATTAATTTTCATCCAAATGTAGAAGTTTTGTACTTGATTGCTAAATATTTTATGAAGATACAAAAACACCACAATCTTTAAGTTTCGTGACCGTTTAGGAATGTATGTTGGTTTTTAATTTATGTTATCTTGAATGATTTTTTATATTTCCTTCATAAAATATTGTTCATACAAAAGAGCGATGTATGTAAAAGGACAGTACTGAAATTCAAACCGTTAATCTTAAAATATATATCAGAATTGAATATCCCTATTCTGAACAATTATATTCCTTGGAATTAAATTTGTGCCTAAAATGAAATTAGTATCAAAGCTTGAGTTATTTCAGCTTTACGTCAAAATTTTTTTAGATGCTTTTCTCAAATTTGTTCATATATGAAGGTCTAAGTATGTGTAATAAAAACTTTTATGTACTTCATTTCTTACCCTTTAATTTTGGACCTGAATTTCCATTTTATCCAAATTGTAACCAGTGTGAAATTGAAACCCTTCTTAAATAGCTATTAAATATTATTTTGGTGTAAAATATAATTTCTTATCTGTAATATACAGTTAACTTTGGTCATTTCACCCAATTCATATTTTTAGAATGCCTCGATGCAATTGTAGTTCCTAATAAATTTGTTGAAAACTAATAGCAATTCGTTGCGTGTATCTATGAAGCCGCGTTTTTCTCGAAACTAGAAAAAAAGCAGATGTTGGTATTTTTTGCGTGGAAGAAACGTTACAATCTATTTTGGCTAAATGATGTTATAATACTACCTCTGTAAAAAAAATCCCTAGAGTTTAGTGTGCATATGCATTACGCATCTCCAGAGTTTGCTCAGAAATTCAAATTAATCGCACTACGCAACACTGCGCGAGAAATTCCGAATTCAACCGGGAATAACCATCCGCGAAGTGAGCGTTGCGTGCGAAAGAGGGATCGTATAATGAACGCCGTGTTAGGAAAAATTGTTTTAGTTGTAAATAGGTAAATGACGAAGCGCAAGAGTACCTGTCAATTACGGGCTATCATTTTTCACGCAGCGATGTGCCCGTTTTGCTTTTGCAAATGACTTCGCTTTTTTCGGAGCTATCGAGCAGGCATTACGTTAATGATGAATCGGCACTGCTGCTTTTGTTAAAGTGGTCTGGTTGAGTGTAGTTTTTAAACTTGTGAAATATTACTTTTGGTAGAGATGGGTAATTATAAATTCATTGTTTGTAATGTGTAATGTTTGTTTTGCATACTGAAATGAAAAGAGCTTAAATGTACTTTACACAATTCTTAACTATTAAATGTTACAAATATTATTAAATTAATGTGTTAAATAACTGCACTAATCTCGTAAATTTCTTTAAATATTAATTTCAGAATACTTTTTATAACGTATTTTAGTTTATTTAATGTGAATTTAAATTTTAACAAATACTTTTTAACTGAACTATATTCTTAAAAAATGTTCATGTTAGACCCATCCTAAAATTAACAATCATATTCAGATATGAAATTTTAAATTTCTTCTGACATTTTTTAGATTTATATTAATTTCACTTTCAAAATACATGGGAATTAAAAGTATTCAACTAAGTTTATACTATGCTTAACCCTCAATAAAATTTTTAGTGGTTATTTTGATTTTTAGTATGGAAAGATAAAAGGTTTATTCAAACTCTGGGTCGAAGCAGAAGACAGAAGTTATTATTTAATGTTGAGTATTTTTTATATGTATAACCGTGATGCATAGGAAGTTTATACACTTTCATATAAAATATAGGGTTTACAAGAAATCAAATGATAGAGGGTCCATGCCACCCCATGAACACTCTAATTAGTTGAATGGGCTTGGTGGAGGCGGAACTCGATGTACTTTCTCTTCGGGGGTAACTTCTGGATATTTTCTTAGAAAATGGGACATTATCTACAAAAAAGCAAAACAATCCTAGAAAATGTACGGTGTTTTTTAAAACTTGCCAAACAAGGGGAAACTATATATGCAAATAAAACATTAAAAATTCATGGCACTTATTTTGACCATAGAAAATTATTTCAAGTTATAAAGTGTCGATCTTTTCACCCAAAGTAGCACTTAAAAAAATTCTAAAAATGTTCACTTTTAACAACATAGCCCAGCTAGAAAATGTGTGCAAAAAAAGTGTAAAAAAATTGTGCTCAAAAAGAGTATCATTTTGGCCCATCTGTTTTTGCATAAAAAGTGTAAACTGAATTTTGCAAAAAATTTGCAAACTAAAGTATGCAAAATATATGCACAATTCATTTTACACTTTTTATGCAAAAACGGATGGGCCAAAATGATACTCTTTTTGTGCACAACTTATTTACACTTTTTATGCAAAAACAGATGGGCTGAAATGATTCTCTTTTTGTGCACAATTTTTTTACACTTTTTCTAGCTGAGTTTTACCAAACCTGACAAAAATAAGAACAAAATAAATTTGATCTTGTTTTACACACTTTATCACAATTTGTTCTTAAATAAGAAAAGTATTAAAATCAGTCTTAGTAAATTCTTTTTTAATTAAGTTCTTTTTATTTATAATTTTAATAAGATTATTCTGTTACACTTTTTATAACCCGACCATAAATTCAAGACCTAATTTATATCTCCAATATGGAACTCCGATATGGTACAGAATTTAATTAAAAAAACTTGTAGATAAAATATAAATCTAATATTACTAGTAAACAAATTTTTAGAATTAGAAAATTTTTTTTAAAGGAAATAAATTGATGAAGGTTTAAATATTTCTTAAAATAAATGTTTTTTGAATGTAAAAATTTTTTATTGTTTTTTTTCTTTCAATCTCACATATTCTGCTTTATGATGAATATATATAATACTCTATCTATATAAGTATAGAAAATAATGCTTAGGCTTTTATTTTAATTCTTAAAGTCACAAAATTTGGAATTTGCATGCAGGCACAATTAATTAACCAAATATCTGGTAAAAATGAAGTTTGCTTTTGAAAATGTAATCTACATTTCAGTACAAAAAAAATGTAAAAATTTTACAAACAAATAAAATGGTTAATTATGTATGCAAATTTTTTGCAAAGTGTTTTGCAACAGAGAAAATGCACTTTATTTGTATGCACAAAAAGTACAAATAATCTGCAGCAAAAGTGTATACATTTTTAGGTATTCATAAAATATTAACTTTTTATGCACAAATTGTGCACAGCAAAAGTGAATACTTGTTAAGTATTCAAAAATTATCCACTTTTTATGCACAAATTGTGCACAAAGAGCATTTTTTTGCATAAAAAGTGCACACATTTTCTAGCTGGGAGGTCTGCAACAAAAAAGCTGTTTAAAAGTTTTTATCAAATTCCAATGTATTTTGGTGTGCTGATAACGAAATGCCCAAACAGCTTTTAGAAAATTATTTTTTACAGACCATTGCAATTTTTAAAAATTTCAAGCTCGTTGCGCGAACTGAAGATATCAACCGAATGTTAAAATTCTTGTGCGGTTTTTCTTATTATAATATCCAACTTTTTCTATAGATATCTCTGAATTTCGAAGGAAATTTTTATCCCCACCCTACTGCGCAGCCAGATTGTTTTCGTGGAGTACATAAAAAATGTCCAGAGAACACCTCTGCTAAGCAACGCATAATTTTCGAGAAAATCACGATAGCAAAAGGTATGACGTTACATCTGATTTACGGTAAAGAGATCTATGGAATATATATATGTTATGGGCAAAGTGATTAATCGGGCATTATTAATAATGCCCGAAGTGGAGGCGGGCAAAGTGATAAATTTCATTCACAAATTCCACTGAATTTATCACATTGCCCGGGCATTATTAATAATGCCCGAATTTATCACATTGCCCGCAACATATACATACGAATGCCGCTCCGTGGACTGAAATAAGTTTTTATCGGACATGACGTTAAATGTTTCGAAAAATAAGTCGTGGATGTATAGTTCTTTGGGCAAATTTTATTTACTTCTCACAAGGAACCTTTCTGGGCAGTTTGCGTGGACTTGTTGATATGCTTTTATTTCAGCAGGGACCAATTGACTTAAATACCACATGAACAAAATACTTTCACCATCTTTTCAGAATACATATATTATAATTGGTGAAATGTCTCGTGGATTTTTCTTTAGTTAATGTTAAACGTGTGTTTTTCAGTGGTATGAAACCCCAATGCTCATTCGACATGCAATATTTTGAATCGAAACAGCGGTGAGCGGGCATTTTTCGCGCCGAGGAGAACCTGTTCGAGATTCGATAACTTCAGCATCGTGCGTCACTCCGTAAATATTTAAAAAGCGAAGAATAACTTAGTGACACAACTTGATTATTTGTCAGCTAGATAAACGCATTTTTCGATTAGGTGCGCATGCGCAGTGGCGGCAGATCGATATCTTCAAACAAATCTGCATTATTTTACACGAGGCGCGAGTAGTTAGGAAGAAGCTGCCACTGTGATTAACGATGTCACCTCGGGTCATTTTTCATAGCAGTGACGATGCACTTCGGCGTCGAGGATGCGGTCACTTTTAACGCCGCATCCCTTGAGTGCCCTCAATCAACCTGTGCACTGCATGAGTTTCGATGTTTTCATTTTTTTCGTGTAGTACGCGTGGATGACTCTTGTTTGGTCTAACTTCCAGCTCGCGTTGGAGCATGTCTTGCATAAACGGTGTTAACATGCCTTTTTTTATAGAATGAACCACCCTGGAGCTGTTTTAACGGTAATATCTTCTGGAGTAAATTTTTTTCCTAATCGAATTGTTTCCTGTGTTTTTTTGACGGAGTTCTATCTTGTGAAAAGTCAATGAAAGTGGAACCTTTTCAAAACAATGGAGCCATGTGAGAGTATAACTTCTGCCTATAAATATCACCAGGCATGTGATTTTTCCGCTAATTAGCGGAAATCCGCTAATTTTACAGGTATTGATTATCGGAATTCCGATTTTTTGAAATTTTATATTCCGCTCAATTTGTAATGCACAACCTGCGGCCCGCGAACTGATTTGAATTTTTTTCAGACAATCCCTTTTTTAAATAATCCTTACTTTCCAGATTTTTTCCAAGAAAAATGACTAGTTCGCGGAAAAAGTCGGAAAAATCGCGATTTTCGCGCAAGTTTCGTTTTGCGTGCGGAGTGTCCCGTTCCTCCCGCGACTGCTTTCTCGGTCGCCCGCGGGCGCCAAGTTGGAAGGCGGCTTCCTGTGTTGCTATTGCGATGTAGAAAAAACAACTTAATAGTTGTCAGAAGCCTACAAGTTCGGTGTTCGGGATCACATTTTCCGGAAAAAGTCGAAAAATAGCGAATTTTCGCGAAAATTCCGTTTTTCGGGCGCCTAGTTGAAGTTGGCTTCTCGTTGTAATTGCGATGCAGGAAAAACTTTTGCGTTGTCAGAGGAGCCTATCTAGTGTGAAACCTCTCAGATCGCATTTTTGTTGATTTTAGTCAGATATATAAGGAGGGAGCTAGGAGACTTCCCCCCTCGAAAAAAATCTGACTAGGTGTTCAAAACAAGTTAAAACCCTGTTTTTTAGGGTCAAATTTCCAAACATTTTCTGGGGGAAGACCCCCTATTGTATTTGGAACTCTCTTTTTAACAACTTTTTTTACATTAAGTTTATCAAAATGCAAATCTTACCTAAAAATTTCACCCCAAGGACCCCTAGACTGATTTATTTGGGCCCCTCCTGAAATAATTTTCTATATATAAGCACTGTAACTCATCTAGACACTTCTAAAAATTTTCAGATAATTTCTTTCTGGAGCAATCACATGCCTGATATCACGTCAGTGTCCAAAATGATTATCGGGTACCTAATCCTCTTATATACAAATACAAATTAAGTCTACAAACTACAGGCAAGCGCTCAACAAGGTTGGTCCCGTCCATTTAACTCAAACCACCCGATCTTTTAAATTTTGACTTTTCTACTAACTAGATACCCAGTTACAGACCGATTATAATTTATTGTGGTACTAACTTGTACACACTAAAAATAACCAACAGTATATCACACAAACTTCAATATTTTACAACTTCAACCCCTACTCATTGACAATTTAATCTCCCCACATATCTCACTATCTTTTATACAATAAGTGTAGTTAATTTTGCAATAAATTCAGTAGTTTCTAGGTCAATTAGTCTTTTTATGTAAAACGTTTTTACCAACCCAACGAAGTGCATTATTCCAAATTTTATCTCAAATTATTTTAGAAAATGAAAGTTTATTAAAGAATAAATATATCAAACTGATGTTTAATCAAAAATATGAAATTGCCCCGTATTCGTAACTTCAAGCTTGCATTGTCTGAAGGAAAATATGCCTACATCCCTGTATGCGAATTTCAAATGCAAATGAGAATTTTACCATTCCAACTTGATAACTATTTCAGATATACTATATGACGGCTTTTTTTCTACTTTAGTATTCATATAGAAATAAATTAGAATTTAACTTGGTGCCTCAAATGTTTGGAATCTGGAATTCTCCTTCGAGTAGTATATTTAATGTCCTTGAGTTTTCGGTGAATCCTTGTGAATTCACCTGGCTTTGGACATTATTTCGTCCTCTTTTCCAAGTCTAGTCGAAAGTGTTCTAGTTTTATTCCAAAATAAGTTTTGATTAGAATCCATTCCTCTGTAATTCCCTCTGTCGTTTGAAGAAAAGTTTTTCTAACGCTAGTAATACTCTGTCTAGGAGGTGTCTCGGCAATTGTTAATACTTTGTATTTTGTTTCCAACACAGTTGTTTTTTTCTTTTTAATCGCAAATGAAGATTAATTTATGGAAATGTTTTAAAACGGTAATTTGGTTTCTGGACAACTTTCTGATAACTCGTTTGCGTAATCATCTTGTGCTGAATTTTAAAGTATAATAGTAATTATAAGCCTTTAGTTATGCAGTAATTTTTATTTTAAAAAAATAAGTTTGTTTTGAGAATCAATTTTCTTATTTATTTTTAATGTATTTGTAATAAGTATTCCAGGAGTTTCAAAGTAATAGAACTAGTTCATGGCATTTTATATAGTTTATTTTTTCTATATTTGCTCACCTGTATAGCATTAGATTTGAAAAGATGGGAATATGTTTACTTTTAACTTTCGACAGAATTGAGATTAATATCAAAGTTTCAATTTTCTGGAAATTTATATTTATTTGAAACTGTTGAAAGTAATGGATTAGAAAGGATTAAATGACGTGTTTATTATATTTCTAAACCACACAGAAACTAAAGTATTAACAGTTTCTCGGTTGTATTAACTTTAAAACTTAACATGCAATACAAAAAACTACACATACCAGTTAAAATTCTTAATTTACGAAGTCTGGGATGATATTATATTCCCTATGAACTTTAAGGATAATTGTTCTGGATACAGACAAGATATACATTATTTATTAAATTCTCCAAGGTTACTTTAACTTATTTCCGCAAATGTTCGTCTTAGGAATTTCATTTTCTTTTCCGATTTCTTTCCCTTGTGTCCCTCGAATCGCTTCTCGGCCAATACAGATATATTCGCTCCTCCTTTATATATAAATGTTTTGGATTATTTTTCCTGCTGAAAGGGTCTAGATTTTCTGCTTCTTACCTTTACTGATTTTTCTTACTCCTTTCCCACGAAAAAGATTATTTCGATTATGTTTTTAGAGGAAATCTAGTTTAGGCGGGATATTATTTTGTCGTTTATTTCTTCTCCAGACATCCGAAGCTATGGTTTTTCGAGCCGCTTGCAGGTATTGGCTATTTCGATCCGCCATTTTCCGCGAAGGAGTTTTTCTGTCATTTATTTCGCGGATGTTTTGAAGCAGCAGATTTTTGAATTTCTTGATAGTTTTGTTACTTGCTATGAAGTGGGTGATTTTAGAAAAAGCTTGCGTAACTATTTTTTGACAAGATTAGAACTATGAGGTTATGTGATGTGGTCTAATAAAAGCAAAATCTTTTAATAATAGGAAATTTTCTATTTTTGAATGAAAATCTTGAATTTTTTGAAATTTTGAATTTCCCATTCAATATTTTTGAAAAGGCTTGTATTAAATGTAAGATTTTTTCTTGGACTTTTTATTTCATGTATTTTTTTTATGGTTAAAAATAATTGGAGTTATCTTTTAAAGCTGTCTACAAATATTTAATTTTTGAAGATTGATGTTAATGTTATCAATTGGAGTTTGAATAAAAAAAGGAGTCATTCATATTAAAATATCTTAACCTTAGTAAAGTTTCATTAAGGTTAGAGTAATTTAATAAATGACCGATTAAAATTTTAATGGCAAAATCTTTTTCAATTATAACTTAATTTAAATAAAACTTTGTAAAAACAACAAAATTTACTTTGATGAACTTGATAATTAAGAAAATTAGTTGATGAATTACAATTTTTAAATTTTAATATTTTTTTATATCTTTTAATATATCTTTTCTGGCTGATGTTGTGAAATTGTAACGAATCTGTATAAAATTCTAAAAAATTCCCATATGAACTTTTGGTGTTGCTATATAGTGTAGCACTTCCTTTGATGGGTTGAAATGAAAGACTCAATCCATCAAACCATAGTCTTTGAGTCGAAGGATGGCGGAAAGCGTTCTATGAAGGGAATTTCCGACCGTTCTTTGGATGTTGCCATAGAAGCCGGCTATATTTCTTCCCTGTTGAAACAGAGAAAAGCTCTCAGCGATAGATGAATCAATTTTCTTCTCCATTCCCGTCTCGCATCTTTCTTTACGGGGCCTTAAATGTAGTCGCTTATGAACTATCTATACTTTTTGTAACCGATTTTTAACGGTTGTCTTGTGATTATTTGTGTAGTACTAGTCACAGAGTATAGAGCTTAACAGAGGGTCCATCTCCATAGACGCTAATGGAAACTTTTAAAGTATGGTTTTTCCCATAGAAAGTGGCGCCCCTATGCGATAACGGTGGAACTAACCAGAGAACAGGACGACAGTGCAGGACGAACGTTATTGACTCTCTACAATTCGCATGCAATCTTTCTCTCTGCAACCTCCTCTTTCTCTATTAACCCCGCCCACCTGGCCAGCTATCATCCCTCACCTGTCACTCAAATCGCTAGAAAGGGAAAAAGATTTCTTCTGTTTCCCCAGTTTTCAAACAGCTACATGTGTCTTTTGAGCATGCGCTGGGGAAAGAGGAAATTTCTAACTTCAGCTTTTGAATTGGAAATCGCCTTTTACAGCGATTGATCTGAATAATTTCTTAGACTTAGAAATTGAATTACCTTTGTAATTTTACTTTCACCAATTGAAGTTTTTGTTATCTATTTCTATCGCGAGTTTCTTTTTTCATTAAACTAAAACAATGAGTTGATTAACTGAGTGATTATGATTTAAGTTTTCATTTTTTAGCATTTTGCAAACAAAATGCTATTTTTTTTTTTAGTTATTCAAAAGTAGTAAATTTATTAAACTTATTTCACATTAGATTATGCTATAGTATATTCAAAAACTGAACTGGATTGCAGGTGAGGTAGAATGAATATATGGTGATTTATAATATAAACAATTCTATTATCCATAAATAAAACACCATAAATTATACCCAAATATAATTTTTCTTAGGTGAAAAGATTGGAAGAAACATAGAAAATAATTACTTCATATTAATTTCAACACAGTGAATGCAAGTAGTAATAAAAAAATAGTTTATTGAACAGATATTTACAGATATTACAAAAAACTAGACAAATTTTATGTATAGCATTTCTGATATCTTAAGAACCAATTAGTTGAAGGGATGTATGCAAAAATATAAGACAAATTGAAATTAAATAAAATGACACAAGTGGGAAAAATCCCAGTTACAATATAACAGAATTTGACTAAGAAAAATGATTAGTAGTGATTTCTAAGTCATTGCAAATAAAGCATTTTTCCTTTTAAAAAATTAACAGGAAATTTCAATGATTTAGACATAGAAGTGCCTTGACTTCCTTCAGGGATTTTGCCAACCTATTCCACAATAGAATTTAAGATAGTAGATAATTTCTATATTTATAAAATGTTTTATCAGATTATTGTTTATTTTAGTATCTGACTTATGTAAAGGCTTTTGCTTTCACAGGCACACAATACTCAACCTAAGCTTAAAACCTCTTACATAAAAAACATAACTTTGAATAACAATAACTCAATAACAATTTTGTCAGTGCAGGGTAATATAATGCAATCATTCTTGATAGCTTTGAATTCAACCAATGCCGATTCAAAAGCCCCTGAAAATTGATGAATTTATCAGATTTTTTTCAAAATAAGTATTTTAAAGTGATTGCCTGCATTTCCAAACCATGCTTTGTTATAGTTTTAATTAAAACATATTTCAAAATTTCAACCATTACTTAGATTATAATACTTGAGAAAGGTAATTTAAACCTATTCAAATAATTAAAAACTGCAAAAAAGTTTATCATGGCTTCATTTAATATATTTATCAATAAACTGAAGAATATACATACAATAAGGGAAAAGGATACAGACTTGATTTACAAGTCAACAGTAATTACCAGAGAAGCATAGTTCCAAATTAATTATAAAAACATGACTCAAAAAGCACGAATATAAGATTAACCCGGGAGCAGTCGCACTGGGTATCTCATACCCAGGCGCGCATTCTAAGTTGCACAGCTCTCCCCCCTTTCTTTCAAAATGTGTGGGACACTGAGTAGCTGAGTTCAAGGTCACATTCTTTAGATAGGAAGATAAGATAAGGATTTAGGAATGTGCGGTTTCCGGGAAACGAGGCTTTTTCGAAGACAACTTATTGAAGAGTACCCACAAAGCAAACAAAAAAGAATTGAAAAAAGGCCTTTGGTACATCTACAGAATACAATCTCAGAAGAAGGCAACAAAGCCAAAAGATTAAAAACAGGATTCAAAAGATGTGCAGATTGTGGGAATAAAAAGGACAGAAAAACAAAACACTGCTGTGAACTCTGCTAAAAATATATCAGTATGGAGCACATAACTCCACTTTGTAAAGAATGCTCAAATAAATGTAAGTAACTTATTTTAAATTGCACTAATGCTAGTTTATTGTTTTGTGTCTTATTTGAATACTATTATTTGTAAAACCAAGCAGGTTGTGTGTTAAAGCGCGAGAATCACTACCTGGGTATGAGATACCTACCCGCGAGTTCCCGCGTTCGTTTCATAGATGCGACTGCTCCCGGGTTAAATAACAGTTTCACAAATAAAGTAACTCATCAAAACTCAGTGATAAAGTAAATAATCGAAAGGTAAGAATAGCATTGAAACGTACTTGCAATTTATTAGCTATTGGAAAGTTGCTTTATAAAAATAATAAACTGCATACTAATAAAAACTCGAGGAATAAATTCAGGAAACAAAGTAGTACTCGCAAACCATTTATAACATTAAATAACATATAATTGATCTTCAAATATATATGCATTACCAGACGATATTTAGTAAAAAAATAAAGATTTCATTTACAGTTCTAAATAACTTTCGGATCATTGTAATGGAAATTCACCCATTTTGTTTACTTTTTTTCATTTGATAATTGGCAAATTTTTACTATAGTAATGTCTTAATCCTTTGCTTTTTTCATTTGATAAACAAATATTCTTAACATATCTTGCTTTTTAAAACATTGATTTGAAAATTATTAAAAAGTCATTACCTACTTACAGTTTATCCTTTCCCAAACGAAAATCATCAAAACTGGACGAAGTTGTTTACAATTCAACATAAACGGTGTTCTAAAAGCAAAAGAAAGACATTTTTAGAAAAGAAGCATTTTTATAATTAATCATAGGATTTAAGTTATTGAATAAAACAATGTTAAATGAGACTTACTTGGAGAATGATGCAAAATAATATCTGCTAGAGCAATCACTGATGAGACCGAGACACTACAATCATCCATGTTTATTTATAGGGAAATCTTACTACCGGCAGGGAAAGTTTAGGGAAAAGTTCCTTGATCTGGGGAAAAATAACAGTGATTGCGAAATTCCCATAAAAAGTTCCATATCCAATCAGAATCACTCGTTCCGACTTGTTCCCTCCCACTTGATATCGATTGACAACTGGGACCATCAGCGCCACTATGCGATAACGGTGGAACTATTGTCTCCGAAAGAGTAAAATCGCCGCTTGGACCCTCTGTTATAATCTATACTCTGTGGTACTAGTCAACGCTGTTTTTCTTAAAGGCAGATATTTAATGATTTTTAATTTTGTTTTCATACGTATTTTTAGGTTTTAAGTATGATTATTTTCCAAATTAAATCTTCCGAAGAGTAATTTTTAATTTGCAAGAATATTTGTAAAAACATAAGTCCCCCCCCAAAAAAAAAGAGGCCTGCCAAATTCAAAGGGAAAATTTAAAATCCGATTTTAAAAATATAACAGTTGCTCGTGAATATAAACATTTCTTAAAATCTACAGGTATATTTTTGATATGGAGTAGGCACAATCTAAATAAGATAATGACAAGCTATTAAGATCGCCCTTATATCCTTAAAACCAGCACGATCGTTCCATTCCAGCGTTTATTACGAACGGCAGTCTATTAAAAACCTAAAACTTCAGTTATTTTCTAACCCGCATGATCTTCGTACCCTCTCGTGCTTAAAGGATAAAGGAAAATTTTCTAGTTTTTCTCTTAAAATTACTGTTGGGTTTTCCCCTTTGTATCCGCGGAGGTCTCGATTAAACTTGACTAAAAATTTTCTATTCTCGAGCATATTTTATTTATTACTTTCTATATTCATGCGAGTTTTAAAGTACTGTGGAAGCTCTTATCACAGAGAAATATCCTAACAGAGGGTCCACGAGGCTGTTTTCAAATGGGTTACTGATGTGAGGGCGCCACACTAGCTTCTGGAACGTATACTGGCAGCTTAAAACTCTCGCCAAATTATAACTCTGCGCAAGCGCGAAAAGATGTTTTCGATCTCTCATAGGCAGCCAGCGAACGATCCAGACTGGATCCAGACGCTAGTGAGTTTAGTGCGATCCCAGCACCAAAATTCTCCCAACCTGTGACAAATATCATGCTTTTTCGATTTCCATTATGGCCTATGGCCGTGGACTCTCTGTTCTAGTACTCTGTGGCTCTTATAGTGTAATTAATCCATACCGAGTTTTTTGTCGCTATAAGAGCAAACTTCGAGTGTAGAATATCACTCGTTTAAAAGCAATAAACTCGTTAAGCTAAACTATCAATTTTGATGCTTTTCGGGAAGGTCGACTCGATTCCCTCAATGATGTATTTTTAGTAGACTAATTTATAAAGTCTGGAGGAAATCTCAACCTGAAAACGATATCATTGGGATTTAGAACACAATTCGAATCATCCATTTGATCTTTCCTCACTTTAAACAATTATTTCTTATTTTATGAAGTCTTGATGCTTCCAATTTCATGTTATATTACCTTATTTTTTGCTTTTATTTTAATTCATATAAAGTTAAAGATCAATATTTTACAGAGTATAAATATTTGCTTTTTAAATTTTGATTTTGATATTAACTTATTGCATAGCTTAGCTTCCTTAGAAAGGTCTGATGCTTAACAAAATTTATTACATTAATTTCACCTGCATCTGCATGCAATTTGAAAAATTTATGTCTTAAATATAAGTCAAAAATTTGGAAATGAAGAAAGATAAATGAATACGCTAATAAATTTAAAGTCTAAAATCAACAAGGACATTAGGTAGCGAAACGTTTCGTTTGGGATTGTAGCCGGTTACCCCTGGCAAAGCAAGCGAGAAGAAGATGCGATCGTTACTTGGTGCTATTTGTCATACTCTGATATTTGTTTATTGGCTAATTCTGGTGTGACGCACACAAACCGATCTAGAAAAGTATTCGATAAGCTGAATCGATTCGAAGATTAGTCTTTATAAGAGCACTTTTGTGCTCTTATAGAGACTAATTTTTGGGTCTTTATAAGAGTATTTTTATAAGAGCAGGTCGCTATAAGAGCTTCCACTGTAGATAAAACTTTAATTTACCTTGTACTTCCTAATAGACGACATTAGTCATTACGTCACTTGCTTGTTTTGAAACGTTGATTCCATCCGTGATTTACTTCCAATCACGGATAGAATCAACGTTTCCAAACAAGCAAGTGACGTCACACTAATGTCGTCTATTATTACTTCATCAAAAAGCAATTCAAGGGACCACAGTTAAAAAAGTTCCGAATACCCGAAATTATTTTTAAGCCTTTGGTTTAAACTGCGCTGAATCCCATTTTTTTTAATATAAAAATTGAATAAGTTTCGTATATAGCTAAAATGTTAGGTATTTTACTGATAAAGGTTTTAAATTTTTCTACCTGCGATTTTTAAATTTTCTCCGAAAAATAGTTCCTGGTGAAAATTGCCGTACATGTTTATTTCTTAACACTCATTTTATGTTAAAATAGTAATATTGAAATTCGTGATTTATTAGATTGAGAAACAACTTTACTTCTGTAATATTTCTATACATCACTAAGCTACAAACTTTTTCATCACTCTCTCCGTGTCAAAAATATCATTGCTTCGCTACTGCTCAAATCTCCACAAAATGTTTTTAAAAAATCGTTTGCTAAGAAATATCTTTCAACCCCAGATTAATTAACTACGCCCAAACCCTTCCTACGAGTCTAATTGATAACTCGACACTCGCCAGAAAATGAACAGACAATCCTCAAAAAGAAGCCCCCTTTAAAAGACAGGTATACGCACGCAATACCTCTCAAGCGTACAAACATATATCTATCGGGTGGTATAACCGGGTATAACATGAGGAAAACAATCCTTATTTTCTTTTGGAACCACTTTAACTTCTATCCACTCTTATCTTCGCAAAGGAAAAGTTTTCTTGTCTTAGATTTTTCTTCCTTCCTTTTTGGCCTTCTGTTATTTGGAGTATATCCATATCTTTTACGATAATACCTGGTCAGCTGAAGGCTTTTTTGTTGGTTTAGGAGCATTACAGTCTTAACAGTGACTCCGGAAGGGCTAAGGATGTAATAGCCCAAGACACGAGTTTAAGATTGCATCTAAGATGCTTGGAGAAAAAACGAGAGGGAAGCAGATACTTTTGTCGGTTTAGCACAATACTTTTTATTTAAGAATGCCGGAATGTTATGTTTTCGGTAGCATTTCTTTGCTTTGTCTTTTGACAAAAGAAGCTGCCAAGACCTGCATTCCATTTTTCTAAGATATATTCGCTTCTGTTTTCGAGAGGGACGAGACTTGCATTTCTGTCTTTTCTTCCGTTATTTCGGAGACTGGATACAAAACAGATATCTAAGGGAGCAAGCTGCGCGTATAAACTATCTTTCGGTATGTATTCTCTTTAAATTGCTTTCTGGATTTTCTTTGAAAAACTAAATCAACATTAGCATTTCATTTTTATCTTCTGCGTCAAAATCAAAAAGGGGAAAAGGTTTTGCATGAAAAAAAGTAACTAGAAAGTATGGTGGGTATTCACTGGTCAAGGAGATGAATTTGGCCTTTCAAATGTTATAATCGTGCCCAAGACTACAAATTTGAGGGTTTTTTTTATAATTTCATTACTTTACCTTTGGTCGTCGTGAGTTATTGATAGTCAAAATTTTACTTTGAACAGGTTTATAAACAATTTCGTGTACCATTCGATATTCCTTAAAACAGTTTAGACATTTTTGAACATAGATTTTTTTAAAACCAAAAATAAGCATTCTAAAAGAACTCTGCTATTGCGAGATTTTTATTCGATTTCCTAATATTCATTCATTCCTTAAGATGCTTGAAATCTTTTCAGGAATGTGCACACTATTTATAAATTATTTCTTTGCTATGTTTTTATCAAATATGTTGCAAAACTTTTAAAGCAACTTGAATTCTTTCATACTTAAACATACCACTTGTAAAAGTAATCGGACAAGTCGGGGCGATTTTTTAGACTAAGACTAGACTAATTTTTTAGACTAGACTAATATTTTTTTTATTTTTTACAACAACAACAACATGCACATTAATAATTGGAACAAACACACACATTTTTAAGAAAAAACAACAGGAGGACACATGAGTTGCCAAGGGGTCAGAAACCCATATGGGCAACCTAAAGCAGTTGTATTTGAAAATAATAAAAATGAAAAAACATACATATACACATACACATATAGATATTACACATACACATATAGATATTACACATACACATATAGATATTACACATACACATATAGATATTACACATACACATATAGATATTACACATACACATATAGATATTACACATACACATATAGATATTACACATACACATATAGATATTACACATACACATATAGATATTACACATACACATATAGATATTACACATACACATATAGATATTACACATACAATATAATTCTAATACAATAATAATATTCTACAATATAATTTTCTCCCAATAAAAAGCATGCAGATCATTGTTTTTCTGCGTTAACGTTTATATTAGTACTACCTATTTGATCTGCAAAAGGGTTAAAAAATATTTTTCTAAAAAGTAACTGTGTTTGAATTGGTTTCAATGCGTTTGTCCTAACAAAAAAGCGCAGAACCAACAACTAAAAAACGACCACAACTTCCGATTCGTTTCCTTCCTAATATGCAATTAACCTTCTCTGGGCCGGACTTCAGCAGCCACGCTTCCAGCTGGAAAAGAAATTCCCATCATTGAACGGAATCAAAAGATCCAAATCTACAAACGCAACACATGCTCCTTTGCGATTAAAAGAAACTCTTCAGAAACGTGCTTCCCTCCCTCCCCGAGCATTATCAAACTTCTAATCGCTTCTTTTTCTCTGATAAATCATTTTTTTGCGATCGATTCTTTTTATCGGTGCCACTTCAATAAATTCCTCCTATGTCTCATTGGCTAATTGCTGCGTTTATATTTTTGGAGTTGGCTGTTTTTTCGCTCGGCTTTTCGTGACAGCGATGATATCTTGGCATTTTTTCTCTGATGCCGAAATGAAAAGGCGTATTTCTGGGATGACGGAATCTGAGGGTGGCTCCACCTGAGATCTATCTGGCTGGGCTGATTAAAGTTTGAGTGGTACTTTGGCGAAATGAAAATTCTTGCTTTTTTTCGTTCTTTTGTGTAGACTCAACATTGAACTTTGATGGGTTTTTAAATTCTCTAATGCCTTTTACAGATGCTTCTGGCTATTTACAAAGCAGAATGTCTTTTTTGGAAGCTATTAGTTCCATTGCTTATCTTGTATTAAATATACTTAATGGTCAAAACTAGAAAGTTTAGATTTTATCTTGAGAAAGGATGGCAAAGTCTGTGTTGCCGATTGGTTTATAATAGTTTATTATGCCATAAAATCTTATTCGAGGAGAATCATGCTAACCAGAGAAAACTATTTCGTAAAACTGAGTAACCGTAAGAAAAAATGTTTTATGTATCGGGTTTAAATTAAAATTTATCATTTATTGATTCCTAATTTCTTATTGAAAACAGTATTCCCTTAATTTTTACATTTATTCCTTTTAGATTTCATAATTAACATCAAATGAAGATTTACAGCCATATTCACAGCCTTTTAAATTCTAGGTCAAAGTAGGATTCCACCAGGGAGGGCTCATCTGGCTCTCCGATTACTTTCAGCCAGGATGACGTAATCGGCTGGAAGGCGTTGAAGTTTTGACAGGAGTGACCAATCAGGGTTACATAGGGAAATCGCGGAGCTTATAGGGATTTTCTTACGTAGAAGGGAGTAATATAAGACGCGGAAGGGAAAATATAGACTTGTGAACTTGCCGAAGCAACAAATCATATATTTAAATATCAATACTTGTGATCTATACGAGTGCATTCAATTTTTTAACTTCTGATGGGTTAAAAATGATTAAAATTTTTCATTGAATTACATTATGAGTATCTTGTTTTCCTTCTCATAAGCAACTTGAAGAACAAGTTTATAGCTTACCAAATAGTGGATTAAATACAAACTATGAAATTTAAAACTGATTCCTATGCATAATTACGGAGGTTCATTACTTAAATAAATAGTGATCGATTTCTAACAATATTTTAAAAGTTAAACACATTCCCACTATCTGTATTTTAGAAAATTCTAAATACAAAGAAAATACCGTTTTTTAAAGCAGTATTTAGTTAGGTACAAACCGATACTTTTAGATCACTAAAATATCCTCAAATTGTGAGCTATTTTTGGGTTGTTCTTCTTTTGTATGTTTTGTATAAAATTGATTACGCTACTAATCGCTTTTATTACTAATTTATTAAAATTCGAAGTTAGTTTATTAGGTACTAATTAATCTGATCTCACTGAATTTATTATTCTAATGTATCTTAAATTCTGATTATGATTGTAGTAACACTGCTCTATCTAAGACATATTGATCAGTGTTAAAACAATCACATAATCAGATGATAATAAATGATCACTTAGATTCTAAGTGATAATTACATGAAGAAAAAATCAAATAATCTGTTGATTTCGAATTCAATTTTGATTAAACATGACAAACATGAAGGAGATAATTTATTGGGTGTAAACCTTCACCAACTTGCCGACTCCCACATACGATCGCCGAAAGAAAAGTTACGATATGATCATTTTATAAGATCTCCAAGGTGAGGTCACATTGATCCTTTTTAGTGTAAAATTTGAACAGTCTTCAAATTAAAAAATTATACATAATAATTATAAAAATATTGCCAAGCTTTAATAATATGATCATTAAGTCTATAAATTGCTTTTAGTATTTTATTTCAACTCTATTCAGTTTCCATGAGGGAGCTAGAAATATATTGTCCCTCCCAAATCAAAATTGCTTTTAATCTAAAAGAAAATAATATGTTCCTAAAACCAATCTATGGATTCCTCTTGCCTATGGGACGATCTACTTCGGTTTCTTACTTCAAATTAACAATAGATATTCATCAACAGGAAGCTATATCAATTTAACCTAAAACGAAAACGCTTTTAGATTCATATCTTAAATGCTTCAAAACTGAATTGTTGGATCAAAGTTTAAATTTCCCTCTGTTCCTGTCAAAAATAATCCCTATTCTATCTGACCCAATCGAGGGAGAAGCTGGGGTATGACGCGAATTACGTAATCACACGAATTTTCGTTCCTATGTGAAGAGCCAACCTTATCTTATTCTATTAACCTTGGGATTCCACCTATCAGAGTGAGCGAAAAGCTATTTTTTCTTTCTTTAGCTTTTTGTTAACACCGACGCTGATGGCTGTGAATATGACTGTTAGATTTCACTATTTACTTGTTTATTATGGATTTTGTGAACACGAGTTTATATTTCATTACAAACTAAACATTTCTTAACTAAAAATAGTTTACTTCAAACTTTGGGAAGGTTTCATTCTCATCTCCCCCACAAGAGTAAAAAAAGCTTCCAAAAGTTCGTAAATGACCACTCTATGACCTAGTTCTACCGCTCACTTTGAATTCCCCTCTGCAGTGCTGCATGAGGTGTTTGCACACGACTATTTACATAACTCCAACACAATTCCCCAATCTGCAGCAGCTACTAGATTTGTCAATGCGACTGATTCAGGGTATCTGAAACTCGAAGACTAAGTGACCTGTTTCAGCATAAGACGCCCCCTATCCGTTATCTTCTAATCCGTATCTGCTTAGCAGCGCTCTGCTTATAAGATGCTGCTGGACAGATAACTCCGCTGGTTTAGATTGTAACTCTAATATTAAGTAACGCCCTGAAAGTGATTTACCGAGGATTTTAATGGCCGAGTCCTTTGGAGGCTCTTTAAAGACTCTAATCTTAACGTGTGGGGGAAGAAGAGGGGGCACTAAGTGAGATTTATAAGGATGAAAGTAAGGGGGCTAGGTGTATGGATCGATATATTCACCCGTGTGAAGGTGTTCAAGTTTTTTTGTAAAAAAATGTTTGTTTTGTTTTGTAACGACGTAGAAAACAACCCGCACAATTAAAATTCGAAAACAGCTTTATTTAAAACGATGACCAACATTTATTCAACAACAACATAACAAAAACAGAACAGCCTTTTTAAAAAGAAAAATACAGTTAAAATTAAAGTTGAAATTTAAAGCTTAAAATCCTCATAAAAGTTAAAGTTGTTTCTAAAATGAATTAAAATTAAAGTTTGATATTGCAGGTAAGGTGCTCGGTTACAGACTCCTCCCCCCCCCCCCAGAGAGGAACTTTTCATGAGGAACGAGGGAAAAGTTTCTGCATCATCAGTCCTAAAAGAACAGTTCTAGGTTTTAGACCCTTTTGGTCTGAACACATCGAAGGACAAGGGTTCAGCTTAGTCCACACTGAATCACCACACAAGTACACTGGCTATCCGATTCCATCCGAAATTTCCTTTTCCTCCACATGATCGAATTCCCGAATGGATCGGCAAACCAGTATCCATGACGTTTTCGTTTAGTACGTCGCCTAGGGATCAAAGCAGCTCTCTTCAAAAGTGACTGGATAGACGACAACAAAAAACACTTCTCTCTACCACTAACTTGATGTAGACGGTGCCGTCGTTTTCTTTGTCCCCAAGTCAATTTAAACCAAAGTTTCAGATACCTGCATTTGCGTTTCCTCTTCCCTCTTGACCTTATCTTTCTTAAGTCGCATCTGTTACTAAGACACGGAGGAAGTGGGGTCAAGTCAGACTGATCAACCGACCCATCTCTATTCTCTCGAAGTCCAATTTCCCACTGTTCGGATTTTGCAAAACCTCTATGGTTGTCGGGATCTCTCCTGTCTCCCCTTCCTTCTGATAAAGCGATTGTTGATCCGCATTAGCATTTTCATTTTCCATCGAAGTTTCCTTCTCATTAATTTCTTCAATTAATTCCTTACATATGGTTGATTTCCCTTCAAATTCTCCGCGAGACATCCTCAAAAGACCGACTTCAGTAAATCTGAGTTCTAACGAAGACAATACGTCACCTCCGAATGAAGTTCCTTTCTTTCGTTCAATTTCTAGACCTGCTTTAGCGGAAAAAGAATTAGGAACATCATTCTTACGAGGGTTGTTTTTTTTTCAACTTCCGTTTTGCTCCTGAAAAAAAAGTAGTTGGAATTTCGAAATAATTTTGGTACTGGTAGTTAGGTACATCCTTCAGGATCAATTTACATCTTTACTGCATAAAAATCGGACATTTTTTCTATTAGTTATCGAATTTAAAAGCGCGCTCCTCGAACTTTTTTCCCGCCAACCCATAGAGAATTTCACTTTCTTCTTCGCGCGACCGCTCCTTTCGCCCTTTCATTCTCCTTCGTCCTTTCATTCCCAATGATTCCAATTGGAATCATGACTTTTAGAATTTTTTTTCTCCTTTCCTGTGACTCCCAGTTATATTTAAATTATGCTATCAGAATTACCATTCTTTTTCCTTTTTAAAAATATTTTTTCTGATTGCGTGTAGATGGCAGCATATTCTATATTTATCGATTAAAAGGTAGTAGTTGAAGTTTTTTCAAAGTTGCTGAATCAGTGCTTTTTTATTTTTATTTTAAAGAAATTCAAAGGAAAATTTCTATACAGATTCTCTTTTATTTCAAAGATAAAGATTTATAAAAATGATTCCGCACATTTTTGAGGAAAAAATATTTTGAATATTAAGTGTAATATTTTTTTCAAAAGTCATGAGTCCAATTGGAATCATTGGGAGTCCGGGTGCAACTCAACGTTTCAACTTGGCAGATTGTTTTGATTCAGTGTTTATATGTTTAGATTTTTCAATCCTCCTCGCCAATGCGGTGAAACATTTTTCGGAGTTTATTTGAATTATTAATCTATATTATTAATTAAAATTGATTTTAAATTATATTTTTCTTATATTCATATGGTAAATGTATAAACGAAAATCACAAAGCTTGACTGCTGAGCAAGCAGTGTTTCTGCTAATGCATGGAGATTTATCAGAATTGGAGGACTCTGATGAGGATCTAGAAAATCTTAATAACTCTAATAATGATGAGATAATACAAACTCATCCATTAATTGAAAAAAATAATTTAGAAATTGAACTTGAAAGTGACATTGAAAACGAAGAAACCAATGATGACAAAGAAAACAAGATTGAGAATATTGAGATTGGACCTTTGCTACAGCAGCATCAAGGTGAGGATTCAGAGGCTGGACCTTCGCTTGAGAAACATCAAGGTGTGAAAAACATCTCGAAGAAACTCGTTGAAAAGAAACTCAAAGAATATGTTCAGTGGAAAACGACAGATCATGTGGTGTGTGATACTAGCTATAAAGAGCAGTTTTCAAGGCCTCCAGAGGAAATACCTTCTCCCTATTCATATTTCAAAATGTTTTGCTCTGATGATATTATCCAGAACCTTACTGATCAGACAAATATCTACTCCTGCCAAAAAAATGCAAATACCATTGACACAAACAAAGCTGAAATGGAAGTTTTCTTGGGCATTCACCTAATGATGGGTATAGTGTCAATGCCATCAATGAACAATTATTGGAGTGGATCAACTCGGTTTCCCCTAATAGCTGACAATATGAGTAGAAATCGTTTTCAAACTTTAAGACAGTTTCTTCATGTGAATGACAACAGTCAAAACATACCTTACAAACAACCTGGTCATGACCGACTCTTCAAAATTAGACCACTAGTCGATGCCTTGAGGGAAAACTTCGCAAAGGTTGAAAAAGAAGAACATCTCAGCATTGATGAGTTCATCGTCCCATTCAAAGGTAGAAGCCGTTTGAAGCAATATAACAAAAACAAACCTCACAAGTGGGGAATAAAAGTTTTTGCCTTGTGTGGGAAAAGTGGTATTCTATATGACTTCGAAATTTACACGGGGAAGGATACCATAGTAGATAAAACCAAACTCGGTATAAGTGGTGATATTGTAGTGAGATTAGTAGATACTGTTCCAGCGAGCATGAACCATAAAATTTATATGGACAATTGGTTCACTTCCTACCATCTGGCTGTCCATCTGCAGGACATGAACTTGTTGATGGCTGGGACTATAAGAGAAAATCGAATTCTCAGACCAAGTAGTAAGGGAAACGTGTTTTCTAAAACAGAAAATGAGTTAAAGTCTTCTGGACGGGGAAGTTTTGATTATGCTTCTGACGAAAAAAATGTAACCGTCGTAAAATGGCTCGATAATAAATGTGTGACAGTGATTTCCACATTTTGTGGAATTGAACCAGTGAAAGATGTTAAAAGATGGTCAGTGTCATCAAAAGAATACATTGATGTTAAAAAACCCAACATCATTGATGTGTACAATAATGGAATGGGGGGTGTTGACCTTATGGACATGCTTGTAGAACTTTATCGTGTGGATATAAGAGGCAAAAGGTTCTATCTGAGAATAATATTTCATTTGATAGACATTTGTGTGGTAAATGCTTGGCTGCTTTATCGAAGACATGTAGAGCAGATTGATAAAAAAACAAAATATATGTCATTATATAACTTCAAATCATCAATTTCTAAATCATTACTAATGTGTAATAAATACCCTCGTCCTGTTGGGCGTCCCATAAAAAGTTCGGACTACTCTCTGAAAGAAACAAAATTACCCATGGAACTAAGGCCCATTCTAGATGTCCGGTATGATACCATAGCTCATTGGCCCCTTACAACGGATGACAAGAAACGTTGCAAATTATGCATAGTATCTTATTCCAGAGTTATGTGTGAAAAATGTAACGTACACTTGTGCTTTACTAAAAAAAAAAATTGTTTTAAAATATTCCATTTAAAGTAGGAAATATGTCATTTTATAATTAACAATTCATAAAAGTAAAGCTCTCTAATTTTAAAGCTTATTGAGTTATTAAGTTAATTATTTCTTAATTTACATGCATTTTAAGTATTTTATATTTCTGATAAATAAGCAATTACTAAATTAAAATCATTCTAGTTTATAGTTAAATTAACTATATCAATATTATGCAATAAATGTGATGTTTTTTAATATTATGATTAATAAGTTATTTAATTAACTTATTTTTTATTGAAGAAATGTAGAGAAAGTAATGTTTTGTAAGATATGGATGATTTAAAGTATTGCTTAGCAAAAAAATACAGGCAGTAACAACATCTAACTAATTTTTTGACTGAAGTATTATGTATTTTATTCTAGAGTATTGTTGAAAAAGATATTTGCAAAATAAATAGGTTGAACGGAAGTATTGCTTTGCAAAAAAATAAGCTATAACTGATTTAAAATTATACTAGTTAATTAATCACTTGATTAGCTATCTAATTAATTTGTTGACCTATTTATTATGTTTTAGTCAAGAATTTTGTGCAATAAAAGTGATATTTTGCAAGAAAAAAGTAGTTTTTAAGTGTTATCAAGCAAAAAAAAAAATGAGCAATAATTTATTTAAATAAGTAATTTTTTTTTAAATCATAAATATATTAACAACAATTAATATTTCATCATAAATTTAAACAATATTTGTGATAAATAAACAATATCCAACTCAAAATGAATCCAAATGACACAAATCCTTTTTCTCCATATTTTACCCTTTAACTCCCAATGATGCCATTTGGACTCATCAAAAATTTTTATGAAGATATTAAAATTAATTTTTTTCCTTTACACCATGTTCTTCTGAGTGATAAATAAGCCTATTCTGAAAATTTCAAATTTTTTTGATGAAAATTAAAAAGTTGGGAATGAAAGGGTTAACATTAAACAATGGGTGAGCAGGTGAAAATTGCAGGAGGGGAAAGCTAAATTCTCTATGGACTGGCGGGAAATAAGTTCGAGGAGCGCGCTTGTAAATTCGATAACTAACATAAAAAATGTCCGATTTTTATGCAGTAAAGATGCAAATTGATCCTGAAGAATGTACCTAACTACCAGTACCAAAATTATTTCGAAATTCCTACTACTTTTTTTTCAGGAGCAAAACGGAAGTTGAAAAAAAAACAACCCTCGTAGATCCAGATCTTTGAATCCGAGATCGAACTCCAATCACGTCATCATTTCCTAATTTGTTGAGCAAGGCAGCTGACCTATTTCCCAAAATGTACTTTCCTTGATTCAAAGAGTCCCTTAAAACCGCAGCCGTCGCTTTAATACTCCCATAAACACAATCTACTTCAACTTCCGCCAAAGGTAAACCCACTGGTTGTTCTACCAGCGGTGTTCGGATCCAAACCGTTTCATTAGTATACATAGATGGATGGACATACTTTTTGCTGATCAAATCCAAACTTGCTCCCGTGTCCCTCAATATCGGCATTTCCATTCCATTTACTTTACCAATACTAGTAAAGGTGCAAGAGCATCCTTAAATCCAAGTTGATCACTTGTATTAGAGGCAACCTCCTCATAATTCTTTTTCAGTTTATCACACTGGTCGCAGATGCGAATAGGATCCACACTCAAAGCAGCGAGGTTGCCTTCTCCTCTCGTATCCCTTTTCAAGTGACTCATCACTAGCATGTTCTCTCTTGTGAAGTCCAGCCTTGAAGTCCCTTAAATTATCAATTAAAAGTCAATTCCTTTCCCTATGAAGTTAGATTTCCTGGGATACTTCCCGAAACTGCCGGATACTCTCGTATTCATCTAGTCTCTCAGCAAAATCAAAAGGGGTCCTTATCCCAATCCACTCCCCAAGAAAATGATCCCTGACATCAGCCGGGACACGATTCTTCAATTGTTCAGTGATCATCAAATCTTTCAGTCCTTGAAAAGTCCGGAGCTGCAGATCACTTATCCACTCTGAAAAGTAATAATTTAGTTCGTGGGCGTAATGTCTCCAAGATTTCTCTGAGGATTTTCGATGCCTATAAAACAGGGTTTCCCCATAGTGGTCGGTATCGACCCCCTGGGGGTCGATGAAGGTTTAAAGGGGGTCGATGGAGAGTCGACGAAGTTTTAGGGGTCGGTAGGGGGTCGATGAAGCTTTAGGGGTCGGTAGGTCGATGAAACTAAAACAGTCATAAAAAAAGAAAAGTGCAGAAAAGACAAAAAAACAGCTTGTGTGTTACTAATAAAATCTTGAACTAATAATGTTGTGAAAAAATCGGAAAATCAAATTTTTTGTATGGTGTAAAAAAACTTGGTTTATAAACTTGAATGTAACATTTTCAATAAGGTCGATAATTCTGCCAGACAGATATTTTTATGTAATAAAAATTCAAAAAGGACTCGTATGTGCAAGCTAGGGATATTATTTGATAATTTCATTGATTGTTTCATTTTTAACAGATATATGTCTTTTATAAAAAGTTTAAAGATTATGATTATGGGTCAAAAATACTTTTGCTGGCGAAAATCTAATTTTTTTTCATTACTGCGTTTTTCCACTTGCAGCCGAAACTTGCCAACCCTGTGGTTTTTATACATAATACTGTTTTAGAAATTGTTATAAAAGTTAAAAAGTTTTTTAAAACAAAAAATTAAATTTTTAATAAATCAGCAGACGTTTCAAAGCACTATAGCCACATTTTGTTTTGTCATTTTTTTTCGGAAACGTGGTAATTTCGAGTATAACATCAGAATGTTATTTTAAAAAGCTATAAAGCAGTTTAAACTTAGTGAATCATTTTTAAAGCAAAAAAATTGCAATTTATTCGTAGATTAAATTATCTCAACTGCGAAAAAGAATAATAATAAGTAATTTTAAACAATAAGTAACAGTAAATATCAGGCACACCCTTCCCATTGAATCTATTCGTAATTACCCATAATTGCATTGTAATAATGAAAATTTTAATAAATTTGTTTCTGAATTTAATAATTAAAATTATTTACTTTTATTGTAATTTAGTTTATTTCGAGTGTTTCAAAATTTCTTTCTTTTTTGCAGTGTTTTTTTTATTTTGATAAAATTTTGTTATCTTATAGTAAAATGCAATGCTGTGGATGATTCAAAGATTTTTCCTAATCCTTTGAACTGTCTTTGCATACTTATTTTTATATCAAAGTTTTGAGTGATTAATGCTTTTTGGAGGTCTTGTATTGTTCGCCAATGAATTTTCCAGGTTGAACAGTACATTACTAGTGAATGAGACCGGCTGTTAAATTTTAGTTCAATTTTCATTTTTAATTTATTTTCATAAAGAATTTAGTTGGATTTTTGAAAGGGGGTCGATGGCTTGGGTGAACTACTCCCAAGGGGTGGAGTGGAAAGTGGTTCCAAGGGGACCCAGTTAGCTTTTTTAAAATTCCAGAAGTTTCTTTTGATTTCTCTCGTCCTCAATAACGAATTGTACTCTGTCAGTATAGGCAAATGATCACCCTCCAGTACCCTCCATCTGCATTTAGAATACAGATCAGGGCTAACAATAGTTACATCTAAGGCTTCGCTAGTAGTATAGCTGTAAGAGGAATGGGTGGGAGATTTGTCGTTCAAGAACAAGTAAGCTTTATCATCAACAATATTCAGTAGCTCAGTTCCATTTTGATTATTGGTAGTGCAACCCCATAAAGTATTTTTGGCATTAAGGTCTCCCAAGAGTATTGTCTTCTCGTCTGTAACAATTGGTAAGCCATCACTTAAACCTCTCCCATTAGGTGGCAAGTATGTATTGAATATTTTTATAAGCTCACCATTCCAATTTATTGAAATACCCTGTATTTCTAAGTCAATGTCACTTTGAGGTTGGTCTAGTACAATTGCATTGTAATTGACATTTCGCACTAAGAAAGTCAGACCACCTCCACCCCTATCGGGTCTATCTTTACGCAGTATATTATAACCTTTTATTTTTAGTTGATAGTCATGTCTCAGTTTAGTTTCTTGTAGTGCAATTATTTGCACTTTGTGTTGATCAGCCAATTCTAGTATTTGGTCTAATTTTACTCTTGTGGCACTGGTACTTAGTCCATTGATATTGCACTGTAATATTCTCAAAGGTTTCGTGCGTTTTATTCTAGACGGAGACTGTAACAAACTTGCCGATCCGAGTCCTCTTCCTAAACTCCGAACGCGTCCCTTGTTATCCCGCGCGACGGACGATGCGGTATCCGAATCAATAGGCAAACTATTCATGGTCAAGGAGAAAATGAGCATCTTCTGTTAGTACAAAGTACTTGGAGCACCCTAGGGTAGAAGTCTGACTTTGCTCCTTGCCTGCAGGCCTTAGCTGGGCATAATGGAACGACCTTCACGCCTTGGGTGACCCTGCCAGGAGAATAATCTCCCGACGTACTTCGCCCGTTCCGCCCAGGTACACCCCCTCGCCGGCTACAAGAGCACACTTTGAGGCGACCTGCAGGACTTGAGGGGGGTATAAATATTTGTGTTTGCTATTAAATTTTTATTTTGATATTAATTTATTGCGTAGCTTAGCTTCCTTAGAATGTTCGGATGCTTACATAAAACCAAAACGCTAATAATAATAATAAATAAGTCTCAAATCAACAAAGGCATTGGGTAGCGCAAGATTTCGTTTTGGGATTGTAGCCGGTTACCCCGGGCGAAAGCAAGCGAGAAGATGCGATGGTTACTTGGTGCTGTTTGTCATACTCTGATATTCGTTTATTGGCTAATTCATGTGTGACGCAAACATACCGATCCAGAAAAGTATTCGATAAGCTGAATCGTTTCGAAGATTAGTCTTTATAAGAGCACTTTTGTGCTCTTATAGAGACTAATTTTTGGGTCTTTATAAGAGAGGATTTTTATAAGAGCAGGTCGTTATAAGAGCTTCTACTGTACCACAATCAACTTCCACCAAATCGAAGCAAATCCAAATCCACAACTGGAACATCCAAAATTATCATCTGGCGCTCTAATACAAAAGCTCAGATCCCCCCTTCACAAAAAATCAAAATTCAATAAACACCACACCGGCCGTAGGTTCTCATCCCACCGCTGCCACCAATTTAACCAGTCTGTAACGACGTAGAAAACAACCCGCACAATTAAAATTCGAAAACAGCTTTATTTAAAACGATGACCAACATTTATCCAACAACAACATAACAAAAACTGAACAGCCTTTTTAAAAAGAAAAATAACGTTAAAATTAAAGTTGAAATTTAAAGCTCAAAATCCACATAAAAGTTAAAGTTGTTTCTAAAATGAATTAAAATTAAAGTTAGATATTGCAGGTAAGGTGCTCGGTTACAGACTCCTATTGCAGGTAAGGTGCTCGGTTACAGTGTACACTAATGAAGGGGAATCTCCAAATCTCTAAACACGATGTTGCATTAAGTCTATTGTGTTTTTCAAGCTTGAAGAATATGTACATCTATTTCATTTCTTAAAAATTTCTTTCAAAGTGAAAACAAAGATTAAGTTATTAATAAGCAATGCCGTTTCTTGAAAGAAACTTCTAGATACAAAAAAAACTAAGCTAATTTAGACACAATAAATGATGCCAAGGCGGAATTTTATCCACTTATTGATGCTGTGTAGTTTTCGAAGTAAGATGTCAAATGAACTGCTAACTAAACGCGTAAACAAATTTGATCAGGAAGTTCCAGTTATTTAATGACACGAAACTCTCCTTTCCAACACTATTAGTTATTTCCAGGTCTGTTTCTTAGAGGTGAAAACATTCTGCTGGAATTTTAGGGCGGCCCCTAACGCATTAATTGTCTCCTGATTGGGAGGCTAAAAGAACTTGGAAGATGAGCGGTTATATAGAAGGGGGAAATGTCCCCTTTCGCTGCAAAAGTTTTCCGCGTCTTTTCTAATGTGGCTAATGACATTGGAGGTGTCATTAGCGATTAAATTATCCTCTGTCGATAAGCGCAGCGATAAATGGGGTCTCCATCGTTAGAGGAACGGGCGCCTCAATTGGGAGATTTTCACTTTTCTCTCTTAAACGCGCGGAAAAAAGCGAGTACTCTAATTCCAATGGAATTCACTCGTTTCGCCCTCGCGTTATCTTATTCAATTTGTTTCGAATGATGTTTCGAGTTCGCCCAACGAGATCTCTGCGCAAAAATTCGCTTTTCTGCGATTCAAAACAAATTACCCGCCTTCTTCGGCGGCGACCAAAACTTTCCGGCGAGGCGACTTTATTTAACTTTACTTAATGCTTCTCTCACGCATTAGCGATAACACGCTGAAATAATTTGCTGGATGCATTAATTGACCAGAGCTGAGTGGATTTCGTAAAAGTTGCGTGCAATTGAAGGCTTTGGAGGGAAGAAACTCTGGTAAACAGATCTCAGACGTGCTTTGCTTTTAAGGTCTAATAATCGGGTCTTGTTGTGGAGTGATATTGTTTTTAAAGCTAATATTTAGCCGGAAAGAAACATTTTTAAAGTTGGATGAATTTAGTATGGGAATTTGCATACATGTTTTTCTTACAATTGGAAATTAGTTGTGAATAGTTTGTTTCAATTATTCACTTTCTGATAATGAGCAAGGATTCCTTAATCTTATCAGAATACTTTTTTCTTTGGGGGGTGATGTCTATCTTTTCGATAATCGATTTGAAAAAAAAACCCTAATAAATCAGTTTCCTTATCAACTCCCTTTTCTCAGGCTATGGCAGTGCTTCTCAAACTTTCAATATTGGCGACCCAATTTTCATTCATAATTTTCATCACAACCCCCTTTTATAGAGTAACAATGTATGCAGTGCTATAACAATATTATTTTGGCGCTAAAAGCTACAATATGACCTTAGTTCCATTTTTGGAGGGGACTACTCCGTGGGTAAAAGAGTTAGCTATAAAATTTCAATTTTGACAATTCCTTCAGCCCACGCGAGATTAGACTTGAACCCAAGAACAAGACCTTTGTATTCTGCAAGATAACGTTCATCCCTACCAGCTAATCCCTTCATTAGACCGCAATCCATCTTCCAACTCCAGTTCAAACAACCAGTTCCTCCTCCAACAGAGTCTGGAATCTCTATTAAACGCGCATAACGGTTCCCTTTCTCTTGCCAAGGACCTCCCGCTCATAAAAGCGCGAGTCCGTATCCTAATTACTAATTTATATCGAACCGGATAAGGTGTTTGCGGAGCTTCTCGGAAAAAGCTATTTCCTGTGGAATCATTTATCTTTCTGTTTATGTTCTTAACGAAGGCGCTTTCTCCACGAATAATGTAAACTTCCCCTGAAATTGGTCCTGTAGAAGATGTTTCCCGTATCGGGAGGTGTTACCTAATTGGCAGGCACATCAATTCGAGGGCCTCGTTTCCGGAAAATTCAAGGGGTGAAGATTTCTTAAGAACGGTCCACGTCTTCAAATACTCGAAGTAATCAAGCTTGATGTATGGATATTATATTTTTTGAGTTGTTTCTTTCCAACCCCTTTGCTTCACTGTACAGCACGTCCAATGCTCACAATGAAGTTAACTAGAATATTTAGAATTCACTAAGATACTTTAAAACAGGAACGCGCAGCCGATTCAAAACGTTATTCACTTTTTGAGAAATTTATGCATAATCACGTTATGATTGAGAATGTATCATTTACAGAAAAAATTTTGATCTGCGTAGTTTTAATGCACTTATTGTTTATTTTTTGTGTAGTCTCAAGATTTGTAAGCTTCATGAAAAGATGCCATTGTTGATTAATTTTAAAATTCTCAAATATATGGGGAAAAGATTTACTCTTGCATTGCCCTCTAAATTATTTAAATTTTGCTGATACAAAAAATACATAGAATTAAGATTACAAATATTTTGTCTGATAGAATTCGTTAAATCACGTCTCTAGGTAAAGCATTGTACTTTTAATCCAGTGATAAAATAAGCTTGAAATAAAACGGGAAATTGAAAGAATTCGAAATAATTTTTCGTCCAAAATTTTGAAACTTCTCTCAAGTGAAGCATCCCTGTCAATCAGATAGAAATTAAACCTTTGCAATGGACAAAAAACCTAACCTAGTCAACATGAACCACATCCGAAACAAACCCTAAACGGAAACGTCTCATCTCCTTACACAAAAAGGAAACTCCACAAAAAATCCCTTCACACTTTACACCTCTAAACTCTCATTTTTCCCCATATACCATCACAGGCTCTCCTTACCAATCCAGGCTGTTATTAAGTAGTCATTCACACACCAATCGTACTTGGCTGCTTATAGATTTGTAACTCAATCTGGGTAAGGGAAATGTCGGTAGGGAAGTCCCTTGCAAGTTCATCACTCATTATGATCCTCCCCCTTGACCTACTCTACACAGCCCCTTCGACCCTCGAAGTCGGGTGGAGATGCTTCGAGACGGGGCCCATCGAGTGTGTTTCTGTATTTGTTTTATTCTCTTTCTGGGCATACTCAGTATGGTCATGGAGATTCGTGAACAGTGGATTGAGAGGATTTTTGGCTTATTTGTGATTGTTTTAATTAGGCAAAATGTGTCGAGGTTCGAGTACCTAAATGTTAAGTTTTAATTTGAAAATCTTCAATCCTTTCAAAGAACACTTTTGTAGTTCATACTCTATCGATGAACAGTACAAAAGTAAAAAGAATAGGATTCAACTGGCGAAAAGTATCTCTAGAAAATAAGCAGAAACATTTTACTGCTAAAATCCTCACTACATCCTTTCAAAAACAAATTTTATTCATTTAGTCATAAGGAAGATAAATTGATGAAATTAGTTGGAAAATAATTGTTTCATGTAGGGGGAATGTAGTTGAAGATGGTAACGAAATTTGTCGGATCTTGTTTAAAAAGAAGATGGGGTTTATAATATCCCTCTGAACAAAGTGTTTTTATTATTATTGGTAACTTTTACAAAAGTTTTTTTTATAACAATGTTTATACAGTTTAAATTTTTAAAGGTGGTTTGTTTTTAAAGTATTTTTAAACAAGTTAAATTTCTACTTCTGTCTCACAACTTAATTTAAAAGCTGGCACTTAAAATTATTTTATTCTCAAATATTGCAAATTTTCCCTATTGAATTTTACAAAATTAATAAAAATATCTGCTGTTTGGAAATCCCACTTTTATGTAATAAATATTTCGGCCAAAGAATACGATTTGCCCCAACATTATATTGAGCTCAAATAAAATTTTACTTTAGAGCGGCTCTAGTCCTATTAAGTACTTAATATTTTAAGCTGAATTTAAAAGAAGAAATTTGATCAATACATAGAAAATAATTCCCATACCCCTCTCCATTCTTTATAATTAATGCCCACAAGGACAATTAAGCCTAACCACCATAAATTCCCTCCCCTTCTTGCGTTTTAAACTTTCTCCATTAAACTCACTACCTCAGTCGATGTCTCGCTTCAAGTGCTACAAAGTTCTCAATGATTTCCTAATTTTATTTCCGAAGAGCCATCCGCAGACCTTTTGAACCACGGGCCTGTCCCTAAATGGCTCAATCGATCAGAATTTCGTGTTCTTCACGCTTCAGGCCCAACATAAAACTTAATATCCATCTTTTATTCAAAAGTGCTACAATGGCGGCGGGCGATACTACATCCATTTGCTTTTATGACCATAGAGCTCCATTTTTCAGATGAGAAAATTCATTTACATCTATCATTGCTAATGGGAGGCCGGAGCGGGGGTTAGTCTGCCAGACTGAGGACGTGGGGTAATTTTTCTCGGTCAAAGTGCATTTTTTAACGCGGTCTGGTGTAATCGCAGTTAAAATGTCTAGCCGCTGTGTAATTATGATTGATGGTAGTGGCCGCTGCTGGGCTTTGAGTCGAGGATTTGGAAATTAACTGGAACATTTTTCATTAGTGATGGTATGCTTTAGTTAAATTACAATTCGCGGAGTAATTTCAATGAGTAATGTTAAATCGTCGTTGGATTTATTGCGGCGTTAAATGTCTAGCTCGTGTTTGAGGAAATTTTTTTTCGAGTTGGTAATGGAAATTTAGGTTAAAAGATTACAAGTGTGGTTTGGCGTTGTGATTTGTAATGGTTATGGTTATGAACTTATTATTGCACGTACAAAATTTGATTTTTTAACTTTTGAAATATTTTTACCCAAAATAATTTAGTGGACACTTGAAATTTTCAACTGAAATATTTGAATCTTTATAGACCGAGAGCTGGGTGCATATTTTAAACATAAGGTGCGCGAAATATTTCCCCTGGAATAAATTTGCTGGTTATACTTAAGTCACCACAGCCAAAAGGCTAAGTGGAAACTTATAATATTTTTTTCTTTCAATTTTCGAAAAAAATTACTGAGAACATTGAAGCATAAAAGAATTTTTTCATATACAACATCAGAGAACAATTCCTGAAAGTTTCATTGAAATCCGAGAGGAGCAGGTTGAGATTTAAGATCTTTTGGTTGATTTCACATGGAATGACACTTATGCATATTGTTATCCTAATAATTTTAATTCTAACTTAAACTTAAGCATTTCATAATAATTGACAAAATTATTTAAATATAACGCTCTTTGCAACTCGTGGCAAATGCAAATACTGTGTAAATAAACTATAAATTTCACGGTTTTTTAAACGCGAACTAATTCGATATTTCGTTTTGTTTGATTAATTCATACTGTTCGTTTTGTAGTATTTGTCGTTATAATCTTAGCAAAATACCCCGTAATGTGTAACAACTTTTTATCATGTTGACAGAATTAATTAATAAATTACTATTCTACTTGGTTTTCCAATTACGTTATTTTCTTTAAACTTAACTCCGATACCTAAATGTGTGTACTGATCTTCCTTTGTATATTTTATTCTAGTTTCGATTTGTGTGCTTCTTTTCCTTTTTGACTTTCTACAAAGAAGGGTCTTTTTAAGTTCATTGGCTTTCCAAAGCAAATATTCAATTGTAAACAGTTGGAAATGGTTGGAATTTTCTTTGCAGTGTTAGCCGAGGGCTCTATTCGATTATAATAGCAGAGTAAACGCGAGAATATAAATTAAATTGCTGTCATAAATATCCACTTCGGAGAAATCGTTTTCATTCGTAAATAATGCGATTTGAAATGTTTATGCAAATAAGATCAATGTAAACAAAGTTAAGCGGCATTAAGGTTTGGAATCGTCTATTCTATAATATACTTTACACCTAAATTTAAACTACAAAATTTTTTGTTGAAATGACAGTTTATGATTCCAAATAAATTTTTAATGTTTCCCAAATACACACACATTCATACCTCTATTCCTAAATCAGTATAAATAGATTGAAATTAAAATGCGTCCAATTCCAAATGAGTTTTAATGTTTTCCTATTATTCCTGGAAATTTTCGGGCATAAAATAAAGGTTTTCACTATTTATAAAAACTATTATTGCTTTTACCTTGCTCTATTATTAAATTTAAGACTAATTATACAGTTGAGTCCTTTACTTTCGATGAAGTTGTACCAATTGGGAACGTTGTATCCCTTTAACCCTTAAAGCAATGATTCTCAATCTTTTTCATGCCTTGCCATCTTTAAATCCCCCCCTGAATTGTTAGGGGGTGCGGTTTCGTCCCCTAACATTTTTTAACCATGGAGTACATTGTACATGTACTCCATGGATGCATGAAAGCTTAAATGTTCCTTTCCAGAAATATAAAAGGTAACATTTTTAACATTGGCTTATAAAATTTTCATACCTTGTAGTTATTAACACTATGTTCTACGTCAGAATGGGGTCTGGAAATCCTGCCACACACATGAAGTTTAAGAATTTCACTTTTGAAACGGGGTTTGAATTCCTACTTTGTTTAGTAATCTTGGGTAATTAGCAGAACAATTTATTTTTTTTAAATTCACAAAATCTGCATACAGCTCTCTGTTCAATCATATACTGCCCCTGTAGAGGCATATGTATCCCACTTTGTGAAACACTGCCTTACAGCAGTATTCACCTCTAACCTGACCGACGGTTAACCGGCAACATATTTACAAAGGCTCACGACTGGGAAACCATTTTTAAAAATTAAATTATTATTAAATTAAATTAATTAAAACAGTAAAATGATTTAATTAAATTTTCCAGTGGTTCCTCAGTCTTGAGCCGTTGTAACTATGCTAACGGGCAGTCAAACTTCTGATTGGCAATTGAAGAGGAAACTATTTTTCTACCATTGAAAAGTTTGACTGCCGGTTAGGATAGTGGTGAATACGACCATTAATGTTTGATGTAAAATTTTAAAAATTGAATTTTAGATTTCGGTTTGTATATTAACACTTATACCCGTAATTCCCCACACCATTGAATCGATCGAGTGAGTGGTCTAAGATGGCCGCTTCTCTAGCTCGGCCTCCCATGGTTGCTGATGAAAAATTAGCCGACACGTGGCTTTTTCGGCTAGCGATCTTTGTACTTTGGAGGGTGGTTGGTCATGTTGCGAAGCGGCAATCAATTGTGCGGCCCGCAATCTTAATTTGAGTGGGATTTTCAGCATCTGGTGGCTTTTTGCACGCGGGGCGGCACTAATTTATTAAATAAGGGCTCGACTTAATTGAAAATTGCTTTTTTAAAGGGTCTTGATCGGAATAATTTGTGTATTAACACTGTGGTACTGTGAAATCTGCGGATGTGAGTCGGATTTGAATTTCCTTATGTATTGTTAAGGTACTCTTTTGTAGTTGCTTGAGTCTCGGTTAATAATTATTGAAATTTAAATTAGATAGTATGTTTTACGGGGAAAAGTTGAACGACCTTGTTGATCTTTAAGCCTGCGGGTGGTCGTCACTATTTTTAGTTCTATTAGCTTCGTATTCAATGTAGAAAAGAGAATTATCCAGTTAGTATCTACTGTATTAATACAGTTGGAGTCTCAACCCAATATAGTGGACCCATGTTATAGCAAAATCTGTCAAAAACCTTTCCTAGCGGTCTTGACTAAACAAATCGAATAAAACATTTATATTAATTAAAAAATTTAGTTAAACTAGACAACAAAGAAAATATAAAAACAGTAACAAGAATTAAGCCAACTAGATTTATTTTTTAACTACTTACACCAACGCTTATACAATTTTTTTTACAATTTGTGTTCACAGACTGTTCACTATTAAGAAGTTAGACTGTATTTTTAAATCCACCAACCTACTCAGCAAATGCATATTGAATAGACTTGATTAAGTTTATTAGTTTCAATGCATCGAGTTCACATATGGAAGTCATTTTTCTTTTTTTGCCTTTTACTACTCTACTTGGAACGTAGTAATTCGATATCTTTTCAATATAAACTACCATATCCTCATTTCAGATTGATAAGGAAACTATGAAATTGGTTATCCTTTTTCCACTTTTTATCATAATTAGAAAATTCCCTTTCCTTTTGAATTGCCACGAATGAATGTTCAATAAGAAATTTAACTGTTTTAGGTATATGCTCCTTTGGGTTCTTATGATATCGAACTTCTATACTTCCAAGGACATTATGATAATGAAGAGTCAGCGTTTTATGTTTAGGTATATCTAAATGTTATCTAAATGTATAAAAGGTAAAATTCTTCAAATTTCGAGGGCAATGATTAAAATATTTTATTACAGGTGTAATAACCCGTTATATCTTGATTTGCAGAATATTTTCATATTATTTTTGTCTTTGTGCCAAGTTATTTTAAAGTTGCGATAAATTAACTTGGTTTAACTTTATCATAAAAGTTAAGCTTTCTCTTTATACGTATGATTCAAAATTACTTTTAAGTTTTAACGCTGGGAAAACTTTAGCACATAACTCCCAGACATATTAAAAAATTTCCAGGTTATAGCTACCATTTTCGATAAACGGTGTGGTCCTATTTTTGAATATTGGATTTGAAGAAAAAACTAGTTATTTTAAAAACAGTTTTCTTACGATTTAAAATTAAAAGTTCTGAACATATCTTCCAGGTCAACTGGGAATTCCTAAAATGTTTGCCAGATATGAAGTATTTAAATTCCAAAGCCAATGAAAAAAAGCCTTAGGAGAGTTGGCTGCATTCAGTTCCTGGTTCTTTGCGAGTTTTAACGAACTTGATCCATTCAGCACCTCGGATCCTAAAATGATTCCAAAATAAATTCCACTCTATCCGTCAATGCTACACATTAATTACTTCGACTACAAAGGAAACCTTCATACTACACATGTAATAAATTAATCTCGTTAAAACTACAAATTACTCGCATCACCGAAACGAACTTAATTCCGTGACATTTTTGTCCGGGGGGCACTTCGATCAACGCCGCGATAACAAATTGCGCAAGCGATAAAAATCCTAACGAATCGGAGTCGGAAACAAAAACAGTCGACGATCCAGCAAAAGGGGCCGAGATGGGAAATGGTGGGCGATAAATCAAGGCGGTGCTGGGATTCACTCGGTTCCAATCCCTTGTAGGGAGCTGACTGATAAGGCTTAGCTTCACTCTGCGCTGGACACCATGTAAATCTGTCAGGCTGACCTTTTGCCGACGGATGCGCAGAGACTGACTGAAGGGAAGACTGATAACGACTGAATCTGTCTTCGCCGGAGCTTGGGGATGTACCGAGTGATGCTGGCTTTTTTTTTTCTTGGGTGATGTGTGAAATAGTGTTAAAATATTTAGGGAGGAGTCTTCTTTTACGCAACATGGTAGTTCAATGGAGTAAATACAGGCGTAAAAAAAGTGTGACGCAAAATTAGCTCTGCGTTTTACAATGTTGGGATAAGACTAAATTTTTATTGGCATGTTGTTTCGATAATAACAATGAGAGTGACCGCGAGTTTAAAAAAAAATTTGGACTCTCTGCTTCCAGTTACAATAACGGCACACACTTTTCAAGTGGATTTCCTTCCTTCCCTATTCCACTAGCTGTCCCATTTCAGTAACATTCCTCCCAGAACGTGATGCCATTTTTAAACTAAAATTAAACCGAAACAAGATTTGACTGATTTTAAAGCAATCCTTTCTGCGTTTGCTTCATCAATATTTAAACCCCTTTAAAATAAGCTGCATCATTCAACTTCTGGGTTTAAATATCTTTTTATAATTTTTCTGAAATCGTTTACAACAGTTTTTACAGCTCATCTCTTCTACTTCTATCCCTACTTAATGAAACCTTGCTCTAATACACTGTAAAAAAAGTTTCTTCAAAAAACGGAAATTTCCCGGCAGCACTGCTGCCGGATTATTTCCATCATTTGAGAAGGTGTCCGTATTTTCTTTCTCCGTTATTTTAGGGAACGTCCGTTTTATCTTTTTCCGTCAAATGAGGGAAACTTTCCGTTATTTTAGGGAACGTCCGTTTTATCTTTTTCCGTCAAATGAGGGAAACTTTCCGTTATTTTAGGGAACGTCCGTTTTATCTTTTTCCGTCAAATGAGGGAAACGTTCCGTTATTTTATGGAACGTTAGTTTAGTATCTTTTCGCCATTCGAGTGAAACTTTCCGTTATTTTAGGGAGCGTCCGTTTTATCTTTTCGTCATTGGAGTGAAACTTTCCGTTATTTTAGGGAACGTTCGTTTTAACTTTTTACGTCAAAGGAAAGAAACTTTCCGTTATTTTATAGAACATTCGTTTAATATCTTTTCGTCATTGGAGTGAAACTTTCTGTTATCTGATTCTATTCCGTCTGATATTTTTTCTTCAAAAATTAGAATTTTTCCTTAATTTGAAGAAAACGTTTGTACCTTTATTTTTCCTATACTCTATAATTATTAAAGATATTCCTCGAAGAAAAAAAAATATTCGTTCTTTATTTCAATTGAACTAATCAACAAGCTTATTTCTATTTTTATGAAATGCGTTTATTTTACTCGTCATTTTTTTACATTTTTACTTTCTTTACCCTGCCTCTTTGTAGCTTAACCAGCCTGAAAGTTTGATAAATTTCTAGTAATATTAAAATATACTTTAATAAGAGAAATACTAGAGATTATACGCTTGTTACGTGCAATGTGATAAATTCGGACATTATTACTAATGCCCGCGTATTTCGGGCAAAGTGATAAATATTCATTGATAAATGCCATTGAATTTATCACATGCCCCGTCTCAACTTCGGGCATTAATAATCCCCCAGTTTATTATATTGCCTGTAAAAAATTAGTTATCAATTATTTCACCTGCTCTACTATTAAAATTGTTGAGTTATACTTTGATTTGTCTAATCAAGCTAAAAACTAACGTTCCATTAATATCTTTCTAAGTAAAATTTTAAGATCCAGTTTTATTTTCCTGTTTTAGCATAGGAATTAGGAATTGTATTAAATACTTCAATGTGGATACATACTATACTGTGGGACGTTGGACGGACCCCCTGATGAGAGTCCAGCGTCTCAAACCTTAATTTAATTTATATATTTACTTCATGTTTGGCTATACAAATCATGTCAATTTATAAAAAAAATACAGTCTGTAATATAATTTTCCCAAGTAGCATAGTGAATTGAAGAGAAATTAAGATAATTTTCAATGGATCTCTAAATATTTTCTTTATAGGTTAGTGGATTTTCATTACATAATTCACAACCTTGGTTAATTAATAAAATATTTTAATATGAGATGAAAATATAGAATCAAACATAACTAACTAATCAACCCGAAAATTTTTATTGCTTTCAGAAATGAGTATTGGGTTTTACAATCATGATTAAAAAAGTAATTTAAACACAGTAATGGGATTTTCAAAATATTGAATCACATCAATATATGAAATGAAAATGTTCTTTATTGCAGTACATGAATTTATTGTGACTAATGCAGGATTTGTTTGTCAAGCGTGCAGGATTTGTTTGTCAACCACACAATTTGGCAGGCACGTCAAGCTATCATATACTATAAAACAAAATCATTAATGCTTCTATTTCTCTAATGTTACAGTTCTTTAATTCTCTAGGTGAACAACAATGAAAGTGAAGTATTCACTGATTATCGTAACTGAGAAATTGTCCTATTCTAGGGTTGTTTTTGTATTTTTCCAAACCCAAGATTGGCCATTCTGGTTGGATTTTGCCTTCAACCCAAAGGAGAGTTCTGTGTGCTCGCAAAATTGTATAGTTGGAAAATAAATCAATTCAATAATAAATAATTCAATCTTGATTTAATCAATTGCAACCGAAGGTAATTTAAATAATTTTCAACACCGTTCACAGTATCACAAAGTTAAATCAAAAGTTGCAAGTTATCACAAGTATTTAGAACATATTTTTGCGATCTAATATATTTTTTTATTTCCAATGGCCAAGGTTACAGAAAGTCCACTACGCCACAAAGAGGTACAAACAGAAACAACAAACAAACAAATGAAATGTGGCGAGAAAAGTCTATGAACCCAATAAGTCCCTAGCGTGCCACGATCTAATATATTTTAATTGGGATTCAGTATATTCCCGATTATAATTTTTAAGCAAAAATGACAAACCATCCATAAAATCTAAATAGACGATTCTTTTAAATAATTTACAATACCGATCACAGGGTATTACAAGTCTAATCAAAAGTTACAAGTTATCACAAGTATTTAAAACATATTATTGCGATCTAATATACTTAAATTGTGATTCAGTATATTCCCGATTATAACTTTGAAAAAAAAAATGACAAACAATCCGGAAAATCCAAATAGACAATTCTTTTAAATAATTTACAATACCGATCACAGTATTACAAGTCTAATCAAAAGTTAGGTTATCACAACTATTTAGAACATATTTTTGCGATCTAATAAGACTAGTTAGCTATGCAATATTTTAAGACTTCAGCTACGTGGCGAAGAAAGCGATCGTACGATGTTTAAATATCTGTTTTATCAGAGTATTTCTATTTTAAAGCATTATCATTTACAGCCAATAATGAAAAAAAAAATAACAATATATTTTACTTACACAAAATAAAATAGCTGAAGCTTCATTAAGCCTGAAGACGCTTGCACAAACTCCCATTACGTATTTACAATTCGTTGCTTTGAGTCTCACCAAAACAAGTGGAGAAATAGCACAATACGCATGCGTGAGGAGAGAAAAATTAAATAACGGAAATTTTCATGATAAAAATTCCGTTTTGTAGTTTACGGAATTAATCCATGAAAAATTCACGGAAAAGAATACGTAAAGAGACGGTTTTTTTTACAGTGTACCATAACGGTTCCCGATCTTTTTATTACAAATCAACCTACACTCGGGCTCACTCGTTCCCAATTTTTTGTGCCCATCGGAATGCATAAGTAATATGCCCAACAGCCGGCATAGATTAACACATCGACGTCCCCATTAAAATCTAAAGCCATCCACTTAATCAAAATGCCATTCTGAAATTTCCATGCGGCCATTTGTCGAAATCCCCAAACAAGTTTCGTCTCGGATCTAGCAACTCTCTGCATCATTAATCCCGAGCGCATAACACAGTCGGCCTTGAGTCATTATCTGATTCATGGGGAGAAATTTATCAACAACTAATCCGACCACTTGAGACAACCTTGTTCAACAGCACGTCACCTCACACCAACAAAGCCGCTGGTGTTTAGATGGCTTGCTGGCTGGATGCGCTTAACGGAAAATACCTCACTCTTTTTTCTTAATTATTTTAGTCTCGCATTCTATCCCTCATCCTCTCCCTTGACTTTTGTTCTTCGTTTCGCGCAGAATGTCCTAAGAAGGTCCTCGAGCCATTTAAGTCCAAATAACCAATCTGCCGAAAATAATTTAATTAATAAACAAAATTAATAAATAAAAAATAATTAAAGAGCAGAGGTTGACTAATTTCTCCCAGACCCTTTTTCTCATTTTCTTTTCATCATTCGCCCCTTTTTCTTTCTTTCATCATTCCACCATTCTTTTACACTTTCTCCCCTATTTTCTCAATGATTTCATCATTTTTCCTTTTTCACTTTCATCCCTTATTCTCTTTTATACTCTCATTTTTTTAAATCTCCCTTATTTTTATCTCCTTGATTCTCATTCTTTCTTTCTTCTCTCATTTCACCCTATTTTCTCATCCTTTTATTTCCCTTCCTCTCTTCCTTTACTCTTCTCCTCTTGCCCTGTAAAGAGCTTGGTTCTTCGTTTTTAGATCATACAACAGGTATGAAATTCAAGTAGATATTTAAATATTTTAGTGATGGAAAAACGTTTCGCAAACCAAAGCTCTAAATATTTCTCACTTGCTTCCTATTCGAAAAGGGAATTCAAAACTGATGTTAAGGTGCACCATAGTTTTATTACAGCCAGCCACTTGCTGGAATAAAACAGCTTATCTCCCAGAATCTCTTTGTTTGTCCCCTCGCACCACACAAAAAAAAACCGTCAGTTTTATTACAGCCAGCCACTGGCTGTAATAAAACTCTAAGGCTCTCCTAAGGCTCATCTCATTCTGACTTATCACTTTTGATTTTCATTTTGGAGAAATTCTCCAAAGTGAAAAGTGTGAATTGGCACAGTGGCGGATTAATGCAATTTTGTGGATGGGGGCTGTTAAATGGAATATTCAATTTTTAGTGGGTCCTCCCTGGGATATATATTTTTTTTAAATAATATCTTTAAAACTAGTACTGTTAAGTGTTTTGAGACTTAAAACTTTTGAGACTAAAAATAGTGGAGAAGAGGTACATTAATTTTAAAACCTTTGGACGTAAAAATTCAGGGGGCAGTTTAGAAATCCAAGTAAAAATGGGGTCTGGGGGTCCTCCCCCAGACAGTTTTTGGAAATTTGACCCTTAATAACAGCATTTTAACTCGATTTTATCTACTTAGTCCGACTTTCGAAAGGGAGGCCGGGGCCCTTTAACCTCCCCTTATATACGCCTCTGGCCCATGGCATGGTACTGGTGATTTCACCCTAAATTTTTTAAGGTTTAACAAGCCCCAAAGTGTTTTTCAGACACTTTTGACTGGTATAGACGTTTTCTGTTGAGTGGGTAACCATAATTATAATACCCAAATTAGGGTCTTAAAAGTTTTAGGTCAGGTCTAATGGGGGATCCGGACCAGGAGACCTCCACTCAGATACGCTCCTGAATAAGAATTTCTATCTGAACATCATAGAAAACGACCTAAACTACTCTACTATAGGCAAAGAAAGAGGGAAATTTTTGAATTTTAGTGTGTCCAAAAGTGTTCTGAAACTGCTTTTAGGAGAATTTTCTCGGGGGGGGGCCCTTTAATCCGCTCCTGAATTGGCGTTTCACTCTTTACTACTTCACTTTTTCATGCAAGATTCACACAAGTGAATTACTCACTCGGCATGAGTGAGCACAGCCAAACAACACTATCAACACGAATAAAAACGATAATAACACTAGTCCAGGGTTTCCCAAAGTGGTCGGTACCGACCCCCTGGGGGTCGATAAAGGTTTAAAGGGGGTTGATGGGGATTCGACGAAGCTATAGGGGTCGGTAGGGGGTCGATAAGGCTTTAGGGGTCGGTAGGGGGTCGATGAAAGTAAAACAGTCATAAAAAAGAAAAGTGCAGAAAAGACAAAACACCAGCTTGTGTGTTACTAATAAAATCTTTAACCAATAATGTTGTGAAAAAATAGGAAAATCAAATTCTTTTATGTGGTGTAAAAAGACTTGGTTTTTAAACTTGAATGTAACATTTTCAATAAGGTCGATAATTCGGCCAGACATATATTTTTATGTAATAAAAATTCAAACATGACTCATATGTGCAAGATAGGGATATTTTTTGATAATTTCATTGATTGTTTCATTTTTAACAGATATATCTGTCTTTTATAAAAAAAGAAGTTTAAAGTTTATGATTACGGGTCAAAAATACTTTTGCTGGCAAAAATCTATTTTTTTCACTACTGCGTTTTTCCACTTGCTGCCGAAACATTGCCAACCCTGTGGTTTTTATACATAATACTGTTTTAGAAATTGTTATAAAAGTAAAAAAGTTTTTTAAAACAAAAATATATTTTTTTAATAAATCATCAGCAGACGTTTCAAAGCACTATAGACACATTTTGTTTTGTCATTTTTTTCGGAAACATGGTAATCCCGCCCGAATATAACATCAGAATGTTATTTTAAAAAGCTATAAAGCAGTTTTAACTTAGTGAATCTTTTTTAAAGCAAAAAAATTGTAATTTATTCGTAGATTAAATTTTATCTCAACTGCGAAAAAGAATAATGAGTAATTTTAAACCAAATACCCTCTTTGGCAGTCCAGCATCAGGCACAACCCTTCCCATTGAATCTATTCGTAATTACCCATAATTGCATTGAAATAATGACAATTTTAATAAATTTGTTTCTGAATTTAATAATTAAAATTATTTACTTTTATTGTAATTTAGTTTATTTCGAGTGCTACAAAATTTCTTTCTTCTTTTCAGTGTTTTTTTATTTTGATAAAATTTTGCTATCTTATTGTAAAATGCAATGCTGTGGATAATTCAAAAATTTTTCCTGATCCTTTGAACTTTCTTTACATACTTATTTTTGTATCAGTTTTGAGTGATTAATGCTTTTTGGAGGTCTTGTATTGTTCGCCAATGAATTTTCCAGGTTGAACAGTACATTACTAGTGAATGAGACCGGCTGTTAAATTTTAGTTAAATTTTCATTTTTAATTTATTTTCATAAAGAATTTCGTTTGATTTTTGAAAGGGGGTCGATGGGTTGGGTGAACTACTCCCAAGGGTCGATGCATGAAAAATTTTATCCCGTCCGTCGTGCGTTCAACCCCCGCTCGGCGGCCGTGTCGGCGGCGGCGGCAGGTCTTCTCTTGGATTAGTAGGTGCTGGGAGCTCGAAGGGAGAGGTCGTGCTGTGCGCTTGTGTTGGATTCGATTGTGCCGTGTGTTGTGCCGTGTGTTGTGCCGAGTGGATTACCGCACGTGGAGGGGAGAGGTAGGTGTTGGAAAGTGGTGTTGTGTTGGGGTGTTTTTACTAGGATTGATATTGTAAGGGTGTCGGTTTTTTTAGTCTTATAAGAATTCATTCAATTTTCATTACCCAAATGGCCTTTTTGTTTTTCCAAATTCTAGTACAGTGGAAGCTCTTATAACGTAATTAATCCGTACCGAGTTTTTTGTCGTTATAAGAGCAAACTTCGAGTGATACACTCGAGTGTAGAATATCACTCGTTTAAAAGTAATAAACTCGTTAAACTAAACTATCAATTTTGATGCTTTTCGGGAAGGTGGACTCGATTCCATCAAAGATATATTTTTAGTAGATTAGTTTATAAAGTTTGGAGGAAATCTAAACCTGAAAACGATCACCAACCCTCAATCGTCAAAGTCAAAGGGATGGATTATAGAAATTGCAGTTATCCGTAATACGTTTTTTTAATCAACTAACTGAAACCCTTGGTTGTATATTTTACCATTATATCCAAACAGTAGGATACTAGATCGTTGGGATTTAGAACACAGTTCGAATCGCCCAATTGATTTTTCCTCATTTTAAGCAATTATTTATTATTTTATGAATTCTTGATACTTTCAATTTAATGTTATATTACCGTATTTTTTGCTATGAAATTTAAGATCAATATTTTACGAAGTATAAATATTTGTGTTTGCTATTAAATTTTTATTTTGATATTAATTTATTGCGTAGCTTAGCTTCCTTAAAATGTTCGGATGCTTACATAAAACTAAAACGCTAATAATAATAATAAATAAGTCTCAAATCAACAAAGGCATTGGGTAGCACAAGATTTCGTTTTTGGATTGTAGCCGGTTACCCCGGGCGAAAGCAAGCGAGAAGAAGATGCGATGGTTACTTGGTGCTGTTTGTCATACTTTGATATTCGTTTATTGGCTAATTCATGTGTGACGCAAACATACCGATCCAGAAAAGTATTCGATAAGCTGAATCGATTCGAAGATTAGTCTTTATAAGAGCACTTTTGTGCTCTTATAGAGACTAATTTTTGGGTCTTTATAAGAGAGGATTTTTATAAGAGCAGGTCGTTATAAGAGCTTCCACTGTAGATGAAAAGAGTTTATTTGCCTCCATTTCTCTTTCAAGAAATGTGCTAACTATATAGTCTAACCGTCACGAGAAAAACTTCCTGAAAAAATGATAGCCACACAAATTTGGCCCAAAATATTCTTTCAGCGTTTATAAATTCCATTCACCCACGAAATTGAGAGCGGGAAATTTTCGTAACAACCGCCACAATATTGTACGGCGTCGAAAATTTTTCTCGGGGCGGTCTGGCTATACTACTTGTGTTGACTTGTGACAATGTGGTTTGCTCCTGTGATTTTGCGAGTGATAACTAGTGTTTTCCCGTGTTTTTAATTCGGTAAGGATCGGTTTTCCTTATTGTTTTGAGAAGTTATAAACTAATATTTATTTTCTAGTATCGAAGTAGTTTTTTTATTCATTGTTTTTGTTTTTTTTTAAACATATGAAATTAATTTATTTTATTTTTAAGTTTCTCTAAGTTAAGTGTTAGATTTGTAGCAATGGGATTTCCTCTTGTGGTTTTGTGAATGAAAACTAGTGTTTTTATTTCAGAGTTTAATTCGGCAGGAAATTAACTTTTCTTATTGTTGCGAGAAGTAATTTGATAAGTTTTTCTACTAGCGATGAGTAGTTTTTTCAAACTTTTCAAAGAAGATAAATTTATTTTATTTGTCTCTGTTTCTCTTTAGAAAAATTACGCTTTATACATTGTTAGACTTTTTGCAGTGTCAGACATTTTGTTCCATTAGTTTGTTAGCTGTATACTACACAAATTGTAGTTTGCTTGTAAATCATATTCATAAATGCTAAATTGTTTTACTATTTATTGATATATTTGATAAAAAACAAATATAAAATATTTTGTTTGACCAAGTGATTTTGACAGCACAGGATTGCAAAAACTTTAACACGACTGACAGTCAGTGGCGTAACTAGAGATGACCCATGGGGGGTGTTACTCCGACCAATCAACCCCTCCAACATTTTTTTACATCATATTATAGGTATAATATAAACAATTTTTTTTTTGCAAAACTTCTGAAGGGAAAACTTCATCTAAGAGGCTTAACTTTCAAAGGAAAAACACAGTATAACAGACGTAAACATTTTAGAAGGGGGTTTGGGGGTTCTCCCCCAGAAATTTTTTAAAAATTAGTCTCTCCATGTAGTGTTCTAATTCATTTTGAGGCCCTTTGGATTAGAACAGTTCTTTGTGAACCGCCTTCCTTATGAAGGGAAATTTTTTCAGTTTTTCATGTTTTGGGGGTTACAACCCCAATAACCCTCCCCCTCGTTACGCCTATGCTGATAGTTTTTGTAAATTTTGCATGAATATTATTTTACATGATCAATAAGTATTAGATCTTGATACTGCTTGCTTTACATACAAAATAAGTTTTTGGGCATTTTAGTTTTAACACCCTAAAATCTATACCAAACAACAATAATAATATGCAGGGCACTAGTTGGGTCGATGACTAGCGTAATTAAACCTGTAGAATAAAAATTCCTTTTAACTTTTTAGATAACACTCTTGATAACACATGACCCGTAAACCTTTAAAAAAATCTTAAACCTTTAAAAAGTTTTATAAGTAACAGTTTTAAGCTTTTTATACTGTTGCAGGTTTTGAAAATTCTAGGGTTTGTACTATTACTACCTTCAAACTATCATAACTCAATAAAATTTTAAAGATGGTAAAAAATTTAAAAGCTTAGTTATTTTAAAGGGGTACCTTCTATACCGCCAATGTTCAATTTACAATTTTTGTGTACCTAGAAATTACTGGGCACAAATGCTTGAAATTTTTAATGCAATCAATACACGCAAGTCTTCAAACAGACTTGAACTTTTATTAATATAATGTTTAGATATTTTTAAAAATAACTTATCCTCACTATAATATATTTAAAAATTGTCATTTTTCTCTATGTAAATTGCTCCAAAACATGTTTAGCCAAAAATATTGAAAAAATCTCATGTTAATTAGTAGTTAAAAGTACATGTCAAAACATATGGTGAGCTTAATACATAAAGTAGATGCTGAGAAAAAGGTACAGATTCAAAAAGGTCATTCTGAGAAAAATGTTTTTTAATTTTTAGAAGTTTAAATCTTCCCCGATGAAATACTTTCGCGTTTTTAAAAGACAATTTAACATTTATGTGAATTTTTGCATAAATGAGGCATCATTGTAAAGGTCTTGAAATATAGAATATAATATACTTAAAACCACAAAATCGATTTTTTATAGGTATCAAAGGTACAGACTCCCATTAAGACGTTCATAAGACTAATAAACTATTAAATAATAAAACTAAAGCAGATAATGAACGTGCAGGATAAACGGATATTTACCATTATAAAATTTCTAGGAATAAGATGTCTTCTATATTGCTATATTCTAAGAAAATTAATCGCTAAAATACTAAATGACTAAATTGACAAAATATTAACGAGTCTAAAAAATTACTAGAATTAACATTTATGTTCAACACTTTTATAAAAATCCAAATACGATTTCAGATTTTAATAATTTCGTAAACACATTTCTTTCAAATTATCTTTTTAAAGCGTCCCTAATACCTTGTTTACGTTTGCTTAGAGATTCCAGGTTTTTCTCTAGAAGTTAAAAAAACGTAAAGTGGAGCTAATGTTTTGTTCTAAAAGGAATGTTTAAAAAAAGTTTGATAATTTCAAAAGACTGTTTAGGAAAAATCGGAAAAATATTGCATTTATTGGTATTTACATTTTATAAAGATGAACTCTCTAAATATCTTAATTAAAATAGCGTTTTTATACAGTCTTTAAGAACTAATACGTGCGCTGTAAACAACAATTTATTTTTATACTCAAATACCTAAATTGCTGAAATACTTAACATCAACAGCTGGAATTTTAAATAATTTAAGTTGAATGGTGTATTTTTAAATCGGGAATGATTCTTGTAAAAATGTCAAACAACAAAGGATTTGAATACTGTAATAATAAAAGTTAGGTTTATTTGAAACATTTACATGAAATGTGAATTTTATATAAATGTATTATGCTGCACGTTTTTAATTTCCTTCATTTTGAAAACTGATTAGTTATTTAAATGCTGTTAAATTTGTTGTTTAAGCAATTCTTTATGTGAAATTGGTAGAATAAGGCATTTACGTCATGGGATATTTTATTGGTGTAGAAAGATTTATTAGTTGGAATTAACTTCATTTCTCTAAAAGTTCATAAAATTTTAACTAATTGCACTGTTGATTTTACTTTTGTAGTAAAGGTTCCTTGAAATATATATCCATAATTGAATTCTAAAATCAAAATAAAGACCAAAATGATTAATTGTACATGATAATGATAACAATAAAACACCTTTAGATAAATGCAATCCCTTCAATTTGGCGTTTGATAAACAGTTTTTTAAAGGTTGTAAATTAAAAGTTAAACTTTTACTTAGTCTTATCTTTCTATATTTCGCCTATACAATATAGGCGAAAATATTGTTAATAATTTAATCCGTTAAATTATTTATATGTAATGGATGATCGACTCTATTATGAAAAAACTTTTACCACATTTACTTAGCTGATGATTCATTGGTTAAATTGAAGAAAAATGATCATACAACTTTTTGGACTTAACATTTTAGGAGAGACTTGTTATTTCACATACTGTTTGGTACTCTAAATATGAATCTGAAATTCTAGTAAAAATTTGTTTTCAAATATTTAACTATTTATACGTTTTACAACGTTACGTTTCAAAACTTGGTATTTTATTTATTCCTCTATTAAAACCAAAAACTCACTTAAAACAGAAAGAACCCAAACTCTGTTATTAGTACCTACAATTAACAATGTTAATGGTAAATGAGAAATTATGTCGGGAAAAAAACTGCTGCTTATATTAGGTATGGACAAACTCCAACTAAATCAATACTTTAATATTTACACCTAAATATCTTACCCATGGAATACTTAGTTATAATTTAAATGCAATTCTAAAAATTTTAGATTTAAGTTCGTAAATATCATGTATATTTAACTGAACAAGTTATACTGAACAAGTTTTACCCAAATATTTCAACGCACTGAAAAGACTAAGGGGACATCCATAAATTACGTGAGGTGTTTCTTCCAAAATCTGGACCCCTCCCCCTTTGGTGAGATTTAGTGAGATTTTGCTGGACCCCCCCTCCCCCCACGTGAGATTTTCTCAACCACTAGTTTTGTTTTATCGGTATAAAAATTACAATCCAGATTGCAAAATTTTGATACAAAAACACGTTGAAATCAAAAACAAAAAAACGTATATTTTCTAAACTAAAAGTTGACGTGAGATTTTAATTGACTCCCCCCTCCCCCCTGGTGAGATTTGGTGAGATTTTCCTGGACCCCCCCCTTTTGACCTCACGTAATTTATGGATGTCCCCTAAAGCGATGCAATGAATTGAATTAATAGTTAGCGGGTTGTAAATTTGATTCCGACAGTTGTGTTGTTTGATCGTTTTTTTTAACATGTCATTGGACGATTGTGGTTAAGATGTTATTAAGATGCAATTTTGAACGACATGATGTTCTCTTGTGCACACCTTGTTAGCCGCAGCCCGAAGTGGACCATTAAAACAATAACTCTCCGCTATTCGATCTTTCTCCCATTTAATTTACTCTCGATCATCTCTCGGCGCAGACTGCCCATTGTGAGCCCAGACAGCCTAAATCTACAAATTAACTCCAAGTAGCTATTAACAAATTAACTCCAATGCCAGTGAGTGGAGCGGTAATGATAAGTGTTACAAACTGGCCATTGTTCACCTTTCTTTCGGCCAGCAACTTCCCCCAGAGCTCTAATTTTTCACACGTTCGAGAAATGACGTTCGGTTGCCTACTACTCCCATGTGAATAAAGAGGGTTGGCATTGAACTTTAATACAGGGTGTTGCCACGGCTTTTATTTTGGAACCAACGTCTTAGGGTCATGGAAGTAAGGTCTACCCTATGTGACTGCTGAATCCATTGCGATGGCTTACTGCGCCCCTAACAGCGCAAGAAGAAAGTTAAAAAAATTATTAAAAAACTAAGATAGGAACAAAAACTTCATTGACAAAATTATTGGCAATATCATAAAAATATCATCAAATTTTCTAAAGGATTCAATGGAAATGTTAGGCGGTCTAAATTTGAATCTATTGGAAAATATTTTTGCGTTCAATTTATATGCGATCCCTATTCCTCACACAAATATGGGCTGAAACAGAATTGAAGAACACTATTCGATAAGTTTTATAAAATTGAGAACTTTTTCCATTAAAATGTTTAAATTAAAGCATATTCATAAGTTGTATGAAAAGCATTGTTCAAGTTCTAGATATTTCGATTCTAAAAAAATACGGTTAAGTGCATAGTTTCAAGATTTTCATTCCGTGCAATTTCTTAATATTAATCTAACACGACACAGACTGACAATTAGTCAGACTTGTCTGGTCTTGGTTAGAGAGCCCTTATTAAGTACTACTAAATTAATCCTTTTGTCTTACAATGTTTCAAAGCTGCTGTTCAGCCGCCATCCCCATGCTTCACGGTGACCGTGACCAGCTTTTGTTTCTAGATGAGCGGGACGCAAAAAGTGAAGGAGGGTGGTAACGGGAATGACAGTTTTGAGGGGGAAATGATACATTTTTGTGGCTTTAGTCGCCGAAGATGGGATAGCGGGGCTATTTCCACTCAAGATGAAAATCTACTTATCGAAATGATTGCTGGATCATTTCTAGGGGTACTTGGGGAACAGAGACCATATGCTACGGAGCTACGGTATGGTCGTGAAGGCTATGGAAGTTTTTCGCTCTGAAAGCCTCGGGAGGTGGATATTTGGTGTTCCTGTTTAGTTCTAAATGTGTTTGACGGTCATTCTGTTGTCAGAATACTTAGTGTTGGTTCTAGAAAAACGTATTTGGTGAAACTGTTTTATTTACGATTAAAGATAGTGATTTCAGAATTTGATTGCTTATCATGATCAAATGAGATCAATGATAGCAATTTGCTTATCTTTGGAGTTGTGTAATCTTTAAAGAATTAGTAATTAACGCGTGGTAGTAAAAATCATTGGACCCGTCAACTGTTTAGTAGTCTTCAACTTGTTTTACTTAAAATAAAAGTTTGAGAAACTGGAAAGGCAACTGCAGTTACGAACTACTTTGTTTGGGTAATGTTTACTTTTTCATAAGTCGTTTTATAGTGTAGTGGTTCGCGGACCTTTTTTAGCTTCATGGCAAGCCATGGACCTCCCCCTGCACATTGAATATTGGTATTTGGGAAAAAGCAGTATTTTTTAAAAGATAAATAGTTTATTCTAACGCGAGTGCACTGAAGTATCGTCTTGTTTTTAAAAGTTTGCATATTCCACTCTCCCCTTTTCAAGATTGGTTTCTTTGCTTGCTCTATTGGATATCCTAAACTGAATGTTGATGTAATAAAAAATCCACGGACCGCTACGTGGGCTACAGATTGTGAACCAATAGAATGCGAATTTGGAGTAGTTTTCCTATTCTGGAAACAATAGTGAGCCGTCTGGTCATAATGGATCTTTTCACCGGTCTTAAATGAACAACCAACATTATAACATTGGTTATAGTGAACCGCTGGTGGATTAACTATTAATATGGTCCCTGACGGTTAACTATACGAGTTAGAGAGTATGCAAAAGTATCCTATAAAACTGCTATATTTCAGGTGTCGATTTACACAAAAATAATACTAAATTGACATTATCAATTAAATTTTAAATAATGACGTAATCATTGGCATTGAACATTAGTATCCCAACTGATCATTCGAAACCTTCTCGGCTGCTTCTTCACCTTCCTCCCATTCCCTCTCGGGGCATATGAAACAATTTCAAGAAGTTCGCTCCACTCCCCCATATGGGCCGGCAACTAATTAATTGCGTCACTATCTTAATGCCGCCACATCTCGCTCGTAATCTTGGCGTGCCCGAATTGAAGATCACTCATAAGGAAGTAATACTCGCCGCCCCCCCCCTAATTAAATAATGAACAGGGGGGGCAGTGGGCACGCGAGAGGGAGCATTGCGAATGGAAGATGATCTTGTTTGGGGGTTGTCGCGCTGTACGCCCGCTGGGGCACGAGTTTGAAGAGTTTCCCTCGCCAAACACTTGTTTTTTGTGCGATTATAGTTTGCTTGAGAGTTATGAGGAGTGAAATTGGTGCCCGAACTTAGTGTTGGCTGAAACTTGTTTAGGTATGATGATTGGGGGGGGGGGAATCAAACTTATATTACATGATAATGCAATATTTACCTCTTGTAGCTCGAAAAGTTCAGACAACCCTGAGTTTCTACTCCAGTTACTAAGGCAGGATTTTCAGGATATACTTCCATCGCCTAACTAAACTAAAAACATCCCATGTCATCCCAAAACTCCAATATCTCCCTCCAAAGTTTTTATCCGGCTACGCCTCTGGTTGTAATACTAATGTTTTTAAATTTATTTTCTTAATTGATTTTGTTCGTTATCAGAGTTGAATTTCTTGTGTTTTTATGAAAAGATAGTGTATCTCAATGTCAAGTTTGATAATTATTTCTATTTTCTATTCACAAGAGATTTAAATTAAAAGTAAAATTTAGTGTCAAATAAACTTGTAATAATTGTATTATATTGTTTTAATACAAATACTTTTTACTAAATACATAACTAGCATTTATTTAAAAATGAGACCATATTTTAGAACTTGGAAGAAGAAATGACTTTTAATTTCTTGGTATTAAATGCTATCTTTTATATTTGGAACACAGTCTCTCATTTGTACATTTTCGAATGCTTTATAGCTATGGGCAAGCAAAGCACTTGAATTAAGATCCTACCCAACGAATGTGTTGGTTATTTGGATTTGTTAAAAGAAAAACTCACAATGATGAAGCTCTTATTTAGATAGCATCAACAATCTTAAGCCGTTATAGAAACATATCATCGTGCAAGAGATAAAAAACAGTCCAAATCGGTTGTCCTCCGAATTTTCTCCGAGTAAATATTCCAAAACAATTATAAAATTGTCCCCTTCGGAAATTCCATCCTTTGAAGCCCGGGGAAATTCTCTCTCTCGCTGTTAAATCTTGGATCTCCTCCGAACTTTTTACATTGTTCAAAATGTAGTTGAGTCTGATTACAGAGAAAGCGGACTAGCGGAAGGAGTTTTTTGGAATACAATCTTTTCTTCCCACTTTTTCTGCCATCTCGCTTTTTTCCCGTGTTTCATCACGTGCAGATTTTTTTAGCCGCCAAAGTTCGCTTTTTTCGGCTCTCCTCCGGCTCGATCATTTTTTTTTTCTTGTCGCTTTAATTTCTCTCTCGATTCTTCCTCCTAAGACAACGCTTGCTCAACTTTAAATTAATCTATTTTTGCCCTAAGCCCGGGGCTGTACGGGAAAAATTATTTTTTTGCGTCCTCTTCTTTCTGGCCTCGGAAAAAAACACCGGGAGAGGGTTGCTTCTGGATCTCCTACTTTTGTCTGTCTGGTACCTGGGCTTAAGTGATAATCTGGGTTCTGGGAAAAATCATTTGTAGACGTAATTACTTCGCTTCTTAAAACCGTTAAGGGTTCCTTAGTGCTGTCACCTGGAGAATTTCTGAGCCTGTTTAAATAACTGGTAGAGAAAAGAATTGGATGGAGGGCTTAACCCTTATGGAGGAAGTGTCAAGACCTCAACCTTGGAATTCCCCAATGCTCCAAAGGTTCCTTAAATGAAGCGCAAATTTGTATTTTCTTGGAAGTAGTATTGGGTGGACTGGTAAAATCAATAACTAAGGAATCTAAAAGATCGTTTCACTCTTAAATCCTTCTGTTCCTACAAAAAAAAATGATAGCACTCATCAAAAGTTTTCCCACTATATTGCGTATTATATTATGAGGTCTTATATTTCCACCTGTTTATTATGTTAGTTATGTTTAGTATTATGTTAGTTTATTATGAATTGTTTATTTGACTGATATAGTAGTAGCGATACTGTTTATAAGTTTGTGTGAAAAAAAAATTGGGTTACACTGCAAAATGCCAGAAAAGGATCTAAATCCTTATTGTTTTTGTTGAATTTGTTTAATCTTTTTCTTGAGGATCTAAACACAATGTAGCATGCGATGTATTTTTTGCTCACATTTGTGCTTGTATACTTCGTTTAACCTAAGGTATTTTTCTTACTTTTAGTTCTGTAAGTTTACAAAAATAATGCATGCTATAATATAAAAAAATATGCGTTATCAAGCAGTTTTCACAAGCAGTTTTTTAACTGCTAATGTTGCTGTTAAAGGTTTTTAAAGTCTATCCTGAGGTTCTTGCAAGTGATGCAGGCCTAAAAACTATTCCCGTCTGTAGCTTAAATATAACCTGTGCTATATATTAACCCTGGCTGATGATAAATCAATAGGAATAACGCTGAGCCTTAACTGCACTTGGGAAATTTGTTGGACAAGTTTTAATGTGTTTTTAATGATTCAAAATAACGTTAAGGGTTAAGTGAATGAATTTTCGCCTGGAAGAGAAAGGATATCCTGCCTTCACCAGAATGCTTTTCTCTAAATTAGCGGAATAATGGGGCCATGCGTTTCTCCATTTTATGAATTTCTAAAGTTTTTAAATTATCGGGTTTTGTGAAAGTTTTAAATACTAAAGTACTTGTTTTCTTTGCAGGTTCAGTGTTAAACAAAGAACTGGATTCCGGATTATCCGTGTGCGACAAGTTTCTATTGAGAAATGTAGACTGGAAGTAAGTTTTTGACGTTTTTTAGTACTACATGCAAATAAGAAGCAGAATTTGAACACGCAAAAGAATTGTTAATGCAATTTCAAAAAATGTTAGTTAAATGTTAACTTCTACAAAAAAAAACCCATAGGGGAAATGGCTCGAAACCGACCTCTTATGCTTGTATTCTACACAATTGAGTTAACCACGTGGTAAATGAAACCCTGTGAGACTGAGTTCACTTACTCTGGTCGTAACTTGTGCGACCACATGCGATTGGCTACTCAGCGTCATGTGACCAAGTGACGTAACAAACAAGATCAGATCTATTCCAAGCGCGGCAGCGGACATTTTTAAAATTGTTCAAAATCAAAATAAAGAACGGCTAGCAACAACGTACAGAAAAGAAAGCAAACAGGCCGGAAAATCTTTAAGGATTATGAGCGACCTTTTTTGATTGAATGTGTCGACAGATGGAAGAATGTTGAATCGTTCAAATCGCCTGACTAGAAGAGAAAATTTTAGAAACGATCTTCCAACTTTGAAAATTCGACTCTTAACGGAGCGAGGTAAAATTATGAAACAGGTCTCTAAAAATAGCCCGGTTACCATATAATAGCATATTAAAAGGAATAATTCGTACAAATTCGTTAACTATTCAAAAAAAGAGATTTAAATAGTCTAAAGAGAGAGCGAACTGTGCGAAACTGCGAACTACGAAAGAGCGAAACTGTGCTGCCATCTATTAAATAAAATACGAACATGATTGTCAACCTATTTTTTTGAAAAACTAATTGGCATTTCTTTAATAATTATCGTAACGACTCCATTTTTGGATATAAAATGCATCATTGAACCCTCTTTAAGGGGGAATAGTCGAAAACTCGAAAAAGATTCTTAAAGGGTTCCCAAACCCTTCGTTCTGCAACGTCTGAAGGCATTACGGCTTTAACCAATATGGCGTCATTTTCACCAAATATAGTCTATCACGCATGCCCGAGAACTGAGTAATGGGACTGAGTTCGACTTACCACCCAAATTTGTAGGGTTACATTTTACTACATGAAATATGGTCTTATGGAGGAATACGAAAAAGTCCAAAAAACAGGGTAACTTGCATGGTAATGAGTTACGACGTTTGTGTAGAATACAAGCACTAGTGGTTTTCGACCTAAAACGAGTTTCTGTTTCGTCTTGTTTGGCGCAGAATGCCCTAAATAGGAACCATGTGCCCATAAGACACAAACCAACCTAAAGCGAAGAAACTATTCACTCCACATTAATCTATTCGCTAGTTATAAACCCCTTGGGTATTCATCTAATTTTTACAACCTTCAATTTTGAAATTCAAAATAATTTCAATTTATAACACGTAGGCATAGCATTGTATCTGGCTTGAAACATGCGTTATTATTCACTCAAATTAAAGATGTAGTCACCAGTGCTTTTTCAGAACATACAAGTGGTTCGTTTCACCCATGCAACCGGTATTTTATAGGCAACTTTCCCTTGCATTTTTTATAAGAGGAATTCACTGTTCAACAAATTTGACCTTCAAAATTTTTTCTTTGATGAAAATAGTCATTTCTTATAGATTTTGGGTCGCTGAAAACGAAAATCGCCATCAAAATTCTCAATTGGTTCGGGATTTTCGGGGAACGGCCCCTCCACCTTTTTACGTTTTTTGATGACTTAATGACTTTGAATTCGATTTTCAGTGTCAAAAAGCATTACTGAAGTCTTGAAACTACTCACAAACGGACAAGGAAGGTTTAAATTTATAAAATGTGAAATTTTGTAGCAAATGGATAGGTTTAAAGGGTCATTACCCCCCTAAAAAGGCGAAAAAATAGCTAAAAATAATAGAGATTTTTATACGATATTTTTTCCTATTATTTTTTACGCAATTCACCTTTGAAGGGTCCTAACCCATCCCCAAGGACCCAAATTTGATGTCAATATGCAGCAATAATTTTTACTAAAAGCGGTTGAGGTGTTAGCGCCCCAAAAGCACCCGCGGAAGAGTACGAAAGACCCTCTCAATCGCGTTGTCACTCGCGCGCTCTGGAACTCACGTTCAACAGTAGAAAATTACACAGAGACCATAATACCCATTTTCAATAGATTTTGGGTTCCTGTACACGAATATGACCATTAAAATACCGATTAAATAAAATAAAAAATTTACTCAGACTTTTTTTACATTCAGTTATTTATCTACTGCCACTACTTGAACTTTTTCGCAACTATAACGTCCTATAGAGTAATAAAAAAATTAATTACTCAAGAAGCAGAGTCAATTAAGCATTTTGAGGGTGATTTTTATGTTTAGCGACCCAAAATCTGTAAGAAATGACTATCTTAATCTCTAAAAAATTTGACGATAAAATTTCATATATAGTGTCTCTACATCAGTTCTATTCCGCCCGCGTAGTACCAACACCCTGTTTGACTGATTTAGTGGCCAATTAAGTTAAAAGGTTCAGTATACCATACATTTATATGCCCTTATGTCTATTTTAAACTTCTCAAAGCAAAAATATTAATTCCAGAGCGCGCGAGTGACAACGCGATTGAGAGGGTCTTTCGTACTCTTCCGCGGGGGCTTTTCGGGCGCTAACACCTCAACCGCTTTTAGTAAAAATTATTGCTGCATATTGACATCAAATTTGGGTCCTTGGGGATGGGTTAGGACCCTTCAAAGGTGAATTGCGTAAAAAATAATAGGAAAAAATATCGTATAAAAATCTCTATTATTTTTAGCTATTTTTTCGCCTTTTTAGGGGGTAATGACCCCTTAAACCTATCCATTTGCTACAAAATTTCACATTTTATAAATTTAAACCTTCCTTGTCCGTTTGTGAGTAGTTTCAAGACTTCGGTAATGCTTTTTGACACTGAAAATCGAATTCAAAGTCATTAAGTCATCAAAAAACGTAAAAAGGGGGAGGGGCCGTTCCCCGAAAATCCCGAACCAATTGAGAATTTTGATGGCGATTTTCGTTTTCAGCGACCCAAAATCTATAAGAAATGACTATTTTCATCAAAGAAATTTTTTCATTGTTGAACAGTGTTACTTTCATTATATTTACTCCTTTTTTCTGACATAATGTTCATAGAATGTTTTACTACTAAAAGAAAATACACCAATTAAACCCAACAGTTTTCTCTGATCAGCGAATGCGGAAAAATTAGTCAGGATATCGTTTTTATTTTAATACATCAGACAATCTTAATTTTAGAACTCTAAAGAGGATATGCCCCGGTTTCAATAGTTTCCTTTCGAAGCCTAGCTGTAAGGGGTCATTCAAATATTATCCAAGATGGAAGAGGGACTTGCTGTTTGCTCATTTTCCAAGACAGACTCCCTCTTTAACCAAAAAGTAGACGCCATAAACGGATGTTTTTGAAAATTTCGCAACCCACATCTTCGCCGGAAGAAATAGTCGGTTGAGTGTTTGCTCGCCATTTGGCTACCATGTTTGAGCAGGCTCCCTTCTGGCCGCTCGAGTGTGTATGGACCGCGGGCGGGAGGGCTCGAGGGGCTCTCGAGGAGCCAAAAGTTCGCTAAAGCGGCTTTGCGCGGTCGGTGTGGTTGACAGGTTGTTGCTTTTGCCAGGTGACTGGCTGTGGAAGGGCAGGTTCATCAGATATATGGGGTGTTGACTGTTTGGGGGATGGGAAGGGATGTTTTGGGATTGATTTTCCTTCAGGTTGGATTTGGGTGTTGGGAGATTTGAAGGGTAATGGACTCGTTTTGTAAAATTGTTTGTGTTTAGGTGAGACGAAAATTCAGAACTCATTTTATTTATGTGTAAGGCTGTTTGTTAGGAGATTTAAATGTGATCTAGCGGTTGAGGTTCTTACTTCAAAATTTAAATATTAATTAGATTCAAAAATCAATAAAATTCATTAGATATTCAAAATTTAATTTATTGGATAAGTGTTTAGCTCTTTTGATGGAAGGTAAACATCAATTTTTAAAGTGTCTAAAAATTATATATTTTCAAAATATGTGTAGATACGATGCTCAAAATAATTTATAGTTAAATTATACTTAAAAATATATTTTTTTACTTCTTGAAATTCGTAATAGTGATTGTAATGGAATCAAAATTTACTTTAGTCTCTTGGTATAGTAAGTAGCTAATGTTTTGATACTACGTATTTATATTATAATGGATTTTTCTAACAAAAACTACAGTGGCATATTTATTTCACCATAAAATGGTACTAAGCTTTAAAACAACTTGAAATAATTATTCTAAAACTAACCAATCCTCATATAAAGAGGAATGACAAATTTAAATTATTCAAAAACCTTTTGAGGATTAAAAGTCCTTTTAAGTAATAGATGTATTGACCCTACCATTAAAAGCCATAAAACTGTTAGCAACATCACTTTTTCCTTCCAAGATAGTTGACCACTAAATTGCATAGTAACATCCTGTTAGACTGAATACAACGTGCTTTGAATACCAAACAGTGCAACAGACTTTGTGAAGGTCCAGCATCGTACTACCTTCCCGCAGTAAATGGAGCCTTATTCTTTTAATAGCAATCCAGTCTGAGAGGCGTGGGTGCTCCATTCTTGTATTTGTATAAAGTAGGTTAATGCCATGCAGACAAGGGTTCCTCCCGCTGTGAGGAGCCCTTAGAGGAACAATAGTTCCTGGGAACTTTCTTTAATTGGAACCCCCTTCCGGTTGTCTTTCCTGGGCTTGGGCTCTCAAGTGGTTGGTTAGAATTGTTTGGAAAGGTTGACTTTTAGAGTTCGGCTATTCATTTGAATGTTTGTGATCTGAATGTATCTTTATGAAGATTTGTGTAGTTTTAATTGAAGATAAAGCTTGAGGGGGCATAATTTTTGTTTGTCAAATTTGATGTATTTAAAAGGTTTGAGATTTAGTTAAGAATGAACTGTGCAAGTGTGTTTTGGTGTTTTAAACAAAGTTTGAACGCTGTTAATTTTTAGAAATTTTTACTTAAATATAGTGAGCACGTAGCTCAAACAATATAATGTAATAATGGTGTATTCAAGAAATATAATGATGGAATATTTTTTAATCAATGCTTTTCTTTAGTATCTAATTTAAATAAAAAAGTTAATTTGTTTACAAACACTAATTTCCTTCCACTTATTTACCTTTAATTTTAAGTTTAAACTCATAGAGTTGAATAAATCCGAAACTAAATTAATATATTTTTGTTTTAAATTGGATTCTTTGTGTTTATACTCATGTAACTTGTTCGTTTTTATATACGTTTATATTTATTTTTTTAAGTTTTAAGATGCGAGTTGTATTTTTGTTTAATTTTTCGACTTGTATGTCCTATACAATAGCCTTCTTTTTTTCTTTAAATATTACTTTCTTAACTTTGAAGCATACACAACTTTTCTATTTTTTATTTTCTATCGTATTGTATTTAGTTTTTACAGATTCTAAAGGTTTTAGGTTCTTCTCTTTTTGTAATAAATATCATGACCTCAAACCATCGGGTGTTATTTTCTCGACTGCAAAGTTGGCAAACCTCACTTTCCCACTGAATTTTTCCTTCCCAAACAAAAAGGGCTTTGCGGAAAGCCCTCCATCCGTCTTCATAAAATTAATTGTACGTTTCGATCTCCGCAAAACAATAGCTGACGAAGTGTCTGCGGCGAATTCCATACAGGTGGCCCTATCAAAACGTGACTTCACTTCTCGCGGATGTGGCAAATTTTGGACTGGGCTTATATAAAGTCATATTTTCTCCTTCTGATCCTTATCATCTCCCTTATCTCCTAGCTGCTTGTCACGATCACTATTCTATTCGCTTTTGGGATCGACTGGTTGAACGGGAAGTCTATTCGCGGCTTGTAGAATGCAAATGGAAGATGGTTTTTTGGGCAAACCGAAATGGGAAAACTTGGTGCTCTTCTGGTGTTTGGAAATGTTCGCAAAGATGAATTTTTGCTGAAAAGGCTTCGAAAGCTGGAGTATTTTTTGGGGTTGGGTGTATTTTTGAACAGTTTCAAAGGCTTTTAGTTTGAGATCTGAAGTATTTTTATGCTCCTATTGATCTTCCGTTTGTTATTTTTCTACTTTTGGGGTTCTTTACCTCAAGCTATGGACTCGAGTGTTTGTTTATATCTTTTTCAAAAGACCAATGCATTGATAAAATACGAAATTATTGTGCTCTGTTAATTTCCTTTTTAAAATTCCGCTCGTAACTTTAAATAAAACTTGCTGTGACATGGATACCATCCCCATTTCATAGCAGCCAACTACTCCGATTTTCATCTTTACTCCGTTAATAAGTTTTTTCCTTTAAAACTCCATTTTTGAAAAAAACTGCAATTAGTATTGCATAAAAGTAAAATTGGGATTAGAAAGGTAAGTGTATACTTTTATTTAAGATGAAAAACGGAGTAACTTTTTAATTTCGGGGTACTTTGCAGCTATTTCATTTATAGACAAGTTTAGTTTTTTAACTTAAATAAGTTAGTGTTTTAAAAAAATTATAGTTTAAATCTAGTTAATTCACTTTCATACGATCTTTTATATTTTAAATAAATTTTTCTTGTCCTTTTGTTAAGTTGAGTGTTACTATTAGTAACACAAGGAAAAAAAGGACTAGAATAAGGACTAGGACTTGTAACAGAATATTTTCTCTCAGTAATGAAAATAACTTTTATTTTGATAACATGAGAGTAAAAGGATTACTACTCGCAGTGTCATTGATGTTTCCAGGGAAATCTCAACAAAATTTACTTTATAATTAAACAATTGGGATTTCCTCCTTTAAACAGTTCCTTCATTTTGGGAAAAACCCATTTAAATTTTAAACGCACTTAATTAAAAGAAAACGTTCTAAACTATGAAAAAAAATATTCAATCATGAATAAACCTATTTAACTTTGAAAAAACCCACTCATATTTTTAAAAATCCTCCTTAATTTTTTATAACTAAGTTTAAACTTGGTTAAAACATGGATGGAAACATGGTTAAAATTTTGGAAAAACCCACTCAAATGCAGCTCTGGGTACATTATTTCGTTAAATGTTTTTCTTCAATATTAAAATTGCCAAAATCTTGATTTTTCTTGAAAAAACCCATTGGGTCCAACCCCATTGGGTCCAACCCAATTGGGTCCAATCCAGCCAACCCTGGTTACTAATCAAGGATGTACGAATTTTGTCTCCCTTGTCAATTATAAACTTTACATTTTGTTCTCTTTTGGGTATAAATGTAAGTTCTCCATATCGCGAGCTTGCTTTGAAAGGGTTCCAACTTAGCAGTCCCCACCGCTTTGGTTCGGAGTGTGTTTGGCGACATTACTTGATCCGTCCGCGGAAATCGAGGACTTGGCGAAAACAGGGTTGCTTGGGAGAACTGGTCAGAGCTTGACCTTTGGCCAGAATCCATTTAAATTGCTTTTATTTTTAACGATTAAATGAAATGCCGTTACTTTTTGACAAATCTTGCCCTTTTATAAATGAAAAGCAGCGTCGGGGGTCATTGACATCTAGTAAAATTTATACTTTAATCTTTTCAGCCGTCAACGAATTTAAAATTTTAGGGTTTTTTTAACACTTTCTTCACCCATTATTATTATTAGATATATGTATATGTAATACTAACTTAATGTTCTATACCGTAAAACGGGGTGAATCGGAACACTTAGTTTTTGCTTTTATTTATTTATTTATTTTTAAGTTTTTTTTTGCCCTTGCAAATAACTGGCATGGTGAATTTCCCCACAGGTCAGTAAAAGATGTAAGCTCTTAAAATTTGCCACACAAAATGAAAACTGTTTTATAATTAGTATTGGTAATTATTTTAGTGATTCATTTAAAAACACGAAGAGAGCTGCAATGCAATGCCCTATTTAAGATTTATTATAGAAATATATTTTCTGTATGATAGTATACACGTGTCAAGGACAAAATCTGAGAATACTTTTAAGAATTTTTTCATTTCCTTCATTCTAAATTAAGTTTCGTTAAATTTTAATGAACAACTCTAGTCTCCTTAACTGATGAAATGGAGTTTTACTCTATAAAATAGTGTGAAATGATTGTATTTCATTCGAATGTTGTCATTAGCAGTTTAGTCATTATTCAATATCTACCATTTCTCCATTTTTTTTTAACAGTAGCAGTTTTTAAAATGGTTTCATTGTATCACAAAACTAAATTATACTTATGGTAAATCATTGAATGTGTTAAAATTTAAAAGGAGGTGTTAATTTTCTACTCGCCTCATCACTCCCAACTCAAATTCCCATCATTTTACCCCGATATCTTCAGAGCTAAATCAGACTGAAGTGTTTCAAGCAGCTGTTGAAGTAATGAGTGATAGTCTGGAAGGGAGAAAAAAATGTACCCTCCTTTCAGACCTCAAAATTTTCTGCAGCCAAAAACATAGTTGTCGCTTTTTGGTCCGAAAGAAGTTGCCCTTTTCTTTTGCTCCTCTCCATTGCTGAAAGACTTTGAAGCAAGGGTGGGTGGAGAAATATTCGTTCTTTATGTGCGTTCCATCCGCCTCTTTTCTCACCGCAACCTGCATCAAAACGCGTCTGTCAAAGCAGGTCGAATTTTGGACCTTTCTATTTAGAACTTTTCTCCAATTTCCTGTAAATGGAGCTTTGAATTTCGGATATATTCGTTCTATTTAAAGAACTTGGTTCCAAATTTTTTCTTTGACTTTAACCTGAATGGCTTTTTACTTGCTGTTATGAAAGAGTTCGTGGAGAAATATAACTGGAACGTATGGCACAAAAAATAACGTTTTAGCGTTTGTGTTCTTACGATTTGTTTCAAGTATAATACAGTCATACCGCCAAGAGAAAAACTTTGTCAAAAAAAAAACGTAAAAGAAGTACAAACCCAAAGGATAGCTACGTAGATTTTGCATCGAACGTTCATCGTTTATGAATTACCATCACCCCTGATGAAATTGGGTGGAAAAATCCGTTCCAATCGCAACAATATTGCAAGACCTCAAAGGTTTTTTCTCCTCCTATTAGGTATATACTAATATTGTATCGTTAGTTCTAAAACTCTTGTCAAACATTCTGAATAAAATGAAAATTTCAGTTACAATTTGAGCCTGAAAATTATTTCATTCGAGATTCTAGATAGAAAAAAAATCTTAATTTTGTGTTTCATATGCACCCCATTTGTTTATGAAAATGTAAACACTTCCCACTAGTTTAAAGGTTTTTGTGGAATAATCGTATTCCTAGTTTAGGTTTAAATAGGATTTTCGTATAAAACTTTTAAAACAAATTTGAATTTACCTTGAGATAGGAACTAAAATATTCAATGAGTTGTCATAACACGTACCCCTATCCTGTTTCAATACTCATGTTTTGCTTTTACGTCAGAAAATGTAATGGGAAACTTAAAAATTTCACATACGTAACAGACTATGTAGGGACATAAAATGCAATATTATTTTCAGGGGAATGTATGGAATGCGGGGTTTTTTTTTTGCAAAAGTAGATTCATTCCATAACTGAAAATACCTTATGAACCTTCCTTTCAACTTTTAAACCAAGGGAATGACTGGAGGATGAAGGACCTTTGATACTTTTAAATATTAAAAGGTTCGGAACCTTTCATTAAGTAAAAAAAAATCTACAACTAACGTCCGCTGGCCGAACTATTTTCCAGTCATCATTACAAGGTGGGCTTCTCCGAAGTTAGCTTTCTTTTTTATTTGATGAGCTAATGATTCGTCTAGTCAAAGTTTGACACTATGCTGTATCAATCAATGTGTCAAGCTTCGCTTTATCAATCACGTTATCAATTACTCTTGGTTTCTAAGCCTCGTGGTATTTATTTAGACTGAGATAGAAAAGTTTCCTAGTTGTTCTTGATTTGTAATTCGATTGTAAATCTTTAATTCCAATATAGTAGGTAATAAATTGTAGAATAGATACAATTAAATACAGTAAAAGCATATTATTTTTCATTGATTTTTATAATGATAAAGAGATCTTAGTGTACCATATTTAATGCAGATCACTATGACCTTTTACTTGTAACGTCTACGTTTCTTTTGGTTTAAAAAATTAAACAAGTAAAATATAGTGCATAAAAATAATAAATAAGACGTTCTTAAATTAAAATTAAGGGATTTTAGGTCTCTTGAGAGAAACCGAAGACTATTAAAACGACAATAACGTTTCATGTACAAGCACAATTTACATTTCATGTAATACATAATTAATTGCATTTTTTAAAAAAATTTTAACCCTTCCTTTGCCAGCAGTAATGCAGCCATAACAATTTACCTAACGGAGTTACTGACAGGGGCGTAGCCAGAGGGGGGATTTGGGGATATATCCCCCGAAAGTCAGAAATTTATCTTTTTTAACCATAGAAAAGGAATAAATTTACCTCGTATCCTCTCCCGAAATTCTAAACCACCCCCCGAAATTTTTTTCTGATTATGCCACTGGTTATTGATATTTGAGGGATATGAGGAGGTAGTTTTAAAAGTTTTTCTTAAATCTTAAAGTTTTTCTAAGTTTTTCTAAATCTTAGTTTTAGGGGGGAGGGCATGTAAACCCAAATTCCCCCCCTTATAAACGCTACTGTATATCAATATTTCTGTGAGAAAAGTACTCTCTGGGTGTATTTATAAGGAAAGGCAGTCTTCGCAGTCAACTCAAGGTTTTTGTTAGATTTTTTTATACTCTAGGTTTTTGTTAGTTACTCAAGGTGTCTACATTACTTAAGAAAAAATTCGTAATGTATGTTCATGTGTGAATATTACGAGTTGAACTACCCCTTTTCATTTGACATTTACCAAGGTAAAATTGTCTTATAAAAAGTTCACATCCTATTTTTCCCAACTCTCAAACTGATCGAAATAAATTCTGAACTAATCCCCCTCCCTTAGTTTGATTTTAACACATTCCCTCACCACTTTTCCTTGCAGCATTTAAAATGCACCGTCAAAGACCCGATTCCGAGCCATCAAGAATCCTTATCTAATATCCTTATCCCTAATTCCCCCAAAATGCATCAAAACTGGAAATGATAACCTTCCGAGTAAAGGGATTAAACGTCGATTTCAATTAATTCAATCGCAGTAGCGCAGCAATTGCGCATTTTTGCTCCAACATTCGCCAATTAGCCATCCCTGGCGCCGTAATATCATTACTAAAGCCAAAGCCCGGTTAATTAAAGGCGACAGAGTTAGTAGCCAAGAGTAACAAGCGTTGTCGATTTTTATCGGCCATATATAAATTCATGGTTATGATCCCTTGGCTCAAAAACCCGCGCAAGTCAATATTTTATGCCTGCCACGTGATGTCTATTTTGTTTTCTCCTAAATAGGCCGCGGAAGGTCGAGGTTGCGGCGTTTTATTGCCGAGGAGGGAATGGGTTGCTGTGTTGGGTTAAGGTTTGGATTTTATGTCCGTATGTTTTATATTTTACATAAATGTTCTTTATACTATTCGGATCGGAAGAACCGATACTTTGGGTATATAGTGCTGAAGGGTGAACGCTGTCGTCTCAAATATTCGGTTTGTTATAGTAAAATAAATATTCGAACGACTGATTTATCCTGCTGCTGACTTGTTTTTTGAGAAATGAAACCAACATTCCTGGTTTTTCCCACCTTCGGTTCAAAATTATGTTTAACAGGGGTGTAGCCAAGGTGAATAGGATTCGGGAATGTTGTAAAGAAAATATTTTACAAGGTTTAATTTGATATAAAGATTGACTTATTGACCATGTCTACAAGAAAAAAAATTAAAGGGTTTTTTTTTATAAAAAAAGTTTAAAAAAAAACAATGTTGGTGTCTTCGAATTTTTTTGAAATTTAATAATTTTTTTTGCAACATTATAAAAAAATAAATTCTGAAAATTATAGTAGGACAGCCATGATGGGATCTGGAGGTATAGCAAAAAATAGTTAAAATCTTTGAAATTTTAAATTACAATGAAAATTCATTCCAAAATTGTAATTAAAATCCGAGATGGTCAGGATGAGAATTGTGAACGGACTGTTAAATTCTGAACCCCCGTTGCGTATAAAATTATTAAAAGCTGTAGACATAAGCTGAACAACCACCAAATTAAGTAAAGGCATTACATGCATGATCCCTACCAAAGCTGACGGCCGTTATCACTTACTAGCTTCCAATCTAAACATGGTGTTGATTCAATTTTACCTGTTCGGCTGCCCTTTTATAGGTGCGCCGAAAATGCTAATAAATTTTTCCGGTTTCTAGCAGTCATAAGATCTAATTGTAAAAAAAAATTCAGCAAGGGTTTATTTTTTATTAACTTGATGGTAATTTGCATTAGTTTATTCCAGCTTCCAAAGCTTGTAGTGATTTATACTCAGGTCTACTGGCGGTTTATCTACGACGGATGTGATTTATTAGTTAAGGCAGAATACTACCCCGTAAAATGTAGTTATTATCTTGGCTTCCCTATTGGAAAAAAAATTTCCGGTATGAAAAAAAATTAAACCGGGTTATGAAACACCGGAACTAGTATGATACTAGAACCAGTATGATACTAGTTCTAGTATCATACTGGTTCTAGTATCATACTAGTTCCGGTGTTTCATAACCCGGTATTATAATGGTTCTAGTATATACTAGTTCCGTTATCATACCGGGTATGGTAACGGAACCAGTATATACTAGAACCAGTATGATACTAGTTCTAGTATCATACTGGTTCTAGTATCATACTAGTTCCGGTGTTTCATAACACGGTATCATAATGGTTCTAGTATATACTAGTTCCGTTATCATACCGGGTATGGTAACGGAACCAGTATATACTAGAACCAGTATGATGCCGGAACCAGTATCGTACAAAAACCTGTGTTTCAAAAACTACTTCTACAAACCAAAAAAAGTACAAGAATACACAATACAAAAAAGTACAAGAATACAGTCATATGTTATGTACATTTATGGGACACAGGTTTATACAAGAGAACAATACTAAATCAACAGAAACATCAGACTAAATTGTAATTAAAACCACGCACAATCACAATATATGAGGCGGAAAGCGAAAAGGGACCTCTAGTCGGCAAAGTTGATTTCGAGAAAAAGCCATAAAACCAGAAGAAGGTCAAAACTATCGAAGATGATGACAGTTTTAGTCTTCCAGAGACTTCAAGGGGGCGAAGGGTGCAGTGTCCCAAACACTGTGACCACAAGGGTATGGTGTCCCTGACACCGAAAGGAAAGGGTGGTATCCCAGATACACCTGAGGGGCTAGAGGAGACAAGGTTGTCCCAGACGAATTCATCCCTTTAAAGAATGTGGGTATCCTCGAGCCTGGTTCCTTCGAGCATTGCACCCCCAGGTGATGGTGATGGTGTTGCAGTACTCTCGTTCACATACTAGGGTCGAACCGCATTTAATCTGAAACAAAACACAAATGTGTAAATTAATAAGTCACAAGATATTTGCCAAATACATCTAAAGTATATAAAGTGCAAAATTTACAAGGGTTATTGCAGCTAGAATAAAAAAGATTTTAAAAAATGTCATTCATTTTATTGTCAAGAAAATATACAACCAAGATGCTGGATGATTACATATGCTGAAATTAATATGATAATTTAATTTAAATTGAAATAAGGAAGTGTTTTGGACCTTTTGACCTTGGTAGTTGGATTAAAAAAAGAAAACGAGGGATGTTTCCAAGCCTTATAAGATAGTGCAGAAATTTACAGGGCTCCAATTATGATAAGGAAGAACAGGGTCAAGATTTGAAAAAAATTATCAAGGCAAATAAGGAAAAGGAATTGCAACGCAAAAAATATATATTAAATCTGCTATACCACGTTAGACTGCAGCATCGTCCAAAAATTGTGATTGCTCTTCAAATCAGCAACAATATTGAGCTATATTGGAAATAGTTGGATTCTATATGCCTCATTCCAGTTGTTTAAATTATTACCAATAAATTAAGAACAGGTTTAATAAAAACGGTTAAAATGTTAATAAACCATTGCTTGTGAGCTTGGAACAATAATGAATTACAGAAACAATCAGATTAAAGAGATGGCAACAGAGGGTTAGCTGAATATTGCCACTGTTTATAGAATTGGCCACTTCTCATACCCTTCATTGCAAGTTTAAATACAATGTCACTTTAGCCACTTGTTTTTAACCCACCCATGTGATATCACCATCAATATGTACCATTAATCTCAAAAACTTAGTTTTGCCTTTTCTCCTATAGAAAAAGTAAAGTACCCTTTAATTATAAAATTAAGCCTAATGAATGTATTATTACATTGAAACCAAAATGACAATTATATGAAAGAAAACTATTACTAGTGCGAAACCCAAACTCGCAGGATGCACCCACATTAGATTCTTTTAATTTTTTTATGGAAAGGTTTTCTGTATAAGGAGGTTAAACCTACTTGCAGCAAAGTTCCATCTGTTTGTACTACTATCCGCAGACACAGCATCCACTTCTACAACTCTGCTGGGAGATTTCATAATCATTTCACACTGAAAGATGCCAGGCAGACCTGAAATAATCAAGAGAAACATCAGCGATGATACTTGAAGTTGAATGCAAAGGAACACAGATGTATGATCAAGTGTAAAGGAATAGGCTGATGACACTATAAAATTGTGTTAGAAATTGCACTTAAAAGTTGAAAGCGTTATTTCCTGAAAACATTTCACCTTAATTCTTAATTAAGTCGAAATGTACTTAAAAGAAACTATCAAAATATATAATTGTGCGTAATTTAAATGCTAACAAAGAACTTAAAATTTATTAGTATAGTTTGGACACGGCTTACTAGATGCTATACAGGCTAGCCAAGTTTTAAACAATGAAAACCATTTGACAACTTTTCCCGCTTGGATCGCCACAAATCCTACCTATATCACCCACCGCCTTCAACACTGTGGATATGCTTTGCCAGTTTGTCAAGTATTGCCATCTGGATTTTTAATGATTTCCGTACTCGGCTAGCCTGTATAGTATCTAGTAAGCCATGGTTTGGAAATAATATTTGTTAACCCTTATTTGTTGTGTGTTTTGGGGAAGGTAGAATGTCTAACTTTCAATCTATTAATTTCTTTAATGAAACAATGGGATGGATACTTGAGGGAGTACCACCTAGGTCCTTAGACTCACTTAGTGAGGCCATAAGCCGAGCTGTTACAGAAAGTGTGACTATGAAAGTCAGTCATCGGATTCAAAATACCCTTGTTTCTCCATCAAGTATATATTTGGTCCTCATTTTATCACCCCGGAGGAATGAAGCGTAATTCTGATGGTGGGTTAACACCACCGCGTCAAACCTGGCGAACAGTAGTCGTTTTCGAGGCTTAGAGGTTTTCTATTGCTTCTTTTGAATCGCTGTAGACCCCTATCGCCGCTTTTGACATGGTGGTGTAAATCCACCATGAGTCTGCTTTCCCCAACACGGGAATAGAACTTGGGCCTGTGGGGTGGCAGCAAGATCCACCACGCCACTTAGCTTCTCTTAACTTCTTTATGGTAGAAAAAAATTTTCACTGATAGAATGTTTTCCTACGCAAAAATTAACTTATTTTATTCATTTAATAATTTTACTGCAATGAAAATACTGTTTAGTAATAAATACTAACTTACAGACCTGGAAAAAGTACCCGAACCTACGAACCTGGTTCGGGGGAAGCCCCTGCCAGCTCCATAGGAGCAATACATAAGGTTCGGGTAAATTTTATTAGGTTCGGGGGAAGGTTACAACTTTTTCCAGGTCCGCTAACTTATTAATAAACAATTTTTTAGTCATAAGCATAGTATAAACATGGTGTTAAGAAGTAAAAAGTAATTAACAAGTTCACAATATAATAACTAAACATGCTGTTTCTAAATTGTTTACAAAGTAAAATATTTCAGTGCTTTAAGTTAATTTAGCTTAGTCCATCATATACCTATTGACTATACGTCCATGTGCCTATTTAACACCAAATCACTCTTTCTACTCTCATAAAAGTATGACTAGTAGAGACCCACTCATGTAATTACTATATCAATTTTCATCAATGTGTAAAATTGATCTAAGTAGGAATTAGTTTTGTCTTTTCTCCCATAGAAAAAGGACCCTTTAGTTATAAAATTAAGCATAATGAATGTATTATTACATTGAAACCAAAATGACAATTATAAGAAAGAAAACTATATATTACTAGTGCAAACCCCATCTCCCACTGAAAGATGCCGGGCAGACCTGAAATAATCAAGAGAAACATCAGCGATGATACATGCAGTTGAATGCAAAGAAACACAGATGTATGATCAAGTGTAAAGGAATAGGCTGATGACACTGCAAAATTGTGTTAGAAATTGCACTTAAAAGTCAAAAACGTTATTTCCTGAAAACATTTCAACTTTATTCCTTAAAGTTGAAATGTACTTAAAACATAGTTCCCACTCTTTTGTGAGGAAAAAAATCAAGTATTTAAGGGCTTAAATTTAAAATCTTTCATGAACTAAAATAGAAAGGTGGAAAAGCCATTTACAAGTAAAAAAAACTTTTCTCCCAATTTAGTACCCTTACTTCAAAAACCTTTCTTACAGCAAAGATTAATTATAATATTACCATTACTATATTTAACAATTTCAAAACATACTACTATATTTTACTTGTTTTGGGAAAGTCAAACAGAAAAATTCAAGTAGGCAAGTTATACCTGTTCTACAATATGCTAACAGGATATTAACTATTTGATTAACTTTTCATGTTGGAACTGAAAAGAATTCCAAATTAAAATATTTCAAATAAAATAATAAATAATAAAATTCAAGGACTTTTAAGGACTTAGCACTAAATTCAAGCATACTTTCCAGGGCCCTCGAATTTAAAAATGAAATTCAAGTACTTTTCAAGGCCCGTGGGAACCCTGTAAAAGAAACTATCAAAATATAATTGTGCATAATTTACGGGTATAGTACACTTAGGATGGTAATAAATAGATCTCTTGGAATAAAACTTAGCAAAATATTTCAACAAATTAAAGACAGGGAAAGAAATAAAGAAAATAAATTATGCTACTTAAATACTGCAAATAAAATGTTACAAGACCTAAACAGAACAGAAGTCAAGTAACAAAACATTTAAAAAGGTTAAAAATTGTTACTACTTCAATATTATTTCATACGCAGTCAAGGGCGGATTTAGGTAGTGAACCCTGGGGGTGCGTAGTGGAAAACATGGGGGTGCAAACTGTCCCTGATGGCTTTAAAAACATGATTTTCCCTATAAAAATTTAATTTTCTCAAAAAGTTGACACCTTTAAATCCGCCCATGCGCAGTGCTTCTGAAAATGCACAGTTAAAGTTAAAGCCCATTAAATGTGTTGCTGATACTGATGGTTCAAGGGATAGCAACTAAGAGAACTATTATGTATTGTAATGTGTGTGAACAGTTGTAATGGGGAATCATTAACATATGCATGCATTTTGATTCATATGTAATATCACACATGATCAGCAATTAGCCAAAAACAATATTAAATAGACATGACATATTACATGGGGGCCACTTTTCAAAATTTGCAAGACGGAACTTTAAAGTATTGTATTAATCATTTTCATCCAGTCTAGCAATTTTTTTTAATTGCATGAAAATTCATAAAATATCATGAACAATTATAGTTCCTTAAATTCTAAATCAAGATAAAGCTGTATGTGAGTAAATTAACCATCTTACTTGTGGTCAAAATGTGCGGTTCAATTCCGTTAATGTTCCCGCTAAATACCGCTTTGCTCTTTTGGATACCAAAAAAGTAGTAATGTATTCGAAGTAAAAGTTTCCGGGCTTGGTTGCCGTAGTCTCGATGTTAAAACTCTGACGTTTCACCCAAAACTGTGTTGGGCATCATCAGCTGTTTTTTCTCTCACGTAACCAACCACGTAACGTAAAAAAAACAGCTGATGATGCCCAACACAGTTTGGGGTGAAACGTCCAAGTTTTTAACATCGAGACCACTGCAACCAAGCCCGGAAACTTTAACTTCGAATACATCCGGCCGTGAAAGCCTTTCTGTTTTAATTAGTAATGTATTGCTAAAACAATTTTAGACTCAGATTAAAATGTTTATATAGATCAAAAACTATTCATATTTTCAATAAAAATTTTAAAATGTTGATATTTGAATGTATGGCATTCTCAAAAGCATGGCAATATTTAGCAGGAACGTTAACGGAATAGAACCAAATGTGCAATGTAGGTATTGGAATTTAGTACTAATTTTGCGTTTCGCAATATACCTGGGACGGAATTCCGTTCATTGAAATTTTAAAATGATGGAATTCTGTCCCGGGGATGGAAGAGTGGCACCCATGCTTAATATAAACTTTAGAAATGAAACTCATCAAGCACTTGCCTTTGGTCAAAAACACAATACATAAAAGAATAAGTTCAAGGACTGGGTATGAATGCATTGTATAGTGCTTCCAAAACCCAAACAAATCCCAAAATTTTTTATATCATGGACCACTATATTTTATTTTTCTCATTAATCCCAACTATAACTACATATTCTTAAAAAAAAGGGTAAAAATATCCATCTTGTAAATTAAATTGGTAATTTTGAAAGTCAAGTAGAACCCTTTTAAAGCAAAAATTTTAAGGGCATTTTAAAATTATTTTCTTCACATCCTAATTTTCAAAATCAGAATCACACTAAGGGAATCAGCTTGACAGTATTTAACGAAATGTTAACACATTTGAACTCAAAAGCAAACTATTCTGTACTTACATTTACATATATATTATGCTAGTATAAATCTTCATTACAAAAGGATGTGCCGGGCACAATGATCCCAAATCGGACTTTGTTTGAGGTGTTCTAGAAATTACTCATGGAGACATTTAAAAAATTAAAAGCAGCCCTGTTTTTATTTTGTTGAAAAGAAAAATATTTTAATTCTAAATAAAATATATTGAACATTTCAACTTACTTGAAAAGAGGAAAAGATAGCGTGGTCATTTAACACATAATAAGGTAAATATAAATAAATATCAACGTTTTACGTTGCCATTTCCAGAAATCAAATCAAATAAATCCAAATCTTTGGTGTGCCTGTGGCTAAGTATGTAGAGTAAAAATAATACATGACGATATCTGAAAACATCAAACCCTAATATAAGAGATAAATCAATGGAGTAAATAAAGTTTTCAAAAGGAATCTTGATGAAAATTTACAGTAATTAATTATCGAAAAGTCAAGAACGACAAGTATGCACAATACAGCCATTCTGTTTGTTGGTAGTTAATTGGCCTGCCCTGTCCCCCTTTATTTTTTTACCTACTTCATCAACTGATTAAATTATTCACATTATAACATTATTTTCATTGCATTTGAATATTAATGCATACATTATTTTAATCTAAAGAGGAGGGCAATTTATTATTTAGCAGGTATTTCCAGGTGAAAATGCGTTTTTGGGGCATTTAAGACATGGTTAACGCTCATTAAAAAACATTTCAGTTGAATAAACTTAAAAAGGACCTCAAAATACAATATGTATCAAATTTTTGTGCAATTTGGTGTTCAATTAGACGGATTTTCAGAGTCGGGGAAAAACAGTATTTTGAGTGAAAAACACAAGTTTGAAAAGGCCCAAAAATCGGTATTTAATGATAAGTTTGAATTTTTTTCAATTTTTATTTTTGTAGTTAAGTAATGTGGCAAACTTTTTCCAGAAATTCGGGTTGCCATGGGGATTCTGACGTCATCCAGGAATTTTCAAACACAAAAGAGGTTTACTTGTCTTTGTAAGAATCCATTGCATTTTTTGGGGGTATAGAAAAACGGGGAAAGGGGGAAAATATGAATGAACCCCCAAGTGTTTTATAACACTGTATTCCCTTTGATTAGTAGATTAAGAATATATAAAGTATGAGGGGGTGGGTCCCATATTTCGGGAGTTTTTCCGGTTTTATTGAAAAACTGAATCTGGGCGTCCCGCCCGGAGTTTTAGAACTAAAGGTATAAAATTTTAGTATTTTTAAAGTTCTTTAAGAGTTCTTCAAGAATCTGGTTACTGCTAAGCTTTCTGACAACTATTTCCAGAGAAATCTGCGAAAAACCGTCTTGGAAAACGAAACAATGAATTTAATTGTCTCTGGATCACGCAATTTTTACAATATTTGTTAGTGATTCATACTGTTCAAATTCCCACTTTAAATGCTTTCATAAAATATAAATTACTAAGTTGTGATCATAACAGATCCGCAGCTATTCAGCGTTAAAATTAGCATGTGTTAGGCTTAACGCACCACGAGGGGTCTATTCCCTCCAAACACTACGGTTTTCGCCACTTTCTAACACGGTTCTTAAAGGTCTTTAAGAGTTCTTCAAGAATCTGAATACTGATAAGCTTTCTGACAATTATTTCTAGAGAAATCAGTGAAAACACGTCTTGGAAAACGAAACAATGAATTGAATTGTCTCTGGATCACACAATTTTTACACTATTTGTTAGTGATTCATACTGTTCAAATTCCCACTTTAAATGCTTTCATAAAATATAAATCACTAAACTGTGATCATAACAGATCCGCAGCTATTCAGCGTTAAAACTAGCATGTGTTAGGCTTAACGCTTAACGCACCACGAGGGGTTTGTTTCCGCCAAACACTACGGTTTTCGCTTTCGCCACTTACTTAGCTCTAAAAGTAACGATCGAGTATATACTTTTACACAGTTTATTGCAATATATTATAAGCCAGATTATATTGTCCGAAACAAATTTCTGCACGTTTTTACATAGGTATATATCAATATTTCCAAAAATTTTCATACAGGTATCGAGTTATCAAGAAATAAAGAAATTTTGATATAAATTCCAAAAATAATGTTTTGGAATTTATATCAAAATTTCTTTATTTTTCGAGAAAATTTCAAATATTTTTAAGTTCATGACCTAAAAAAATAAAGGTTGGAATAAAAAAAAGTCAACAAATTCTATACTGGTATCTAAATTTTCAGTATGTTTTAAAATTGGTAATAAAAATTCAGTAGCCTTTGGATCGTCTGACGTGACGTCTCCCAATGAGAGCTGAAAAGTCAGTTTGTGCGCATGCTCGAACGTCAGCGTTGGCGACGAAAGATTTTGGCTTCTTTGGAGGTAATGAGCAACAATGACGTGAAGGTTTGTTATGAAACGTGCCCCGATGGCTCACATGGTAGGGTATGGGCTTGTTAACTGAGAGATCACGGGTTCGAATCCTGGTGCCCGACAACTTAGCGACGCTGTTATTTTGACTTATTTAAAGGACATAGTTTTTATTTAATACGTTTTAATTAATATTATAATGTTTTAATTATTTTTATTAGATTTATAGATTATGAGAAAAGTTTTGTTGTTTTGATGTGAATATGTATCCGGCATTTTTACGACGCTTATGTTTTAAATTATTTAAAGTACATAGTTTTTATTATAATATTTTAATTATTTTCATTAGATTTATAGATTTTCAGAAAAGTTTTGTAGTTATGATGTGAATATTTTTAATTATTAAATTTTATAACATTATTCAATTTAATTTAAGAATTAAGTTATTATTTAATTAATATTAGTTATTATTTAATTTATGTAAGAATTTTTTTATTATATTTAACAATAACAATTTTTGTGTAGTTATGCTTATGATGTGAGTAAATAAATTTTGATGGCCGGATGTTCATAATTTTAAAATTAGGGATCGTTATGTTATAGTTTCGTGTTATTTTTCATTTAAATCCCCTATGTAAAACATGAATTATCTAGAAATGGACTCTTGGACGTTGAAAACCTAAGACCCAAACCAAAAATATACGGCATAATTTGAAACTGGGACATGAGCCTCGCCAAAGTAGTATTTTTCAACTCCCATTGGGTTCCGTCAGGCTGGATAAAGTGCACTTAAAAATTCTTGTACATTCTATACTAGTATAAAAATTTAAAGTATTCATTAAAACTGGTATCAACGTTCCCCAGTACGGTTTCAAAATTTCCAGTGTTGATCATAATGGTATTGAAATTCCCAGTATTCATTAAAACCAGTATCGAAATTCCCAGTGTTGTTCATAATGGTATTGAAATTCCCAGTATTCATTAAAACCAGTATCGAAATTTCCAGTATTGATTCATACTTGTATTGAAATTCCCAGTATTCATTAAAACTAGTATCGAAATTTCCAGTATTGATTCATACTGGTATTGAAGTTCCCAGTATCCATTAAAACCAGTATCGAAATTTCCAGTATTGTTTCATACTTGTTTTAAAGTTTCCAGTATGGTGTCATACTGGTTTTAAAATTTCCTGTATGTTTTTCCAGTATGGATACTAGTTCCAGTATGATTTATACTGGTTCTAGTATCATTTTGATACTGGTTTTGTGAACCTTTTCCAATAGGGTTTCTTTTGGTTTCTTGACTTGTCTGAAGTATTTTTTTCTTTCGTTTACTTTAAGGGTTTTTTACTGCCTTGTCTGGCGCGAAATGTGCTATAGTCTGTGTAAATAAAATAGGCGGTTAAACGTCATTCTTTACCATGGCAACGCAGAAGAAATACATTGAGAAAAAACTCAAGGTCAACCGCCGATTCTATTTACACAGAGTATAATATAGGTTTGCTCCATAAGTCTGCCTCTAAATTGAAATAAATGATTATAAAAACTGGAACTCCAAAACGAATTATTTGGACGTTATGTAACGAATAAACTACCTCGTAATTCCTAGAAATTTGAAGCTCTTGTATAATTATTTTATTAAATCCGTTTAAACTTCCTAGTTTATTTGCTTTCTGCTATTCTATTATTTCACTATTGCCAAGACTCCACTTCACCGGTTATGCAATCTGTAAATAGTGCGTGAGAGACAGAACTCAATACATTCTATGTTAACCAGAATGTTTAGGAATCTTGGAAATGATTCTTTTCATTAGAACTCGGTTTCCGACAAATTCTAATGCCTGAAATTGAATTAAGACTGATTTTTGAATGGCTGTTTCTAGGTAGAGCTAGCTGCCTTAGAAAAGAGTAAAATTAATTTATTTACGCCATCTATTCAATTTAATTTAGTATTTCAAAATATCAATAACAGCTTAATTTCATAACAGAATGTGCTTTTTATTTGTCACTTAAGAATTCCAAAAAGTTTTTCTCCATGCCAACGATGCAAAATTTTTTTTAAACAGATTTAATATTTTTAATAAATTGAGTTAAATACTCTTGCAAATAAAATATTATCAACAAATATTGATTTTTAAAGGAATGCTAGTCTTTTAACTCATATCCTGCCAAGTATTGGAGAAATTAATATCTCATAAAATCTTGTTTAAAAATCATCACTCAACTTGTTTCAGATTTCTTGGTACAGGGTGTCCTAAAACTAGGACGATGACAGGATCCAATGCTATTTGTTCCCCGTTAGGTCTTATTATTCTCCCGTTATGGGAGAAAGCCTGTTCACAATAAGATACAGCAAAAATTTCGGAAATAATTCGGTTTTTACTTTCTGATTCTTGCTTGAAGGTTTTTTGAAAATATTTTCACCCCTTTTTTATGTACAGTTTTCTATGAATCTTTTGTATATATCGTCCCAATTACGTCACTTTTGTCTAAAAATAAAGTCACCTCCGATCCCATAATTAAATGGATATTAAGCTGATTTAGGGTAGTAATAATTATTCTCTTTTGAATGCATAAAATTGGAATGTTGGTATTATTTTCCCTTAGATTGGAGAAAAAAGCTACTCCACAGTAAAAATCCGGCCACATCCTCATATTAATGTAATATTTAATGTATTTAATGTGCGTTTTTGTTTTTAAATTAATTTCACTTCCTCTCTCTTTACCAGAAGAAATTTTTTTTTATACTAAAATGCAAAAACCTAAAAAAATGTATTTTTAATAGTAATTTTTTTTAAATGCCGAGGTGTTATCGAAGTTTGAGTTACCACGAGTATGGTTTATAACCAGGGCTTAAATTCTAACCAAAGAAGTACCGGAGCGCTACTATTTCAGCATTACAAATATTTACTGATTAATGAATAAATATCAGTAAATATTTACTGAAAACCAAGAAGTACCGGAGCTCCACTCCGGTGCGCTCCGGTGCAATTTAAGGCCTGTTTATAACCACACGGTAAAGGTACTCTGATAACTTAGAAAAAATTTTCAACAAAAGTTAAGGACGGCTGGAAATAGGCGAAATTTTACCCACTGACTAATTTTTTCACCAAATTTGTTTTACTGGTTTATAGTAGAAAGCTTTTAATTCTTGGATATCTTTGTTAGGAATTGAAGAAAAAATTCTTGAAAACCATTTTGAAATTGTTTAAAAATTATTTAATATTAATTTATACTTTCCATAAAAAGAAATGTGTTATCATAAAAGATAAAAGTCTTTCATAACAGTATGTGTAAGTTTGAGATCTTATGAAATTTCTGTGCCATAAGACAAACTAACCAAATCTACAAAATTTAAATCTTCCTTATACCAATCGTTAGAATCATTCCTTGTTAAATTACAGATCCTGACAGTGTTATGGTACCAGCATAAAATTTAATGTTGTGGTTGATAGATCAAAGATATTTTGCTGCAAAGGTTTTTCGCATGGAGAGGAGCGATTGATTTAAGAAAGCTTTACTTTAAAGTTAGTTTCCTCAATTAATGCAATACTACGAAATAAAAACCTCCGAAATTCCTAAAGCATCCCACAAATGCAATTTTTTCTACTTTCTTTGGGGACATCCATAAATCACGTGAGGTAAAAAGGGGGAGGGGGGGTCCAGGAAAATCTCCCCAGGGGGGAGGGGGGAGTCAATTAAAATCTCACGTCAACTTTTAGTTTAGAAAATATTCGTTTTTTCTTTAATATTTTTTAGCACAAGTTTAGAAAAAATACTCAGATTAGTCAAAACAGCAAATCATTAGCCAGTCAGTCGTGATAATTACAAGTTAGAACCATGTTTTCGATTTCAACGTGTTTTTGTATCAAAATTTTGCAATCTGGATGGAAATTTTTATGCCGATAAAACAAAACTAGTGGTTGAGAAAATGTCACGTTGGGGGAGGGGAAAAACACCTCACGTAATTTCTGGATGTCCCCTTTCCAAACAAACAAATCCTTCGTGTTCTCACCGACCAGCAGCCTCTGAACGTGACGAGTTTCGGGTGACAATAGCAATCCTTCCCCTTGTTTTTTTGAGCCCGCCCTGGCCAACCGAAAGGCGGTGCCAAGCCAAGTGTGAAAATGGGCGTCACCCGCTGACTTCGATGCAAAAGGGAAGACTGGACCCGCCTCGCTTGCAAAGAAGTTGTCGATTGAATAACGCATGCAAATGGAGATCAACCGGTCGCTCGCCGATTTCGGGTGTTGATTTTGCCTTCGGGGGATTTTTCGGAAGATTTAAAGTATACGCTCTGAACATCTTTTCATTGGAGGTTTAGGTTTGTTTATGTTCCCTCACGCTAGTGTCAATCTGGGATGCTTATTGTAAGCAATGAATTTTCTTGTATTTTAGTATAAGTATTTTTGCTTTAATTGAGATGGGCAATCAATGTAGGGGTAATTGAGGTTGCAGTGGATTTATTGATGGATTTTATAAACTCGATGGATTTTATAAACGAGACAATGCTTTTATATCCAAGTTAAATTAATTTTCGAGATAGAGGTCAACTCCCGCATCCCTTTGTACTTTCACTCACAAGATCCAGGTGTATATTTAATAACTTGAAACACTATTTTTAAATTTCTTACCCCGCAAGATCTAAACAAGACTTCGTACCTGGGCTCAATTTTTTATATTTTATGGGTAACGACAAGTCCTTAGGCAAGAAAAAGGGTTTTGTGTCCCTTGCAGAAAGTTTTTCGAAATTCAACCCAACAGCAGGTCAAAAACAGGTAAAACTAAATTTTTTAGCATTTCCTAAATAAAAATTATAATTGGCACCACATATAGAGAAATACTGATGAACTGTTTAAATATTCTGCAGCGTACAAGGAGTGGTCTTCTTTAGGAGTTTCCATAATGTTCATAAAGGGGTTTAAAACATTTTTCTGGCTAAATTTTTAAAAAATGGGGGAGGACTCTCAAACCAGCATCTGTGCTTGGAACTTAGTATTAATTTAATAGTAAGTACTACACCAAACCAATAATACACGCGTGAGAGGGCTTTGAGCCAAACCCCTTCTCCAGTAACGGACCCGCACCCGGCCGGCCAGGTAATGCGAATCAATTCAAATTCCTGTCGAGGAGTTAACCATCGGTCCTTTTTTGTTATCGTTACCTCTCTCGCCTATTTATCACCGCTTCGCCACAGGTGGAGGAAGCTTCCCTCTCCCCTGTCCAAATAGTAATGATCACCTCCAGAATCATTTTTCATCCGCTCTTCCTTAATTTTTTTTCCTTTCTTTTATCGAACTTCATTTCGCGATAACCGCGAGAGGGTTCCATTTTGGAGTGCTATCGTTTCAATCGATCTGGCGATTCGTTTAATTTCGCGGCTTCTGTGCATGACACTTGGGCTGCCTGCGGTCGGGTTTGTTCCCGGCCAGTTTACATGCGACGAGGAGGTACCGCCTCCAAGGGGAGGGCACTTTTGCAGATCACCTTTACCTTTTGACGGAAATGGTCAAAATGTTGCGTTCTTTTCTCTAAAGCCCCTTTGTGCACCCAAATTTAAATAAAAATAGTATAATCCAGCGATCATTAATCATTAGCTATCATTGCAATAAAAACCTATATTATCTTATGAGTGCGAATTTAATGGGCACTATATTAGAGGGTTTGGGGTACCCCGTAGTAAGTGTTGGAAATTAAAAAAGTGTTTAAGTCATTTTGTGACCCCTTTATTTAGTTACGCACGAAGAGGACCGCTCCTTGTTTTGTAAGACTTGTAATGGTTATTTAATGTTTTTTTTATTAATTTATGGATCCCAAATGTTAAGCTTGAAATTGATTCCAAAAGCTTAACTTTAAAACCATAACATTTTAAGGAAATTTAAAGAACAATGATTTTAATGGAGATATTAGCTACTACACACCACTGTAAAAAATTTCACAGTAAATTTACAGCAAAAATTGCTGGCAATATGGGTGCCAGCAATTTTTGCAGTGATTTTACAGCAATTTTGTAATTTTTGACTTTAACAGCAATTTTGTAAATTAACAGCAATTTTGTAAATTTTACAGCAATTCTGTATTTTTACAGTAATTTTGTAATTTCACAGATTTTTGTGTTACCTTTACAGCAATACTGTAATTTTACAGGAAATCTTTTTTTGACAGCATTTAGGCTGTTATTTTACGACTATTTTGTTAATATGTATTATGCAACATTTTTGTTGCTAGTTTGACATTTCTTTAAAAAACTACCTGTTATATCTCCTGCTTTTTGTTCCATAGCTTAAAAGTTACTTCAAATGTTGCTATATAGAGGAGCTGAATGCTTTAGGAGGTCTTAAAAGATGATATAAAATTCTTACCAAATATAATAACTTAAGGCTTAGGTTAATGTTATACAGATTATAGTGTTATCCTGTGAAGGTAATGTCACATTTAAAGCATTTAATAAACAAGAATTTCATTTTCTTTTAAAATTTATTTTGATGAACAATTAAAAGAATTACAGGTATTACTAAGAATACAAGGAAAACTTCTAAAAAGAAAACTACTCCTGCTATTAAAACAAGGACACTCTCGTTTGGTAATAAACTTTACAACCTGAAAAGTTAAAAGAAAAAATTAAGCTACATAAAAACTATATAATTTAAATGTAAATATTCAACATTCTCCTTACGGTAGTGAAAAAAGATGAATTATGATTCCCGAATTCCAAAATAGGTCACCGGCCAAAACGAACTTCTGGATAAACCCCTGTGAATAGAATATGAAAAGCTAAAAGAGACTAACCCTCTGACTGATCATCCCGCGATTTCCGCGTCCAACTCAAGTGTATGAAAATCTGCTCATCCTCCGATATCCTCGTGGTGATTTTCTTCCTTCATTGAGGATCGCATCTGATATTAGGGAATTAGTGATGAATCTGATCATGATTCAATAAACTAAATAGAAATTAACTGTAATTGAATTGAAATTAATTTTAAAAAAATATTGGGTGAAAATATCTGAAGTTGTCTTTTCTAGCAACTTAATTTCTTATGATAAAAATCTCTATAAAAAAATCTTTTATAGAAAGAATGATGACTGACAACCATAGAGCTTTAACTTTTAATATCATCTTTATTAGATCCTAAAAAAAATGATCTACTAAATATTATTACCTTGGGATCCAATAATAATGATATTAATAGTCAGATCTATAAGGTTGTGTGTCATCATTTGAGCTGCAGGTAAACATGGCGGCCGGTAAAGACTCTTATCGAAGCTGTGCCAATGCACTTTTTTAATTCCTCGATATTACTATATAGATTTAAAATATGCAATAAAAAATTACACAATTTTTGAAGTGATTTCAATTCACAAATTGCGCAATGAGAGGGTTAAATACTTAATAAACCCATTTATTACAATATACTACATGCAATATTAAATGAAAACTGAATACTTTTATACTCTTTATCCAAAACGAGCTTCTACATCTCTTGTTGAATGGAGACTACAAGAAAGTTTAAATATTTAATACAATGTATTTATTACAACATACCATACGGAATATAAAGAAAATATTAAAAGAAAACGCAAGAAATACTTAACTCTTTTATCCAAAATTTCTGTAAAAACGTGCTCAGAGGTCTCACAAGCAGGCCGTTGAAACAAATTGGAAATTGTATTTGTTCTGTTTGGTAAATAACAGAGAGCGGCGGAGTGGAAAAGAGGTATAACTTTTGTATCTGATCAGTAAACTATAGCAGGTGGCGCTTCAAATTTACAGCATAAAATGCAGTTTTTTGAGATTACAGCAATTGCGTAAAATATTAACAGCAGTTTTTGCTGTTAAATTTTCTGTTTTTTTTAACAGTGAATGTTCGTTAGCTTTTAAATATTTGAAGTATAAATTATTTTGTCATATATACAGAAGTGATTCCCATTACATGGTGAACATAGACGGAAAAACAGATAGCACCTTTAAACATAGAAACATACAAAAACTCTTAAAACAATTATGAAAAAATATGTAGTCTTTAAATTTTGAAAATTTAGTAATTGAAAATTCATTTATTTATAACTTATCTTTATTATAAGAATTGTCCTGCCTGAAAACAAAATACTAAACTAACGATTATAAAGAAGGAAAATATTGTGTTAAATTTTATGATGATCTAAGTATTGTAAATCTTAAAAACTAGATCGTCTTCTACAAAAAACAAAATATAGTTGTGAAAATATTGAGTAAGTTTGTTAATTTGTTAGACTACCGGTTAAAAAATGTGGATTTAACCTGTGTGCGAAGGGTTTTAACTTGAAATTGATTTTATTTTGTACTGCCGCTTGTTATTTTTTCGGATTCTAATCGTTTCTAATTATCTGATGTAACTAATAATAAAAACTTCCCTAAATTCTAATGTATATAAAATGGAATGAATTTGTATAAATAATAGGGCTGAGGGATGTTAGACTACAGTCAAAGAAAGTCAAAACTTCTATTGGGTAGCTTGTTTTTTATGACCGAGATGACAGACAATCGCTCTTACAATAACTAGTGTCGACATGTTTTTTCTTATACCCCGTACTAGCACTTGTAGTTACATTTGTCGCAATAAAATCCAGACTTTTGCCGCATACTAAGTAGCTTAGGGAAGGAACTTAATGCTTAATGATTAGTTAAATGAGTAAAACGGCCTTGAGGGATGCACAATGAATTCAAAGAAGCTAATTTCGTCATTTTGAGGGTTAAGGAGAAAGTTAAATTTAGTGAGTCGGTTAAAAATTTAGTATAAAAAATTTACTTATTTTGAATTAACTCGTATAAACAATAAGAGTATTTAATACAAATGTTTTATAAAATGTAGTTTCATATTTTATTGTTCTACATTTTATATCTGTCTCAAATGTTTTAAACACTTTCCTTTTAATTTTTTAATTAAACCCAAATAAATTGATATTCTCGACTTCCAGATGCTTAAGATTAGGCTGATAGCTCTAAAATATTCAACATAAAATTTAAATTAGTATGATTACAGTATTCCAAATCACTTTTCACAGGAATTCATTAGATATCTTAATTATCCAATTTTACTTTTATGATCTTGATATTACTAATATGTTCAGATTGAGGGGAGTATAATTTTTCCAAATTGTACACCACGAGTGATTGTGTAAATGGGGTTAAGGGGATTTAGTTTTCGTTTATTATGCCAAATGATGATTTAAATACATTTTAGGTAGTATAATTTTTCTATTTAGATTATTCTCTGCACGAATACATGATAAATACAGACAGCGACAGCTCATCTACAAAATAATACACATGAACCTTTGTTTTGTGAACCAGTCGTATTTTCAAAAGTAATTTTTGTTGCTCAAGGAAAAATCTTGATTTTATTTTTAGGCTTTTTTTTTCAAAGCGATTTTCACATAAACGTGTCCCGATAGAACCCCTTAATTTTTATCCCCCACCTATTTGTCGGCGCTTCGTATAAAATCTGAAGCAACAAGGGTATGGTTACGTTAAACGCTCATTACCTTTGCAGACTCTTAAGTGACTTAAAAACGGCCAAATAACTACCCAAACTTGCGCTTCTCGCCCATTAAGGCGTGGAGTTAATCTTCACCTACCTATAACATCTGCCATGTCAGTTTTTTTCCCCTGGTTTCTTCCCCTGACGCTTAATCTCGGCTTTAAGCTCTAAAGACGTTGATTTAAAAGCATTTGCCCAGGGCTGAAGTGATGAAGGTAATTGTAAATATCAGGGTTTCACGAGGACGGAAACCACCTGTAAAGGGAAAGAAACTGATTATAGACGGTTTTACTTTCTATGTGAGATTTTCTCTTGTCTTCAAATAAGTTTGTGGTAGATGAAGCAGTAGAATTTAAAGAAAATAATCTTTACAATAATCGTTTTATAAAAACCTTTTCTAGTTAAATTCGCATTAAAGAATAATTCTAAAACTGTAAACTTCAAAACACGATTTGTTTGCCACAAAAATTATGAAGAGTGAAAAATAAACTGTTCATGAGATGTTAAAATTATTTAAATTTATATATTTACCTCTTAGGAATAAGATTTATTTTTTAAAACTTGAAACTTTCCAAATTGTAATAAGATTGTGCGTAAAACAATTTTTGACCATTGAATAATGTAGCCCTCTCGTGTTTTGAATTAATGGCTGAAATTATTTCGAAAAGAACGATGACTTGTATACATTTACACATACAAAGATAGTTTCATTATGTCTAGATTTGCAGAAACTGAATTGCACACTAAAAATGTATGAAAAAAGATAATATTTGTCTTTCTTCTTCACTCATTATATTTCAAGTTTCCCACATTGAACCTTTAAATAGGACTAGAAATGTAATGTTTTTTAAATTAAAATTTTGTTAAATATGGATTTTGATATCCTAGTATCCGAAACAGTTTATTCTATCAAATTGCAGCATTAAAATTTAACTGATCAATTCATTACTTGTGCGCTTTTAAAAGTTCATTATTTCTGCTACTAAAACAGGCTTTTTCAAAAAGCGAAAATCTATATATTTAGTGGTGATTGAACAAATTCCTCGGCACAAAAATAATTATCAAAACTTCGGAATGACGAGTATTTTATAGCGTCATTAATTATTGGACAGGGCCTCTAATAACACCCAATCGGCCATTCATCAGTCATTTTTCATCTTTTGATTCTTCATTTTGAACTTTTCATCAATATACTGTCGTTATCTACACATTAAGAGGGTTTATTAAGGTATTGTGTCTGCAGCTTTCTTATCCCTTTTTCTTGGTGAACTGCGTATAATTAGTTAATGAATTAATTATTGTCAGATTACGTAATGCGTAAAGTTTCATCGCTGAGGGAGAGCTGACGTTGATTTATGGATTCCTGATCTTTTTGGAGATGGTGGCAGCACCACAAAAGAAAACGATTTGGAACTCATTTCGCTTCATTTGCCTCGTTTGTGAGAATTTCTGGCTTGAGAAGTTTCTTCGATTTTTTGGTGGAGGTATCGGCAGTTGGGGGCGAAACCGAAAGGTAGTGGAGTGATTGAGGGGTGAAAAACTTGAATGGTTGAGAGAAGTAGTAAGGGTCTAAAAATTTATGTAAAATAGGCAGGGCCGCCGAGAGCCAAGTCGGGCCCCGGGTACAATAGACTACAGGCCCGTGTCGAAAAATGATGGGTCATTTGAACCACCAGAAGACCTATATAGAATATATATATAATATATAAGTTTATTGCTTATGATGAATAATTTGCTACTCTGGACCCGCAACAGCACTGTCGTAAACATTGCGTCGCATTTTCGCAGCTCCTGAATTTTCCAAGTTTTTCTGCAATAAATTGCATTGTTTTGAAGGATTTCTTCTAAAACTTTGAGCAAAACCCAGAATCATGGCAGAGAATACCGGTAATTCTTCGGTTTCTATCTCTGGTGCTTATTCCGACATCGCGTCACCATTCACGCCAAGATCCCGTATTCAAAGATCGCCTCTTGAAAACTCCGTGCCTGCCAAAAAGCAAAGACCTTTTTCAGTCTCTGGTCCCTCTACTATTACTGAGTTGGATGACCTGCAGAGCTTCCTGGCCACGGATTTTGATGTTCGAGATGGAATTCGGCGAGTTATTATGTTGGTTTCTCAGTCGACTCTACAGATTAATGCTAAGCTGGACAATGTGGTAAAAGAAATCGTAGAGCTCAAGACCTGGAGGGTTGCTGCCGAGAATCAACTCGTAAAGTTAAATGAGAAACAGGAAGATCTTGCATGTGAAATGGAGGGTGCCAACGAACATATTCTGAAACTCCAGGACCTGATCGAGGCTCAAAGAGCCGAAATGAAAAGTTTAACTTCTGATGTAGATGCTCTGGAAAACAGACAAAGGCGGGACAATATTATATTTTATAATGTTCCCTTTGTAAACGTGGCCGAATCTTGGAACGAATGCAAGCAGGTGATCATCGATTTGTGTCGAAATATAGGCCTCCCTGATGTGAATATAGATAGAGCACACAGAATTGGATGGAATTCCAGCTCCCGATCAGCTCCAATTGTTGCTAGAATACCTAGCTCGGAGGACAGAAATACACTGTTGGCAAAGTGGAGAGATCTTAAAGAACATTCTATAGGAATTTCCGAGGATTTCTCAAAAACTCTACGTATGAAACGTAAGTTCCTAAACAGCGAACGCAAAAGATTACTAGCTGATGGTAAGATCGCAAAAATAAGGTTTGATAAACTTAATTTGAATGATGAGTCATATGTATGCAATGATTCCTGCTCCGAGCTGATTAAGCTCACGAGGAAGAATTTATAGCGTGTAAGGAAAAAGCAAATTTAGATTTACCCAGTTTTTCTAATGTAAATAATACTGTTTACAATCATTCTCATATTGGTTTACATACAGTTTTACAATACAATGTTGCAGGTCTGAAAAAAATAAATCATTATTTCCGAATTTCTGGGATGATTTTGCCGAGATTGATATTTTTTCCCTTACTGAAACTTGGCTAACTTCTGAATTTCAGTTTCCTCAGGTTTTAAGTAATTTCAAACATATTCAAAGTTATGCTTGTAAAAATAATATTTTTGGTAGACCAAGTGGAGGTTTAGTCTTAGGTTAGAATAGCCAAAAAGTTTAAGTTAACAACATCATAAAAATAACTAGTTATTTTATTGCAATCTCGGCAAACTACCTTGTGTTCCAAAATATTGTAATTGTAATTTGTTATTTTCCACCCAGTGATATTTATGACTCTCAATACAATGATTTTTTGAATTTTGTTACCAATTCTGATTTTAATGATTTGATCATTATGGGTGATTTGAATGCACGTGTTGGTTGCTTAGATAGCATTTTTGTTTATGATATTAATGATTTAATTAAACATAGATCAAAGGACCATACTAAAAATCAACGAGGTAAACAGCTAACTGAATTTTGTGTTTCAAATAATATTATTTTGAATGGTTCGTCCCCAGGTGACGAGGAGGGTGACTTTACTTTTTTTTAATAAAAACGGAGCCAGTGTTACAGATTATATAATTGTCTCTAATAGTGTATATTCCCATATCACCCACTTTAAAACCATCCCGAAATTGGGCTCAGACCACCTCCCTACTGTTGCTACGCTCTGGAGTCCTACGAGTTCCTTCCAGAATAAGGGGAAAAGGGTTTTTCAAACCGTAAATTCCAGATGGACTGAAGCTGAGGGCTCCAAATTCGTTACTGAGCTGGAGCACTTCTTTGTAGCGCATCCAGGTGTCAATCCAACTGATCTGATTCCTATTATGAGCAAAGCAGCTGAAAATAACAAATTACTTAGTTTTTCTGAATTATTTGTGAATATTTTTAGTGTTATTAGCATGTGATTATTAAATTTGAATCTACTTAAAAAACCTTGAATCTTGTAATCTAGAGGCTTGGAATTATATGATTAACTTAAATGGGGTGGCTATATTTTAAATGTTGGCACCTAGTTGATTTTCTTGTAAATTACTTATTAATAAAATGTGTAATTACCTTGTATATATTTTATATACAGGGTGATTCAGCTAAGTGTTTCATAACTTCTAGGGGAGGTAGGGTACATCAAGACGAACAAGAATTGAGGTAGGTTACGGGGTCGCAAGTGGGGTCTAAGGGGTTAAAATCACGGGTGAAAATTAGCAAAAAACCTCGCATATCTGGGCAGAAAGAGATACAATTGTTCGATTCCGGTATTTTTACATTCAACCAATTCTAATTTTTCATGTAAAAACGAGATGCAAGTGTTTATTCTAATCAAAAACAGACCAATAATTGAATGAGGCATGCGTTGTAGGTAGATTAAAGTTACAATTGTCCCTTGGTCAGATTTTTGTTCTTTGCGCCATATAACTCCAACCAACAAAACTCTAGTACAGAGGGGGCCCATCTGACACTGCTACCAGTGACGTCACTGGCAGCGGAAGTGACAAGCCAAAGCTTACACTGGCCAATCAGGCTTGTTAAGGCGGAGCGTAAAGTTTCCATGCCACCAGTATCTTTCCTTTATCACGCTCAAACTGAAAGTGATTGGTTGTTCAAACAGTTAGGAGGCGTTACAAATGACGTCACTGGCAGCGGAAACGAGACGTCACGAGCTTTTTCCATGTCTATGTGAAGAGCCAACCTTATATTCTATAAACCTTGACTCTAGTATTAAGATGTTTTTGTCGTGACACATTCTACTGCAGTCTATCAACTTACAACGCATGCCTGTTTCATTTATTGGTCTGTTTTTGATTAGAATAAACAATTGCATCTCGTTTTTACATGAAAAATTTGAATTGGTTGAATGCAAAAAATGTCGGAATCGAACAATTGTATCTCTTTCTGCCCAGATATGCGAGTTTTTTTGCTAATTTTCACCCTTGATTTTAACCCCTTAGACCCCACTTGCAACCCCCTAACCTATACCGATTCTTGTTCGTCTTGATGTACCCTACCTCCCCTAGAAGTTATGAAACACTTATCTGAATCACCCTGTATAGTGGATTTTACCCTTATGCATTTAAATTTCCAACTGATTAATATTATGTGTATTTTAGTTTTATTTCCCAAATGTATTAATATTAAATTATTTAAATTTTTTTTAATATATAAACTAAATATGTATGATTATACAAGAAGTCTGCAAATAATGTGACCCAATCCAATAGCTCTCATAAACTGTTCATGATAAATGTCTATTTCTTGTTACAAAAAAGTTCCAAATGATGTTTAAAGGTTGGCCAAAAAAATATTTACATAAAAGTAAGTTTTTACAAGGTCTTATGTACAATCGAGTTAAGAAAAAATTAAGTTAAAATGTTTCTTATGTTAGAAGTTGTATATAAAAATATAAATTTGTGGGTCGTTCTGATGAGAAGACAGTGTGCTATGTGCTACTCTGTTGAAAAGTATAAGAAACTGAAATACTCAAGTTGTGTATAAAATTTCAGGGGACATTTTCTTGGGAGGCTAGTGCGTCGTTAACCTTGGGGTGAAAAACATCCTACCAAGTTAGGACCCAGTGTTAGTTTCCCAGCTCATACTGTCTTCGGTCTCCCTGTCAGTTTCATCGAGTTAATGCCCTATGAACAATATGGGGTTATTGGCACATATCTGACAACTAATTGTTGATATAATATGTGATTTATTTGAGGGTTGGTGTGCAAAATAAGTTTTTTTAAAATATAAAAATGCCTGAGACTTAGCATCTGAAAAATCATGAATGATGTATCAGTAAAGCTTTTGCGTAATTAAGGATTTCATATTCTATGGCCCATATAAGTGTGTTTTATTAATAATTTTAAGTATAATTTGTTTCTTTTTTTTCAAGTCTCATTTGTTGATATGTCTTGATATCAACTTATTCTTTTGAAGCTATTTCTATTAATTTGTCAGCTGATTTACAAATTTGGTCCTATATTCCTTCTAAATTTATTGTGTATTTTTATTGTTTCTCTGTGTTTAAATACTTATTTCCAGAATAATTCTCATATATGTAATATTTTTGCTGTTCTATTATTTTATTATGAAAATAATTTCAAGTGAAGTCAATTTATTGTGTAATAAATAAATTTAATAAGTATCTGTTTTATGAATAACTATCAAACTGTTCATTTCACATTTATTAGAAATAATAGCTTCTCAAATATAAGAAAATCAAGTCTCAATATTGTGTTAGATTGTTAAAAAAATGCTCTCAACTTTTTGATGTGAGAGGTCCTTTTTAAATGTTCTACTAAGAAAGAAAGCATTGCTATTTGAAGTTAATTAACAGATGTTTATATTTCAAAAAGCTTTGTATTGAGTAAAATAAGTCTTTTCTAAACAATAGGGGGTTTTAGAAATAAACACATATTTGGAGTCAATTTTAAGAATATTGAAGTCTCAAAAATGAGCATGTGAGGAGTCCTTTCTAAATATAGGATGGTTTTAAAATTGAGTACCTGGAGTGTTGGTTTTAAACAAATAAAGATCTTAAATTTGAGCTGGCGCATAATCGATATTGAACACATAAGGGTCTTGAAAACAAGAACATGCTCTTGTTCAAATATAAGAACATCGAATTTTCAAATCTAAGTAGTTTCGATTCGGAGCCATTTCGCTCACATGATGTGTTCAAAAATTAATAATTTTGATTTAAATTTGAATACCTCGGATTAACAGTGTAAGTTACTTGTACTTTAAAATTAATATTTTTACTCATATGATAACATAAAAATTTCGATAAGCATATAAACCTGGACAACGAATAGAGCATGACTGATTTCAGGAAAAATTTTAAAGAATATTCTAAAGAAAACACCCTACACATATCCGGCATAATTTTGGTTCTCGAACTTTCGACGTCAATAATCCACCCAAGAAGAGCGTAATGTATTCAGATTTGATCAGACGATGAAAGAAATTCCCGTAAAATCTCTGGCGGAGAAATAGAACTGATGGAGGAACAGAAATAAAATTAACCTCATCCTTCGCAAATCTTGTTGAACACAGTTTGAACAGGGTGGGAGCATCCTCCTACAACCATCTAGAAAAGCGCCGTTTTTTTGCTTCCACGGTGTTTTTGCCCTGGAGTTATAATTATCAAGCATCGGGTTCTATGAGAAAGGCCCGTGCTGGTACGGACGGAATTTGGTGCTTTGCTGGAATATTGTTTTTGTTGAAGAATATTCAAATTAGACGGCCGTGTGTTCCCGGTTTTTTAAATGATTAGTTGGGGAACATTTAATTGAAAAACTTTGGCGAGGAGGGGTATTTGTTGAATAACAATGTGGGGTCTCTTCTGGGAAAGGGGCCGCTGGTGGGAAGATGGCGGTTTTGGCTTGGTTTAGAAATAAAATATTGATGAATGAGTGATGCATGTCATTTTGAGGTTTAATTTGTCTTGCAAAAACTACCATCAGCTTCATAGAGTAAGACAATGCAGAAAAAATAAGGTGTATCGTACAAGTTTGAAAGGTTTTATAAAAAAATTTAAACAAAAAACTACCAAATGACAGTATAACTTGGTTAACTTTAATGTCTCTAATTGGATGTGATGATTTCTTTGTTCCTTGTGCCTTCTATTAAATAAATTAATCTTTTTAATAGATGTTTTGGGTAGTTAAATATGTTTAGGTGTTTTATTCAGCTATGGTATATTAAAGTTGATCTGTATATATTTCAAAATATAATTAAAAACAAGGATTATTCTAGATCCTTGAGATTTTGGAGTGGGTCGAGTGTGTGTATTAGCCTGCGTAACAATATGCTCTCCTTCCAAAAATTTCATATATTGTTCTGTTGACAATTGAAAAAACAGCACTACGGGCATATTTCTTATTTTTTAGATTTAGTTGCCTGAGCAGTCACTTTTATATTAAATCAACTTGTTATCAAAAGACAAGTCCATTAAGACATGGATAATGATTAGGACTGCCAAATGGAAATGGGCATCACTGTCCTTTATACCCCGAGTTCACAATAGGGGTTTGACTATCAGGGTCGATGGCGTTGCCAGAAAAATTGAGGGTATATAAGAACTTTGGATTGACAAGAGGTAAATGCAGTCTGGTCAAAAAAGTGAAATTTCTTAATTTCGGGGAATATATCCCCGAATCCTCCCAATGGCTTCGCCCTTGATCAATATAGTAAAAATATAAATGCTCCTTCTCTGTGTATGATTCGAAATTCCCTGACCACCCCACAGTTGAAGGATTTGGGCTTGATTGCGGCTGCACTTTGTCATCGCCAACCAGCAGAATAAAGAGCAACTAATTGGCCTCCCGCAAAAAGCTTCCTCCCGACCTGTCGCCTCGAAGTTACTAGGAGCGCGCCACGGATGACTCTCCACTTAGCCATCCATTACCACTTACGTTAGCCATTGTTAAAAATGTTTCATTACTTGTAGAGGAGTCTCTTCATATGCATGATTTTTTAAATTAATTCTGGCCACAATTCTTATAGTCACAGGCCCCCGTTGAAAATTTTTATTGATTAATAACAGGCTGAATCTTCGTTGGTCGCTTGGTTTCGTCGAGACGCCCACATTACTCAGCTAAAAATCTCGAAAGCGGGTAGCTAATTTACTGCGCATGGGTGAAACATGTCGATTGGGTGGTTGTAAAATATTTATTAATAACGTTTTCTTTTTTAGTTAAATCTTAAGATAATGTGATAAATATCTCGAAAAAATGAGTGTCCTACAAAACTGGGGGTATGAACGGAGAGTCCCCCCACTGCCAACATGTCCGAATAACGAGTTAAAAAGTTATTAATAACGATCTGATTTTTTTTACACCGGCTTGGTAAATATTTGTTTAATTAAATAGCCACATTGTCTTACAAATTAAGGGGTAGGTTTTCGCAGTCCTACACTCGGAAAATGTCAATTCTACGACGATTTTTTATTCATTAATAACAACCTGATTTTGGTTTTTTTCTTTAGGGAATAACGTGTGAAACGATTTTACAACTGTCCTACTCAAAATGTGGTATATATTGATGAAAATTAACTTATTCTTAAAAACTCCTTCAACCGGCTTGTCGCAGTTTGGAGTTGGTTGCGAATACTATTTTTAAACGGTAATTGATCTTTGTACTACTAGTCCCATGGGCGTAGCAAGGTTCCATGTTAGGGGGGGGCAAGGATACTTACCTTTGCCCCATGGCATGGTCTCAGGTACCCCCATGGGGAGAACTTTTACAAGTTAAATTTTAGAGTATTTATACGAAGGGTTTGAACTTATGCACTTTGCACACTTAACTTAAATAATAGTGTAATTAATGTGTGCTCTAAGAAAAATGGGGGGGTTGGGGGTCCTCCCCCAGAAAACTTTTTAAAATTTGCCCCTTAAAGTAGTGTTTTAGCTCATTTTTTGACTCTTTGGCCAGAACAGAACCACCTCTTGTAAGTTGTAAGCCACATACTTTTCTAGGAAATTTATGTGGCTAATGTCTAAAAGTATAATTTGTAGAATCTAATCGAGTTGAGTTAAATTCAATAAATTTTATCTATTTTATTTTATGTTACCGGGTGAAACTTTCGTATGTTTGGACATTAAAAAAAACCCATCAAGCTTGAGGAAAATACGCAACTGCTTTAATTACATAATAATTTAGAAGAGAATAAAGAAGAATACAAAGTTACATTTAGTCTGAAAATAGTCCGAGCAACTTTGTATCAACTGTTCAAGTTGTTGCAGTTACTTTTGAATAACCATGATATAAGATAATAACATTTAACAATAACCTTAAAATGTAAAAGTAAAACCGTCCTGCTTTCTCAAATATTATTTAACTTTTTTTTCACTCTTAAAGAAAAAATTCTCTTATTAGATATTTTAAAACATGCTTTAAAACATTTAGATGCTTGAAAACTAAATCACATATCTGAGACTAAAGGGTATTTTCTGCAGGAATAGCCAATGACCACACGGCTTTCTCTCTATTCGTTGAAAGGTCAGCCAAAGCTTCGAAATTATAATGGCTAGGTTCACAAAAGACCCCTCTGTTTTTGTGTAAACACTTGAGAAACACGTTGAAACAATTTCCTGACACACCCAGACACCTGAAGCCCCCTTGCTTGTTTGAGTCGTTGAGTGCCGAAGATTTATGATACCCTTTCACACCCCAATCCATTGTCAAAGGTAGAGGTGTACGTATAATTGGATTTTGTGGTTTGGGACAGTGGCGTATATAAGGGGGGGGGGCGAGGGGGCCCTGGCCCCCCCCCCCGAAATTCGGACTAGGTGTACCAAAACCAGTTAAAACCCTGTATTTTAGGGTCAAAATTCAAAAAATTTTCTGGGGGAGGACCCCCAATCCCCCCTTTTGTACTTGGAATTTTATTATTAACAATTTTATTATAATAAGTTCATAAAAATCCAAATCCTACCGAAAAATATATATCCGAAATTCGGACTAAGTGTACCAAAAACAAGATAAAGCCCTGTTTTTAGGGGTAAAGTTCCAAAAATTTTCTGGGGAAGGACCCCCAGATCCTTTTTTGTACTTGAAACTCTATTTTTATAACTTTTTAAATATTAAGTTCATAAAAATGTACATCCAAAATTCGGACTTAGTGTACCAAAACTAGTTAAAAACCTGTTTTGTTTAGTCAAATTTACAAAAATTTTCTGGGGGGGGACCCCAGACCCACCTTTGGTACTTTTATTTTTATTAATAACTTTTCCTATATTAAGTTTTTAGGACCTAAATTTTCACCTAAAAAGCTATTTTGGACCTATATAATATGTGGGAGAGGGGCTGGGGAGTACTTTTGTGCCCCTCCCGAAATAAATTCCTATATACGCCACTGGTTTGGGAAGAGCATTTCCCCCTCACCCCTATTTCTTCTCCAATTAGGACAGTAGAGCAGGGCCGTAACCAGACTTTTGTTTCGGGGGGGTTTTGACTTAAATATTTTCTGAGGTACCTCCTTACGGGTACTTTTATATGTTAAGTTTTAGATGACAACACTGGATTGAAATTTCGATGCTCTAAATTTCAAAATTGTTTGAACAATATGAATTCGAAGTAAAAGGGGTGTCTGGGGGTCCTCCCCCAGAAAATTTTTGGAAATTTGCCCCTCAAAAGAGGGTTTTAGCTCATTTCTGAGACCCTTTAGATTACACCCATAGAGCACCACTCATTGTAAGTGGACGAATTTTCAAGGTAAAAAGAAGGTATATTGTAATAAATGGCGAAATGTTAAGGGGGTTTCTAGGTTTCTTTCCTACTCCAGAAAATTTTTTGAATTTTTCCCCTAAAAGTGGCATTTTAACTCATTTTGAGACACTTTAGGTTACATGAAAGAGGACCACTCCTTGTAAATCACACAAGTTTGAAGGAAAAACCGTATACTTAATAGATTTCAAAATTTTAGGGGGGTTTGGGGGTCCTCCCCCAGAAAAATTTTGGAAATTTCACCCTTAAAAGTAGGGTTTTAACTCATTTTGAGACCCTTTGGGTTATACCCGAAGAGGATATCGCTCCTTGTGGGACATAATTTTCAAGAAAAATAGCAGTATAAAAATTGATGTCAAAATTTCGGGGGGGGGGGGTTTGAACCCCTGAAACCCCCCCTTGGATACGGCCCTGCAGTAGAGGACAACATAGGAAAGAGGGAGCGTTAACCCCCCGCTGGCTCCTGTACGTGAACAACAGGTGTGACCAGTAACGAGTTTACTTTACCCTTATCTTATCTTGGGACTGTTTGTCAACTCTTCCCATTTCTAGCCATTCAATAGATTTCCGATCGTGCGCCATAAAACACTAACCAACCAACCAACCAATCAATAGATTTCCACTCCGCGGGAGGTGGTCAACTGGGGTTGTATCTTATCTCGTATCTTTGAATTTGTCGAATATTTTGACTGGCCCGGTCATTTGGGGAACTAAAAATGCTGAATGAAATGAATTCTGCGTGAATTCTTCCGCCACATCTCACATATAAGCTCGTTTTTTTGGCACATATTCTTTAAAAAAATTGAAGGGTTTCAGCTTTAAAAAATTTTTTCAGAAAAAAAAATTTAAAAATGTTTTTCAATTTTACAGAAAAAATTATTTTGGGGGAAAATTTCTGAAGAGTTATGAAAAATTTAGGGGGGGGGCAGCTTCCCCCCCCCCCTGCACCCCCCTGGCTACGCCCATGACTAGTCCCGCTCACGAGGCAAGAGGAAATGGTCATAAATATTGTTATTTATAGATTTTCCTTTTTTTATTGGACAATCCGTGAACGATAAATTTTTCACATTTAATCTTTGTTAGCATGAGTTAAGTTCAATAATTTATTTATTTATCAATAAGCAATCAATTTTGTTCGAAACGATATCAGAATTAATTTTACAGAATCATTGAACTGAACTGAGTCGAATAAAATGATAAAAAATTAAAAAAAAAAGTGGTTATGGAAAGAATCTAAAGAACTCTAAAATATCCGGATCTTACCACCATTACTATGACTGCTTTTTGTGCACACTATTAAGTAAAAATACAAAATTTCGCAAAAAGAGAGAAGAGAGTAAAAATTTTTCACAGGCAATTTTACTCATGTAAGAATTATTTGAGGGCAAGAAAGGAATGCAATCATAAATACATATAAAGATGTTGTACTCCACTAATTTCTTTAGTTCCTAAAGAAAATAATCTAAATCAGGTTATTGTTATTAATAAAAAATATCATCTTTGAATTGATATTTGAATAACGTTTGTGGAACACGATTTATTACTGTCTTACTCAAAAAGTGGTGTATATTTGAGGCGAGCTTACTCACCACTATAAGAGTCAGATTTATTCAAATGGGTACAATACAAATTACCATCTTAAAAACTCCTTCGACCAAATCGCAGTTTGTTGCAAATACTATTTTTAAACTTTATTTCAATACTGAAGCTTTGAACTACTAGTTCCGCCCACAGAGAAATATCCTAACAGAGGGTCCACGAGGCTATTTTCAAATGCGTTACTGATGTGAGGGCGCCACACTAGAATTTTGAACGTATGCCAGCCGCTTAAATCTCTCGCCAAATTAGAACTCAGCGCATGCGCAGAAAGGTGTTTTCGATCTCCCATAGGCAGCCGGCGAACGATTCAGACTGGATCCAGACGCTAGTGAGTTTAGAGCGATCCCAGCGCCACAATTCTCCCAACCTGTAACAAGATGTCATGATTTTCGATTTCCATTATGGCCTATGGCCGTGGACTCTCTGTTCTAGTACTCTGTGGTTCCGCCCACTCGACAAAGAGGAAATGGCCAATAATATTTCTATTTATATATTTTTCCCTTTTTTATTCGACAATCCATAGTTACTCCTTGTTGATGTAAGCACCTCAATAATTATAAAATAGCGGTGGATACCCTTATTTTTGTCGGCCACTGTTATTTCCGGGGAGAGGATACACTAAACTATCATATAGTATCTGTCCTACAGTTATTAATAAATAAAAAATCGTCGTGGAATTGACATTTTCCGAGTGTAGGACTGCGAAAACCTACCCCTTAATTTGTAGGACAATGTGGCCATTTAATTAAACAAATATTTACCAAGCCGGTGTAAAAAAATCAGATCGTTATTAATAAATATTTTTAACTCGTTATTCGGACATGTTGGCAGTGGGGGACTCTCCGTTCATACCCTCAGTTTTGTAGGACACTCATTTTTTCGAGATATTTACATTATCTTAAGATTTAACTAAAAAAGAAAACGTTATTAATAAATATTTTACAACCTGCCAATCGACATGTTTCACCCATGCGCAGTAAATTAGCTACCCGCTTTCGAGATTTTTAGCTGAGTAATGTGGGCGTCTCGACGAAACCAAGCGACCAACGAAGATTCAGCCTGTTATTAATCAATAAAAATTTTCAACGGGGGCCTGTGGACTATTAATTTAGGTTCATTAGAAATAAGTTGCATAATCATAAACCACCCACTTGTTTATTTCGATCTCAAAAAATTCTTTTAATAAATAACCTTATGCCATAAAACAACCATCTTTTGATAAAAATTAATAATAGATACTTGATAACCAAATTTACTTGAGCAAACTTCAGAAAATGATAAAGACTTCAAAATTCAACGTTTTTAACGTCTGCAATTCAAAAGGATAACAATCATACAGCTGTTTCGGGGATAACCAGATCCCTTTGTCAGTCCTAAAATAAAGTCGTAGCAGAAGCTTTAGGACTGAAAAAGGGATACGGTGATCACTGAAACAATCGTATGATTTTACATTAAACTGTATTTGTATACAAATTAAAAACGTGTAATTTTAAAAACAATTGGATAAACATTTATCGCATAATGAAATAGCCTTACGAGAAGACAACTTAATTTAAGATAACGGTTGCGCTTGTTTGTGACCAGGAAGAAATTTAAAAGATAGAAATAGTTTTGTTTGTACGAAATTTCACCCTTTTTTCGTCCTATAATTATGTTCTTTACTCTCAGTAGGTCAAACGAGAGATCGAATAATAATAAATTTGACGAAAGGACTTTTCGTTATTACAGAAACTCGTTTTCTTATCCTGAAAACTTGTTTGTTCCAAGAGAGTCGTTTAATCAATAGATCTCCTCGTTTTAAAAGTAAAGCTAAAAGTTTCCAGTAATTTGGGTACCGGAATTGAGTGGTATAAAGTTCCATCAAATTTGAAGTAGTAGTTGATTGTAACGTGAAGCCAATTTTCGGGAGATGCCTCATCCAGCTACAAACCACGAAATATTTGACAAGTGTGAAAGGAAGTAACGATTACTGTGTGGAGGAGCTTCCGATGCGAAATATGTTTTCTCCGATAGGTTGCTTGTGGCGAAAATATTACAAAGAGGAAAGGAACGTAAAAAGTAGAAAATATAAATTCCTGCCGCTTTAGAAAAGTCAGTTTGATAAAAAAAAACCGGACAAAATTGCTTTATGGACTACCCTGAGAAAAATCTGTTTTCGCATATTTCTAAAGAGGAATTGAAAAAGATTGACCACTACAAACTATTTTGAGATTTAAGATGAAAACAGAAATTCAAAACTGGATAGAAAGGAGCAGTGGCATTATTTTTCTACCCCGCCGAGTTTTAAGTTGAAATCTCCGATAAATAGGAAATATTTGAATTCGTTTTATCCGACTAAACTTTTTAAGGAAAGAGTAAAACAATCCGGGAGGAGAGCTTTTTTCTTCGGTGCTCTGTTGCAGCCAAAATGGTGTAAATCAATTTCTTACGAGCTGGTATTGATCAGATGTTTGCCGTCAAACACAAGGTTTTTAATGTCGATAAACAGTTTTTGTCGTTCGTTTATTCTTTGAGAGAATAGAACACCGCCGTAAATGCTCTGATGGAAGCGTCGATTTTTCAGTGAAATTTTTAAGATTGTGCATTAGTTTTATTTTTAGTCGAATCTGGATTCATAGTCATCGAATACGAATTCGAAGTATATCTAAAATATTCTTAATGCTAGTTATGTTTTGTGTTAGAAGTGAGTTAGGTATTTTTTTCAGTCCATAGAATAATGCATTTGATGTAAAGAATATTTGTTCCTTATATACATATTGCTGATATGTTAGGTTACACATTGAGGTTAAACGATATACTATTCTATTTAAATTTAGTTTCACAGTGTCTTGCTCCAACTCAAACACTTTGGTGATAAATACATACTGGGGGCTGTTGGAGATGAAGAAATGAGAATGTTTAGCGGACAAAAGAGTAAGAAGCATTACCTGTAGAGTAAAAGAATGAGATGGGGAGAATCGCAAAAAAGTATTTACTTGTATGTATATTAGGGTGCATCGAAAAGAACTTTTTTTTGATTTTGATAAAGTCTTCGCAAAAAAAGTTGTCTAAGGTGGCAGAGAGTACCTGTGAATTTTTTCAGAATTTTCGGATAATATCTAGGGGTGCCGCAAAGCCCCCGAAGGTTCCCATGTTAATCCTATGGAGCGCGCAAGCCAAAGAGGCCGAAAATTGGTTTTTCGCCCCTCATTTCTACCCTAATCACACGACGAATGTCTTCACTCGAGTTATGGACCCTATATGATCTAGGCTATCCGACTAAACTTGAATAATAGCCTAAATATCTATATTTCATTGATTGTGGGCTCTTGGAAATACGCGATTTTCAACGAAATTTGAGCACACAAAAAACGTAATATAGATATTTAAGCTGTTATTCAAGTTTTTTCGGTTAGCATACTCACAATCAACGAAATATAGATATTTAGGCTATTATTAAAGTTTTGTCGAATAGCCTAGATCATATAGGGTCCATAACTCGAGTGAAGACATTCGTCGTGTGATTAGGGTAGAAATGAGGGGCGAAAAACCAATTTTCGGCCTCTTTGGCTTACGCGCTCCATATAGGATTAACATGGGTACCTTCGGGGGCTTTACGGCACCCCTAGATATTATCCGAAAATTCTGAAAAAATTCACAGGTACTCTCTGCCACCATAGACAACTTTTTTTTGCTAAGACTTTATCAAAATAAAAAAAAAGTTTTTTTCGATACACCCTAATGTATGTCTTTTACTCGGAGAAGAGCACAACAACGTTTCTATGGAAATCAAATAATTATTTTTCATCTTCAAACTTACGATTGTTTTAAGTGTAAGGAAATCGTAACCAATACAGATATCAGGCTTGAATTAACTGGCTCTCTACCAAAGTTTTCTGCTATTTTGGCTACAGTGGCACATACATTTCTCAAAATGACATGAAACTTTCCAACTGTATGTACAATAGGGTTATGATTTTTTTCAGATTTAAAAGCCTGTGGTGGGAAATGATGAATATTGGTCCAAAACTCTCGAAAATAACGTTTATGTTTGAAAATTGTAAAAAAAGCTAGCGCGCCTATCGAGATGTTGTATAACGCTGAAGCACTGATAGTAGGGTGGGTCGAAAAAACACTTTTTTCGAAACTCGTTTGGCCTTAGGGGGGATTTTTGCCCAAATGTCTTCAATAATACGTCAAAAAATTTTCAGATCGATACGACCATTCATTCACTTGCCGCTGAGCCCCCAAAGTTTGAAAAAAGTGAAAAAAAGGCCCCTTTTTCAGAATTTAAAAAAAATATATTTAAAGATTTATATTGTGACAAAACTGGTTCAAATGTGTTATTTAAGACTTATTTAGATGGATTATATTTATTTGTGTGTATTAACTGCTCCCGATTGGGCCTATAATTTAAAAGTAAATAGTACTGCTTAGCGACGTTGCACTCACCATCAAACCTTATAATGCACTATGGTGGACGAAAGGAATTGAATTCCGAATTTATTCGAAGGAAAACCCTCGAATGATGCCATTTGGTGTTAAATTGGTATTTTAAATAAGAAAGGTCAGTGAAATAACAATAATGAGGCCTTCCACTGAGCTTTTAGAGTAAAAAAAAATGCTTTTTTACAAAAATGCTCATTTCTAGCTGAACAAAGCTAAAAATTATCCTAAAAAAAGGGGAAAGTGTACTATTTTAGATCCTAAACTTTGAAATACGTTTGAAACTTTTATAGTTTTCATTTTTTATAATTAGAACTTAATTTTAATAATAATAATAATAATAATAATAATAATTTATTTCATTTTTGTACAAAGCGATACAATCGAAAATAGGGGGAAGGCATATTAGTCAGACTGGGGCACATGCCCATTTAGCTGACCAAAAAAATTATTACAAGCAAATTTAGTACAGATGAGGAAATAAAATCGAAAAAAAAAAAAGTGTCTTAAAATATAACTAATACACAATACATATGTACATAAAAAAAAAAAATAATAACACAATTTAAATGACAAATACAAAGAGATAAATGGCAAAACAGCATAGGCATTAAAATTACATGTTGCTTCTATAACTTAAAAAAAACATCTAAATCATCAATGACCAATAAGAAATCAAATAACAAATTCTTAAATTTTTTTTTACTTGAGATGTTTTGTAGGTCTAAAGTTAATCCATTAAATAATTTAGGTGCTAAATAACAAAAATGTTTGCGGAAGATTTCTTTATTGAAGCGCGGTATTTGGTATATTTCATTAGGTCTCCGTTCTGAAATTTGATTTTTATATTCACATATTGTTTTATTACGATATAAAAAATAAATCATACGAAAGAAAGCAATGTAGCGTATAGGTAGAAGTTTTATAGATTTTAAATGGTTGGGTGTCGAAGGTTTGTAGTTTAAAATTTTGAAGCATTTATTTTGAAGGGAGATTAATGGAGATAAGTTAGTTTTGTAGTCTCCTCCCCAGACAATAATACCGTAGTTTAATAGAGAATAAAACCAAGAATAATATAATGTATTTAAGAACAACTTATTCACTTTATTCTTCAAGTGATGAAATCTAATTAAAATAAAGCGTAGTTTTTTGCATAGATCACCTATGTGAGTTTTCCACTTCAAGTTAAAATCTATTTGAATACCCAAATATTTAATGGTATTAACGCGTTGCAAGGAATAACAGTTACAATTTTGAATAGCATTGCAGGTGTTACTGTGAAATTTGAAATTTAAGTCAATAGAGCATTCCTGCAATGTGAAATATATATATTTAGTTTTATTTAAGTTAAGAGTTAAATCATTTGACAAAAACCATTTTCTAATTAAAATAAGATCAGATTCAATTTGTCTTTTTAGTTCATTTAAATCATGACAAGAATATAATAGAACTGAGTCATCTGCATAAGTTATCATTTCACCAAAAAGATTTAATTTACAAAAATCATTTATAAAAATTATAAATAATAATGGTCCTAATATTGAGCCCTGTGGAACGCCACGATTTGTTGTGGAAAAGTCACTGTAGGAATCTTTTATTTTTACTCTTTGTTTCCTATTTGAGAGATATGAGATGAACCATTCTAAAATGTTTCCTCTAAAACCGGCATATTGCAATTTATCTATTAATATATAATGATTCACACTGTCAAAAGCCTTAGATATATCAAGAAAAATAGCCACTGTTTTCTTATTTTTATCGATACTGTTGTATATAAATTTAGTGAATTTTATGAGAGCGATTTCCGTATTGCGACCTTTAATAAAACCATACTGATTTTCAGCAAAGAAATTAGTATGAAATAAAAAATTATACATTTTATTAGATAATGCTTTTTCGATAATTTTAGAAAAAGTAGGGAGAATAGAAATAGGACGATAATTTGTTAATAGGTTTTTGTTACCGGATTTAAAGATTGGAGTAATAGTAGCTATTTTTAATGAATTTGGGAAATAGGATAAACTAATTGATAAGTTTATAAAATTTGTTATAAAACCAATATTTTTTACAGAAAACATCTTTACCAGCTTTATGCTGACACCATCATAATCAGTAGAGTTTATATTTGAAAAAGAATTAATTACTCTAATAACATCGTAGTCACACACAGGAAGAAATACAAATGAATTTAAACTTGGTAGGATATAGGAGATGTAGTCATTTTGTGGTAGATATGAATTCAGAGTTAAATTAGAAAAATATTCATTGAATTTAGATGCTGTATCAGAGTCGTTTACCAGTTGAGGTAGATTAGAAGGTTTAGTTATGTTACAAATTCCATTTACAAGTTTCCATTTGTCTTTCATATTTTTACAATTTTTAAACTTATTATTGAAAAATTCTGATTTTGCAGCTTTGATATTACTCTTTAACTCGGCAACAGTTGTTCTATAGGCAGTTCTGTAAACTATGTCCCAAGGATGTTTCCTCGTTTTTTTAAAAAGCTTACTTTTTCTATGAATTAAGTTCAAAATATGCTCTGTGATCCAATCATTTTTATGGTTTTTAGAGGCTCTTTTAGGGAACTTAAAATTATTTCTTATATTTTGAAATCTAAAAATTAAATTTTGATATTGAAGATCAAGATCATCAGAAAAATTCCATTTAAAACTATAACCAAGTAGATAATCATAGACTAGCTTATAGTTAATATAAGTTTGCTTGTTTGTATCAGAGTTACTTTTGTCTAAAGTTGATAAAATAGAATTGTTTAAATTGCAGATAGTCATAAAATGATCACTTATGTCAGTAATATAAATTGCAGTAGAAACTGTAAAAATTTTGGATTTTACAAATACATGATCAATACATGTTGAAGAAATATTGACACGAGTGGGTTTGTTAATGTAGCTTTGATATCCCTTAGCTGATAAGGAGTTTAGGTATTCATTAGTATCATTGTCATTGTTTAGTATATTTATATTGAGATCACCCATTATTATAATATTAGGTTGGTTTAAAGTACATAATATATTTTTTAATTCATTAGTAAAATGATCAATTTTAAAGGCGTGTGATCGATATATTGATAAGATTGCCAGATTATAAAAATTACTGTATAATAATATACTTTCAGCAGATTCAAAACATATGTCTAATGCGATCAGATTCAGATGTTTTTTACTGTATACAACAATTCCACCTGAGCGATTTATCTCACGGCAACAAAAAAAGGATTCAAATTTATCTATTGCATAATAATCAATTTCATCACTGTAAATCCAGATTTCTGACAAATTAATGACATCAATAAAATCAACAAAATTTGAGATATGGGAAATAAAACTGTCAAAATTTGCACGAATGCTACGTATATTCAGATGTAAGATAATAATATTTGACTTACAGCCAGTTGGTTCGGATTTGAGATAATTTTTTAGTTCAGAAGAGTCTTCTAATAAAATACAACCATCAACAGTAGGAAAAGGATAAGATTGTTCACAATTGAAGATTCAGGTATAAGCCGTATAGTTTGCCGTATAGTTTTAAGCCGTATAGTTTGGAAATAGCATGGATTATTCCTATACCAGAAGTGGAAATCGATTTTCTTGTTTAAAATTATGAAAATTGTTTAATGCTTGTTAATTTTTGTTGATATTTTGAAGAAATGAAGTTTCTAGTTAAACTTTCCCCCTAATACGTTAAAAAGAGGGAATTTTCATAACTATCAAACCTATCAAACACTAAGGTTCAGAATTATTGTTAAATTCTTCAGAACTGGCCATTAGTTGTTTTTTATGTCAGTTTCCTGTTAAATATTTCCTTATTAAACTTACTTCAGACTCGTTCACTGACAAATAGGGGGCACTCTACCCACCTAGCAATGCCTGACCCAGGATTTCTCACAATACTATCGAAAAGAAAAACTTTTCACTTTTATCTGACGTCAGTTGTGTTAGTTTATGTATGATTGCTATATGGAAAACTGAAACGATGTAAGGCGCGCTAGGTTTTTTATTAATCCAAAGGAAATAATACCATAAAATTATCATATGGGCTAAAGTTCATCGAATGCAACCACAGGCTTTTGAATATTTAGAAAAAAGTCTCAGAATCATAACCCTAATGTACAACACGTACACTTGGGGAAATAAAAAACGACTCAGTTGAAATTTCTGACGAACCACTTGGGTTAGGAAGACAAATAAGGTGTCATTTTCCATGTCATGAAGTATTCTTTAAATGAAAAAATTTCGAGTCCTTAGGGGGTCGCCTTCATATTAAACGAAACACTGACTTTTTTTTCCTATCGGGACCCCCAATTATTATGCGTTTTTCTGAAAGAGCATCCCCATAAACCCCCAAATACCAAGTTTCATCCATGTAAGTATCCAAATAGAATCATAATATATTTTTAAAATGTCAACCATTCAATGTGAAATTTGTGTCCCCAAACAAAATAATTATGCTTTTGTAGCGATATTTAATGGTTAATAGATAGATAATTAACATCCAACTTTGACCCAAAAATTAAATTTTAAAATCCTTTAATATTTTTATGGTAATCGATTCTGGTGGTAATTTTATGTGGAATTACAAAATTTCAGTCGATTTCATTTAATAATTTTGGAAAAAAACGAATTAAACTAAATTCCCACTCTTTAAGGGACCGTATACCGCTGCCAAATGCAAACCGGCGATGCTCTTTCTGCAAACAGTCGCCTTATTATAATCACCATAACTTAAATTACAACGCAAATTTGATATAAAATTTCAATAAATTATAATTTTTTTAATAAATATTAAAGTGGTGAGTAAAAGTGTCTTAAAACAGACAGAAAATAAATCCTTCTCACTCTGGAGACGACCCCCAAAACATAAAAGCTTAATTTAACGCCCGATGTGAATGAAACTTGGTATTTGGGGGAATATGGGATATGGGGATGCTCTTTCAGAAAAACGCATAATAATTGGGGGTCCCCATAGGAAAAAAAAGTTTGTGTTTCGTTTAATATGAAGACGACCCCCTTTTTCATTTAAAGAATACTTCATGACATGAAAAATGATACCTTATTTGTCTTCTTAACCCAAGTGGTTCGTCAGAAATCTCAACTGAGTCGTTTTTTATTTCCCCAACTGTACAACAATATTAACTGTAGATTCGCATTTCTGTAGTCCCGCCTCCACGTAGGCGAGCCACTTCGCATGCAGCTGGCTTGCCATTTCCGAAGCTATCGGCGAGGCCCATCTCTTTCCGTGCCAAAGTTGTCGCTTCTCAGTCGTCCGTATAATAATGACGTAAAAAGGCCGATAAGATCGCCTCGACAATGGGACACGCCGAGTGGATGACACATAAAGCGAATTATGAAGAGTTATTTTCAATGTCAAGCCATTGCTCATTTCGAATTCCCGCAGATGGAAATCTCGCGGATTGACGTCACAGATAGTACGCTGGGTAGACTGTTCTTGGATTTGCATCAGTGACTAGCGCTAATGTTGGCTCAAATTGTTGCAAATGGGAGGGATTTTGGATAGGTGGTCGGGTACCTGGCTTTGGAATGTGGTTATGGTGACAGTCCTCCGAAATTGTAACATAGATGGACAGTTGGGAGCTGTCTAGCAGTTGCTGGCAGCTACGCAAGGATCCACGAAGTTAGGTTTCATTACGAAGATGCTGCTACTAGGGTTGTTTTATCGCTTTGTGTAGGTACTGCGTTTCGTATATGCTGGTAATTAGTAAACGCTATGAACAGATTATTAAGGTATTGGGAAATGGATTTTGTTATTTTTTTAATTCATCACTAATCTGATGAATTCATATAAATTCGTTAATGATGCAATGCTTATTTCAGCTGTGTATTTATTAGACACATACAAGGTTTTAATATCCAGGTGGTATATGGATTCTAGAAATTTGGTTTGTGATTGAATGGTTTCTATGAAAATTGAAACTGGAAAATAAATTTTAATATTGACCGGGAGGTACAATACTTTTACACCAAACAAAAACTATGCCAACTAACCCCGGTCTCCCCTACAATATATCCCCCATAAACTAATCTATTTATTGATCTAACATTAATTAAAGATTTAAATCGATCGAGAATGTAGTGGTATTTGCAGTACATAAAAAATAAGAACACTTCACAGTGCGTAGAAAATTATGAACCCTCTCAGTGGCCAATTGGGAAACTTTTACTTATTTCTCCATTTATTCATCCATGCATACTTTGATAAGACCCATCATAAATTTTCAGTCCAAAGACGGTAAAAAATTAAATTACTTAAACTTAGACATTTTGATCATGTGAAATTTCGTCCGTATATTGCTTCATAAACTCCTCTGAAACTTTTCTTTAAAGCAGACAAATTTCTTAGCACATGAGAGCTTCCGACTAGAAAATCTCAAATTGATAACTCGCTATCTTCTTGAGTGCAATCTCCTTCTTCAGTTTACTTAATGCCATCCACACTAGCATTTCGGAGAGCTCCAAAGCCCTCATTAAATGGGACAAAGAAAGTGAACAAAAGTAGACGGTCCTGATTTCCTAGGCAATGGAGCATGGAATTGTTTCTTGTAATAAATAACCCATTCCACCCCTTCTTTTAAAACATTACATTCTTTTGTCTCGGATGGATAGCCTCCAGTCGAGATTCAAATGAAACCGGCTAATTCCGAAACTGTGTAATTGCGTTTCACTTTTGTAAGTAGCCGGCTCCCGAGACTTTAAAAACTTGACACTTTGGAGCGAGGCTGCGTTTATTAAGATGTGCTTCGGAATTAAACTAATTAAATGTTGCGGCTTGAAAAATGTAAGTGGGTTTAGCGGGCTGATTAGTAAAAAATACAGGTTGGGTAATGTTTTTATTAATGTTAGTGTAATGTTTTTTTTAGCGTGGAAGCTATTTGAATTAAATTTTGTGCTTTTTGCTTTTGTATATTTTAGGTGTCACTCAAAGGCCGTTTTGGCTTTAGTACAAGCACACAGGCAGCTGAAAGTTTAATTTTAATGTAACTGTAAGAAAATAAATTACCTCTTACCTCTCTAACATTAGTAGATAAATTCTTTTAAGTGCTTCTGAAATTAGTTAAATAAGCATGTAGATGTCAAATATGTGAGGCAATGAATTTAACTCTTTAAATGTCATATTCATACGATACAAAAAAAATTAATGTCCTGAAAAGTAACTGCAAATTTGTTTCACAAACATTCCTAATTTCAACTATCCTAAAGTTTAAATGGAGATTTTAAATTGAATTTGTAAAGTTACATCAAATAAGCAAATTAACTGCCAATGTTTCTCATAATTTAAACACTTAAAAGATTATATATAAACATCTTATCATGGAATATCTAAATTTGTTCCCTAAGGCTATGATAAACTAAGCCAAAACTAGCATTTATTCACTATACCAGGGAAACTGGATATTTCCCATTTCTCTCATAAGAATTTCCAAAATTATCCGTTTTATTCTGGGTCCATATCTCAAATTTGTTTATGGCTTGAGAAACGGATCATTTCCTTGCATCGGGGAAACCAAATGAAATGCTCTAGGAAGTGATTTCTTCGGAACCAAGTTATTATCCTAGTTGTAAGAAAATAAACAGATATGCAGATGTAGTGAAGTTTTATCCGTATAGTTTTGCGAAGTAATGATCAAAGCATTTTCTACGTATACTCCAAAAGAAATATTGGGGTATTTGATGTGAAAAATTATACCCATATTTGGCATGGAAAGTGTAATGACTTGGGCGCCATTTACCATTTCCAAGATGGCTCGAAGTCTAGATGTTTCTAGAGGATTTTTAACAAGAATTTTGTATGACATTAATTTTACGTACTGGCACTGTTGTAATGGGATGTTAAATATTGTCACATTCACATTGAATAGAAAAGATAGATGGAATACCTTTAACTCTATTTTTATTGGAATAAATTTTAGTATTCACAATAACTACAGAATTTTATTATTTATTTGTACGAAGAATGATGGCCTTTTAAAGCTTACATTTTTAAAGAAATAGTTGTTGGATTAAAATGGTGGTACTTTTTTTATTCGAAACCTAATACTAATGAAATCTTAAAATATTTAACAGCTAGGCGGTTTTTCATTGAATGTAAGCTTTGCTGGAAAAGAATCTTGTTTATTTAGATTGTGTAAAATCTGCATTTTAAATTATTTGAAAACACAATTAAATACTTAAGATATTAATATGTTTTACCCAAGTTACACAAAAAGTAGCTATAAAATATACCTTATTTCAGTAACAGTTAATTTCTTCATGATTTCAAAATAATGGAGAATGGTAGAGTTCACGGATTGAATGGGTCCTTAAAAGGGCTATATTTTAGGATCTATAAGAAACAACTCTTCAAGAAGACTTTTTCATCCCCATTCCACGAATTTGTCTGTTGCTAAATCTCTTAAATTAACAAAAACTTGTCACTCCGTGAACAAGACGAACACAGTCACATTTCCCAATGAATGCATCTATTCATTGAAACAAGGCATCAAAAGCGCCTCCAAGGCACCTGAGTCAATACGCCTTCGTTCCCTGCCCGGCTTATCCCGGTAATTCTGTAAGTCAGAATTACTGCCTTTGACACTGTCCCCGACAAAGACAAAGCGCTGCAGAACCAAAATCTGGAGGCCGTATCAACGGGTAGTAGTGTGACCAGAGCCTAATCCGAAAAGTTAATTGTACTTCGCGTGATTTATAAGATGGGCTGCCTATTTAGGAGGGGTAAATGGCACATGATTGGGAATTGCGACGGCTACCTGGGCTATCTCTGTGCGGTTATCGCGTGGCTGCCCTATAATGTGCGGTCGGTCGGTTTGTTATGGGAATGAGTTTTCAAGTTTGGTGATAGCTTCAGATGTGGTTTAGAATGGTTATTTGAAATGCCAATTTTAATGGATCTCCGATAAATGTTTCTAGGTGCAAATCTCGCCTTGCGGATATATCTGGCTGATCCTTACAAATAACTCAAAAAAGACAACTTGCAGTGTAGTTGAGATACTTAAATTTAAATATACCAATATTGTGTGAAGTTATTAATGGATCGCTTCAGGTTGATATGCCATTGATTTCCAACTTTATAAATTAAACAGTTTTGAAATAATTTCAAACGTTATTAAATAAATGTTTAAAGCAACTTCATACGTAATAACTTAATATAATTTCAACTAATGATTTTAGTTGCAAAGTTTATTTGCTCTTATATAAGTCGTGGTTTTTGGAAAAAAAGACAGTTCATTCATTTATCTTTCATTCATTGCTAAATTCTACTGGAAAATGCAGTGTTTTTCATATTACACTGTTCAACAAATTGGACCTTCAAAATTTTTTCCTTGATGAAAACAGCCATTTATTATAGATTTTGGGTCGCTGAACACGAAAATCACCATCAAAATCCTCAATTGGTTCGGGATTTTCGGGGAACGGCCCCTCCCCCTTTTTACGTTTTTTGATGACTTAATGACTTTGAATTCGATTCTCAGGGTCAAAAAGCATTACTAAAGTCTTTAAATTACTCCCAAAGGGACAAGGAATTGACAGTTCTAAAATATGAAATTTTGTGGCAAATGGATAGGTTTAAGGAGTTATTACCCCCCTAAAAAGGCAAAAAAGTAGCTAAAAATTATAGAAGTATTTATACGATATTTTTTCCTCTTATTTTTTACTCAATTCACCTTTGAAGGGTCCTAACCCTTCCCCAAGGACCCAAATTTGATGCCAATATGCAGCAATAAATTTTACTAAAAGTGGTTGAGGTGTTAGAGCCCCAGAAGCCCCCGCGGAAGAGTCCAAAAGACTCTCTCAATTGCGTTGTCACTTGCACGCTCTGGAATTAACATTTATGCTTTGAGAAGGTTAAAATAGACATAAGGACATATAAATGCATGGTATATTGAACCTTTTAACACTTGGCCACTAAATACGGGCGGAATAGAACTGGCGTAGAGTTACACTGTATATGAAATTTTAACTTCAAATTTTTTTGAGATGAAAGTCGTCATTTCTTACAGATTTTGGGTCGCTAAAGACAAAAATCCCCCTTAAAATGCTTAATTAACTCTGCTTCTTGGGTAATTCAATATTTTTCATTTTTTTATTACGCTATGGGGCGTTATATTTACGATAAACAAAGTTCACGTAGCGGGTAGATAAATATTAATATAATAAAATTTAATTACCCAAGAAGCAGAGTTAAACATTTTAAGGGTTATTTTTGTCTTTAGAGACCCAAAATCTGTAAGAAATTACTATTTTCATCTCGAAAAAATTTGAAGTTAAAATTTCATATACAGTGTAACTCTACGCCAGTTCTATTCCGCCCGCGTAATCCCAACACCCTGTTTGACTGATTTAGTGGCCAAGTGTTAAAAGGTTCAATATACCATGCATTTATATGCCCTTATGTCTATTTTAACCATCTCAAAGCATAAATGTTAATTCCAGAGCGCGCAAGTGACAACGCAATTGAGAGTCTTTCGGACTCATCCGCGGGGGCTTCTGGGGCTCTAACACCTCAACCGCTTTTAGTAAAAATTATTGCTGCATATTGGCATCAAATTTGGGTCCTTGGGGAAGGGTTAGGACCCTTAAAAGACGAATTGAGTAAAAAATAAGAGGCAAAAATATCGTGTAAAAACTTCTATAATTTTTAGCTTTTTTTTTTTTTGCCTTTTTAGGGGGGTAATAACCCCTTAAACCTATCCATTTGCTACAAAATTTCATATTTTAGAACTGTCAACCTTCCTTGTCCCTGTGGGAGTATATCAAAGTCATTAAGTCATCAAAAAACGTAAAAAGGGGGAGGGGCCGTTCCCAGGGGCGGATTAAAGGGGGGGCGGAGGGGGCGACCGCCCCCCCCCGAGAAAATTCCCCTAAAAGCAGTTTCAGAACACTTTTTGACACAAGGTTAATAGAATAAGATAAGGTTGGCTCTTCACATAGGAACGAAAATTCGTGTGACGTACTGCTCTCCAGCCGATTACGTAATTCGCGTGATATACCCCAGCTTCTCCTTCGATTGGGTCAGATAGAATAGGGATTTTTTTGACAGGAGAGAGGTAAATTTAAACTTTGATCCAACAATTCAGTTTTGAAGCATTTAAGATATGAATCTAAAAGGGTTTTCGTTTTACAAGGAGAGGATCCCAACGTGTCATCACCGATTTGGTTCATTTTTGGTGTGTAAGTAGTGCATGACTAGGACATCAATTTGTGAAAATATTAAGAAGCAACTCTCAGAAATTTTGGAGAAAATCGCGATTAAAATTTTTAACATGTACTTATATATTTAAAAAGATTTACATCTTGCAAGCGGATTGTAGTGTAGCGGTAAGAGCAGCGATTCCCAACCCAAAGGTCCCGGGATCGAGTCTCGCTGCTTACCATAACTTTTATTTTATATTTCCACGCAATTAAGAGTACAGATATGAAATAAAGTAGTTCATACATACTATTTATAAATATCAATTTTAAAACATTTTTTAAATATTTTTTTTGTGGGAAAAATCAGATTCTCTGATAATAATAAAATTTTTATAACTTGATAATATGTAATCATATTTATAAATATATTATTATTATATTTATAAGGAAGGTATGGAATGAAAAGGGTAAACACCAGAAAAATCTAAATGTTCATATTTTTAAAATAATTTTATTGAAAAATCTTTTCATTCCTTGTTTCCCCAAAAAATAATTTTTAAATCCAATTTTTTATGATCCTATTGTAAATATTATACTTACCAAAAAAATGTTTATTTTAACTATCAAATCAGACACATAACAAACCCTTTTAAATCCAATTTTTTATGATCCTATTGTAAATATTATACTACTTACCAAAATAATGTTTATTTTAACTATCAAATCAGACACATAACAAACCCTTTTAGCATAACGAAATTGCGTACTTTCTTTTGGATAGTTACGGATAAATTAAGGTAAAACTTAATCTATAAAAATAATTTTTTTTTGTTTGAAAAAAATCTTTTCATTCCTTGTTTCCCCCCAAAAAAATGATTAAATCTAATTTTTTATGATCCTATTGTAAATATTATATATTTACCAAAAAAATGTTTATCACAAGACAAAATACTTTAAAATTAATAATTAAATATTATTATAAGTTATTTCATAATCTGTGCTCTTAATTGTGTGGAAAATAAAAATAAATATTATGGTATGCAGCGAGACTCGATCCCGGGACCTTTGGGTTGGGAATCGCAGATCTTACCGCTACACCACAATCCGCTTGCAAGATGCGAATCTTATTAAATATTAGAATACATATTAAAATTTTTAATCGCGATTTTCTCCAAAATTTCTGAGAGTTGCTTCATAATATTTTCACAAATTGATGTCCTAGTCATGCACTACTTGCACACCAAAAATGAACCAAATCGGTGATGACACGTTGGGATCCTCTCCTTGTTAGATTAAATTGATATTATAGCTTCATGTTGATGAATATCTATTGTTAATTTGAAGTAAGAAACCGAAGTAGATCGTCCCAAAGGCAAGAGGAATCCATAGATTGGTTTTAGGAACATATTAATTTCTTTTAGATTAAAAGCAATTTTGATTTGGGAGGGACAATATATTTCTAGCTCCCTTCATGGAAACTGAAAAGAGTTGAAATAAAATACTAAAAGCAATTTATAGACTTAATGATTATATTATTAAAGCTTGGCAATATTTTTATAATTATTATTATGTATAATTTTTTAATTTGAAGACTGTTCAAATTTTACACTAAAACAGGATCAATGTGACCTCACCTTGGAGATCTTATAAAATGATCATATCGTAACTTTGGAACACTGATCCAACTTCAAAATAACTGTTTCAGTTCGAGTTTCTTTCGACGATCGTATGTGGGAGTCGGCAAGTTGGTGAAGGTTTATACCCAATAAATTATCTCCTTCATGTTTGTCCTGTTTAATCAAAATTGAATTCGAAATCAACAGATTATTTGATTTTTTCTTCATGTAATTATCACTTAGAATCTAAGTGATCATTTATTATCATCTGATTATGTGATTGTTTTAACACTGATCAATATGTCTTAGATAGATCAGTGTTACTACAATCATAATCAGAATTTAAGATACATTAGAATAATAAATTCAGTGAGATCAAATTAATTAGTACCTAATAAACTAACTTTTAATTTTAATAAATTAGTAATAAAAGCGATTAGTAGCGAAATCAATTTTATACAAAACATACAAAAGAAGAACAACCCAAAAATAGCTCTCAATTTGAGGATTTTTTAGTGATCTAAAAGTATCGGATTGTAACTAAATACTGCTTTAAAAAACGGTATTTTCTTTGTATTTAGAATTTTCTAAAATACAGATAGTGGGAATTTGTTTAACTTTTAAAATATTGTTACAAATCGATCACTACTGATTTAAGTAATGAACCTACGTAATTATGCATAGGAATCAGTTTTAAATTTCATAGTTTGTATTTAATCCACTATTTGGTAAACTATAAACTTGTTCTTCAAGTTGCTTATGAGAAGGAAAACAAGATACTCATAATTTAATTCAATGAAAAATTTTAATCAGTTTTAACCCATCAGAAGTTAAAAAATTGAATGCACCCATATAGATCATAAGTATTGATATTTAAATATATGATTTGTTGCTTAGGCTAGTTCACAGGTCTATATTTTCCCTTCCGCGTTTTATATTACTCCCTTCCACGTAAGAAAATCCTTATAAGAAGCTCCGCGATTTCCCTATGTAACCCTGATTGGTCACTTCTGTCAAAACTTCAACGCCTTCCAGCCGATTACGTCATCCTGGCTGAAAGTAATCGGAGAGACAGATGAGCCCTCCCTGTTTTTGACATGCTAAAATTCAAAAATTTCCCGGGGGAGGACCCCCGGACTCTCCTCTTCTTTCTTTGCCTATAGAGTAGTTTAAGTCGTTTTCTATGATGATAAGATCGAAATTCCTATTCAGGAGCGTATCCAAGGGGGGGGGGCTGGTCCGCACCCTCCATTAGGCCAGACCTAAAACTTTTAAGACCCTAATTTGGGTGTTATGATTATGAATATCCACTCAACAGAAAACGTCTATACCCCTCAAAAGTGTCTGAAAAACACTTTTTTGCTTGTTAAACTTTAAAAAATTTAGGGTGAAATCCCCAGTACCATGGCATGAGCCAGAGGCGTATATAAAGGAGGTTAAAGGGGCCCTGCCTCCCTTTCGAAAGTCGGACAAAGTGGATAAAAACGAGTTAAATTGCTGTTATTAAGGGTCAAATTTCCAAAAATTTTCTGGGGGAGGACCCCCAGCCCCCCCTTTTTACTTGGATTTCTATACTGCCCACTAATTTTTTAAAATTAATGTACCCCTTCTCCACTATTTTTGAACTTATTTTATATCAGTTTTAAGTCTCAAAACACTTAACAGTACTAGATTTAAGGATAATATTTTGAAAAAATTTACATCCCAGGGAAGACCTACTATAAATTGAATTATGCCATTTAACCGCCCCCTCCCACAAAAATGCATTAATCCGCCACTGGCCGTTCCCCGACAAACCCGAGCTCATTGAGAATTTTGATGGTGATTTTCGTGTTCAGGGACCCAAAATCTATAAGAAATGACTATTTTCATCAAAGAAATTTTTTCGTTTTTGAACAGTGTTATATTCATCACAGTTAAAACTTTAAATTCTGCGGGAAAACAGTTTCTTTGTGGTTTTTATTAAATATGTGCTATGGATTGATTAAAGGTATTTAATCCCTGTCGTTTTCGAAAATACAATCCTCTGATGGAACTTAAAGAATGGTTAAATAAAATGAATTTAAACTATTAAAATGTATAGACCTAAAGTGTTGCATGACACGCAAGTGGCATGTTCACCCTCACACCATAGGTCGTTAAAATCACTTTCACAGAGTGCCAAATCGTTGGTAAAAGCTTCGGAATTGAAAGGGCAAGTTATTGACTCTCCTTTTTTACAACTTTCAGGATTTATGAAGTGCTGAGCTTCATCAGTTCAGTAACCAAGCACATCCGAAGAAAAGCCTCACTGCCTTCGACATTAGCCGTCCTCTGCTGCGCATTGGTTGCTTATAGGCTCCTAATCGACCTGGTAAGTTTTATTGTCTTCTTTCTGTCCGATGCCTATTCTTTTGTGTAAGGTCAGTTTACAGCAGATCGAGCGGAGACGGAGGATGTGAGTATATTTTTCAAGTTTTTAGTCATGATCAAGGTCATCTCGGAGGAAAAGGTGTGTTTTTGAATGATTTGTGTGGGAAGGTTGCATGATAATAAGTAATACAGGCAATTTTTATTTTCAAAACATTTGAAACTTACTCGTATACTATAGGAGGTAATTCTACCATGTGGTTTCACAAACTATAGTGCCGTCCTAAGCCAAGGTCCTAAGCGAAAATGCACATATCAGAGATTTCACATCTCTCGTAGATAATATCTCGCCAATAGGGTGTCTCAAAAGGTCGAGTACAAACTTGGAGGGATGATAGTACTCATCAAGACGAACAAGAATTGGTATAAAAAAGGGGGGTCGCAAATGAGTTTTAAGGGGTGAAACCCTTCTGCAAATCTGCAATAAAACTTGCATATTTGTGTAGGAAGAGACACAATTGTTAGATTCCGGTAGTTATTTTGTAAAACAACTTCAAATATTATAACTTCTTCTACTAAGCGAGTTTTCCAGTTTGCATTCAACAGGGAAAATAATGTCGCCAATCCATGATCGTCAAATACTTTTTTGTGATTCTTAAGGTAACAATAAAATAAGAATCGAAAAAAAATTGCGCCAAATGGCTAATAAGTTGCCAAATTTGGTTGAACATTATTAAAAAAAGAAGACCGATCGAAATAAATCTTTCGCTACGAAAAGATAACTTCCTGAAAAAGTTACAGCTAAAATTACTTTTTGCAAGTACGAGTTTTATTATTTTGATGTAAAAAATTACGGAATCTCATATTTGTGCAGGAAGAGACACAATTGTTCAAGTTTTATTGCAGATTTTCACCCCGGGGTTTCACCCCTTAAAACTCATTTGCGCCCCCCCCTTTCTATACCAATTCTTGTTCGTCTTGATGAGTACTATCATCCCTCCAAGTTTGTACTCGACCTTTTGAGACACCCTGTATACTCTCAAAGTTATAAATGTTCCATAAAACAGGGGTATTGAATTATCTTTTCTAATTACGAGGCGATGTCTCGTTCTAATAATAACTAGTCTTCCATATTAGAAAGTTTTGTAAAGTAAGAAATCATTTCTTAGAAATTTAGACGGTGTTAAAATGAATTTAACGAATCTTTTGTTTAAATTATCTGAATCTGATATAGAGTTTCTCTAGTTAATGTGTTCTTGGATTTTCCTCCATTTAAAACTAACTTCTAGAAATCATGAGTGTGTTATTTCAATCCTTTAATTTAAATCAAAGTACATTTTTCTTAAAGTTGCATTTAATGCAATTATGTGATAATGGGCTCGAGTTGGCACTCTAATCGGACGATTTGTAAATGGGTTTTGTTAATGATTAACTACAATATTGGTTATTGGTTAATTAGTTTTATTTTATACATAGTTTATCAGAAAACACGACTAAATGCAGTTTCATGCCTTAAAATTATATTTTTCATTGCCTTATATTGCCTGTAAGCCCCCACCCTTGCTTTTTTCGAATCGCTAATTTATGTCTAGAGAATTCCCATGACGTTTAACGCATTCCATGGAACTTTTACATTGTGATTATCACTCACTTCACATATATTTTGTTATTTCCGGAATTTTTATCGGGTTGGGCTGAATACCTCTCCACGACGCTTGCATGCACAGCTGACTGTTTTTAAGGGATTTTTCCACTAAACTGCTTACTAACAAAATTAAAATATTTAAGAACTGGCTTTGTATTTTTTCTACAAACTTCACCCATTTTGGTTACCTAGTCGCCAAAAAAAAATTATCCCCCAATTCGTTTGTAATTCCGCAGCAAACAGCAGTGTTGTCCACGGGACTGCTCTGATGTGAATATTGCGTGTACGACTATGTAATTGAGCTATCCTTTCAGTGAATCTTCGCTTTCCGTTTGAGACTGTGAAAGCAGCTGCTAAAATAACCACCATCTGTGTTGGTACATCGGTTACCAAAACTGGCGCCTCTTTAAAAGCCTTGCGTTGCGATTATTTCAAACCTCTCACCAGGAGGAATGTCTGATCAATTAAACTCACAGATGGACCCGATGATTGATTGGGCCCACAGGGCTTGGAATTGATCACGGCTTTCACCTGTTGTGACAGAGAGGAACTATGTTTTGCAGCTACTACTGGGGTGGCCATAGCGCTGCTAGACTTGGGGAATTACCGTGCTATTATGCATTTCCCTAATACAAAAAGAAAGCACCATGAGATAAAATTTTTTCGCTATTTCAATCTAGACCATTTATGGAATCTGCTTAAAATGTGGGGTAGTGTAAACGGAAAGACAAAGTTATTAACCCCTTATTAACGCTGAATACATCATATTTTTTTTAAAAAATGCCCTAAAAACTAAACATATAGAAAAAGATTTAATTCTTACAAATGGTATTTAATTTCATAATGATATTTTCATATAATCTTTGTTTTTCTAAAAAGTACCTGTTCGAGTTCTCCCTTCATATCTGGAATACAGGGGGTTACAAAAAAACATACCTACTTTAAAATTCTCTACAGACAAAACTACTGGTTGAAAAAATCTGAAATTTTAAAGAGGACATTTTGAAGGGATGGGAATTTTTTTAAATCAAAACAAATTGGTAAATTAACTTAAGTTTTTGCTTTGGATTGCGGACCGTCACCAGAAGTCCAGAAGGTAAATGTCTATCAAAACTATCATATCGGACACTTAAGAAAAAAGAAATTATAAATATCCCTTTTTCTCAGCAAAATTGCGTAATTTCTTAAGGGATGGTTAAAAATTTGTTTCTAAAGTGTCTGATTTGATTGCTTGAATACACATTTACCTTCTAAACTTCGGGTGACTGTCTGAAATCCAAGACAAAACCTTAATTAAAATAATTTACTAATTTTTTTTTGTTTCAAAAAAAAAATTCCCAATCCTTAAAAATGTCCTGTTTAAAATTTCAGATTTTTTCGACCAGTAGTTTTGTCTGTAGAGAATTTTAAAGTAGGTATGTTTTTTTGTAACCACCGTGTACATCAAACGTTACTGAAAAATGTTGGTGTACTGCTTAAATTGCATTGTCTTTCATAAGTCTTGTATTGTATTAAATATTTATATTTAGCGATATAAGAGAAGCTAAATGCAAAATAAAGTATGGTATCCAAAAGGTAGTATATAAGTCAATATTTCTGTTTAAAACTTTATTCGGTGCAATTAGATCATGCAATTTTAAAACCCCTTTTTTTAAATAACCATTAAATTTATTTTGTATCGATAATTCTATACCTTAGAGCCAAAAAGACCTATCGGTTTCGCTGTTTTTACAAGAAAAGAAAAACTTAAATGCTTAATTAAATTTAATTACTATAAACATTAGAGTTAAAAATCAAATTTTAATTTTCTTTCCTTAAAATCTATAAAAACTGATTGAGATTTTTGACACAGAATTTAAAATGAAATTTGTATTGCGAAAATTTGTATTGTATTATTTGATAAGATACATTTTTGCGTGTATTTCTAGTAATGGAATATTCTAACATTGATAAATTATAATTGAAATAGTTACTATGCCTTCCTTTATAAAGTGAAAAAGACTAATATTTCACTGTGCAGTCCTTCAGTGTATTATACAGGGTGGTCCTTAATTCATGGTACAAACTTCTAGGGGTATTAGAGTACACCTAGACGAACAAGAATTGGTATAGGAAGGGGGGTCGCAGATACGCCGTTAAAGAGCTAGGACCTAATGTAGTGCGAGTGCGTTTCAAAAGGCCGTTTTTAGAAGGCCCGTGTGACGAAACAAATCATAATAAAATGAAAAACATTGAGGCACAGGAATATCCGTACTACTTAAATCCTCAATGTGATAGAAATTGGACCACTTGCTAAACCGTGGGGTGAGTTTTAAAATATTCATCATAGCAATGCAATATTCATCTTTTAGCCAAAGAATGGAGTTCCCTTACATTAGTGTAATGGTACTTAGAAAAATGATGATCGGGGAAGGAATTTTCAATGATCATACATTGATCATTGGAACTGTATGATCATTGAAAATTCCTTCCCCGATCATCATTTTTCTAAGTACCATTAAGGGAACTCCATTCTTTGGCTAAAAGATGAATATTGCACGTTTTAAAACTCACCCCACGGTTTAGCAAGCGGTCCAATTTCTATCACATTGAGGATTTAAGTAGTACGGATATTCCTGTGCGCAATAATGTTTTTCATTTTATTATGATTTGTTTCGTCACACGGGTCTTCTAAGAACGGCCTTTTGAAACGCACTCGCACTACATTAGGTCCTAGCTCTTTAACGGCGTATCTGCGACCCCCCTTCCTATACCAGTTCTTGTTCGTCTAGGTGTACTCTAACACCCCTAGAAATTTGTACCATGAATTAAGGACCACCCTGAATAGAGTTCGACAAACAGTAAAAGAAAGATATGAAATCACCGTTGGGTTCCTTTCGAAAAACATTTCTACCATACTTGGATTTCGGTTGTTTCTCATTAAAGGCAAATTTACCAAAAAAAAATTTCCCATCCACCCACGTTTTTTATTTGTTACTGTGAAAACCCGTTCAGGTAATGAGCCTTAAAATTTGGCGACCAGTTTGTATTAGATTTTCTAATGTTTTTTTTTTTTTTTTTGCAAGAGCAGATGTTATTAATTATTCATGGGCTGTTTTAAAGCGGACACAAGATTCTCGACATAGTAAGAGAATTTTCGGAATGTAACGCTTTTTAAAATTGTCGATGGGCTTTTTGTAAAATTTCAAATCTTTAGTATCTTCCTATACAACTTAAGACGCAATATGGTACTCATTTAAAGGTAACGGAAGAAGCACGGAAAAACCTGCGCGCGTATACTTTTGTGTAACTTTTTGATTTTAAGCTGATTTTCAAGGGGCTGTGTTCAATTGGGTAAACAAAAATATCAAGCATTTGCAAAGTTTCTTTTTTCAACTTAAAATCTAGTGTCATATTTCTTAAAATTTATTTACATGTTTTGTAATTGAGGTGCTTGCAGCATCAATGAGCTAACTCCAATTGAAAGCTGTTGGAGTTGGCTCATTGTTGCTACAAGCACCTCAATTGCATTGTACTTATACCAGCACTACAAACCAATTTTGCTCCAAAGACTCTCCTTAAATAAAATTTGTTATCTTAATAACCTGTAAGAAACGAACCATTAAAAACTTCTAGATTAAAATTCATAATTCTGTAATGCTCATCCCTTATCTCATTTTACAAAATGTGAACGCAACTGCTGTAAAAAAAAATACAATTTCAATTTAACTCTACCAAATGTGCTTTTCCATTAGGTAGATTAACTTGAGGCTCTAACTACGCAATTGTAGATTGGGGTGAGTTTCTCTGGTTCATAAGTGTACATCAGGGCTCACCGCTAACAATAGTTTTCCACGAGTCTCATCAGTTTGACAGTCTAACTAATGGTAGTTCACCAGTTCCAACGTGGGTGTTAATTGTACCTGAAGCTAAAACCCTTGCTAATATAACTAATTTTGTATCACTGAATTCTGAAATGATTCAAGACGCGTTTTGAATAATTCCGTCACTGCACTGGCGTGGAGGGCCTTATGAAATTTAATGCTTGGCCGCTCGGCTATCTATCATGCCATGTCCGCTGACTAATTTCAAGTCGGCGTTGATGATGAAATTTAAATGAAAGATTTCCATTTATACCTAGCAGCTGACTATTAATTATTTTGTTTGGCGGAATATGCAGTTAGGTATTCGAGCTTTATGAGGTGGGGGTTGCAAGTTTCAGATTTGTGGAATTCAGACATGTGGTATTGGTATTATTCATAGAAAGAGCACGATGGGACAACAATTTGCTCGCTATATCAGTCCTCGATGTAACCGTATTAGGCAAAACTTTTTAATATAGGGATTTAATTTTTTAATTTATACAAGTTAACGAAATTTCTAGACCTGATCATAAAAAAAACGCGAATATAAAAAACGTTCTCCTTTGGTACAGTAAAATGTTATCTGCTTTGTATAACACTTCTATGAAGATGTAAAACTAAAATTTAGGTAGAAAAATAAGTTATTCCGAACTTCACTTACCACTTGTTATATCTAGGGTTTTTTTCGTTACAAGTGGGTTTTGTAAGTACGTTTCATGAGTTTCCTTGTCAAAAAACCAGATTTCTGATAAAACAAGAATGTATATGGAGTTGCAAGATGATGGCTTGTGGAAATGATACAAGTAGAATACAAAACGTTTTTTATTGCACAATGTGTTGAATTAAGAGGTGTTAAATTTTTTTAATGGAGGTTTTTAACAAGCCTCCTTTAGTAAGTCTCCTTAGTTTATTGAAGTTTGACAGATTCGATGTTAAAATAAAAAAACATTTATGTAGGATTGGGTATTTGGGGTGACACATAAATGTATTGAAATTTTTCAGAGTGTACATTTTTTAAAGTTATTTTCTACATAATCTAAACTATCTGTAAATACAATCAATAGTTATTTTTGGAGAACATTTAGCAAATCATTCGAACTGAACTATTCTGTACATCCTGGAATATTGGTTTTTCTCATAAAAAGTTTCCAGTCTTTGACTCATGTATACTTAAAATTATTTTCGAATTTAAATTTCCTGCAGTAGAAGAACAGTTCTTTTAGGCTTAGCTTAAGATGTTCGTTGAAGTAAACTGGATGATTGGCGAGTCTTTCGTTGATTTGGGATGTGGTAATTTTCTTTACTTTCGCAGCTTTTAAATCCTTCTTGCCTCTTCGCAAAGAAAGAAATATGTTTCGATCTTTTCTAGAACAGAACTGACATATGATAGACTTTATTGGTTTTTTAGAATGAGTAGGTTGACGATGATTTTTCAAAATATTCAGATCATCTTGAAAGCAGATACTTGCAGCAATTTTATCAAGAGTATCTCTAAAGTTTACACTCTCTGATTGATGTACACCGTCAATTTCAATATTACTATTTCTTGAACACTGTTCCAGATCGTTCAAACTGGATTGTAGTTTCTGAAATATCCGCACTAAGACTGGAAATCTATTCAGTGGATCTTTGATGTTGAGTGGACAATAACCCAATAAATTGTAAAAATACTTTTGCCTGCGTTCGGTAGCTTCAGACCACTTTATTGTACAATGCATCGCACAAATTTCTCCCCACGTCGAGCTTATAGAAGGGTCTCTGATAGTCTCCAGTCTTTGTAGCAGAGTTTATGGCAGTAGACTCAAGAGTAATATAAGATGTATTTGTTAACCATGAACGTATAAGTAGCACACGCACGAGGGGACAAGACGTAGAAGTGAGTTCTACACTCAGAAAACTAAGAATGGCGCCGATTGCGCATGTGTGGCGTGCAGACCACCAATTTAGTAGGTTACCTACTGATAATAAGCTTTGAAAAAACAAAAGTCTTCATAAAAAGCTCTTTTTTCCTTATTATAGAAGATTGGCTCAGTATATGCTCAAATAGAGGCCTTGTGCCATAACTCTTACGAAACCTATTGAAATTAATTAAAATAAACTAGGAGAGTGTAGAAGCTTGTTAATAGGTGACGAGAGACGGAAATAAAATTGAAGCTAACTTTTAATAAAATAAAAATATTTAGAGACAAAATGTACTTAGACGTGAATACTTAAATAGATCGAAAGGTGGCAGCATAGCGAAGTGCGTTGATAAATGGGTATCGAAAGTTCGAGGTAAGCCGTATTTATGTTTTACAATGCGATTAGCAATTCGGCCTAAAACGCCACTAAAAACAACCGAAAAACCAAAACATCGAACACAAGGGTTCGATTCCCTCTAGAAGTGGGAGAACAAAACTTCCTAACAAAACAAACCGTATTATAGAGGAAGATGTTATATCAGGAGGAAAACTATTCCTAGACTTCTCTGGACTTACTAAGCATCTTAAAAAGCTCAGGAACTACCTGCATATCCGGTTCTTTTTTGCAGCCATGTTTCCAATAAATGACAAAATGACTCGTTCGCCAGACACATTAACGAATCCGTTGCTAAGAAAGTACTACTTCCGAGATTTGTAAATCGTATCGTACGCTTCGTCAAAAGAATGTTTTTAGAATCTTTTTTTTTTTAATCTTCGTTTAATAAATATTGCCCAATATATTCAAAAGTAGTGAACGAATTTGTTTCCCTGTAGAAGAGAAGAGTATGTGTTAGTTATGTATGTTGATGTGAATGAGAAACAAGTCCTTGCGTGGTAACGAAATAAAATTTATTAGTTCAACAGAAATGTTTACAAGCAGATATACAAAATATTCCCCTCTGTCTGTTTTCAACCACGCTTTGGGTTTAAAATAAAAATACAAACTCGCATAGCTTGTGCACAACAAAAATATAAAATCCTATATTTATTCCACAAACAATGTAGGTGCTATGTTATTAAAAAAACATTTATTTGTAATAAAGCGCCCCATTTGAGAACCTTTCATGGTTCACAGACTCCCAATTTTCATTTTGACTACCTTCATTACCAAATAAAATTAGAATACTCCTTATAGCACGGTCTTTATCGGAATCAATGCGTTTAGACAAAGTTTCAAGCTTTGAATCACGAGTTGCTATATAGATTTGACCAAACGGTTTGTTGTATCTGAAAGAAGGGGAATGTTTCCGCTCAACACATTAAATCCAGATTCCATTGAATTCGATTTTAATATTCATAAAAGCAAAGAGTGACAATGTCTAAATTTTCGGCGGCTAAATAAGTGTATCATCAAACAGTCAATACGAAATATTGCAGTGGTTGAGGAGATACTTTTAAATAGTCGCTGAATCTATCTAAAGTCAGTCGGCCATAAATTCTGAAAAGTACTTAACGGACTCCACTACGTCTTGAATTTGAGGTTTAGAAAAGCCCTAAATTCGGCCATCTGCAACGTCAACCATATGAAATACATTTTTTGGATAAGTCGAAAAGCATTTGAGATCTTATCGAGAATTCATGAGAAATAGATGGACTTTTAATGGCTGGATGACAAAAAAGTTCTTTTTCAACAACCCCACTGCCATGTCAGGGAGACTTTTATAGGTATTTTACATTCAAAGGGGGTATAACAATTCTCGGTTTTATGCTCCTAAATTCTTGGGTTTAGTTTTTGGTAGTAGCAAGACTTTATGTACTATGTAGAGCAATAATTTCGTTTTTGCTCTTCGGGTTTACGGCATCTTGAAGGACCACGTAATTTTTATTACGCACTTAACACTGCTCGAGATATGGAGTCAGCTGGACTGTTTTTTGAAGCATGCTTTCAAAAAGAGTCATTCTTACAGTAATGGACCAGTTTTGATAAAAAAAGCTCTTCCTATATACAAGAAAAATATGAAAAACGAAGTTTTCAGTTTGCTAGGGGCATTTTTCTACTTGATAAGTTCGGGATATCATTATTATATATTCAATTTTCTTGCTTGATTTGTACGATTGGTTGATTCATGACACCGTTCTATTAGACACAAAACCCTCTATTTCATTAGACTCATTTTGTCCTTTCGTGGACTGTGTGTCCTTGAACCTAATCTACCAACCTGGTAGGGCATAATGCTCCAGACACTAGGTTATTAGGTTAAAGAGTCATTTTGTGATTCTTAAAATCTCCAACAAGGCAATTAGTTTAAAATTTTGATACAACAGGAGAATTAGCGTTGAAATAACGTACATAGTAAAACCTAAAATTAGGACAAGGACTTGAAATGAAATATGCGTGAAGTGTCTTCTCAATGGCGTTAAGTTGATGGCAGTTCCTCTGTCACAGGGAACACATACGTGACCCTTGGCTGTCATAAAAGATCATAATCATTTTAGCACTAATATTGGGAACACTTTGCTTATATCTTGTGTCTGGCGCAGAATGGCCGAATATGGCCCTTGCGCCATAAAACCTTACCAACCAACCTTTATTTATGATGTCCAAATGATTTTATTTCTTGGATGTTTATTTAAAGAGTTGTGATTAGTTAAGTGTTTTCAAGAGGAACAGAAGCACACAAATTGTATTTAAAGGTGCTGCTGCCTGACAATCCTCTTCAAAATACAGATGCGTAGCAAATATTCTACAATGGGTGGCCAAAATGTCGCATTGGTTGCAATTTGAATATTTGCCCGTATTGTGTCTGCCCGTATCACCTTCATAAGGATGGCGCGGAATGTCTGATATAGGGACCTTGCTCCATAAAACCCAAAACAACCAACCAACCAACCACCTTCATAAGGAAAAATCAAACTTGAAAAGTATGCGCATCACGCCCCAGGTGACTCGAGTGCTTCCCTAATTTACGCTCCGCCATTTTCATAAATAGCACACTTTCTCGGTTTTAGCATAAAACATCAATTTACTTCTCGCTAACTGCTGTCAACACCATTGCCGCAAGAGACTGATTGGGACAGCTGAAAACGAGCCGCGAGAATCTAGCACAATCCAAGGCTCCAGAGTGTCACATATTAAACAAACGAACGGCCATCATAAAGAGGTGATAAATTCCCTCAGTTAAAGGGCCTTTCAATTACTATTCGAGTCACACCTCGAACATGGTGTTGATGACTGTAGCTGCCAAACCTAGCGCTATCCAGGCTCTTGATTGCTGAATGGAACCAGCATGCGACACTATTTGACGAGTGTCTGGGGATATCATGCCTCCATTTCTGTCATTCCGTCTATGGTTATGTTAAGTTCTGGCTCTCCTTCCAGTGTCCTTTGCATTTTAATCTGAAATCAACTTCTTATCGATCGCTGAAGGTCGTTGAGAGGCTGGTTTTGAAACTGGTCTTGGTTCCTTTTTGCGTGCCTGGTGTAAGCGAGATTCAACCTATAATTACCGAAGTCAGTCGTACAATAATAGAGTAAATGATGGTTTTATTTATAACCTGCTTTTCTCTCTCTCTCAACACCTGGCTTCACTTAAACTTGTTTCTTTTCACGCATTTACGAACTATTTCATACCACAATGGTTGGGACACCCGTTAAGTGGGTTTTTGACATAGTTTTTGACTTGCAAAAAGATCTGTCAAAAAAAAGGATACCAATTTGAAGATAGAAACTGTTAAATAAAGCAGTTTATGTCAATAGAATCATATGGGCATAATCAAATTGTCAGTTAGAATTTGACTAATCGCCATCGCTATAAGCATTAGCCACGTTGGCACCCCGTTATGGGTTTCCTGGCTCTTGTGCTAATCCACAATATCGCTATACAAATCCTGTAACAGGATAAAATAGAAAAAGGTTTTATTTACACTAACGAAAACTCTAAAAAAATTTAAAAGTACAACTGTTTCGGGGATAACTTCGATCCCCCTTCGTCAGAAATAGCAACAATGGGGCCAGACAGCTAATTTATACAGAAATCGATAAAAAGGGGTTTACGACGGAGACCCTAAAATTTGGTTACCCATCACTAACCCTTTAGACATTTGGTAAAAGTAAAACTTATCATCAAATGAAAAGTTTTGATCTAGACAAGATTTTTTTTTATTTCCAATGGGCGGGTACTACTGGACGTTATCCTTGACCACTGAATTGCCCTAAGAAGTACCTACTTAGCGTTACCCAGCGAGCACCTGTGAACCAGAGCCACGGAGGTGAGGTACTGTTACCCGCGCCACACATACCATTCACTCGCACAACCCCTTGCTAGAAAAGATTTAGTAAGGTATAAAAGGCCATCGAATTCAAAATGAATAAAATTAAACATTTTCAACCTTCCTCCTCTCTTACAAAAACCTCTCTCAGCCATCTTCAATAAATTGTGCATTATTTTTGTAATCAATCTTATTTAATGATTATTTGTGACCCCCTTTATCAGCCTAGATGACCACACTATTGCTGTTATACAGGGTGTCCCACGAAAAGTGGCCCAACCCCTATAACTTTTGAACTCCTACAGATATAGTCATGAAAGTGGGGTCTAGGTAAAGTATAGTAAAGTGACCATGCCCTATCCGATGAGACAACTTTCGATGCCCTCTAGCGGAAACTTTAGGAGTTATAATTTTTATTTTAAAAACTATGTGAGGTATGTGGAAAAAGTCAGTAACTAAGTTGTAGAGCAGCATCGATTCATTATAAATCGACACCTACACCACAAAAATGCCTACAATAAAACTCATTAAACGCCCGTTTATTTAATTGTGATTTGGAACACCCAACCTCACGAAACGCTTAAAACGTTTGCTTGTTTATTTAAGGCAACGGTGGGCAACCTCCGGCCCGCCACGTCATTTGGTCCGGCCCGCGGAACATTTTAAAAATTGTCATGGAGAAAAGTAAAAAAAACTTCAAAAAGTCTCCAAAGGACTTAAAACACTACTTTTGAGGATCAAATTTCAAAAATTTCTGGGGAAGACCACAAACCCCCCTACCATTTGGAAGTCTGTTATACAGTGTTTTTTCTTTGAAAATTCTGCCGGTTACAAGAAACGGTTAACCTTGGCTTAACCTTGAAATCTTAAAAACCTTGAAAATTATGTGGTTTATAAGGAGCCGTTCTATTCAGATGTTACCCAAAGGATGCAAAATCAGCTAAATCACTACTTTTATAGGCAAATTTAAAAATTTTACTGGGGGTGACCCACAGACCCCCATTTTTACTTGTAGCTAGCTAACATTGTAAACTTTTGACATTTTATGTGCAACATAGTTCAAACACTACTTTTAAGTGATCTAAAACTTAACGTAAAATGTACTAGTACCTTAGAAATGACGTCGAATCAATACCCCAAAACAAAAGTCTGATTGCGGTTTTTCCCCCAACCAAAAACTGAAATTACGCCCCTGGCCCTCCACGTCATGAAAACCTGTGAGTTCGGCCCGCAGATTCAAAAAGGTTGCCCATACCTGATTTAAGGTCTCGAACACTGGTGTGGGTCAAAATCCCGACACTCAGAATCCCGACAGATCAGGTTCCCGACGGTCGAAATCCCGACAGTTCAGAATCCCGACAGTTCAAAATCCCGACAGGGTCAGAATCCCGACAGGTCGAAATCCCGACAGGTCGAAATCCCGACAGGTCAAAATCCCGACAGGGTCAGAATCCCGACAGGTCAGAATCCCGACAGGGTCAGAATCCCGACAGGTCAAAATCCCGACAGGTTCAGAATCCCGACAGGGTCAAAATCCCGACAGTGTAATGTCACTCTTAAGCCGTGAGAGAATGAACTATTGAATTTTTTGAAATTTTAAATTTTTTAAAATTGATTAAAAAATGGTTTAATACTACACTCCTGCTCGTGCAAGACTTCTTTCTGGGCTGTTTTTCAGTGCTGATTACAGATATTTCATCAAAACTGATGTTTGAAAGATTTTAAAATTTAAATTTTTTAAAAATTGATTAAATGTTGGTGTAAAATTTTAAAATCTTTCAAACGTCAGTTTTGATGAAATATCTGTTATCAGCACTGAAAAAAGCCCAGAAAAGAGTCTTGTACTCGCAGGAGTGTAGTATTATACCATTTTTTAATCAATTTTAAAAATTTAAAATTTTAAAATCTTTCAAACGTCAGTTTTTATGAAATATCTGTTATCAGCACTGAAAAAAGCCCAGAAAAAACCATTTTTTAATCAATTTTAAAAATTTAAAATTTTAAAATCTTTCAAACGTCAGTTTTGATGAAATATCTGTTCAGCACTGAAAAACAGCCCAGAAAAAATGTCTTGCACGCACAGGAGCGTAGTATTAAACAATTTTTTAATCAATTTTAAAAAAATTAAAATTTTAAAATCTTTCAAATGTCAGTTTTGATGAAATATCTGTAATCAGCACTGAAAAACAGACCAGAAAAAAGTCTTGCACGCGCAGGAGTGTAGTATTAAACCATTTTTTAATCAATTTTAAAAAATTTAAAATTTCAAAAAAATTAAATAGTTCATGCTCTCACGGCTTAAGAGTGACATTACACTGTCGGGATTTTGACCCTGTCGGGATTTTGACCCTGTCGGGATTTCGACCTGTCGGGACTCTGACCCTGTCGGAATTTTGACCTGTCGGGATTCTGACCCTGTCGGGTTTTGACCTGTCGGGATTCTGACCCTGTCGGGTTTTGACCTGTCGGGATTCTGACCCTGTCGGCATTTCGACCTGTCGGGATTCTGACCCTGTCGGGATTCTGACCCTGTCGGGATTCTGACCCTGTCGGGATTCTGACCCTGTCGGGATTCTGACCCTGTCGGGATTAAGACCCTGTCGGGATTAAGACCCTGTCGGGATTAAGACCCTGTCGGGATTAAGACCTGTCGGAATTTTGATCTGTCGGGATTCTGACCCTGTCGGGATTCTGACCCTGTCGGGATTCTGACCCTGTCGGGATTCTGACTGTCGGGATTTTGAACGGAACCCCTCGAACACTTAACCTCACGAAACGCTTTTGCATGTAGTAACTTGGTGCTTGAAACGCTCTGTCTTGTTGGATATACTAATTAAGAGGCTATTGAATTTTGGGTATTATTGTTTAATACTGCGTAATTGTGTGTGAGGTGTAAAATGTGCAACTCGATATTCAATCTAGAGTCCAAATGTGCATTGTCGCGGACGGGAAGCACATACAGCATCAGCGGTAAATGTAAAAAGTTTATTTTCATGAGGTTAAGTGTTCGAGACCTCAAATAAACAAGAAAGCGTTTTAAGCGCTTATTAGCGTTTTAAGCGCTCGATTTATCCAAAATTACATTGATCATTGAAATTGTATGATCATTGGAAATTCCGTCCCCGAACATCATTTTTAAACGCTTTTATTAGACTTGCTCTGGGCGAAGGTCATGGGTAGAATCTTATAACTCTATTTTCGGGCACTTCCTGATATGCCAGGACCCTGACATTTTACACATTGATGTAACCCTCATGACACTCCAATATCCAATATCAAATTATTATCTAATCAATAACCAAAAAATTAAGTTAATTAACGAGTATTTTTAATTATCAGAAAAAATGAAATTTGAGACCCTTCCAAAGAGATTTTCGATCCCAAAAAAGAGCAATACTGTAATAGGCATAGTACTATTATAGTCAATCATCAAAACGACAATTCTCAAGTAATTGAATTAATTAATGGCAAATTATCGCAAAAAATTTAGATTCTTGTACATAAAATTTCAGGTACTTGCAAACAATATTAAGCCCTGAAACTTTGCAGCATGGTGTAATATTCATGACAATGCAATATTCAATTATCACCGAGTCAATAACTCTCTAATTACGGTAATTAACGAGTACTCTTGATTATCCGATTAACTCGATTTTGAGACCCCTAAAAAATATTTTAGCTCCCAAAAAAGGAACAATACTGTAATAAACATAGTACTACTATATTCAATCATCAAAACGGCAATTTTCAAATAATTAAAGAAATTAAAGACGAATTTATGCAAATTTTGAGGTTGTCATTTAGATTCTTGCACATAAAATTTCAGGTACTTCAAAATAAAATTAAGCCTTGAAACTTTACAACATGGTGTAATATTCATGACAATGCAATATTCAATTGTCAACTAGTCAAAACCTCCGTAATTAAGGTAATTAAAGAGTATTTTTGATTATCCGACTAACTCGAATTTAAGACACTCTAAAATACTATGACCCCCAAATTTTATACAATAACGTATTACATATATTTTAACTATATTCAATCTTCAAACCTTGAATTATTACCTCTCAATTAAGATAATTAACGAAAATAGTAATGTGAATTAAAACCAATAACACTTGTTCTAAAAGCTTGGAAATACTTTTTATTTTCATTTGATGGATAAATGGAAGTTTTGATGTTTATGATGACAGTTAGGGCTATTAATTTCCGTTAGATTTCGCTTTCGTTCAGATGGAATTATAATAGCTTGAATAGAAATACTGAATATGTTTGAAAGTTTAGTGGAAAGAGGGATATATGTTATTTGATATTTTCCTCTGAATTTAACATGTTTGAATGATTTTCGAACGATTATATTAGCTTCGAGTGTTGCGCTTTTTCAGTAAAAAAAATTATAAAATATTTCTTTTGGTATGTATATGTATATATATATATATATATATATATATATATATATATATATATATATATATATATATATATATATATATATATCATCTTTGAATTTTTGAATTTAATCTAGATATTACTGCAAACTTGAAGCAGCGCCAATGCTGCATGCAACAAGAGCATGAATATAATTACGGCAAAATAATTTTTTATAATTAAAACAATCACATAAATGGGCCAGAAACAAAACTTGCAGCAAATTATTAATAAAGTCCACCATACCTCTGTCACTTCATCAGGGGTACCAAACAGTAGCATGGTGGACGGGTCGTTTTCTGTTAGTTGTTGGAAAGTATATACATACAAAATCCCAACCAACCATGGTACCCAAACGACCCTTAAAATAATCACAAATACACTTATATGTGTAATTACACTTATATGTGTAAACCTGGTAATTTATTTGTTAAGTATTTAAAAACAATATCTAATAATATTAGAAATGATGGATTTACTTGGATTATTGATAGTAATAGAAAAGTATTGGAGTTTATAAAGGAAAATAAAGTCACCTCAGTTGATACATATGATTTCAAGGATCTTTTCACAAGCTTACCTTTGGACAAAATTAGAGTTGTACTATTACATTATTTTCATGATTACAAGATTTGTCTGGATATCAATTTGGAGGATTGGGAATTTTTGGTAAAAGTATTAGTCCAGTAAATCTACTGAAAAAAAAGGTCAAACCGGGAAAAAATTGCAACATTTAGTTTTTCAACGGTTTTCACTTGGGAATGACCTCAATAATAACATAATAAAAATCGGACAAAATCGGTCCGCGGGAAGTTTAATTTTTTTTAAATTTTTAAAAAATGGCCGAAAAAAAATTTCAAAAAACCAATTAATAGTAATCGAGACTTATGATACATGTTTATAGGCTATTTTTCAGTGCTGAATACGAATATTCCAATTAAAATTTTAAAAATTTAAAATTTCAATTTTTAAAAATTATTTGAAAACTTTGATATTCGAAAAAAATAAAACATCGCTCAAAACCACAAAATAAATGCAAAAGAAGTAATTCAAACGGTTATCCCTTAGAAATGACTTAAATAATGACATACTAAAATTTAAAAAAAATCGGACAATAAAAAGTTTAATTTATTTTAAATTTTAAATTTTTCTGGCCTCAAAAATCGACCTTTTTTAAAATTCTTCTTAAAAACGTTTGAAGCATTTGCCAAGGTCATTTTTCCATGGATATTGTAGTTATATAGCTATATAACATTAAAAACCACAATTGATGATTAAATCATAAGTTAATTAATTAATTTATTAAAATGAACATTAAAAATACAGGTAAAATAATTCAATGAAATATAACAGAAAATATTTTAATAATATTCAGTGACAAATCATCTAAAAAATAATTAAAGTTAAAAGAGAAAATTTCATTTAAAAAAATTAAATTTTTAACAATTTCTATGGCGGATGTTGGTCGGATAGCGTTGGGTGGGAAAATGGGTCTAGTGGGGTAAAATAGGTCTAGGGATATTAACAGTTTATATTTATAAAATTTAATGTTTTTTGGCATGCTTATTTTTATTGAGACTCAAGTAAAATCAACATGCTAAAAATACATTAAATTTTATAAATATTGGAAATTAAATTTTATAAGTATTAAATTATATCAACAGCCATTCTACCAGACGAAAGGCAGAGAAAACCGGTTCTTCTACCACCACTCTCCTTACGCAGATAAGAAAGTAACTGACTATCAGTTGGAAATCCTCTCCTGGGCAATAGCAGTTAGGAAATGTTTTAATTGGATCAACTCTCGTAGACAACGCTCTCGCTCGCTTCCCGCATATCTACGAGCTCGCTCGCTTGTCACGTGATTCTTTCTACTGGTAGGACGAGTACTCTTGTGAACGGGCTATTCAATTTCCTCACGGCTGGTTTTCGGAGATCCCTTTTCCCCTACTTCTTTAGCTCTTTCTCCGGTTGAACAGTTGGCTGTTGTGAACGCGGCTATAAACTGTTAAAATAGCTAGACCTATTTTACCCCACTAGACCCATTTTTCCCCACCCCACCCTACTCATAATTCGATAGAGATGTGGGTACATTACATATGCGAGTAGTGATGGGTGGGGTAAAATAAACATATGGGGTTAAACAGACTATATAAAATTTATTGTTTTTTGACATCCTGATTCTTCTTGAGCCCAAAGAAAAATCAGTATGCCAAAATAAAAAAAAATTATAAATATATTCTGTTTTACCCCGAAAGATTTTTTTTCAGCCAACCAACCCTATTTTCACTAAAATAATAGTTTATAGAAGTTCCGCACTTCCACTGAAATTCTTGCCAAGTTCATCCACTTATTTAATTCCGAAAATAAATGTAGTTTAAATTTAGTGTAACTTAGTCTGATCGGGGCCCTTTCTCAAACACAAAGTCAAATTTAATATCCCCTCTATAAAATGTTATCTCAAAGATTCTAAAACTTTGATTTTCCTTTAAAATATTTTACATAACCATCCTCTGAAAAAAAGCAGTGAAAAACGCTTCATATAGAAATTTTAAATAAAAAAGTTTCCGGTGATTTAAAATTTGTATAACTCCCTAGATTAAACAATTAATGGCGCAGCCTTTGTCAGAAATCATGTTCTAATTTTCCATGATATTCCTTAAAAATAATTTCAAATTAGAACTCAATGTTCGATTTCCCAAAGATTTTATTATTTAGAATTAAATCCTAGCAATATCTCTTCTGTGCCATAAAAGATCAATCAAACAACCAACTAGCTAAAGCATTTCAATCTAATTCGATTCTGAAATCGATTCTATCTCTCAACTTCGATTTTCCTACCACGAGGCAATAGCAGGGATCCCCCTGATAGTTTATCCCTAAATTTCAGAAAAAGTTCTCGTGCTGCCATCTACTAATGCATTTTGGAACTAAGATTTTGAAATTTTGTGTACAAAAATTCTTTGCCCTCCTAAGACGGATGCAAGAAACCGCGTATTTTTATCTTTTTTAGTTTTCGAGTTATTGATTTTTAAAATGCGTCGGTCTTTTTTGGGACACCCTGTATGAATGAGGCAAGTTGAGAGGTGAATGAATAATCAAAATACTTTGTACTGGGCTTGTACCCATCACCCTATGAGACAGAACCCCTACCCCTCCGACTGGGCTGTTTGATACATCTTTGTAGCAATAGTACTAGCAAGTTTCACTAGTTTTATTAACGAATACTATCTTTAAAATTGTCACTTTCCCGTTCTTGTTTATGAAATAAGTTTTGATCATTTGATGGTTTGATCAAATTCAGATAGTTTTCAATTTTGTTAATAAAAAACTCAATCAGTTTTATTTTAGAGAAGTAATAAGTTGAGTTAAGGTCAAGTTCTAAAACATGAATTAAAACTTGAAAAATATAACATTATACGATCGTATGAAAGTAACAGTCACTGCGGACTTTTACCACGTGCCGTTCTCAGATCGACATACTATTTGGAAATTTAAACGGAAACAGGTAGCATACTACTCGTTAACAATTTTTTTTTTTGAAGTTGCTTCATTTTTCATGCGATTTCATATTACGGTTGGGTACTTTACTTAATGTTAAAAAATACGTAAATAGAAATTTTATGATTGCAATGCAAAACATGATTCGGAAATTTGAACATTGATAAAGGATCTGGATGCCTCAAAAAACTTTCAAAGAAACTTGTCAGTTATTCGCTTTACGGATATTGTAAATAGTATAATTGTTAACATTTTTTAGTCGAGGTTTTATAAATGACCGAGTATGAAGGAATGCTTTGTAGCAGATTAGTTAAAACATTTTTGTCTGTTATTATCATGTAGGAAAGCAGGATCTTTTAAAAATGATCGAATCAATCTAGATACATTTCTAAGTAATTAGATATCTACAATACATCCACCCTGATTCGCTTAATCTTGTGTTTGGCGCAGTATGTCCGTATCCTACTAAAATAGTTTTAATTTGTCTTGTCTGGCGCATAATATCCTAATGTGGATCATGCGCCATAAAACACCAACTAACCAACCGAATAGGGACCTTGCGCCATAAAACCCAAAACAACCAACCACCCTGATTCGCTAGTTTTATTATTTTTTAATACTGAGTGTAGGCATGCTAACTTTTCTTGACCTTCAATAAAAATCAGCATGGGAGATCACTGCTTGGGGCATTTCTGTAATTTAGGAGGGCTAACCTGTAAATCTGATTTTTCCAGATTAGTACTTCTTAAAGCAGACTTAGCTTCTTGTACGTACTTCTCGGCTAATCCATTACATTTAGGATAATGAGGACTTGATGTAATTTGTTGAATTTTCCACTCCCTTCCAAACTCCCGGTGATATATCTTGAAGTATACTGCGGACCACTGTCGGATTCCAATATGTCCGGTGTCCCATGAGTAACAAAAGACTCTTTGAGGTACTTGATTACACTGTAAGACGAGGGATGGTCCAACTTTTTAAAGTCGAAATATCCGGAATAGCTATCTGCTACGAGACAATAAACTTTGCCTTCCATCTCTAACAGATCAAATGCTACAAGCTGCCATTAGGTACAGGCCTCATCAAGGCCATTGAAAATTACAAAACACAAATACAATACTTAAAAAACAAGAGCACAAACTAACATCAATAAATCCCTGTCCGAAGAACGCTTAACAAATCTCAACTAAAGTGCAGATAGAATCTGAACCACCCTTGAATTTGTTCTAAAGCAGCTCTCGGACATGTCAAACACTTTTTAAAGTTACACTATTTGTATTTTATTTAAACTGTTTATTTTTTCTAATAAAAACAATGGACTCAACCCGTCTGACGTCACACAGAACCAACACGTGACCTACTGAGCTTGCAATTGGTTACCACAGATACTACACTAGTAGAGTTTGTAGTGAATATGGTGGTAGTGAGATATGATTTGATAGTGAGAGTTTGTTTACCACCGTCACCTGACTTTTATAGTCTCGAACCAGATAGGCGGCTAGAGTCCATTGCCGGGGTAACTTATTAACCACAGCGCCTCCCCCAACAAAGGCAGCGGCAGGGCATCTTGTCAAGGAACGCGCCGTGTCATCTCCCTTAAAAAAATATTTCTTGTTTTTTGAAGAAATTCCTCAAATCCCTGCAACTTTCAAATCCATATCCGAAATCATATTAATCTATGCAAATCTATTGGTTAGCATATCTAACAGTAGAAAAAAGGAAAGCTACCTCATCAAAATGAAACAGTTTATTAGTATGAATGCTAAATGCTAGTGAATGCTAAAAAGGTTAATAAAACTCGAAAAAACTTAAAATTTAAAGGTGCATCAACATTGACAGTAAGTATGCGTAGAATCTGCTTCTCTCTCAGTGTGAGTGCGAGTCCCGTCCATTTCTTCGACGGCTACTTTATAAAGTCAGAACTCTTATAGTTACAACTCAGAAATTAAAAAATTAGTTTTGATAAAAAACAGCTCCACACTCACCAATTTCTTGGGTAGGACTGGCACAAAGATGTCTGTCTGGCATCTAATCTTGATATTACCATGCGTTTCCATGTAGGTGGGATTCACCAACTCTTGCGGAATAATTAAGTCTAGGAATGCGTTTTTCTTTAAGACTACATTTCCCGCTATTTTTGGTAGAAGTCTTATTGGCCTATTGTTGGTTGGAGTATTTTCTTGTTTTCGTGATATTTACTATTTGATCTATACAGCTACTTCCCATGCTGAAGGAAAAAAATTTATTACATTTTAATAAATGTAATCAAATAATGTGTATTTTTTTACACAAAATGCTTATTATTCAAAATTAAATTCTCTAATTAAAAGATGTCAAATAGATAAACTGGTTCCACTGTTCCATATAAAATAGTTAAAAATGATTTCAACATTCTTTTGAAATTTATAAAAATTCAATGAAACTATATCTTCAGGCTGTCTCAATCTTGATATACTTGAATTAGGATTTCCGTAATTATTATTATAATCGCTTTCGGCTAATCTTTTATAACCATACTTGTATCTGGTTTCAGTATGGTTGTTGAGCCATAAAAACACTAATCAAAAAACATCCAATGGCTTTATTTAAGAATTCAACGATCCAATCAATCCTTTACTTTTATCTCAAACCCAAACTTTACTTTTATAACTTTAAACTTTACTTTTATCTGAGCCCAAACAGATTTTTTAGTCACAAAAGTAGTATTTTTATCTTTGTTACGTGATATGCTCTCGGAAACGCAATTGAAACTTCATAATACGCCTCGAACTTTTACGATTGAAAAAGAAACACCTTATGTCTCATAAAATCTAGTAGTGACCTAATGGTATGGATCAGAGTTCGATTATCCATTCAAAGCTACATTGAAATTGATATTTTCCTCCAATTGAAGAATCTCGTAATTTTCATCTGAAAAAAAAACCCAACGCAAAACCCATCCGAATTTGTTTAAGGCGGCAGATTCTTTTTTTGCGACAAAAACCATTTTCATTGCATTTCTCATAACCCAGTAAAAACCATTAATCCTTTGAATAATATTTTCTGTCGTATGAATACGATGATAATTTTGTCACGTTCAAGTCATTATGAACGATCATTATTATTGGATGTGTTCATCGGGGATTCGTTTTTATCTGCCATCGAAAAGTTTTTATTTGCTTGCTTCTCTATTGAAACATTGCGTCGATTCGGTAGGAGAAAAAAATGGGCTTCTGTCTATAGAACATGTCTTTTTAGAGGATGCTTGTATTTTACGGCTGTTCTACATCGATCTGTACCATTAAAGCTCAGGATGTTTTCCTGCTTTTACTTATCAGTCATTTATTATTTCGCTCCTTTCGTTGCTGTTACGCCAGAGTCCTCTCAACTCTTCCCTTTGTGTTTTTACCAATGCTTGGCATAATTAAGAGTGAAAAAATGTTTTTTCGATCACCGAATCGCTGGATCTAGTATTCGTTTTGTAAATTTGATAAGCATTAACTATAGAAAAAATATTCCTCTTAAATTGTGTTTACGAGCACATTATATATCAAAGGACCTTTTTGTCAATTACTATAAATTACTGTTGCCCTTCTAGTGGCTTACGACTTAAACGACTTACGAGTAAATATTTCTAGTCGTTTAATATTTTTTGTATAAATTACATATGTTATGGTGTAAGTACACTGTAAAAATGACTTCCTTCAAAAAACGGAAATTTCCCGGCAGCAAAGTTGCCAGATTATTTCCATCTTTTGACAAGGCATCCGTTTTTTCTTTTTCCGTCATTTGAGGGAATGTCCGTTTTGTCTTTTTCTGTCAAAGGAGGGAAACCTTCCGTTATTTTAGGGAACGTCCGTCTTTTCTTTTTCCTTCATTTGAGGAAATGTCCGTTTTATAAGTGTAACTTTCCGTCATGTCGTTCTTCCAGTGTATTCTTACGCGTAAGAAAAAACGTGAACATTTCATTCTGAGAGTCTAAAAGTATTTTTTCATTGTTAAAGTATTATTAATAGAGAACAAATAGTTTTACAATTGCATAAAAGTGAATTAACTTTTAAATTGTTCTTAAATAACATCAATTAAAATCCGAAGAACAGCCGTCTTCTAACGTGTATGTCCGCCCAGATAGAAAAACTATTTCTTAACTAAGATAATTAAAAAATACGTTCTCCATAACAATATATTTAAATGTTTTGGAAATCCATATAAACAACTAAGGAATCACTCTCAGATATTCTTAAAACTTTAAAAGTAATCTAAACTCTTGGCACTACTTTTCTTTCAATTCCTTCACAAAGTTTTTATTAAAACTTTCATTCCGCCGTTGAAATATTAACCTAGCATGGTGGTCAATACATTGGCAACCAGATCCAAAGGTTGCGAGATCGAGTCCAAAAAAAAAATTAAATTCTTTAAGCACATTGAAATTTTCTTGTGAGTAGTAGAAAATTATTTGAATTTTACAAATATTTCTAGAGAAATAAGACACAAAGAATAATTTTTTTTACGGTTATGTATTTTTTTAGAATTAAACTACCTCACATAAAAATAATCGCATTAAAATAATGCATCAAATATATAATAAATTTCAATTTAAAATAAATTACTTAAAAGATTTTCCATTTTAATTAAAGTTGTAATGATAATCAAGCATTATATCGGCTAACAAAATAAAATAAAAGTAAATTTATTTGTTTTTAAAAAATAGTTTGGTTTAATAAAAGAAATTAAGAGGTCACAATTCAAACGATACTGCTATCAGGAGTAAGATAATTTGAAGGGTAATTTTAACCTTTAAATTTTAACCTTTTTTAATTTTTAATAATAAAATATTTACTTAAGAGAAAATGTGTAATTTATTAGTATTATTTTAATTAAAATGAAAACAAATATTTTAGAATTTAATCCAATTCAATACTTTGATGCGAACACTTTTTTGAAATTAATTCTAGGGAAAAAAACAGACTAACAGCAAAAAAAGGTATTTTTTATGCTTTATTTTTTCCAGAAATATTTTCAACTACAGAGACACAAAAAAATTTCAATGCGCTCAAAAAATCATTAAAAAACAATCATTGCTACTGGTTGGAATCGATCGCGCAACCTTTGGATTTGAATTCCCGCGTCTTGACCACCAGGCTAGATAATTTAACAATGCGGGAAAAAATATTTTATATAAAAATTTAGTCAAGTAAAGGAAGGAAAAGTGGTGCCAAGAGTTTTGATTACTTTTTTGGTGTTATTTTAAGATTATCTGGTGCTCTAGCACGATCCATTCGTTTAGCTACACGAACCGTCTTAACGTACCAATGACGTCACATAACGAATAACCGTCAAATGTCCCTAACACCATCCCTTCGAAAGCTTCACGAATTCGTGAAGGGTCTCGTTTATTCCCTCGTAAACGGAGCATCGTACACGACCCCTCGGAAGGTGTCGTGAAGCAACTTCGAATAAAAAATATGACGTGTTTTCATTATTATTTAGAAATATTATGATTTTATTTCAGGTTTTTAAAAGGAATCATACTTTTACTTAATTTTACATATCTTCTATGGAAATCTTTCAGTATATTGCTTAAGAACTTATTTCTATGCGTATGTGTACGAATTTACTCCTGCGAGAGAAATGAGTGATGCGGTTTATTATTTTTCAATTTCAATGACGGGGATGAGAATGAGATCCAGCATACATAGCACAGAGAAGAATCTTTTTAGATTTCTTATCCGTTAATTTCGACGTGGTCGCAAGGTGCACAAATCGAAAAAGTTGATGGAAACAAAATGGATGCCGGAGCAACGTACACGCATCGAATAGAATCCTTGCTTTTGATTGGCTAGCTTCCGTCGTGGAGCTAAACGATCAGAACACGCTACAACCTTAACGATAGGAGGATGGTGCTAAGGTCAAAATGATTTTTCGAAAAGAGAAATCGGGCGTTCACGAATTCTCCGCCTATTCGAAAGACCGATTCGACTAGTAAACGAAGGGATTGTGCTAGAGCCCCTGAAACTGTTTACTTACTTAGTTCTTAATAAGGATTTCCAAAACATTTAAAAAATACTTTTGGTGAATGTATTTTTTAATGATCTAAATTATAAAAACGTTTTTCTATCCCGGCGGACGTGCACGTTAGAAGAAAGCTGTTCTGTGGATTTTAACTGCTGTGATTTAAGAATGTGGCAACACTCCCTTTATGAGCCTTGGTGGCAACACTGATTTTCCCGCCAACTCAGTAAACGAGCGGCGTCATTGTATTCCAGGGGGCCTACCACGAGCCTCTCGACAAAAATAACGACACCCTTACTTCTTCCGTGTCGAGAACGCAGAAGAAGCAAGCAAGTTGTCGACACCACACTGTCGCGGAAGGTTATCCATAGGAAATAGCATTAGTGATCTCAAGTGAGGTCGAGAGTATGGGCTCACTTAACAAGAGGGTCTACCATCAGACTGTCGGGAAGTTTTTAACTGTCGTTAAGTGGTATCGAGAAAGTGAAAAACTCAACGACACCTCAAGAGGTGTCTATATCTTGTTAACGACACGAGAACAAGCTCTTTTATACGCTATAAATTATGTGAATTGTTTACCCTGTTATCATTGCACGTTTTTTGAGATACTTAAAGGTATTTTTAAAGTAAAATTGGCTTGCATTACATCTTTTTTTTTAAATTATCGACTTAAAAATCGGGCCGGTTTTATGTACTAAAAATTAAAGTCGATTTGTGGGTTTTATTTATTAAGAGAATTGAGGATTACTCATACGTTTTTTTTTCAGATAATATATAAACAATCGTGCATCCAAAAAGCAGCTTTAAAATGATTATCTGATTTAAAAAATTTTAATCAGAAATAATCACCGTGGTGATGGGAAAAAATTTTGTTCTTTATCCAAAACTTATTTTTTTGCGATTAAAAAATTGTAATCAATTGATAACAAAAATTTCCTGAATTTAAGTTTGTCCTCCGTTATATGTTCGTAAAGGTATTCGTTTTAAGCGTCTTAATCTTATTACGATCATCCCTTGTTTAGAGTGGCGAGAATTTTGCTCATGAAAAAACGAGTTCCTTCCCTTGCGTTGGTGATCATTTCAAATTACGCCAGTGTAACTTAACTCCCCGCCTATTTCTGACGTACAAGATGACGAAAACTTTTTACACCAATCAAAAGCGTTATTTCTCCTCGACACCTATACTCTCGAACTCAGTTGCAATCGGTAAAAGCTTGCATTTGTCGACATTCAAAAACTACATCGTCGTGGTAGGCCACGGTAGGCCATCGAGAATTTGATCTTGATTTTTCAGAATTCCCAACACCATCGTGCTGCCATCTATAAATCGAAGGATGAAATCCACATGAAATCACTTCTGTGGTTATTCTACCTCCAGACTCTTTTTACTGTATTAATATAAACTTGAACCTTGTAAAAATATATTTTAAAAATGAAAGAAAAAATATTCCATCATAAATAAGTACCCAATGACGTGTATTTTTATGAATAGAATTTTCATCTATTTCATACAAAGCAAATAATGGCGGCGATTTGGGCTATTTGCAATGGAAGATCTGATGACTACGCAGAGAAAACATAGTTCCTACGCAAAATAAAAATATTGTTTCATCTATAGGTTGAAAAGTAATTCCTAAGAGCGCTTTTTAATGTACAATAGCTATTTATTTGAAAATAATGCTACAGCCCTCGATAAGAGGTGTCGTAGAGCTTTTTCGCCTCTCTGTCGTTTTCTCCTCTTGGTTTCTCCTCTCATGGTAGGACCTGTAGTTAAGTTTGAGGCGCATCACGTGACTGTCGATAATTTCGGCAATATTAACGATAACGACACGCTGGTGGTAGAGCCCCAGATTAGACTTCCATTCGAGAAGCATGTAAATAAAACCTGTATATAGTTCTTGGCAAAAATGGCGTATTTCTTGACCTGGCATCCTAAGTAATAAGTAACAAAGAACGTTTATAATGTTTATTAACTTTTAAACGATTGTAAAACTTTTCATCTTAAGTAATCTTATTTTAACCCTGTAAAAATACTTATGTAGACTCAATATGAAAAGGTTACAGTTTGTAGTAGGCGTAAGAATACACTGAATGAGTTCGTGAAGAATTTCACGGTAAAATTTCCGTTTTTTAGTTTACGGGATGAATCCATGAAAAATTCACGGAAAAGAAAACGTAAAAAGACTGGGTTTTTTTAAAGTGTAGACTGGCAAAACTTGTGAGTACTTAGATGCATATAAAAAATTATGCACAGAGTATTTTGGAGGAAATAATTGAAAACGCGTAGATTATAAAGTGATTACATTATTTCAGTAGTTTTCATGAAATACAAATTGTATACTTTTATTCCGCTAAAAGTCAGTTATGCACTACCATGTACCATAGTGGAAGTTTAATATGGCTCATCTTTTTTAATGAAAGGTAAGTGCATTTTTGTCTTTTCATCATAAAATGCATAATATTCGATTAATTATTGTGTTATTGAAAAATCAAATAGTTTGTAAATATTGTTCCCAATACATAAATCCTATGCAAATCTTATTTAAAATGATTTAATTTCAAAATTATTAGTTTGTGAAATTAATTACTTTTACACTTTCGGTGATACAATCATTGTCCTCAGTAGGGTTTTCAATGAGTAACCTGAATCAATTCAAAAGACAAAATTCTAAGGAAAATGCATCCAAATTTTGAACAGGCGAACTCTGGAAACTTTTGAAAGCAGTTTTAAACAAGTTACAACGTCGGTAGCTTTATTCCAGTGACACCACGTGTACACACGAATTCCAAACTCTTGTCGGAACTATCGGATTTCAGAGTCCAGGTATGAATTTAATTTTCCGGGATTTCTTTCCTCTTTTCGTTCTTCCCCGCGAGTCTTTGAAGAATGTTTAATAGGATTATGATTAGAAATATGGACTTCCAGCCTCGGTCGGGTTGGGCTACCTGCTAATTCTCTTTGCGTTTGTGTGTGGTAAGAAGCTTTGCGACTCGCGCAGCTTTTTAAATATTTGGTCAGTTGTTCCGCCCAATATGAATTTTAGTTTTGGTATGTAGGACAATGTATATCTGGAATTTATTTACTCATTTTTATAACGAAATATGCAAACTGAAGCCGGAGTCTCATTATTTGTTGGCTCTTATTTTGTTTAGCTCATTGTTTAAATCTCAAGTAGGACTTATAATCTTCACATACACTACTTTTGCCGGTAGGAAATTATGCTAAATATCTTGTTTGTATCTCATCAACTATAATATTTAACTTCTGTTTAAAAGTTTAACAAGGAGAGGATCCCAACGTGTCATTACCGATTTGGTTCATTTTCGGTGTGTAAGTAGTGCATGACTAGGACATCAATTTGTGAAATTCTTTTGAAGCAACTTTCAGAAATTTTGGAGAAAATCGCGATTAAAATTTTAACATGTATTTTAGCATGTTGTACTTATAAATTTAATAAGATTCGTATCTAGCAAGGGGATTGTGGTGTAGCGGTAAAAGCTGCGATTTCCAACCGAAAGGTCCTGTGGGGTCGAGTCTCGCTGCATACCATAATTTTTATTTTTATTTTCCACGCAATTAAGAGCACAGATATGAAATAAACTCATAATAATATTTAATTATTAATTTTAAAATATTTTTCCTTGTGTATAAAATTTTTTTTTTTGGTAAATATATATATTTACAATAGGATCATAAAAAATTGTTTTTAATAATTATTTTTTTGGGAAACAAGGAATGAAAAGATTTTTTTAAAACAAAAGGAAATAATTTTTATTTTTATAGATGAAGTTTTACATTAGTCCAAAGTCCAAAAGAAAGTACGCAATTTTGTAATGCTAAAAGGGTTTGTAATGTGTCTTATTTATAGTAAAATAAATTTTTTTTTGGTAAATATTTAATATGGTAATATATAATATTTACAATAGGATCATAAAAAATTGGAGTTATTGGTTACCAGGTATTACCAGTTAGGAAAATTGTATAATTAGCAGAAAATTTGATTTTTCCCACAAAAAAAATATTTAAAAAATGTTTTAAAATTGATAATTATAAATATAAATATGTATATACTACTTTATTTCATATCTGTGCTCTTAATTGCGTGGGAAATAAAAATAAAAATTATGGTATGCACAGCGATACTCGATCCCGGGACCTTTGCGTTGGGAATCGCAGCTTTTACCGCTACACCACGATCCGCTTGCAAAATACGAATCTTATTAAATTTATAAGTACATGTTAAAACTTTTAATCGCGATTTTCTTCAAAATTTCTGAAAGTTGCTTCTTAATATTTTCACAAATTGATGTCCTAGTCATGCACTACTTACACACCAAAAATGAACCAAATCGGTGATGACACGTTGGGATCCTCTCCTTGTAAGTCTAAAATATAACGTTACAATTGTGTAGGTATGCAGATTGGTTTATAATCAAAATTTCTCCAAAACTAATTTACACCAATAAGATACTTATATTAATATAAATTGCATATTGCAGGTTAATTTATATTTTTGTTAGGACAATTTCCGCGTTTTATTACACTAATAATATGATAAATGTTAAAAGTTAAGTTTAAGACCATAAGGAGAAACGCTGCTAAAGGTTTGGTGAAATTAGTATATTTCTGGCATGATTTTTTAACTGATATGCATGATTTTTATTATTGAAGAGCTTCTTTCAAAGTCCATCCATACCAATTGTAAATACAGCTTTTTCTACTCCCTTGGGAGAATCTTGGGTGTGGTAAAGTATCGAACTTTTTCTAAATTTTTGAACCAGATCCTTTTGCAATTAGCTCTTAAATCATTCTCTAATACACCTTTATAACCCATCCAAATGCAATCCTTTGGTTACAGGATCCACCATTGACAGCCATCCATCTAAGAAACGATCCACTAAAACTGAGTAGCATCAATACCATGGACTCATATCTGGAGCCGCGCTGCTTGAAAAGGCACCACAGCCTGCACAAATTTGCTGGAGCACGCCACCCAATTGAAGCGGGGAAACCGGGGAAACTTTCAGCAAGCAGTGATTGATTGCCTCATGGATGCACTGGAAACTTCCCACAAAAATGAAGCGATCTGTGAAGAAATTGCGCGACACTCTCGACAGGATATCCAATCTTCGAAAGAGGGAAAGTCGTGTATTTTGTGAGATGATCTTCCCTTTGAAGGGGCTCCAGCGTGCTTGATAGTTGGATTGGTACGGCTGGCCAGGTACATTCTCGCATGTAAAGGACCGCCGATTAGTATGCCTGTCTGTCACTCGTCGTTATTAATATTTGTGGTGAGTGTGGCTCTCTTAAGATTGCTATCCTCGTGAAAATTAATGTCCTTAATAAGAAATTAATGGGAATGGGACGTTTAGGGTTATGGAAGATTAATGTGTGCGACACCTTGCTCCTTATTTTGATATCATTTTAGATTAGCGAGATTCTGCTGGCAGTTTCATTCGTGCATGGGGTGAGATAGTATTAAAGTTTTGGAAAGGCTGTTTTGCATGTAATGAATGAATTCCTCCGATTTCAACTCAAAATATATAAAGCGAAGAATATAAAGGGAGAAGATATTAATATCATGTTTATGGAATATGACTAGGTGTTGAAAAGGTGTTTTATTTGATGAGGTAAAATATTGGGTCGTATTACCGGTAAGTCTATTTGAAGTGCATTTCGTGGTATTATTTTAAAACTTATTTCAAAGCCCTCCTTATAAATGCAACTTCTTGCTAAAGTACATTTAAAATGGAAAGTAGTTAACAGGGCAGTATCGTAGGTTATATGTTCAACCCCCCAAAATCCCTCGTATCCCTCTTTGTTTATGGCATAGATTCCGATCTAGATTTAGGAAATATCCATTCCGATCCCGCTTTTGCCCCCTAAAAGATTTAACAAATCTAGGTTGAAATACTAAATGTTTACATTCTAGAAAAGTACATTTAACCTCTAATATGTTTGGGTAGAATTGGTGTCTTAATTTATTTTGTCATCCCCACTCGACACGGAAGTATATTTATGCTACTTGGTTGTTCTTCATTTCTGAAGTGTGGAATAAAATAAATTCAGTGTTGTGACCAAAAACTGTATGCAGCTTAATATAATCCATAGGAAATACTTTTCATCATACAAGTTTAGAACTGTTTCCATTTTGTGAAGAAATCAAATTTATCTTCCTTTATAAGTCATAAACAAATGATAAATGCTTACATCGTTATTGTATAGTTAGTGGGAAAGAACAATGCTTAATTTGCCAATAAATACTGGCTTTTTATATTAAAGCCTCGTCATTTTATCAAGTCTGTTTTCTTGAAAATTAATTGAAATGGGTAATGGAAATAAACGGAGTCATATTTATAAATAGTGTGTGGTGACATTATCTATAGTTAATTCAGTTTTGTATATAGTTAACGCATTTACGACAATGTTAAATGTCATTACTTTAAGAAAAACAAGAACTTCCATTTTTGCATACTCGGCTTCTCATCAATTTTCTATAATGCACCATAATTAACTTTAGAGGTCTGAACATTTGCAATCTTGGAAAAATGTAATATAATTATTTTTGAAAGATACAAGAATTAGAGTTCCAGGTAAATCTTTATATTTAACGCGTGTTTGCTTACGTGGGTGAAAAATTTTGAATATTGTCTGGCTTATCTTCTTTAGGAAATAAATGAATGCACAGAATATAGTTTAATGATAAATTTTTAAAGCCGTCGGAATATTTCAATTAAAAGTATTCAAGCATTACATTTTAGCACGAATGAGTTTGATAAACTACAGTTTGATTTGAAATTCTTGCATTGGTTTTTCGATATTCAAATTAATTAATTTTCCTATTTTTTTAACATTTATGTTAATTGTAATTTTTATTCAATAATCGCGGAGATTGAAGCATTAGATATTCGAAACCAAAATATCGCCATTACACAATTTGTCCCTGCATTTGCATTATTATTTTTGTTGTTTTATTGATGTTTAGTAAAACTTGCGAATGAATTATTTGTATAGAAATATTTGGTTCCTTGTTGGACAAAAATTGATGAATTATAACGTAATTTCATTGCATCAGTTTAGTAAATCTATTCAAAACTTGTGTTGGGTGAAGAAACTAGTCCTATGCAAAAACCAATGGTACCCCTTGCATTTTCATTTTGTACCTACATTTGCATTTAAAATCTTAAATGTGAATTCTGTAGTGTTAGCTTGGTATTGTGAATTTGGCTATTTAATTAAGCTGAATCGTGAATTATTTTACTTCCTAGGACCTAGGCAGTATATGTTATAGATTGGGTAATTATACAATTTACTCATTTGGGCTTACTTTCAAAACCAGTGCCAGTTTTCATTTAGTAATTTCACGAATTATAAATACTAAAAGTATCAGGACACGATTTGTAAAATTTGGTACAGTAGGCACAACCTGCAGGTAGGGGCCCCCTTGTTGAATGTTCATCATGAAAAAAAAACTATTTTTATAGAGCGATAATTGGTATTTTGATGTCAAAATGCATGGTTACATTGCAATAAAGTTTAGCTTGTTATTTTCTGTTTGAAAATGTTCTTAAAAATAAATACACGAAAAATAAAAAGCCCTTGTAATAATCTAGCGGTAGCTCTCTTGTATAATCTTTACGCTCCCTCCTTGCCGTGTCTCTCCAAAGTTCTTGTCGGACTGCCTTTGTGGTCCAGGCCGTCACTTGAAATGAAGATTGGAGGGTGTCACCCCATGAAGCAAACTAGGTAAACACTTAGCACGATCATCTGCGGCAGTAGTGATAGCCATCGTAATCCAACGCCTATAGCCCCCGATTTTCATAAGTGGCCTTTTTGGACTTTAAAAAAGATCAGAAGTACCGATAGAGGGCTTGAAAAGCAGGATTGACAAAGGAGCCGACCATTACCCCTATCTGACTGGATCTGGTGCTTACTGGTACTTTTGGGTACTTTTTCCCGACCGCCGCATGCATCGGCTGCCCTTATCTTGGACCTAATGGATAGTGAGGGTGGAGGGGATCGGAAAGTGGCACTATTCTGACTGATCGATGAACGCCAGTATGAAGTGGGACATGGAAATAGAATCGGTTCGGTTTTTGGTTCTGAGGTAGGGGAATGCAGCTGATATTATGGGGGTATTCCAGCTCTGTGTTAATAGTGAATTAAAATCGGAGACAGTTTCGGTGTTTTCCCTTTATTTTGGTTTAATTACATTAAATTATTGGGGATATGGAGTCATCTTTGGGGTTAACACCCACCTCTTTTAAATTGCGCATGTCCAATATCCATAGACGTTTAAATTTGTAGGTGACAAAAATTAATTCGCTCTGGGAGTCTTCTGAATTTTCATCTAACACCTAAAATTTTAAAGTGTAAAATCGGAATAGTTTTATTTTTGAAATAAAAATGTCTGGGATGATTGATTAAATTAAGTTTATTTTAATCATGAGAGTTCAGTGTTTGAATTTCTAGAAATTATATGAACATACAATCACTCAAATGGGTAAATACAGCATTAATTTATAATTCTCAGTGTTTTCCAATTACTGCAAAGATAAAGTAAATTCAGACATACATATTAAATGCATTCCTCTAATTATGAAATCTTGAAACTAATCGTAACGTTATTTTACTCGACGAAACTCCCCCACAGTTCTCGATGAAGTCCTTGTGAAACGCCTCAACTACTTTAGTTGAAGGAAATGTTCTCCTTTAAATGAAGGATAATGCCTTAAAACCCGCAGAAGGAATTTGAAACTCCGCAGTTGGCCATTTAGAGAATTAATCACTGCTCCCTAATGGAGTGCTAGAGAGTAATATTGAAAATGATAAACACACGACTATGTAGCCATTCCTTTGCCCTGGAGACTGTTGATTTATGCGCAGCTCCTAGACATTATAAAGTCTCGCTAGAAAGTCCTTTCACTCTATAAAATGAAAATCCTATTGGAAGGAATTGGAGAAATTTAATGATAAAACTTTACTGTAAGTGATTATTTAGCATCTGATTGCTGGTTCATATTTTAGAAACGGGATGCCCTTTTTAGCTTAGGAATTATAATCATTGCCACTTAAACTTTAGTTTCTTGAAATTCCTTTTCGGTTGAAAGTGCCTGTAGTCCCAAAATAGATTTCTCTATTGTTAAAAACATGTATCAAAATAGGTAACAACTCAAATGCTCATCTATTTTGAAATATGTTAACGAAGAGGCTAGCGATATAATACTTTCAAATTGACGACTCAAACCTTAAGTCTACCTTTTTCTATGAATTACCCTCTACTCATATTCCCATTTCTAGTTAAAAGACGCCTTGAAAATTCTAACCGTTTATTTACTATGACGAAATTTCCTTACAAGCATGTCTGACTCTAAAAAAGTATTTTTTTAAACGCCAACCGCATTAAAATAGTATTTTAATTATACATTAATATCTTCTACTTTCCTACCGGATGTTTTACCCAAAACTAAATATTTCAAACCATCCCCCTCGAATAAATTCCCTTCAAATTTCCAGTCGTTTATTCGCTATTACCCTGACACTACCTATACCTACTTATACCTATCCGAGATTTCCTCAGCTTGAAAATCAAGCATCAGTGGATTATTTCGTCAAACGCGCATATTTCGATGGCAAAGTACATCAGCAGCGAACACATCTTTACAAAAGGCGTTTTAAAGTGGCACCCCGAGAGAGGGGGAGTGAGGCCGGGGAACCTCCTTTTGCGCTTAGGAGTTGTTTGTGTGTCACCATAAGCTGCTACAGTGAGCGATCTTCCTTTTTAAAAAGCCAGACTCGCTTAACCCCTTGCTTTTGGAAAGAGAAACCTGCATTTTGCCGAGTTGTTCGTCCTCTTTTCACCATAGACTTTGTCTTTTCAGTTGTGACTTGTTGGCAGTTTCGGAATTTGACACATACTACTTGGGTAGGGTAGAAAGGGGTGTGGTGTCATTCCTTTAGTATGGGGTTTGCCTTCTCATAAGTAGGGTTTAGCTTGGGTCGTGGTCAATAGAAAATGTTTTTCTCGTCAGTTAGATATAGGAGCTTGTGTTGATAGTTGGTTTTCAAAATCGTCTTGGAATTTGGATACCCACACTGAGGCAAGTAGCAATATCTCTTTTATTCTCAATATTGAATGTTAAAAGAAATGGAAAGTGTTCTGTTATTCTTGAAGTGATTCCTGTTAAATTATATTTTTTTTTAATGTCTGCTTTTCTTTTAACGCATTTTTTTCGTAACTGTATTGACTTGTCACTAAAATTATTGATAGCACACCTTAGAAAGCATTAAATATTTCTAGATATAACTAAGCTTTGATAAATTCTTGATCTGTTCTTTTGCTATTCTAATACATGTATTCGTCTAAATATGTTTTACAAAATAGGAATCACGGGAGATTATTACACTTGTTTGAAAACTTCTTTCAAATGAATATTTCTCAATTTATAATTGGACATGGACCTTTTTATGAAATACGTTATTGATCAAACTATCTGAGTAGCAGCTTATTTATCTAGTAAAAATTGGTACATTGAAACCTACTTAAATTGGGGTTATATTATTTATTAAATAAACATTAGTTTTTCGTTGCTTAGAATTTCATTAGTAAGAAAATATAAAAAAAACTTCATAGATGTTGCTTTTCATAAATAACAATTCAAAGATTTCTATTGAACATCTCTTCTCTTAAGTGTTACTTTTTTGTAAAACTGTAGAAAATGAGAGAAAACTACGGAGAACTATTTGTGCGGTTTAAAGAAAGACCGCAAAAAGTAGGATGCCCTACTACACAAAAAGATTATTTTAATATTTTCATAGATAAGCGTCAGTTTTATTTTCCAATTTTCTCTGCGTAAAAAATAAGCAGCTTGGAATAAATAAATTTCAAGGAAAAAAAAAACTTTTGGAGAGTCTTTAATCAACTACGCACTCGATCTTATTTTGAGAGATCTTGACTTAATTTTTGAAGCTATTTAACAATGTAAAGATTTTTAAAAAAAAGTCTACGAAATCGAAGGCACCCTCTTCAGGTTTCAGTAATTTATAGAATTGATTTGCAGTTATCTTTTCTATGCAAGCTTTAACTTAAAGTGGAAAGATAATTTTCTTTAAAGTAAATTGATTTAGAAAGAATGATTTATGGTCTAAGTGCACGCACGGAGTTTTTTGGTCTCACTCGACTTAATGCGCAAGAAATATTCGTAAGAAAAGGTTATCAGTGAATGGAATTAAAAAATTGACGAAATTGTTTCTGAATAAATTTGCCTTTTCTCGTTACAATTATGTAGCATTAAAAAAGTCTTAACGTCTAAAAGTCTTAGTAAACTTCATTTATGAGCATGAGTACTCTCATGCTTTCAAATCGATACGCTTTTCAAATGAATAAATGGAACTTCTTTTTTGACATTCAGCTTACTTAAGTTCTCAAAAACATAGGTATCTAGAATCTTACTAACTCATTTTAGCTCTTGTTTCAATTATTAAGGATCTATTTATGAATCTTATCCGCCTTTTACATAAAAATAGTTTCTTACCTCTTTATAATCATATTGAGGATGAGTGCTAAAAATATTTTCTAATGGTGTCAATTGCCTATGTTAAGTGGAATTTTCTCACCTGAAAGTAACTCTTAAACTTGCTTTTGAACTTCGGAAAATCATACTAAAAGGAAAACATTTTTGCGTGTCAAGTGTTAAATTTTATTAGTTTCATTTTTATTCTCGTCATCCTGAAATTTACTCAACACATTTCATATTAGAAGAACCCAAACATGAGCAACAAGTAAACATGAGCAACAAGTAAACATGAGCAACAAGTAAACATGCCACGTTTCAAATTGTATACATATCATTAGGATTAAAAAAAATTCATGTTGGTAACAATGTATTTAGATTTAAATCGCTTTGAAATATTCAATTTTCTTAAGTTTATGGCCACTTCGCTTCCTAACGACTCCTTAAACATGCTCATTACCCTCAGAAAATGAGCTTTTTTGCTTTCTAATGCAAGAATTCGATCTTTTTCGGGGAGAATATTTATTTATCCGCTCCCAAGCCACGAATACTTCAGTATCGATTCTTCTCCTTACCAAGATATTAAGTTACTGAAACTCCTTAATTAGTTTACACAGCCGTATTTGCAAGATCGTTTCAGAAAGGAGCCCTAATCCTAGTAGACCTGTTTGGGACTGCAGACCATCATAATTGAATTTGCCTCTCTATACTTTGTTTAAACGCTTTCAGAGTCTGGAACGTTAATCGGACCATACCTTTCACTTGCCTCCCGGAGTCCGTGGCAGTCTTTTTCTGAAAATTAGTTTCCCTTCCTCTTCCTTGCTTGGTATTTGTACTCGCTAATTAAAACCTAATGCAAGATGCTTATTTTTTGCCCGTGGTGAATAAATTCCGGGTGGGGTGTGTTTTTCTGTGGGTTTCGGTTAATTTAAATGCCAATGGGCGGAGTTGATGGGGTGATTTTTTTTTCAAACATCGGTGGTTGTGAATGAGGTGGATGAAGTAAATTCACTTTTTTTATTGACTGAAACATTTGGGTTTATTTAGAGTTCATTTGGGTTCTGTTCAAGTACTTGTGTATTCGATAGATAGAATATTATTTATTGCATCTTAATGTTACTATTTTCCTTATGGCCCTGAACTTGAGGTTATGGGCTCGATTCCTTACAATTGAAATTTATAACTGCGCTGGTAACCAAACCTGATCCTCCAGCTAAAAAATTACGGGATTGGGATTTGTAGCATGTATATTCCAGCTTAAGTAAAAAAACGGAATAACCCAACATGTGCGTGTAAAACAAGAAAGCATAGTTGTATCGACAAAGGAGCTTGTTTGGAAAGAAATATAGCCGTATGAAATAACTTAAATTAGAAATAAAATTAAAATATTTTCGAAAATTTTATTTTGGCGCTATATATCCTTATGTGGATCTGGTGCCATTAAACCCTATACCAATCAATCGAAAATTTTATTGAAATGCAGTAAAAATGCATGCGTTACTTTACTTTTTACACGTAAATCATATTTCTGAATAAATAAATATTACAAATCGAATAGCCAACGTCCCTTAATGGATTTTCAGTTCCAAACAGTATGCCTGTTTTACCATTTGATATGCTCATTAGGGTGTATTGGAAAAAACTTTTTTTTATTTATTTTGATAAAGTCTTAACAAAAAAAAGTTGTCTAAGGTGGCAGAGAGTACCTGTGAATTTTTTCAGAATTTTCGGATAATATCTAGGGGTGCCGCAAAGCCCCCGAAGGTTCCCATGTTAATCCTATGGAGCGCGCAAGCCAAAAAGGCCGAAAATTGGTTTTTCGCCCCTCATTTCTACCCTAATCACACGACGAATGTCTTCACTCGAGTTATGGACCCTATATGATCTAGGCTATCCGATGAATAATAGCCTAAATATCTATATTTCATTGATTGTGGGCTCTTGGAAATACGCGATTTTCAACGAAATTTGAGCACACAAAAAAACGTAATATAGATATTTAAGCTGTTATTCAAGTTTTTTCGGGTAGCATACTTCATTACTTCATATAGGGTCGTATGCTACCCGAAAAAACTTGAATAACAGCTTAAATATCTATATTACGTTTTTTGTGTGCTCAAATTTCGATGAAAATCGCGTATTTCCAAGAGCCCACAATCAACGAAATATAGATATTTAGGCTATTATTCCAGTTTTGCCTGATAGCCTAGATCATATAGGGTCCATAACCCGAGTGAAGACATTCGTCGTGTGATTAGGGTAGAAATGAGGGGCGAAAAACCAATTTTCGGCCTTTTTGGCTTGCGCGCTCCATAGGATTAACATAGAAACCTTCGGGGGCTTTGCGGCACCCCTAGATATTATCCGAAAATTCTGAAAAAATTCACAGGTACGCTCTGCCATCTTAGACATTTTTTTTTTGCTAAGACTTTATCAAAATCAAAAAAAAGTTTTTTCGATACACCCTAATGCTCATGGTCATGGACAAACAGTGCTAACTAAAGTGCATTCACCTTATAAACATGTGACGAATCTCAAACCGACCTTCGGATCTTCCGTCGAAAAAAATATTTCTCAGCCTTGGGATTTCAGATTCGAAAGCCCACGTTGATATTGAATGTTCACTACCCATGAAGTTCAGCCAAACAGATGTAGGTCATAAGTGCCTTGTAACATTAGTACCATCGCATTTAATAAGCATGGCGTGTATAAATAAAGTCCGCTTTTCTCGATGCGTCCTGTCTGTCCAAACCAGTTATTTCTCCCGATGTTTTTGTTTAACCAAGAGAAGTGATGGCGAGGTTAGGGGTCCTTTCTCTTCATCAATCTTGGCCGAATCCTTTCGATTAGAATGTCCGTCCTGGTGCCACGTGAAGGGGCGTGGCTGGCTTAACGCGTAGTGTTCAAAAGAATAGGAGGAGAGTCAAAAGTGGAAAGAGGTCTTGTCATAAGTAATCTTAATTTCTCGGAAGTTTTTGTCAATGTTGTGAAAAGTGCGTAAAATCACTTTGTCGATGGAGACCAATAATTAAGTTTAAACATCAAGAATAGCTCCGCTACGGCAAGCCATTCCTTTTAATCTTTATTGCTATCCTAATTTTGTAGTTGTATCATCTTGCGTCACTTTAAAGACGACCCTCAGAAGAATGTGATAAACAGGGGATTATAAATTATGCCCGAAGTGGAGGCGGGCAATGTGATAAATTCAATGGCATTTCCATTTATTAATGAGTATTTATCACTTTGCCCAAAATATGCGAGCATTAATATTGCCCGGATTTATCACGTTGCCCGTAAAATATTTAAAAAAGAATACTCGCCAAGGCATATGCAAAATGAGCGCAAATTCTCAGTTTGGCGAGAGCTAACATCCCGCCCGGTATTGCTAATCTATAATGTTACATAGGCAATCACTTACAAACACAATTATGTGTTTGTAGACACGGGTCTCTTAAATCGTCCGTTCCCAAAATATACTCAGTTCCAAAAAAAATGCTCGGTGCTCCATGCCCCGATATGGGTCCTGCGCTACAAAAAACAATCAATCTACAAAAATAAAATTTTAACATCTACATTATTAGTCATGTCTTATTACGCATTTCCTTTTGCCACTCTAATATAAATAGCCATGGAGAGTGCTTTCCATGCGAGCTCTAGTTCTTATGTCTTACGCCACTGGCACAGGAAAGTGCTGAAAGCTGTAGTTGGACTGTGTACAGCTAGGTGACTGTTCCCCTGCCTGTAATTGTCGGGTGTGCCTGATTCTTAGACAAACTTTACATAAAAACAAGTGAAAGGGCAGTGAGAATGTGGTTTTTCTATCAGAATCGTCCGCCTGAAGCCATTTATAATGGAGCTCTTTTTTTTTTGCCAGCGGTTTGTTTTCATTCGGTGAGGGTTAATTCCACTTGATGCTGAATGTGCCAGGAACGCATGGGTGGACTGTGAGTGCCGGATTTCTGGCCTGTATTGCTTGCTTTGATCGGGTGGCGAGGTTGGGTTTGAAAGGGCCGTGGTAGGTGTTGAACTGAAAGACTCGCTTTGTTTGAACGTTTTCAACTGGTTCATGGGAAATGGAAAATAAAGGGCGCAAAGTTAACGAGATCGCGAGGGGGGTTCTTTCACGGTTTAAGTGTGAGGTTCGAGATTCCTATAGGGGCGTGACGTTTGCCGTGAATTTTTAATCAAAGTCAGAAAGACACTAGAGCAAATAATTGCTTATAAAAATGTGCAAATGGCTAACATACAAATCTTAAGCTAATAATAATGAAATAAAAATAGCATAGCTGTCGATTATTTCATGAGCTCTACTGCTCGCCGCCATACTCTGGATGATGTACTGAAATTTTCTTCGTTGGCTGACGGACACATCTTCATGGATTCCGTCGAACGAAACTGACACCAAAATCCCAGCCAGTCTTTAATTTCTCATATAAACTTTCTTATTTCCATTTTTGGGAGCTTGCATCTAGTGGATACGTTCTTCGTAGCTGGAGCCCTCTCAATATCCGCTTTTATTTTATGACGCACGTACGCTAATTTCGCCTGGTATTCCTCGATTTGCAAATATTCTTAATCGTATTTCTCATAGTTTGTCTTCAAAATCAGATCCAGTATCTGATCATCTAGGTTCTCCATTTCAGAAGCAGACCTTTCCAGTAACTTTCTATTTATTTCAATGCCATAATGATCTATTACATTTTCATTCAATGCTGCCTTAATTATTGATCCACTTACAGGCGTTCTCTTTTTGATTAGCTGCTCCATTCTGACCAACTTCAATATGGCCGGTCCAACTTAAAAACTTCAACTTCACGTTGACAATCACGTCCGAGTGTCACCACCATGTTGGGTGCTTTGCTTCACTCAAAGAGAATTCCTATTTAGAATAACAACTTTATTGCTGCTCACTTCACCACGTTCTGTACAGCACCTTTTAATCTATACAAACAACCAAAAAAAAAACTCCAGTCTCACCACACTCACACACATTTTGACTGTTGTGTTGCCACGAATAATAACATCCCCACAATAATCCGAGCAAAACAGACGTAGGCATCGAGCATTTTTCCTCACAATATTCTTTCCCACATCCCATCTTACCTTCGTAAAAGAGGGGGTCTCCCTCCCTCCCTAATTAATAAATTGGAACTCGTAAGATTACCCATCAAGTCAGTTTCAAACTTTTATTATGACTATCTTCGCTACTAATTGCACTGCATCCGTTTGTCGCCGGCCAGAACAGTAATTGGAATTGCCAGGTGACTGGAATGCGTTGTTGAATACCACAGCATGATCATTCGATGCTCGGAATTACGTTTTTAAACCATGTCCAGAATGGGCTTCCAGATGGGGAATGTTGCTTTCTGTTATTGCTCCTAATATCTGGAGAATTATTGCCGTACGTTTTTCGAGGGATGGAAATTGGGAAAGGTAATGGTGAAGCAGTTCTCAAGTTGACATTATGAATGGAGGTAATTACGCTACTAATTGCACTGCATCCGTTTGTCGCCGGCCAGAACAGTAATTGGAATTGCCAGGTGACTGGAATGCGTTGTTGAATACCACAGCATAATCATTCGATGCTCGGAATTACGTTTTTAAACCATGTCCAGAATGGGCTTCCAGATGGGGAATGTTGCTTTCTGTTATTGCTCCTAATATCTGGAGAATTATTGCCGTACGTTTTTCGAGGGATGGAAATTGGGAAAGGGTGTGTGTAATGGTAACCGTTTGTCGCCGGCCAGAACAGTAATTGGAATTGCCAGGTGACTGGAATGCGTTGTTGAATACCACAGCATGATCATTCGATGCTCGGAATTACGTTTTTAAACCATGTCCAGAATGGGCTTCCAGATGGGGAATGTTGCTTTCTGTTATTGCTCCTAATAATGGTGTGTGTAATGGTGAAGCAGTTCTCAAGTTGACATTATGATTAAAACCATGTCCAGAATGGGCTTCCAGATGGGGAATGTTGCTTTCTGTTATTGCTCCTAATATCTGGAGAATTATTGCCGTACGTTTTTCGAGGGATGGAAATTGGGAAAGGGTGTGTGTAATGGTAACCGTTTGTCGCCGGCCAGAACAGTAATTGGAATTGCCAGGTGACTGGAATGCGTTGTTGAATACCACAGCATGATCATTCGATGCTCGGAATTACGTTTTTAAACCATGTCCAGAATGGGCTTCCAGATGGGGAATGTTGCTTTCTGTTATTGCTCCTAATATCTGGAGAATTATTGCCGTACGTTTTTCGAGGGATGGAAATTGGGAAAGGGTGTGTGTAATGGTGAAGCAGTTCTCAAGTTGACATTATGATTAAAACCATGTCCAGAATGGGCTTCCAGATGGGGAATGTTGCTTTCTGTTATTGCTCCTAATATCTGGAGAATTATTGCCGTACGTTTTTCGAGGGATGGAAATTGGGAAAGGGTGTGTGTAATGGTAACCGTTTGTCGCCGGCCAGAACAGTAATTGGAATTGCCAGGTGACTGGAATGCGTTGTTGAATACCACAGCATGATCATTCGATGCTCGGAATTACGTTTTTAAACCATGTCCAGAATGGGCTTCCAGATGGGGAATGTTGCTTTCTGTTATTGCTCCTAATATCTGGAGAATTATTGCCGTACGTTTTTCGAGGGATGGAAATTGGGAAAGGGTGTGTGTAATGGTGAAGCAGTTCTCAAGTTGACATTATGATTAAAACCATGTCCAGAATGGGCTTCCAGATGGGGAATGTTGCTTTCTGTTATTGCTCCTAATATCTGGAGAATTATTGCCGTACGTTTTTCGAGGGATGGAAATTGGGAAAGGGTGTGTGTAATGGTGAAGCAGTTCTCAAGTTGACATTATGATTAAAACCATGTCCAGAATGGGCTTCCAGATGGGGAATGTTGCTTTCTGTTATTGCTCCTAATATCTGGAGAATTATTGCCGTACGTTTTTCGAGGGATGGAAATTGGGAAAGGGTGTGTGTAATGGTGAAGCAGTTCTCAAGTTGACATTATGATTAAAACCATGTCCAGAATGGGCTTCCAGATGGGGAATGTTGCTTTCTGTTATTGCTCCTAATATCTGGAGAATTATTGCCGTACGTTTTTCGAGGGATGGAAATTGGGAAAGGGTGTGTGTAATGGTAACCGTTTGTCGCCGGCCAGAACAGTAATTGGAATTGCCAGGTGACTGGAATGCGTTGTTGAATACCACAGCATGATCATTCGATGCTCGGAATTACGTTTTTAAACCATGTCCAGAATGGGCTTCCAGATGGGGAATGTTGCTTTCTGTTATTGCTCCTAATATCTGGAGAATTATTGCCGTACGTTTTTCGAGGGATGGAAATTGGGAAAGGGTGTGTGTAATGGTGAAGCAGTTCTCAAGTTGACATTATGATTAAAACCATGTCCAGAATGGGCTTCCAGATGGGGAATGTTGCTTTCTGTTATTGCTCCTAATATCTGGAGAATTATTGCCGTACGTTTTTCGAGGGATGGAAATTGGGAAAGGGTGTGTGTAATGGTAACCGTTTGTCGCCGGCCAGAACAGTAATTGGAATTGCCAGGTGACTGGAATGCGTTGTTGAATACCACAGCATGATCATTCGATGCTCGGAATTACGTTTTTAAACCATGTCCAGAATGGGCTTCCAGATGGGGAATGTTGCTTTCTGTTATTGCTCCTAATATCTGGAGAATTATTGCCGTACGTTTTTCGAGGGATGGAAATTGGGAAAGGGTGTGTGTAATGGTGAAGCAGTTCTCAAGTTGACATTATGATTAAAACCATGTCCAGAATGGGCTTCCAGATGGGGAATGTTGCTTTCTGTTATTGCTCCTAATATCTGGAGAATTATTGCCGTACGTTTTTCGAGGGATGGAAATTGGGAAAGGGTGTGTGTAATGGTGAAGCAGTTCTCAAGTTGACATTATGATTAAAACCATGTCCAGAATGGGCTTCCAGATGGGGAATGTTGCTTTCTGTTATTGCTCCTAATATCTGGAGAATTATTGCCGTACGTTTTTCGAGGGATGGAAATTGGGAAAGGGTGTGTGTAATGGTGAAGCAGTTCTCAAGTTGACATTATGATTAACGGGCTTGATTGGATGGCACTTGTTAGGTATCGAAACATTTTGTGTTCCGCGATTTCATTGGCGACGATGTCCAGACGCTTGTTTAGTTGCAATGTTGACAGATAGCAGTATTAGAATTCTTTGTTGCTACCTTGTTGGGCAGTTTAGTAGGTCTGTAAAAATTAACAAAATACAAAGAAAGCATATAAAAGTCTGATGTTTCATAGATCCTGGATAGGGAAATAAGATCCATATTTCCATAATTCCTGAAATTTCCATAATTCCTGAGGAAAATCGGTCATGTTGGAGTTAGATTTAAAATAGTCTTAACTGTATCTCTATTAATATGGAAAGCTTGTGTCCCCCATTAAATTATACTTTCAAACAACCATCAAATGTCTGAAACTAATATTTTTTTCACAGAGAAGAAACTGTAGTTAAAGTGCGAAATTCAAAACGCACTTATGATGATAATAATTGCGAAGATGAATCTGAATTTTCCGCGATGATTCTTTTCAAACCTTCAAAAGAAAAGTGTTGGCTGTTTTTCCCCAGCAAAGGAAAGTTTTAAATTAAGATGACTCGCTTAATCTCCGGACACGAAAAAAAGCTATCCCATTCTACACGCTCTCCTCGCTGCATATCAGGTCGGATTCACAAAGGAATAGTGTATCATTTTTTCGCGACGCTCCTCGCGACAAGCTTCTAGTCTCGCGTCATTCACTTTCAATGTCGAGCGACAGTCTCCGCCCACAGTCTCCCATTGGCAGGCGACCGGATTAGGTTATTAACTGATTTTATCTTCGCCAAGGGTTGAGCGGCGCTACCATTATGGATGGGTAGCGATGATTTGAATATATGAAGATTGGGATGTTGATGAATGGGGTGTGAGGGGACGTAAAGGGGAACGGTTTTGAATTTTCATTGGAAACTAATACCCTACTAACTAATATGGAAGTTTGGGGTAGAAAATCATTTTTTTTTCGTTTTATTAGATGGCCCTCTGAATATACAGGCAGGCCCGCTGAACATACAGGGTGATTCAAACCTCTGGCCAAAAATGCTAAATGTTGTTTAGTACCGAAGACAATGCATGAGAGGGGGGTTCTTGGGGGAAATCAATTCTGAGGCGCTGGAGTCCAGACAAAATTTGCCAAAAGCAATGGAAAGATGGTATACTGTAACCGAACGTTGGGGGTGTATGCATAAAATTCCAGTGCCAATAAAAACTTACGTTTTTTGTTCTAAAGAGGCCATTCAAAATTCGACGGTAAAAATCCAACATTAAAGAATTTGTCACATTTTGAAGACTACCTGTTTAGGTCAAAAGCGTGTTTTATAAATGAGTCAAAACATAATTAGCAGTAGAATTTTATTCCTACTCCCAACAGTTTGCCCACAGTAACCTCTAACCTTTGGCAACTATTGACTCGGGATTACTTCGGAGCCCCCCTTTCCAGGGTGATTCTGAATAACCGTTGGGTATGAAAATACCACAACGCAGTTTGGTTCTATGGAATCTTTTTATTACAATACAAACACTAGTAATTACACATAACGAATTATAAACATGTTGCCATTCAATTAAGTAAAAGACCAGAAATAATGTATACAGATTGCCGCTATGCAGGTAAAATGTTCGATTTCTACATAGACTATTCATATTGGGCGCGTTGAAATTACCCAAATTTCAATAACTAATATTCCTTTCATTTACATTCCCCCAAACCTCACTGTGATGGTAAAACACAAATCTTACTAATATATCTCAGTCTCACCCGAAGGAACCTTCAATCTAACCACTATAACTTTGTATTTTTATTACCAACCAAAATTAACTAAATTGTAGCAGGTTGTTCCCTGTTTATTCAAATATGGGACCAAAAACATTAAATCCGAACTTAAAGTAAATATTCTTTAAAAGGAGCATAGTTCTATTTTCCAGAAACTTCTAAATGCTACATCCAAAGCAAATGTCAGCTCCCAACGCTTAATTCCTTCCTGCCCTATTTAATGCGTCACACGTCCATAAAATGATGAAGCTTCCCGCTAAAACAACGGCCAGATGCACTCCCAGAGCAGTTACTCTTTAAACAGGGCGTCTTAAAAACCTCGTTTAAGGGGTTTTTTCAAATGCAGCTCGCTTTTAAATCGCGAAAAACCTTATCTGCAACCCCGTGGTCTCCTCGCCACGATTTAAAAGGAGATGTAATTGCTCTGAAAACCACGTTTTTTTTCTTCGCCGCTCGTTATTTCTGAGTGGCCTGCTCATTAGGATTCTGAAACAATGCGCGTGGACCACATCGGGTCAGTGCGATGGAAAACCTCCCCATCAGCGCCCGCGCTTTAAATGTTCTGCTGACACAAGCTTGTCACGTTTCCTCTGCGACCCCTCTGCCACATTTTTGTCGGTGAAACAAAACACTGCTGCTGATTCTCCTTTTTGGGAAACAAAGGGGCCCTTCACCCGCGAGTGGCGTTAATTTGAACCCTCGGGGAGCGGAATTTCTTTGTGCCCTAGGGCGGCCGATCCCTTTTAACCCTTTTTCTTTGAATAGGAATTGTCTTTCTTGGACGAGGCTTCTGTATGATTTACTTTTGTCATTTTTGATGAAGCATTGAAAGCTGGAGTTGGTTATTGCTCTAGAGAGGAAGATTTCTTGAAATGCCTTACCTGTATGATATAATCGTAACAAATGGATGTCTTGGCCTCGAACTCGATATTGGATACTCCTGAGCTCTGCTAAAATCCATAATATAGTCTCTTAGGTTCACTTAGTGAAAAATGTTAATTTCCATAAAATTATTTTTAATTCGTATAGTAAGTCCAAAGTTTTTGAGGGTTTACCTTTCAAAAAATGTATACTCATTTTAAATAAACTTTGTATACAAATAGATAACCATCGCCAGTTCTTTCCAAGGACCGCAGGCTAAAAACTGCCCAGACCCAGACACAATCACAAGCCCCGAGGGCTAAAAACTAAACAAGTCAAAGGATATTTTTTCTTATATGGAAAAAAAGATTTGTGCATGCAAATAAAGATCTTCAGCATTTAATTAGGTCATTAATGTTTTTTTTTTTTTGGAATAAACAATCCAAGCTTTATTAAAAGTGTGTATTTGAAAATGAAAAGGTTCAGTTTTTACAAACATGCTTGTTGAATTTTTATATAGCTGAACGATGATTATTTATACTTTTTTATTAAATTCTGTACTTGTTTGACCAATGTAAATATGAGAGTGGAAAGTAGGCTTTAAAGCCTTTCATTATTTGTTCTGATTTTTTGCGTCTGGCGCAATATGTCCGATGACCTTGGAAAGGACCTACTTGGCAAAGGACCTTGCGCCATAAAACCAAACCAACCCCAGTTTTTTTAGTGGTTTTTATTTAATACTAACTATACGATGGGAGCCAGTGAGGATGCAACATAAAAATACAACAAATGGTATTCATTAAGACAGTCAAAAGGGAAACAGCAAAAATGTATGTGTGAGAGGGGAGGGCTGACACAATGGCGTTGTTGAAAATTATGAAATTCCGCACAGTACGACGCATTCTATTTATCTTTCTTGTTCAACGGTAATATGGTTCGAAATTGTTTCCTCGTACTATAAAACATTTCATTTTTATACGCTTAATTGTCCTTCCAAAGACGTTGAGTTTTCTAAAATTAAAAATTTTCTGCTTATTTTGGGTAAAAATTTAAATTAAAAATAATTGTATTAAGTATAGGCATTCTTCAATATTTGCTTAAAAAACTACTATGGATCCTATTTTATGCTTTATATAAAACATTTTGACAGGTGGTCTCCACATATGAAAATCACCCGGGAACGTTAGTCCTGCGCACAATGAACAATAGAATAGCCCATGGCAAGATACAAAACACGCTCCTTCTTTAGCATGTGACCGCAAACTCCTCGAGATTTCCTGACATGCCACGAGGCATTTGACATTTTCTTCTGTCCAAACCGTAGGGATGCTGCGGAACACTATGGGCAAAGCGGGTGGGGATGTTTTTTTAAAATTCCACAACCCATTTCATGTATCTGGGGACCCAGCAGGGAAACCCGTATTGCGTGGGGCAGGTGAGCGCGGTTTAGGGTATTCGCGGTTCGTCCTTTGACATTTCGTCCCCGAAAATTTATCGATCAGTTCCTCCAGTGTTACCAGTAACATCGACATCCTATGAATATGTTTGTGCGCATGCTCAGGATCTTAGCGATCTCGGATACGATTCTAGGTATCACTACTGTCTCTAATCAGCACAAATGTTAAGAGTGACCGCAATTGTAAGTGACAATGCCTCGTCAAGAGGAATCTAGAATCGTTATTTTATTTTTTTTAATTGATTTAAAAAGGGTTTTATACTACACTCCTGCACATGCAAGACTTTTTTCTGGGCTGATTTTCAGTGCTGATTACAGATATTTCATCAAAACTATGGTTTGAAAAATTTTAAAATTTTAAATTTTTTAAAATTGTTTTAAATAGGGTTTAATACTACCCTCCTGCACTTGCAAGACTTCTTTCTGGGCTGCTTTTCAGTGCTGATTACAGATATTTCATCAAAACTGTGGTTTGAAAGATTTTAAAATTTTAAATTTTTTAAATTGATTTAAAAAGGGTTTAATTCTACACTCCTGCACTTGCAAGACTTTTCTGGGCTGTTTTTCAGTGCTGATTACAGATATTTCATCAATACAGTGGTTTGAAGGATTTTAAAATTTTAATATTTTTTAAAATTGATTTAAAAAGGGTTTAGTTATACACTCCTAAAGCCACCCTATTTTGATGAAATAACATTAATCAGCACTAAAAAAACATCCCAGAAAACGTCTTGCAAGTGCAGGAGGGTAGAATTAAAGCATTTTTAAATCAATTTTAAAACAATTTAAAATTTTAAAATCTTTCAAACCACAGATTTGATGAAATATCTGTAATCAGCACTGAAAAGCAGCCCAGAAAAAAGTATTGCAAGTGCAGGAGGGTAGTATTAAACCCTTTTTAAATCAATTTAAAAAATTTAAAATCTTTCAAACCACAGTTTTGATGAAATATCTGTAATCAGTACTGAAAATGAGCCCAGAAAAAAGTCTTGCAAGTGCAGGAGGGTAGTATTAAACCCTTTTTAAATCAATTTAAAAAAAAATTTAAATTTTAAAATCTTTCAAACCACAGTTTTGATGAAATATCTGTAATCAGCACTGAAAAGCAGCCCATTAAAAAGTCTTGCAAGTGCAGGAGGGTAGTATTAAACCCTTTATAAATCAATTTTAAAAAAAATAAAATTTTAAAATCTTTCAAACCACAGTTTTGATGTAATATCTGTAATCAGCACTGAAAATGAGCCCAGAAAAAGTCTTGCACGTGCAGGAGTGTAATATAAAACCCTTTTTAAATCAATTAAGAAAAATAGAAATACGATTCTAGATTCCTTTTGACGAGGCATTGTCACTTCTACGCAGATTTTTTAATTGCGGTCACTCTTAACATTTGTGTTGATTAGATACAGTAGTGATACCTAGAATCGTGTCCGAGATCGCTAAGATCCGGAGCATGCGCATAAACATATTCATAGGATGTCGATGTTACTGGTAACACTGGAGGAACTAATCGATAAATTCTTCGGGGACGAAATGTCCGGGGACGAAAACGACGTATCCCGGTGAGCGCGGGGGTCGACTGAAGGGAACCGTTTTCCCTTTGGAGTGGCCGGCCGGCTCGGTTGTTTTTCCCCATGTGGATGGGCGCTGCTGAAGGAAGGTGCATATTTTGGCCATTCTTCAGGTGATGCGTATGGAGGGAGATAGCGTTGCGACGGGGACTCAATTTCATCTCGGAAGTAAGATTTAGTTTTATCCTTGTTTTCTGTAAAAGATAATTTACTTTTCACTACTGTAAATTCGGGAGGGGGTATTTGACGAGTGAAAGAATATTTTTAATGAGTATAGGAGATTGCGATCGCTTTTTTTTTAATAGTGAATGTATGTTTATGTTATGTGGTCTAGATTATTCTAGTTTTTATTGTCAAATTACCATTTTTGTTCTGATATCGTGTAGTTTTGGATCAACTTATAGATAGATATTTAAAACTATTGAAGCTGATCAAATTTATATTGATTTGTTAATAATGTATAATTATTATGAACTTCTACCTTAATATGTTGAATGTACAGAACCGATTGTAAGTTAGACATTTTAGTTAAAGAGTATTTAATCTAGTGGAATCTAAATAACTTATAACTTAAACAGAAAATATAGGACCTTATCGAAGAGAAGAAATATTATTTGTGCATGCAATAATTTATTCGGCTAAATTCAAAATTTAATTAAATATTATGTTCTATGCTTTTAAATATGAGTCTCGGATTACATTTTCACTCTACGATTTTTCTACAATGCATTTTTTTTATCTTTTAAAGGTTTTTCTAATTCATGGAATTTGTGTTAATATCGAATTGAGAAATGTTAGTCTGGAATCGCACTCATACACTTAGTACTTTGATTTTGAATACATTAAAAAAATTAAAGCATAATACATTGTGTGGAATGATTATTAACATTTTAGAAGAACATAAATTGGATAATTGCATTAAAGCAACCTATTTGTAACGGGGCCGTCCATAAATGACGTCACGCTCAGAGGGGGGGAGGGGGTTAATCAATTTGCGACAGTTTGTGACAAGGGGGAGGGGGGGTTCAAAAATTGTGACATCACATCCTCCCAAAACTGAAAATCAACCAAAAATAACAAAAACAGAATTTTTTTCCTAAGATTTTTTATCCAAAAAAATTAATTTTAGTTGCTTCTAGGAGAATATTCTACAAAAAATTATTACCGAGAATTTTACAACTCTATGTATTAGGCATATTGATCGATTGAAAGCGTGACATGTGACATGGGGGAGGGGGTATGGGGAATTGTGACAGTTTGTGACATAATGGGCAAAAGGTCAAAAATGGGCAAAAAGGTGTGACATCATTTATGGACGGCCCCCCATTAGGTTTATTCATATGTGTTAAAACGTAAGATTTTGTGACATCGAAACTTATGGTATTTAACGCATTTCGCGTTTTAAATTGAGATAGCTAGGTAATTAAAATAAAGGAGCTTCAATTTTAACAAATCCCACTTGCCTAAAAGTCGATTATAAATCCAGCGCCTTCATCCTGTAGAGCAACGGTGGGCAACCTCCGGCCCGCCACGTTATTTGGTCCGGCCCGCGGAACATTTTAAAATTGTACGCAAAAATCACTCTGGTTTTCGTCAACAAGTGCGAAAGAATCGATACGGAACTTTCCTCCTAAAAGAACTTAATTTTAGCAGTTAAAATGTGCTGTATACAACTATATTTCGTTTTTGGGAGGCGTCTATAAAGCGTGCCCCTCTAGATTCTAGTCCAGATTGTAAACATTATATTTTTTGTATGTAAACGAGATATTATTCAAGTCCTATTTAATGTAACTTTTACTTTATAATTATTGTATGTAATCTAGATAATATTATTCTAGTCTAGATTTTTGTAACTTTAACATTATAATTTTTGTATGTAATCAAAATATTAATCTAGTGTAGATTAATGTAACTAACTTTATAATTATTGTATGTAATACTAGCGCTTTCAGCGCTAGCCCGGCGTTGCCCGGGCGCAGTAAAACTTTATTTATATACTTATAGCGCAACGTTGCTCGGATGTTATTGACGGGCTGCGCACGTACTAAGTTCCTTTAACTGAATCTCATAAATTTGAAATAGTTGGGAAGTCATATATCATCTTACTATATAAAACTGGAAGTCGTGAAAAAGCGCCCGTTTATTGCAGTCGGCTGTTTTGATAATGCCTATGATTGTCTGAAAAATCTTTCTCTTACTATCGGAGTGGTTTGTTTCTCAAAGATTTATCCTGTTCGAATATTGTAAGGGGACACCATAAATAACGTGGTGGTTTTTTTTTTCCAAAATCTGGACCCCCCCCCCTCCCCTCTTGGTGAGATTTTGCTGAACCCCCCTCCCCCCTTGGTGAGATTTTGCTGAACCCCCCCCCATGTGAGATTTACCTACAACTTTTTAAAAATGATTTTCCTTTCTCATACTTAAAAAATAAGAAAATCGTATAATTTCTAACTAAAAAGTTGACCGTGAGATTTTAATCGACCCCCCCCCTCTCCCCCCTTGGTGAGATTTTTTCAATCCCCTCCCCCCTTTTTGACCTCACGTAATTTATGGATGTCCCCTAATGTTAAATGTCCCCTTGCCGCTTAGAACTACGACTGTTCTTTGAAACCTGGCAACAACATTTTTCAATATGGCTGATGTTAAGGCGGCTATTGTCAATTTTTTTTCAAAATATTGAATTGCATTTTCTCTCATAATAGGTAGATAATTTTTGTCATTTTCGAAAACCATGATCTCCATTCTATTCTTTTTGACGTAGTTTCTTTCGTTAGGTATCTTTAATGTATATGTTACGGGCAATGTGATAAATTCAGTGGAATTTATGAATAAAATTTATCACTTTACCCGCCTCCACTTCGGGGATTATTAATAATGCCCGATTAATCACTTTGCCCATAACATATATACCTTCTGTTTCTCTAATCTTTCTGACGGTGGTTAGAAATGTCTTCTTTGAATTGGTACAAATCGTTGAATGATTCTTACAGCTCTCCCGCGAAAGCGATAAGTATCATTATTTACTTTCTTTTTAAATGTTATGTTACTTGCTTCTAATTTTCTAAATTTCTTTTTGTTACATTGTCTTTTAACATGTAGCCTCTTTTGTTTAGTATCACTTGGTATACAGGTTGAAAACAAAATAAATCTAAGTAAGACAAACCTTGTTTGTGAAAAATTGACAAACAGAACACTGAAAATCAGTAAGCGTAAAGTAAACAAAATTAAAAACTGCTGCATTCAACTTGGTAAGTGAACAAAAAACATCTAAAATCAATACATGTAAAAAAAAACTTAGTATGTAAAATGAGTAAGCTTTAAAAAACAAAGTAATGCAGTTAACTTGGTAAATAAACAAAAATCACCAAAAATCTGTAGGCGTAAAACTAAATGAAAAACAACTGCTAACTAAACTTAGTTGTACACTGTATTTCACTAAGCATAAAACTATATTGTAAGTTAAAACGAAACTATGAAAATCACTTAGCGTAAAACTATATTGTATGTGAAAACAAAACACAGGTAATCATTAAGCTAAGCTTTAACAAAATAAAAAACTAATGCAGTCAACTTAGTAGGTAAACAAATATCACTGAAAATCTGTAAACATAATCAAAAGAAAACAATGAATATCACTATATTGAATGTTGCGCAAAAGTATTTTAAAAGCAACTAAGCTGATCTTAGTTGTATGTGTAAATAAAACGCTGAATATCACTCAGCGCAAAACTATATTTCATGTGAAAACAAAACACGGATAATCGGTAAGCTTTAAGAAAATAAAAAACTAATGCAGTCAACTTACGGCCGTATTCACCACTAACCTAACCTAAGCTTAACCTGGAATCCAGACTTCTAATTGGTAGTTGAAAAAATGAAACTAGTTTTAAGCCAATCAAATTGCTTTATTCCAGTTTAACCTTACAAGGAGAGGATCCCAACGTGTCATCACCGATTTGGTTCATTTTTGGTGTGGAAGTAGTGCATGACTAGGATATCAATTTGTGAAAATATTAAGAAGCAACTTTCAGAAATTTTGGAGAAAATCGCGATTAAAAATCTTAACTTGTACTTATATATCTGATAAGATTCTAGTCTTGCAAGCAGATCGTGGTGTAGCGGTAAGAGCTGTGATTCCCAATTCAAAGGTCCCGGGATCGAGTCTCGCTGCATACCATAATTTTTATTTTTGTTTTCCACGCAATTAAGAGCACAGATATGAAATAAAGTAGTACATATCTATATTTATAATTATCAATTTTGAAACATTTTTTAAATTTTTTTTTGTTTTTGAAGTCTTTTCATTCCTTGTTTCCCAAAAAAATAGTTATTAAATCCAATTTTTATGATCCCATTGTAAATATTATATGTTTACCAACAAAAATGTTTATTTTAACTATCAAATCAGACACATAACAAATCCTTTTAGCATAACAAAATTGCGTACTTTCTTTCGGATAGTTAGGGATAAATTAAAGTAAAACTTCATATATAAACATATAATTTTTTTTTTTTGAAAATATCTTTTCATTCCTTGTTTCCCAAAAATATAAATTATTAAATCCAATTTTTTATGATCCTATTGTAAATATTATATATTTACCAAAAATTTTTTTACGCACAAGAAAAAATATTTTAAAATTTATAAATAAATATTATTATAAGTTTATTTCATATATGTGCTCTTAATTGTGTGAAAAATTAAAATAAAAAATATGGTATGCAGCAAGACTCGATCTCGGGACCTTTGGGTTGGGAATCAAAGCTCTTACCGCTACACCACGACCCGATTGCAAGATGAGAATCTTATCAGATATATAAGTGCATGTTAAGATTTTTAATCGCGATTTTCCCCGAAATTTCTGAAAGTTGCTTCTTAATATTTTCACAAATTGATGTCCTAGTCATGCACTACTTCCACACCAAAAATGAACCAAATCGGTGATCCGTAAACGTAATCAAATCAAAACAATAATATCACAATATTGAATGTAGCACTCAAACAATATTGATGTTTGATGAACTGAGTTTGTTCAAAAAATGCACAAATAATACTAAGCATAAACTTAAATATATGAAAAGATATTCAAACAACAGTATTCATTAACTACAAAGTAAGTATAAACGAATGAAAGCGTATACCGAGAATACCGTATACGAATGAATGAAAGCTTATACCAAGCAAGTGATACTAAACAAAAGAGGCTATATGATAAAAGATAATGTAACACTAAGAAATTTAGAAAATTAAAAGCAAGTAACAGACAACGTTAAAAAGAAAGTAAATTATAATACTTATCGCTTTCGCGGGATAGCTGTAGTAAGAATCTTTCAACGATTTGTACCAATCCAGAGAAGAAATTCCTTTAGTTAACTGCCGTCAGAAAGATTAGAGAAACAGAAGATCTCTTTATTAAAGATACCTAACGAAAGAAACAACGTCAAAAAGAATAGAAGAGAGATCACTGTTTACGAAAATGACAAATTATACTTATTATGAGAGAAAATGCAAACTGACAGTAGCCGCCTTACAGACATAAACATCAGCCATATTGAAATTGAAAAATGTTGTTGGTTGTTGCCAGATTTCAAAGAACAGTCGCAGTGCTAAGCGGCAGGACCAGCAGGAAGACGTTCAACATTAGAATATTTTGACAGGACTAATCTTTCAGAAACTTCGGTCAATCATATGCTTTATCAAAACAGCAGACGTACGCTTTTTCGCGCCTTTGAGTTTTATATATTAAGATTATTCTAGTCCAGATCAATGGCGGATCCAGGGGGGGTAGCACTCTGGAAAGTGCCCCCCTTGGACTCAAAAAATCACTCATGTACGAAAAAAGTCCCAAAAAGTACTTAAAATGAGTAAAAACCCTACTTTTACAGGTAAAATTTCCAAAATTTTTTCTGGGGCCCTCATACCCCTTAGTGGTACCAAAAGGGGATCTTGAGTGATACTTTTTTAGAAAATTCCCAAAATTTCGACATTTTTCTCAAAAGATAAAGGTGATGGTCTGAAAAAGTGCCCCCCCCCCTTGGAGCCGTGCTGGATCCGCGCCTGGTCCAGATTAATGAAACTTCATTATAATTATTTTATGTAATCTAGGTATTGTAAAAGTCCAGATTAATTTTTAACTTTAGAATTAAACTTCATAAATATATATATATATATATATAATAAAAGACCTCATTTTTTTTACTTAAAAAATATTACCTATTATCTACTCTGGCCCTCCACGTCATTATAATCTTTGAGTCCGGCCCGCGGATTCGAAAAGGTTGCCCATACTAGTCCAGTCAAAATAGACATTCAACATCGGAAAAATTCGCACAAAGCTGAAAATTGGTACAGACCTAGAAGACATCATTGTAAGTGATATGCCAAAAGTCCCCATCGATCCCGTTTAAGCTAAATATTTTATAGAGGTTTTAATTACGCCCCGTTTTCACTTCGTATTCCTATGGGGAAACCGGCTGCGACAGTGGCGCCGCGCGCTACTCTACCGTAGGATGACGAAGCGCCGAAAAGAGGGAGATGGTGAAAATCAGCTCCTTTTTGAGAGTTTTTGCTTAGGGATTTGAACTGAACTATCCAAATTTTTTGTAAGAGCGTTTTTAACCGTTCAGGAATGTAGGAGCAATGAAACGGACAAAATTTAAGTATTTTCTGTGGTGAATTTATTATTTTTCCTAGTCATTTTAATTCATAAAATGATAATAAGGGTATTGATGTTCTTTAAAAAATGCTAAAAGTAGTTTTAATAATCGAAAGGGCTTAAGTGAATAACCTTTCATTTACAAACCAAATTGGTTTGTGTAATTTCTTTAGGGCATCAAATGAAAAACGAGTATATTATATTAACAGTACTTCGTATTTTTTTTAATTAATTCATTCCGTAAGGAGAAAGGATAAGTGATGAACTTGAAAATCTTTGATTTCACATACAGAAATATTCAACTCTAGAAAATTTGTGGAGTTAAAAACTCGCACCAGACCTCATTTATGTATTGTACTTGATATCTTGCACTAAACTGAAAAAAAAAAATAAGTTTATCGGCTATACGATTCTCCAGAAAATAATGTTGCAATAATATTTTGCTATGAATATGATGTCTGAAAGCATAAGTTTTGAAAAATAGAAAAATTCAATATTTTGCGTAAAAAAGCATTATTTTCTACACTGGAGGAGAGTACTGGATTAATATTTTATAGGTGTTTATACATGCTTGTTGGTATTATCTACGGGTACGTACACCCAAGTTTAGGAAAATTTATAACTTATTATTCTACTATGATTTCTTCTGTAGCTTGATGTGTGACCAGACTTTTACGAAACAAGTAAAGATTCTCCGATTAGCTCTTACTGGATGTGAAAAGGGGGCCTTTTACGCTAGTTTTGATTTTCTCAATAATTTTCGAAACCACGTTCCTTTAGATTTAAAAGAAAAAAGTTAATAAGACTTGGAGAATCTCAGAACCGACAAACTTAAAACGAACTATTTTAACCTCAGTGTAAGAGATTCAGAACAAAAAATTTGTTTGAACTCGAATAAATATATTTTAGCATAAGAGTTCCCTCGAGAGACACAAGGTATATTCTATTGTTGTAAGGTCTGGAACGAGTTTTCAACTCCACGAGTTTTCGGGAGTTGAATATTTCTCTATATGAAATCAAAGATTTTCAAGTTCATCACTTATCCTTTCTCCTCACGGTCTGGATGAGTTAAAATATAATACGATATAATATACTCGTTTTTCATTTGATGCCCTAAAGAAATTACACAAACCAATTTGGTTTGTAAATGAAAGGTTATTTACTTAAGCCCTTTCGATTATTAAAACTACTTTTAGCATTTTTTAAAGAACATCAATACCCTTATTATCATTTTATGAATTAAAATGACTAGGAAAAATAATAAATTCACCACGGAAAATACTTAAATTTTGTCCGTTTCATTGCTCCTACATTCCTGAACGGTTAAAAACGCTCTTACAAAAAAATTTGGATAGTTCAGTTCAAATCCCTAAGCAAAAACCCTCAAAAAGGAGCTGATTTTCACCATCTCCCTCTTTTCGGCGCTTCGTCATCCTACGGTAGAGTAGCGCGCGGCGCCACTGTCGCAGCCGGTTTCCCCATAGGAATACGAAGTGAAAACGGGGCGTAATTAAAACCTCTATAAAATATTTAGCTTAAACGGGATCGATGGGGACTTTTGGCATATCACTTACAATGATGTCTTCTAGGTCTGTACCAATTTTCAGCTTTATGCGAATTTTTCCGAACTTTCGCCTTTTTTTCGTCTATTTTGACCGGACTAATACCTGCTGTAGAGCCTACGCAGTGGTATAAAATCGAAAAAGAGTTAAAAAGAAAACTGAAAAACCTTTAAACCTGTTTTTCAACTCGAGCGAATGTTTCTTTCCATTTTGGACCTCCCTACTTCGTGGCCAGGGAGGGAGAGGGCCAATTTGCAGGGCGAAACGCCTTTTTATTCTTCACTTCCTGAAGGCATTGTGGTGCTAGATAACATCTTCACGCTAAGCGAACACCTGCGCCAAATGCTTCTGTGTACTGTGGGTATCCTGACATATGCGGTCAGCTTCCCCTGAGCCCCCTGCTGTTTATGGTTATCTCCCGAAATGGGTGCAAGACTCGCTAAATGATTGCCGTATTTGGCGAGATAGCCAAGACCGAACTATTCCAATGTTTTTATCTGCACGCCCCCCCCCCTTGTGTCTCTCGTGGGAAAAGGTCTCCCCAATTCGATTCGGTTGAATAACTGTAGCATTACACAGAATAGCCTTTGACATTGACATCCTGTTGAAAAGGGTCACGCCTAATTACCATCCCATTTCTTGCAGTAGCATATCGGCCAACGATTTTTAACCACAAGTGTAAGGACTTCAATAGCCACGTGTTTACATTAAAAATTGAAACTAAACTATAATTACAGTATTATGGAAATATAACTTAATTTGTTTGTTAGATTTTATAAAAGTAAATTTTTTAGGTTCAAAATGATTGGCAGTAGACCAAATTTGTTTAAAATAAGAGAATTTCCTTTGAACGGTACTACATGAGGTAACTAAAATGAATTAATCTAGTACCGAATTAAAGAATGATTCATTTTATTGTAAAAATACAGATTTATTGATAGAATTTTTTGTTAGCTTTGAGACTATAAAACACATAGCGTAACAGTTTTGACCAGTCTTTAATTATTTATCATCTTTAATTATTTATCTGCGCTTGTTCCTAAAAAGGGAAAATTCCTAATATGACATATTGATACTGTTCCTATTATGGGATATTGAGACTAACTTCTTTTGCAAATTATGTCTATTGATAATGATAGACTTATTTGTTTGCATAACTACCATTACGAATTAACAATTTTTAATGATATTCAGTACATTTAGCAGCTTGGTACTTCAAAAAAAGGGACTTAGGGATCACAACATTAAAAAAAGCGACTTACTGAGGAAAAGGGACTGATTTTTAAAAGCTTGTTTCTGTGCATAAAGAAATGTACTTTATTTGGTATCTATTACACACACAAATACATCTAATAAAATTAAATAATAAATACTGAATTGCAACTTTAGCAGAAGCAGAAATTTTATTAGAAATTCTACTTAATTCAATTCAACTGTCTTGTAATTCAAACTGAGAGAATGAAACATAACACTACAAAAAAGCCTGCAAATGTACTAAAATTTTCATCATACCTAATTTTTAATTATTTTACACTTAAGAACCCTTTCATCATCTCAGTTTTTAAAATAAAATTTTTAAGTTTGCTTAATTAATTTTAGTTTACTTTTTTTAAAAAAAAGGGGGGAATCCCAACATTCTTAATATGTTACCGTACCCTAGAAACTAAATAACGCAAAATTAGTACACACATAAAATAAAATTGTAAAAGATTTTTACAATTTACACTATTCACAAAACGTGTTTTTCGGGAGCTTTACTATCACCTAATTCCATTGAAATCCCATCATAAGTGTTTGCCTTAAGTAAATAGGTAATACAAACTGTTTTTGATAATTTTTACAAATTTTTAAAAATCCCATTTTTTGAGAAATTTAAATTTTAAAAAAATTAAATGGTGACCTTATAATGCTACACATCATAGTAAAGCCTCACTCAAGTCTGCCTAAGTGTGGCCGCTTAAGGGCAATTAAAGATTTCCACACAAGTGCCATTTTTTTAAATTTTAAAGTTTAAAAAATATTTGAGGCAGGCCACTGAATTTTGATATCATTTCATAACTATGTATTGCTGCATTTTCAAAAATTAAGAAAATCTGAGACCAGTGTCATAATATGGAAATTTATTTCTGAGCCTTTTATGTGTATTGTATTTAATTGGTCCAATGTAGCTTTTTAGCACATTCCTAGGTATAATTTGCATCTTTAAGAACTTAATCTTAAAAAGTCACAAGTAATTATGTTCTCACTAACGAAAGGAGGGCATGGGGGGTCCTCTCCCAAAAATTTTGTGGAAACTAGACTCTAAAAAATAGGTTTTTAACTAGTTTTGGTACCTCTAGTACAAATTTAAAAATTTTCATGATTACATTTGAAATAAAAGGAACTTTAGGGACCAAAAGCTAAAAAAAGGGGGATAAAAATTGGATATTTAAAGGCTTTTTTCTGGAATTAAAAATTTCTACCAACGACTATTGGCTAAAGTTACTTTCACGAATATATTGGCCTAACTAAAGGTCAATGGTTTTATTTCATTTTCAATTTTTTATTTATTTTATGGTTTTATTTCTGATTTGCAGGATATTAATTTGGGTTAGCATGATCAGTGAAATTATTTAACTTTAATTTCAACTTAAAAATTCTATGTGGTTTGTAAAATTTTAGTAAGAAATTAATACATGAATAAATAAAGTTCCTTTAAAAAGTATTTTACGGTCTAGAAAGAAATTCTTTGCTTTAAACAATCGATTTCCAATTTATTATATGCGAGGAATGGTTCATTACAAGTAATGCATCAATGAACATTAGTTGTAATACTTTCTTCAACACTTTTTATGGCGGTTCATAAGTACAATTGGTTCAGTTCGTGGGGAGAACAAAGAGCTTGTTGTAAAAAAATTTAGCAATGGTCGAAATGTGATTTTATCTGCCTTTCATAAAATTTAAGAAATGCAATTTTTTCCGTTATCACAACAGTCTCCCCTTCGGGATTTATTTATTTGTCCTATTTAGTTTATTAACAGCATGGTTTGATATCACATGATGAAAGAAGGCTAAAATGATTTTTTCAGAATTTTTTTGATCAAAACTGATGTGGGAATTTTTTGAAATTTGACTCAAATCCTCAAAATGGCGGCACTTAAAAAATTGGTACGACTGCTAATAACATTAATAACTTTCTTATTTATCGTCTGATATATATATAGATAAGTTTGATGTCATTTTAAAGATAAAAATGCCAACTAAATGATAAAGTAAAAAAAAACTCCACGGAAACAGTGGATCAACTATTAGAAAAACCCATGAAAAGAAATTATAGAGGGATTTTTTCCATTTTCTTTAGGAATTTTTTAAAGGTAAACCCCCACCTTTCAATAGATAATTATAAGTAAATTGTAATTATAAGTTATTTTATTGGTTTTATTTTTAAATCATGAGCTTTAAAATTCATCCACGGTGTCAAGCATTTTAAAGCTATTTACATATATACCTCATTACCCATCATGAAAAAATGCTATTCGAAAACAAAGGTTGGAAATACTCACCTAAGAACTACATAAAAATAATAACCAAGAACTAAATAAAAATGCTTGTATTTAGCCTTTGATTAATGGCCTATAATTAATCATATCTTATAAAATTTTTAATTCAAATTGATTGTGAAATTATTCAATCCTTTTATGTTCTAAAATATAAAAAAATAAAAAACTAAAAGCAAGAGTTTTCATAATTAAACAAGACCCGAATCACACAAATTGTTTTTAATTATTAAAGACAAATACAATTTAGAAAGGTTCAAATCAAATATTTATTTGCAATAATTCAGGAACTTAGGTGTTGTATTAAATCAATATTAATGTAATGGACAAGTAAGTAGGATCTATTTCAGGTTTAACAATTCAAAATCTTTCGAAAGAATGCAAATATTGAATAAAAACTCTTCAATAAATAGTTATAAACATAGAAACAAAAGATTAAAATTTAGAATACAATTTAAAAGTTTTTCCCTGTGAAAAATTTAATTTTTAGAATATTGAAGTGTTTTATTAAGAAATTAAGTTTAATTACAACATTTAAATTCATTATTTTTCATTCTGTATCTGAAGACTGATTTCATTTATGCAATGTAAAGGAAAATACATTTTGGGTACTCTTGGAGCATTATTTAATTTTTAGGAGACATTCGTACCTCTGATTAGAAAAATACCTGACGTTTTTTTAAAAGTACTGATCTAAAATACTACGTCATACTCATGTTCGGCAACAAAGCAAAATTCTAAAAGCTGTAATTAACAGTTATTTAGTATATTTTTAGAAATGTACACAAATTGCAATAGTTAATATATTTACAAGTAATCAATCTCTAGGTTACATACAGTTAAGAATTTCAACAAACATATTTTTATGGATTTCAGAACAACTTAACGCTTTTAATAAAACCTTTTCTATTTGAGATGTAAGTAAATAAATGCAATAACCCTAAAAAGTAAAATTTTCATATATAAATACTTTTTATACTGAACTTAAACACCTTGATATGCTGTTCAATATAAATGTTTTTTAGGCATTTAAAACAGTAATTATATGTAAAACACTTTACATTTCCTGTAGATATAAAAAAGCACCCAAACACACAAGAGAGAGACTAATGGTGGATGAAGACAATATACAAGCAAAACTTACTTTGCATTGAGGTGGTTTTTCTAAATCCACCAATATTTAAATAATTTGCATAATTCTACAATGTACAATTGAAGAATGTATTCTACAATTGAAGAATGTACTAAAAACAATCATTTCTAGCTCTGGAAAAAATCGAAATTGTTGCATTCATTTACTAACTTATCAAGAACAAAATTTCATTAAAAAGTTAAAATTCTTCTGAAATTCGGAAAAATGCGTTTATCAAAATAATTATTACGTATTTACACATACACAACTGAAAATCCTGTATTCCTAAAGTGTCAATATTATTTCATGAATTCTGTCTACTTTTCCAATAACATAATAACAGCGTTTCATTTTTGTTACCCAAAGACGAGTGTTGAACTATACCATGGAATGCAATAACTCTACGTTAATATTACAATAATTCAAAATGCAAAAAAATATAGATTAATTAAGGCTTTCAAAATGAGAAGACAAACTCGTAATAACAATAACATAGAACACAATTTTAGTCTAATTTCTGAAGGTATGACATAGCTGAGAGAAATTTTTTTACATCTCCGATTTCTTCATATTTATTCGTACATTTTTTTTTTATGGTAGGGGTGGAAACTGACCGCATGTGTCAGGAATTCGAATTTTTTTACTTGGCGAGGGAAAGGGTCATTAGCGAAAAAGACCCCGCCACTACGAGAAAAAGGGTCGCCAAGTATTGCGCGCCTTTCTTATCAGTGATTGACAGTTTTATGGTAGGGGTGGAAACTGACCGCATATGTCAGGTATTCGTACTGTGAATGCCTGTTCTTGCCGATATTAGTGGACCAAGATTGATTTTTATTTGCCCCTCTAATATAAATATGTTGTTCTTCTGCACCCGCGGTGGATATTTGATGTTGGACATGTTTTCAGCACGCTACAAAGGCGAATCCATTTCTTTCGAAGTGGCTAATGGGATTAAGAAACATGCCCTTGAACTTTGGAAACTGGATTTGTCGTTGGTGCTTCTGTGATGTGAGAAGTGATGCAATTCCCGAGTGGGGTACGAAAAGGATTTAAAGACAATCAATGTATTGATTCTTGGAGATAATTTTTACTCGTATGTATGCGTGCTTTGTTTAAAAACATGTGACACAAAATTTGTTTTTTTTTTTTGGAATAACTTTTCTATATGGGTAAGTTATACACTCGTGTTCAAAATTAAGAGAACATGAACATTTGTTGGATTTTCTCCAGATCTACTGGACAGATTTGGATGAAATTTGGTATGTGAACATACGTTGATATAAAAGCCAAAAATTAATGATTCAAAAATCATCATACACACGCATGCGCATGAGTAACAATTAGGGTTTCTGATTTCCCGGTGTTTTTGACTTCCCGGGAATAGCATGATTAATCCCGGGATTCCCGGGAATTGATCAAAATTTTAAACTTCTTCATTAAAGTTATTTTTAAACATCAAAATTATTTGAAGGTTCCTAGGGTGCATAAATATTTCTTTAAAAAGGGATTCAATTTGAGTAATATTACTATATATTAATTAGTTTTAAACAAAAAATATTTTTTCATGATTCCAGGAAGGATTAAAATCTAATAAAACTGAATACAAGTTTTTGACAAGCATAGAAATTGTCCAGGATTGGCAATAATTTCTTTGGAAAATATTCCCTTGAAATTGAAAATACTTTGGCATTGGCCGGGAGCGATTAGCCGAAAGCTAAAGGCTAGGCCGCCGCTAGGTGGCAGTACGGTCGCCTGGAGGAGCACGTAAACATTTGGCGCAAGTAGGTCGAAATCTTAGGTGACATCGCTTCTCAGCCGCACTTTTGGCGTGTTGTATTTTAACGGTTCGTTGTTGTTTGTTGTGTTATGAGGTTTTTGATTGAGAGGGTGAACTTATATGTGAAAATAATTTGGTTGTGGAAGAAAACCCAGCTCTTTAGTGGTATTTAAAACAGATTTTTCAAACTATTTGCGATTTACGCAAAATATTTGTTTCACGTAATTTAGCAAAGTTTTTAACTTGATACAATGAAACTTTTTGTACGTTTTTATATCATCTGAACTCGTTAATTTTATTGAATTAAATGTATTAAAAATAATGTATTATAAAGAGAAAATGTAACTAGAAAGTAATTTTTATAAGTTGATGGAAAACTTATGAACAAAAGTAACCAAATTTAAAGAACTTCAAACACGTTTAAATATATTTTTAATTAATAAAATAAGGAAGCTTTAAATATAATACGAATTTCCAAAATTTATTATAATAAATTACAATTATTTAATTCAATAAAATTAACGAGTTCAGATGATATAAAAACGTACAAAAAGTTTCATTGTATCAAATTAAAAACTTAGCTAAATTACGTGAAACATAAATATTTTGCGTAAATCTCAAATAGTTTGAAAAATCTGTTTTAAATACCACTAAAGAACTGGGTTTTCGTCCACAACCAAATTATTTTCACATATAAGTTCACCCTCTCAATCAAAAACCTCATAACACAACAAACAACAACAACGAACCGTTAAAATACAACACGCCAAAAGTGCGGCTGGGAAATAATAAGTCACCTAAGATTTCGACCTACTTGCGCCATATGTTTACTTTACGAGCTCCTCCAGGCGACCGTACTGCCACCTAGCGGCGGCCTAGCCTTTAGCTTTCGGCTAATGGCTTCCCGCGAATAGTTTTAATTTGAGAATTTAATATTTTTTTCCGGGAATATATTTATTATGAATATTATTATCAAACATTTTATACTTGGTCAAATCAAAGAATGTATAGTACTACTTTGAATTGGTAACTTTTGAAAAAAATATTACTATTAGTTAATAAAATTTGAAGTAATCCACAGAATCCACATTTCACATGTTTCTTAATACTAATTAATTAATCCGTGATGAAAGGTAACTAGTAATACAAAAAAAAAAGATATTCAACTTCATAAAAATCCAAAAATAAACTAAAAAAATCTACCCGGCTGGGTAGATCAGCTAGTATGCTTTAAGCGATGTAATTATAGAACATTTTAAGTAAAACAACTGAACTATGATTCATTTCTGTAATAAAATTCTTGTTTGAAGTTTCAGGTGTTATAAAAAAAAACTTGTATCAAAAGAAACCAAATAACGCCGAAAAAAAGGACAAAAAACGAGAAAATAAAACAAACATTTGACAAATTATACCAAAGCATATTTGTTAATGTAAAAAAAAATTCTTTCCCATTTAAGGTATATTTACACCATTAATACATCCATAGGCTTTGATCTTAATTTTTTTTTCAATTCCCGGGAAATAAGATTATTTCCTGGGATTACAAAATGTAGGTAAACTTAGCTATTTCCCGGGATCCCGGGAAAGAAACCTTAGTAACAATCGTCAGAGTTGAAGGGTATGAAAAAGTGGTTCCAGAATCAAGCAAAAAAGTGGGTTTATAGGGGGTATGGTCCCCTCCTACTGATATGCAGATCTTCTTGATTGATTTTACACCGTTAAATAAGCAGATAATAAATTTTCCTGTTCATAAATCCTTGTTTCTCATAAAAGGTGTTTTGTGGTCCTCAAGGGATTTCGAAGGGGGGTAGCCAAATGCAATTGCCTTTTCTAGAGCCCCCTATACCTGTCCTAAAGGGGTTTAGTCCGAAAATCTGGCTACCAGATCCATATGGCGTATAATTTCAATTTTAATGAAAACTAACAATGTGTTGAGCTCCTTTAAGTTAAGGATTTCTGTCCAATAAAGGGAAATTTAGGCTGACAAGATCCCTAAAAAGGGGGAATAAAGGTCTCCAAGGGGTTCCGTTCAAAATCCCGTCAGTCAGAATCCCGACAGATCAAAATCCCGACGATCAAAATCCCGACCGGTCAAAATCCCGACAGGGTCAGAATCCCGACAAGTCAAAATCCCGACAGTGTCAGAATCCCGACAGGTCAAAATCCCGACAGGTCGAAATCCCGACAGGTCGAAATCCCGACAGGTCGAAATCCCGACAGGTCGAAAACCCGACAGGGTCAGAATCCCGACATGGTCAGATTCCCGACAGGGTCAAAATCCCGACAGGTCAAAATCCCGACAGTGTAATGTCACTCTTGAGCCGTGAGAGCATGAATTATTGAATTTTTTTGAAATTTTAATTTTTTTAAAATTGATTAAAAACTGGTTTAATACTACACTCCTGCGCGTGCAAGACTTTTATCTGGGCTGTTTTTCAGTACTGATTACAGATATTTCATCAAAACTGACGATTGAAAGATTTTAAAATTTTAAACCAATTTTTAATCAATTTTAAAAAATTTAAAATTTTAAAATCTTTTAAACGTCAGTTTTGATTAAATATCTGTAATCAGCGCTGAAAAACTGACCAGAAAATTGTCTTGCACGCGCAGGAGTGTAGTATTAAACCGTTTTTTAATCAATTTTAAAAAATTTTAAATTTTAAAATCTTTCAAACGTCAGTTTTGATGAAATATCTGTAATCAACACTGAAAAAAAGCCCAGAAAAAAGTCTTGCACGCGCAGAAGTGTAGTATCAAACCATTTTTTAATCAATTTTACAAAATGTAAAATTTTAAAATCTTTCAAACCACAGTATTGAAGAAACATCTGTAGTCAGCACTGAAAAGCTGCCTAGAAAAAAGTCTTGCACGCGCAGGAGTGTAGTATTAAACCATTTTTTAATCAATTTTAAAAAAAAATTAAAATTTTAAAATCTTTCAAACCACAGTATTGAAGAAACATCTGTAGTCAGCACTGAAAAGCTGCCTAGAAAAAAGTCTTGCACGCGCAGGAGTGTAGTATTAAACCAGTTTTTAATCAATTTTAAAAAAATTAAAATTTCAAAAAGATTCAATAATTCATGCTCTCACGGTTCAAGAGTGACATTACACTGTCGGGATTTTGACCTGTCGGGATTTTGACCTGTCGGGATTTTGACCTGTCGGGATTTTGACCCTGTCGGGATTTTGACCCTGTCGGGATTTTGACCTGTCGGGATTTTGACCTGTCGGAATTCTGACCCTGTCGGGATTTTGACCTGTCGAGATTTCGACCTGTCGGGATTCCGACCCTGTCGGGATTTCGACCTGTCGGGATTATGACCCTGTCGGGATTTCGACCTGTCGGGATTTCGACCTGTCGGGATTTCGACCTGTCGGGATTATGACCCTGTCGGGATTCTGACCCTGTCGGGATTTCGACCTGTCGGGATTCTGACCCTGTCGGGATTTCGACCTGTCGGGATTCTGACCCTGTCGGGATTTCGACCGTCGGGAACCTGATCTGTCGGGATTCTGAGTGTCGGGATTTTGACCCACACCCGTCTCCAAGATGTCAAACCACATTACTTGAAAATGTCATGGTTCCTCCATGGAAGAAGTTAACAGCAAGAAGAAGTTAACATTAGAAGCAAGTTTAACCTCCTTCCATGGTTTGAAGGCTATGGAGCGTTCTTTCTGAATGAGCATCCCCATAAACCCCCAAATACAAAGTTTCATCCACATCGGACGGTAAATTAAGCTTTTACGTTTTGGGGGTCGTCTCCAGAGTGAGAAGGATTAATTTTCTGTCTCTGTTTTAAGACACTTTTACTCACCACTTTAATATTTATTGAACATTTTATAAGTAATTTATTGAAATTTAATATGAAATTTACATTTTAATTTAAGTTATGGAGATTAAAATAAGACGACTGTTTCCAGAAAGAGCATACGCCGGTTTGAATTTGGCAGCGGTATACGGCCTCTTAAAGAGTGGGAATTTAGTTTAATTCGGTTTTTTCCAAAACTATTAAATGAAATCAACTGAAATGTTGGTTTTCCACATGAAATTACTACCAGAATCGATTAACATAAAAATATTACAAGATTTTAAAATTTTATTTTTGGGTCAAAATTAGATGTTAATTATCTATCTATTAACCATTAAATATCGCTTCAAAAGCATAATTATTTAGTTTGGGGACACAAATTTGATCTAAATTCAGTTTCATATTTTTACGCCGAAAACATTTTGACAAATTTCACATTGAATGGTTGACATTTTAAAAATATTTTATGCTTTTATTTGGATGCTTACATGGATGAAACTTGGTATTTGGGGGTTTATGGGGATGCTCTTTCAGAAAAACGCATAATAATTGGGGGTCCCCATGGGAAAAAACAAAGTTAGTGTTTCGTTTAATATAAAGACGACCCCCTATGAACTCGAAATTTTTATCGTTTAAAGAATACTTCATAACATGAAAAATGACACCTTATTTGTCTTCCTAACCCAAGTGGTTCGCCCGCAAAGTCTACTGTAACGTTTTTTGTTGCGGGAGCTGTACAGGTCAAAGGTTTAAAATTCTCCGCCCTGTTAAGTCTCAGATTAGTTTAAACACTGATTTTTGATGTAATCGAATGTTGAGAGAACCAAAAATCCTCCGACAGTTCTCCAATATTGGTGAAATCGACCAATATGATATCAGAGATTTGATGGTCTATGCAGGAATATTTTAAAGTCTTTTCAAAACTCCTTATGTCTTTCAAAAGAGAGAAATGACAGTTTCAGGTAATGTGTTGACATCTTGGAGACCTTTATTCACGTTTTTAGGGATCTTGTCAGCCTAAATTTCCCTTTATTGGACAGAAATCCTTAACTTAATGGAGCTCAATTAACTTAACTCAATCAACTTAATGGAGCTTTTGAATGATTGATTTTTGGCTTTTATATCAACGTATGTTCATACCAAATTTCATCCAAATCTGTCCAGTTGATCTGGAGAAAATCCAACAAATGTCCATGTTCTCTTAATTTTGAACACGAGTGTATTTAAAATCTATTTTATGTTTGCTTCTTTTGCATAATTTTATTTTTTTCTTGGGTTCCCTTTTATTGACAACTATTCACTAATAAAAACTATATTTTTATGTCCATATTTACATGATTTTTTATAAAAATTAAGTTTTTTAAGCAAGTTTAACAGAAATCACGTGGTAGCAACAAAATGGGTGAATTCGGGACTTAGATCACAAAAGAGGAAACACAATACCTGGTTATAATTTCAAATTAGTTAAAACATATTATATTAGGGTAACTACAAAAAAACACTTAAGTTACCAGATTAATATAAAAATTTTGGCGATAAACACTATAAAGAATCAAATGTATCATGAAGAGTCAAAATGGAAGTTCTATACTATAGTTCTATACTATATCTATATAGCAGTATATACAGGGTGTTCCAAAAAAAGCCCCTAACTTTAAAAAATCATAGAAAAAAAAACTAAAAGAGATAAAAATATGCCGTTCGCTGCATCTTACTTCTGGGACCCACAAATTTTTGTACACAAATTTTTGAAAAATCGTAGTTCTCAAACCCAATTGTAGATGGAAGCACTGTTTTTAGGGAAAGCTATCCTTCGAATCCCTTTTTCGTTCGTCGTAGGGAAAATCGAATTTGGGGGTAGAATCGATTCTCAAATCGAAATCGAATGATAATGAAGTACTTTGAAATCGAATCTTCGTTTCCAGTAGACATGAGCAGCTAGGTTTTATCTGATAGTGAATCAAAAATTTATTAAAGGTTACATTTTTTATCGCAAAGGCTGCGCTCATAAAAATGCTTAATACGTCTGTATTAAATAAACTACAAAAATATTTGTTCTTAAATATAATCAATCTATCCTATAGTGTACATAGAATTTCACTAAATTAAAAAAAAAATTCTAGAGTAATTCTAGATTAGGTTTTAAGATATCAAAATTCAATTCAAAATTCAAAAATATTTCAATTCCTGAAATGTTCCGCACAGATTAACATTTTAAACTCTTTTTCTGGGCGTTTATATTTGAATAATTCAGTGATTTTTGTTCAATATAATGGTAAAAAATTCCTTATTTGTCTTAAAACTTTTACATAACCCAATAAAGTTTTTATTTTAAACTTATAGAAAATATATCGGAATGAAATTTAAAGGCTAATCATAGTATTTATTCTTCAATAATGTAAAACACAATAGCAAGACAAAGACGATGCAAAAAAGATTAAGTAATTAATAATTTGAAAAGGATGGCAAAAGAATTAAGAAACAAGGGACAATTGAAAGCTAATTTTTACATTAAAAGGGATTCAAAATGTGCTCCTTTCTGGGAACACACATGTCTTAAACGAAGTTTAAAATTCTCGCCAACCTTTTTAAAAGTGTCTTTTGAAATAGACAAACAAGCCTGTTGAATGGCCCTTTCCAACTCGCCGATTGACGTTGGATTACCTTTGTAAACTTGGTCTTTCAGGGTCCCCCAAAGGAAAAAGTCACACGGTGTTAGGTCGGGAGAGTAAGGTGGCCAGTCGATTCCTTTCCCTTTATATTTTGCGTAGTCCAATGCGATAATCCTACCATCAAAATATTCATCGAGTACATCGAACACATGTTGTGTTCGGTGGGGCCGAGCCCCATCCTGCTTAAACCATGCTGTTTCCGGACATTCGTCTATCACTTGCTGGATTGCGATGAACTGGTGTAAGAGTTCAATGTATTTACTTGTTGTTACAGTTTCTCGAAAGAAAAGGGGGCCGATTATCCCTTCAGAGCAAATTGCGGCCCAAGCTGTAAGTTTTGGGGAATGAAGTGGTCGTGCTTGGCTTAAATGTGGGTCTTCGGTTCCCCAAAACCGCCAATTCTGTCTGTTTACTACACCATTCAGATAAAAATGGGCCTCGTCGGAAAAATATATCCGTCCCACATCAAAATTTGAGCCATCGACCATATCGAGTATCTTTTTAGCGAAAATTTCGCGCTGTATTTCAGCTCGAACTGGTATCACTTGCCTACATTGCATCTTGTAAGGAAACATATTCAATTCCTTCCTCAGAATTCTGTACGTGCTCGATGGTTTCACATTACATTCGGCTGAAAGTTTACGGACAGATTTTATGGGGTTACGTTCCACAGCTGCAGCGATTGCCGTAGCAGCAGCAGGAGTTAAGGCAGAAGGAGGTCGACCCGCGTTTCCAACATATGCATCGTTGACGCTCCCTGTTTTTTCGAATAGACGACATTAGTGTGACGTCACTTGCTTGTTTGGAAACGTTGATTCCATCCGTGATTGGTTCCGTGATTGGAAGTAAATCCGTACGGATCCGTACGGAACCAATCACGGATGGAATCAACGTTTCCAAACAAGCAAGTGACGTAATGACTAATGTCGTCTATTTGTTGAACAGTTCACGAATGGTTTTTCCATCTGGCCCATTTGTAACTTTAAATCTTGTCTGGAAACTTCTTCTTGTTGCAGAAGGACTATATTCTAATCTGTAGAACTCTAAGACGATGAAGATTCTTTCCTCCCGTGAATACATCAGATTATACTATAATCTTTAAATAATAAAAAATATAATCTATAAATCGAAATGTTTGACAAGTTATCTCAGTAATTGAGATCTCTGAAGCAATTCGTGATGCAAAACAATTTTAAAACAAGCTCTTTTCAATGCCTGAACTTTTACTTTGATCTCATACGATGCTAGGTCTATCAGTATGTCTTGTCACTTCTGGAAGCGTCTGCGTAAAATATATATTTTAGCTCTTTTCCATTAGGCAGGATTTACGTACACTAATACTTCTATCAACAGCCAACACATTAATTGATCATTTATCATTATTGGGTAAAAATACTTTAACGATTTAGGTAGTTTACATTCAGATATAAATTGTCGAAAATAAACACCTGATCCCCCATTCGAGATCGATCCCCCAAACTCGCCACAAAAAGAAAGAAAAAATCTAAGACATCCCCAACAAATCAGTGATTAAAAGTATCTCAAAACCTATAAAATCAATACTTTCTAGTAAAGAATACAACACGCGAAGTATGAAATTATTTGAACTAGCGTAAAACAAATTATTTACGTGGAGCGATCGGGAAAGATGATAAAGTAGAAAAAAATATTTAACCTAGATCGCTAGAACACTATTAATTTTTTTCTAAAATAGAATATTCCGTAATGCGCGTGATCTGCAATCAAAAAAATTCGCTGAGACTGAGAGCCCTCCTCTCTACTGGAAGTGGAAATGAAGGTTCGATTTCAAAGTACTTCATTATCATTCGATTTGAGAATCGATTCTACCCCCAAATTCGATTTTCCCTACGACGAACGAAAAAGGGATTCGAAGGAGAGCTTTCCCTAAAAACAGTGCTTCCATCTACAATTGGGTGTGAGAACTACGATTTTTCAAAAATTTGTGTACAAAAATTTGTGGGTCCCAGAAGTAAGATGCAGCGAACGGCATATTTTTATCTCTTAGTTTTTTCTCTATGATTTTTTAAAGTTAGGGGCTTTTTTTGGAACACCCTGTATATATATACGTATAGCAGTTCTATACTATATCTGCGACTGAATAGAGAGTCTTTTAAATTTTCCTTAAATAAATTTTACTCTTAGAGTAATTTTTAATGCTTGTCGAGAAAATCCTCTAATCATTCCTGCAAACAGATATTTTTTACTACTCTTTTAAATGATTTTTTTTTTAAGTTTGCATAAACTTATGGCAAACTTTGTTCTAATTTATTTAGTGTTGAATTAATATTTTTAGAGAATATTCTAATTTATATAAATAAAGTTAATATGGGCATTGAAATATTACAATTAAAGAGTTATCAATGAAACAAGAGTACGTATCTTGAATGAACTAATTATAATCAACTCTTAATCGTCTTTTGATACATATCATTAATACATTGTTCCTTTAGAAACCATTAATTCGTAATTGAGGAAAGTGGAATAATTGAAAGTTAATCACAAAAGAATTTCTTGAATGCATTTCTCTTTTTCAAATTACGACTTTGATCAGAGATTATTTTAAGTGCATTGAAATGAGGCGGCATTGTATCTAATCTTGATTGAAGTCTTTGAATCAAAAGACTTTTTGTGAACTGAATAATTATTTTCAAAAATTTTCTTTTTTTAAAGTTGGGGTAATCTATTCTTTTGGCGTAATAAGTAAATTTAGGAGTACATTAAATCTCCCACTATTGTGGTTGAAAAATATCAACATTTAAACAATTCTGAAGGATTTTTTTTTCATATAATTTGGTAATGAAATTATATGAAATGATAATGAAAACTCGTTTATTCGAGATTTAAAATATTAAAGAATATTGCAAGTACGAAAAGAAACTTTAAGCATTTTTTGTGTGAAATTTGTTTTTTAAGGTGCAATATAGCCTTATCTGGTCCTTGTACTTTGAAACATTACGCAACCAATCGTTTTTTTATGAATAGACTTAAGTCATAACTTAAAAGAACACAAGATTTTATTACATAAGGCATATTCCAGCTCTGTACGTTATAGGAATTGCTTCTTATAAATTTTGATATAGAGATTTTATGAGAACATAATTGATTCTATTTTAAAGTGCACATTTGAAATTAAAAGTATGAAAGAAAAGAAATTAAATCATGTAATAGGAAATCTACCATGCAGCTATTTAAAATGGTCAAAGTTCTGGTTTCTATGTATTAACCATGGTAAATAGATATAATCGAACATTGAATTAGCCTCCTTCAGTTGGATGCCTTATTTTAACATAATTTAATAACCTCACGCGGTCCGCCAGTTGCCGACCTTTGGGTTAAAGGAACAGGTTTTGCCTTATAATAAGGGTATCACTTGTGCGTTATACTTCCACAATTTAGGGGTCTGTACCTTAATTTTGTATCATGGAATTAAGGTTTATAATTTTGATGGATTCTGTTCAGTAAATACGTTAGAAAAAACACTTTGGATTTCAACTTACTTGCCACTGATTGATAAACAATGTTATTTTGTCCAGTTTTCGATGGAAACATGATCATTGGCAAATGGCAATCCAAAAAAGAACTAGCAGGTATACTAGAATATAAATATTAGGGTGGCCCTTATTATAATGGGGAAAAATTTTTTTCAATATTTTCTTTCAGCCCCCCCTTAATTTTTTTCCTTTTACTATAAAATGAAAGTATGCAAAAGGATTTTCCGATATTTTAATATTAACACGTGCCTCATCGCGGTTGAAGTTTGGCCATATAGCGCGCCATAGGTATAGTATGGCTTACTACGGGAAGAACGTCTCCGCTCGCTTCCTCGGGAGGAGAATGACCGATAATTTCATTAATTTCGAATTTTTATGAGTAAAGAAGATGGAAATATGACTTAAGAATATTATTAGTATATTAAAATAATATTTAAAAAGGCAAAAATTTAACAAAAAGTGCATTAATTGAAAATAAATTTCAAAAACATGTATATAATAATTCAAAATTGTTTAAAATAAAACAATTATTTACACTTACCCATACAATTATAAAAAGTTCCAGTTTAAAAATTAATATTTTAAATACATTTATAGTAGAACATATTCTAGCAAATTCATAAAAATCTAACTAACATCTTAAAAACATTCACTTTTTTGGAACAATTAGCATTCAAATTTACGCTTAAGAGTATACTTTTTGCAATCGGGGTTCGGGGTATTCTTTTCTTGAAGCTACTGTTTGATCATCAGAAATTTCTTCATCTTCAATACTAGATAATGATGGTTCCTCAAATGAGTCTCGGTCATGAATCGTCTCAGAACTATTGAGAGCCTTGGCCTGTCTCTTCTCTTCTCTTCGTTACTTAATCTTTGTAAAGCTCTTATTTCTACGCGTTTTGTCCGTTTTACATTAATTCCACCTAAACATCCCACTCGACCTGGCTTTCGTCAATTCAGTAAAAATTGTCTACCTTCTTCAATTTTTAATATTTCCAACGCATTCGCGGATGCAACAAATAGATTGCTCAGGTTATCACAAACGCCTGTTCTAATTTTTTCTGGGAGTCTGGCGGACGACAAGCATTTTGTTGTAAACTTCGCCAAGTGGAATACATCTTCATAACCTTATCTGTGTATTTTTTAAACTGTCTTGTAGGGATTCTTGCTTTTTCCCAAAAAATGACACACTCGCACTGCCAAGCATTCCTGTTATCTGACGGCATACTTTTCCAATAAAATAAATATTTTTATCACTACTTCTTAAGTTAGAGGACATAACTGCACAACTAATAGAAACCAAGGCTATTTGTCCAGACACTTTCTGACCCTCCCTAAACTCCATACTATTAAATCACTCACCCCTGGAGGATTCGGGAAGATGGGGTTGGGGCGGTCTGTTTTGTCTTTCGCCCACCCCCATCCTGCCGGGGACTTCAAAAGTCTGAGATAAAAACAAGCCGTCTTCGAGGAGAGAAAAAGGGAATGGGACAGTTTTCTCTTATGAGGTGAATGACACCCACTAAACAATCTAGCACTGCTCCCTCAGACAACAAAATCTTTTTATTTCTCATATTCATTTCCTGGATCTAAATAATGCTAAATTTGTGAACTTTTACCTGTTGTTTACCTGATTTATCCTCATATGTTTATCTGCATTTCTTCATGACACAGGCTCCATCCTCAAATTTCATCTGTTCGTCATTCTGCTCTTGGGGAAGCGAGCGGAGACGTTATTCCCGTAGTAAGCCATACTATAACATGGCGCGCTATGGCCAAACTTCAACCGCGATGAGGCACGTGTTAATATTAAAATATCGGAAAATCCTTTTGCACACTTTCATTTTATAGCAAAAGGAAAAAAATTAAGGGGGGGCTGGAAAAAAATTCCGACTTTAAAAAATAAGGGCCACCCTAATAAATATGCATAAACGCAAGCTTTACGTTTTGGAAATCATAAATTCACTTAAATAGCTCTAATGGCGAAAGCGCCGACAGATCCTATATATCATCAAACGATCCATACCAGCTCTTATTAACCATCGGAGAAAATGTCATTTTTTGTCAATAAGTCGCCAAATCTATCATTTTGGCGTTACTTTTATTTGCTGCATTAAGAGCGCAATGGTTGTCATTTGTGAAATATTAATCGGGGAAGTATTGATGGAAAATTTCTGCGCTGGAGATGCCATCTTCCACCATCTCGTCTCTGTGCTAGTATTGACGAAATTGCGCACAATTCATCACCTCGGTTCAATTCATCCTAAGCGGTTGATAATTTTGCTCTTTTGAACCTTTGCGAGGGATATTCTTCTTTGATAGAAATTTTTGATACGCTGCTAGGGGATGTATCGAAGCTGCTGAACTTAAAGAGATATGAAATGAGAGTTGTTAATGGACTATTTTTCAAACCTTAATAATCACATGGGCGGATTTATGGGCCCAACGTTTTCAGAAAATTTCATTTTTTTTATTGCATTGGTAGATTGTTTTCAGGAGCCATCGGAGGCAGCTTTCTTTCGCTTTTATATCTTTATAATTAGATTTTGAGTACAAAATAATGCTCAAATAATTTACAACTTTTCTAAAATGGGATCCTTAATTTTACATTGTAGAGTTTAAATGACGTATTGAGGAAGAATACACTTTGGTAATGTTCCTGCATTTACAATTTCAATAATCTTGTACTTAATTTCCATTAATTACATTTTTTTTTTGAAATCCCATTAAATAGATGAAAGTTCTAAAGGTGAACCATACTTGGAGTGGGAAAATAATATTCACCATTAATTAACTTGTTCATTACACTTGGTCCTCATGCACCACTTAGGAATAAGGGTCAAAGCAAGGCCCTTTACTTCTTTTTGTAACATTTCTATTTGTAAGGTTTTCTTTTGAAGATACAATATAACATATTAAGTTATCACATGTAAAAATAAAGTTTTAAAACTGCCCTAAGAAAATTTCAACATTCTTTTGTAATTTTTAGTGAAACAAGAAATTAAAGTTTGACAGGAAAGCCTTAATTCATTTAAAGAAGCTATTTGTCACTTTTGTAGCATAATTTCGTGCACAATGACGCACTTCCCCCTTGGTTCCTATGTGGTTAAAAAGAGTCGCATGTAAATGCCTTTTCTTTAAATAGCTTCCGTCTGCAGTTCGCGATTGAAAGCTACGTGTCTTGGAAGCCAATTTAAATGCAGGGGTCTCTGTTTTCTGAAACCACTATTAAAATTGCCATTTGTAAGATTTTATTGCCCGCTACGGAGAGAAAAATGGGAATCAAATTATTTACGATTTTTTTCGGCAGAGAAATCTGACCAAAACATGCATTCCCCTTGAAAGATTCCCTCTTATTGTTTTGTCTACCCAAAGCAAAACGTGAACATCATATCTAAGAAAAAAAACACGAATCGACTTAAGATACAAAGAATTACGTATTCAAGCAAAGAACCAGCACGTTTGGAGCGCAGCAAAAAGCACTCCACTTTAAAAAAAATAAACACGAGTTTAAGAAAAGCTCAAAAACTGTTTTGTTTCCTAATCCAAGATGTCTGGCTTCCGGTCCTTTCTTTCGCTTCGCCCTATTTTTTTACGCTGGGAACCGAGTGGTAGAATGATTGATACTGGCTGGATCGGAGTGAAGTATCAGACAGCAGCCCTATAGCTCATGCATGTATTCATGCGCGGCTGTTTTTCGTGTTAGCTTCCTTTTCTTTTTTGCCTCTCTCCTCTTCTGACAAATGGGCTCTCTGTAAAATAGTGCGACTAAAGTGAAAAAGCAAAGAAGGAAAAAAGGTCCAACTGTGTTAGCAGTTGTCAAAGGGGAGTGTAAGAAAAGACCCCCCCCCCTTCGTTTTATTATTATCGTCATTTTTACTTCTCTTTTCTCCAAGCATTTTAAGTAAGTTTCGCGTTACATATCTCGGGTCGTGTCCCCGTTCATTTTTTCTCCATTATGACATTTGTTTGGAAAGTATGATATTTGTGAAACTTTCAATCCGTCCCGCGTGTGGTGGCTTCATTGTGATTTCTAATGCTGCTAAGTAATCGGGAATTGTCACGCCGTTCGCGGTAGTCGGCAGTTGCGTTTCATAAATTCTTTATTGATTCCAGTTTTTTTTGCTTTGTTTTTTTTTTAGATAAAATGAAAAATAGTAATTTTTATGTGGGCTATGTAATTTGTTACTTTTCCAAATTATTTCACCATTGTGTTCATGCAATCTGTAGCTAAAAGGAATAAACCATTGCTATTTTGAGGACAATGGTGCATCTTTAATCTTGCTCCTGCAAAACCCAAGAAACAAACATAAAAGTAATAATTTCAAAATTTGTATCTCACCCCTTTTAAGGACCTCTTTTTCGTTGTAAAAGTTAGAAGTTACTTAAATTAATGTAATTAAATAATAACTTCAGAAATTTGAATTAAAATCTTAAATTTTAGTTTTTCTCCTTTCTTAAAAACTAGTGAAACAGGTAGGACGTTTAGGCTCAGAGGTACAGAAATATTGTATGCACTTTCTATAAAATAATTCCCTTAAATATTCCCGAATATCTAAAAGGTTTTTAAACATGTCGAGTTGGCCCTTCCTATCACGTATCCTCAATTATTAATTAATAATACAACATTGGTTTAAATAACTTTAAAGATCGTTTGATAATTTCATACATTCATTTGAAACGATTCTGGGATTTAACTTTTTAATACGTTTTATAAATGTTTTCCGTGTTTTAGTGGTAAGTTACTTATTACTGTTTCTAATTCTAATAATTGTACTTATTTTTTACGTTTAGAATAGAATCTCCTGATATTGTCTCTTATAAGAAGACGTTGAGAGAAAAACAATGTATTCAAAACATTTTGTTGTACTTTTAATTTTAATATACTTTTTTTATAGGAAGTAAAATGCTTTTTCTGTGCTGTAAATGAATTTGATATGAATTCACAAGTCGTTACCTTACTTACTATTTCTATAAAAAAAAGTCACTTTGTGTGTACAAATCGCTCACTCGCTTTTGTGAATGAAAACGTATTGCTACACTAGTAGGCTGGGAAACAAGAATGGCGGCTTTGTTGAAGTAGGGTGCTCGTTTTGTATTGCCTCGAATACATTGCCCCTCCTTAGAACAGATGAGGGGGCTCGTATCATAGTAACGGGGGATTATATTGAGGGGGTAGGGGGAAGCTGTAGTACGTGTTCAGTGTTTGAAATTATCCAATACATTCTTGACTCCTAAAGTCTCGCTGAAATTTAAAGTAGTTGTAAATGTTGAAAACAAAAGTGAATTTTTTTGAAGGTTTCTGTTGATTGAGGAATGTATTTTTAATTTAGGGAATTTTATTTGACTTTTTATAATTTGATGGGTTATATTGCCTCCATGAAGCTGTTTTAGTTGGCATCGGTGGCAATGCTCAAAGTGGCATGATAAGGACGTTTAATATGAGTTAAATATTTTCCCATCTCTTTTTTTTATTTTATTAAATTGTTAAAAATTATAGTAGGTACTGAAAAAATTCAATTTATTTGTCTCACGGAGATGTTAGTGTCTATAATTGGAACTATTCCAGACTTTGAAACAAGGTTGTCCCACAAATTTAATTTTTATCAAGCAGTTTAATTCTCAAAATTCACATTTGTCGCCTATTAAATACAAAGAAATCTGCGTAACTCTCGAGAAGTTTTTCAATTTGTGGCATAAAATAGTTATAAATTTCAATCGTAAATATCTTTTAGAGTATTACAGATAATTCAATGAACATTTTTCTGTACTTCTATCATGATACTGCACATTCTTATATAATTAAATTTTGATTCAGTCTGTAATTTTTTAATTTGTTTTTACCTCATTTTACCACCTGAAGTGCTGTAGGCTATCCGATGGATTAAACTTTTTCATTGTTGTACTAAACATAGGTATACTACATTACTTCCAGAACTTAACGAAGGTGTTTAAAATCTAAATCTATTAATTCATCTATTGACTAAAATTGATATCTTAAACTGTAACCAAGATGGCCCGATCATGCATTGGGACAGTCTGCAAACATTACGAGACTCCTGCTGTCATGAATCTATCTTGTCTAGAATATACCCATTGGAAACCTTCAGAGTCCACATAGACCCCATTTAATATAATAATAATGTGAGCTCACTATCAGTTAGATAGTAGAGGTACACTTTGAGGGTATGAACTGTATGATTTACTGGAGGAGGTTTATGGTACCGTCTAATGCTTGTCTAGGATAAGGCTAATCCTCCAATCAGCGTTTAGAATTTTAAAAATCTGATCTTGACGATTTCCTGAAAGTTTATTTTCTTAGAATGTGAAGTGCTGTAACCAATTTCTGACAATCTCAAAATTATGTGTGACCACATTTATACTCGCATATGTTTGGTTATAGTTGGGAATTTGAGTAGTCTCTACAATTATTGATTATTTTATACTGGTTTCAAAAATGTTCTGATTTGAATGATAAAATTAGTCGCTTGATTAATTGATGTCTTACAATTTTTAATTTACTTTAAAAATAAATTTCATGTTGTGTATTAATGCATTACATAGTGTGCATAAAAATAACGGATGCAGATAAAAAAAAATTTGACTTAAAAAATCAACTGCTTTTTTCTAAAGTATGTTTTTATGGGCATCACATTTTCATTTCTAAAATAAATGTGTAGGATTAAATTTTTTTAGTTTGGAATGAACTTCAACTTTCAGTTAAACTTTAACTTTCTACTTCACGTAAAAAGGAAATTATTTGTTAATGTTGAAAATAACTTTTTTGTTGACTGGTTAAATAACTTTGAACTTAAACGAGATTGTTTCCCTTCTGTTTTATTATCAGATTCATAAATAAGCTTTAATTTTTCTTGTATAAAGAAAATAATTCATAAAATTTATTACATGAACACGTGACTTGATTTATACGCATAATATGAAATAATTTTAATACCGCCTCCAAACTGATAAATGAAGTTTAAACCAACGATTATTCAAAACGCAGAACTTCTCGCTATTAAATCCTCTCACTATGTCTTAAGATGAACATTGATGAAGTCACACTCAAAAACAAATAATTGTTCTATTGCGAAAAAAACCGGGGGCATTCAATTATGCTACTTGATTATAGGGTATCGTTTGGTTCGCAAATTATATGAAATTTTGGTCTAGGTTGAAGTGTCAACTTGTGTTGATTAATTGGCTATTGTTAGAAGTCTCCTTTCTTTCTCCGTTAAGATTCTCTTTCGAATAGGCTATTTGTGTTAGATGGTGCAAGTTATGTTTGGAGTTATCGTAAGTAATCATATTGAACTAAATGATCAACGAAACAATGAATTGAATGTGCTGATTTTTGGATAACTGACGCTATCAGATAATTATAATAAGATGAATGGTTGAATGTAGTACTTAAGGTCTTAAGGATTTGAAATTATATTAGTGATGACAAAAGCTAGGTTATTAGTGTTTGTGTACAGATTTACTCTTATTCATTTGACTAAAAGGGGTTTTCCCTAAAAGTAGGGTATAAATAGGAACCAGATTATTAAAAACTAAAAGTTAATATTTGTTTAGCTAGAGAGTAATGGGAAATGTTTACACAGAACTATGAATGTAATAATTTGTAATATAATTAATTATAATTTATATATATTTATATAATTTATTTGTAATATTATAACTATATTTTTTTTACTAGAGGAATAGACCATTTTCAAAAACGTCAGAGTTTACATTGACCCTAAACTTACATACTTTGTCTTTGTTTTTTTGTTTTGAAAATTATAACAGGTATAAGTTTAAATGTCATTTTGTGATTAATTGCCCATTGTAATAAGTCTCTTTCAACAAAAATATTTATATTTAAATTGTTTACTGCTTTAATTACTACAAATTTTGGTGTATATTGCATAGCTGATTAACGTTCCAATTTTCAAGTCTTGTTAAAAAAAAATACAAACTTATATTAAAGTGTTCCTAATTCAAAAAAGGAAAAACTGGTAAATCAGCTAAAATTTGGAACATTTGAATAAAAGATTGCTCTCTTGCAAAAAACTTGGAAATCGGAACAAATACGGGAAAATCGGAAAAGTTAGGCATCAGCTATTCTTTAGCCTATTTTATAAACAAAATAATTTATAAACTTATCCCTTATTTTTTTATCTTATTTCTGGTTTTCGTATTGTGAGTAATAATTATTTTCTAGTATTAACAGATATTTGGTCTAGATATGGAAGCAACCTAATATTTGGTTCAATTAAGTTGGTAGTAAATAACTTAAGCTTAAAAATCCTAGCAAAACAGCAATTTAAAATGTAGATAATATAAAATCGACTATTCTTACGAAAGGTGAAATAAAAATTCCCTAAAATTTAAACTGGGAAGGATATTTCCCTCTTCCCCATCTGTCCTCAAGGTAAGAATCGAGAGGAAGTGAAACCTCGGTTTGAAATTTGCTTTTTCGCTTTCAATGGCGTTTCATGGCATTAGGAAATGTGTCGCGTAAACACCTCTCCTAAATGGGTGCGAAATGAACCGTGTCCGCAGTAGCTTACGAGTGAACCGGGCGCTTCGAATGCGTATTGTAAAGTGTTCCTTTCTCTCCCGCAGGATTCGATCCGGTCCCGCTGATCTTCATGGCAGTCCCCAGCTCGGCCTCCATTGGGTGACGACTGCGAATCCACGTGCTCGGGAACCAGTCTTGGGAGAGACATGTGCGGTGTCCGGCGGACCCCCGGTCCGGCACTCTGCCTGCCTGCCTGCGACGCCATGCTGCTTCTGCTGTTGCTGCTGATGGCCGCTGCATCGTCCGGAGACGACTGCGTCGGCGACGAGATGGGCGGCCCGGAGGAGATGTCCGTGCGGTGCACGGTTGTCGACCTCTTCACCAACTTCTCGTCCATCCCGCCGGACCGCATCGTGAAGCTGAGGGTAACCTGCGACCTCCAGGAGGCCCGCGATCTGCTGGTCAACAGCACCTTCGGGCTGATGAGGAACTTGCGCGAGCTGCTGATCGAAGACTGCAAATTGGTGACGATTCCTCCGATGGCGTTTAGCGGGGTGTCCCAGCTGACCAACCTGACCATCCGGTCCAGGCAAGGGGCGCTGAAGCTGTCTGCCGAGACCTTTTCCCAGCTGCAGCTGCTCGAAAGGCTGGACCTCGGGGAGAACAACATCGAGCAGCTCCCCCAGACGCTGCTGTGCCCCCTCCGCAGGCTGGAGAGCCTCAACCTGACGCTGAACAACCTGTCCGAGATCGCGAGCGTCGGCCTCTCCACGGGAAGCCGCGACAACGTGCTGTGCCTCGTGGACGTGCAACGCGTGCGCTTGTCCTTCAACCGCCTCAAGGTGCTCACCAACAAGGGGTTCGCGGCCGTCAACCAGCTGCGTGAACTCCGCCTGGACCACAACTCCATATCGAGAGCGGAGGAGGCTGCTCTGCACGGCCTGGACAAGCTGCGAGTCCTGGACCTGTCCAGCAACCAAATAGTGGCACTCCCTCCCCTAGTGCTCAGGAACTGTGAAGAGCTAACGGAGTTGTACCTCCAAAACAACTCCATTAGTGTCTTACCCCCTGGGCTGTTCACCGGATTGCAGCAGCTCTACACGCTGGACCTTAGCCACAACGAAATCACCAGCCATTGGCTCGGGTCGGACACCTTCGCCGATTTGATTCGCGTAGCGACATTGGATGCTAGTTATAACCGTCTCACCCACATAGACTCCAGTATATTTCGAAGCCAGTATAGCCTCCAAGTTTTACTCTTAGACCACAATGAGATAGAAGTGATTTCAGATCATGCTTTCTCGACCTTATACAAGTTACACACCTTGCTTTTGAATAACAATCGTTTGACACGAGTGTCTAGTACTATATTCAGTGGACTATCAGTTCTCACTATGTTATCTTTAAACCATAATGATGTTTATGATATCCACCCAGATGCCTTTCGAAATAATAGTGCTGTGATGGAATTAACCTTGTCAAACAATAAATTGACTGCAGTACCGACTGCCGTCCAGTCTTTGCAATTACTCCGTAGCCTGGATTTTTCCAATAACAGAATAACTGACATTCACAATGCGAGTTATCTTGGTCTTGAAAACCTGTATAGTTTGGTTTTGTCGGGAAATAAAATTGGGAACTTAACGAGAGGCGCGTTTGAAGCGTTGCCCTCTTTACGAATATTAAGTTTGGCTAATAACGAAATAGAATCTATCGAAACGAGTACATTTGACGATGTGACTTATCTCCACGCTTTGAGGTTAGATTCCAATTACCTGCTAGAAGTGAATGGTTTGTTTAGTAATCTGCATGATTTGATGATGCTAAACATATCGGCCAACCGAATTGAATGGTTCGATTATGCATTGGTGCCGATTGGGCTACAGTGGCTTGACATGCATGACAATCAGATTGAACTACTTGGCAATTACTTTGAACTGGAGGCGGTACTAAAACTGAGGACTTTGGATGCCTCTTCTAATCACATTACCGAAATTGATTCATCCTCCTTGCCTAATGGCATCGAAATAGTTTTCTTGAACAATAACCGCATAAAAACCATCCACCCCTTCACGTTCATGGGTAAACCCAATCTAACGAGAGTTGATTTAACTAAAAATCACCTGGAGAGCTTGGAAGTGAATGCATTTCGCTTGACAGAGGTGAGGAATCGAAAACCCTTGCCCGAGTTTTCAATATCTGAAAACAACTACCTATGTGATTGCAATATGGAGTGGATACTCCGGATAGGGTCGCTGGACGATTCGAGACAGTATCCTCGGATGGTAGATTTAGAGGACATTTCCTGCCAGTTCTTTTTTAACCGCCAAAGGACAGCTGTGCCAATCATCCATGCACATTCCTCTCAGTTCCTCTGTCGATATCGAAGTCATTGTTTCGCCCTGTGCCACTGTTGCGAGTTTGATGCGTGCGACTGTGAAATGGTGTGTCCAGAGAACTGTACGTGCTTTTATGACCAGAGCTGGAATACCAATATCGTAGACTGTAGTTCCCAAAACCACATTTCCGTTCCGCGCCGAATTCCTATGGATGTGACCGAACTCTACCTGGACGGGAACGACATCCCGTCGCTGTCGAGTCACACGTTCATCGGCCGGAAGAACATGCGCGTCTTGTACATGAACAACAGCAACGTTCACATGATCAACAACCGGACTTTCAACGGGTTGAAGTCGCTGCAGACGCTGTACCTGCAGCGCAACCTGATCGTGTCCCTACACGGCTACGAGTTCGAGCGCCTCGTGAATTTGCGTCATTTGTACTTGTCGTATAACCGGATCGCGGTGATCGGGAACTCCACCTTCACGCACTTGCGCGCGCTCGAGGTGCTGCACCTGGACCACAACTACATCGCGGAGTTCCAAGTGTGGAACCTGAACCAAAACCTGAAGCTAGTCGACATCCAGCTGTCCAGAAACCCGTGGGCGTGCGAGTGCCAGTTCGTGGGTGACTTCACGTTCTGGCTGCAGTCGCGCTCGGACTTGGTGCACGACGTGTACAGCGTCAACTGCGTCTACAACGAGACGCTGACGCTGCCGCTGGCGGAGTTCAACATGACGACGTGCACCAACTACTCTGCGGCGGCGTCGCCCAGCCTCATCCAGTCGCCGCGGCCGTTGACGCCCGTGCTGATCGCGGCGTCTGCGTGCGTGCTGCTGCTCGTGGTGGCGGTGGCGCTGGCGATCGCGTTCCGCCGGCGCCTGGGCGTGTGGTTCTTCGCCAAGTACGGCGTGCGTGTGTTCAGCGCCGAGCCCCGCCTGCCGGACGACGAGAAGCTGTTCGACGCGTTCGTCTCCTACTCCAAGAAGGACGAGGCCTTCGTCGGCCAGGTGCTGGCCGCAGAGCTGGAGTGTGGCGGCTACCGGCTGTGCCTTCACTACCGCGACCTGCCCATCGGCGGCTACCTCTCGGACGCCATCCTGGAGGCGATCGAGAGCTCGCGCCGCACGCTCGTGGTCCTGTCTGAGAACTTCATCCGCAGCGAGTGGTGCCGCTACGAGTTCAAGTCCGCCCACCACGAGATCTTGCGGACGTGCAAGCAGGATCTCATTGTGATCCTGATCGGGCGCTTGGCGCAGCGCGATCTCGATCCGGACTTGAGGCTGTGGCTCAAGACGTGCACCTTTCTCCGCTGGGGGGACAAGAGGTTCTGGGAGAAGCTCCGCTACGCCCTGCCGGACATCCGCAAGCGCCACGCCACTGACCACTCCATTTCCGTTCACATCTGATCATGCTACTGTAAATATCTTCTTTCATTGTGATCACTGAGGGACACTTGGGAATGCAGTCACCGTGAGACCAGGGTTCCCCAGGGCCCCAACTTTTATTATCTCGTTTTAACCTGTTTTTAATGGTGAGGTATGTTTTTAACGTTACTACACTCTTACGTGTTGATGACAAATGCGGTTGGCGATAAAATCTTTTTAAGTTAGGGTAGGGTGGGGAAAATTGGGTCTAGTGGGGTAAAAGGGATTTTAATAGTTTATGTTTATAAAATTTAATGGTTTTTTTGGCATGCTGATTTTACTTGTGTCTCAATAAAAATCAGCATGCCAAGAACAGTAAATTTTATAAATATAAATTGTTGAAATCCCTAGACCTGTTTTACCCGACTAGACCCATTTTCCCCACCCGACCCTAACCTTTTACCTTCAATTTTTTTTTTCTTGTTTGGCACAGTATGCCCTGATATGGTTTTTTTCTATGAAACTCTTAGTCTAATGTATAATGACTTGATGTTGCCTTCGCTCCATTATCAACCAAATTTAAAACTTTTTTGGAAAAATGCAAAAGAATACTTAAAAAAAACAATAGTGATCTAATAGTAGGTATACTTGTATTTTTCTTTTATCGACCCATTTAGTCTTTTGCAAAAAGATTTTGACTCTGACTGCATTTGTCTCATCATAAGTATGACAAATTTGAAATTGAGGCTTTTATGTTATCAACCCAGTCATTGACTTTATGATTGTGAATTAGTTTTTATATTGATTCCATTTAGAAATAAATAATTTGATTTTCGGTATTATTTTAACTGTTTGAAACTTGGCTAAATTGTTATTTTATAAAAACCAGCAGTGGTTTAACATGAAAAAAATCTTTCATTTTCATCTGTAAAAAGAAAATTTTCTTTCCCAAAATCTACTCTGGCTATGCCACTGTTAAATATCATATGCGCTGTTAATTTAGTAAGTGATTCAAGTCTGGAATATTGAGAAACACAACCATATTTTTAATGCGTGGTATTAAACTCTTATCATACCATTTCTTTAATGTAATGTCAGCTTTGTCTTGTCTGGTGCTATAAGCTCTTTGATTACGTCTTATTTAGCGCCTTATTCCCTGATTTGGACCTTTTGCTAAAAAAAACTATGCGGCCTTGGTACTAACCATAAAAATTCAATTAACAATCCAACTGGAATATTTTGTGGGGCTAAAATGTTTTTATTTTTAAATTTTATGAAAAATTGAAAGGTAAAGCACGGAATAATAGTTCTACGATGGTTATTATTGAATAGATAAGAAATGTTTTGTTTTAAAAATTCCATTTTAGTCGATTTTTGGCTTGTGTGGTACTTGTTCTCACTTTGAGGGATATTTCCTTTTTTATTTTAATTTGTTTCTATAAATCTAATTACTTTGCAATCAATTCCCTGCTTTTTAACTTTTGTCTTGTTTGGCGCAATATGTCGGGCCCAAATAACCAAACGAAACCAGTCAATCAATTCCAATACTTGAATCACTTCAAAATTAACGGCTCTACCCTAACCTTTACTTAACTTTTTTTTTGGTTAATTTACCCTAAAAGCCTTGAAAAGGCCCTGCAAGAAAAAGGGAACCCTGTGGAGTTGATGCACATGAATCCTTTACATCCCCCGCCGAGTCACCATTTGAGTCCTTTTCTTTTTTATTTCGTGGCTTTTCGTCCAAGACCTTCTCTTAGCCTTTCTAGGTCAACTCTTGTGTAGGTTGCATTTTCTTTGACAAACGATATTGTGATATTAATAAGTGTGATTGTTTTATTTCTGTCGGGGGAGAGGTGTCGTTTTTGATATAAGATTGTTTAATCCCCATCAATTGTATTTTTCTCGACAATGGAAAATGCGCACCCAAAATAAACTTGAAGATGTTTGTAGAAAAATGTTTGAAGTAATGATGCTCACACAACATGCTGGAATGTTTAAATATTCATAAAGTCTACAGTGAGAAATGAGGATATTCCATATTGAGAGTTCTATTACGTCTTATCTAATGTTTAACCCAGGCTACATGTCATCACTATTTTGTACAAGAATCTGTTGACTCCTTCTCCATGTTGTGCATTCTGTGTAAAGTGGTTTCCTAAATTGTACATATTTTTGAAGTATGTTATCAGTTGTGTTTCGAGTCATTTTTTTCCAATACAGAAAATACTGCAACTGCAAGCAACTATTTTTTACTTTTAACATTTAGTTTTCTTTAAATTTTAAGATTGTAGCTGAAAGTGGTTGAAGTAGTGTTACAAGAGTTTACTCACGTTTTTAACATTTAAATGCCAATTATCTGCTGAATGCAGAGTTGGTTTTACACTTTTTTAGACGACACTTGCTGTTATGCTCTAGCATTTGGTTTTTATTTGGACTTGGGGTTTTCTTTATAATTTCTTTCACTTACTAGATAGATTTTTCACACTTGAAGCAAGTTCAAGTTAATTTGAAGCTTAAATACCGCATGTGATACAGGGATTATTTTAAGGTTTTTAGTGGAGGACTAAACTGGTTTTTTATATCTGTCTTTTTAATCTTCTAAGGAATTGTGTTTACTTTTCTAAAACGGAGTTTTAAATCGTAAGTTTTGTTGAAAATTCGGCGCAAGTTTAGAGTTGCGTATGCCTGGCGAGTTTTGGCTGTTTAGCGGCACATTTAGAAGCCAAATCATTCACTTAACATGAGTTAGGTTTACCATAATAGTGATCTTTAACGCTAAAAACTTGGCGCATACTCAAGTCTAAACTTGCCCCAAAACCCTTTAGATATAAATCTAAAATGCACTGGGTAGTCATGTTCAGTGCAATAAACAATTTTAAAAAATCAAATGACTGTAAATGTATTGTGCTGCATTTAATCGGTGCTTTTCAACAAAACTAGAATTGTGTACTTTTTCTGATTTCATTCTTAAAAATATTTTAAAACTTTGAAAATATTTAAATTATTAACATTGTGTAGATTGTTCATGGGCGTCATTTAGGGGGGGCAGGGGGGGGGGGGGCAATTGCCCCCCCCCCAAGGTTTCCACTCTTAAGTGAAAAATTGCTGAGAGTCCCTGGAAAATTTTGAACTTCCACAAGGAGCAACAGATTTAACTCAAAACATCCCAAAAGCAGTTAAAGCACTACTTTTGAGGGTCTAATTTCAAAATTTTCTGGGGGAGAACCCCCAATCCCCCTCCTGACCTTTGATGTCTGTTATACAATTTGTCTCCCTTGAAAATTCTGCCGCTTACAAGAAGCAGTTCCCTTTGGGAACCAAAGAGTTTGAAGCCCCTAGAAGTCTGGTTTAAAGGAGAATTTTCAAAAAATTTTACTGGGGGAGGATCTCCGCCCCCCCTTGAAAATTTTACGTTTATTTATAACTTTTTTCCCCTAGAAAATTCTATGCTTTACAAGGAACTGTTCTTTTTTAATGTAACCCAAAGGACCTCAAAATGAGCTGAAACACTACTTTAAAGAGGCAAATTTCAAAAAATTTTCTGGGGGAGGACCCCCAGACCCCCCTTTAAAACTTTTAAATATATATATCATGTTATATAGTATATTTTCCTTGAAAATTCTGCCACTCACAACAAGCAGTTCCCTCTGGGTGCTCCCCATCGAGGTGATATTTTCAAAAAAAATTCTGAGGGAGGATCTCCGGCTCCCCTTGAAACTTAGACGTTTATTTGTAACTTTTTTCTCTAGAAATTATGTGTTTTACAAGGGGCTGTTCTCTTCGGATGTAACTTAGATGTTGTAAAAATGAAGCAAAATTTAAAAATTTTTCTAGGGGTGACCCCCAGACCCCCAATTTTACTTAGAACTTATGATGTTGAGTCACCCCCCCCCCAAAAAAAACAAGTCTGGTTACGGCGTGGCTCAGCCCCACTTAAAAAAAAATCCTTGCCCCCCCCAACCAAAAACTGAAATGACGCCCCTGAGATTGTTGAATTTTTTTTCAGTATAGGTTTTATTAACCTATTGTTTAAAATTTTTTTTTAAATCGGTACCATCAATGACTGTAATTTTAGTAAGGTAAAAATCCATTCAGAAGATTGGAAGCTTTTAGAAAATTTTAATGTTTATTTTTAAAGTACATAGTATAGCACTAGCTGGTTATTTTAGACCTTTTCAGTAGCTAGAGTATGTGATATGTACAGTTGGGAAAAAAAAACGACTCAGTTGAGATTTCTGACGAACCACTTGGGTTAGGAAGACAAACAAGGTGTCATTTTTCATGTCATGAAGTATTCTTGAAATGAGAAAAATTTCGAGTCCTTAGGGGGTCGTCTTCATATTAAACGAAACACTAACTTTTTTTTCCTATGGGGACCCCCAATTATTATGCGATTTTCTGAAAGAGCATCCTCTTAAACTTTCAAATACCAAGTTTCATTCAAATCGTGCGGTAAATAAAGCTTTTACGTTTTGGGGGTCGTCTCCAGAGTGAGAGGGTTAATTTTCTGCAAACACTATTTCTTAAAAACGGTGGGATAGTAAGACTTTTACTCACCACTTCAATGTTTATTAAAAAGTTTAAGTAATTTATTGAAATTTTATATCAAATTTAAGTTTTAATGTAAATTATGGTGATTAAAATAAGGCGACTGTTTCCAGAAAAAGCATTCGCCAGTATACATTTGGCAGCGGTATACGGTCCCTTAAAGAGTGGGAATTTAGTTTAATTCGGTTTTTTCCAAAACTATTAAATGAAATCGACTGAAATTTTGGTTTTCCACATAAAATTACTACCAGAATCGATTACCATAAAAATATTAAAAGATTTTAAAATTTAATTTTTGGGTCAAAATTAGATGTTAATTATCTATCTATTAACCATTAAATATCGCTATAAAAGCATAATTATTTTGTTTGGGGACACAAATTTGATCTAAATTCAAAGTTTCATGTTTTTACGCCAAAAACGTTTTGATAAATTTCACATTGAATGGTTGACATTTCAAAAATTTATTATGCTTCTATTTGGATACTTACATGGATGAAACTTGGTATTTGGGGTTTTATGGGGATGCTCTTTCAGAAAAACTCATAATAATTGGGGGTCCCCATAGGAAAAACAAAAGTTAGTGTATCGTTTAATATGAAGACGACCCCCTAAGGACTCGAAATTTTTTTCATTTAAAGAATACTTCATGACATGAAAAATGACACCTTGTTTGTCTTCCTAACCCAAATGGTTCGTCAGAAATCTCAACTGAGTCGTTTTTTATTTCCCCAACTGTACGTTAATTTCTAAACCATGCATTTTATGGAGAGGTGCTAAGCCTAACAACTACTTCAAACACTTTCTCTGCAATTTCTATTGCACATCATTGCATATAATCTGATAGATTTGAATAACAGGTAGTCTAGTAATCACTGGTGTACAGCAAATTATTCTATTTAGAATACACAATGTACGAAGAATACACAAAACAATATGTTAAACATTGATATGATCTGTATTTTTTTAAGTAGATTGAATTTCACCTGTCTATGATGATTCTGATAACTTGTAAGTAGTTATTTATTTATTAAAAATTTGAAACACACATCTTTTACATATTGTGTTATTTCATCTCTGTTCTCTCACCAACCTAACTGATTGTATCATACTTAGGAAGTATATTATAGAAAAAAAAAGATAAATATGTGGTATTCAAATTTTCAAAGTACCTGGTTGGACCATTATATTATCTGTTGAATAAAATTTCAAATATAGTTAACATATTTTGATAGTTCTTTACTCATTCATTGAATTTGTATGAAAAGATTTCTCAAAAAGAAGTTTAATCTTTTTATAAATAAACGAAATTTTATAAATTAACTTTTTTTTAAAAAATTAACGTAAGGTAAAGAAGCATAGATAAATTTCTTATAAAATAAAAATTAATTTAAGCGAGTTTTTAATAAAATTTTAATTTTTCATACTTATGATTAAATAATAATTGTTTGAAATTAATGAATAATTTTGATTGAAAATAAGTATTAAACATACGGAGTAATAAATACCCTTATAAAGTAAATGTTGGTATAGGGAACACGACCCAATAGAGGACATTTTATGTGAATAAATGAGTCAAGAGGCAATGTGAATGACGCTTAAAATCATAGACTTCTATGAATTTCCACTTCTTTTGATGCATCTAACCTAACGCTTATATTTATCGACAGTCCATTATATACAATCTCATACATGAATGACTGTCACTCAATGTAACCCTCCTTTATCTTAGTGAATATTTTTTTGTGAGAAAATACGTAAAAGCACCAAAAACTGGATTTACATTTCTAGATGTAAAATAGCTCAATATTAATTTGTTAAACTCAAATAGTAGTGTGCAACTCTAATTTAATAAATTTGAATGTTATTTATTTGGTGTAACTTTTTAAAATTGCCACATGAATTTTTGAAAAGTTATTACTGAGATTTATGATTACAAAATTATTAGAAGTGCAATTCCTTTTTAAAGGCATTTATAATATCAAGAGTAATTTCAAATAAATAACTAAATTTCATTGATTAGAAAAACTGTTCTAAACATTTTAAAGACAGCCTATGCTTGGGTAGTGTAAGAAATGTAATGAAATTAAATTATTTTTTAAACGAAAACAACGGAAATGTTACTTGCATAATTCATAATGAAATAAATATTATTGCAAATCCACTAAACAATTTCTCTAACGGTAATTTGATATTTTAATTTTTTATAAATTTTGCCCTAACAACCTTGGTAAAAAATCCTGTTCTAAATCATTAAAGCTGTATATTAAAAAGTGAGAAGTTTTTCTTTTTAAGTTTCTAGAAATGTTTTTCTAGTGAATACAGGGTGTCTCAAAAGGTAGAGTACAAACATGAAGGAATGATAGTACTCATCAAGAAGAAAAAGAATTGGTATAGAAAGGGGGGTCGCAAATGAGTTTTAAGGGGTGAAACCCCGGGGTGAAAATTAGCAACAAAACTTGCATATTTGTGCAGTAAGAGACACAATGGTTCGATTCCGGTACTTATTTTTGAAAACAACTTTAAATATTATAACTTCTAACTTAGCGGGTTTTCCCACCAATAACACTTTTGCATTCGACAGGGAAAAAATGTCGCCAATCCATGATCGCCAAATATTTTTTTGTGATTCTTAAGGTAACGATAAAATAAGAATCGAAAAAAATTGCACCAAATGGCTAATAAGGTGCCAAATGTGGTTGAACATGCATTAGAAAAGAAGACTGATCGAAATAAATCTTTCGCTACGAAAAGATAACTTCCTGAAAAAGTCCCAGTTAAAATTACTTTTTGCAAGTACGAGTTTTATTATTTTGATGTAAAAAATTACGGAATCGAACAATTGTCTCTTCCTGCACAAATATACAAGTTTTGTATCTGCCCGGGGTTTTACCCCTTAAAACTCACTTGCGACCCCCCTATATACCAATTGTTCGTCTTGATGAGTGCTATCACCCCTCCAAGTTTGTACTCGACCTTTTGAGACACCCTGTATCTATGAGATTTTAAAGTCAAAGTGTAGAGTGGTGTGATTGCTTTCCGCTTTAGGTCAAAAGTGTGCAATGCATCACTCTCAAAATCTGCCATTCAACGAAATGAGTCGAATGAAAACGTACTGAAAGGAAAATAAAAAGGCCTACCGGCTCTGATTTAAATCGCAAATTCACCTCTAGTAAGGTAAAGCCTCTGAAACTCACATTAAGCGAATCTATCACTCCTTCGAGCTGGAATGAAACTGTCAAGCCTGCTGAAAAGGGTTTATCAACTGGGTTAACACCTAATAGCTTTGATCAACGGTTCCGCCAAATTATAATGCTCGCCAAAACAAACAACTTTTTCTGGCGAGGAACGAGGAAAAAAGCTGGAGGTGGAATTCGTTACTCTTAGGCCTACTTTCTAAGACAAAGCTTGCGCTGGGTAATCACTCCTTGGTGATTGAGTATCCATATTGCAAATTTACATATATCTTGATATCACGTCATCAGCGCGAGGTAATTGATTTCAGGATGTTTTATTACTTTGTCAACGTTTATGGATCAGGATAAAGTCCGTTTTGGTGGAATACTGATAAAAAGAACGCGTGAATACTCCATTACATTAAATGTAATAGAAATCTCGCCATCTCTTATAACAATTAGCGTAGGCGAGGTAGGGTAGAGCGATGCTGAAAGTAGCAATTAAGAGTTATAAATTCCAGTCCTGGCTATCTTTTAATGACTGTCATTGAGTCGGAGATAAAGAACCGTCAAGTTTTAAATGAGATATGACGAAAAGCTCATCAATCCCAAAAGGAAGTCCCAAAGAGATGAATTTTAATTTTTCATTAGCTTTTAATCAGACCAATTTGAAGCTATCGAAACATGAGAAATTTGATACAGAGGTGCGTTAATGACTGAATTATGAATTTTTGCGAAGCCATTTTCCATCTAATCATAACGGCTGATGGGAATTTTCTGGAGTCGTTTATGCCTTTCGACAGCCACTTGCGAAAGGAAGATTGCTGGACGGCGGGGCTGCTTAGAATGGTGATGACACTCTTGGTTTCCTGGGTCGTACCTGTTTTTCATCTTTGTCGGGATTTAATGATGTTATTGCCTCCTCGCTATTAGGCGCGATTGATACTTTCTTTTTAAAGAATAGCTTTGAGGCACAGGTTTTAATGCATGCAAGATAAGTTCATTATAACCTGCTAATAGAATGTAATGTCTGCCAAATTGTAGCGCTTAGTTACTTTTCTTATTTTGAGTAATGGACGAGTTAAGATCTGTCACTGGAAATGGTGCTAAGAGATAATTTTTAGTTACCTGGAATGCAGTTTATTTTTTTGCAGTAAAGAGCGTAACTAAATGAAATTTTAGGATTTTAAAGTTGGAATTGAATCGATCTTAAATGTAATTTAGTTTATTGCTTATAGTATATTGTTTTTCATTTTTTTAATATTCAAAGTGGATAGGATTTTACTAATATTTCTGACTTATTGATTTTTTTTTTGAAAATAAAATTACTAAAGGAAGTTTTAATGATGTCTAATTTCTCTGTAAGACTATTTGATGCCTTTAATTTCACTCAGTATAAAGTAATAATCAGAAAGTTTTAATTTAAAATTTCACAAAATTAAATTGTTTTACTCTAATATTAATAGAAATATAGAAACAAGTTCGACAAAAAAATTACTGCTAGAGGAAACCTTAAAAACGTACAAAAAAATTTAGGCGAGTATTCTATTACCTTTAACCTATATTATTTTATTTGTATTGATTTAACCAGTTGGAAGAATTTCAATTCACAGCTCTCTATTCTTTGAATCATGATACTCGAATCAAAATATTTAAAAAAGCAGCTTCAAGTAAGGTAATACTTTTAAGAAACATCTTATTTGTGTCTGTTCTACAGAATTTTTACAAGCGGGAACATGAACAAAGTTCAAATCATGAAATGTTGACCTGTTCTTATCTCCTGAATATTAAAAGTAATTTTCACATTGATCAAAATTTACTTTTATACACGAAAGCTGAATGAAAAACCTAGATTTTATTTAAAGAAGGAACTTACTACAAAAGTCATTAATTGATAACTTAGTCTGCTTTACATTTTCAAGTGGAACTAAATTTTGTAAAGTTTAAGTACTTTTGCAGGTAAAATCATATAGAAAGTAAGTAAATTAGAAATTCCTTTTTTTTATGGGTCTGGTTTAGGACTGGGCGATATTGAAATTTTGATATCGCGATATATCGTCGATCAAATATCGATATTTCAAGATATATCGATATTTCGTCAAAATATCGATACATCGTGAAATATCGATATATCGTCAATTTCGATATCGTGGAAATATCGTCATATCGTCAATGCTGTGGGGGCTCCATGTTCCTCCATGGGGGGCTCAAACCAAACGCCTTGGGACGTGCAACATTTTGGTCTTGAGCACTGGTCAAGATCTCTTGACCAGTGGTCAATCCATTTTTTCTCGCTATATGTAACCTTTCTGACCATCTATTTCTGTCTCGTGGTTGTTTTGGGGTTCCCTGATCTTTGGAAACCCCATTTGACCACTGGTCAAGATAGCTAAAATTCATTACAAAATAAATGTTGGAGTTGCTTACTGATATTTTGTAATCTCTACTGTTATGACATGTGTCTTTGGTTCCGGTTCCGACTGATGTTTTTCTGAACTTTAATTTTTTTGAATTTTTGAGAATTTTTGGCTGACCCCTTTTTGAGAATATCCGAAAGTAAATCCGCGCTTTAGAAGATTGCCAACGCACTTGGAAACTTGGGCACGCACTTGGCGCACTTTTCCGCGCTTGGGAAAATGCCAAGTACTGCATATGGGTTACAGGAATAGTGAAGCTGAGTACTGTCTACAAGGAGTAAAGGTAAAGAAGGGAGAATCAGTCAAGGATCTAGGGGTATTAATACATAGGGACTTTAAAATGGGTCATCAATGTACAGCTGCAGGTAAAAAGGCAAATAGGTTATTGGGTTATATAAAAAGGACTGTAACTTCAAGGGATAAGAATATAATATTGCCTTTATACAAGGGATTAGTAAGACCTCATCTTGAATATGCAGTACAATTCTGGGCTCCATACATGAGGAAGGATATAGAGGTAATTGAAAAGGTACAGCACAGAGCTACAAAAATAATTAAGGGGATAACACACCTGGATTATAATGAACGTTTGAGCAGGCTCAATATGTATTCATTGGAAAAAAGAAGAGAGAGGGGGGGATTTGATTCAGCTATTCAAGTTGGTAAAGCAAGGGGATACGGAGGGCTTAAGTTTCAGCAAGGATAACAGAACAAGGGGCCATGGGTATAAACTAAATAAGCCACAGGTCAATCGGGATTTAAGGAAGTACTACTACTTCAATAGGGTAATTGACATATGGAACGCGTTGCCAGAAAATATAGTATATTCAAAGGGAGTGTTTGAGTTTAAGAGGCAATTGGATAGGCTGTGGGAATTGGGGAATTCATAATCATAGGACCAGCCTTGTTGGGCTTTCAGCCTGTAGCTGGTCGTCAGTCTTTGTATTTGTATTTGTATTAGGCGGGAAAGACCTATGAAATTCAGGGGAGTTCCATGGTCTCAACAAACTATTGTCATGTCTCACTTTTATGATGGATGGCCAATAAAATGTAGTGCACATACTTAAAAAATTATAGGGATTTTATATTCTTAGGATCCTTAACTTCAAGTAAACATAAATTATTTAGAAATTCTAATTAATATTTCAAGGATTAAAAAAGATTGGAAAAATGAGAATTTCGCTAAACGAGCTGCCAGGATAGGAAGTACGAAAATTTCTGAGGGGGCAATATTATTACGTATTTAATAATAAAAATACTTAATCTAAAACAAAATTTATGCTGTAAATATTTGTATTTTAATGGTTAATCAGTGTTTTGCATAATTAATGAGGCGATTGATTTGGATTTGAAAAGTATAACTTTTCAACTGTTTTGATGATCGAAACGCCAGTCTTCTTAAGCAATTTAGTATTTGCTGTTGGATGATTTGATTAAAATTCTTTATCCTACTTGAAAAATTATACTGTACTTATGTTCTTGCAGTCTTTATTTTCAAATATGTCTAAAAAAAGTTAGGACTTACATAACAAATTTCGACGATTAATTAAGATTGCTAAAACGTAAATTCAGTTCAGAAGCTCTTCATTTCGAAAAAGGGGAATCCCCGCCGCCGCCATTGCTGAACTTCTTAGCAGGGGAGTTCCTTTTTCGAAATGGAATTTTCGTTTCAGCAATCCTAATTCATCTTCGAAATTTCTCATGAAAGTCGAAACTTTTATACGGAAAATTGAATATAAGGGTCGTAACAACATAAGTACAGTATAATTTTTCAAGTAGGATTAAAAATTTTAAGCAAATCATTTTTTTATAAAGAACAGCAAATACAACGCCATAACTAAAGATCTGCGTTTAAATCCTCTTAAGTTGTTGAGAAGCGACTTTTCAAATCCTAATCAATCGGCTAATTAATTATGTAAAACCCAGATTAAACATTAAAGCATAAAACTATACTGCATACATTTTATACAAGATCAAGTATTTTTTTGTTACTAAATTAGTAAAAATGCCTTCTCATAAACCTAATAGCTTGTTTACCGAAATTCTCATTTTCGCAATCTTTTTTAATCGTCGAAATATTTAATAGAATTTCTGAATATTCTAGGTTTACTTGAAGCTAAGGACCGTAAGTATATAAAATCCGAATTATTTTTTAATTATGTGCTCTATAAAATTTGCAGTTAGTGTTGGGCGTGAAATTGGCTTTCAGAGAACTAAGACGAGTTATCGAAAACATCCCGATGTTTCCAATCATCGTGAGAACCACGATATATCGAAATTATCGATATTCACGATATATCGATATATGACCACTGGTCAAGACCAAAATGACGCACGTCCCAAGGCGTTTGGTTTGAGCCCCCACTTGACCTACTTCAATGCCAAAGCATAGAAGTAGTAAAAACTTGATCGGATTGACCAATGGTCAACCGGAACGAAAGAGACATGTTATAAGAATAGGGAATTCAAAATATCAATTAGCAACTCCAACATTTATTTAATAATGAATTTTAATCATATAGAGCAATTTTGACCAGTATTCAAGCAACATGAAACCTAAATAGAAAGCCCATATTTATAATTAGAGACCAAAGTGAGTCGGGCAAACGCTCCGTTATGGAGAACATCACGATATATAGAAGTCGACGATGTATCGAGAAATATCGCCATTCACGATAAATCGAAGGCGACGATAAATCGGGAAATATCGATAAAGACGATTTATCGTGAAGTATCGAAATAGACGATATATCGTGAATAGACGATATATCGTGAGTAGACGATATATCGTGAACCTTTATATATAACCTTTAAACTTATAACCTAATCATAACATCACAGTCGGGAGTCGAACCCGCATCGTAATAATAGACGGAGTTGCAACACCCCTATTGCCGCTATTGACGTGCTAGTGTAAATCCACCATGAGTCTGCCTTCCCCAACAAGGGAATAGAACTCAGGCCTGTGGGGTGGCAGCAAGATCCACTACGCCACTGAGCTTCTCTTAACTTCTTTAAGGCAAAAACTTTTCACTGATAGAATGCATTGCTACGTGAAAATTAACTTATTTTATTCATTTATTAATTTTACTGCAATGAAAATACTGTTTAGTAATAAACACTAACTTATTAATAAACAATTTTTTTAGTAATAATCATAGTATAAAGATAAACATGGTGTTAAGAAGTAAGAAATAATAACAAGTTCACAATATAATAACTAAACATGCTGTTTCTAAATTGTTTACAAAGTAAAATATTTCAGTGCTTTAAGTTAATTCAGCTTAGTCCATCATACAGGGGTTGATCCAGGTTTAATTTTTGGGGCCCATTTTTGTGAAAAAGAAATTATTTTTGTGAAAAATTGAAGTCAAATTATATTTTAACTCTTCAAATTATCGTAAAAAAAATTTTTTTTTTTTTTGAAACAAACAATATTTCGTGAATATTTTCTAGCAAATAATGATTAAAGACGATTTAAATTTTAAGAAAGGGTTGTTTTTATGAACTTGAATTTTGTGAAGGGGCCTTTTTAAGAATTTCATTTTTGTGAAGGGGCCTATTTTAAGAATTTAATTTTTGTGAAGGGGCAGCAGAAGGGCTCCAATTTTTGGCTGGATCGACCCCTGATATACCTATTGACTATACGTCCATGTGCCTATTTAACACCAAATCACTCTTTCTATTCTCATAAAAGTATGACTAGTAGAGAACCACACATGTAAAATTATATCAATTTTTATCAATGTGTACCATTGATCTAAGTAGGGATTAGTTTTGTTTCTTCTCCCATAGAAAAAGGACCCTTAAATTATAAAATTAAGCATAATGATTGTATTATTACATTGAAACCAAAATGAAAATTATATGAAAGAAAACTATAATACTAGTGCGAAACCCAAACTCGCAGGATGCATACACATTAGATTATTCTTTTAATTTTTTTATGGGAGGTTTTCTGTATAAAGAGGTTTTTCCTACCTACAGCGAAGTTCTATCTATTTGGCATCAGTCCTTGTCCTGCTGTCCGTAGACACAGCATCCATCTCTGACACCAGGGCCTGCTTGCAGCGCCGCTGCCGTTAGACTTCACAATCATCTCCCACTGAAACAGGAGGCCGGGCAGACCTGAAATAATCAAGAGAGAACATCAGCGATGATACGTGAAGTTGAATGCAAAGGAACACAGATGTATGATCAAGTGTAAAGGAATAGGCTGATGACACTGTAAAAATGTGTTAGAAATTGCACTTAAAAGTCAAAAGTGTCATTTACTGAAAACATTTCAACTTAATTCCTTAAAGTTGAAATGTACATAAAAGAAACTATTAAAATATAATCGTGCGTAATTTACGGGTTTACACTTAGGATGGTAATAAATAGATCTCTTGGAATAAAACTTAGCAAAATATTTCAACAAATTAAAGGCAGGGAAAGAAAAAGAAAATAAATTAAGCTAAATACTTCAAATTAAATGTTACAAGACCTAAACAGAACAGAAGTCAGTAACAAAACATTTAAAAAGGTTAAAAATTGGTACTACTACTTCAATATTATTTCATACGCAGTGCTTCTGAAAATGCACAGTTAAAGCCCCCATTAAATGTGTCGCTGATACTACTAATGGTTCAAGGGATATCAACTAAGAGAACTATGCATTGTAATGTGTGTGAACAGCAGTGCTGAATTTGGAGGGGGAAATGATGCGGCGGGGGCAGTGCGAAATGATGGGACCGTCCCGCGAAATATTTTTACCGTCCCCATTCCCTAAAATATTTGTTTCCACTAAAAAAATTATAAATTTAAGGGTAGATTTAAATACAAAAGCAAATTTATTTTTCGGACCTAAATTCCCATTCGAATGAGTGTTCGGATTCGGCTGTCAGCGTGCCAGCAGTCTCCCCGTATTCCGATTCGCAAATACATTCGTATTCGGATTTATAGGGTTAAATTTCCAAAAACTTTCTGGGGAGGACCCCCAGACCCACTTTAAATAATTTAATCTCAGTCTCTATTACTCACGAATTGCTGTACAAAAAAGGAGTTAAAACCCTGTTTTTACACTCAAAAAAATGGTAGTCTTCAACCAACCGAACCCAGTTCGGTTGATAGTGGTTTAGTTGCCATAACCAGACCGATCGTTTCCCAAAAACACACCGGTCCGTTTCGTTCAACCGAACTCATTCTGTTACTTAGTTCGGTCCAGGGAACCGAACTGGTTCGATTGCCACAAACGCATTCAATCCACTTGCTAAACACGCAAAATCACACCATTTAACAGAAAGGGCGAATATTTAATAATTTTGAGTGCAATTCATTAAACATTTGTACAACAACTTTATTATCATAATAAGTGTAGGTTTTTTACGATGGGAAAAAAAAGAAATTAGTACGTCCATCGAAACGAACGAACTATATACCGTCGTGAAATCAAAATTATTTTATCGCGGATGAATACAAAGTTTTGTTTCCTCGGCTGGCGATGGCGGTTCGAATCGGCCATGATCATGATGGAAATGAAGAAGACGAAACACAAATTTTGGAAGTGAGTAATGTTCATTTTCAATTCTTATTTTTTAGTTTAATAATGTGCTCTTTAAAAGTACAGGTTTGCAGTCGCCAAGTTGGTGGATGTGATTAGTAAGTGTATTGTATAGCATACATAAGGGCTAAGGCGGGCCTGGCCCCCCCATTGCACTGGAAAAATTTACGTAAAATCTTCCTTTGACCATATTTAATCGGTTTTTATTGATATTATGTGGGCTTTGAATTGTTTTTACAGTTCAAAAACTTCTAAAACTATATTTTCATGTGTAAATCTTAACCCTTCAGGCGATCGCGTGAGTCGGAGACTCCGAACATATTTTTGTGTTATGAAAGCATATAATTCCTAATAAGTATTTTAAAATTTATTATTATTAAAAAAGAAACCTTATAATAGTTTTTCAGCCTTTACAAGTGATAGTGTAGCGTCAAATATAATTTTATTCTGAACCCAAACCTCTAGTGCTAGCATGATGTGTTTATATGATTGACAAATGTTTATGTGCACAGGTTATTAAGACAGGCAATTGTTACATTTGTAAGATTTATGTGACATTTTCTGTTTTGAATTCAGACAAACTGTAGATTATTGTCAGCTAATACATGAACTGTTTACATTTTACATTCACTACCTTCTGTCTAATTTAACACAATTTTGGTGATTTGTATGAATGTGTAATTGTGATTAGTACAACAGTAATCTCCTTTCCTGTGAACTTATTTCTTTATTTGCTTAAACTGTATGTGTAAAAACACTCTACGTCTAACGGTGAGATGCAGCTATACAACTGCGCTGGGTTAATCTGGTTCACAGAAATAACTTAATGCACCCATAATTTATTCTAAGGATTCTAAGTTGTGTTTTAGGTTAATAATCCACAAATTACAGTATAATTTATTTGTAAATATTACAATTGAGGTAATGGGAACATATTATATGATGTAGGTTTTCCACAGCGATAATTCCAAAGAACTGGTGACCGGTGAATGGCTGTTGCTATAGTTCTAGTTGCTAAAGTCTTATCTTGCTAGGTAGTGTGTGTAACCCCAAATAAGCCAGGACATTCACTGCCTAGGGTTAGGTAAATACTATAGAGAGCCAAACTGATTACTTCCCGCCAAGAACTATCCCACTTCCCTCCCCTCTCCTTGAAGAAGTTTTAGAAGTCGAGGCTTACCTTGGTTAGAGCTTATCATAAGATGTCAGATCACCAATGGGACGCTTAGGCCCCGTTTACATGGACCATATACCCGGGTATAAGTGGCCGATATACCCAGCAATAGGGAAAAATGCAGGGTAGGTATAAATAAATCCACCTATTTACTCGGGAATTTGAATACCCGGCTTTCCCATGATGCATTTCGGTCTAACTCAAAGCAAAAAGTCATCCATGTTAGGCTTAAGTGAGTACTTGTTGGAAAGTAAGTTGTTCTTTGTTATTTCAATTGGATATTTAAGATTGATTACTATCTTAAATGTCGAAATAACTTGAAAATAATCCATTATGAACGCAAAATTCCAAGACGAAAACAGATAACAGAATGTAAACAAACTCAAATCGCAATGAATGATGGGACCAGTGACGTCTATACCCGGGATTTGAGGACTGGTCATGTAAACGGGTTTTTAGCACGGTTTTCAATATCCCTTTCTCCTGCATTATACCCGGGTATAAGAGTGGCACATGTAAACGGGGCCTTAAGTAGCCAAGCTAGCTACCCTGATTTCCTGCTCCCCTACTTGAACTTGGATTTCTCCGTTACCAACGGCCTAGCAAAGAAAGACCATAGCACAGGCGCTAAATTGCCGACTGTTACAGTTGACAGTTGCCGTGGAGGACCTATATCAAATTTGTTCCAGAGAATGATTAATTGAACTATTATTTCACTTTTTTTTACGGTTCAATTCCGTTAGAGTCCACGCTAAATATCGTCCAGTTCTTTTAGACAACAAAAATTAGAAATATTCATAAATAATTTCGGTCCAATTCCGTTACAGTCCCCGCTAAATATCGCCAATATCCAAATTGCTAAATATATCCAAATATCAAGAAATTTTTCTGACTTTTATTAATAAACTGAATAATTATTGATCTAATTAAACATTTTAATTCAGGAGTTTGAAATTATTTATGAATATTTCTACTTTTTGTAGTTTAAAAGAACTGGGTGATATTTAGCGGGGACTCTAACGGAATAGAACCATAATTTCAAACTCCTGAATTAAAACGTTTAATTAGATCAATAAGTCAGAAAGATTTCAGAAAAGGTCAGAAAAATTTGTTGATATTTGGATATATTTAGCGATTTCGATTTGGATATTGGCGATATTTAGTAGGGACTCTAACGGAATTGTACCTTTTTTACTATCGACAAGTTCCAAATTAGTTTCTGATGGCCTTTTACATTTTTGTAGGTGTTCTGTCCTTTGCTGTTACCTATTGTATGAGGAAAGAGGCTAACACCAATGACACAGCTTTTCTGGGTGGATGTTGTGAGCAGATGGTAAACAGAGAGTTTTACCTTCCTGAGAACTTTTGGAAGTAAGTAATGTTCATTTTCAATTCTTATTTTTTAGTTTAATAATGGGCAATACCACTATTTTTTAAATTTGAATAATAAATATTGTAACCCTATGAAGAAAACTCGTTCTGAATTCGATTTTCTGCATGAAAACAACCAAAAAAATTTATTTTCTTAATTATTTAAGATTTAAAAGCGCGGAATTTGAGCCATACTCAAATTGTTCTCCCATTGGCTGATGCGATTGTGACGTACTTCCATCCTATACAAACAACCTCGTTTTGACTGCTTGGGCTTGTCTTTGTTTACTGTTGGGTTGTCGATATTCTTTGTTTCTATCAAAAATTCATTTAAAAAGTTTCCCAGCTGAAATATCCCTTAAAGACCGACGGAAATGCAAAAAGGACTAAAAAATACATCTTATAACATCAAAATTACATACCTTTCGTGCAGTTTTCTTGGTTTTTCATCCCGATTTGTGTTTTATTTATTTGTGGAACAAGTCATTGTTATGCTGATTTTGCCTCTTGTTAATTAGAATGGCTCCAAAAGTGTTTTTTAAAACACTAGTAAAATGAAAATAAATAAGAATGAAAGTAACACTTTATGTAAGTTTCGTCTCTTATTATACATCTAAGGAATTTAATTTAATTAAATGTTAAGTTTGTCTGTAAAATATTCTTATTCTTAAAATACTGTTATATTTTTATTTCTACTAGTGTTTTAAAATATCAAAATCTGCATAACAATGATTTCTGATTTCTTAGTTTCGCCAGTCGGTGGCAATGCGACTGGTTTGTATAGGATGGAAGTACGTCACAACTTTTCCCCGCAAAAATTTTGATTTCGCGCCCAAAAAAAACCGCAAACTTTGAATTTAATTTTTAAAAAAAAGTATGCATCGCAGTGCAAAAATTTTTGAAGGTATATTTATGTTTATGCAATCTGAACCAAATAAAAAAAAATAGTGGTATTGCCCATAGTGTTCTTTAAAAGTACAGTAAATTTTATCTTTAAAGCATCTATACAAATATATCTCATTATTCATCTCATGACAACCCTTTATGCATTAGAAGTTTGTATGTTTATTTAGTGTTCAAATAGATGTATTTCAATTTAGTTTTTCGGTAATCAAGCCAAGCCGTTTCTGCTTTATGGAGTCGTGGTAATAACCACTGTTTTTGTTAATTGTGGAAAATCTGTTATCACGTGTTCGCCATTTATCTCCCACTAATCTAAGGCTTAGCAGTAAATGGAAAATAAATCTTTAAATAAATCTTTGTCACAGTAAATGAAATTTCTTCTATTGTGTTATTACCGTAGGTTAAACTTTTTTCTAAAATTGGTTAACCCTAAAATTTTTGACATTTGGTTAACTCAATAGTGAAATATTTGCTAGTAAATGGTAAAATCTTAGTATTTAAATACATAAATGAAAGGGGACGTGAAGTTTCATTTGCATTGCTAAACCTTAAATTTAGCTCAGTGGGTTGTTTATTATTTTCAACACAACAACAACAAGAGCAAAGATGAATTATGAATAATTTATCCCTTTTTATTAATTCAATTGTGTAATAATAACAAGTTTTGGGACAGTATCAAACTTAAAGTTTTGGTGTCGGACGTGAATCGTGCAATTTACAAATTATTTGACATTTGTGGAAAAGTGGGGACATTTCCACTCTTTTTTATTTGTTTATTTTTTTTTACTTAGCAATAACAATTTTCTGTTATATTTTTCAACATTATTTCTAGCGATCAAAATTTTTAAAAAGGAGTTTCGCACAGCTGGGATAAGTGTCCTCCTTGGCAGTATATCGCGATTAGTTGTAGTGTTTAGCACGGGCGCCCATACATACCTTTTACCCCTACATACCTACATCACCTTTTGCATTAAGTAACACGTTAAAGGCTAATGAGAAATAATTATGAACCAACCTCCCATTAGAAAACTTAAGCGGGCTTGACTGGCTAACTTGCAAAAATTTTTCTTGGCCCCCTCCTGAATTCAAACATATGGGCGCCCATGGTGTATAGTTGGCGATCACGACACAATTGCCAAATGGAGGACTCTTATCCCAGCTGATCCAGGTGTTTTTTAGCATATAATTAGAATTAATCATAAATTTATCTACATTGTTTAATTAGTTATTAATGAGATATTTTGAATTTTTAAAGGTCCGTTCGAGGATCCCCTCACTGCAAGGAACTGCCACCTGATCTCCCATCCACCTCGGCTCTCACGTGCGTGAGAGGAGGATGCCCCCCAGAGTGAGTGAGAGCTTCTTTGTGGCTGTGTCTGCTTCGAGGTGAAGTCCTCGCTGGCTTTAGCAAATTCAGTGGAAAAGCCTCAACTACAGCTGCACATCTTTTGTGATGCATCAACATATGCTCATAGAGCATTAGTGTACGTGTGATTTCCTCCAGCACTTAATTTGTGATTTGCAAGGGCCGTGTAGCCCCTTCTAAGAAACTGACTAAAGAAGAGACTGGAACTTTTATTGGCTGGGGCTGATGCGCGAATGCCAAAATTCCTAAAAACTCACTTCCCGACGGCAGTGGTGTACTTATGGAGTGATAGAACTTTATTGAAAACTTTAGTTGTCTGTGAAAATTACTTTGTGTTACTGCCTATGTGTTTAGGTTTATTAATAACATAAAATCAAATGTTAAAATTGTAGGTCATATATCTACTAGGGAAATTTCTGTTGCTTTGAATTATTGGATTAAATCATCTCAAGGTATGTGCATTAAATCAGAAATTAATGATCTGAATAAGTTAAATAAGTGTGTTGATAAAAATTCTAAATTGTATGGTCTTAATCCTAAAATTGATGATAAGGGTTTATATTAAGAGTTAATTAGTAGATTGGTCAAATCTTCTTTAGATGTGGGTTCTGTAAAATCTATCATATTGCCTAGTAATTATTTTTCTCATCTTATTGTGTTAAAAAACCATGAAAGAGTTCTTCAATTTGGTATTAATGATACTTCAGTTCAAATAAGAGCCAAATTTTGGATTTTAAGAGCCAGATGGTTTGTAAAATCAATATTGCATGATTGTAGATTTTGTAATAGACGACATTAGTGTGACGTCACTTGCTTGTTTGGAAAGGTTGATTCTATCCGTGATTGGAAGTAAATCCGTACGGAACCAATCACGGATGGAATCAACGTTTCCAAACAAGCAAGTGACGTAATGACTAATGTCGTCTATTGGGTTAATGCTTGTCCTGGTCAGGAAATTTCTGCCCCCCCCCCTTCCTCCTGATCGAATTGAAAAATATCAGCCCTTTGAGGTAAGTGGAATTGATTTTGCAGGACCATTAAATTTAAGAGATGGCTCTAAAGTGTATATTGCTTTGTTTACTTGTGCAGTTACGAGAGAAATTCATTTAGAAGTATATCTAATTTGAGTGCTGAGTGTTTTATCCAGGCTTTTTGTAGATTTATTTCACGTTGTGGTGTATGTAAAATCATATATTCTACAATGCCAAAACATAAAAGAGCTGATAAAGAACTAAGTTTGTATAAATTGTGTAATGATGAAAGTGTCTGTTCTTGTATTGCAAATAGTGGTATTATATGGAAGTTTATAGTTGAAGTTGCTCCCTGCATGGTACACAGGTAAAGCATGGCCTATTTATATTTAGGCGCAAAGGTTCCCTTGTCAGTTGTCGAGTCAATTTTTGGTGGATGGGGAAAAGATTTTTAGTTCATTTATTTCTAAACCTATATTTTATTAGCTCTCTTGCATAGCACTGAATTTGTCTGTGTTACTTTACTACTGATGGCAAGGATTTATTTGTTTATGCTGTCACTGTTTAAATCTTGGTTTATAGTGCTTGAATATTTTAAATGATTTTGTATTACTGATGCATTCATAACATTATTGATTGTATTTTCTAATTAGTACTTTCTTTTACTTAAATGCATCTTAGTTCCTATATTATGTTAATATATTGTAGTAAACCTACAGTACAGCGGACCTGGAAAAAGTTGTAACCTTCCCCCGAACCTAATAAAATTTACCCGAACCTAATAAAATTTACCCGAACCTAATGTATTGCTCCTATGGAGCTGACAGGGGCTTACCCCGAACCAGGTTCGTAGGTTCGGGCACTTTTTCCAGGTCCGCAGTACAGTAGAACTCCAACTATCCAAATTGCTGATTATCCGAATCACTTTCAGAAAAAAAATGAAGACCGAATCGTAAGTACTGTCATGGGAAGTCAAACACCTCAAGTGCATTTAAAAATGGGGAAAGCTTCCTTTCTTATTAAAACCAATCCAAGGTTTGGATGACCACAGCATTGTTTACAAAGTGGTACTTCAGTTAATTGGAGTTCTACTGTATCACCATCCATGATTGAAATTTTTAAAAGATACATTTCCATTCTCTGAAATTTCAAATGGAAATTTTAAAAATAAAATCACTTTGTATTTGAAAAACTGTTTGGTTGATTTGTTCAGTAAATTAAACTTGAAGGTTAATTCTGAGGTAATACATCCAAATTCAATTCTATTATCTGAACAGATTTTCCCAAAGTTGAAAGTTGTTAATATTACTATTAAAACATTCTTAAATTCTATTAGCTACACAGGATATGTGAAAAGTCACCAAAAGTAATCAAAATAAAAAGCAAGCAAAATGTATCAACTTGTAGAATTGCTGGTAAATCCAGGATTTTTTATTATTTTATTCTTGTGTAAATAAAAAAAACATGCCCTATTTGTAATAAATTATATTATCTTGCAAGTTTTTTTGCTTTGAATCTGATATAGATTGAGAATGATAGACATGACTGATTCATGTATGACAATTGCAACTTCTTTAAATTGATACTCTTAGTTATTTCAAAATCAGAATTGAAGATGTAAGTAAAGCAAGGTAAGTACATACAAGCGATTTTTCTTGTTGAAAGTTGTTTTTATACGTTGAAAGTTTTGCATTTATGATACGACAAAATATTCTTAAGAACGATTGATTAAGCGGATAGTTTCGTTAGTAGATTTTCTTTAAGATAATTAGAATCTTCGGAGATAAGAAGTTACTATAAGTGTTTTTTTAGTGTTAAGATATAGTCAGCAAAACATGTAAACATGAAAGAAACTTAGACATTTTAAAATAAGTTTAGTTGTAGCATAGTTAAAAAAAGTTTTAAATATGTTTTCTAGGAAAATAAAGCATGGGTAATTCAAAATTAAAAATACTATCCTGTATAAACAAAATTACCCGAAGTCCGTTTACGGCAACTGTACATTTTCCGTTTATGACAAGCGTACTAACACCGTTTGTGGCAACCCGACAGTCGGGTTACCTCAAACAAACTTGAGGAACGTAGGTTCGATTGGCACAAGCAAACAGTTCGGTTGTCCCAACCACACCTCTCTCATTCGAACCGGTTTGGTCACCCCAAACGGAGAGTTCGTTCAGTCCTATATCAACAGGACGGTGCGGTTGGGGGAACCGAATTTCTGGTTGTGGGAGCAGAACTGTTTTTTGAGTGTAGAGTCTAATTTCCAAACATTTTCTGGGGGAGAACCCCCAGACCCCCCTTTTCATACTTGGAACTCGATTATTCACAACTTTTTTAACATTAGGTTGAGCAAGATGATTCAATTCGATTCACAAATTTTTAGCCCCCCAAACCAAATCCTGGATCCGCCAATGCACAATGGTAACACAAATATGAATAATGTTTTTTTTTTTTACTTTCCATCAAAGGTTATAAAAATTATAATAACAGCATTTGTGCTTTTATTCTAGCATTTAAAAAAAGGTTCCATTAGCCCCCACTTTCCCCTAACTATGTACCTACTATGCAATTTTATGTAATCTAGAATTTGATTATCAATTCGAGTAGGAACCAAAAATTAGTCATATTTTATCCTCCATCAATCATCTACTCTGTAAAAAGGTGAGTCCCCCCAAATATTTTTCTCCAATTTCAGCACTGGTGAACAGTTGTAATGGGGAATCATTAACATGTGCATGCATTTCGATTCATATGTAATATCACATATAATCACCAATTAGCCCCCCCCCAGAAACAATATTAAATAGACACTTAATATAAACATTAGAAACTCATCAAGCATTTGCCTGTTGTCAAAAACACAATACATTAGGCAGAGTGAGTGTGAAAAACATTTAGTCCTGAAGTCTCAAAACATTAGTTTTGCAATTCAAATGTATAACGAAGACATAAAAAATCAAAAGCAGCACTGTTTTTATTTTGCAGAAAAGAAAAAGATTATACTAATTCTAAATAAATAATATTGAACTTACTTGAAAAGAAAGACCTAAATAATCCGTTCCGTAATAATAAATTATATCTGCTGGACCGTTGAAGACGATCTTCCCGAAAACTTGCAGAGAGCGGGTGCGGGATGGAGCGGGAGAAAACAAAAAATAATCAACAACGGTCAACAAACGATTTCTGTTGCCATTTCCATAAATCAAACCAATAAATCCAAATCTTTGCTGTGCCTGAGGCTCAGAATATAGAATAAAATAATACCTACAAGACTCTATCTAAAAACATAAAAAGTTTCCAAAAGGAATCTTGATGAAATTTTATAGTAAATAAATTATCGGAAAGCAAAGAACGACAAGTATACACACTACAGCCATTTCGTTTCTTATAGAAAGTGCGGTGTATCTATTTAAGGTTAATTGGCCTCCTCCTGCCCTGTCCCCCTTTATTTTTTACTTACTTCATCAACTGATTAAATCATTCACATTATGACATTATTTTCATTACATTTCAATATTAATGCAAACATTTTTTTTAATCTATAGTGGGGCAATTTATAGTGTTCGGCAACTAGTGGTCAAAAAGTAGTTAACTACCAACTACTAACTAGTCTGGGAAAATCTAGTTGCAACTAGTAGTTAACTATTTTTTCCTGGGACTAGTTGCAACTAGTAGTTAACTTTTTCCCAAAGTAGTTAACTACTAGTTAACTAGTCTAATTTAATAACCTATTTTTTGCCCAAATTCTAATACATCTTTCTTATCTATATCACAAAAAACTTTATGCTTCGCTCAAAACGGTGCTTTATTTATGGTTATGATATTTGAGTACTCTACCATGACACTGTATAGTTATTAGGGTGGTCTAAAAAAACAAAAGTCCGATTTTTTTTCGGGGCATCCCCCCCCCCAAGTGTGACTCTCGGTATAAAACTAATATTCTGAAAGTTTCAGCTCAAAAAAATAATATTTAGACCCCGCCCCCGAGCATCAAAGTTCCAAAAAAACTCAAAATTTTGCACGTTTTCACCTATAAAATCCGAACCGGTTGTTGTAAAAATACAAGACTGGTATCATTTTGTAGATTATTTATTTAGCTTCAACGTTTTTAATTGAAACTTGCTTGTAGAACTTACAGATCAAACGATACAAGGGGTTTTACTAACTCCCCCCGCAATATCAATTTTTTAAGGAGTGTCAGGAAATTCCTGAAAATGTTTCAGCTATCGTAAAATGGTTCAAAAACATATAAATAATGGTTATTGACTGCATAGGTGTAAAATTTAAGAGATTTACAATGAAAAAAATAATTTTTGTTCATACCTGTTAATTTTTTAACTATCCTAAAATAATTCAAATAAAATACATAAAATAATTTTTTAAACTAGTTAATAAATGCATAAGGTGTAAAAGTTGACAAACAAGCAAAAAAAATCTAATTTATTAATTTTAACCCATTTTCAAAATTTTTCTCTTCACTGAGTTAGGTGTAAGAAGACTGAATGGTGTATTTCCCCACAAGATCGCCCTATTTTAGAAGTTTTGAGAGCGGTATTTGACTTAAAAAATGGGATCAACTACAGGACCTCCACCTGAAGTTTTAAAAACTTCAGTTTCAATTTAAAATGAACTTAAATCAATAAAAATAGCTACGGAAAAAGAGTTGATAAAAAGAGGTCAAGTTAAAATCAAAATGGTATCGGAAATGTTGGAAGCTTCATAGCTGGGCTTGATACATCGAACCAAATATCAATTAGAGCCCCAGGTGCCATGCATCTGCATCATGCTAGTGCTAGATAGATGACAAATGCCCTCTATTGAGTGAAAATTATCTTTTTCGGGTACGAATTCCCTCTAACTCTTACAGAGATAGATACATACCATTAGAAGTATTTGTATTACCTTAATAAACATCAAAATTAAAGTTTGGTTAAATGCACCAAAGAAATTTGCAAATATTTACGAAAAATATTTGTAGAAGTATCAAGAGTTATAACCACAGTACCATAGTTGAAGAACTTGGTGTCTTAAAACCTGAGACATTTGAATTTTTGACGAAAGTTTTATAAAAGAAATTAAAATTAACATGCCTTTGTCTAATGGGGAATACTATATAGTGAGGAAAATAGAATAATAAAAGTGAAAGTGAAAAGTTTCCATTAATCAAAATACTAGCTAATAGTTTCAGAAAATTATCACGCAGTAGAGGGCTTTTGACATCCATCTAGATTCTAGAATGATGCATGCATGGCACCTGGGCGTCTAATTGATATTTGGTTTGATGTATCAAGCCTTATAAATATTTGGCCCTTGGAATACTTCCCTGTAGTCTTGAAAGATATTTCGGGTTTTTCAATTGTCCAGGTATAAGCTTCCAACATTTTCAATGTCATTTAATTTTAACTATTGACCTCTTTTTATCAACTCTTGCTCCGTAGCTATTTTAATTGATTTCAGTCCATTTTAAAATGAAACTTTTAAAATCTTCAGGTGGAGGTCCTGTAGTTGATCCCATTTTTTAAGTCAAATACCGCTCTCAAAACTTCTAAAATAGGGCGATCTTGTGGGAAAATACACTATTCAGTCTTCTTACACCTAACTCAGTGAAGAGAAAAATTTTGGAAATGGGTTAAAATTAATAAATTTGAACTTTTTTTGCTTATTTGTCAACTTTTACACCTTATGCATTTATTAACTAGTTTAAAAAAGTAATTTATGTATTTTATTTGAATTATTTTAAGATAGTTAAGAAATTAACAGGTAAGAACAAAAATTATTTTTTTCTTTGTAAATCTCTTAAATTTTATACCTATGCAGTCAATAACCATTATTTATATGTTTTTGAACCATTTTACGGTAGCTGAAACATTTTAAGGAATTTCCTGACACTCCTTAAAAAATTTATATTGCGGGGGGAGTTAGTAAAACCCCTTGTATCGTTTGATCTGTAAGTTCTAAAAACAAGTTTCAATTAGAAAAGTTGAAGCTAAATAAATAGTCTACAAAATGAAACCAGTCTTGTATTTTTACAACAATAACCGGTTCGGATTTTATAGGTGAAAACGTGCAAAATTTCGAGTTTTTTTGGAACTTTGACGCTCGGGGGCGGGGTCTAAATATTATTTTTTTGAGCTGAAACTTTCAGAATACTTGTTTTATACCGAGGGTCCCATTTCTTGGGGGGGGGGGGGTGCCCCGAAACTTTGGACGAAAAAAATTTTCCCCATGTTAACCTGGACCACCCTAGTTATAAATAGCAGTGTAATTTTTGTATATTTTGATAAAAATTTTAAATATTTTTGAAATTTTAAACAAAATTTTTTTTAAAGTAGTTGAAAATTTGAAAGTAGTTTCAACTAGTAGTTATTAAAAAAAGTAGTTCAACTACTAGTTAAACTAGTTTAAACCAAAAGTAGTTAAACTACTAGTTAACTACTAGTTGATCGGTAGTTAACTACTAGTTGCAACTAGTTCTAGTTAACTAGTGCCGAACACTAGCAATTTATCATTAAAGGTATTACCAGCAGGTGAAAATAATGAGTTTTTGGCATTAAAGACTTGTTTTTTTTTGTGCAATTTGATGTTCAATGGACTCTAACCGCCTATCTGGTTCGAGAAAGGCGGTTAGAGTCCATTGAACATCAAATTGCACAAAAATGCCAAAAAACAGTTTTTCGAGTAAAAAACACAAGTTCGAAAAGGCCCAAAAATTGGTATTTAATAATAAGTTTGAATTTTTTTAAATTTTTATTTTTGTAGTTAAGTAATGTGGAAAACGTTTTCCAGAAATTCGGGTTGCCATGGTGATTCTGACGTCATCCAGGAATTTTCAAACACGAAAGAGGTTTACTTGTTTTTATAAGAATTCATTGCATTTTTTTGGGTATAGAAAAACGGGGAAAGAGGGAAAATATAAATGAACCCCCAAGTGTTTTACAACACTGTATTCCCTTTGATTAGTAGATTAAGAATATATAAAGTATGAGGGGGTGGTTCCCATATTTCGGGAGTTTTTCCGGTTTTATTGAAAAACTGAATCTGGGCGTCACGCCCGGTGTTTTAGAGCTAAAGGTAAAAATTTTAGTATTTTTACTTCCTCAAAATTCTCTTTAGAACCATCTTAGAACATTCCGGTCTTTCTAACATGGTTCTTAAAGGTTTTTAAGAGTTCTTCAAGAATCTAGTTACTGTTCAGCTTTTCGACAGTTATTTCTAAAGAAATCTGTGAAAAACAGGGGTTTGTTTCCGCCAAACACTACGGTTTTCGCCACTTAGCTCTAAAAGTAACGATCGAGTAACGATTTACGATTAAAAGTAACCGATTTACACAGTTTATTGCAATATATTTTAAGCCAGATTATATTGTCAGAAACCAATTTCTGCAAGTTTTTACATAGGTATGTATCAATATTTCCAAAAATTTTCATACAGGTATCGAATTATCAAGTATGTTTTGGAATTGATATCAAAATTTCTTTATTTTTCGAGAAAATTTCAAATATTTTTAAGTTTATAACTTAACAAAATAAAGGTTGGAATAAAAAAAATCAACTAATTCTTTACTGGTATTTAAATTTTCAGTATGTTTTAAAATTGGCAATAAAAATTCTTGTAGTACATTCTATAAGTACTAGTATAAAAATTTAAAGTATTCATTAAAACTGGTATCAACGTTCCCCAGTATGGTTTCATACCGGTTTCAAAATTTCCAGTGTTGATCATACTGGTATTGAAATTCCCAATATTCATTAAAACCAGTATCGAAATTCCCAGTGTTGTTCATACTGGTATTGAAATTCCCAGTATTCATTAAAACCAGTATCGAAATTTCCAGTCTCGATTCATACTAGTATTGAAATTCCCAGTATCCATTAAAACCAGTATCGAAATTTCCAGTGTTGATTCATACTGGAATTGAAATTCCCAGTATCCATTAAAACCAGTATCGAAATTTCCAGTATTGTTTCATACTGGTTTTAAAGTTTCCAATATGGTGTCATACTGGTTTTAAAATTTCCTGTATGTTTTTCCAGTATGGATACTGGTTCCAGTATCATTTTGATACTGGTTTTGTGAACTTTTTCCAATAGGGCAGAACCACCTCTTGTAAGTTGTAAGCCACATACTTTTCTAATTTGTAGAATCGAATCGAGTTGAGTTAAATTCAATAAATTTTATCTATTTGATTTTATGTTACCGAGGTGAAACTTTCGTATGTTTGGACATTAAAAAAAACATCAAGCTTTAGGAAAATACGCAACTGCTTTAATTGCATAATAATTTAGAAGAGAATAAAGAAGAATACAAAGTTACAGTTAGTCTGAAAATAGTCCGAGCAACTTTGTATCAACTGTTCAAGTTGTTGCAGTTACTTGAATAACCATGATATACGATATAATATTTAACAATAACCTTAAAATGTAAAAGTAAAACCGTCCTGCTTTCTCAAATATTATTTAGCTTTTTTTCACTCTTAAGGAAAAAATTCTCTTATTAGATATTTTAAAACAAATAGTTTATCCCCCAAAACTAAGATGCAATACTAAATTCAACTTACTTTAATTGCTGGTGATAGTGCTGGATTAAGGCTTTACATAATACGTCTAAATATCAATATGGAGGACTGAAATACGTACTCTTTTTAAGTTCAATGCTTGAAAACTAAATCACATATCTTAGACTAAAGGGTATTTTCTGCAGGAATAGCCAATGACCACACGGTTTTCTTTCTATTCGTTGAAAGGTCAGCCGAAGCTTCGAAATAATAAGGGCTGGGTTCACAAAAGACCCCTCTGTTTTGTGTAAACACTTGAGAAACACGTTGAAACAATTTCCTGACACACCCAGACACCTGAAGCCCCCTTGATTGTTTGGCCCGAGCCACACCAAGGAAGCCACGCAAGAGCAATAAAATCAATCAATCTTGACAGACGGACTCGAGGTTCCCCTCTCAGCCTTCGCAATACAAGATAACGTTAATTAACCTCCTGGACTGTCGAGTAAACAAGACACTCTCAACCCCCTCTCTTCTATTGGGAAGGCTGCATGGGGAACCTGAGTCCGCCTGTCAAGATAACGCTTTTTTTATTGCTCTCGCTTTATTGCTCTCGATCCCCTTGGTGTGGCTCGCGCCTTTGAGTCGTTGAGTGCCGAAGATTTATGATACCCTTTCACACCCTAATCCATTGTCAAAGGCAGAGGTGTACGTAAAATTGGATTTTGTGGTTTGGGAAGAGCATTTCCCCCTCACCCCCATTTCTTCTCCAATTAGGACAGTAGAGGACAACATAGGAAAGAGGTAGCGTTCACCCCCCGCTGGCTCCTGTACGTGAACAACAGGTGTGACCAGTAACGAGTTTACTTTACCCTTATCTTATCTTGGGGCTGTTTGTCAACTCTTCCCATTTCTAGCCGTTCAATAGATTTCCACTCCGCGGGAGGTGGTCAACTGGGGTTGTATTTTATCTCGTATCTTTGAATGTGTCGAATATTTTGACTGGCCCGGTCGCGTATTTCCAATCGCGCACGTGGAGGAAGCCGCCAGAGGCAGCACTAGCGCGGAAGTGTGACGTTCGGTGGAGGAGCCAATAAGAATTGAAGACTGTAGGTTTGCATTTGTTTATGTTCTTAGGCGATTTGGCGCTCAATACGAATCTGCGTTCTTATGAATCTTTCTTTCATCGTTTTTATAACTTAAGCACGATGCAGGAAAATTTGTCTTTTATTTTAAAAGATATGCCAAAAGATTTCAATTTGGTCTTTGATAAGAAGACCAATAACAATATTCTATGCATCAGAGGCTCAATCAAGAATGAGGAAGAGGTGAAAAGGTTCATGGATGCTTTTCAGCTAATTACAGACACACACTGGACAAAACGTAGTAAAGAAAAATTTAAAACTTTCAGAGCTGAGTACACATTTTATTTTATTGTTTTATTCCATTTAGGCACCGAATTAGCTTTACGCAATTTTGATAGCTTTTAAGCATGTGGTGTTAAAAGAAATTTCGAAGAACAAATTAAAAAAATAAAATAAATAATCAGACAGGGCTGATCTTGTGAAGGGCAGCTGTTCATCGAAGGCCGTTTTTTGAGCTGCAGCGCCGACAGCTACATAAGTTTTTTAAGACCAACAAATTTTAGAAATTTATTCTCCCCTCTCGAGCATAGGAAAATCCTTTCCAACGGGTCGCGCCCGTATTCCCGAAATCCATATTCCCGAAGCCCACAATCCCGAACGCCACAAGACCGAACGGGACACTTTCCCGACAGGACTTTTTACCGAACGGGACACTTTCCCGACAGGACTTTTTACCGAACGGGACACTTTTCCGACAGGACTTTTTACCGAACGGGACACTTTCCCGACAGGACTTTTTACCGAACGGGACACTTTACCGACAGGACATTTTACCGAACGGGACACTTTACCGAACGGGACACTTTACCGACAGGACATTTCACCGAACCGGACACTTTCCCAAACGGGCCTTTTTACCGACAACTCACTTTGGTCACTAATTTTTAAATATGGACTCTCGATTTAAGTTTCATCTTGCCCGACCTGGTCAGTTTCACTGGTCAAGATTCCTTTATGTCTAAAATTCATTACAAAACAAATGTTTGAGTTGCTAATTGATATTTCGTAATCTTTTGTAGTGTTGACATTGGTCTTTTGTTCCTGGTGACCATTGGTCAGTCCGGTTCACATAATGTAACTTCTTTGCTTTAGCACTGAAGTATGTCTTGTGGGGGCTCAAACCAAACGTCTTCGGACGTGAAATATTTTTGTGTTGTCCACTGGTCAAGATCTCTTAACCAGTGGTCAATCCCTTTTTTTCCGCTAAATGCTACTTTTCTGATCTTATCTTTCTGTCTCGTGTTTGTTTTGGGGGTCCCTGATCTTTGGAATCCCCATTTGACCACTGGTCAAGATGACTTAAATTCAATACAAAACAAATGTTGGAGTTGCGAATTGATATTTTGTAATCTTTACAGTTTTGGACTGTGTCTTAGGTTGAAGCTGACCATTGGTCAGACCATTGATATCGTATTTTTAATTTTTTGATACACAAAAATAAGCATAAATTTTAATAAAAATAGTTACAATGGATCATATTTTAGTATAGAATTATCCTATATATTTAATTAAAATTAAACTTTAATGTTATTTGCAATTTACAAATATTTTAATTGTAATTAAATTCTTAACAAACTAGGAAGCAAGAGAGTTCACTGCTCACTGCTTTATTTTAAACTAGCAGATATACCCGGCCTTGCCCGGGTGGAGTGACAACCAACTATACACGAACCTCTACCCGCTTTGGGGTACATACCCGCTTTGAACTACTCTCCCCTCAATCTGAATAAGTTAAAGTTTTTTAAAGGCTTGATCGAAACTTGATACAGAGATTCTTTCAAATTTAAAAAGTAATTTCTTATTGCTGTGCTAAATTTTCTTTTTATACAAAATTAATGTATATCTGTTTAACGCCATTAAACACGGTTCACTTAGCTACAGAAATATTTCACAAGTTACAGAAATAGAACTTACCATTTCAGTATCACCTTGAGATAGCAGAAGACTTGATGTACAGTGAGGATATAAGTAAGACAACTGAACTGATGGTCACTCTCTGACCGCTTCTCGACATCCCAGTGGGAGAGGAAAATAGTTGTCTTTGGATCTCTGCCACCATTTCATCTGCGACGATAGTCCGCTAGTAGGCTAGGGGATACATTTATTTCCCTTCGGATCACGGGCCAGGGAAGATAGCGATAATTTTATTTGACCAAAGTCGAAATATCGGATAATTTTAATGACATAACTCCGCAATCCACCATTCCAGCAACGAAAATTTTTAAAACTAAATTTAAGCTGTACAAAGACTAAAAAGTGCCAGTTTTTAAGAAATCGTGTTTTACTAAATAAAAAATTATTGATATAGAGATCAAAATTAAGTAATAAAACACACGATATCTTCCCTGTGAAATCGAGATGTTTTCGGTCTGAACTTGGGCCTCAACTCTTCTCTCCAGCCATGTTCACAATTGCCTCCTATGACCTCTTAACCTTTTCTAGAAGTGAGATAAAATTCAAGCAATGTTCAGCTAACTTTTCACTAAGTTAAAACAAAAAAGCAAGAAAATATATTAAAATTAATAACATTAAAATTAATAATTAAAATAAATAATTAAGTTTAAAACATAAAAAAGGGGGAAACGCACATTGTCCACTTACCACTTCAACGTTGATGAACGATATCCACCTAACTGAAGCCTCAATAAACTAAATAAAATCTTCTCTTTAAAGTCTTAACTTTGCATCTATTATTCTTATAATGAAAACGAATTTAAATAAAATCTAAACAGAATAATATGAATTAAAGCGGCTTGCTTTTAATTCATAAAGTAAACATACGATTTCTCTTAGAGATATATAAGTTAATAATACTAATTATATTATTTAAGAAGAGATAATTTTTATAAAATTTATGAAGACTAAGTTTTAAATTAAATAAGACGATTATATTTTTTAGTGAATTCAGGTGAAGATACGGGGTAAAACAGAGCTGTTGAGCCACAAATAAAATAAAGTTGGCAGTGGTTAAAAGAAACTGCCTAGAAGTCACTCTCAAATCAACGAGATAGAAAGAGAAGGTCAAAAAGCTGAAATATCGAGAACCTGATTCAACACTGTTTAAGATTATAATATTGCTTATTTCAGGGCGTTGGGTATGGTATGATGAGCCTCCATATCCCGATTTCCGGGAGGGGGTTCAGGGCTCTTCCCTTGGGCCTCAATTTGAAGAGAGTCCCCATATATGCTTAGAAGCTAAGAAAAAGTGAGTGTAAAATAAATTTATTAACATCTGAATTTAAAATCAAGTAAGCTTATAAAGTTTTCTAAAAACTTGTAAGTCTGGCCCTGCCCTCATGACCTACTCGAACTTCAGTAAAAAAAACGTTTAAGTATAAAAATTAATCGGATTGACCAATGGTCAACCAAAGAGACATGTTATAACTACAGAAAATTTAAAATATCAACTAGCAACTTCAACATTTATTGTAAAACGAGTTTCAAGCCACATAAACTTAAAAAGAATGCCAACATAAAAAAATGGAGTCCATAATGAGTTGTCAGGACCAAACCTACCGTTTGATCAAAAGTCGCGTTCGGGCAAACTACATTTTACATTCAATGGCGTTCGGGAATGAGGAGTTTCGGTCAAACGAGACTCTTCAATCTTGTTAGTGGACAATACAAAAACGTCACACTTCCCAAAACGTTTGGTTTGAGCCCCCACATGACCAACTTCAGTGCTAAAGCAAAGAAGTCCCATTAAGTGCATCGGACTGACCAATGGTCAGCTTCAACCTAAGACACAGTCCAAAACTGTAAAGATTACAAAATATCAATTCGCAATTCCAACATTTGTTTTGTATTGAATTTAAGTCATCTTGACCAGTGGTCAAATGGGGATTCCAAAGATCAGGGACCCCCAAAACAACCACGAGACAGAAAGATAAGATAAAAAAGTAGCATTTATCGAAAATAAAAGGGATTGACCACTGGTTAAGAGATCTTGACCAGTGGACAACACAAAAATATTTCACGTCCGAAAACGTTTGATTTGAGCCCCCACAAGACATACTTCAGTGCTAAAGCAAAGAAGTTACATTATGTGAACCGGACTGACCGATGGTCACCAGGAACAAAAGACACATGTCAACACTACAAAAGATTACGAAATATCAATTAGCAACTTAAACATTTGTTTTGTAATGAATTTTAGACATAAAGGAATCTTGACCAGTGAAACTGACCAGGTCGGGCAAGATGAAACTTAAATCGAGAGTCCATATTTAAAAATAAGTGACCAAAGTGAGTAGTCGGTAAAAAGTCCCGTTCGGTAAAGTGTCCGGTGCGGTAAAATGTCCCATTTGGTAAAGTGTCCCGTTCGGTAAAGTGTCCCATTCGGTAAAGTGTCCCGTTCGGTAAAGTGTCCCGTTCGGTAAATTGTCCCATTCGGTAAAGTGTCCCGTTCGGTAAAATGTCCTGTCGGTAAAGTGTCCCGTTCGGTAAAAAGTCCTGTCGGGAAAGTGTCCCGTTCGGTAAAATGTCCTGTCGGGAAAGTGTCCCGTTCGGTAAAAAGTCCTGTCGGGAAAGTGTCCCGTTCGGTAAAAAGTCCTGTCGGGAAAGTGTCCCGTTCGGTAAAAAGTCCTGTCGGGAAAGTGTCCCGTTCGGTCTTGTGGCGTTCGGGAATGTGGGCTTCGGGAATATGGATTTCGAGAAAACGAGACACACCCCTTTCCAACATGATCCCAAATCCCAATCATAAAAAATTAAGTGCTTTTCCGTCTTTCATTTAAAATGCCTGGGCCAAAATTTACTCTGAAATTACTTAAGATAAAAAAGATTTAAAAAATTGACGCTTGAAAGACAATTAAAATCCAGCTAAACTGTATTTCTTGAAAGCTCAAGACAATTAAAGACAGATTAGATTAGGCAAAATATAACATACAAACAGAATGTTGCACATTTCCTTATTTAAATAATTACAACTTCAGATGAAAATTGAACATTACTTAAGTTAAAAAATAATAATTACATTAAATCACCTTTAGTTGCCCTTTTAAATCCTTGTTTATTATTTTTTGTTCACCCCTTTATAAAAAGAATACCGTAAAAACTCTTTCAAAGACTTATCGCCGAAACCGCAAATGGAGCGATAAAGAGCCTAAAGCATCAAACCTTATTTGCGCCAAATTCTCCGGATCCTCTTTGAGCGCTAGTGCTGCCTCTGGCGGCTTCCTCCACGTGCGCGATTGGAAATACGCGGTCCGGTCGTTTGGGGAACAAAAAATGCTGAATGAAATGAATTCTGCTTGAATTCTTCCGCCACATCTCACATATAAGCTCGTTTTTTTGGCACATATTTTCAGCTTTAAAAAAAATTTTCAGAAAAAAAAAATTTTTAAAATGTTTTTCGATTTTACAGAAGAAATTATTTTGGGGGAAAATTTCTGAAGAGTTAAATTTAGGGGGGGGGCAGCTGCCCCCCCCCCTGCCGCCCCCTGGCTACGCCCATGTTTCCTGGTCTTTTGCTTTCACTTAGAATTCAAAGATGGCGCCACGAATAGGTTTTTTTTTATTTTAACCAATTTCGCCATTGGAAGAAAGTTTTATGGTATTTTAACTGAAACTCTTCAAAATTTGGACTATACAAATTATGAATATCTACTTGGATCGTTTGTTCTAGTTAAAAGAAAGATTTAAACCCCTTTCTAAAAACTACGTTAACCAAGATGGCGGACAATCGTGGGGAAATGTCTTTCATTCGTGCTCATGAGTTTTAAGTCATCCTGTATTTTATTATAAAACGTAACGTTTATTTTCTTATTCAATTGAGGAAAATCGATTTCAATAAGAGTGCGAGGAGAATTGTTCAAAACTAACTCTCGGTATCACTAGGCAACACGGAGCAACTCTGTTGCTTTGGTGGAATTGCATTCAGAGCAGGTAACACGCTAGGGACATGCTACCGAGAAAGTAGCATGTCGCATGGTCGATATATGTCGAATCGACAAAAGTTGCCTTGGTGGAAAGGCCGCTAATACAGATTAGCCTACAATACTTGACTTCTTAGCAGTTTTAATTCTGAATAACAACGAGAGAATAACATTAAAGTTACACATGATATGCGAATAAGATCATCTCGTGGTAGCAATTACATTTCTTAATATCAAAAGTTAACAGGTGTTATCTTATCACCTAAAGGAATGTAGAAAATATCTTATCAAATTATTGAACTCACAGCTCGATTCTAAGTAGAAGAATAAAATGTCGCATTGTAATTTTTTATTCAATTTCTGAAGGATTGGGTTTTTATAATAACATTTTTTAATCACATGAATTTTTTAAGTGAATTTCGTAATATTTATACTTTAACTTCATGAAAAATTTACCATGTTTACAAGAATGATATAGACACTTTTTACACAAACTTAAATAAACTATATTTTAAATAGAATTTCCTTATTAGAAAGTTGTTGAAAAAAAATAACTAGTTAAGAAGTATATAAAAAGCATTTGTTTTAGAAAATTAAAGTAAAAAAATTAAAATAGTTGTTGAGAATTGTAACCATGATGAGTCTCCGCCTAGCCGCTATTTTGAGAACGGCGCTGCAATCGCCATTAGTCATTCATATTTTGTATTACGAGGTGTGAGGAGGCAGGAGGATGCTCCTGCGTCAATAAATTCTTTGTGTTAATACAGTCCACTTTTTATTTTAAGGAGAGTAATTTCATTTTAACTTATATGAGCTATCGATGGGCCAAAACATGGTCCTTATGCCGGAGTTGAATTGCTACTTTGGATATGAGAATTAATTGGTCTCTGGTCTCGATATTGACAGCAGCCCAATAACCTTAAATTGAGGTAAGAGCAATGTTTCCCCTTGAGTAATGAGTAATTAACTAATTAATTCCTCGAGTTGAAGTTAATTTAGTTTTGAGTGAGTTTAAATATTTTGGTGGGTTACTTTTGTTTTGTGCCTTTTGAGTAAAACTGTTGCTTCAATTGTGTAATTTGATTTGTAATTAACATGTCGGGAATTGCAAAATTAACAAAGGAAGAGTTAATAATTGTAGCAGAAGAGATTGGTCTATCAGTGCCGGATAAGGCAAAAAAGATAGCAATTAAACAATTAATTGAGGAGAGTGAGGCATATAAAAATGATTATGAGTTTGTAAAAGAGACGATAGATAATATACTGGAGGAGAAGAAAAATCTAAAAGCTGTTCGAGATAATCAGATTGAGTTAGAGCGCCTTAAAATTGTACGAATTAAGGCAGAGTTAGAATTAGCCCAAACTAGAGCTAATATCGAAAACAATAGTGAAAAAAGTTTCGAACGTAAAAATGAACCCGAAGAATCAATTGATGTTTTAATAAAAAGTGTTAGAACTTTAACAATCAGAGTTCCGAATAAATCGGAGGGTTGGGGGTTCTTTTTTACTTCGTTAGAGCGAGCCTTTAGTACAAAAAATGTACCAGAGAAATTTAAAGCTGAGATTTTGTTAAATCTACTGGGTGAAAGAGCTTCTAATATCTTAACCTATATTTCAGAGAAAGAGTTAAACAATTATGAGTAAATCAAATCAATTGTTTTGAGAGAATTTGAGCCAACTGCACAAGCAGTATTAGAGAATTTCAAAAACGCGACTAAACAAAACGAAACTCATGTACAATTTGCTTCGCGTTTGACTACAAGTTTCGAGTACTACCTAAAATTGAGAGGAGTAAGTGATTTTGAAACATTAAAGCAATTAATGGTTTCAGATAAATTATTTGAGTCGTTAGATAAGCAGACTCAATCTCACATTAATATTAGGCAAGCTGAAAATTGGTTTAAATCGATAGAGTTGGGTAAAGAGTGTGATTTATATTTAACTTCTAAGGGTGGTAATAAACAATTGAATGAAAAGAGAACTGAACAGAAAGGGTTTAATAAATTTAGACCTAATTCTAATTCCAGAGTGTTTTTCAGTGAAGTAAAGGGCAAAAACTGTGATTTATGTTCCAATGAGTATCACCCGCTTTATGCTTGTCCGGAATTTAAAAGGCTTTCGGTTCCTGAAAGGGTAGAAATAGTAAAGAGTAAAAACGTGTGTTTTAAATGCCTATCCCCAAATCACAGCGTGAAAAAATGCTTCTTTAGGAACTGTAGTATATTCAATAGGGAGCATAATAATCTAATCCACTTCCCAAAAGTTTCTAGGTCGTTTCCTTCTTCTAATGTAAATAACGTTAGGCCAGGCGCCTCTCAACCATTGAATCATTCACTTGTGGGGGAAGGAGTTGGGAATTCATCATCGCTTTCGGCTGCTCAAGAGAACGCATTCGTAGCTACTAATATAGCCAGCGTTCGAAATTGGGGTGTTTTGCTGGTCCGGGACAACTAAAAAACGGCTCGGACAAGTTTAATCAGAAAATTACTGGTCCGCCGGACCAGTGTGTGTGTGGTGAAAAAATATCCCATCTTCCAGTTCTAGCAGCGGTTTTTTTTCGCTACGAGTTGGAGAAGAAAGTCATGAAAGAGGCATGCACCGTTAACACACACTCTCTCCTAACAACCGGTTCAAAGTAATAGTTCTGGGGGGTTCCCCCGGTGAAAAAGAAAAATTATTGAACATGTATTAATTTTTAACTTTACTATTTGGTACTCACTTTCAGTGCAATAGTTACTTTATAGTAATATTTAAACCGATCTTTTTTAATTTGTTGAACCAGTGATTTTTGTTGCGGACCAGTAAGATTGGCAAAGCACTGGTCCGCAGGACCAGTGGTTTTTCCCACCAATTTCTAACGCTGAATATAGCTGAGCCTGAGCATAACCAGATTGCTATTTTGTCTACTGTTAGAGGGCTAATTAGAGATAGAGATTCGCGATGGCAAGAGGTGCGAGTTTTAATGGATAATGGGAGCAACATTAACTTAATGAGTTTAGCGTGTCTCAAAAGATTGCAGTTAAAAAGTGAGAAAATAAATCTTTCTGTTTCTTGCATTAATGATGCCTCAATGATAGTAAATAAGAGAGTAAGGGTAACTATCGCGAATAAAATCGAAAGTTATGAGAGACACATGACTATGTTAGTAGTGGATAAGATAACGGATTTAGTACCATATCAAAGAATTGAGACACGTGTGCGCATACCAGAGTACATTAATTTGGCTGATCCAACTTTTGATGTTCCGGGTAATATTGATTTATTAATCGGTTCGGAATACTTCTTTGAAATATTAAAACCAAACCAAATAAAATTAACTGGTGGTAATATAATGTTACAGGATTCTGTTTTTGGGTTTGTGGCGCTGCGGTGCCGAAGCGCTGTGACGCGGGTTGCTGAACTACGCATGCTCGGAGTTCCTTTAAAAGCTTGTACGTTTGTTGGAAGCCTCTCTGGCTGCTTCGTTTTTTATCCTGCACTGACGCTGTCAGTATGTTCGGCGCTGGGCGCCTGTTGTTTTGAATTGCTAGCCTCTCCAGCCTCTCCGTAGTTCGGCCCCCGCGTCGCAGCACTTTCTTCTTTTTGGGAAAACGCTAAATGTGTTCCCTTTTGGAATTGTAGTTACGTTAATATTTACTAATGTGTGTCAGTTGTTATGAATATGTAAATATGTTTTTGATCATTAAAGTTGTTATTGGTATTACTTTTGATCCTGTTCATTATGGTAGTGAACTCTAGCCACACACGCTATAGGTTCATTGTTGGGGGGAGCGTTCCCAGTTTGAATTCAAGTGCTAGTTGTGGTGGTTTGATAAATGTGTCGGAGGAATTAAATTCAAATTTGAAAAAATTTTGGGAAATTGAGGAGATAGTAACAGAGTTACCGAAAGATAAGGAGCTTGCTAACTGTGAGGAACATTATGCACGTACGCATAGGAGGGATGAAACAGGAGAATATACGGTAACTATACCCTTTAAAGAGCATTACTCATGTTTGGGAAAATCGAGGGACATTGCTCAAAAAAGACTTAATTCACTTTGGGTTCGTTTGTATAGAGACCAGGAGTGCCTTAAATTGTATAGTGACTTTTTAAAAGAGTATGAGGCACTCGGACATATGACTGAGATCAAAGAGACTTTGGAACCTGATTGTGCTTATTACATGCCTCATCATGGCATTTATAGGCCTGACGCTTGTATTCTACACAAAAGTCGTAACTCATTACCATGTGAGTTACCCTGTTTTTTGGACTTTTTCGTATTCTACTCCTCCATAAGACCATGTTTCATGTAGTAAAATGTAACCCTCCAAATTTGGGTGGTAAGTCGAACTCAGTGTATTACTCAGTTCTCTTTAAGAATCTTTTTCGAGTTTTCGACTATTCCCCCTTAAAGAGGGTTCAATGATTCATTTATATCCAAAAATGGAGTCGTTGCGATAATTATTAAAGAAATGCCAATTAGTTTTTCCAAAAAATAGGTTGACAATCATGTTCGTATAGGGAAGTTACATATGACGTCACGAGCTCAAACTTGGAGATTGATCACGTGACCATCCTCGATTCTTCCACCCGCAGGAAGTAAACAAACCCAGTCCCTACCCTATGGAGTTTTGCATGGCGTTTTAAGATATTTTTTTAAAAATATTATTCCTCATCTGATAACATATAGACCTCTTTCCCTTAAAGTTAAAGGTATGGTAATCATTAAGAAATAATCAAAGTTTTGATTTTTTGCGCCACTTTTTAAGATTTTAACGAAAACTTTTCAGGTCCATTGGTTTAAAATGCGAGTGTGAAACGATGTAAATAGTACCTGGGTCATTCCATTTCAAGTGGTCCAAAAAAAGTAAAATTGGTTGCTCGACCATTTTTAAAAAATCTGAAATTTTTTGTACATCAACCCTAACCTAAAAGAAGATCAAAACAACCATTATTTTTAATTTAACCTATTTTGCTTGTCCGCAGCAGCCATGCAAATTTCGACATTTTAGCGGTTTTTGCTAATTTAAGCGTTTACGGGATTGGAAACATCTCCCCTTTAAAATCTCCAAATCAAATGGGGTTTGAAGCAAAATTGTTTAGAATAAAACGGTCTAAAAGACTAGAGCAAGTATATTTTTCTAAAATAAACCCTTAGGGGTGAAATCTTGGTTTAAAGTTGAAATTTTTTTAAAAATATCGGCCCACTTTAAGAAGATTTTTTTATAGGAAGGAAACATGTCAAGGCGCCAATATTTTTTTTATTAATAGTCCAAATACATTTTAGGTCATATGCAAAGATTTGGATCTGAGACTCGATTTGTCTTTATTTAAAAAAATCTCAAAGTCAAAGATTTGTCAAAATTTGCAGTTTTGAGGGTTAAATATCTCTGGTGGGGGACCAGTTAAAAATTTTAAAATGGTTCATTCTAGAGTACTATATATTAGTGTTAAGCTCAAAAAGTTTTTAGGAGGAGATTTGACTACAAGCCGAGGTATGATTTTTACAAGGTGCCCCCAAATGTCGCAAAATTTTGAAGTTAAAGATTTCTACAAAATTTGTCTGTTTTCAAGAGGACTTTTTTATAGGAAGGAAACCTTTCAACACAACACATATTTTTATACAAATAGTCCAAATGTAATTCAAGTTACACGCAAAATTTGAAACCTGACACTTGGTTTTTCTTTGCTTAAAAAAATCCCAAAATCAACGATTTGTCAAGAATTGCACTTTTTTAGAGTGATATCTCTCTGGTGGAGCACGAGATAAAAATTTGAAACTTTGTCATCTTAGAGTATATTATGGTAGTGTTATGCCCTAAAAGTTTCAAGATGGAGGATTATTTGGCTACAAGCATAGAAATGGCAAGGATGATATTAAACTTTTTTTTGTTGAAGTGATTTTTTTCACTTTACAATTATTTTGTAAATTTTATTAATGTTTCATTACTTTTTAATTTTAATTACATAAAATACAGCAATATAGAAAAGCTTAGCAATGAACTTTATGAATTAAAATATTTATCTCTATTCTTTACCAAAACATATGTTAAAGTAGGGCTTGATATAAGAATTATATTAACTACTTAACTTTAGCATTCAGCCATTGACAATCTTTACAACCTGAGAGACAGAGAGGGAAGAAGAAACCCGCCATGAGAATTGTTTTATTGCATACTGCAAACCTGCACCAAGATCGAAAGAATATTTCGATTCACCAAGGTGTTTTGTTGTTGTACGTATGTTTTTTTATTAGTCGCAAGTTCATGTTAAAAAATGGATTGTGATGTGGGTCAACTTATCAAAGAAAATTGTCACAAGTCTGTTTATGGCCCAGTAACTCTTGAGGTTAATCTGGTAAGTGAACTAAGTGAAGATCATCAACATTTGATTGTTCTAAGGATCAATAAATCTGTAAAAAATACATGCAAATATCATGCGAAAAAGTATTTGTTAAAATACCATAATCTCTTCGGCAATACTTGTTCGGATCCACTAAAAATTCATAAAAAGGTTATTACCAAAGGACTTAATGAAATCAAAATAGAGCATTTAAAAAAAGAGAAAAGATACCCGGATAAAGATATCCTCCATCTTGAAACTTTTAGGGCATAACACTACCATAATATACTCTAAGATGACAAAGTTTCAAATTTTTATCTCTTGCTCCACCAGAGAGATATCACTCTAAAAAAGTGCAATTCTTGACAAATCGTTGATTTTGGGATTTTTTTAAGCAAAGAAAAACCAAGTGTCAGGTTTCAAATTTTGCGTGTAACTTGAATTACATTTGGACTATTTGTATAAAAATATGTGTTGTGTTGAAAGGTTTCCTTCCTATAAAATAGTCCTCTTGAAAACAGACAAATTTTGTAGAAATCCTTAACTTCCAAATTTTGCGACATTTGGGGGCACCTTGTAAAAATCATACCTCGGCTTGTAGTCAAATCTCCTCCTAAAAACTTTTTGAGCTTAACACTAATATATAGTACTCTAGAATGAACCATTTTAAAATTTTTAACTGGTCCCCCACCAGAGATATTTAACCCTCAAAACTGCAAATTTTGACAAATCTTTGACTTTGAGATTTTTTTAAATAAAGACAAATCGAGTCTCAGATCCAAATCTTTGCATATGACCTAAAATGTATTTGGACTATTAATAAAAAAAATATTGGCGCCTTGACATGTTTTTTTCCTATAAAAAAATCTTCTTAAAGTGGGCAGATATTTTTAAAAAAATTTCGACTTTAAACCAAGATTTCTCCCCTAAGGGTTTATTTTAGAAAAATATACTTGCTCTAGTCTTTTAGACCGTTTTATTCTAAACAATTTTGCTTCAAACCCCATTTGATTTGGAGATTTTAAAGGGGAGATATTTCCAATCCCGTAAACGCTTAAATTAGCAAAAACCGCTAAAACGTCGAAATTTGCATGGCTGCTGCGGACAAGTAAAATAGGTTAAATTAAAAATAATGGTTGTTTTGATCTTCTTTTAGGTTAGGGTTGATGTACAAAAAATTTCAGATTTTTTAAAAATGGTCGAGCAACCAGTGCTGGACCACTTGAAATGGAATGACTCACCTGTATTTTAAATATCAATCATTAATTATTAGCTAAAACTACTTTTCTGCATAGTTAGAGGTACGTTGATCATGAAAAAATAAAACAGTGTGATTTCGTGCTCCCTTTTTTAAGATTTAAAGACAAAAATATTCAGCTCCCATTCATAACACATGTGTAGAGAGAAACCAAATAAAAACTGACACTGAACATAAACAAACTAAAGTGTCTATTTATTTTAACACAACATAAAATATTAAAGTATTTTCTTTGAATTAGCCATTGCTTTTAAGCATTTTTCGGAACAGCTAAAGGTTTGTTTTTTTTATCAAGATATCATCAAATGTTTGATTTTAGGCTTCATATTTTGTGTTATGATTTATCTACTCAAACTGCCTATAATTCATGGGAGAGCAAGGGCTTGTTTACACTATATTAAGAAGCTTTTAATTTATAAGAAATCTGGTATTTTAGTTTAAATATTGTTACACTTCAATTCCTATACATTTTATACCTATTTGAATTGAAATAGAAACATTAGAGCAACAATGAGTATCAATTAGCTCAAAATTGTTTATAATAGACAAATAAGAGTGAACAAGTTTTTCCCATTCTGTTTTAGGTTCTATTTATTTAAATCGGAGAATTGCATCACATCCAAGTTCCAGCTCAGGACGTTTTACAAATGTAATGAGAATGACCAAATGGCGTTTGGTTTTGGTGACCACTTTTGTGGCATCAATTCTAACCGTTTTTTGGTTGATCATTTAATTTGTACATCTATTTCTTTTTCGGTCTATGGTTTAATAGCTGAATTAACCCAGTCTACCAGATGTTTTTGGGAATGGCGACTTACAATGGAGTTAAGGTAAGCATCTTATTAAACATCCTGTGCTCTTTCAAGGATCTGCTTTTGCATTCCTTCTTTACCTATCTGTAATCCTCTAAAATAAGCAATCATATTTTCTTTTTTAATATCTAGGATGTGGGAGTTTAGTGTATTTTAATTAATCCAGATAAGATAGATACCTACAAGCTCCTAAGGTGTAGCCCCCAGTAGCTGACTGGATCTTCTCAGTATCTGGCTGACATTTAAAACTGATTACTATCCATAATGACAGATATTTATTATTTAGACCATAAGTAATTGATTTGTAAATAACTTAAATAGTTGAAAATATTCCCAATTCCGTATTTTGGAAACTTCTAAACATACAAAGGAAATACTGTTGTTCCTTTAACACTTTCTATCTGAAGCCTCCCAAGGCTAGCATTGAATCCAATAAGAAACCACTTACTTAAAACCAATCTATGGATTTACTCTCACCTTTGGCAGAATCCACTTTGGTTTCTTACTTCAAATTAGCAATAAATATTCATTAACATGGAGATCCTATAACATTCATTTAAACTAACAAAGACACTTTTAGAATCATCAGTAATGTTTCAAAACTGAACCTGTTGAATTGAAAAGTTCAAATATCCTGTCAAAAAATCCTTATCCTATACCGACCCCAAATAATATGTAATTGCTGAGTCAAGCAAGAAAGAAGCTGGGAATGATGCAGAATTACATAGTCGGCTGGAAGAAGCAGACGTCACTTGCATGGGCGTAGCCAGGTTTCATGTTAGGGGGGGGCAGCTGCCCCTCCCTGCACCCCCCTGGTCACTTGAATTTTCAGTCCTAAAATTTTCATTGAAATGCAAGACACAATTTTAATTATTGGATAACTTTAATGTTTAGTCAATTACAATAATAGCTTGATGCGGGGGCGTTGCCAGAGGGGGGGATTTGGGGATATATCCCCTTCGAAACTTTCCTTTCTTGAAGATAGAAAATCACTAAAACTACCTCATATCCCCTCCCAAAATATCAATATACCCCTCTGAAATTTTTTTTCTGGCTACACCACTGGTCCCATGTGATACCTTAGTATTGGAAATATATATTTGTGGAATGACATATATCCCAGATAGCACAGAAAGATTGAAAAAAGATTGAATCAAACTTAAGCGCTCAAGCTTGATAAACCTGAATCAAACTTGAAAAATACGGTATTGTAGCAGTATTTAAAGTGTATAGTTGTACCACGGCGATCTTGAATCAAATATAACGAAGGATTGAATTTTCATGCTAAAGGTAAGCATTATTCAAGATAGAAGTTTCAATTATTTTTCAAGTTTGAAATTTAGATGGAAAAAGAATACTTTTAAGCTTGAGATTTCAATCTTTTTTCATGTTCGAAATTTCAGTCATTATTCAGGTTTGAAATTTCAATTATTATTCAGGTTCGAAATTTCAATTATTATTCAGGTTTGAAATTTCAATTATTATTCAGGTTTGAAATTTCAATTATTATTCAGGTTTGAAATTTCAATTATTATTCAGGTTTGAAATTTCAATTTTTCTCAATGTTTGAAACTTCAATTATTTATAAGTTTGAAATTTCAAACTTAAATTTTTTTATTTGTACCAGTGATTGCTTGGTTCAGCCTTAAATTAATATTTAATAGCTAATTTTAAGCTTGAATATTACACCGTTTTAAGGTTGAAATAATAGCAGCTTTGAATTATGGTAACGTTAAAGATTAATAAATTAACCGTTCTTAAGGTTGAAATCATAATTATTAATCCAGTTTAAATGCTCAACAACTTATAAGTTAAATTAATTGCTTTAGATTTAATTGAATCATTAGTATTGAAAGTTCACTTTTACAAACACCATTGTTAAAAATAAATTAATAACTAAAATATTCAAAATAATGCTTTATTCACAAAAAAATTTAATCATAAAAATACTTCAATCATTTTCATCATTCATTATTTCTTCCTCTCTTTTCCTGCGAAAAAGGTAAAAAATACTTAAAATATGTATAACTTATAAGTATCACATAATAAAAGATTAGTGCAACTGGTTTTGTGCCAAACTAAAAATTAAATTTATTTTTCCGCCATTGCTGTTACTCTATACACCTGTCACATGGCCTTAAATGTTTACCCCTATGGTCACTGAGTCATAAACAAAGAGTTATTATTTAAGATTAGATTATAAATACATATTTCTTTAATTTGGATGATACAATTACAATATTTATTAGGTATTGGGTACTATCTGAAATCCAAAACTAAAAGATGTACCTATTAGGATAAATATTAGATTCCTACCATTTATAAGCAAAATTTAGGATATCATAAAAAAAAAATCTTTGTACCTCAATGTTATTCGCATTGCATATTTTTAACGACCTAGTTATGTTCACTCTTTCAAGACAAAGGTTTAGATTTTAGTTGTAAGAAATTAACTTATTTCCAACAATTTTTTGAGGGTAGTGCAGTTTAGATTCACCTGAAAATTTGACACGATAATCCCTGGACTTCTTAATGTAAAAAAATGAAAATAATAATAATTGAATAAAGCTATGGGACCCTTTTAGAAAAGTGTTTTTCCATGGGACCTTCTTGAAAGAAACCCCTATATTTTATTAACATTTTTTAAACCCCTTATTTAAACACTGCTTACTGTCCTCAAATTCTGATAAATAAGTTTGCAACTATTCGGAAATTAAACAGTGAATTGCAATTTGCTTAACATCTAAAGACTGTCTATTCTAAATTGCTAAATTCCTTTTATTTAATGTGATTGTTAATATCTCTCTCTTTGAAATATATAAATTTCATTGGAATACAAAACCAAGGGATCAATTGCAAAAATTCTAACAAACATTTGTATTTTAAGAATATTTTAATCTTATTTAAGGACACTTTTATATTCTACAAATATTGGAGAATAAGAAAATATTACTGAAAAATTGCACATTTAAAGAATTATTTCTAGGATTGTAAATTTCCTCATCATGGGGGCTAATGTTACATGTGTTGTGGGGGCTAATGGGACAACTTAATATGGCTGAATATTTCTTAAAAGAACATCGTAGTGTTTATTTGACTCTGCATATTTAATTAGGTAGTATGGAAACAGAATTAGACAGTCATTACCAACATGTAAAATTTAAAAAAAAAAGTTAATAATAGAATAAGATAATAAGAGCTAAATAGTTTTTTTAAGTGGACAAATTTTAACATTTTAGGCAAAGAAATTAGTAATTTTAAATAGGATCCTTCAAATAAATTTTTCCTATATATGTATTTAGCAGGGTTGAAAAAAAAAAGTGTTTTTTTTTCAGGTTTGGTTTAAACCGTTTTTTTTTTTTTTAAATTTCCCTTTAACACTTAAATATAAATATTTCTGATTGATTTCAATTATGAATGCATTGAATAAATAGTTCAAGTGACTTAAATAAAATTAATTTTAATTAATAAATTAGTTAAGTTTTAAAAAGTAAAAATTATATATAAACCATCAGTTTTTTTAGCTGCATTAAAAAGTTTTTATGGCATGGAAAAGACAGAGTGGTTATATGTAAATTTTTATAATAAAAAAGGTTTTTTTTTATTGATAAATAAAAACCAACTGTATTTTTATCATAGATTCAAATATCTTCTAACGTCTTTTAATGCATTAAAAACAAATTTGGTGTTTATATTTAAAAAAAAACAAGAGTTTCTTTTTAAAGCATTAAAAACTGAATGGTTTTTATAATGCATATTTAAATACCTGGTGCTTAATGGATTAAAAAATCAATTGTGTGGTTTTTATGATGCATTCAAGTATCTAGTTCTAAATGAATTTTAAAAAAAAGTTTTTTTTTTTTCATAAAAACAAAACAAGGGACTTTTATTATATTTTGTTCCAAAGACAATATTTTAATAAATAAATTACTTTAAACCCATAAGTTTTACTAAATCTAGAATTATCCATATCCTATTAGGATAATTCCAATTAGTGAAGAAATAAGTAGGATTAGTGAAACTAAACACTGCAGAAGACATTGTGGTATTAAAATGTTCAATGCTGAAATTTCATCCACAACAATTTTTGCATATTCAATATACACTATCTACCAATAAGTATTTGGACACCTATGTAAATGACTATCTGCGGTCCTGAGATTGGGACCCTTGGTGGTCCCCATTCATGATAATCTCAACGCCGATGCCTACACTATTTTGGATGACAATGTGCTTCCTACGGTTTGGCAGTTTTACGGGGTGGACCCCTGTTCCTTCCAGAACGACAATGCCAACTGTCACGTTGCGAGGGTCACCAAGGCTTGGCATGGTGCCATTGGGTTTAATTGTATGGACTAACCTGCCCAGAGCCCAGACCGGAACCCTATCGAGAACCTCTGGGACGAGTTGGATCGCTGAATTAGGGGGTGCACTACCTGTCCAAAATCGGTGAGGAACTTGCACGTCTTTCCCAAGCCAAGTGGAAGAAAGCCGCCATTAGCCGTCACACAAAAACTTGTGGAAAGTATGCCCCAGATGGTTCATGCTGTAGTTGCCTCTTGTGGAGGTTCTAACAACTATTGATTATAAATATAGTTTGTTTTTCTTTTCTATCACAGGTGTCCAAATACTTATTGGTAGATAGTGTATAGTAGCATATGTTAATAAAAAAGGCATTTCAAGGAATATTTTTATAAACAAAACTTAAATGTAAATGGTTTAAATTCATAAACAGGTAAATTGTCATCTGCCTGACCACAAGAGTTAGTGTAACAAATAGGACCATATGGGCTTAACTAAAAGACCTGCCTGTAGCAATGAGCTTCATGAAAGATAAACCACTTCTTAATAAGTATGGGAAAGTGGGAGATAATGGGACATTTAAAAAAAATGTCCCATTATCTCCCACTTTCCCCTACTTATTAAGAAGTGGTTTATCTTTCATGAAGCTCATTGCTACAGGCAGGTCTTTTAGTTAAGCCCATATGGTCCTATTTGTTACACTAACTCTTGTGGTCAGGCAGATGACAATTTACCATAGTATTTTCTCTTAAAATTTTATCATTTCTACGTCCAAGAATATCAGATTTTTTACTCTTGGCTAGTGAGAAATTTCACGCCCATGTTAGCTGAATTTCCCACACCCTACCTGAATTTGCATTTTCCCCTTCCTAGCCACTTAGCGAAAAAAGATATAGACTAAAATAACTGATTATCAATTATACTTGAATGTTGATTTTATATAAGCCTAGTATCCAAAAATTTTATAACAGTTTTAATGTTCTTAATTTTATTAGTTTCTGTAATTAAAATACAATGACTTACTTAATTTATTCCTCTCGCACTCCATTAACTGGAGCATAGGGCCTCCGTCATGTTTCCACCTGACAGTTGGTGGCAAGATGCTTTGCTTTCATTGCATTCCAATGGCCCTGGGGGTTCCAGTCAAAAACCTGTTAAACAAAATAGAATGTACACAATGATAATTCTTAAATAATTTAGCAATTATTTATGTTACAGTAAATGTGATTAATCCAAAAATTATGCATAATACCTAACAATATCACATTTTACCAGTGAATTTTTTTACATGATCCCTACCCGGAGTAGTATGTAGCTTTTCTGTTGTGATTTCATGGAAAACTAAACATTGTAGAGTTAAAGTTCAGTAGGCATTTTTAATGCACTACATACAAGGAATCTGGGTGTGTAGAGTTCCAGCATACCTGTTATAATTCAGTTATAATTGTTATTGAGCATACCTGTTATAAGTATAAGCATACCCAGTAGAAGTAGAAGTGGATCTTTGAATTCATGATGCCCCACAGACAACCAATCAAAAACAGTACTTATGGTCACCCTAATATTAACTTCTCTTTAAAATTATGCAAGAAACTTTAATTTTCAGTTATTTTTTGCACAAAACTTTCAGTAATGACATTATTTTAAATATAGTACTAAATATCAATGAACAACTTACATGGCTTGAAAGAAAAAATGTCTAATCTCTTCGAAAACATTGAAAATCAAGGACTTAAGGACCTCAACAAAATTTTTCAAGAACTTTTTTTTGCAGATATTTAAAAATTATAATCTTTCTAGAGCAATTGGAGGCGTTTTTAAAATGCCTACTGACTCCAATTTAATTTTCTAACTAGTTTGTTCACTTGTGGAACCGATGTAGAGGGTGTTACTATCATAGTTTTATGGTTTCAAACATTGCCGTTAAATGTGGAAAGGAAATTTAGATAAATCAGCGAAAGACGGCTGGAGTGGATTCAAAATTAAAGGGCTACCCTGTTTTATACGCAAGATGATATTTTTGAAAATAGTACACTTTTAATGCCTTATATAATATAAATATTAGGGTCATTCCATGAAAATGTGGACATAAGGGTTGAAATTGATGCAAATTGGTTTATAAATTATACTATAAATTATTTATTATTAAAGGTAGAGATATGAACAAGATGGATAAAAAGAGAGCTAAGCTTTAACAATATTATTCTTAGATAACTTTTTGGGGGCTCAAAGTTACTTGAAAGAACTTGATACTTTTCAAGTATGTAAAATAGGGTATTTTCATATTGACCAAAAAAAAAAAATACTAAATGCAGCAGAATTTTCATTGTATGAGCATAATATCACTATTTTTGACCTTGATTATCCAATAAAACACTCAATTTTTGAAAAAGAAAAAAAATTTTTTGATGCATTTCAATTTAGATCCTCCTTCTGTCACACTCATCACAAAAAAAGATGGTTATTACACAAGATTCAATTTTCACTTGAATACTTGAAGGTTTCAGTAGTTCTGATTGTTGCAGTTCTTAACACATGTAAAATGTTTAAAGTTTTTAAAATTATCATTTTGTATGACTTTTTGTGTGACGGGCGAGACAAATCAGCATGACGGGTATCACGAAATCCCTGGTATGGGTGTGACACCATTTAAAAATATCTGAATCAATACAGGGGCCATTCAGAAAGAGAGTTTTGCAAGGCCCGTAAATAAAAACAAAAATTCATTTGTAAGATACATGAATCGGAAGAAAGGGAGCACCCACCTGCTGCTGTGTGGCGTTCCATCCAATGGTGGCGTAGGGGATCTTCGGGGGGGGGGCGTTAGGAGCCCACAAACGAGGAGGACATCCAAGTCACTGTCAGGTGAAGAGACGCAGCTCGCCGGCAAGCCATCGAGAACAGGAAGTCATCTAGCTAGAAAATAAAGTCAGTGGCCAATCTCAGTCTATGTCAACGCAGACTCCACCCTCCAACTAAGATTACTCTTATACGGCAATCTAAAATGTGGAATGCCCACTTAAATCTCTCACATTTACAGATCATAAAAAATAATTTGGTACAATTTCATGGAATATCCTGTTTAATATTACCAAGCTATTTCCATCAAAAATTAGAAATATTCCGTAAAATTGCAAACTCTAATCAATAAAATATACAATTCCTTTAAATAACAAGAATAAAAATTAAGTGATATTAGGCAGTATTTAGTGGGACAGTTAAAGGAATTAAACCATTAATTTTTTGAAGGTACAGTCGACTCCGCTTAATGTTATCAAAATTGTCTAGTCCTGATCACTCCCATTTAAATTAACGCAAAATGAATTGTTTTATGTGATCAGTATATCTATATCGTTTAATGTTATCAAAATTAGGTGAAATCCCTTAAAAATCTCCTTTTCCCTGTTGGAAGGCCAATTTTATTACATAAACATACAAAATGAGTCGTTAATGTAAAGTATAATATGATCCACTTTTTCATATTTTCCTTTAAGAATGTTTAAGTTGCAAAATACACCCTAGAAATTCAATCCAACTAGGACTAGTCTTGATTTTAATGCAAACACTGGAATTATACTGTTTGTCACTTTTTTATAGAACTGCTTATTATTATCATCATCAATTAGATATTGTTATTGTGATCTTGTACAAATGTGATCACTTAAGCCGCGTTTACACCAAAGTTGACGACTTAAAGTTGACAAAACATAGCTTGTATAGAAAGCTAAAAGTTCCTCTTCTCAAATTAAAACGCGTTTACACCAAAGTCTTCCACAAGTTGAGGCACTTTGATGCTTTTTTTACAAAATACAGCATCTTTTTCTGTCTTCCACTTGTGGAAAGACAAGTTTTCCACTAAATTTGGTTATCCGTGTTTTGTCGGTAAAGATCAAAGAAAGTTGACAACTAAAAGTGGAAGATTTGTTGCTGCGCGCTTTGCGCTAGCAACTTTTTAGGAAACTAGTGGAGAACTGTTCCTCCGCCACACTGCCTCCACTAAGTTTTCCACTTGTTGCTCTAAATTTATGAAGAGCAACTTTTAGTTTTCTACAAAAAATCTTCCACTTGTTACTCTAATTTGAGAAGAGCAACTTTTAGTTTTCTAAAAACACTGTTTTGTCAACTTTGGTGTGCAAAGCGCCCAGCAACAAATCTTCCACTTTTAGTTGTCAACTTTCTTTGATCTTACCGATACCGACAATCTGCAGGAAACCAAAATTTAGTGAAAGATTTGTCTCTCCACAAGTGGAAGACAGAAAAAGTTGCTAATTTCGTAGAAAAAGCAACAAATTGCTGCAACTTGTGGGAAAACTTTGGTGTAAACACGCCTTTAGGAGGACTCGACTGTATTGTTACAACAGAACTTGGCGGAAAAGGTCCTCGGCATATTAAGTTTAACCTTCATGTTAGGGGGGACAAGGATACTTACCTTCACTCTTGATGTTGCAAATACTAGTGACTAGAGGTTGACTCAACATTATTTCCCTGGTTCCCCCTTACCCCATGGCGAGTATTTTTACACACTAAATTTTAGGGTACTTATACAAAGGATTTGAACTTTTGCACACAACGTAAAAGTATGGGTAGTGAATATGAGCTTAAAAATGGGGGTCTTCCCCCATAAAATTTTTAAAACTTCACCCCTCAAAGTAGTGTTTTAGCTCATTTTGAGACTTTGGGCTGAACAGTACCGCTTCTTGTAAGCCACACAATTTTCAAGGAAAATTTTGTAATTGCTTTAGTTCAGTTTTTCAAAAAATTTAACAAACTGAGAATTTAGGGGGGGGGGCAGCTGCCCCTCCCTGCCCACGCCTATAAAACTGCTTAATATCATCAATTGGATAAATGTTATTAGTACATTAAGCGTAATCCATTGTATTGTTCAAACAGAACTTACCGATGAAACAGCAACACAATGTTGACTCTCCTGAAGAGAATTCATCCATAAATATGATCTAAATAGAATGAGAAAATAAATTGATGGTAAAGATGAAAAGCCCTTTATTTTAGTTAAACTAAAGCAGTTGCATCTTTAAAATCAGCCTTTACTATAAGCTGCTTGTTATATGGTGCACAGGTCTGGAAATTTTATAAAATTTTTTCCCCAAAAAATCTTGGGAAGATTTCGGAAGTTTTTTTGGATTAGCTGAAGCAGCATAGAATAATATGCTGAATTGCCGAAACTTATCAAATAATGAAATGTAACACCCTCAAAATATCTCAACTAGCACTATTTATATATCACTATCTCTTAATTTTTGTTACATTCTAATGTGTAAACATAAAAACCCTTGCTCATATAGTACGATTGGAGATATTTGTGCCTGCCTAAAGTTACCGGGGTTTTTTTTATAATTTCTAAAATTTAAGGTATGAAAACAAAATCTGTAGAAGTTACTGTACCTAGTACCAGTTTAAAGAGAAAATATAATTTAAAAGCATTTAAAAGGGCATCAACATTATAAGTAAGAAAATATTTACTAATTTGTACTTTGTACTTACTTGAATTACGCCAGTCACGCTAGTCTAACGCCGCCCGCCAAAACAATATTTCTTGCTTCATTTCACTTGGTTTGTGTGTGGTGGGTGAAATGGTGAAATTAAACACAAAAAAAACCCCGACAATTAGTATTTTTTATCATTATTTCCAATTATTTCAAGCAAACTGTCCATGTTATTGTATTTTTTTTTTCTTTTTTCATTTAGGATGTTAGTTCGTTGAGTAAATAGGTAATTTTTATGAACTGAATAAGAATCAAAACAACCAAGATTCGGTAATAAATCACTTAAATAGTTATTAAATATCAAAGAAAACAAGGTTTTTTTTAAATTTTAGTTTAAAAAACTTGTTAAATAATGAATTTTCCTTTTTAAATGACAACTGTTTTCTCTCTGGCATGCCTGCATGCCTCATGTATCATGGAGCTGTTAAGCCTAAGCCCTGCATGTGACAACTGTGGGAATAAATAAATTTCACACGCCACATTAGTGAGATACGCTGTACGAAGCGTCTCTTCGAGATGCACAACATACTAAAATTTCATCGAAATCGGTAGGCAGGTTTTTGAACTGGAATTTTTTCCAAGTATTAAAATACACCGGATGTGCAAGTAATTAAGCTAATTAAGGGACTTACCATAAAGCTAGGACCATGAAATTTTAATATTTTATTCATGGTGTGAATTCAAACAATCTATTAAATTTTCAGGGTCCAATTTCAATTAGGGGGCCGTATACATAATAAATACAGTAATAAACTTGAATAATTTATAAATCCAGAACTAATTCATCAACCCCTTATTGCAATACATATTTTTGTTCGTATAAAGGTCTACTATCACATATTAAAATCTTAAATATTTATCTCCATATTCGGGAAAAATTTCAAGTAAAACGAAAATTCTTTGAACCTAAATTACAAGCGCAATATGTATATATTCCCCTCAAAATTTCCAATTCCTAAAATCATTTTTTATAAGCTTTCTAAATATGTAAAGCATTAAAATCTAACTTTAAAAGAAACAAACCGAGAACTCAAATCTGGGAAATATTCCAGAGTCATTCGCGTCAAGGACCAGTAAGCTCCATTCTGCTTTCAAAAATTCTCAATTGCGTCATAATCACCATGGAAACCCGTAATTCTGGAAAAACTTTGCCATAACGGTCCTTTACTCATAAGTAAAATAAAATAAAAAAAATTAAATAATATTTATCGATTTATTAAGCAAAAAGTGGACTTGTGTTTTTTTAATGATCCTATATATTTTTTAATAAGTCTAATAACATACTAAGTTATAAAGATTTTTTCATGAAAATCGGATATGACATGCATCTCGATGTATATTTTAAGAATCAATCACCTTTTAAACCATTATTAAAAAAATAAACCGATTTATTTAAGAATTATCGGCGATTTTCGGTAAAACACCGGACATAATAGAATCAGTTACATTAGAATTCCCGTAAGGAATTTATGTTCTAGAATACCAAAATTAAATTTGTTGCAATAAATATCCTCTTCGTCTCAATCAACCACCATGATATTGATGTAATCAATGCTATCTTCTATCCTACTGAAACCTGTGGGGTTTTTTTAGCTTTTTTCTTCTAGTAATTAACATGCGTGTTGTTAAATGCTTTTAATTATTACTAACTGTTTTTATGTCAACAGAAAATTAATATTATTCATTAAAAATAAAGTATCATATTTCATCGTTATCTCATTAGTATTTCAACTTTCAATGACCAGGGGCTCTACCACCAGCGTGTCGTTATCGTTAATATTGCCGAAATTATCGACAGTCACGTGATGAGCCTCAAACTTAACTACAGGTCCTACCATGAGAGGAGAAACCTAGAGGAGAAAACGACAGAGAGGCGAAACAGCTCTACGACACCTCTTATCGAGGGCTGTAGCATTATTTTCAAATTAATAGCTATTGTACATTAAAAAGTGCTCTTAGGAATTACTTTTCAACCTATAGATGAAACAATATTTTTATTTTGCGTAGGAACTATGTTTTCTCTGCGTAGTCATCAGATCTTCCATTGCAAATAGCCCAAATCGCCGCCATTATTTGCTTTGTATGAAATAGATGAAAATTCTATTCATAAAAATACACGTCATTGGGTACTTATTTATGATGGAATATTTTTTCTTTCATTTTTAAAATATATTTTTACAAGGTTCAAGTTCACGGGGGGCCCATCTGACACTGCTACCAGTGACGTCACTGGCAGCGGAAGTGACGAGCCAAAGCTTACACTGGCCAATCAGGCCTGTTAAAGCGGAGCGTAAAGTTTCCATGCCACCAGTATCTTTCCCTTATTCCGCTCAAACTGAAAGTGATTGGTTGTTCAAACAGTTAGGAGGCGTTACAAATGACGTCACTGGCAGCGGAAACGAGACGTCACGAGATTTTTCCATGTCTATGTGAAGAGCCAACCGTATATTCTATAAACCTTGGTTCAAGTTTATATTAATACAGTTAAAAGAGTCTGGAGGTAGAATAACCACAGAAGTGATTTCATGTGGATTTCATCCTTCGATTTATAGATGGCAGCACGATGGTGTCGGGAATTCTGAAAAATCAAGATCAAATTGTCGATGGCCTACCGTGGCCTACCACGACGATGTAGTTTTTGAATGTCGACAAATGCAAGCTTTTACCGATTGCAACTGAGTTCGAGAGTATAGGTGTCGAGAAGAAATAACGCTTTTGATTGGTGTAAAAAGTTTTCGTCATCTTGTACGTCAGAAATAGGCGGGGAGTTAAGTTACATTGGCGTAATTTGAAATGATCACCAACGCAAGGGAAGGAACTCGTTTTTTCATGAGCAAAATTCTCGCCACTCTAAACAAGGGATGATGGTAATAAGATAAGATTAAGACGCTTAAAACGAATACCTTTACGAACATATAACGGAGGACAAACTTAAATTCAGGAAATTTGTGTTATCAATTGATTACAATTTTTTAATCGCAAAAAAATAAGTTTTGGATAAAGAACAAAATTTTTTTTCCCATCACCACGGTGATTATTTCAGATTAAAATTTTTTAAATCAGATAATCATTTTAAAGCTGCTTTTTGGATGCACGATTGTTTATATATTATCTGAAAAAAAAACCGTATGAGTAATCCCCTCAATTCTCTTAATAAATAAAACCCACAAATCGACTTTAATTTTTAGTACATAAAACCGGCCCGATTTTTAAGTCGATAATTTTAAAAAAAAAAGATGTAATGCAAGCCAATTTTACTTTAAAAATACCTTTAAGTATCTCAAAAAACGTGCAATGATAACAGGGTAAACAATACACATAATTTATAGCGTATAAAAGAGCTTGTTCTCGTGTCGTTAACAAGATATAGACACCTCTTGAGGTGTCGTTGAGTTTTTCACTTTCTCGATACCACTTAACGACAGTTAAAAACTTCCCGACAGTCTGATGGTAGACCCTCTTGTTAAGTGAGCCCATACTCTCGACCTCACTTGCGATCACTAATGCTATTTCCTATGGATAACCTTCCGCGACAGTGTGGTGTCGACAACTTGCTTGCTTCTTCAGCGTTCTCGACACGGAAGAAGTAAGGGTGTCGTTATTTTTGTCGAGAGGCTCGTGGTAGGCCCCCAGAGGTAGTTCTAAACAACACAAACTTTCGGGAAACATTTAATGGAATTTTCAGGGATGTTTTTATGCACTTTTCTCCAAATCTTTAATTATATTGTTTTACGTAGTTAACGATAGTTTATAATAAAATTTCACAAGCCTTTATGGGATGAAAATTTATTTGTATATTTAATATTCTTGGTTTACACTGAACCAACAATTATTTATTGAACAATTAAAAAGGCCCACTTATTTTCCCATTTTTGTATTGAAATCCTTTAAACAATATATTAACTAGAAAAAAATTAGCCAAAATAATCGGAACATTAATTATCTAAATTTTAGATTCTATATTATTATTCTATTATGTGTAGCAAGTCTGAAAAACTCAAGCTTGTGATTAGCTTGAACTTTCAAAATAATTTTAATCATTGAAAAACCTTTTACTACCCAAGCAAGAAATCCCTTGCTGGAAAAATGATCGAACTAAGTTTGATTAACTCAAGCTTGTGATTCGCTTAAATTTTCAACCAATTTTAATGATTGGAAAATATTTTATTACCCAAGCAAGAAATTCCTTGCTGGAAAAATGATCGAAGTAAGTTTGATAAACTCAAGCTTGTGATTTGCTTGTAATTTCAACCATTTTTAATGAATGAAAAATATTTTATTAACCAAGCGAGAAATTCCTTGCTGGTAAAATGATCGAAATTAGTTTTATAAACTCAAGCTTGTGATTCGCTTAAATTTTCAACCAATTTTAATGATTGGAAAACATTTTATTACACAAGCAAGAAATTCCTTGCTGAAAAAATGATCGAAATAAGTTTGATAAACTCAAGCTTGTGATTCGCTTAAATTTTCAACCAATTTTAATGATTGGAAAATATTTTATTACCCAAGCAAGAAATTCCTTGCTGGAAAAATGATCGAAATAAGTTTGATAAACTCAAGCTTGTGATTTGCTTGCATTTTCAACCAACTTTAATGATTGAAAAATATTTTATTAATCAAGCTAGAATTTCCTTGCTGGAAAAATGATCGAAGTAAATTTGATAAACTCAAGCTTGTGATTTGCTTGTATTTTCAACCAACTTTAATGATTGAAAAATATTTTATTAATCAAGCTAGAATTTCCTTGCTGGAAAAATGATCGAAGTAAGTTTGATAAGGTCAAGCTTGTGATTTGCTTCATTTTCAACCAACTTTAATGATTGAAAAATATTTTATTAATCAAGCTAGAATTTCCTTGCTGGAAAAATGATCGAAGTAAGTTTGATAAGGTCAAGCTTGTGATTTGCTTGTTTTTTCAATCAACTTTAATGAATGAAAAATATTTTATTAACCAAGCGAGAAATTCCTTGCTGGAAAAATGATCGAAGTAAATTTGATAAATTCAAGCTTGTGATTTGCTTGTATTTTCAACCAACTTTAATGATTGAAAAATATTTTATTAACCAAGCTAGAATTTCCTTGCTGGAAAAATGATCGAAGTAAGTTTGATAAGGTCAAGCTTGTGATTTGCTTGTATTTTCAATCAACTTTAATGATTGAAAAATATTTTATTAACCAAGCTAGAATTTCCTTGCTGGAAAAATGATCGAAGTAAGTTTGATAAAATCAAGCTTGTTTTTCGTTTGAACTCTCAAGTTTGAAAATAGTTGGATTTTTTTCCATCTTGAAACATCCAGCTTGAAAATTAATTGAAGTAAGTTTTTTTTTGCAAGTTTGACATGTCAACCTAAATTACAGGAAATCTCAAACTTGAATCAAGCATCTGTGCTATCTGGGATGTATCATGCTTTATTTTTATAATTTTAATTAAAACCTTCTGCAAACGGACTGGCCTAGTATCTGAGAGAGAGAATCTATATCTAGAGCATCCGATTGGTTGGTTGGCTCGTTAGTGTTTTATGGCGCATGATCCACTTTAGGATATTATGCGCCAGACAAGACAAAATAAAACTACTAGAGCATCCGACTCTGACTGCAAAGCCGTACATCTGGGGTTCGAATCCCCGTTTGGCATGGATGTTAGTTTCTGTCATTGTGTGTGATGAATGAATGTGGCCCCCCTGTAAAAAGGGGCTGTGGCTGTGAATGTGTGGCGTGGGCAACAGTACTTCACCTCTGTGGCTTCGGTCCACAGGTAACGCAAAGTAAGTATGCTTCCAGCATTACTTGGGTTAATGAACTTAGTTCAGCTGTAACTGTTCAAAATTACCTGCCATTAGAAAAAAAATTAAAACTTCTATATTGATTGAGAAAATATTAAAAATTTTCATGATAAATATAATCGAGAGGTTGACAAAAAATCTCGTTGAAAAGGATGGGCAGTTACCAAGAAAATTCAGTCAGCTAATGGGGGCCACATTTTAAGAGTTTGTGGGTATCTAACTTATCTGATTAATTAATAAAGTACACAAAACTCCCATATCATAGATATTAAAAAAGAAAATATGATTGCTTATTTTAGAGGATTACAGATAGGTAAAGAAGGAATCCAAAATCAGATCCTTGAAAGAGCACAGGATGTTTAATAAGATGCTTACCTTAACTCCATTGTAAGTCGCCATTCCCAAAAACATCTGGTAGACTGGGTTAATTCAGCTATTAAACCATAGACAGAAAAAGAAATAGATGTACAAATTAAATGATCAACCAAAAAACGGTTAGAATTGATGCCACAAAAGTGGTCACCAAAACCAAACGCCATTTGGTCATTCTCATTACATTTGTAAAACGTCCTGTGAGCTGGAACTTGGATGTGATGCAATTCTCTGATTTAAATAAATAGAACCTAAAACTGAATGGGAAAAACTTGTTCACTCTTATTTGTCTATTATAAACAATTTTGAGCTAATTGATACTCATTGTTGCTAAAATATTTCTATTTCAAATATAAAATTTATACAAAGCATGGAAACCAATATTTTTTAACAAAAACTATTTTTAAGATTGTGCAAAAAAAGAAGTGGTATTAACCAATTGGTAATAAAAATTAAGTGTGTCAGCCATGATATGTGTAAAATAAGCAAATGTCTAAAACTTAGAATTTTACTAACTTGCCAAAACTAACACAATGTAAATGCTAATTTGTTTAAACTACATAAATAGTAAATTGTTCAGAACTATCCTGATAATATTTACACGGGTTGTATGTATTTCATTCCCTATTCATGTTGAGTTTCAATTCTAACTAAATTATACACTTTCCAATTAGTGCCTCAATCCAATAATAGAAAGAATTTCAGTTTGCGAAGTATTCTTGGAACCAAAATTTCCCTGGTATGGGTATCAAATTTTACATGACTATAGTCACAAAATTACATATTTGTGGAACAGCATTTTGAATATTAAATAAATACTTTGATCTAGCATAAAGACTGAATGGTAATAAAATATTTCTAACAATGAAGTTAACAATATTAAGATGAAACTAAAATAACAGATTTCTCATAAAAGCTTCTTCAAATAAAGTGTAAACAGGCTCTTGCTAGCCTCTTATCACAAAATATGAAGCAGAAAATCAAACATTTGCTGATATCTTGATAAAACAAACCATACCTTTATCTATTCAGAAAAATGCTTTAAACCAATAGTTAGTATTCAAAGAAAAATACTTTAATATTCTGTGATGAAATAAATAGGCACTTTAGTTTGTTTATGTCCAGTGTCTCAGTTTTTATTTGATTAAGAAAGCGAAAAACAATCAAAATTTTGAATCAGATAACTTTATTAGAACAAGAATTCACTTATGCATAAAAGTGCTGTGTAAGCTTTAAATTCAGATGTATAACAACCGATTAATATACGAGGTAGTTCACCGTATCTATGTATGCAAGATCTGGAAAACGGTCCTTTACAGTGGATAATATTCCGCTTTCGGCACTGTATATGGATCAAATCCATTAAGAATCTTATCTTGTCGATATAACGGGCCTTAGCATGAAAATTTATGACATTAAAGTATTCAGAATACATCTTTAATCAACTTTGAACGCAAATCGCAATACTAACTCTAAGGAGAAATCCATGTTTGTCTTCCAAGAAATTTTCTCAGTTACGGTTTACAGGAAAATCAGCTGATTGTAACTGCCCTATTTTATTTGATAGATGGCAGCACAGTTTCGCTATTTCGTCTTTAGACTATTTAAATCTCTTTTTTTGAATAGTTAACGAATTTGAACGAATTATTCCTTTTAATTTGCTATTATATGGTAACCAAGCTATTTTTAGAGACTTGTTTCGTAATTTTATTTCGCTCCGTTCGGGACCTACGAATTTTCAAAGTTGAAGATCCTTTCTAGTTTCCAGCCAGGCAATTTGAAAGATTCAACATTCTTCCATCTGTCGACACATTCAATCAAAAAATGTCGCTCATAATCCTTAAAGATTTTCCGATTTGCTTTCTTTTCTGTACGTTGTTGCTAGCCATTCTTTATTTTGATTTTGAACAATTTTTAAAATGTCCGCTGCCGCGCTTGGAACAGATCTGATCTTGTTTGTTACGTCACTTGGCTGAGTAGCCAATCGCATGTGGTCGCACAAGTTACCACCAGACAAAGCCACCAGAGTAAGTGAAACTCAGTTGAATATAGGAAGTAGAATATCGATTTTTCACTCTGTCTGAAACTCAGTCTCACAGGGTTTCAATTACTACGCGGTTAACTCAATTGTGTAGAATACAAGCATGAGAAGAGCAGTACAAAACTTCGAACTGTGTTTAACGCCTCATCACTAACTACGAGTGGAAAGTCACTCAATTCCATCCAGTTTACTGGCGGTGTGATTCAAGATGACTTGTTTTCTTTATTAGTGCGATTCCGAAAACACATCTTCGCCTTTAGCACGGACATTCAAAAGATGTATCGCTGCATTAAGATCTAGTAGGGGGAAAATAGCTCAAAAAAGGGCCGAACCTTGAACAAATTCCAACAAAAGGTTTTTCAACGGTTTTGGACTCTACTAGGTGTCCTTATTGACAGAAAAAAAGTCTACCACAATCTGATGACCGGAAGTTTTTTTTTTTTAATTTTTTAAAAAAAATTAAAAATCCTCTAAAAACGATAATAAAGGCAAAAAAAAATTTTTTTTCGGTGTTAAATTATATATTAGGTGGTAGTTGACTTTTATTGACGAAGTAATTTATAAAAATTTCATTTTTAAGGATCTGGCAACAAGAAAAGTGCTATTTTCAAGATGGCGGCCTAAGTTTTCAGCAAGTGAGAGTAAACTTGTTTTTATCGAGTAAATTCCATTAATTAAGATGAAAAGTGAAGTAAATTAAACCATTAATGTCAGATAATGCTGGAAATTTGGTCTATCCTATTAAAATAAGGAAAAAAACGAGCGGAAATACGCGCGTAACCGCGCAGTTTCTGAGTCCCGATTTCACTGAGTAGTCACTTTAAAAGTTCATTAAAACAAGGAAAAAATTCCAACAAGCATTTTCTCAACGGTTTTAGACAGTAATAAGTGTATTTATTGTCATTACAAAAGTCTACCAGAATCTGACAACCGGAAGTGAGTTTTTTTTCAAGATGGCTGCCGATGCTTAAGGAAAAGAGATATTCGAAAAAACCCTAATTAAAGTGTTATGAAAGCTATTTATGGGTTCTAAAATCAAATATTAGGTTATAATTAACTTTTCTTATCAAAGTAATTAATATAAATTCCGTTTACAAAATCTAGTAACCAGAACAGGGCATATTTCCAAGATGGCGGCTTAGGTTTCTTTCGGAATTGCCGGCGCATACTGGATAATTTTAAAGGTTCATTAAATTAAAAAATTCCAACAAGCATTTTCTCAGCTGATTTAGTCAGTAATAAGTCTATTTAATGTCATAAAAAAAGTCTACCGGAATCTGACAACCGGGAGGGAGTTTTTTTCTAGATGGCCGCCGCTGCTTAAAGAAAAGATAAATTCGTGAAAAAGCGCTAATTTAAGTGTTATGAAATTTTTTGGGGGATTCTAAAATTAAATATTATGTTATAGTTAGCTTTTCTTAGCATTTTAATAAATATAAATTCAATTTATAAAAATCTGGTAACACTTAAATTAGCGCTTTTCACGAAATTCTCTTTTCTTCGAGCAGCGGTGGCCATCTTGAAAAAAACTCTCTTCCGGTTGTCCGATTCTGGTAGACTTTTTTTATGATATTAAATAGACTTATTACTGACTAAATCTGCTGAGAAAATGCTTGTTGGAATATTTATTTTGATTTAATAAACGTTTAAAAATAGCCAGTATACGCTGGCATTTCCGAATATAACGTAAGCCGCCATCTTGGAAATTAGCTCGGTTCTGGTTGCCAGATTTTTATAAATGGAATTTATATTCACTAAAATGATAAAAAAAAAGCTAACTATAACGTAATATTTAATTTTAGAATCCCTCAAAAAATTTTATAACACTTAAATTAGCGCTTTTCACGAAATTCTCTTTTCTTTGAGCAGCGGCGGACATCTTGAAAAAAAAACTCACTTCCGGTTGTCCGATTCTGGTAGACTTTTTTTATGACATTAAATAGACTTATTACTGACTAAATCAGCTGAGAAAATGCTTGTTGGAATTTTTTAATTTAATGAACCTTTAAAATTATCCAGTATGCGCCGGCAATTCCGAAAGAAACCTAAGCCGCCATCTTGGAAATATGCCCTGTTCTGGTTACTAGATTTTGTAAACGGAATTTATATTAATTACTTTGATAAGAAAAGTTAATTATAACCTAATATTTGATTTTAGAACCCATAAATAGCTTTCATAACACTTTAATTAGGGTTTTTTCGAATATCTCTTTTCCTTAAGCATCGGCAGCCATCTTGAAAAAAACTCACTTCCGGTTGTCAGATTCTGGTAGACTTTTGTAATGACAATAAATACACTTATTACTGTCTAAAACCGTTGAGAAAATGCTTGTTGGAATTTTTTCCTTGTTTTAATGAACTTTTAAAGTGACTGTACTCAGTGAATTCGGGACTCAGAAACTGCGCGGTTACGCGCGTATTTCCGCTCGTTTTTTTCCTTATTTTAATAGGATAGACCAAATTTACAGCATTATCTGACATTAATGATTTAATTTACGTCACTTTTCATCTTAATTAATGGAATTTACTCGATAAAAACAAGTTTACTCTCACTTGCTGAAAACTTAGGCCGCCATCTTGAAAATAGCACTTTTCTTGTTGCCAGATCCTTAAAAATGAAATTTTTATAAATTACTTCGTCAATAAAAGTCAACTAGCACCTAATATATAATTTAACACCGAAAAAAAAAATTTTTTTTTGCCTTTATTATCGTTTTTAGAGGATTTTAAATTTTTTAAAAAAAATTAAAAAAAAAAACAAACTTCCGGTCATCAGATTGTGGTAGACTTTTTTTCTGTCAATAAGGACACCTAGTAGAGTCCAAAACCGTTGAAAAACCTTTTGTTGGAATTTGTTCGAGGTCAAACCGTATTTTCCCCCTACTAATCGACGAAACCCAACGTCCCCTACAACGGATCTTATGGAAGGAAGGACCAAACGATCCCGTCAAGGTCTTTCAACTCAACACCGTTACCTACGGAACTGCTAGCGCTCCGTACTTGGCTACACGTACGTTGAAGCAAATTTCCATGGATGAGGAGATAAACTTTCCTATTGCTGCTCCTGTGCTACGCGAAGACACGTATATGGACGATGTACTGAGTGGTGAAAACACTTTAGAGGCTGCAAAGACTTTGCAACAACAGCTGACTGACTTGCTAAAAACTGCCGGTATGTCTTTGCACAAGTGGTGTGGGAACACCTCTGAGCTTATCCCAACCACTGAGAAAGAGTACAACTTTTCACCTTCTAATGAGAGTAAAACTCTAGGTGTATCCTGGAAGGCTCGAACTGACTGTTTCAACTTCCAGGTGAATGTGGAGCAAATTGCTCACCCAACTAAAAGATCAGTGCTTTCAATCATCGCTAGACTCTTTGATCCGCTGGGATTAATGGGACCGGTGATAACAAAGGCCAAGATATTCATGCAAAAACTTTGGCTGTTAAAAATTGACTGGAATGACAGACTTCCAGACAAGGCTGCGAGTGAGTGGCAAGAATTTGTGAGAACATTAGTGAACTTGAATGAGATTAATATTGAACGCTGCATCGTGTTGCAATGCGCCGTGGTAATTGAGCTCCATGGTTTTTGTGACGCGTCCGAGAAGGCTTACGACGGTACTGCGATCTACGCCAGATCGGTTACAGCGGATGGAGAGGTAAAGGTGAAACTTGTGGCGAGCAAATCTCGTGTTTCTCCATTAAAACAATTGACTATACCTCGGCTGGAATTGTGTAGTGCTGTCTTACTTGCTAAACTGATGGAAAAGGTTCAAAATGCCTTAAAAATGGAAATTTCATCAGTTCAGTACTACACCGATTCTACCACATTGTGCTTACCTGGCTCAAAAAAGAAGCCCGAGACTTAAAAACTTTCGTGTGTAATCGAGTGGCGCAAATTCAAGAACTGACCAACTTAACTCAGTGGCATCATGTGCCTTCAGCGCAAAATGCCGCGGACCTTATTTCAAGAGCACTGAACCCTGAAAAAATACAAGAGTGATCTCTGGTGGTTCGGACCCTCCTTTCTTCACGAACGAGTTGTGAATCTTCCCAGTGAGTGTTGTGAACTAAATAGTGACTCATTCCAACGAGAACTAAAGGATAATAACCAGTGCAACTCTGTGTGTTTCTCGATACAAGATATCGAAGTACTCCCCATCATTAATAAGTGTTTTTCATTCTTTAAATTGAAAAGAATCATTGGGTGGTGCTTGCGTTTTATACATAACGCAAGAAATCATTTGCATAAAATCAGTGGCAGTTTAACTGCATCGGAATTAACTAATTCCTTATATTGTTTGGTAAAAAATGTACAAGCAATATCCTTTCCTAAGGAAATTGAGTGTATCAAAAAGGGACAACAATTACCCAATTCTAGTAACGTATTAAATCTGTCCCCATTTTTAGATGACAAAAATATTCTTCGTGTCGGTGGACGGCTGAGACATTCTGACTTACCTGAAGAGCAGAAACATCCTATGTTAATTCCAAACCCTAATACTATTTGTGAATTGATTATTAATCATTATCATGTTCTTTATTTGCATACAGGTACAGAGGCAACCTTGGCGAATATTCGTACCCAATTTTGGATCATAAATGGAAGAACCACCGTAAAAAAGGTGATTAAAAGATGTTTAAAATGCATTAAGGTAAGTGCGAAAGGTAAAAATCAAATGATGGCTGATTTACCTTGTTCAAGAGTAAATATTGCAAGAATATTCGCTAAGGTAGGTCTTGATTTTTGCGGTGCCTTTAATATCAAATTAATGCCAGGAAAAGGTAAAAAGGTGTATAAGTGTTATATTTGTGTTTTTGTTTGCTTTGTGACTAGAGCCATACATTTAGAGACTGTTAACAATTTAAGTACTGAAGCATTTATTGGTGCATTAAAGAGATTTATTGCACGCAGATGCAGGCCAATTGACCTGTATAGCGATAATGGTACCAACTTTGTTGGCGCAAATAATGAGTTTAAAAGAATACTGATAGAATTGTTTAAAAGGGAAAATTCAGGTAAAATTGAAGATTTTCTTGCTTCAGAGGGTATAAATTGGCATTTTAATCCTCCTGCCACCCTCATTTCGGGGGTTTGTGGGAAGCAGGAGTTAAGTCTTTGAAGAGTCATCTTAAGAGAGTTGTGGGAGATACCATTCTTACCCATGAGGAGTTTTTGACACTAGTTACACAAGTGGAGGCAGTACTAAATTCTCGTCCTCTGTGCCCCCTATCGGAGGATCCCAACGATGATTTGGCTTTAACTCCAGCCCACTTTTTAGTTGGCTCACCTTTAACAGCATTGCCTGAACTAAATTTTCTGGAGACTCCTAGGAATAGGCTCAGCAGATGGGAATTAGTACAAAAGTTATCTCAAACATTTTGGAGCAAATGGGGTAAGGACTATTTAAATCGCCTTCAAGCCCGACCTAAGTGGTTCAAGGGAGCTAGAGAATTTAAAGAAAATGATGTAGTTCTGGTAAAAGGTGATGATAATTCTAAAATGCTGCGATGGAATCTTGCAAAAATAATTAAGATTCATCCTGGTAATGATAATATAATCAGAGTGGTAACTTTAAAAACAAATAAAGGTATTTATAAAAGGCCTGTGCATAAAATTGTAAAATTGCCATTTGATTCTGATTGAAATGATTGTACTAATTAGTATTTAACTACAATTTGGTGTTTGCTGTTATATAAAGCAAGTGTATATGATTGAAAATCTAAATGGTATTATCTTATTGTTTATTAATAGTGCAGAAAATATTTAGCATATTCATGATTTATTGTTCCTGTGTGTTATGTAACGTAATGTCACTTAAGTATTGAGTTAAATGTTGAAAATTTATAAAATTTGTCAAGGCGGGCGGAATGTTGAGAATTGTAACCATGATGAGTCTCCGCCTAGCCGCTATTTTGAGAACGGCGCTGCAATCATAGGCGCCGACTTTTATAAAATATTGGGGGGGGGGTCAGTACTAGACCAAAAAACAAAAGTAAGGAAACACAACCATGAAGTTAAAACCACAATTTAAAATAACCTAATTTTGTATCAGATGTATAAAATCAATTCTTTTACATGTCCCTTTTAATATTGCCAAGGTGTGCATTTAATGTAAAAGTTTTGTGTAACAACGTGAGCCCGAAATAAGAAGGGGGTCTGGGGGATCTCCCCCAGAAAAATTTTAGAAATTTCTCTGTCAAAAGTAGCATTTCAGCTCATTTTGAGATATCTTGGGTTACAAATGAAGAGGGTCACTCCTAACAAGCCACCAAATTTATATGAAAAAAAACCTACAGATAATAAATATATATCCAAATTTTGGGGGTTCTGCCCAAGAAAATTTTCAAAATTTGACCCTTAAAAGAAATTTTTAACTAATTTTGATACCTTTTGGGTTACTCTTTCCCAAAAAACTGCTCTTGAAGGGGATTCTTCGAAATTTTGAAGGGGATTCCAAAGCAGAAAATATCCAAACATCACAAAATATTGGGGGGGGGGGCTCAAGCCCCCTCAAACCTTATGGAGTCGGCGCCTATGCCAGTTATAGACCGTATTTTCGTTTATTGAGAAGAGAGCATAAACGCCCCAACGACGCATTGTGGCACAAATTAAAACAGCCAACACTTAGTTTACTAAAATGTCAAAATTCTACTATTTTCCTTTGAAATTTAAAATTCAATCCGTTTAAACGATGTAAGAATTCTACTTTATATATATATATATATTTTCGGCCATTTCTTTAAAATCAAAAATAAAAATTCCGGAGAAATTTTAAAAAGGAGGGGAGAAAATAGTGTAACTTTTTTGAATGGTATTTTTTACATAAAATCTTAGTAAGTTTGTAAGTAAAAAGTATTTTTAATTAAAAAAGCACTTAAAACCCTTTTGAACCGAAATGTAAAATGGGAGAGCTTAAAAGTCACATGTCATGCAAATAAATATCGCTAATTTTATTAGCAGTATAAGTCCAAAAACTTTAATTGGATCTGATATTACTGTGATCTAAAATACTACTGTATTAAGCTGTGAAGATATAAATTAAATGTGCCAAGTCAATTTTTAATACATACACGTTTAATCCAAATGAACACCAATTACATAAAAAACCGCTCTGTGTGTCCGATTTCTATTGTATTTAGTACTTATTTCTATAAAGGAAACTTAAACATTTTAAATTATAATACCTAGAAAAAAATAAGACAGAAATTTCTTATAAACTTAAAGAAAAAAAAAAGCTAAGTAAAGTCATATAATACAAGCAAAGAAAGCAAACGCACACTACAAAAATCATAAAGATAATATGTGGATTAATTTTATTCAACTCTTTCAATTTTTTAATCAATATTTTGAAAGACTTAAAATCTAAATTAAAAGAAACTTTTAAATTTCTTTATTGATTTTTTTATCTTATAAGATTCACAACAAAAGATATAAATATAAATAATATTCTATGTCAGTTTAAAAATGTACGTAAAATAATACGTTTATTACAAAGCAAGCAATAATATCAAAGTATGTGTGTTTTTGAAAATAATCATACACGAACTTATTAAAACTAAAAATAAAGCAGTGGACATCCCCGAATTTCAAAAGGAAGAGCTTATTTTGTTCATTTTGAAAAAGGCACAAGTCATATTGTCTATTTTTTTTTACCCTAATTTTATGCTATTTTTATTCTTGCAAGCCTACTATCTCGCAACCGGTACATATTTTTATTCTTATATAAGCATATTCTAGAACTACATAAAATAATTCAATAAAAAATAGAGCAATATTTTTAAATTTAATTAAACGGAAAACATTAAATACATATCTCGAAACAATAAAACGTGGACTTATAGTACTTTCAAAATCAACGGTATATATTTGCTCCCTTCACTTTTTCAAATGAAAAGGTATAAATCATTCTTACCTTTTTGAGAAACTTAAAAACTATTAATGCAATTCAGCAATAGTGCACTATGATAGGAGAAACAGCGACGTTCAATAGCACAACTAAAGTTCAACTAGCTGACCTCTACAAAAATGCAAATTTGTCATCCCCTTCTCAGTCACGCGGGGTATGGTGTCGAATAGGACGCCAATAATGAAAAAAGGAACAATGGTTCACAAAACGATATGAGACTGCAATACTTTACAAACGTTTGCTTTCATTTTACCGACAAGGAGTCGTTTTCTGACGTTTTAAAGCATCACCCTCCTCCCAATTCCGCAATCGTACCCTAACCGGAGGAACTTCTGATAAGAAACAAAAGAAGGCCCACTCCCTCCTGGAGCCAAACCCCAAGCCAGGGTCTGCGCGCTAATGACTGATGGCTTCCTGGAAATCGGAACACTTTGAGCACCGGACACTTTGGCAGTCAAGTGATAAGTGGGATGAAGAATTGAACCTCCTGGTCGAGGCTTGAGGTCGTCGTTTCCGAAGAAAATCAGAGAGGATGTTCGAATTAAAAATATTAGGAGCGAATTAAAAATATTTGGGGGGCCTGGCCCCCCTACTTTCAACATTGGGGGGGGGGCTCAAGCCCCCTCAAACCCTATGGAGTCGGCGCCTATGGCTGCAATCGCCATTAGTCATTCATATTTTGTATTACGAGGTGTGAGGAGGCAGGAGGATGCTCCTGCGTCAATAAATTCTTTGTGTTAATACAGTCCACTTTTTATTTTAAGGAGAGTAATTTCATTTTAACTTATATGAGCTATCGATGGGCCAAAACAATAGTAATAACAAATTGTTTTTAATCTCAACCTAAAATATCTTTCAAAACAAGTCCAGTTAAAACATGTTTAAGGACTCATTAAATATATTTTTGAAGTAATACATTCATTACACTGAAAAATATTAAATAATATTCAAACCATTACAATTGCTTAAAAGTTGAAATTAAATTTATTTAGGTGCAACGTTATAACTTAAAATTATTAAAAAAATACCTAAAACAACAGGGAGAAAAAAATATTAGTTAAAAAAAGCTAGCAAAAAACAATAAATGTTTTCTCAATCTATACCTAAAAAATCTCCATCAACACAAGTTAAATATTTATTAAAGTAATAAACTCATTACACTGTAAAACATAAAAACTATTACCAAAGTTTTTAAAGTTGAAATTAAATTTATTTAAACGTTAATTAAAAAAATACTAATGTTTAAAAAACTCCTAAATTCTTTCGTTATCGCACATTGCTTCGTTATCACAATCAAGCTTACACCACACCACCACTGGTCCAGAACTCTCAATTACTCCCTACTATAAGCCATAAGTCGCCAAATATACCCCTAAAGTTACCAAATATAGTTAAAAAGTCGCCAATTGGATGCCAAAATTCACCAAATATACCCTAAAAGTCGCCAAATATGGATAAAAATTCGTTAAATTGAGGCCAAAAGTCGCCAAACGGGGGTGAAAATAGCCACATTTAGCAACCCGGAGTAGTTGCAGAGGTAAAGTAGAAGTTATTTTTTTCCGTTAAAGTTAAAGTTACAGTTACTTTAATAATAACGTTAAGCGGCCTTTCCACCAAGGCAACTTTTGTGGATTAGACAAAAAAAACAGGGGATGGTGCTCCCTTGGTAGGGTTTACCGGAACCAGGTTTTAAATTAATTTGCCACGTCCCGCCCGCTCGTGACTTTGTAGTCTCTGGGGTGCGGGGGCGGGGATCCCGTGCGGCCTTTTGCCGTACGCTTGACCCGTGCAGGCCACGTAGCCTAAGCTGTGGTTCCCATGTCGGCCTGGGTAGGGTTGCTGTCGGCGCGTCCTTCGCTTTTCCTATCGCCGAGTGTCGCCTATGGTGACGGGACGGTATGGCCATGAAAATTTACCAATTTCGTAAATAATAATACTAAAAATACTAAAGTTTAAAAAAAGGTTTTTTAAACTTTAGTATTTTTTTTAATTAACGTTTAAATAAATTTAATTTCAACTTTAAAAACTTTGGTAATAGTTTTTATGTTTTACAGTGTAATGAGTTTATTACTTTAATAAATATTTAACTTGTGTTGATGGAGATTTTTTAGGTATAGATTGAGAGAACATTTATTGTTTTTTGCTAGCTTTTTTTAACTAATATTTTTTTCTCCCTGTTGTTTTAGGTATTTTTTTTAATAATTTTAAGTTATAACGTTGCACCTAAATAAATTTAATTTCAACTTTTAAGCAATTGTAATGGTTTGAATATTATTTAATATTTTTCAGTGTAATGAATGTATTACTTCAAAAATATATTTAATGAGTCCTTAAACATGTTTTAACTGGACTTGTTTCGAAAGATATTTTAGGTTGAGATTAAAAACAATTTGTTATTACTATTTTAATTTTTTTACTTTAATTTTCTAAAACAAATGCTTTTTATATACTTCTTAACTAGATAATTTTTTTTTCAACAACTTTCTAATAAGGAAATTCTATTTAAAATATAGTTTATTTAAGTTTGTTTAAAAAGTGTCTATATCATTCTTGTAAACATGGTAAATTTTTCATAAAGTTAAAATATAAATATTACGAAATTCACTTAAAAAATTCATGTGATTAAAAATTGTTATTATAAAAACCCAATCCTTCAGAAATTTAATAAAAAATTACAATGCGACATTTTATTCTGCTACTTAGAAACGAGCTGTGAGTTCAATAATTTGATAAGATATTTTCTACATTCCTTTAGGTGATAAGATAACACCTGTTAACTTTTGATATTAGTGGAGTAGAATTAGGGCTTGACCGTGAACAAATTACAACAAAAGCAAACTCTGCGGGAAATGGTAGGTGACATGGTCCTAATCAACATACTAAAAATATACATCCGTACTAGTGGTAGAAATATGTTTTTTTGGCCGCCATCTTGAAAAAACACCCAAAAATTTTTTTCATCAAAAAAGGTCGTGTAAGGTATCAAACTGTGGAGAATTTTGTGCTGAAAGAGAATATGATTTTTGTTTTTCTTAAAATTCATTAAAAACGTAAAATTTTTGACCAAAAACGCAAAGCCGATACAATGATAAAGGGCCCTCCCTCCATACTAAACGCATCTTAAACGTTCTAAACTTTTTTAAAAACACTACTTTGAGACAAATGGTAGTTGACATGGTCCTAATCAACATACTAGAAATATACATCCGTACTGGTGAGGAAAATATCGTTTTTTGATCGCCATCTTGAAAAACACCAAAACACATTTTACTCCGTAAAATGTCTTGTAATATATCAAACTGCAGGGAATTTTGTGCTGAATAAGAATAAGATTTTTGTTTTTCTTTAATTTTGATAAAAAATAACTTTTTTTGACCAAAAACTGATAGCAAATTCAATGATAAATGGCCCTTCCTCCATACTTTATGGACCATAAGCGTCCTTAGCTTTTCTGAAAACACTATTTTGAGGTGACAGGTGTATGAGGTGTGTGTTTGAGGTGTAGGTGACATGGTTCAATTAAACATATACATCTGTTTTAATGTGAAAAATGCGATTTTTTGACCGCCATCTTGAAAAAAAAATTTACATGAAAAGTCATTCCTCAAACTGCTGGGAATTTTGTGCTGAAAGAGAATATGATACTTAAAAATAATTAATAACATATCCATTGCTAAAAAATCCATCCATTTATTAATTAGATTTGGACTAGGTTACAAAATTCTAGGATACTTTGATTTTTTTTTACAAATTTAATAGGAAACTACTTTCAAGTTTGATAGTTTTAAGCTTGAAAATATAACATTAAACATATAATTAAAAAATTTTAAGAACAAATTATAGGTGCTATCAACACCGTCATAGTCCAATATCATTTTCATCTTCATAAGTATTAATTAGGTCTCCTGTATTACTACAGTTCTTTCCACAACAGTTTTTGCAAATAACGGAACAAGAAAGTTCATATCGGCGGAATGTACATTTCATACTGTAACATGGCTCATCAGCTGTAGTTTGGCATGCACATTTGATCATTTCTAAAAGCTCCTTTGGTGCTGGACTTCTATCTGTCAATATTGGCTGGAATTCTCCTTCAACTAACTGCCAACCCCATAGCGTAGGATCAGGGCTATGGCATGAACAGATTCTTCCAAATAAAACACTGCAAATTTACTCGAAGTAAATGATATTTTGCAGCATTTTGTGTCGGAGGCAAACGTGCAATATCAAATTCTTTTTTAGCTGAAGCTATTTTCCACATATATTCTTCATAACGAAGATTATTCAAGTCGTTGGTATTAATGTTACCTCCGTATAATGACACAATAACTTTGCAGCCCATTTCCAGTAACTCTTCCTTATTAGTAATTTCCGTAGACCCAAATTGGAAAGCATATTCGAACAATATTTGAGAATTTATTATATTTTTTAAAGCCGAAGACTTGCTTTTTCCAAATAATGAACTGTTGGTGTCACATTCAGTATCCAGTTAACGCATGGACAAATGGCAAAGCTTTGCAGGCCTCTTCTCCAATATCTCCTTGCATTGCTTGAATGTCGCGAACTTTATCCGATTGTAGGGCAGACTGCATTAAAATGTTTGATGACGAATTATATATTAGTAAAATTAAAACATCGGTGTCATCAGCTACAACTGTGACTTGTTTCTCCTGTGCTAGGTTTAACGCTTCTTTAACAATCAACGTATCTGCATCTCCTTCGGCATGAATGACGGAATGGCCATTTCTTTGAAAATAATTCCCTAGCATATTTCCCTAGCAACTAATATTTATGAATCTTTGTTTATTTTGTGAGTTTGAGAGGAACTTACTCTTCTGGACTATAACTGGCGAGTCTTCGTCAAAGATAACAGTGGCAGATGACTGCTTTGAGTGTAGTCTGTGCTCCATATATTTAACGTTGGATTTTCCATACCCATCGAACACTATTGTCACTTTCCCATCCTATCTAAGGTGTTGGCTAATGAAGATTTATCAGTTTTCCTCATTTGCTGAGTGGTGAGTACTGTGGTCAAATAAGGCAGATGGAAGAGTCGATAACTCGTACCTAAAAAAATGTCTCGCATCTTGAACGGTGTTTTCTAAGGAGATACATGCCAGCATCCTTTGGGTTAAAAGGCGTGAATCAATGTGGCGAGTCTCTCCAGCAATAACTATACCTTTTTTAATTGTCTTCAGGGTAATTGCCAAGTCTGATTTTAGACAGGTAGCTTCTTTGAAAAGTTTGCCTGTAAGTTTTTCTTGTACATTTCGCCCAATGATGTCTGCATTTTCTACATTAACCTTGTTCTCACTATCTGTTATTCCGTTAAAAATATTCCATAAACCACTTGATGAAGGAGAAAATGGATTGTGGTGGATAAAAAACTTCATGAACATTTGCATATCTTCAAAATCTCTCACAAATCATTGAATTTGCTATCAGTTTTCGGTCAAAAAAGTTATTTTTTATCAAAATTAAAGAAAAACAAAAATCATATTCTTATTCAGCACAAAATTCCCTGCAGTTTGATATATTACAAGACATTTTACGGAGTAAAATGTGTTTTGGTGTTTTTCAAGATGGCGGTCAAAAAACGATATTTTCGTCACTAGTACGGATGTATATTTCTAATATGTTGATTAGGACTATGTCAACTACCATTTGTCTCAAAGTAGTGTTTTTAAAATAGTTTAGAACGTTTAAGATGCGTTTAGTATGGAGGGAGGGCCCTTTATCATTGTACCGGCTTTGCGTTTTTTGTCAAACATTTTACTTTTTAATGAATTTTAAGAAAAACAAAAATCACATTCTCTTTCAGCACAAAATTCCCCACAGTTTGATACCTTACACGACCTTTTTTGATGAAAAAAATTTTTGGGTGTTTTTTCAAGATGGCGGCCAAAAAAACATATTTCTACCACTAGTACGGATGTATATTTTTAGTATGTTGATTAGGACCATGTCACCTACCATTTCCCGCAGAGTTTGCTTTTGTTGTAATTTGTTCACGGTCAAGCCCTTTTTCGACCTAATTCTACTCCACTATATTAAGAAATGTAATTGCTACCACGAGATGATCTTATTCGCATATCATGTGTAACTTTAATGTTATTCTCTCGTTGTTATTCAGAATTAAAACTGCTAAGAAGTCAAGTATTGTAGGCTAATCTGTATAAGCGGCCTTTCCACCGAGCAAAGCGGTATATGTAATTTATGTAAAGCGAAGACAGCTATGGGAGCCCCGGTCGCTGCTTATCGTGGCGCCATCTCGTACTCGCCGGGTGCAACTACGAGTTTTATTTTTCAGTTGCCATGGTTTCCGATTCAAACCTCCGCGTGTTCATCGTCAAAGCCGTTTGAAGTTTTAAAAAGTTCGTTGCTGTTGAATGTTGATACTATTTTAAAAATTTTGTCTACTAGATAAAACAAGAATCTCCTCAAATGCTTCATTAATGTTTTGATAAGAGGTAAGTGGCTCTATGTTTTCTGATTAATGATAGTGTTCGGCAACTAGTGGACAAAAAATAGTTAACTACCAACTGCAACTACTAACTAGTTAGGGAAATTGTAGTTGTAACTAGTAGTTAACTATTTTTTCCTGGGACTAGTTGCAACTAGTAGTTAACTATTTCCCAAAGTAGTTAACTACTAGTTAACTAGTCTATATTTAATTTCATAACCTACTTTTTGGCAAAATTCTAATACATCTTTCTTATCTATGCCACAAAAAACGTTTATACTTCGCGCAAAAATGGTCTTTATTTCTGGTTATGGTATTTGAAGTACTCTACCTTTGATAAAAATTTTAAATATCTTTTTGAATTTTAAATAAAAATTCTTTTGAAGTAGTTGAAAATTTGAAAGTAGTTTTAACTAGTAGTTAACTAAAAAAGTAGTTAAACTAATAGTTGAACTACTTTAAACTAAAAGTAGTTAAACTACTAGTTAACTACTAGTTGATCGGTAGTTAACTACTAGTTGCAACTAGTTCTAGTTAACTAGTGCCGAACACTAATTAATGATAGCATAATGTTCTAAATTTTCTTACAATAATAATTGATTAAGTTAAGATTCTCAAACAATAAGTCTCCATTGCTTGCATTATTCCCTTTCCTACTCGGTCCGAGTTCAGTATATTATATTCTTAGTTAAATTCCCATAATTGCACTTTCTTATAATTATAGTTTTGAAAGTTTTATCAAAAGACGACCTGTTTCAGAAACAGTCTCAAGTTGTATTTTTCATAAATGTAGTGGCCGATATTATTGAATCTCTCAGCATAAAGAGTTTAAAGAACTCAATGCTTTGTTTTACAATTTTAATTATATAACATTTATTTTAAAGGGATTGTCTTTACATTTGTCTCATTCTCATCCTAATATAGTATAATATGTGTATAACTTTCATATGAATCTTAATTGTATTCGTTGTGTGCATCTTTATTAATATTTACAATATTCCTGATCTGAATTTCATTTTTAGAGTATCTGAGCAGAAGTAGGGTAGTGTCACTTAATTACTATGATGATTAAGCTTTGTATTTCTATTTCTATATCTTCAATAACAAATTTCCTAGTTATCAAAATAAGACTTATTTAATGGCTCAAGTGACAGATTTACCTACATTTCTCTCAGTACCTACTGATTTTTATTAAGTCAATATAATAGGTTTAAGTTTGAATTTTAAAAATGAAATCATAGTATTTTTGAAACATAAGCATCAAAAGAATGATAATTTTGCCAATGCATAAAAAATTTAAAAAACTTCATTATTGAAATTTTTAAACTTTAAATTGTGTTTTCACTTTTTATGAATGTTTTTTAACAAGAGTTGAAAGGTTGATGTTTTAATTGTACCTACCATAATATTTCTCATCATTATATTATGTAACAAGAACTGGTTCAATTCTATTAACAGTCTCCCTTAATACCACCACATGCTCTTTTGGACAAAATTATAAATATTGTTAAATAATTCGAAATTCATAGACTAAAATGTTTAGTTATAGTATCAATATAAATTGTAAAAATTAGTCGATAGTTCAATACACATCTGAATGTTTTCATTTTCAATTAGAAAGGTGATGCTTGATTTGGACGTGCACAAATGATAATTAAATTTTATTCTATTATCTTTTCAGAGTCCTTTTCCAGTGCCCAAAATTCTTATCTGTGGATGGTTCAAATTTATACTTAGCCTCTGAGGATAAAAGGTTTGTGTATTCTTAGATTCATTAAAAATTTAACTTCGTGAAAATAACTTGTCAATGACATTACAAATGCCCCAAAAAAGATAAAATTTTGGTTGCAATAAGTTTTTATAAATATTCTAATTATAAATGGCAGTATTTTATAAAATTTTAGAATGTTATTTCCATATTTGGATAATACAGATGCACACAAGCATGCCTTGCATAGAAAATATTCAGATTTTGCAGAAAATCTTTTGAAATAATTTATATTTTGATAAAGAAATTGATTTCTCTGTAATTCTGTTGCTCAAGAAGCAAATTACAATATTTAAGTGAACAATCAAATGGCATAATGTCTTAAGTGAAAATTTAAAGGACGGGGTGCTTATTTAATTTTCAGAAAATTTTGGTTTTATCCAAGTCTTGTTTATTGTATCAAGAGAATGAAAGGCAATGAAGCCTCAGGAACAGTTAACATCAATGCTGCATTAATAAAATATGGAGGAAACACAGCAGTTAAAGTAATATCTGAATTAATAGATAAAATATGGGCAACAGAAATAATGCCAAATGAGTGGAATGTAGGAATCATTTGCCCTATATACGAAAAAGGTGATAAGTTTGATTGTAAAAATTACAGAGGGATAACTTTACTAAACACAACATACAAAATATTCTCAAGTCTGTTAGCAATCGACGTACAGTCAGCCGCAAAAAAAAAAACGTTACAGAGACGATTGTGAACGATCGGATGGGGTTAGAAAGATACTTTAAACGCCAATTTTCATGAATTAACGTCTACTTTAAAATAAGCCATGATTCAAGTCCTTAGGGGGCCATCTACACTGTAAAAAAAACCACAGTAAATTTACAGCCAAAAGTGCTGGCAATATGGGTGCCAGCACTTTTGACTGTAATTTAACTGCAGTGCTGTATTCTTCGAACTTTACAGCGCGCCGTTATTTTACAGCGTTCCGTAATTTTACAGCGTTCCGTTATTTTACAGCGTGCCGTAATTTAACAGCGATTCCGTTATTTTACAGTGTGCCGTAATTTTTACAGCAATCCGTAAATTTTACAGATTACTGTTTTTTTTACGGAATTTTTTGCAAACGGTTGGAGGTAGAAATGAAACTCCAGTACCAATTACCATGTTTCAACTTTACTAATAAAATTTGAAAACTAAAGTTTTTGTTCTTAAAAGAGGTAGTTTTCAAAATGTGACAATAGTAATTTCTCTACTGTTGGATTTTGAAGATGCACTCTAAGGACAAAAAAACCCTAAAGAAACAAAATCTTCAAGTTTTGATTAGAAAGTTGAAACATGATAATTGGTACTGGAATTTCATTTCTACCTCCAACCGTTTGCCAATGGTAACCATTGCTTTTGGACTCCAAGCACCTCAGGATTGGAATTCTCTCTTTGGAATTGTCTTAGGGTATTCTAAAACCTCTAGCATTTTTGCCCCTGAGTTTTGAATTACCCTGTATATTTATATACTCGAACATTGTGCACAACGAGGAATCTGTTACAACTGAAACATTTGGCCCATATAGAACTGAAGGAACTGTGGTGACCCAACTGGTGCGAATAGTTGCAGTATGGCACAGTAACCCCTAGTTGGATTGTTACTATTTCTGAGGAATTAAATTTATAAGAATTAACAGTGCAGAAAAAATTAACTATCAGGACGTAACAAAATTATTTTAAAATTTGGTAATTAAATCCCATACAGCTAAATAAATTTTTAAAAACCAGTATTTTGGAAAGCAATTTGTTTAGGTTTTGCAGTTATTATTTAAACAAACATAAGTAACCGATTCTACTAATAATTGATTCAGTAAATTTTTCAAAACAATTTTAAAATTCTTTTTGTGCTATGCTATATATAATTAAATTTTAACAAGTTTAGTTTAAATCCAACTACAGTCAACTCCGCTTATTGTGATCAGTTAATGTTATCAAAATTGACTGGTCCCGATTACTCCTATTTCATTTAATGTAAAATTCGTCACAAAAAACTTTATTTTATCAACATTTCGCCTAATGTCATCAAAATTTGGTGAAATCTCCTCAAAACCTCCTTTTTTTTGTTGGTAGGCCAATTTAAATAGTATATGAACTTACCAATTATGCATTAATTTATTAGTGTTATATGTTTTACACTCATATGTTTGTTTAAGCATGTAAAAGTTGCAAAATACATACTAGGTAATCATTTTAAATACTTCAATTAGGACTACATAGTAGAGATTTTAAACCAAACGCTTATTATCAATTGGATATTGTTATTGTTCTACTCTTGGACAAAAGTGATCACATTAAGCGGAGTTGACTGTAGTTAGAAAATATTGAATATTTATCAATATTTAGGTTCTGCTTCTACATTGCAATATAATGTATTGTATACTCTATTTTTGAAAAAACTTTTAAGCTTCTGCAGATCCATATCACAATAAGTAAACAAATGTTCTTGCATATTATCCTGTCGACTGTGCTTCTGAATCCATAAACATTATCAAACCCCATTGCAGTCAACAAGATAATACACAAGAACCATAACAATATACTATAACTATTAATAATTACTTAAGGTAAATGGCAAGGCTTATAATTTTTTTGTTGTTTATTAATATTCAATACACTTACTAAATTTTAAGAAAAATTTAATAATTTTTAGGATGTTTTTTATATTAGCTAGATTAAAATGTTTAGGCACCAATATCAAACTCAGATACTCAATCTGAGTTGTATGATTTTTAGAATTAGTTTACTTGATACAAAAGGTTCCATTCCATTATTTATTTGTCTTGTCAATTATCGCCAAGCTGTTTTGGACATCCAAGATTAGAAATATTGCTAAAAACAGCTAATGAACTGATAAAAATGTACCACCACATTAATGTCAACAATAAAAATTTGGAGATATTTGAATATTTGGTGCCAAAAATGCTGAGCGATATTTAACAGGGCAGAGAACTGAACCAAACAGAACCTTTCAAAAGACAAATGAATGCAAATGTTTATTTAGCCCAGAAAACAAATATTTTTTTTTCACATAACTGATTTTATTTTAAAATTATTAAAGCAGAATTTTCAACATTTTATAATATTTTAACACCAGTAAGAAAGTTATCACATCTAAAAGTATGTTAAATTTTATGGATTAAAAGCTTTATAAAGTAAAAAACTTAACTACACCCGATCCGATACCCCAGCTCCCATGAAGGGGTCGGAAGAGCATGTCCCCAAGGTTAGTAGAGAGAAGGTTGGCTCATCCGTGACGTCACTGCTTGGAAAGGGGATGCTCTGCCAATTACAGCTGTGATTCACAGCTGTACGAGCATTGCCATTGGCAGATCACCCCCTTTCCAAGCAGTGACGTCACGGATGAGCCAACCTTCTCTCTACTAACCTTGGCATGTCCCTATCTTTAGAAAGAGATGCTCTTGAGCATTCAGCATCCTGATGCCACTTAAGACAAACTATCTCTGTCGACTGAAGAGGACGAGAAGCACGAATTCATCAAGAGGGTTCTGAAGGCGCTGCAAGAAGGGCACCGGAAAGATGTTAGGTTCAATTCCGTTAGAGTTTCTGCTAAGTATCGCCCGGTTCTTTTAGACAACAAAAAGTACAAATATTCATTAATAATTTCAAATTCTTGAATTAAAATGTTTAATTAGATCAATAACTATTCAGTTTATTAATAAAAGTCAGAATTTTTTTTGATATTTGGATATATTTAGCAATTTGGATATTGGCGATGTTTAGTGTGAACTCTAACGGAGTTGTACCAGATGCTAAAGGCTGAAGCCTAGCAAGCTGGAAAGTGTCACCATGCAGAGAGACAGCCCAAATTGGACCAGCCACCTGCCTCACAGGCAGTAGTGGTCCTGCAAGTCCCGGTAACCAACAGGTCCCACGAGCACAGGTTACAGTCACCGAAGCAGAGAATCCAAAATGCTGATGTCAATAAAAGAGGCCGACTGTGATGAGGGGCTGCCCTGTTCCCCGGCCACTCCTGAGAAGTCGAGCATAAGACTTTCAAGCGGGTAGTCAAGGGACTACTGGGAGCCAGTGCAGTGGTGACCACGGGCTCCAGGACTGCCAGACCAGTCAGATGATGACACCTGCCGACCCGAAGGGCACCTTAATTCTTGGAGGACATGCCCGCTGTACAGACGAGCCCGCCTGGAGAAAGTCGCCACCATGAAGGAGACAATCCACTGGTACTGTAACGGCCAAGCACATGATGCAGGGTGGTGCGACCCCGAGCCACTCCAGTTGAAGAGATATTGGCTGACCTGGTGAAGCAAGGATACCAAGCTGTCAGCTGTATCCGGATCAAGGAGAGGAAGAAGTCAGCGTCAGGAAGCGGTGCAGTAGTGACCACAGGCTCCGGAGGACATGCCCGGTGTACAGATGGGCCCCTGGAGAAAGTCACTGCCATGAAGGAGACGATCCACTGCATAGAGTAGGAATATAGATAGAGGGAGTCAGTTGGGCATTTCTCCTCCGAACGAGCGATGCAGTCATGTGTCACGTGACTTGCATAAAAGTACTCCCGTTTTTGGCGACTTATCGCGAGTCTTGGCGTCTTGGCATGCTTATGAATGCCACGCTGCTTTTTATTTTGCTGCACGTCCTAAAAGGAAAATGATTGTTTCTAAGTATTTAGGGTTTTTTGAAGTTTGTTGGAGAATATGTTCCGTATTTTATTTAGTAAATAGAAAAGAAAATAACCTTAAAATATTAATGAAAATAAATTATTCTGCTTAAAAATTTTATTAAGAAATTTATAACAATGAGAAAAGTTTTATTCAGTGTATCCAAATGAATTCTTTTTTAAAAATAAAATCGAAAAATTTAACAAAAATAAGGTAAGAGAAAAGGAAAATGCTTTTAACTTATAAATGAACAATATATTACAAAATTAAAGCTAATTAATGGAAGATCAATAACAAGTAAATGTTAAAGAATTTAGATTATTTTAAATTCTAATTTTGTTATCTCCCATGTGATACTGGTAAAAAAAGGAGTATTTTAGTTTTTCATAAATAATTATTAATGTCCTCTCAGCTTCTTTTTTGGACAAACCCATCCTATCAGTCAATATTAGGGAATTTAGGAGGATATACAATTAGGATTTAGTTTTAATCCCCATGGCTCTTTAGAATGGAATTTTTACTCTAAAGTTAAGTAAACAAATTTAAGCTTTCTCTCTCTTTATAACTTACTCTACAATTTAATTTATAAAACATAATTTAGATCCATATATTAAGTACAATTATAGGTACAACATAAAAGTTTGTTTTTTATTCTAAGAAAAATTTATGAAAACCAATGAAGAATATAAAGGTGAATTTTTTAAATACTTTATAAACTATAGTAATATTACTGTACACTAAGGTATCAAATCTTCCTAAAATCTTAACAACTGTACTATTCAAATTGTAAATAAACTGACGAGTATCTCCCAAATGACTCAATTACTGCTACTTGACCAGTGATTAACTCTCAGCCAAAGAAGGCAACTAAGATTTTGATTTGATTTTTACGGTGCAAGGTTCATTAATTATTTTAACCTCCTTAATACTGCACCTCAGATTTCAAGATAGAGGGAACCCTCTGACTACTGGTACATTGAAAACAATTTTTAAATTTACAGAAATTTTACATATTTTCTGCAGGAAAATTACTTACTTATACATCCGTGAATCATATAGTTATGCTGTTCCATTACTGCCAGATGAAAATTTTGCAATATTTATTAATTTAAAATTGGAAAAATTATAAATGCTGATTATATAAGATTATAAAGATTTGTGCTAAATAAACAGGTGTTTTCTGTTAATTCCTGACATCAAAATCACAGAAGACAACTGAAATAAATGAAAAGTTACTGGTGTCTTGGCTGAAAAGAATTTTCTGTTAATTTAACAGATAATTTTTTACAGTAAACTGCTGCAGCAGAGAATAAGGCAACTTCTAAACTACTTTAAAAAGGTGAATTATTTTTATGCAAAGAAATTTCCAAATTATAAGAAATCAATAGCTTAGTATTTTGATGCAGTGTCAAATTTTATTCCAAGGAAATACACACACAAAAATTATCCTTAATCAACTCTCTATTAAAATAAATATCATTCACTATTATAAAAGAAGGATACAATTAAACAATAAATACCTTTTTTGCTTGAAAGAGTAGGCAACTTTTAATCTATAACTTCTATTTAAGATAATATAAAATTGAGAAAGTTTTAATTTTGTTTGCAAATAATGTTTTTCATAGTATAAGTGCAATTATAATAGAAGTTGAAAAAAACATGTAATAGAACAAAATAACACATCTCTTTTCCTAGATTTTCTCTTTCTTAGATTATTTTTACTTTCACTTTGGGCTGTAGATGGTCAGGGAAATAAAATTATTGGGACAGCTGTTTTTTTCAGCCAAGTGCCTCCAAATATTTCTCTATAACAAACTGGTTCAAAATGCTTGGAACAGATTTTAGAAGAGTTGGTAACTATAAAGTTTTCTCGTCGCAAGTTTAAGGCCCACAATTTTCTTCTTTCTTCATCCTTTGGAAAGCTTAAAAAATCAAATTGGAAATATTTTAAAATATAAGTTTTAATTCATATTATTTAACACTGCAAATATTCATTAATATTGAAATGATATTCATCAGTACAAACTGTTAAAAAAACTCATAACATTTTAGCTTTTGAAAGGGTTAGCTTTGGCAAGTCTTTAATGGTAGCCAAGTTGATGTTATTTCACTTTATTATGTTATTTATAATAAAAACCAAAATAATAACATAATTTGTAGGGGAGCCTGGGGTCAATTGTAACACTTTGTATCCCTGGAAAGGTATAGATGCCAAGCTGATACAAATATAACAGCATGTGCAGGGCTTGTAAACAAATAAGATCCGAGACCGCCAAGACTGTAAGTTGAGCTATAGCAGTGTACTTGAGAAAACTCGTTTTTCGAGCATAAAGTAAATTTTTACTTTAGAGTGAAATTCTTTTTTCTGCACTACAGGTCACGAAATAACTTTTTTTTTTACAAAATACAAGATGCAATAGGAATACAACTAAAGCAAAAACCTGATAAACATAGTAAAATCTTACGAGATTAATAAAATGCATGCAGATTATAGGTAAAATACCCAAAATTGTACTGGAAACATAATACTAGAACCATTATTCCATCCGTCCACAAGTCACGTAACATGGTCTTGTCCACGCCAAGAGTAGCAGGGTTGCATGCACTCGTATATCCACTATTGCAACAATATGGTGACTTCTAAAAAATAAAAATACTAGTACTAGTACTACTAAATTCAGGATGCAATAGAAATACAACTAAAGCAAAAGCTTGATAAACAACATAGTAAAATCTTGCGAGGTTAATAAAATGCAAGCAGATTACATGTTAAGTGCCCGAAATTGTACTAAGAACATAATAGAACCATTATTCCATCTGTCCACAAGTCACGAAACTTGGTCTTGTCCATGCCGAGAGTATGTTTCATCATACTTGGATAATATAGAAGCACACGAGCACAGCTAATTTTAGAATTTTGCAGAAAATATTTTCAAATAATTTAAATTTTTGGTAAATAAATTGATTTTTTCTTACTGTTGTTTCTTATGAAGCATTATTACAGTATTTAGGTAAACAATGGGACTGTCAATATGTTTTTAAGTCAAAATTCAAAAGACTAGGGCCATTTAATTAGTTTGCAGAAAATATTTGAAGGAATTTTTGTGCACAGAGTTTTTTGTTTTATCCAACTATGTGTTTCATGCACTCTATTCCAATGTTAGGGGCCATTCATTAATTACGTAAGGATGATTTTGGCAATTTTTGACCCCCCTACCTCCATGTACGTAAGATTTTTCAAACCCCTCTCCCCCTATTCTTACGTAAGATTCCATTTGGATCAGCTGGAATAAGAGTCCTCCATTTGGCGATCGCGTCGCGATCGCCAACTATACTGCCAACTGTACACTATAACTAATCGTGCTGCTAACTTGGCGACCACAATGCGAGTTGCCAAATGGAGGACTCTTATTCCAGCTGTGCCTTCCATTTCGTTTTTCGAAATAATCAAATGTTAGAAAAGGACCAGTTACACTAAAACTCTCAGTTTGATGTAAATCAAAGGTTTTTATTTTTCAACAGATCTTAATAAGTAATATTCTTGCTGTCAACTACATATTACCATTATATTCTTATCTGTTGTTTGGAATACCATTTATCAGTAGAGATTTAAAAGTAAAGTTTTAAATATAATTTTAAACATAAATCAGTTAAACAATCTTCAAACCAATAACAATCTTACGTAAGAATGGGTTTGACCCCCCCAAGTAAGGGTATGTAGAGATTTTTCAAACACCCCTCCCCCTCGGGAGGGACCTTTACCTAATTAATGAATGGCCCCTTAAAACCCTATCCCACACAGCACAAACGTCCAGAAAAGGTCTATTTCTCGTCCAAATACTTCCAAAATAAGTCCAAGAACATCCATGTCCAAAAGATACCTCTAATAGACATCTAGTGGACGTAACTTTTGGATGATCTAGTTCTTGTCATTTTTTGGACGTCTATTAGATATCCATAAGTTACGTTTTATAGATCATCCAGAAAAAACATCCAATAGACATCCAATGGATATCCAACAATATCCAATAATTTCTATCAGACTGAGTGAGTGGCATCGGCTCTCGCCATTTTATTTATTTACATGACGAAACATGGAAGCAAAAAGCGAGCCCGAGCGGAGCGTGATTCTAAATGCGAGGGAGGCCTGTATTTAAATAATTATTTTTCTTGTTTCTGTTAAATATTGTTTTTTAAACTCTGATATACAATCATCTTTAATGAGGAAGAAGACGAAACGGCCTAAGTTGGGCTGTAATACACGAGCGGAAGCGGTATGTCTTTACGTGCATGAATTAAAGGTAAGCAAATTTTTAACCTTTCTATTTCATTATCATTTGTCTCAATATGTAGAAAAAATAATTTTTTTTTATTTGTTTAAGTTCGTTCCGGCCCAGCCGGAAGAACTCGTTTCAAACACTGTTGTTGTTTAACTTGTATTTGTGGTTTATAGCTTCAGTATTTTTATAAACGATCGTTTTGATTTAAAAAGTAAGTTAACAGATGACGAGATAAAAACGAAAACTTTATCAAAAGGGTTGGGCTATATAGAATCCAATTCTGTTCTGAATCAAATGAATACAGATTTATAAGAACACCTTAACTTAAACTTGTAAAAATTGAGTAATTTGATTTTTCAGATTCCCAGTTTTGTCATTGTACATATTTGTATATTCTTCTGTTTTAAGTTATTTATTCAGTAGTAAAATATATATCTGAAATTCCTCTTACGTTAATACTTTTCAACAGGTCAACCCTCTGACGCTTACTCTCTTCAGCAAAGTTCTCCTGTGACGGGTAGCCCACCAGTTCTTCGCTTCTCTCCCCGGTCTTGCCAGTTTCCTTCGCTGCTCTGGTTGCTTGTGTCGCAGACATCCTACGTCCCCCAGCACAGAACTAAACTTCTGAGTTCTGGAATCCGACAGCAATATCACCGATCAGCTTGGCGAGCACCCTCTAACTGTGTGACCCACAGCTGGATGGACATTCCAGTCAAATGCTAGACCTCGCCTCAGCTAGCAAGGCGAGTTCCCCTCTAGTTCCAGCAAACTCTTCGTGCATGACTGTTTCCGATCATAAGTTTTTGGTCGACTGTGTAAACACAGTCCAGTGCCTTAATAATTTCGGGACAAACGGCTTACATATGTGCTGACAGCGAGTCGCTCCCACAGACTGGCTGGCGCATTAGTGTGGCACCATTTAAAAAGCCTCTGAATTTATTTTAGAGGATTTGCAAGACTTATTTATGATGCATTTAGAAGATGAGTATTGTAAATTTAGTGTTCTCTTTCAATTTCTTAGGATATGCAAGTGTTCTACGTATAGACCTAGGAATATAATTTAGATGGAGCATGCGTGCACACCCCCATAGCAGTAAGCAGTTTTGTTTGGGATGATAGGGCCATCATCCCAACTCAAAAAGCATGTGTATCCCAACAACGGCTGATTGCTGTTGTGTTTAGTCAGGGTTTTTACTTTTACACCAAATGGTCGCGTAAGAATTATGCACCAAAAAAAGTTATTTTCAAGTGCTAGTAGTGGTGAGCGATATAACATGAGGATTTTCACGGGACAGAATTTCAAGTTAAGTACCAGATTTGAAGATATACTCTGATTTGGCACCCATAAAATCTTCCATTCCCTCGATACAAAATTTTTTCAATCTTCGGCAATCAAAATGTTTTTAAGATTGACTTTGATCTTAAAAACTTTTCTTGAAGCCATAAAATTGGGTTACTGCTAATAACTTTAAGGTCTTGGCATAAAATTCTTAGGCAGTCATCTGGTGTATTAGCAAAACACACAACTGAAAACTACAACAGCGATTAGCTGATGTTGGGATACTCACTAAACATGTCGACCCAAACAATGCCCGTTTGCTCATTCTATCAGTATTCCAAAATCAATAGTTCTACGAGCCTGAAAATATATTTTTATCATTTGATTTTGAAATGGATGTGTTAATGCTTTTACTATGTAAGTTAATGCTATTTAAAAAATTAACTTGGTTTTGTTAACCTGGTTGAAGACTGTTCACAACCAAATTGCAAACATAAACTTAAAATTATCGAATGAATGCTTTTGATAACAGTCCTGCTTAATATCGGCAAGCAGTTTTGAATGGCATATATTCAAATATCAACAAATTTTTATGGTTTTAATTGATATAACTGAACAGTTATTCACTTAACTGAACATTTTAATCTATGAGTTTGAAATTATTAAGCAATGTTTTTATTTTTTGGTGCCTAAAAGAGCTTGGCGGTATTTAGCAGGACCGTTAACGGAATTGAACACCTGCACTTTAAATGTTAAATTAAATTGAACACCTGCACTTTAAATGTTAAATTAAATTGAACACCTGCACTTTAAATGTGTCTTTTTTTTTAATTAATTTTTACATGCTAAAATTATATTTTTTATTTACCTATAGTTCTCAGTGGTCTTTTCACCACTTATTGGTAACTAGTTTGTAAACATTGCAATGTTGTCAACCAGGTTGACAACCTAGTTAAACGACTGTTGAAGCCTCCAGGATTAACAATGTTTCCACGGTTTCCGAGCGATTAGATTGGCTGTGCAGCAAAAAAGTAAATGGGTTTTTTTCATGGTAAAAAGTAATAAGGGATTTCAGTATAATTAGAATGCAAGTTTTTTCTCCAGATATGTTGTACATATTTATAAATAAGTTTCTTGAGATAAATTTTCTGGGGAAAAAGACAAATTTTAGTTTACAAAAACATATAAAGAGATAAGTAAACTGATTGGGGCTCCCACAACCCTATTAAACTTGGATTTCCCTGTTCCCAACTGCCTAATGAAGAAAGACAGACTAAACTAATATTTCATCAATATTTTTAAATTCTTGTAAAGCATATTTCTCAACATTCTAATTTAGAGTATTCCATTAAATGAATGAAAATGATGGCTAAAAATTGCCAATATAAAGTTTGGAAATTTTAACTATTTTAATTCAGATATAGATTGTTTGCATTATTTGTTTTTGTTTTTATCTTGTATAGGGTTTCAAACTCAAATAAAATGTATTCTTTTAGACTGATTGATTTGATATTGCATTGTTACTTTGAAACAAATTACTATATTAACTTTATTTTCTAAAGGTTGTTTAGAATAAAGATGTTCACTGTTTAATATCTCAGTAGTTAATATTTAGTATATTTTATGTAAGATAAAAGAGATTATAGACGATTGTTATCACACAGTATTCATTCTTCATTCAAAAAGCATCAGAAATCTACTGGGTTTTTTTTTTTTTGCACAAAATGATTTTAAGAAGTTTATATTTAAATTCCTATTTTAAAGAAAACAATTTCACAGTTTTAAAACTAAAAATTGCACAATTTATTGCATTAATGAAGCCAAATTTGAAATTCTAGCATATAACTCACTTGCAGTTTTTATTATGTACTGAAATTAAAAGTATTTGTGAATTTGACATCAAATTTTGAAGTTATAAAAGGGCTGCTTTGAATCAAAATTGCTGTCAAATATTATTTGGAGCTGCAAATAACCAGGTAAGTAAATTTTGTTGCAAACTCATAGTTTAATTGCTATGAAAAGTATAGAAAAAAAAGATGAATACATGAGCAATTGCCCAATTTATTAAATATTCCCATGTGGGAGAAGAACACTAAGAAGAATGTATAAAAATGTGAAATAAAAGTAAGGAATACCCAGCAAAAAAAATCAGCATGTTCCCTTCATAAAAAGTGCCCTTTTTGAAGGTTTCATGATGATACCTGCAGTTTTTTTGAAGGCAGTCAAGCCATGCAGATTTTGTGAAGGTAATGTGCAGTGTTTGTGAAGGCGTTGTGAAGGTTTTATACAGCGCAATTTTCTCTTCACAAAAACTGCAGTTTTTCTGCAGAATAATTAATGAAGATTTTGAACTTAAGATTTCCTTCAAGAAAACTGCAGGTTTTGTGAAGACAAACTGCAGGTTTTATTTAGTGCTATTTTCCCTTCACAAAAACTGCAGTTTTTATGCAGAACAATTAATGAAGATTTTGAACTTAAGATTTCCTTCAAGAAAACTGCAGGTTTTGTGAAGACAAATTAATAACGATTTTCAGTATCATTTTTCCTTTATAAAAACCTGCATGTATTTTAAAGTATAATTTTTGAAGGTTTCCAACTTTAATTTTCCTGCATAAAAACTTCATTTTCCACATTATTTTGATAAAAAAACTTCTTTATGAAAATTTATATCTAACACGAAACTATAACATAACGATCCCTAATTTTAAAATTATGAACATCCGGCCTTCAAAATTTACTTACTCACATCATAAGCATAACTACACAAAACTCTCAAAATTGTTATTGTTATAAAAAAAATTATAACATAAATTAAATAATAACTAATATTAATTAAATAATAACTAAATTCTTAAATTAAATTGAATAATGTTATAAAATTTAATAATTAAAAATATTCACATCATAACTACAAAACTTTTCTCAAAATCTATAAATCTAATGAAAATAATTAAAATATTATATTAAATAAAAACTATGTCCTTTAAATAATTTAAAACATAAGCGTCGTAAAAATGCCGGATACATATTCACATCAAAACAACAAAATTTTTCTCATAATCTATAAATCTAATAAAAATAATTAAAATATTATAGTATTAAATAAAACGTATTAATTAACAACTATGTCCTTTAAATAAGTCAAAATAACAGCGTTGCTAAGTTGTCCGGCACCAGGATTCGAACCCGTGATCTCTCAGTTAGCAAGCCCACGCTCTACCATCTGGGCCACTCATTACCTCCAAAGAATCAAAATCTTTCCTCAAATCTCTGTCGCCAACGCTGACGTTCGAGCATGCGCACAAACTGAAACTGACTTTTCAGCTCTCATTGGGAGACGTCAGACGTTCCAAAGGCTACTGAATTTTTATTACCAATTTTAAAACATACTGAAAATTTAAATACCAGTATAGAATTTGTTGACTTTTTTTTATTCCAACCTTTATTTTTTTAGGTCATAAACTTAAAAATATTTGAAATTTTCTCGAAAAATAAAGAAATTTTGATATAAATTCCAAAACACATACTTGATAATTCGATACCTGTATGAAAATTTTTGGAAATATTGATATATACCTACGTAAAAACGTGCAGAAATTTGTTTCGGACAATATAATCTGGCTTATAATATATTGCAATAAACTGTGTAAAAGTATATACTCGATCGTTACTTTTAGAGCTAAGTAAGTGGCGAAAACCGTAGTGTTTGGCGGAAACAAACCCCTCGTGGTGCGTTAAGCGTTAAGCCTAACACATGCTAGTTTTAACGCTGAATAGCTGCGGATCTGTTATGATCACAGTTTAGTGATTTATATTTTATGAAAGCATTTAAAGTGGGAATTTGAACAGTATGAATCACTAACAAATAGTGTAAAAATTGTGTGATCCAGAGACAATTCAATTCATTGTTTCGTTTTCCAAGACGTGTTTTCACAGATTTCTCTAGAAATAATTGTCAGAAAGCTTATCAGTATTCAGATTCTTAAAGAACTGTTAAAGACCTTTAAGAACCGTGTTAGAAAGTGGCGAAAACCGTAGTGTTTGGAGGGAATAGACCCCTCGTGGTGCGTTAAGCCTAACACATGCTAATTTTAACGCTGAATAACTGCGGATCTGTTATGATCACAGCTTAGTAATTTATATTTTATGAAAGCATTTAAAGTGGGAATTTGAACAGTATGAATCACTAACAAATATTGTAAAAATTGCGTGATCCAGAGACAATTAAATTCATTGTTTCGTTTTCCAAGACGGTTTTTCGCAGATTTCTCTGGAAATAGTTGTCAGAAAGCTTAGCAGTAACCAGATTCTTGAAGAACTCTTAAAGACCTTTAAAAATACTAAAATTTTATACCTTTAGCTCTAAAACTCTGGGCGTGACGCCCAGATTCAGTTTTTCAATGAAACCGGAAAAACTCCCGAAATATGGGACCCACCCCCTCATACTTTATATATTCTTAATCTACTAATCAAAGGGAATACAGTGTTATAAAACACTTGGGGGTTCATTTATATTTTCCCCCTTTCCCCGTTTTTCTATACCCCCAAAAAATGCAATGGATTCTTACAAAGACAAGTAAACCTCTTTTGTGTTTGAAAATTCCTGGATGACGTCAGAATCCCCATGGCAACCCGAATTTCTGGAAAAAGTTTACCACATTACTTAACTACAAAAATAAAAATTGAAAAAAATTCAAACTTATTATTAAATACCAATTTTTGGGCCTTTTCGAACTTGTGTTTTTTACTCGAAAAACTGTTTTTTTCCCACTCTGAAAATCTGTTTAATTAAACATCAAATCTATAATAATAAAAGAGCTTTACCACTCACTCACTCACTCACTCACTCACTCACTTACCAACGCACAGCAAAATCTACCGGGGCTAAAGACTCGAAACTTGGTAAGGTCAAAGACCTTACGGAGTATACGCGCACTAAGAAGGGATTTTTCGAAATTTCTTTTTTCTCACCCACAGGGGGGTTTGGAGTGTTTTCGACGTTTTCGAGCCCAGCGGCGTCCCAAATGACCCCAGATCTTTGTTATTTCGCAGGAAGGTACCTAGCAACAATTTCTAGAAAGGCATTTTTCAGATTTTGGATATTCGAATTTTAAGAGGTCTGAATATTGCAAAAACCCGTTTTTGCTGAGCATAAACCAAGTTTTATATTTTCGAAGAAAACAATACCGAGAAATCGATATTACGAATTGAACTGTTGGTAATACCTTCTTGAGAGAATTTCAAAGAAAGTAATTTCTGGATTTTCCGATATTCCATTCTGGAGGGGGTGCACGGGGGTTTGAATATTCACTCCCGTTTTTAGTTTTTGGATCCTAGCACCCACATTATTAATGTGATTGTTATGAAATTTTAGCATGTTGTTCCTCACACAACCAGGAAGGTTTGCGAAAAAGAATTTTCTGAATCAAAACATTCCAAGGAGCCTTTTTTGTCCCTTTTCTAAATTCTTATGCTTAGCCTTCAATGTTAAATTTATTGCGGTTATTGCTCTTTCCAGGACACGCAAAACCTCTATTGTTGGAAATATTTATTTTGAAATGTTTTATAACAGGTGAATTTTTAAAAAATATGATAAAGAAACAATTTTTAATGATTAAATAATTTTTTTTATAATAACCAAAAACCATTCCACTGAAAAATTTTATTCTTTTTTCTATTTAATCAAATTTAAGTATTTCCAGCAAAGTTCAAATTAAACAATATTTTATCACAGGCATTTTCAGTGTCGATTCAAATGATGTTTACTTTTATTTCATGTTTGAAATTTCTTTCAATGAATGATTTGGTGATAAATCAGCAAAGGGGGGTTCAGGGGGTCTCCCCCTGATTTTAAAAAAAATTATCATTAATAAAAAATGGTTATAAACACTAATTCTAAACCGGTTTTTTAAGATTTTTATAACATCTTAAAAAAGTATAAAAGTATGTAGTATATTAATTTGTTTTGTATTTTATAAAAATTTAGCGGAATGAGGGGGAAATAAGTTTTATCTATAGACATTGCTGTTCAATAATATATCTTTATTGTGAAGCGAAGGCGGAGAAATTTGCCTCAAATATACATTTATACCAATTGCAGAAATGGATGGAGGGAGAAAAGGACAAAAGAGAAAAAAATAATGGGGTTCAGAAGGTCCCCTGACTTTTTTCCTATTTTGAAAAATACTCTTTAAAAACGGGGATGGGGATTTCACACATTAAATCTAAACAGGTGGCATTTTTAAAGGGTTTTTTTACATCTTAACGAAGTGGTATGGCATTAAAAAAGAATCCTAGCGGGAAGACTGCTGACTCTATTGCATCTAAACGATAATTCTTATTTATTTTAACACACAGTTTGATAAGCCTTTTGTCCCCCGAGCAACGGCGGGCATATCAGCTAGTTGCACATAAATTTGATACATGTTATTTTTTTAGGTCCTTTTTAAGTTTATTCAATTGAAATGTTTTTAAAGAGCGTTAACCAGGTCTTAAATACCCCAAAAACGCATTATTTCGACTTGGAAATACTTGCAAATAATAAATTGCCCCAACTATAGATTAAAAAAATGTATGCATTAATATTCAAATGCAATGAAAATAATGTCATAATGTGAATAATTTAATCTGTTAATGACGTAAGTAAAAAAATAAACGGGGACAGGGCAGGACGATTTACTAACAAACAGAATGGCTGTATTGTGTATACATGTCGTTCTTGACTTTTCGATAATTTAATTACTATAAAATTTCTTCAAGATTCCTTTTGAAAACTTTATTTACTCCAGTGATTTACTTTTATATCAGGGTTTAATGTTTTTAGATATCGTCTTGTATTATTTTTATTCTACCTACTAAGCCACAGGCACAGCAAAGATTTGGATTTTTTTCTGGAAATGGCAACAGAAGCCACTTGTTTTGAATCTGAGTTTTTCTTTTTATCCGCATGTTCCGGCCTGTCTCTTTTCAAGTAAGTTAAATGTTCATTATATTTTAATTAGAATTATCTTTTTTCCTTTTCAACAAAATAAAAACAGTGTTGCTTAAAATTTGTTAAATATTTTCATGAGTAATTTCTAGAATACCTCCAACGAAGTCCGATTTGGGATCATTGTGCCCGGCACATCCTTTTGTAATGAAGATTTATAATGCATTTATTTCTTGTTTTTCTTCCTTTAAAAATAATGTTGATACATTTGAATTACAAAACAAATATTTTGACTTTAGGACTGTTTTTCTTTTTCACCCCTTTTCCCCACCATGGGGGAAGTGGATATAAGGTGTGCTTTTTCTAATGTTTTGCTGTGAAAAATTTGTATGGTTAGGCTTCAATATTAACCTATAAAGCGACTCCCTTTAGGCAGCATATGTCTTATGCTCAACTACTTTATTAACCTATATGAATATAATAATAATTAAATTCAGTTATTAAATTATTAATTCAAGAAATATTTATTTGCTTGGTTATAGGACCTATTTTATATAAAACAGCCTGAATTTAAAGCACCTCTTCAAAACTTGACCACACTTAGTGATTCTATTTCATATTATTTAGGATACGAAGAAATTAAAACCCCATGCTGGATTCATCGTATCACTGAGAGGAATATCTTCTGTGTTAACATTTCGTTAAATACTGTCAAGCTGATTCCCTTAGTGTGATTCTGATTTTGAAAATTAGGATGAAGAAAATAATTTTAAAATGCCCTTAAAATTTTTGCTTTAAAAGGGTTCTACTTGACTTTCAAAATTACCAATTTAATTTACAAGATGGATATTTTTACCCTTTTTTTTTAAGAATATGTAGTTATAGAGTTGGGATTAATGAGAAAAATAAAATATAGTGGTCCATGATATAAAAAATTTTGGGTTTTGGAAGCACTATACAATGCATTCATACCCAGTCCTTGAACTTATTCTTTAATGTATTGTGTTTTTGACCAAAGGCAAATGCTTGATGAGTTTCATTTCTAAAGTTTATATTAAGCATGGGTGCCACTCTTCCATTCCCGGGACGGAATTCCGTCATTTTAAAATTTCAATGAACGGAATTCCGTCCCAGGTATATTGCGAAACGCAAAATTAGTACTAAATTCCAATACCTACATTGCACATTTGGTTCGATTCCGTTAACGTTCCTGCTAAATATTGCCATGCTTTTGAGAATGCCATACATTCAAATATCGACATTTTAAAATTTTTATTGAAAATATGAATAGTTTTTGATCTATATAAACATTTTAATCTGAGTAAAATTGTTTTAGCAATACATTACTAATTAAAACAGAAAGGCTTTCACGTCCGGATGTATTCGAAGTTAAAGTTTCCGGGCTTGGTTGCCGTGGTCTCGATGTTAAAAACTTGGACGTTTCACCCAAAACTGTGTTGGGCATCATCAGCTGTTTTTTTTACGTTACGTGGTTGGTTTTGTGAGAGAAAAAACATCTGATGATGCCCAACACAGTTTTGAGTGAAACGTCCGAGTTTTTAACATCGAGACCACGGCAACCAAGCCCGTAAACTTTTACTTCGAATACATTACTACTTTTTTGGTATCCAAAAGAGCATAGCGGTATTTAGCGGGAACATTAACGGAATTGAACCGCCCATTTTGACCACAAGTAACATGGTTTTACTCACATACAGCTTTATCTTGATTTATAATTTAAGGAACTATACTTAATTGTTCATGATATTTTATGAATTTTCATGCAATGAAAAAAAATTGCTAGACTGGATGAAAATGATTAATACGATACTTTAAAGTTCCGTCTTGCAAATTTTGAAAAGTGGCCCCCATGTATTAAGTGTTTATGTCTATTTAATATTGTTTTTGGCTAATTGCTGATCATGTGTGATATTACATATGAATCAAAATGCATGCACATGTTAATGATTCCCCATTACAACTGTTCACACACATTACAATACATAATAGTTCTCTTAGTTGCTATCCCTTGAACCATCAGTATCAGCAACACATTTAATGGGCTTTAACTTAAACTGTGCATTTTCAGAATTTTTATAGTGAAAATCATGCTTTTACAGTTTGCACCCCCAAGTTTTCCACTACGCACCCCCAGGGTTCACTACCTAAATCCGCCCTTGACTGCGTATGAAACAATATTGAAGTAGTAACAATTTTTAACCTTTTTAAATGTTTTGTTACTGACTTCTGTTCTGTTTAGGTCTTGTAACATTTAATTTGCAGTATTTAGCATAATTTTATTTTCTTTTTCTTTCCCTGTCTTTAGTTTGTTGAAATATTTTGCTAAGTTTTATTCCAAGAGATCTATTTATTATCATCCTAAGTGTACTATATCCGTAAATTATGCACAATTATATTTTGATAGTTTCTTTTACAGGGTTCCCACGGGCCTTGAAAAGTACTTGAATTTCATTTTTAAATTCAAGGGCCCTGGAAAGTATGCTTGAATTTAGTGCTAAGTTCTTAAAAGTCCTTGTATTTTATTTGAAATATTTTAATTTGGAATTCTTTTCAGTTCGAACATGAAAAGTTAATCAAATAGTTCATATCCTGTTAGCATATTGTAGAACAGGTATAACTTGCCTACTTGAATTTTTCTGTTTGATTTTCCCAAAAGAAGTAATATATAGTAGTATGTTTTGAAATTGTTAAATATAGTAATGGTAATATTATAATTAATATTTGCTATAAGAAAGGTTTTTGAAGTAAGGGTACTAAAGGGGGAGAAAAGTTTTTTTACTTGTAAATGGCTTTTCTGCCTTTCTATGTTAGTTCATGAAAAATTTTAAATTTAAGCCCTTAAATACTTGATTTTTTTCCTCACAAAAGAGTGGGAACTATGTTTTAAGTACATTTCAACTTTAAGGAATAAAGTTGAAATGTTTTCAGGAAATAACGCTTTTGACTTTTAAGTGCAATTTCTAACACAATTTTACAGTGTCATCAGCCTATTCCTTTACACTTGATCATACATCTGTGTTCCTTTGCATTCAACTGCATGTATCATCGCTGATGTTTCTCTTGATTATTTCAGGTCTGCCCGGCATCTTTCAGTGGGAGATTTAACAGAATCTAATGTGGGTGAATCCTGCGAGTTTGGGTTTTGCACTAGTAATACTATATAGTTTTCTTTCTTATAATTGTCATTTTGGTTTCAATGTAATAATACATTCATTATGCTTAATTTTATAACTAAAGGGTCCTTTTTCTATGGGAGAAAAGACAAAACTAATTCCTACTTAGATCAATGGTACACATTGATGAAAATTGTTATAATTACATGAGTGAGTCTACTAGTCATACTTTTATGAGAGTAGAAAGAGTGATTTGGTGTTAAATAGGCACATGGACGTATGGTCAATAGGTATATGATGGACTAAGCTAAATTAACTTAAAGCACTGAAATATTTTACTTTGTAAACAATTTAGAAACAGCATGTTTAGTTATATTGTGAACTTGTTAATTACTTTTTACTTCTTAACACCATGTTTATACTATGCTTATTACTAAAAAATTGCTTATTAATAAGTTAGTGTTTATTACTAAACAGTATTTTCATTGCAGTAAAATTAATAAATGAATAAAATAAGTTAATTTTTGCGTAGGAAAACATTCTATCAGTGAAAAATTTTTTTGCCATAAAGAAGTTAAGAGAAGCTTAGTGGCGTAGTGGATCTTGCTGCCACCCCACAGGCCTGAGTTCTATTCCCGTGTTGGGGAAGGCAGACTCATGGTGGATTTACACCACCGTGTCAAAAGCGGCGATAGGGGTCAACAGCGATTCAAAAGAAGCAATAGAAAACCTCTAAGCCTCGAAAACGACTACTGTTCGCCAGTTTTGACGCGGTGGTGTTAACCCACCATCAGAATTACGCTTCATTCCTCCGGGGTGATAAAATGAGGACCAAATATATACTTGATGGAGAAACAAGGGTATTTTGAATCCGATGACTGACTTTCATAGTCACACTTTCTGTAACAGCTAGGCTTATGGCCTCACTAAGTGAGGCTGGTTATACAGGAGTTTGCAGGTCTAACGACCTAGGTGGTACTCCCTCAAGTATCCCTCCCATTGTTTCATCATAGAAATTAATAGATTCAAAGTTAGACATTCTAACTTCCCCAAAACACGACAAATAAGGTTTAACAAATATTATTTCCAAACCATGGCTTACTAGATACTATACAGGCTAGCCGAGTATGGAAATCATTAAAAATCCAAATGGCAATACTTGACAAACTGGCAAAGCATATCCACAGTGTTGAAGGCGGTGGGTGATATAGGTAGGACTTGTGGCGATCCAAGCGGGAAATCGGGAAAAGTTGTCAAATGGTTTTCATTGTTCAAAACTCGGCTAGCCTGTATAGCATCTAGTAAGTCGTGTCCAAACTATACTAATAAATTTTAAGTTCTTTGTTAGCATTTAAATTACGCACAATTATATATTTTGATAGTGTTTCTTTTAAGTACATTTCGACTTTAAAGAATTAAGGTGAAATGTTTTCAGGAAATAACGCTTTCAACTTTTAAGTGCAATTTCTAACACAATTTTACAGTGTCATCAGCCTATTCCTTTACACTTGATCATACATCTGTGTTCCTTTGCATTCAACTTCAAGTATCATCGCTGATGTTTCTCTTGATTATTTCAGGTCTGCCTGGCATCTTTCAGTGGGAAATGATATTGAAGTCTCTATTGATGCTGTGTCTGCGGATAGCAGTACAAACAGATAGAACTTTGTTGCAAGTAGGTTTAACCTCTTTATACAGAAAACCTTTCCATAAAAAAATTAAAAGAATCTAATATGGGGGCATCCTGCGAGTTTGGGTTTCGCACTAGTAATAATATAGTTTTCTTTCATATAATTGTCATTTTGGTTTCAATGTAATAATACATTCATTAGGCTTAATTTTATAATTAAAGGGTACTTTTTCTATAGGAGAAGAGGCAAAACTAAGTTTTTGAGATTAATGGTACACATTGATGGTGATATCACATTTGTGGGTTGAAAACAAGTGGCTAAAGTGACATTGTATTTAAACTTGTAATGAAGGGTATGAGAAGTGGCCAATTCTATAAACATTGGCAATATTCAGCTAACCCTCTGTTGCCATCTCTTTAATCTGATTGTTTCTGTAATTCATTATTGTTCCAAGCTCACAAGCAATGGTTTATTAACATTTTAACCGTTTTTATCAAACCTGTTCTTAATTTATTGGTAATAATTTAAACAACTGGAATGAGGCATATAGAATCCAACTATTTCCAACATAGCTCAACATTGTTGCTGATTTGAAGAGCAATCACAATTTTTGGACGATGCTGCAGTCTAACGTGGTATAGCAGATTTAATATATATTTTTTGCATTGCAATTCCTTTTCCTTATTTGCCTTGATAATTTTCAAATCTTGACCCTGTTCTTCCTTATCATAATTGGAGCCCTGTGAATTTCTGCACTATCTTATGAGGCTTAGAAACATCCCTCGTTTTCTTTTTTTAATCCAACTACCAAGGCCAAAAGGTCCAAAACACTTCCTTATTTAAATTAAATTATCATATTAATTTCAGAATATGTAATAATCCAGCATCTTGGTTGTATATTTTCTTGACAATAAAATGAATGACATTTTTTAAAATCTTTTTTATTCTAGCTGCAATAACCCTTGTAAATTTTGCACTTTATATACTTTAGATGTATTTGGCAAATATCTTGTGACTTATTAATTTACACATTTGTGTTTTGTTTCAGGTTAAATGCGGTTCGACCCTAGTATGTGAACGAGAGTACTGCAACACCATCACCATCACCTGGGGGTACAATGCTCGAAGGAACCAGGCTCGAGGATACCCACATTTGTTAAAGGGATGAATTCGTCTGGGACAACCGTATCTCCTCTAGCCCCTCAGGTGTATCTGGGATACCACCCTTTGCTTTCGGTGTCAGGGACACCATATCCTTGTGGTCACAGTGATTGGGACACTGCACCCTTCGCCCCCTTGAAGTCTCTGGAAGACTAAAACTGTCATCATCTTCGATAGTTTTGACCTTCTTCTGGTTTTTTTATCTTTTTCTCGAAATCAACTTTGCCGACAAGAGGTCCCTTTTCGCTTTCCGCCTCACATATTGTGATTGTGCGTAGTTTTAATTACAATTTAGTCTGATGTTTCTGTTGATTTAGTATTGTTTTCTTGTATAAACCTGTGTCCCATAAATGTACATACCATATGACTGTATTCTTGTACTTTTTTGTATTGTGTATTCTTGTACTCTTTTGGTTTGTAGAAGCAATTTTTGAAACACAGGTTCTTGTATGATACTGGTTCCGGCATCATACTGGTTCTAGTATATACTGGTTCTGTTACCATACCCGGTATGATAACGGAACTAGTATATACTAGAACCAGTATGATACCGTGTTATGAAACACCGGAACTAGTATGATACTAGAACTAGTATGATACTAGAACTAGTATGATACTAGAACTAGTATGATACTAGAACTAGTATGATACTAGAACCAGTATGATACTAGAACTAGTATATACTAGAACCAGTATGATACCGGGTTATGAAACACCGGAACTAGTATGATACTAGAACCAGTATCATACAGGTTCTAGTATCATACTAGTTCCGGTGTTTCATAACCCGGTTTAATTTTTTTTATACCGGAAATTTTTTTTCCAATAGGGTATGTTTCTGGAAAAAAGGCACATTCAAAAGTAAAATTTAAAATATTGGTTTGAAAAAATTCCTTCCCAAATTCAAAAATTAAAGCACAATAGAAATTTGACATATTTTATTTGCTACAGCTCTTGTGACACGTGTTTAGTTTTTGTCGTATCGCAGAACGAACTTCTGCAACACCGCAGCTGTACTTAGTCACAACATGACTAATAATATCTTTTATGCATTCAGGGTTTAAAATGTTTTTGGCATTAAAATTCAGCATAAAAACTTCATAAAGAATGCAGGTTTTCTGAAGGTATTTCGGATAAGCTTCCCTGCAGTTTTTCTGCAGGCAAAAAAATCAGCATAAAAACTGCAGGTTTTCTGAAGGTATTTCGGACAAGCTTCCCTGCAGTTTTTCTGCAGGCAAAAAATCAGCATAAAAACTGCAGGTTTTCTGAAGGTATTTCGGACAATTTTAACTGCAGGTTTTCTGCAGGTAAAATTTATGCAGGTTTCGTGCTGAAAATTTTGTCCGAAATACCTGCAGAAAACCTGCATTTTTTTATGAAGTTTTTTTGCTGATTTTTTTTGCTGGGTAGTTATTAAACTCAATAGTATATTTGCTAAGAAAAAAAGATTAATATGCAGCAACAAAAAGTATATAAAATTAATATATACATATAAAAGCATTAGTTTAAATGTATTGAATTTGAAAATATCTGCAGTTATTTTCAAATTCAATTCAGAGACCATGGTCTTTAGGTGACATTTCCTGGACGTTTTATGGATGATCCAAAAACATCCAAAGACTCATCCAGTTCACATCCATTTGGACGTCCAATGGATATGAACTAGACGTTTCTGGATGATCCATCAACTAGACGTTTCTGTATGATCCAAAAACTCATCCAGTTAACGTCCAATGGATGTAAACTAGATGTTTCTGGATGATCCAAAAACTAGACGTTTCTGGACGTTTTATGGATGATCCAAAAAGATCCAAAAACTCATCCATTTAACGTCCATGAGAACATCCAATGGATATCCATTAGATGTCTTCTGGATTGTCTATAGAGGACATTCTAACGTTTTCTGCACGTTTTCTGGATCGTTATTAGACTATTTCTGGATGTTCTTATATCCATGCTTGACGTCCATTAGACATCTACTGGACCTTTCTGTGTTGTGTGGGATATGGTGACTTCTAGAAAATTAAAAAACAAATAAAAACTAGAACTAAATCCAGGATGCAATAGAAATACAACTAAAGCAAAAGCTCGATAAACATAGTAAAATCTTGCGATGTTAATAAAATGCAAGCAGATAATATGTAATATACCCAAACTTGTACTAAGATCATAATAGAACCATTATTCCATCCATCCAGAAGTCACGTAACTTGGTCTTGTCCACGCCGAGAGTAGGTTTCATGCACACTATTCCACTACTACAACACTCTATGGTGACTTCTAGAAAATTAAAAAAAAACAACTAAAGTACTAAATCCAGGATACAATAGGAATACAACTAAAAAGCAAAAACCCGATAAACATAATAAAATCTTATGAGGGTAATAAATTGCAAGCAGATTATATGTATAAGTACCCTAAATTGTACTAAGAACAAAATAGAATCATTATTTAGCTGTTGCTCTTTAAATACATACATGAACTACTATGAAGAAAACAAACCCATCAATATGAAGGTAGGCATGATGCACGTTTTCTAAATAGTACCTATCCATATCCAAGAGTACTGAAAGACTGGCTATGCTTAAGAAACCACTGCTGGTATGTGTATATATTTCTAATAAATACCTTTTATACATAAGGGATGCATTAAGCTAGTACAACCAAGTTTTAGTTTAAGTTGAAATGAAACTGATCAAAATTATCTTGGAAGAAAAACTGTAGTTAAATTTCATCACTACAAATGAGAAAAACTTAAAATAAAACTTAACTTGTGTCTGTTATGTCGCAAATGTAACAAAAATTTTACGAGAAATTTTTAATCGAACTTTTTTTAGGCAATTTTTTAAAAATTTATTTTCTGACAAATAATCTTTCGGAGAAACAAAAAATGGAACTGGAACTATAATTAAATAGTTTAAGCACTTCATAATTAAATACAAACACGAATCAAATACAATAGAAACGTATTTGTTTACAATTGAGATTGGCGACAAAAAATCACGCCAAACCTAAACACGTATGGTCAACTCTTTTCAGGTCTTTGTATAGCAAATAACAAAATTATATGCAACTATATTACATCGAAATAAAGCTTAAAACAAGTTGTAACAATTAAATTTAATTGCTAAAGCAAATACCGAAATATAATTAAGATATAACACTAAATTCAGTGAGTGATTCAAGTAACAAGATTTTAAACTGTATTTTAATCAAAACAAAAACAACAATATAATTGCACGTACCTGTGAAACGTTGCAGTACTATCCTTGGAAGCTTTTTCGTAGGATCTATAGGTACAAGAAAACTGAGCAATGATTAAAAACTTTAATTTAATGTAACACAGTTAATCCGACTAATGGATTCGCCATTGAAATGCTATGGAAGAGCAAGGAAAGCGGTTACGGGTAACACGAATCGGTACACAAGTCACGTGACTTAATCTTTGCATCACAGAAAGTAGGGTTGCACGCTCTCTATTCCACTATTACTACTCTATGATCCACTGACGTGCACCGTGCAGTCAGCAGCTGACTATTCAGGAACTGCTACAACTCTAGTCAGCTACAATGAAAAGAAAATTATGGTTAATATTTTGTTATACATCCAATACATACAACCTAAATGTGAGGCACAGCACGATAAAATGTAAATTATCAAAAGAAGTTACATAATTATAGTAATAAATCCAAAAACATTCCTTTCTATTACTCAAAATCTACTCTAAGTTAGCTTTCTTTCCTCCTTTTTTAAGGTCAGAGGAAGCAGAACCAGAATAAACTGAAATAAAAATTAAATAAATACAACATTGCTGGCATCATCAACAAAACTTATAGCTCAAATTTAGGGAATCTACAGCAAGAGATATTTGTGTAAGCAAAATTGGGGAGTTGCTGCCTTTCTGAGATATTAGTAAAATATCTACTAAGAATAACCCTTTTACTTTTCAAAATTTACAAAATAAAATCCACTTGAGTCCACCCGAGGGAAAATATCGCATTACTAGTGTGAATGGAACCGAGCTAGGGGATAACTTCTCTAATTTCATGCGATTTGTTTTTGTTTGTGAAAATCTGTCATGAACTGTATAGTCCCCAAATACGAGATTCAAAGTTTTCCGAAGATGCTAGTGACACAATTCAATGAATTTTCAAATATAACTCATATTAGTAAGATCAAAATAAAGAGTAGGGAATAAAGGTTTTGCACGATTCCTTTCTTGGCACTTTACTATTGACCAGGCCCAAACAAAAGCATTCGGTAAACAAACGCGAAATACATAAATGCACATAACAAATAATATATTAATTCAAAAGTAATGTAAAACAATAGTGATGATACATTACAGGAGCATTATTTTGGGAACTTGAATTAACTAAACATTTCAGAAAAGAAATACTACTTACCAACAACGAAAGAAGCCAAAGCATCCATGTTTTCTAAGCAGGGGACTCCCCGTCTAGAAGACGACGCGCATGCGCTGTGCTGCGTTTTGGCGGTCGAATTGGAAGTTATCAGACCTAGTCGACAGATGGCGCTTATTTTACAGTATAAACCGCGGTGATTCCAAAAAACAGTGGATGCTGTAAAATATTCACAGTCCTTTTTACTGTTATTTTTTCCGTTTTTTCTTACAGTGTACATATTAAACGAAGCACTAACTTTTTTTCCTACGGACGACATCAAAAATTACCCCAGATTCTGACAGAACACCCCTCAAAACCCCCCAAAACCAAGTTTCATATTTTTTGGTCCCCAAACAAAGCCAGGGGGAGGATTTGAAATTCGTAGAATTTAGGTTGAAATCTCATCTTTCATAGCCATTAACCCAAAATTGATCCTTATTTATAGCCATTAACCCCGTGCACACTGTAGGAAAGTTTTATTTGGAACTTTCCGCCAATCTCTAATTGCCAAGAGATATATAGCTTATGAAAATTACGGTAACCCTCAATAGATAATATACTAACTCAAACCTTTGGTCACATTTCTTATTAATACCACGCTAAATATAGCTGTGTGGCCAAACGGCTAGAGTGCGGGGTCACTGATTTTTAGAACCAGGTTCGAATCGTATACCTAACCCATGGTTTATTTTAAAAGTTTGAAGACACCTTAAATTTAAATACTATTTAAAATTATTTTTTTACACTGTTATTTAAAGGAAAATAATCTATAATAATGATCACTTTTAATTTTAAAAGTTTATATATTTCGAAATTACACTCTTCGAAAATAGTCAATCGCATATTTATTTTTTTACCTTACTTATTTAAGCCCTTTTATGAGACTTATGTATTTTTATTATTTCTGAATTTTTTAATAAATATTATATTCTTAGTTAAAGCATCTTCATCGCTGCAAGATGCTCCAAACTCTTAAGTCCGAGACCGCAAGATATTGGCGTGCGAGAGAGCTCATGGGAAGATGACCTCGGTCTCTTTGTTTAATTCACCTTTTGGTGTTTTATGTTCTTTGTTATCTTTATGTATTCCCTGCCATTGGAAATAAAAAAAAAATATTCTTAGTTTAGTTTCCATAAAATGCAAAGTTTTTTTAAGAAAAAAAAATTATTTTTCGAAAATATTTTCTGATAAAACATCGTACCTCCCGAAGAAGACTGCTACAATATCCGAATTTGAAAGATTAATTTCTACTTTCCCCTTGGCGATCGTTTGCGGTTTGTTGCGGATTGTTTGTGGCTATCGCTGATTTGGCGCGGTCTCGTGAACAATTTAGCTCGCCAATACAGCCATGTTTAACCACGGTTAAACACAAAATCAAGTGATCTGCTACTTGGGAAAAGACTGTCACAACTAAGTTAATGGAAAGGGTTGGAAATTCAATCCTAAAGACATGTGATTTTATAAGGGCTGACTCATATATACCGATCAGAAATTGATCTTTTAGATTTTTTTAAGATCAGACCTAAACTAGTAAAATCGTCTGATTATTACATAAAACCTATTAAAAGCTGATCGGGTGTGTTAGACATAAACTAAAGTTTTTGATCTTTATTTATTTTCAGTTTGATTTCAATTGGACAGAGTGCTTGTGGATTCTAAAATGAAATATATTTCCAATTAATTTAAACCACGGCTCTCGCTGAAAAAGCAAGTAATTATATTTATGAAAAATAAAAATAACTTTTTTATGAATAATCTAACAAAAACTGAACAAATTTAAAAATTATTTCAATTTGTTTCAGTTGCAACAATGTCAGACGGTAGCAGACTGATTTTGAAATTATACGCTAAACATACTGATCAAAATAGTACAACAATTTGGCAGATTCAACGTCCAGAAGATAACCAGAACATAGGAATTTATCAAGGTTGGTTTCATAATCGATCGATCCCTTGACCAAGAAAGTATGATTTTGCTGGTTAGGCAATAACTGAAGTTTTAACTATTCAATAGGTTTTATGTTACAACAGATACGAAAATCGATTAATTTTTTGGTCTATATAAATCGAGATTTCATCGGGTTATAAACCAAGATCGTAAAATTCGAAACTTGTCGCAACTGAATATTTAACAGTTCAAAAAGTTTTGAACTGTGTAAATAAAATAAAACCTGTATGAATTATTCTGATCTATTTCATTCTATATACGATCATATTGACTTGATCTCTCCTCATAATCTTTAAATTGTGGCAAAAATCTACTAATTATTTCTCCTAAAGGAACATACCTTAAATAATACATAAAAACTGTCTAATAAACATTGTTTATTAAACATCTGTTTAATAAACATACCTTTAATATACATAAAAACATACCATTAAATAATTGGTAAAATTAAAATACCTATTTTTTCTTATTCTTTTGTAAATTAATATTCTCTTAAATTAATCTTTCCCGACTCGATTATACAAAGAAGAACTACTTACTTAAGATTGATTAATTTATAAGTCACAAAAACTATACTCAATATTTAACACTAAACTTTTCAATATTCATAATATAATTAATTCACAAAGCAAATACGTTTTAAAATGAAAAAGTTGTTCACAAAAAATAATTTAAACTACACACCTAATTTATACAAAACCAAAATTTTATTTGAATTTTATAATTTGTGAAACAAAATACTATGAGCAATGCATACATTGAAGTTTTTATTTCTTTAATTCAAAAAATTGGGTTTATAACTGAAAAATTAGAATTGTTATAAAGTAATATAAATATTACAAATTAATGGATTTTTAAAAAGTAACTTTAAATCATTGAGCTATTTAATTTAAAGTAATATTTTTATGTAGAACAAACACTTTTATGATGTAAAAATTATAAAACATCTTTTAATAATTAGATAATTTTTAAGCAGTCATCAATTATACACTAAAGTAGTTTAAAATATTTTTTTGCATTTTTATAGGAATTATAAAAGAAGAGCTGTCTGTAAAAAAAACAATCATAAACTATTAAAAATATTAAAATTTGAAAAATATTTACAACTCTTATTTAGCTTTGCTTATGTTTAAATCCTCTGAGGTAGCCTTAAACATTTGAAATTTGCAACTTTTAAAAAACACTTAGCTATGAGGACCGAACTCGCGAACCATTGGTTATGAGCTCGTTACTCTAACCACTATACCACAACTTTAAGAGATTTTTACTTGAAAGAGGAATTGCGCCAAATCATGGATAACTAGCCAAATGCGTTTCCTCAACTTAGATATTCGCATGATTCTCGCCAATCTTTTCCTTTCAGATGAGAGCTACTCAATTTTTTTACCAGATTTCAAATCCTCTCCCTGGCTTTGTTTGGGGACCAAAAAATATGAAACTTGGTTTTGGGGGTTTTGAGGGGTGTTCTGTCAGAATCTGGGGTAATTTTTGATGTCGTCCGCAGGAAAAAAAAAGTTAGTGCTTCGTTTAATATGTAGACGGCCCCCTAAGGACTTGAATCATGGCTTCTTTTAAAGTAGACGTTAATTCATGAAAATTGGCGTTTAAATTATTTTTCTAACCCCATCCGATCTTTCACAATCGTCTCTGTAACGTTTTTTTTGCGGCCGACTGTACCTTTATTAAAATACCCAATTTTACGACTCCAAAGAATTTATTACATAAGAATAACTGTAATAAAAATAACTTTTTAAAGATTCATGAGTGTCAATTTTTTTTTTAAGCCGGACGTTTAAACAAGGCTACATCTTATGTGAAACAATTTAAAATCATATAAGAATTGGGAAAAAAATGCTATAAGTTACTTTGAAAGTTCTTCACTTTTTGATTTAAAAGTTAATCCGTTCTCTTCAAACATTGCAGCATTGTCCGATAGCAGCTTATCGTTTAACCACCCACTGCAGAAAAAAAAAGAGACCACTGAGAAAAAAAAGAGCCAAAAACTCGTAAAAGTCAGCGTTAACGCCCAGTAATTTGCGACTTACTCCGATGGCTCCGATTCATACACAAATGATCTCTCGCCATCCTTATCACCGGTGAAGAATTCTGGAACAGGGAACAAAAAGTAACGGGAAAATGCACAATTCACTCGCGAACAGACAAAAAATACTTCGGGAAGGGATGGGGGAAATCAGAAGAAAGGATTTTTAAGTTTTTTACGCCCATTTTGAATGCATCAGAGTTGGGGCAAAAATAAATGCAGAATGTAAAACCTAGCGGAATATAGCAGTGAAAAAAAGGAACAAAAACCCGTTTTGCCCCTCGTAATGAATGGAAAATAATCTAGGGTAAAACCGCGCGGCGGCTTCAGAGCTATCGGAAAAGTGAGTCTTCCATGGGGCATATTTCATTCACCCTTTTTCTTTACGTAGGTAGGAGAGAAATTACATAAACAGAAGCTGGTTTTATTTTATTGTAACATAAATTTGATGCGGGGAGGAGAGGGAGAATAAATTCCTTCCAATATTTGGAGGGGTTCCGATGTAATGGGGTTGTGGTCTGTCGCGGGGCTAATGTTGATGCTAGGTGAATGGGAATTTGTTTGCATGCTATTTCAATAAATTTGAGCGATGGAGAGACTGCTGAAGTACTGCTTGAGTACACTTCTATTGATTTTAACTTTGACCACCCCCGAGAGATCTTCTGCTGTTGGGGATGTTCACTGAATCAAGTGGAACTTGGATCTTTGCTTCACAAAAAGTAAGGTTTGTGTAGAATTTTGACCTTTAAAATTATGCAAGGAGTCCTAAAGTGCTTATCCGCATTTCAAGAGGTTTGCATTGAATTCTGTTTTTAATATTTAAGAACTCTATATTAACATTTTTTTACACGAAATAACCTTATTTATTCAAAGAAATGAAATGTTTACAAGAAATACTTTAATAAAATTTTCAGTTATTATGAAATTTAAACTATTCATATTGTGTTTTTATTTCATATTTTTATCATGACAAGATCAATGAAACTTTCTAAATTACTGAAATTAAAAAACAAATGTATTACTACCTATTTAAAACATGTTTTTTAATTTCACCTACTACATAAGATGATATTAGTACTGTTTTAAAATGAAATAAATTATATTTATGCATAACTACCCCCAATTTTCACACTCAATATACGAGTATAATTTTAAAAATAGTTTAAATTGATACTTGCTTTAGCCATTGAGTAACAGATAATTAGAGATAACTGATCGACCATTTAGCTAATTAATTAAAGGTAATTATTTACTTCTTAAATATTTTAAAACGGACCATTCCACGCATGAAAAACCGATTAAATGAAACAGCAGATATCTTCAAGTGCAAAATAAATTATTTAGTTTAGAAGCGTAGATTCAATTTCTTTTCTCTCCTTAGCTATTTCCTGCGTCCTATTTCTTTCGCAACCTTTTGAGATCCTTCCCCAAACAAAAAAGAAAAAAAACCTCCTGATTGGTAACCAGAAAAAAGCCGGAGAGAAATATAATCATAAAAATATAAGAGATACTTGGGAAAAAGAAAAATCAATCTAAAAAGACTAAAGATGATTTTTCCCTCCGTAGATAAATAGATGGTTTCTTTGGGAGAAAACCTCACTGTCCCTTATTCCCCACCCAATATATATGCATATGGATGTGTATGTGGGCTAAGTTTGAATTCCGAGCTTCTCGGGGCTTTTAAATAAGTTCTAAAGTCTCAGATACGAGGAGCCTCAAAGAGATTACAAGCATAGCGTAATATGTTCTTTATCGTCCATGCAATGGAGGATAACTAAGATGGAGGAGATAGACACAAAGGAAATAGACAGCCAAACTGGCTCTCTTGTTTTGTGACGTGACTTCTGACTTTTCTTATAATAAATTCGAGATGAGCCCCGAGATAAACAAGGAATAAATGGTGGTGGGTTTCGATTTGGTGGAAAGGGTTTGGGGTTAAAATGAAACTGCGAGGATCACGTGGGGGTGATTTATTTTTCAGGGAGTTGCATAATTTATTTACTTGTAGGATGTCACGTGTCTGAGCAACGCTGAGAGGTGCTTACTGATTTGAAGGATCCGCTTTCAATCGGATCCCCGAATGAGCATATACTTTCACTCGATTCGGATTTCCTTTTTATAAGTTAAATCTCTTGAACCGTACAAGGATATTTGTTTGCTTTTCAATTCATTTAAATTCTTGGGTACTTGTTTTAGTGGGTTACAAGCCCAAGGGTGAAAATGTTGGATAACTCCTGGGTAAAGGATGAAATGCCAAACTTGTTAAGTTTTATTTTTTATCATGATTGGTGCTTGATGGAGGTTTCACTGTCAAGGCTTACAAAGGCTTACAAAGGTATTTTATATCAAACCCCAAATTATTGTAAATGAAATTTTTAGTACCTAAAACTTTTTCAACCACATATAGTAAACTTAAGAATTTGGTCCCTTGGAAACTTCCACTCACGTTTCTTTCACATTACACTTAAATTTTGGTAAAAGCGGGACATACCTGTAGGCGAGATTCTCTATTCTTCAATCTGGGTTTCTAAACAACACCAAAGTTTTTCTTCCTGTTTAGATATATCATAATCAAAGCAAATGCCCGCTTGTGAGAATAAGAAAAATATAGATGAGTATGTAGTTTTTCTATGAAGCTCACGCGCTCATTAAGACCTCAAGTAATAGGATCAATCTGCCCTGTTGAACGTGGTAAGTCGTTCCTCAAAATTAATTTCATTTTTAACTACCTATCAAAAATAGAACTAAACTAAAAGGATTAATTTTTAAAACGGCTCAACCAGTTTCATCAAAATCGTTCTCTTCTTCATCACCAACTGCCCAAATTATACTTTCCAGAAGAATTTGGTTTCCGTTTTTTTGTCTCCATTCTCTTCTTTTTCCATTTTCTCTCTGCCTCTTTCTCTTCTCTTTCAACAAATCTTCTATTTTCCCTCCATCTTCTCATTCTTTATTTTTCTTATACTATTCCCCGCCTCCCCAAAGCAAAAACTCAATAAGTTAGCACGAATATAAAAACATTACCTAATTACAATAGTCTACAGCTACCCAATGTAAAAACTGCGAATCTTAAAAAGTTCTGAACGGTGCTTTCACAGAAAAGCATTTTTACCCACTGAATCACTTAAAAATCAAACCGAATTTGATGTTTTTTAACGGTGTCATTATTTGAAAACTTTTGAATTGAGAGTAATCTCAGTTAGTCATTTTGGTTTATTTCTGACTTGACGCATTTCTCTTGAAACCGACAATGTGATAAATTTTAAGATTATAATAAAAAAAGGTACTAAATATCTAAATAATTCTGCATCTTATGGTCCAAAATGGGCATAGGGCATTTTGATCCTCCTAGATTCAGGAAAGATCTTTTCCCTGAACACCCTTCTCCCGTGTTCCAACAGCAACAGCGGATCAGTGGCGGATCCAGAAAAATATGACGGGGGGGGGGGCACATGTCACATTTCTAAGGAACAATTTGGTGCAAGTTCAGAGAGGCAAATTTGCCAAAAAGTAATGTATTCGGATAAAATAGTTTTCTATCATAACTTAGATTAGAATGTTAACGTTTAACATAAATCTGCTAAAGTAACACAAAGATACATGATCCCTGTGTATTTCGGGAAAAGTGATAATTACACATAGCTAAGTATAAATACCATTGAATTTATCACATTGCTCGTCTCACTTTGGACATAATTAATAGCACCCGCCAGTAGCGGATCCAGAATTTGGTTTTAGGGGGGGGCTAAGAATTTTCATAATCCAATTAGGGTCACTTGGGGTAAGTGGGACCCCTTTTTGGAACAGTACATTTTTGAAGGTTCATAAAATTTTTTTGAAGAGGTTCAATTTGAACTTGATGACATATTCTATTTAAGACACTATTAATAAACAAAAATTTATAATTAGGTTCTAAAATAATGTTCTACATTTTTCTTAACTGGTCTTTTTGTAAAAAATGAGACGGGGGTCCCACTTACCCCATAGGTGGTAAGGGGTAAGTGGGTCACCCCCTTTTTATTTTGATTGAAAGCAAGCAAAACTTAAGAGGGAGTAAGTGGGTCTTACTTGATAAAGTATAGAAGTTTTAGGTACAAAATATTTTATTGTAACTTAATCCATGTACGAGATAATCTACTCACATTTAAATTAATAGGGTTGGTTGGGGTAAGTGGGACCCTTTTTTGGAACACTACAATTACAGAATGTTTTCTTCAGGTTCGAATGGTTCGGGAGACTTATAAAGAAACCCTCGAAACTATTCCCCCACCCCACTGTGTGTTTTAAATAATTTCTCGGCAACTTGAATAAAAAAAACCCAACTTAATAGTTTTCTTTACTTACCACATCTTATATTAAAACGCAAAATTAATATAAAATTTCAATAAATTACTTATAAATGTTTCAATAAACATTAAAATGGTGAGTCTAGGGTGTCCCACTTACCCCATAATGAGGGGACCCACTTACCCCTACTTTGCTTAAATTACGGGGTAAGTGGGACCCCCCTCTTAAAAATTTTTAAATAAGAGATTTTGTGAAAATTCAAATTGCAGTATGTATTTTAAGTCAAACCTGGCACAACAGTTGAAAAAACATTAAAATATAGTGAAAACTTTCATGGAAACACTTCTTGAAAAAATGCATCTTGAACTCTCCAAAAAAAAAAATTATGAAAATTTTTTTACAATAGTTCTATAATCTTAAAAAGAAATGACACAAAACTCTGATATATGCAAAACCCATCAGTGTGACAAAATGTAACATGATCAATGTGAATAAGTGTGAAATGTCCTTTACATAGTTTAGTTTGAGGGGGGTGACCCACTTACCCCAAGTGCCCCTACATCTTCTTGATTATCTTAATATGGAAAAGGTAGTGAATTATCCTGCTCCAACCACTAAAAGGTCTGGGGGTCCTCCCCCAGAATTTTTTTGGAAATTTAAGTAAAAAAACACTTTTCAACTCGTTTTGGTACGTCTCATCCGAAATCCGGACATAGATTTTGTGGTACAATTTTTGCGTTTTGACAAACTTAATATAAATTAGAGTTGTAATAATAGTTACAAGTACAAAGGGGGTCTGGGGGTCCTCCCCCAGAAAAATTTTATAAATTTGACCTTAAAATAACAAGGTTTTAACTCATTTTGGTGCATAAAATTCCATATTATATAGTGCAGAACTTTTCATTTGGGGGGGGGGCTTCAGCCCGAAAGCCCCCTCTCCCCGTAGATCCGCCACTGGCACCCGCATTATAATCACTTTTTTCGTAACGTAACAAATATACCCAAACAAACAAGTGCTATAATACTTTTAGCACGAAATTTTTGAACAAATATTTAAAAAAAAACCACGGTTTTCGATAGTTACCCAGGAACTGTTTTGGCGCAATCATTGCACTCCCCCTAATTAATATATATTACAATAAAATAAAATGCACTTTATAAGAGTTTTACTCACCGAAATTCCTATTAATGATTATGAAGAGTGATCTTTTACAAATTTTGCACTTTCTGCACAACGTAAGGCTACAAATAACAAAACTAGACCAAAATAGACTATGCTTGGTATACAGATCGGACGCCGGAATGTCGCAGGTCGGTGTACTGAACTAGTTGACTACTGTGAGAGAAAGGTCAAACAAAATCCCGGCACCCCTCTAAAAAAGCAATTGCCCATTCCGACAACCCCCTTGTTTTTCTTGGAAAAGTTAACATGCGGTCTTTCTTCCTTGGAGCGGGAGGCGTCTTTCCAATCCCTATCCACGCCAGCGCGCTGGCGACGTTAGTTCTGATCTAGCCACGCAGCTGGCATTTTCACCGTCTGGGGCTCTACTACGCGCTTCGACGAATCATTCCACGCGACGGAATTGACGTGGTCACGTGATCTTTTTCACGGAATTGCTAAAAACGCTACTTCCCGGTGCAGCGGAATTATTCCCCGTCGGAATGAGGAGCTCTTTTTCGACGAATCTTTCCACCACCTAAAGACCGCGGGGAATCGATTCCGCCTCCGCCATATTGGATACAATTTTGGTCCATGCTGCCGTCCGAGAGAACGAGGATCCATCAAAATAACAATTGAACAGTTTTAATCTGCCAGAAAATGAATCGAAAGGTGTTATCGTGTCCTTAAACCACTTGCTCAAGCTCTAGGTTCGTCCTTACTTCACTGAGCTCCTTACTTAGAAACCCGATCAACCACTGGAACTGCCTTTTCAGTCCAAACAAAGGTAAGCCTCTTTTTAAGTTCTTTTACTCTGTTAAAAGTTAATTTTATTGAAATTAGGAAAGGAAATTGTTTTAAAATTATATTATGTAGTATCATTATCGATATTTAATCCCTACATCGATTACATCAGCATTTAGTAAATGTAAACAAACATTACGAATACGAATACAACTTCTTGTAAAAATAATAGAAAGATTACTCTAAAATTATTTTATTGAAATTAGTTAAGTAAATAGCTTTAAAATTATATTATATGGCTGTATCATAATCGCTATTTAATGCCCTTTATCGATTACATCAGCCTTTAGTAAACAAACATTACCAAACTCAAACATTACGAACAAATACAACTTTTATTTTGACTTATTTTAAAAGTAATATTAGCCACGATTTCAGTCTCAATAATACTTATGATAACTTTCACATGTGTTCAACTTGTCGATTTGTTCATTTTGATAAGCTATGTTTATGCTTGTTTCTGAGTTATTGATTACTTAGTCATAAACTTTCTATGGCGAACAAGTTTCATATTACTTTTTAGGGTAAGTTTTTTGTCTGTTGTAGATTTGAGGAACTTCTTTTTAGATTAGTGGTATTCAAACTGCTTAATGTTCGTCTTCGGATTCTAGAATACAAATATAAACACATAGTTGAGTTAATACTAAGAATTGTTATACATGTTTTGTTGCTATTATGATATTAAGTAAACTTTTTTTGCAGATGTGAAATACCTGCCCTCTGGCTCTGTCGATAGATGTCTACTTGGCTTTTTCAAAGTGAGTAGTTTTATGGTCTTTTTCACTCCTATATATGGGCGGATTTACGGAGGGGCAAGGGGGGGCTCTGCCCCCCAAGATTTCCGACGTGGCTTTTTTGGGGATTTTTCTATTTTTTAAAAAGTTTTGAAAATGTTTTTAAAATTTCAATTAAAAATATTTACAGAAAATCTTGTGAATTTGCTTTATTTTTCACTTGCACCGTAGTGACAATAGTTTTTGTGGATTAACTTTAAAAAAAGGCAAAAGTGCACTAAAAAGCAGAGCCGTCCTCGGCTGGAGGAGGCCAGAGTTGTGCATTTGTTTTTCCCAATTCGGCCGTTCGCCCGGAGCTCAGATTGTTGAAATTTGAGACCAAACTACGGCAGCCTATAGATAAGGGGAAAGGGTGGTATGCTGGAATTTGTTGTAGCTGCAGCCCTTCTGTTGACCTTGTTTTGGCATCTGCTAATTGGAAAAAGTTTGCCACGTGTGTTTCCAAGAAAAAAAAGGGTGGGTGACCGACCATTTCCATTACTAGATTCCAAGGGGTGACCAAGACCATTCAATTTCTGGGGTGTATGGGGAGGGGATGTATTTGTTCGGTTACTGATTATTCCTTTGGGAAAAAGGGAACTACCTTTTTCTCTTTCCTTAAAGGGAGTTTTTCCCGTTTCTCTCCAAAATTTGGTGACAAAACGTCCAAAAACCCCCTAAGAAAATTGCAGAAGACTAGAAATATTTATATACTTTCGTTTCTTATAATTAATTTTTATGATTTGCACAGACCTTTGCCGCACCCTGTATTATTTGATGCTAAAAATTAGTAAAATCGTTCAATTTTAATAATTTTGTTTTCAAATTCTATTTACCCATTTTATTGATTATAAATTTTGTCTTATTAACTTTTGTCTGATTGATATTAATAAGTTTTCCTAATAAAAAGTATTATTTCTGTAAGATGTTAACATTCTTTTCCCGTAACTAGTTTGATATAAATAGATAACTTTAATTTATTGATTTAAAAATAATCAATTTTGACAAAGATTTAGATAAATATTATTTTTTGTCTGGAGTAAAGTTTAACACTCTGAAGTAATTTAAAATAATTACTGCTATGAATATTTTTTATCAGTAATTCATATTGAATTATTTGTTCATAATAATAATAATGAAATTATATGCTAACTCTTTATATTGAATTGTTATACTTTTTTTTACAAACTGAAAAATACCTACTTAAAGTATTTTAAAAATTACTTTTACCAAATATTTGAATAAAAAGTTCCTAATCATTCCATTTTCCTATTTAAGTTAAATATTGTAATTAATCTTATTAAAAAATATATTGCTACTGGTGTATAGTTGCAATTCTAGATTTTTATTTTTATGATCCCCTGATTTTTAAATAGATAGATGTGAGATTATATTTACGCATCAGTAGAACCATTTGATTTATACCATGTAATAGGTTGTTCCTTACTTAATGAATCTTGTTACAGCTTATTTAAGAGTTGAATTCGGATTAAATATTTTTTAAATTAAATAATTTGTGACTGAAATTAAAAATAATTGTTTACAATTAATTGCGCTCCATTGATTTGTCCAACTGATGACTAATGCTTTATAAAAAATTATTATTTCTCATTTCACAACCATGAGTGTTCTTAGTTTTTTTAGTTTTAAGACATTTCTTAAGTTTCTAAACATTCTTTCCATAAATATGAATTGTAAACATAGGTCCAACAAAAATAATATGATAATGTAGGGTTTATGATATTACTTTAAAAAAAGTCCCTTGAAGATGTATTTCCAAGTAACAGGGTTTAGGTAATTAAAGTCTAAACCTTGCCCCCCCAGGATCTTAGTCCTAAATCCGCCCATGCTCCTATACACACATGTATTTTAAATCAGTATTTTTCAATCAGCCTGGCACATGCTCAGACTTGGATAATGCATTGTAATGTAATTGTAATGTTGTGTAATTTTCTTCAAGTGTCACAATCATTTAAATTTTGACTTAAAATTAGACAGTCACATTGTTCACCAAAACTGTACGATGATTCTTTATTCTAACAGTAAAAAGAATTTACATTTGAAAAAAACTTCTACGTGACTCCCAAGTTGCGTAACTATATTTTCCAAGTCTGCACATGTCTCGCCAATCCGACTTCATCAACAACATTTTACAAGTTAAAAAATTGTTTAAAGCAACACTGTTGAGATGTTTTGATTTTTTAATTTGTCGTTTTATTTTTTCTGTGATTTATCAAAATACTTGGCTCTTTTGCGCCTGGCTTAAATTTAATGCATGTATTGTTAAGTCACGGCTTACTAGATACTTATACAGGCTAGCCGAGTTTTAAACAATGAAAACCATTTGACAACTTTTCCCGCTTAGAACGCTACAAGAACTACCTATATCACCCACCGCTTTCAACACTGTGGATATGCTTTGCCAGTTAGTCCGCTAATGCCATCTGGATTTGCAATGATTTCCGTACTCGGCTAGCCTGTATAAGTATCTAGTAAGCCATGGTTAAGTCAAATACTTGGTCATGTACATGGCTTGTTACTGAAATAACTTTGATAGTTAGAGACATCTTTTCTTGAAATACACATCTCTCCCCAGGAAATTCTTATATCCCCTTCGATAATTTATTATTTTTCTAGCCATTGGATCTTAAATTTCTCAAACTTAAAATAACCGAAAGTAGTGTTTTGTCGGCATTTTTTGCTTTTATCCCATGTTTTAAAATTTTTTGATTATTGCATGATAGAAATGTTAGTTATTAAGATATCTATTATATACTTAACTTAATGAGTCTTGATCTGTGTTGATAAGGGGACATCCATAAATTATGTGAGGTGTTTTTTCTAAATTTTTGACCCCTTCCTCCTCTTTAGTGAGATTTTGCAGGACTTTTCCCCCACAAATTCTTAATGATATTTTCTTCAACGATTTATTGAATAAATTTCTTTGACATGTTCTAGCCACGTTTGTTTGTCTTGTTAGCATGAAACCTAGCATATACATTGTACACTGCAAAAGTTTTGATACAAATCCATGTTGAAATCAAAACTATTTTCTTATGTATGTTTTAATTATCAAGACTGATTGACTAATGATTTGCTGTTCTAACTAATTTGTGCAGTTTTCCTGAACATGAGCTAAAAAATTAAAGAAAAAATGTATATTTTCTAAACTAAAAGTTGATGGCGAGATTTTAATTGACTTCCCCCTCCCCTGGTGAGGTTTTGCTGAACCTCCCCTTTTTGCCCTCATGTAATTTATTGATGTCAATTAATCAACATATTAAATCTGGACAACTACTTACTGCCATATTCGCTGTCTCTGATTGGTGGAATCCTTCATTGACCAAGGATTTTTTTTTTTAAATTTTTTTTATTCATTTATTCATTTACATATATATACAGGACCAAAAAACAAAAGAAGAGAAAAAATAATTGTACACTTCGGGGATTTACATCCCTTAAGAGTGCGTTATAAATCTATTTAGTTAATACAAATAATGAAGAATACAAGATACATAGAAAATAATTGATTACAAGAAAATGAGATATAAAATAAATAATTACAATTATGAGGACTGGCAATGGTGTCGATTGCAATATAATTATAAATATAAGCCCGAAGTAGAAAAAAAAACCCATATTGACTATATTGAAGAAGTCCAATAAATTATAAATAAAGCATTTGTATTAAATTATATGAAGAGCAATAAGTTCAAAGAATAACTAAAATTTCTGAATTAAATAAAAATTGCTTAAGTTTTTTCTTGAATAAAGTAATTTTAGGTATTATTTGAACATCAATTGGCAAACTATTGTAGTGTTTGGGTGCTAAGTAGAAAAAACATTTGTGAAAAATCTCTTTGTTTGATTTAGGAACACAGTAGATCATGCCAGGGCGTCTAAGATTAACAGTTGTTCTTTTTATACATATATTCGGATTTAAAAATAGATTATAACAATTTTTGTAGAAAAACAGATGCTTAAGAGGAAGTATATCAATGGATTTGTAGGAAACGAATGTTATACTTTGGTTAGTGGAATTTAACATAACTTTTAAAAATTTGTTTTGAAGGTTTTCTATTATAGCCGTTAACACCGATGCTTATGGCTATGAATATGGCTGATAGAGATGTTTCGAACACAGGGTTGTTGTCAGTTGTACTTCTTGTAATATTTTAAATTGAACATCAGTCTGAGCTAAACAATTTTTTTGTCTCTGTGCCAGTACATTTCAACAGGCTGGTTTCTCGAAAACCGATGTGCATTTCACTTCATGCATTCCTTGTTAAGCTCAGACTGGTTTCAAAAATTATTTTGTTAAAAAATTTTTAGGGTAACTTAATATTTATAATTTTATATTTTTAGGATCTATTGCTTAAAAAAGGATGCATTCATCTTAGCAGATGGAATTTCATGGTCATGCTGTGTATTTTTGTAGTTTGCTTCATCTTCCACATTGAAATAAATGTAAATTGTGTTAATATATACTTAATTTTAACATTTTCATATTTAAGTAAATTAAAAATGTGGAAATTTAAGGTTAATAAGAGTGTATACTAGTTTATTCAATTAAACTTCTGTATTCATAGAAACATTAATAAGTTCTTTTTGAACATTTCAATGTAATTTGATTGTATGTAATAAAAAAAAATTCTTGATTGAACTTCTGTTTTGAAAATTTTTTCCTTCTATTATTCTACATGCTGTAATTATTGTTATTTTCCCACTCTTTGAAAGCTGCACAACATTTTTTCTGAATAGGTTTAATATTTTGTAGAATTTTATAAAAAGCAGATAAAGGAGAAAATTGAATTCAAAAATTCTATTTTTTGCACATATATGTTTAATCATTTATGGTATTTGTACTCAATTGCTACAATGGGTTCTTATTGAATTGGGGGGAAGAAGCATTTGTTATAAATAGCTGAAACAGTATTTTTTGTAAACATTAAGGTAAGTATCTTAATCAAAAACCTTTTCCTAATTAATTGTGTAAATATCTTCCCGTATTTTTTTCATAATTAATGTTAATCTCAGGTATATATTCCAATAAAAATGTGCTTGAACTTGCAATTAAATTAAATACTGTGTTCATAATACTGAGCAGAAATGTCTTAATTTAAAGTACTTTCTCTCAAGGGGTGGGCTTGGGGCTAACACTCATATCCTCCCCAAGTTTAAAAAAAAAGGATTAATAAGGGTAAATAAATAAAACAAATTTTCTGAACTTTTTAGCTCCCTCCCAGCCATTCACAATCTCTACAAAAGGATGTAATGAAAAAAATTAGAAAGATTTTGAGGAACCTAGATTTCATAATCAAAGCTTTAGAATTCATAGACAAATTTGGAATTCGAGTAATACAGTATTTGTAATGAAAAAGTAGGAACTGTTTAAAGGCAAATAAATTACTATTCTCATACCTACCAGAATATGATTATGTACCCAATTTTTTAAGAATAATAAGAATTTTGGAGAGAAATATAAGCTAAAAATTTATTTATTTCAAATTTACTGAGATATTTTTTTAGTTTCCAATAGGACTATCTGATCAACAGAAACTGCATTGAAAAAAAAATATTTATTTTCCTCAATAGCTCAAAAATTTTAAGCATCAAAAATATTCCTGCTTAATATTTACATTATTTTAGTAAAAAAAATTCTATCTTATTTGGTTTTGAAAACTTAATTAAATTACACGATGCTCTCAACAACTTGAGAGCATTAAAATTTGTGAACAACCACCACTTTCATAAAACATCTCAGAGGCCCGCTAAAGTCTTAGCGCGCTTTTTAAAAAAGTGAATTTTCAAAACTAGAAACATGAAAAAGCCCGCGGTGAAGAGAAAACCAGGCACGTGGAGGCAGAAATCGCTGCGATTGGTTAAGAGATTCTGCAAAAACTACGTCGCATAGCCTCCAACCCAAAATGCCTTAATCCCATTCCGCTACAAAATTCTGACGAACGGGAAGTAAGACCAACGTGTTTTGACGGAATTCGATTCGGCAAATTTCAAGATTCCGACGGGGGAATGATTCGTCGTCGGAAAGATTCGTCGAAGCGCGTAGTAGTGCCCCTGGTTTTTTTCTTTCGTCTGTTTTTTTTCCCGCGTTTTGATGTTTTCGACTTCTGCGCTTTTTGATTTAAAATAAACAAAAAATTTGCAACTTTTGTTCATACATAAAAAAAAACTTTCGCCACAAAAGAAAAGGAATATATTAAAAAGAATTGGAAACGAATGGGACCGAAAAGGAAAATAAATCATCCGACTGATTGGAATATTTTTGAGATTCAGCAGCATTCGGGAGCAGTATTGCAAATTGCAACCAGATGAATAAATCGGACCGGTCCCTCATTCACAAGGGGACTTTATCAGTTGTTTCTGAATTCTGACGCCACGGACTGTATGTCACCAAAGCCTTCTTCCTGGAAGATATTAGTCGTTTTGAGTGTTGGCCTTATATGAGAGACCACTTGGAAGACAGATTTTATGCTTTTCTGAGTTGCAGTATTTTCAATTATATTATTGCGTACAGTATGAAACACAAGTAATATACAGAAACATTAACTAGGAGGGGAAAACCCCAATTTCAAACGAAAAAAAATAACGCTAACAAATAGGGGAGATCAGGCTAATACGACATACCACTTTTTCAAAGCAACCGTAAAAGACTAATTAAATAGATTTCCTGTAGTTTTCAAAGCCAATGAAATGTTTATTTAATGCTCTAACACCCCCTAATTGGGTATATCATAATCTTTCTTTTTTTTTCTTTTTCAAAAACTTACTTTTCTAAAAAAGTAGAAAATATGTCATTTTACCCGATAAAAGGATAAAATGACATAGTAAATATTTAGTAGGAAAAAAGTAATTTTTTCGGCAAAAGCAATTTTATTTGATCCCAAATAATAACTATATTAGTATTTAAGCTGTGATGTACCCTTCTCCGACGGCTATCCAGCCGGAAATAGAGGCGCCTGTCAGTCTGCCTTTTGACAGTAAAGTACAGAGGCAGATTCGACATGGTGCCGAGTGATGAATGAGCCTGAGAAAGTCGCCAAACAGAAGGGAGGCTGGCCCTAGACTTTCTGTCTGGATTAAAAGGGCAAATAGGGTCCGCGGTCGCCTTTGCCCCCTCTGACGTCAACCCAATTAGAGGGAGGCTGATGACGTTGTAGCGACCGCAGCGCCCTAATCCAACCCCCTAAAATCTGGATATAAAAGGTTGTTCCCGACTTTTTCAGACGTCGAGTTCGAGTTCGAGGCTCGTAAGTTCTCACGATCGAGATACTTTTGGAAGCCGGAGGCTTTTTGCCCGGCAGAAGTCTGACTTTTTGAGGACGGTGATCCTGAGCTGGAAGCCCTAGCCCAGCGGACGTTAAGACTTGGAATTAGCTCGGAGTGAGCTTGTTGTGTGATCGTCGTGTATTTACCCAAAATAAATACCAATTTACTTAAATCTTGTTTTGACTGTGTGAAAACGCCACAGTCTTAATTTGGTGGCAGCGGTGGGATCTCTAGTTGAGCTATAACTACCCAAGTCAAAATTTATGCTGGAATTCGTTTGCTATAAAAGCATTAAAAGCTATGTTTAAGCTAGAATTAATTGTATAAACTAGCATAGATATTTGCTAGTTCCAGCATAAATCACCTAGCACCCCATGTCGTGTAGTGAGACTTTTTTTATGCTTCCTAGCAAATAAAAATCTAGCTTGAGTAGCTATAAATTGTAGCTGGTCTAGCACCAATTCCTAGCACCACATGCTTGATTTCCCTGCTTTTCTAGCATACTAAATCTAGCTCGTGTTGCTGGAATTCGTTTGCTATAAAAGCATTAAAAGCTATGTTTAAGCTAGAATTAATTGTATAAACTAGCATAGATATTTGCTAGTTCCAGCATAAATCACTTAGCACCCCATGTCGTGTAGTGAGACTTTTTTTATGCTTCCTAGCAAATAAAAATCTAGCTTGAGTAGCTATAAATTGTAGCTGGTCTAGCACCAATTCCTAGCACCACATGCTTGATTTCTCTGCTTTTCTAGCATACTAAATCTAGCTCGTGTTGCTGGAATTCGTTTGCTATAAAAGCAATGTTTAAGCTAGAAAAAATAGCATAAACTAGCATAGATATTTGCTAGGTCCTCCTTATTATTTAGCATGCCATGCTATTTATTTTTGCTCCCTAGCATGGAAAAATCAAGCTTCTGCTGCTAGAAATACTTGCTGACCCTAGCAGCAATTACTACCATAATGTGCTTGAATTTTATGCTAGTTATAGCACAATTTCCTCAGCACGAATTGCTATTAATTTTTGCTTTTCTAGCCTCACTCTATCCAGTATGAGCTGCTATTAATTTTTGCTTTTCTAGCCTCTCTCTATCCAGCTTGAGCTGCTATTAATTTTTGCTTTTCTAGCCTCACTCTATCCAGCTTGAGCTGCTATTAATTTTTGCTTTTCTAGCCTCACTCTATCCAGCTTGAGCTGCTATTAATTTTTGCTTTTCTAGCCTTACTCTATCCAGCTTGAGCTGCTATTAATTTTTGCTTTTCTAGCTTCACTTTTCCAATATTTTCACCGAGCATGAACTGCTTTTCTAGGCTTATTGGTAATTCTTTAGTCTCACTTTACCATGAGGTATTTATTATCTCTTGCTTTTCTAGCAACTTTACTTCTTACATCACTTACATCTTTTACTTCTTGCATCAGCTAAGATTTTGAAAGCCCAATAACACCTTAGTAGCAGTAAAAAAAATTGAATCATTTGAAACAGTTCAGTGTGCAAAATATACAGGTAGCTTTATGATATTTTAAATTCAAAAACAGAAATGAAAGGCATATTTTGAAAAATATTTTTATTTTTTTCTAAGGTCCTGTATTTTATCAGAAATATATCTGTTCCTGTTTTTAAGCTCTTTATCTATTTCCGGAGCAGTAGAGCACCCTTTTTTCAGCAGGAATGTTCTCATTTGTTCTGGAAATGATAAATCAATAATTAATATATGATTAAACAAACCATTCTAAACAGAAAACAAGCATTTTAATTTTTAAACTGTTCACTTGCTTGATCCTACACAGTTAAAATTTATTCCACTATGAACTAAATACTTAAATTTGAATTGATAAATATAATTATTAATATTAAATAGGGTTGGCATTTCCAATTCAACTAGCACATTCCACAAGAATATTAAACTGAATGTAGTGAAAAATTTGCTTTGGATTTGTGAAATTCAAATCAAAATCAACATTAAAACATGTATTTAATATTTTTTTTACACACAAAATGAAAGAAAATTAAGTCTAGAATGTCTGAAAATTCAACTACTAAGAGAATATATCTTCCTAGAGAACTAAATTTATTTAGTGAAGGTATCTTACTAAAAAACTGAATATGTAAAAGTACCCATTACACAAATGGTAAATTTATGAAGGTACTACAAAACCGTAAAAAAAATTGCCTTGGGACAGACCACTGGTTAGTATTATTAAAAACTATTAAACTATTTCATATAAATTATAATAAGTTGATGAATTACTCTACCTGATATCACACTTAACTTTTCCGGAGTTAGTGGAGGTTTCGGGGATTGCTTGGGAAGTGGGCTGCGAGGCTCATCACCAGGCTTTGGCTTTCTTGGGCCAAGGATATTACGACAAGGTTTTCCCGTGACTGACCTCTCAGCCAGAGCCTCCGATCCCCATACAGCCACTGCCAGACTTTTCGTGAATTTCCTAACATGGGATAGCTCCATGATACTATTGTATATATTGGATGGGATGACAATCCCTTGCCCAAGGTTCACCTAAAATTAGAAATATTTCATTACATAAAAGGAATAATACAATTTATTTAGAGGATGCAAAACTACAAAATGCTCCAATAACCTATTGGTCAACTCTTAACTTCTTTTAACTTTAACTCTTATTTTATTTTTTCTACAGCACAATTTGCAATTACTTTGCACAAGGATATTCCAGATTTATTTGCAACATTTTACAAGTGAACCTGAATTTTTGTTTAACTTTTTAGTTAGTCACTACACCAATTTTTTTCAAAATCTAAAGATATTGCTTTTAATGAAAAGTTTTCCTATTTTGAACTATTTATACAAATATTGCTTTTTGAACAAAACATATTAATGCTCTGAAATCAATGCTCTTAGGGTACAGTCATCCTGTTTTTCAGGATGGTATCAGTTCAGAAAATCTGCCCATTCATGACCCCCTCCAACAATAGCGAAGAAGACTGAAGTCACCTCATTAGCAGACCCCAGAGTGACCTCTCTCCTGCCCGAGGCCGCTCTTTTGTTGGAGGGACCATAGAAGGGGGTTGTTTGCGGTTTTCCTATTGTCCGATAACCAGAACCAGCAGATTTTTTGAAGAGATACCATCCTGAAATATAGGATGACCGTACCCTTAAGCTATGTATTGCAACACTTCCTAGAATCTAGCATTTGTTTGTATCCAGTACCAGATCTAGAATATGAGCAAGGGGGTGAGGCAAACCTCAATTTCTAGTGTGAACCCTCGAGCATTTAATTTCAAAGTTAATTGAATAATATCTTGGCCCAAGCATAAAAGAATTGATGGTCAATAATCTATAAAAATTAGTGATGGGCAAGTATCGAAACCAAATACTTGAGAAATTTGCCCAGTTGAAGATTTTGGGTGGATTGGTCGGCTGATTGTGAGTGGGGTTACGTATGTCCCCTCACTATTTTAGATTCTTATTCGGCGGGAGTAGGGGTAAATGGAAAATGGTTGTTGTTCTGCTGTAGATCATGGGCGGGGTAATTCCGTGAGCTAGAAATTGGTCGCGCTGACTGGGTTAATTCGCATTGCGGTCAGATAAGGTCGGAATTCAACGGAATGCTCCGTATGGTTTGCGGAGGTGTTTAAACCATTTTTTAGTTTATCCTGACTTAAAGGAGTATTTTATATTAGGTTTTCTCCTTTATAGCAAAAGAAATATAGTCCTTTCTGGGTTCATTTCCCAACTTTGAAAAAGTACTTGATACCTAATAGTATTGATTTTGCCCATCAGTAATAAAAATTTAAATTTCCTAAAAAATATTTAATTTAAAACAATTTTAACTAGTGTAAGCTTAAGTCTCCTGAGGGCGATAGCCTCTAGTCCCACAGATTTGCCCTTGCCCCTCTTTTATTCTTCTCCCCTAGAAGTTCTGAAACATCCTGTATATTGAAACAAAGTGAGTCTTACCTCAGTATTCCCATCATCAAGTTCCTCAGAAGGCGAGACACAGTAATTTTCTACTGAAAAACATTATTCAACATAGGTCAAGTAGTTCATTAAAAATTCATCTAATTGCTTAAGTAATTAATAAATGCATTTAACAGAATGTTAATTAACAAAACTTTAAATATGCATCTTTCAGATAGAAAACCATTATGAAATTTACCTGAACTAGCAGTTGAACTCAGCAAGCGCACCTGCAATTGCCTGTTTAAAATTCGAAGTTCTTCAACTTCTAGTTGGAGTGTCTCGTGTTTTTTTTTAAGTATCTTAAGATCCTGAACTTCTCTTTCGAGCTGCTCGTGCTTATGCTCTAATGCAGAATAAGCAAATTGTAATTCTTTGTATTGCGTATCTGGTATAACATCAGCATCAGCATAACTATCAGCATCACTATCAGCTTCACCATTAACACTACCATTAAGATCTGAAATTTTCAAAACAAAAAATTTTAAGTTAAGGAATAAAGAGATAATAAGAGAAAACCATTATATTATAAAAAGCACAATATAAAGAGTTCAAAGAATGGAAGCTCATTTGATTGATGGTATTCCATTGATCAGGGAGGAATTTTAGGTAGCGGGTGAAAGTCAGACTAATACTCTCAAACTGCAAGATTTGTTAAGAGCCTCATAAAAATTAAATTTATAGAGAAAGTAATATGTATACTTCTGAATTTTGAAGCTAAATGTATTGCAAGGACTACAGGTCTGAAAGTTCCTTCAATTTATCTTCAGACATTACTGAGGATGTACAGAAGAGTTATAAGAGTAAAAATAAGTACTTTTTGAGGTTTAAGGACTTTATGTTTATAGGAATGATGGACCCAGCATTAGTTAAGTCGAGATCATCCTTTCTTATGCCACTATAAAGGTTTTACATGAATACGACTTGAAGAATAAACTGACATTGAAAGAGTAACACGTACTTATTGATTCAAAAGTTTCTTTTCTAGTGATCATAGCTGCATTCAAAATTTCAACTCCTTTTGTTTGTTTTGCAACTGCTTCGTTCTTCTTTTTAACAGCTTCCTGAAAATAAAAATTTTCAAATTTTTATTTATTATGGGACAAATTTTCCAAACTCATCTAGATGGCACTAACATATTCCTTGAAATTTCCCTGTTCATAAGATATTTTCCAAAATTCCCTGCACTTCCCCTGTTTTTTTTAAGCCTTTTTAGATATCCCTGCATTTTCCAGATTCTCCTGGTGCTGTGGCAACCCTGTATTAATTCTTTATTAAGGGATTTATAACACAAAAAGTGACAAGCTGACGTCTCACTGGTGAGACTCCCATCTCGAAAAGGTTAGGGTTAACAAAGGCTTACCTCTAGTTCATCCCTTAATTAAAAAAGAATGAAAGTAGTAAACAAAAAACTATTTTTAACCTTTTGACTAAAATCAGGGCTTAAACTCTAACCAAAGAAGTACCGGAGCGCTACTATTTCAGCATTACAAATATTCACTGATTAATAAATAAATATTAGTAAATATTTACTGAAAACCAAGAAGTACCGGAGCTCTGCTCCGATGCAATTTAAGCCCTGACTAAAATTATAGTAAAACCTGTTTTAGCACACCCTTAAAATTAATTTTGATACAAATTAATTTTTCTTATTTTTAATTAAACTTAAAACACTACCTTCATTTCTTAAGAAGATATTCAATGGTAAAAGTGTACAGGATGCAACTTCATTTAAGTATCATCTTCAAAGAGATTATGATAGTCCTCCTTGCTCACAATCCACCACTGCATAACTTGCATTATTATTTTTGAGAAGGGGCGAGGAAGCAAAGCAAAGACCAAGAATAAAACTTGAATTAATGAATAAGCAAGTTTTTAAAATTTAAGTATGAAGTATTAGGAGGAAATTCAAGTTTTTGCATTGCTAAATCTGAATTAAAGAGTTTATTTTCATTTTAGAAGTCCCTTTTACATTGAAACTCAAATTTTAAGTCTTTTATTTAGTACCTTCCGATTTACTCAGAAAAAATCAGTTTCTCGTAAAACATCAGTACACTATAGTCTGTGTAAATAAAATCGGCGGTTTCACGTCATGCTTTACCAAAGCAACGCAGAAGAAATACATTGAGAAAAAACTCAAGGTCAACCGCCGATTCTATTTACACAGACTATAATTAAACCGCCACCATTGCTAAAATAACTCCTCTCCACCATTACTTGCAAAATAAAAATGAACCAGTTCATCTTTTCAGAAATTTTCAACATTTCTATTTTTTGAGAAATGAATTTTTTCTGAGAAAATGAGTGAAAAAAGTTTTATTCTTGATCTTAGCTTTGCCTCTTTTTGAAAAATAATTTAAGTTATGTTATTTATAAACAATTAAATACTCATTTTTCATGGTTCATAAAAATCTTAATGTTAACAGGAATGCTTATCCTTTTGTATAAGGTAGAAGCGTGAGGTTTATTTGCTTTTTTACCAAAGGCCAAAAAATTGCTGTTTTCCACCACTCTTCAGAAAGTCAAAGTTGGTGGTGCATATTGTAATGAGTGAAATTATGACAGGGTTCATACTCAATCTAAGATAGTAAAATTCAGGAGTCTTTAAGGAGTAAATCACTAGAATATTAAGAGGTAGCATGAATAACTATTAACCTTATGTTACTTTACAGTCACAAGCAGAATGAGTTCAAAGTTAATTATTTAAAAAAGAAGTGCAAAAAAGGATAGAATTTCAATTTTTATCAGAATTTTATCGATTTAAAAAAACAATTTCTCCAAATAGTTAATAAAACTTTTGTTTTCCTCTTTGACAGATGTTTTTCAGGAGTTAAAGTGAAAATTCAGGAGGAAAAACACAATATTTCAGGAGGCGTACAAACTTTGTTACGAGTAGATTTTTACAACTTTTACAAAAACCTGACCTCTGACAAATGATCCCAACAATCCATAATACAAAGAAACTATAATGAACATACTTCTACTTTCTTCTTTGCCTTTTCTGCAATAAACTGTTGTTCGACTTCCTCATCCGTACATCCTGAACTACTTTCATCTTTGTTTATAAGTGTGGGTATCCTTGTTCTTTTCCTGTCTAAACTTTCAAGAAGTTTGTCAAGTGAATCTGGAAAAATATAGGGGAATTATACTTTAACATGAAACACATTTTAAAATAATCAACTTAAGAATTAGTCTCCAAATTACATCTCGTTTAAAAACTAAAGAACCTGGGCATTTGCGACTCGGTGAATTTCGGTGTTGCCAATGCCATTTATCGGTGTTAATGAAGCAGATCAGGCCTGCAGATTCCCTTCTCCAAATTTAGGCGATAAAAATTTAATTCCAATGTACCCCTTCCCTACTTGCTCCGAGAGGATCTCGCCAAGGCATTCCACTTGGGGACAAAAAATGGACAACTTGCACGTTTTTCAATTTTGATTTTATCATGTAGAAAAACTAATTATGACGGAAAGCATCTTTTTTAAATTTTTAGGCCTGAACAGATACAATAAAAGGGTTTAAATTGCACACTATTTACTTCTATACCAAAACGCTATTTTTCCTACGCCGGGGCCCTGTGACGTCACTGCAAAGATCGTCGCTTCGAAAAACCATTTTTTGAAGCATTTTTCTTCATAGAAAACTTTTTAAGTTCTTGAGCCAATCATTTCAACTTACCTTGATCACTTGTCAAAACTTATGCGATACCAAAGCTCCTGTGAATTAGCGATGAACTTTTGCATCGGGCCCAGTGACGTCAAATAGCGTTTTGAGGTCACGTGATTTTTAGGCAATTTTAAACTTAAATTATACAGGGTGTCCCGTAAATGATGTGTCACACTTCTAGGGGGGATAGTAGACACCTAGACGAGTCAGAATCACATAGGATTTGGGGTCCCAGACCCAATCCCTGGGAGTTAAAAATGGAGCGACACCCCAAAACAAGTATTGAAAAATTCAATTTGTAGAAGAACTACTATTGGTAAAAATGTAATTATGGTCTCAAATTTTGTGGTTTAATATGATCCTCAAAATTACCTTGACAGTTTTCAATTTAAAATTTTTTTTATTACGAAAAAAATTAAAAAACAGCAAAAAAATGTGAAAAATATGCCAAAACTTTATTTTGTTTTCCGAAATCCTTTCTTTCGATTTGATAATCTGAAAGAGCATAATTAATTAACCTTAAGTCCAAAGTTTCACGTAAATAGTATCAGTATTAAACGCTTGAGAGCCTGTTAAAGTTAGTTTTATGGGAGCAAAAACGGCTTCGGAAAACGAACGTTCAGGGACAATCTACAAGTTACGGATAGATGCTCGCCAAATTTCCCAACATTATTTGCGATACGAGATTCCTCGCCAACCTACGCTTCTACAGATAGTTCAAACTTCCTTGGCGATGTGTGGCCTTAGTTTTCGGATCGTCACTAGAAGTCTAAAAGGTAAATGTATTCAAGCTATCAAATCAGACACTCAAGAAAAAATTGTTACTATACCTAAGAAAATAAGCAATGTTTGTTTAGCAAAAGGGATAGTTACAACTTATTTTTTCTTAAGTCTCTGTTTTGTTAAGTTCAATAAACATTTATCTTCTAGACTTCTGTGACGGTCTGAAATCGAAGGCAAAAATTTAAGTAAATTAATTAATTTACTAATTTATTTTCAAAATAATTCCCATCCCATAAAAAAGTGAACAACCATGCCAACTTTGAACACTTTTTGTAAACAGTTTTTGTCGTTATTTTTCATTATACCCCTGCTTTAGGATAGGTCAGTAGGCGGATCCTCGATCGCTGGGTTCGTGATTTCGAATTGCGATACAAGATTGGTTTCTATTAATCGAGAAATGTCAATAGGAATAAGCAAAGTGTATGGGGGCTATCCACTCACCGTCCGATAAGCAATATCTTAGGTTTGTCATAACTTTCAATAACCTGCATTCTTTTATTTTGCAAATTTCTTATATCGGAAGTTGAGGGGAGACCCTGCATACCCACTTGCTTATTATATCATTCTTTAATTAATAGGAACCACCCTTGTATCGCAACCCGAAATCAGGAACCTAGCGATTGAGGATCCACCGACTGACGTATCCCCACTATGTACAAAAGATATTTTGCGAACCATGTTTGTAAATAATAGATTCTTCTGTTTTTTTTTTTACCTAAGTTATCAAATGTACAGTTTTTCTCATTAAACGCAATAAGTAGTAATGCTGTTTGCATGATTGATACATTTGTAAAACTAACACAACTATCGATTGAATAAAAAACTATCGATACTATCAGATAATTTCTAATAATTCATACTATTGATTTTTAAGATCGATAGTTCCTAAAAATCAGTAGTAAAATCATGTTTGTTCTTTATGTTCAAAAAATTTTTTAATTAAATTAATTAATCTCTTGTTTTCTAAAAATAATAAGAATTAAGAATCAACATTTACGCTTTTGAAATTTTCATCCCGCCAAATTGTTCAATTGGCGCATTTCAGATATTTTCATACTCATCTCCTGTCTCGCCAAATCGGGCGAGGAATGAAAGTTGGCAGACATCTATCCGTAACTTGTAGATTGTCCCTAAACGTTCGTTTTCCGAAGCCGTTTTTGCTCCCATAAAACTAACTTTAACAGGCTCTCAAGCGTTTAATACTGATGCTATTTACGTGAAACTTTGGACTTAAGGTTAATTAATTATGCTCTTTCAGATTATCAAATCAAAAGAAAGGATTTCGGAAAACAAAATAAAGTTTTGGCATATTTTTCACATTTTTTTGCTGTTTTTTAACTTTTTTCGTAATAAAAAAAATTTTAAATTGAAAACTGTCAAGATAATTTTGAAGATCATAATAAACCGCAAAATTTGAGACCATAATTACATTTTTACCAATAGAAGTTCTTCTACAAATTGAATTTTTCAATAATTGTTTTGGGGTGTCGCTCCATTTTTAACTCCCTGGGATTGGGTCTGGGACCCCTAAGTCCTATGTGATTCTGACTCGTCTAGGTGTCTACTATCCCCCCTAGAAGTGTAACACATCATTTACGGGACACCCTGTATAATATTTAAAAAATAAAATGAGTAAAAACTGATGTTTTCCAACATTTGAGAAGACAATCTATCGATATAGTACAAAATTGGGCTTTTTCCTAACAGGTGCAAGTTGTCCATTCTAAAAGCTAGACTGCAGGTCGGCTTTGCATTATTTACCTTCATTGGCTAAGCAATTAAAAAACTTCTATAGAACTGTGTTGCCAGAATTGCCAATTTTATCACCATTTTTTGGCACAGGCAGGGCCTCATTTACCATTAGGCCCGGGCCCCACAATTTGGTAGTGTTCGGCAACTAGTGGTCAAAAAGTAGTTAACTACCAACTACTAACTAGTCTGGGAAAATCTAGTTGCAACTAGTAGTTAACTATTTTTTCCTGGGACTAGTTGCAACTAGTAGTTAACTTTTTCCCAAAGTAGTTAACTACTAGTTAACTAGTCTAATTTAATAACCTATTTTTTGCCCAAATTCTAATACATCTTTCTTATCTATATCACAAAAAACTTTATGCTTCGCTCAAAACGGTGCTTTATTTATGGTTATGATATTTGAGTACTCTACCATGACACTGTATAGTTATTAGGGTGGTCTAAAAAAACAAAAGTCCGATTTTTTTTCGGGGCATCCCCCCCCCCCCAAGTGTGACTCTCGGTATAAAACTAATATTCTGAAAGTTTCAGCTCAAAAAAATATTTAGACCCCGCCCCCGAGCATCAAAGTTCCAAAAAAACTCAAAATTTTGCACGTTTTCACCTATAAAATCCGAACCGGTTGTTGTAAAAATACAAGACTGGTATCATTTTGTAGATTATTTATTTAGCTTCAACGTTTTTAATTGAAACTTGCTTGTAGAACTTACAGATCAAACGATACAAGGGGTTTTACTAACTCCCCCCGCAATATCAATTTTTTAAGGAGTGTCAGGAAATTCCTGAAAATGTTTCAGCTATCGTAAAATGGTTCAAAAACATATAAATAATGGTTATTGACTGCATAGGTGTAAAATTTAAGAGATTTACAATGAAAAAAATAATTTTTGTTCATACCTGTTAATTTTTTAACTATCCTAAAATAATTCAAATAAAATACATAAAATAATTTTTTAAACTAGTTAATAAATGCATAAGGTGTAAAAGTTGACAAACAAGCAAAAAAAATCTAATTTATTAATTTTAACCCATTTTCAAAATTTTTCTCTTCACTGAGTTAGGTGTAAGAAGACTGAATGGTGTATTTCCCCACAAGATCGCCCTATTTTAGAAGTTTTGAGAGCGGTATTTGACTTAAAAAATGGGATCAACTACAGGACCTCCACCTGAAGTTTTAAAAACTTCAGTTTCAATTTAAAATGAACTTAAATCAATAAAAATAGCTACGGAAAAAGAGTTGATAAAAAGAGGTCAAGTTAAAATCAAAATGGTATCGGAAATGTTGGAAGCTTCATAGCTGGGCTTGATACATCGAACCAAATATCAATTAGAGCCCCAGGTGCCATGCATCTGCATCATGCTAGTGCTAGATAGATGACAAATGCCCTCTATTGAGTGAAAATTATCTTTTTCGGGTACGAATTCCCTCTAACTCTTACAGAGATAGATACATACCATTAGAAGTATTTGTATTACCTTAATAAACATCAAAATTAAAGTTTGGTTAAATGCACCAAAGAAATTTGCAAATATTTACGAAAAATATTTGTAGAAGTATCAAGAGTTATAACCACAGTACCATAGTTGAAGAACTTGGTGTCTTAAAACCTGAGACATTTGAATTTTTGACGAAAGTTTTATAAAAGAAATTAAAATTAACATGCCTTTGTCTAATGGGGAATACTATAGTGAGGAAAATAGAATAATAAAAGTGAAAGTGAAAAGTTTCCATTAATCAAAATACTAGCTAATAGTTTCAGAAAATTATCACGCAGTAGAGGGCTTTTGACATCCATCTAGATTCTAGAATGATGCATGCATGGCACCTGGGCGTCTAATTGATATTTGGTTTGATGTATCAAGCCTTATAAATATTTGGCCCTTGGAATACTTCCCTGTAGTCTTGAAAGATATTTCGGGTTTTTCAATTGTCCAGGTATAAGCTTCCAACATTTTCAATGTCATTTAATTTTAACTATTGACCTCTTTTTATCAACTCTTGCTCCGTAGCTATTTTAATTGATTTCAGTCCATTTTAAAATGAAACTTTTAAAATCTTCAGGTGGAGGTCCTGTAGTTGATCCCATTTTTTAAGTCAAATACCGCTCTCAAAACTTCTAAAATAGGGCGATCTTGTGGGAAAATACACTATTCAGTCTTCTTACACCTAACTCAGTGAAGAGAAAAATTTTGGAAATGGGTTAAAATTAATAAATTTGAACTTTTTTTGCTTATTTGTCAACTTTTACACCTTATGCATTTATTAACTAGTTTAAAAAAGTAATTTATGTATTTTATTTGAATTATTTTAAGATAGTTAAGAAATTAACAGGTAAGAACAAAAATTATTTTTTTCTTTGTAAATCTCTTAAATTTTATACCTATGCAGTCAATAACCATTATTTATATGTTTTTGAACCATTTTACGGTAGCTGAAACATTTTAAGGAATTTCCTGACACTCCTTAAAAAATTTATATTGCGGGGGGAGTTAGTAAAACCCCTTGTATCGTTTGATCTGTAAGTTCTAAAAACAAGTTTCAATTAGAAAAGTTGAAGCTAAATAAATAGTCTACAAAATGAAACCAGTCTTGTATTTTTACAACAATAACCGGTTCGGATTTTATAGGTGAAAACGTGCAAAATTTCGAGTTTTTTTGGAACTTTGACGCTCGGGGGCGGGGTCTAAATATTATTTTTTTGAGCTGAAACTTTCAGAATACTTGTTTTATACCGAGGGTCCCATTTCTTGGGGGGGGGGTGCCCCGAAACTTTGGACGAAAAAAATTTTCCCCATGTTAACCTGGACCACCCTAGTTATAAATAGCAGTGTAATTTTTGTATATTTTGATAAAAATTTTAAATATTTTTGAAATTTTAAACAAAATTTTTTTTAAAGTAGTTGAAAATTTGAAAGTAGTTTCAACTAGTAGTTATTAAAAAAAGTAGTTCAACTACTAGTTAAACTAGTTTAAACCAAAAGTAGTTAAACTACTAGTTAACTACTAGTTGATCGGTAGTTAACTACTAGTTGCAACTAGTTCTAGTTAACTAGTGCCGAACACTACAATTTGGGGGCCCCTAAATTTTAAAAAGTTAACAAAAATTATAGTAGATATAACTTTATATACTTCCTAGAATGTTTTTTCATTGTTTTTTTTAAATCGAAAATAAAAATCCAAACCTTTTGGCAATGCAAAAAAACGTAAAAGTTAACCGAGAACGTGTCTGACCCTGGCCCCCTGACGATAGTTAATTTTCACACTAATCGAACAATAATTTTCCAGCGTCTACATTCATATAGCACCAAATATTGCAACGTGGGAGCCCTTTCCTTCATGTTGGGCCTAGTGTTCCAAATTTTCTAAATCGGGCCCTGGGCACAGGCTCAGACCATCATGTTTTACATATTACATAACAATGAACATACCATACACATATTGAACGCAACATAAACATTTTGACAATCATAAAGATCTAATTATTGATATTGGATCCTAAAGTATAGATAACTATTGGAGATCAAAATAGTTCCATTGGATCTCCTAAGATGACACTTAAAATCATGTTGCTGTGGGAGCTTAGGTTATATACATGGTGACTGGAGGACTTTTTAAAGCTGTTTCGACATTTTATTAATTTTAATGGTTGGAATTTTTTGCAATATATCGTCTAATTAAATCTTTAACTTTGGATAATCTTACTGTTCGAAATCACATTATATTAAACTATAATATAAAGAAATTGATAATTACCTTCAATTAGCAGGACAAGAGCAGAATAGTATCGTTCGCCCTCTTTAACGCACCATTTCGATTTTTCTGGTGGATTCTTTAAGCATGCCAGCTTCAACATACTGGCCGAGTTATCTTTGTTCTGCAGACTCTGAAGAGATCTGTTCCAGAAGACTTGATAGGTATCCCCTTTCTTGTACTTGGATGGTTCAAAGTCCTGGATGTAAGATATCGGCACCATAGCACTTTTACGGTCTGATAAGTAAACTACGCTCGCAAACATAGTGAAATCCTTCCTTTCTTGTATTTGAAAAACCTTTTTCAACAATGGGGACTATCAATCACCAGGACAGATTATATGGGGAAAGCGGATTAACAAAAGATTGGCGTGACAAGTGGGCAGACTATTCCCAGCACGTGACAATGAAATGGCAAATGGAAATGGCAAAAGGGAATGTTGGGAATGTTTATAAATACTTTCCTTCACCTTCACTTCACTTTTCACGGTGCAAGCGCTCGCTAAATGGCCTAGGTGGCGTGGCGGATATAGGCACAGAGTACTAGAACAGAGAGTCCACGGCCATAGGCCATAATGGAAATCGAAAATCATGACATCTTGTTACAGGTTGGGAGAATTGTGGCGCTGGGATCGCACTAAACTCACTAGCGTCTGGATCCAGTCTGAATCGTTCGCCGGCTGCCTATGGGAGATTGAAAACACCTTTTTGCGCAGGCGCTAAGTTCTAATTTGGCGAGAGATTTAAGCGGCCGGCATATGTTCCAGACTCTAGTGTGGCGCCCTCACATCAGTAACGCATTTGAAAATAGCCTCGTTGACCCTCTGTTAGGATATTTCTCTGTGGATATAGGTAAAACCACCGTGATCCTATAGATCGATAATGTTAATTTTAATTAAGAGAAATAATGGTTAATTAGAGTATAGTGCCGTTTACATGAGCCAATTACCCGGGTAAAAGGCGGCTCTAACTCCTCTTTTCAACCCGGCATTCCCTACGAAGGGAAAAAGATAGGAAAAAGCCGGGTAGGATTCAATCCTAGTCAATTGCCGGGTTGTACCCTCCTTTCCCATGATGCCTTTCGTGTCCCATCCCACACTACCTTGCGTGTTGTGTAGTCCGCCATTTAATTGTTTGTGTGTGCTCTGTTGATTGTTTTGATAACTTTGCAATGGGCATCAATAACGTAGAAAGTAGCAAATGCAGTTGGAAATGTGAAGATAAAACGTTAAGTTTAATAAAGATCCATTTAATTTTTAAGACAAGCACAACTTACAAACATGAAAAACGGAAATCAAAACAATAAACATTGATGGAATTGAAACAATGTTGCCAACACAATTTTGTATAATTGTATAAGTGTTACTAGTAAATAAACAAAATATTCAAAAAATAATACAAGATTACTTTCATACATCTTCGCAGGTCTTCGGTAAGCAAATCTGCTATCATCCGTTGATATTTTTTGCATACATCGCCAACGCTCTTTTAAAATTCCTTTTGATGCTTCTTGCAAGAACAAAAATGAGCTATTTGTAAACAAACTTGGAAACCATGGAAACAGGCAGATCACTTATTTCTTACCACGTGACCGAGAAAAAGCCGGGTTAGATCTCGTCTCATGTAAACGCCTTCAAATTTCGTAACCCGGGTAGAGTTGGAAATTCCCTTGAACCCATCTTTAACCCGGGTAGCAACCCGGGTAATATTTTTTCCCATATAAACGGCACTTAAATCGTAACCCCATGAACTTGGACTTTGAGTTCTTGAACTGCAGTTTTTCAAAGCACTACAGCTATTTTCTAAAACATTTCCAAAGAGATTACAAGTTTCTAATATGTCATTTTAGTTCACTGACTGAGATTTTTTTTATCATCCGAATGGCTAATTTATTGATGCATATATTAAAACTTTATGCCTACATTTAAAAATTGAATAGGCTTGAAAATATTAAATTTTAAGAAAACAAAAAGTACAAAAACATTTAGAGCAAGTAATCATTATTTTTATTAAAGAAATTATTTTCACACATTAATTTGAACTTTTACACATCATATAATTTATTTTTCTACAAAACTTACTTAAACTACGAATTTTGCATTTCACAATTATTTGTGTTATTTACAGTGCAACTTAAGGAACTCAAATATCTCTAATTCATGCATTTTTATTGATCTCTTGAACTCTATTTTAAATCAGTTTAGTATTTTTATTCGAGTTTTTGGATAATTAGAACTTTTTGTAGGTATCTAGAGTTTTGAATTATCCAAGTTACACTGTATTACAATACTTGGCACTCATACTCTCTTTACATAAATTAGGATTAACTGATTGTTTACATTAGTTAATTTATAACATGGCACAAAATTAAATTCAAGTTTAACATAAGTTCAACAAAATTTTAACGCTTTTTTTCATATTTCATATTTAAATGTATCTATTTAAAAGTTGGGCGATTTTTTTCCCTTAAAACTAAGAGGTTTTTTCAAAGTTCTATGATGTTTTTTTCCATAAGTATATAGTGGGTCATTGAATTTTTTTTAAAAATTTTCATGGGGTTTTATGGAATAAGTGGATTTTTTCAAATTTCGCTTGATTTTTTTTAAGGTTAAGGGAGGATTTTTTTGTCAAATTGGTTTTTAAGAAATTGTTTGGGCTTTTTCAAAGCTCCGTGGACTGTTTAAAACTTAAAATTCTAACAGAATTCTCTAATTAAACAGATTGTATTATGTCCGGCGTTTTAACGAAAAACGCAAATAATTCTTAAATAAATCAGTTTATTTTTTTAAGTAATAGTTTAAACGGTGATTGATTCTTAAAATATACATCGTGATGCATGTCATATCCGATTTTGATGAATATATCTTTATAATTTAGTAAGTTATTAGACTTATTAAAAAATATATGGGATCGTTAAAAAACACAAGTCCACTTTTTACTTAATAAATCGATAAATATTATTTTAAATTTTTTTTTGATTTTACTTAAAGTCTGTCTGTCCTCGCTTGGCACGTGTGGCAAACCTAAAATCACTACCCACGGCAGGAAAAGCAGTGGCGAGTGCAGGGTATCGGGTATCTAATAGAAGTGAGATAACCATCTTTATGGCTTTTTCACCACTGTTTTTTCTGCTGTGGGTACGGATTTTAGGTTTGCCACTTGTGCCAAGCGAGGACAGACAGACTATATGAGTAAAGGACCGTTATGGCAAAGTTTTTCCAAAATTACGGGTTTCCATGGTGATCATGACGTAATTGAGAATTTTCGAAAGCAGAATGGAGCCTACTGATCCTTGACGCGAATGACTCTCGAATATTTCCCAGATTTGAGTTCTCGGTTTGTTTACTTTTAAAGTTAGATTTTAATGCTTTACATATTTAGAAAGCTTATAAAAAATGGTTCCAGGAATTGGAAATTTTAAGGGGAATATATACATTTTGCGCTTGTAATTCAGGTTCAAAGAATTTTCGTTTTACTTGAAATTTTTTTCCCAAATATGGAGATAAATATTTAAGATTTAAATGTGTTGTAGTAGACCTTTAGACGAACAAAAATATGTATCGCATTTAGAAGTTGATTAATTAGTTCTTTATTTAGAATTTATTCAAGTTTATTACTGTATTTATTATGTATACGGCCCCCTAATTGAAATTGGACCCTGAAAATTTAATAGATTGTTTGTTTTTACACCATGAACAACATATTAAAATTTCAGGGTCTTAGCTCTATGGGAAGTCCCTTAATTAGCATATTTACTTGCACATCCGATGTATTTAAATACTTGAAAAAATTCCTGTTCAAAAACCTGCCTACCGATATCGATGAAATTTTAGTATGTTGTGCAACTCAAAGAGACGCTTCGAACAGTGTATCGCACTATTGTGGCGTTTGAAATTTTACTCCCCTTTTTCTATATTGAACGGTTTTTAATTTGAATACGACCCCCTAATTGTCCCCGGACCCGGAAAATTTAATAGATTAGATAGATTCTCTGTTATTACAACATTTTAAAATTTCAAGTATGTACCTCAATTAGAAAGGAAGAAAAATCCGTTTGAATTGACACGTGTCGTCCAAGAGACAGAGGCACTGGTGTTGGGGATTTTAGGGAATATATTATGGACGGGGGATTGGGTCTTATCTCGTGGACGTGGAGAATCCGAAGATATTCCTAATAAAAGTGTGTAAAAATGAAAATGCGTGACATCACACATCCTTTCCAGTTTCCACTTATCCTTATGCAGGGTGTTTCTGATAAATGTTTCATAACTTCAAGGGGCACACTTATTAGACAATTCCGAATCGCATAGGAAATGCAAACCTAAAGCCGTAGTGGTTTTTATAAGCGGGCATGGGAGGTTGTATAATCCCCACAGGAAATTGACACGTAACTTTTTTAAACCAGCAAAATCATCCGATTCAGGCATATAACATAAAATCGATAGATCTGGATAAGAATGTTATGAAATTCCCGCCCTTATAATGGTTTTTATAAAATAAATGCCGGAATCAAAAGATTTTGCTAGTGTTTGAAGGTTTAGTGTCAATTTCCTCTGGGGATTATACAACCACAACCCTTTAGGGAGTTAGGCATGGGCGTAGCCAGGGGGAGGCAGGGGGGGGCAGCTGCCCCCCCCTAAATTTTTCATAACTCTTCAGAAATTTTCCCCCAAAATAATTTTTTCTGTAAAATTGAAAAACATTTTTAAATTTTTTTTTCTGAAATTTTTTTTTAAAGCTGAAACCCTTCAATTTTTTTTAAAGTATATGTGCCAAAAAAACGAGCTTATATGTGAGATGTGGCGGAAGAATTCACGCAGAATTCACTTCATTCAGCATTTTTAGTTCCCCAAACGACCGAGCCAGTCAAAATATTCGACAACTTCAAAGATACGAGATAAGATACAACCCCAGTTGACCACCTCCCGCGGAGTGGAAATCTATTGAACGGCTAGAAATGGGAAGAGTTGACAAACAGCCCCAAGATAAGATAAGGGTAAAGTAAACTCGTTACTGGTCACACCTGTCGTTCACATACAGGAGCCAGCGGGGGGTGAACGCTCCCTCTTTCCTGTTGTCCTCTACTGTCCTAATTGGAGAAGAAATAGGGGTGAGGGGGAAATGCTCTTCCCATACCACAAAATCCAATTATACGTACACCTCCTGCCTTTGACAATGGATTGGGGTGTGAAAGGATATCATAAATCTTCGGCACTCAACGACTCAAACAAGCAAGGGGGCTTAAGGGGCTGCCCACACGGAGCTCGTCGTGCGTACTGTCCCATTAAGATCGTTATCTTGACAGGCGGACTCAGGTTCCCCATTCAGCCTTCCCAATAGAAGAGAGGGGGTTGAGAGTGTCTTGTTTAGGGCCACCGCACAGTAAAACTGAAAAATCTTTCAGTGTGAAACTCGATCCAAAACAGGTGCCCGGCACGCGACTCCTCGCAGCCTTCGCAATACAAGAGAGGGGGTGAAGAACGTTAATTATCCTCCTGGACAGTCGTGTAAACTAAGACGCTCTTGACCTCTCGACCCCTGGTCGATCCCCTCTCTTTGCATTGGGAAGGCTGAGAGGGGACCGCGTGGCTTCATGGGAGGTATTTTCAACAAGATTTTTCAGTTTTACTGTGCGGTGGCCCTTACTCGACTGTCCAGGAGGTCAATTAACGTTATCTTGTATTGCGAAGGCTGCGAGGGCCAAGGGGTCAAGATTGATTTATTTTATTGCTCTGGAGTGGCTTCCTTGGTGTGGGCAGCCCCTTAGGTGTCTGGATGTGTCAGGAAATTGTTTCAACGTGTTTCTCAAGTGTTTACACAAAAACAGAGGGGTCTTTTGTGAACCCAGCCATTATTATTTCGAAGCTTTGGCTGACCTTTCAACGAATAGAAAGAAAGCCGTGTGGTCATTGGCTATTCCTGCAGAAAATTCCCTTTAGTCTAAGATATGTGATTTAGTTTTCAAGCATTGAACTTAAAAAGAGTACGTATTTCAGTCCTCCATATTGATATCTAGACGTATTATGTAAAGCCTTAATCCAGCACCATCACCAGCAATTAAAGTAAGTTGAATTTAGTATTGCATCTTAGTTTTGGGGGATAAACTATTTGTTTTAAAATATCTAATAAGAGAATTTTTTCTTTAAGAGTGAAAAAAAAAAAAGCTAAATAATATTTGAAAAAGCAGGACGGTTTTACTTTTACATTTTAAGGTTATTGTTAAATGTTATATCTTATATCATGGTTATTCAAGTAACTGCAACAACTTGAACAGTTGATACAAAGTTGCTCGGACTATTTTCAGACTAACTGTAACTTTGTATTCTTCTTCAGTCTCTTCTAAATTATTATGTAATTAAAGCAGTTGCGTATTTTCCTCAAGCTTGGTGTTTTTTTTTAATGTCCAAACATACGAATGTTTCACCCGGTAACATAAAATAAAATAGATAAAATTTATTGAATTTAACTCAACTCGATTAGATTCTACAAATTATACTTTTAGTCATTAGCCACATAAATTCCCTAGAATAGTATGTGGCTTACAACTTACAAGAGGTGTTCTGTTCTGGCCAAAGAGTCTAAAAATGAGCTAAAACACTACTTAAAGGTGCAAATTTTAAAAAGTTTTCTGGGGGAGGACCCCCAGACCCCCCCCATTTTTCTTAGAGCACACATCAATTACACTATTATTTAAGTTAAGTGTGCAAAAGTTCAAACCCTTCGTATAATTACTCTAAAATTTAACGTGTAAAAGTACTATGTAAAGTACGTGTAAAAGTACACAGTTACCTGAGACCATGACATGGGGCAAAGGTAAGTATCCTTGCCCCCCCCTAACATGGAACCTGGCTACGCCCATGGAGTTAGGGATACATTTCCGACCCTCTATCCTATGTGATCCCGAGTCGTCCAAGTAGCTCAATGATCTCAATACTTAAAAATGTGAAACCCCTTTTTGTCATTTGAATGAATAATGAATATAAGCTCTCTACATGAGAAAGATACACAATTACTAAAACATGATTCTTCGTTAGACTAGGTTAGGCCTCGTTAGGCCTAGGTGCAGTTGCAGATTAGGGGCATGTGGTTTTCATTATTTTATCGATTCAGAGAAATCGATAGGTTAAAAGGTTGGATTCTTGATATTCTTCTTGATTGATATATACGAATAGAAATATTTTAAAATAAAATTCAACACAGTTACTTTATTCTGTGTATTTTTCAACAAGTTTTTTTTAAATCAATCAATAAATAATGATAATAATCATTAGATATTGATTGATCAAAATCTATGAATATAAAGAAACAAGCAATAATGGAAAAAATCTCGAATAATTAAAGTGTTGTAACAAATACTATAAAAGCTAAAATGGTTTCCCTAATTAAATATTGTAAAAAAAATTAATGGGGAAGAAAATAACTAGATTTTTATATTCTTCTTCCAAGGTTCCAAGTGAAGTGAAGTGTGTAGTAGTACAGGTAGAAGCGGTAGAAGGTAGTACATTTGGTACATTCGTAAATGTAAATGGTAATTTTTTTTACCAGATTTCTCTTTGAAGTCAAATATTAGTGAGTTGTGTAAAATTACGTATAAGTACTAAATAGTATGGACGGTAGAAAGCGATTAAAGCTTTATTTAGAGCCAAACAATGGTGAAGACAGAGAAATTCCTCGAAGTACCAAGTTTAAAATAAAACAACGTTTGAAAGCCAACAGTGACAAGGGAGATGCAATTAAAGTAAGTTTTGCTTTTTAATGAATGGTGTTATATTTTTTATGTTATTTGATTATAATGTTACTCAAAATACTATGGTAATAAGGTAACCAGAGTGGTCCTGGGTTGCATAATTTTAAGCACAACTAAGACTACCACCACATTTCTTAATGATTAAAATGCAAGATGATTGATGAAACTTTGTTCCTTCTTAATTCAAGCTGTTTATAAGCATGTTATGTGAAGAGAAGAGTAAATGTTAATGATTCTAAAAACTTGATGAATGGGAGTTGAATGATTTGTGGCCTGAATCCTTATTTCCACATAATGAAAATAGACTACATACAAACTGAAGTGTTTTTGCTCTTTTCCAAAACAGGGACAGGAAGATATGCGTGATGGTGAAAATTCGAGATCGAACGTGGTATTTGTTGATGAAGCAAGAATTTCTGAGGTGAGATAAATTTGGCTATTGTAACAACTAACATTTCATTTTATTACATTATCATTATATCCACGTAAAGTAATTGTGTACATGAAAGTACATTGACTACATACAAACTGAAGTGTTTTTGCTCTTTTCCAAAACAGGAAAATATGCGTGATGGTAAACATTCGAGATCGAATGTGGTATTTGTTGACGCTGAAGCAAGAATTTCTGAGGTGAGATAAATTTGGCTATTGTGACAACTAACATTTCATTTGATTATGTTAATATTTCCACGTAAAGTAATTGTGTACATGAAAGTACATTGACTACATACAAACTGAAGTGTTCTTGCTCTTTTCCAAAACAGGAAGATATGCGTGATGTTGAAAATTCGAGATCGAATGTGGTATTTGTTGACGATGAAGCAAGAATTTCTGAGGTGAGATAAATTTGGCTATTGTGACAACTAACATTTCATTTTATTACGTTATCATTATTTCCACGTAAAGTAATTGTGTACATGAAAGTACATTGACTACATACAAACTGAAGTGTTTTTGCTCTTTTCCAAAACAGGAAGATATGCGTGATGTTGAAAATTCGAGATCGAATGTGGTATTTGTTGACGATGAAGCAAGAATTTCTGAGGTAAGATAAATTTGGCTATTGTGACAACTAACATTTCATTTTATTACGTTATCATTATTTCCACGTAAAGTAATTGTGTACATGAAAGTACATTGACTACATACAAACTGAAGTGTTTTTGCTCTTTTCCAAAACAGGAAGATATGCGTGATGGTGAAAATTCGAGATCGAATGTGGTATTTGTTGACGATGAAGCAAGAATTTCTGAGGTAAGATAAATTTGGCTATTGTGACAACTAACATTTCATTTTATTACGTTATCATTATTTCCACGTAAAGTAATTGTGTACATGAAAGTACATTGACTACATACAAACTGAAGTGTTTTTGCTCTTTTCCAAAACAGGAAGATATGCGTGATGGTGAAAATTCGAGATCGAATGTGGTATTTGTTGACGATGAAGCAAGAATTTCTGAGGTAAGATAAATTTGGCTATTGTGACAACTAACATTTCATTTTATTACGTTATCATTATTTCCACGTAAAGTAATTGTGTACATGAAAGTACATTGACTACATACAAACTGAAGTGTTTTTGCTCTTTTCCAAAACAGGAAGATATGCGTGATGGTGAAAATTCGAGATCGAATGTGGTATTTGTTGACGATGAAGCAAGAATTTCTGAGGTAAGATAAATTTGGCTATTGTGACAACTAACATTTCATTTTATTACGTTATCATTATTTCCACGTAAAGTAATTGTGTACATGAAAGTACATTGACTACATACAAACTGAAGTGTTTTTGCTCTTTTCCAAAACAGGAAAATATGCGTGATGGTAAACATTCGAGATCGAATGTGGTATTTGTTGACGCTGAAGCAAGAATTTCTGAGGTGAGATAAATTTGGCTATTGTGACAACTAACATTTCATTTGATTATGTTAATATTTCCACGTAAAGTAATTGTGTACATGAAAGTACATTGACTACATACAAACTGAAGTGTTCTTGCTCTTTTCCAAAACAGGAAGATATGCGTGATGTTGAAAATTCGAGATCGAATGTGGTATTTGTTGACGATGAAGCAAGAATTTCTGAGGTGAGATAAATTTGGCTATTGTGACAACTAACATTTCATTTTATTACGTTATCATTATTTCCACGTAAAGTAATTGTGTACATGAAAGTACATTGACTACATACAAACTGAAGTGTTTTTGCTCTTTTCCAAAACAGGAAGATATGCGTGATGTTGAAAATTCGAGATCGAATGTGGTATTTGTTGACGATGAAGCAAGAATTTCTGAGGTAAGATAAATTTGGCTATTGTGACAACTAACATTTCATTTTATTACGTTATCATTATTTCCACGTAAAGTAATTGTGTACATGAAAGTACATTGACTACATACAAACTGAAGTGTTTTTGCTCTTTTCCAAAACAGGAAGATATGCGTGATGGTGAAAATTCGAGATCGAATGTGGTATTTGTTGACGCTGAAGCAAGAATTTCTGAGGTGAGATAAATTTGGCTATTGTGACAACTAACATTTCATTTTATTATGTTATCATTATTTCCACGTAAAGTAATTGTGTACATGAAAGTACATTGACTACATACAAACTGAAGTGTTTTTGCTCTTTTCCAAAACAGGAAGATATGTGTGATGGTGAAAATTCGAGATCGAACGAAGTATTTTTTCTTGCAGCAGAAACTTATGAGGCAAGTTAAATTTGCAATTGTGACAACTTAGTACAAGTATTTAATTTAATTTGTAATCATTATTTCCACAAAAACCAGGGTTTCCCAAATTTGTCAATACCAACTCACTAGTAGTCGAGAGAGTTTTCAAATCCTCAATAGGGGGTTGGTGAAGCTCTGGGGATTTATTAAGATTTAGTAACCAAAGTATGATAAACAGCAAATTTCAGCCGAATGAACTTTAAAGTTAAAACCAGGTGTCAAGAAAAGGGTTTCAAATATCCAAAATTAAGTTAAATCCTAACTTTTTCAGAAGTGAAAGTTTCAGCGTGAGGGCCCATAGGCCCTCTTTTTTACTATATTGAAATCATTTTTACTCATAAAAATTTTTAAATTAAGAACACTAAAATTATCTGAACTTTTTTAAATCTTCCAAAATAGACATTAAACCTATTTTTACTCCCATTGCAGGTATTGACACCAAAAGAAGCCAAATGTTCAAAAATTATCCGGAACTCTTTTTAACTGGGTAACCCCTAAAACTAAATTCTATTAATTGCTATACTCAAAGGGAGTGGCCTGATGACCATATGTCTTTCAATGTGCTGAATCCTAGCTTCTTTGTTTATCCAAAAACTTAAGTGAGTTTAAAAAAGCTACTCCATAATGTAAGAGGTAAATAGGGGGGATCGTAGGTCCTCCCCCGAAAAAATTTTGCATTTTAGTACACTAAAAAAAAAAGTGTTCTGCAGCTACATTTTGGGGGTTTTCAAGGAGCTTCGTGGGCCGCACAAGATGGCCTGCGGGCTGCCAGTTGAAAACCCCTGTGCTAGCTCTTTTCGGGGGCCGGTGAATGAAAAAGTTTAGGAAACCCTGACCACGGCTTACTAGATACTTATACAGGCTAGTCGAGTTTTAATCAATGAAAACCATTTGACAACCTTTCCTGCTTGGAGCGCTACAAGACCTACCTATATCACCCACCGCCTTCAACACTGTGGATATGCTTTGCCAGTTGGTCCAGTATTGCCATCTGGATTTGCAGTGATTTCCGTACTCGGCTAGCCTGTATAAGTATCTAGTAAGCCGTGCCCTGACAAAGAAAATACATTGACTAGGGTGGGTTGCCCAGTGAATGAACACTCCCAGTGAATGAACACCTGGTCGTATAATCTCAATTATTAAGCTATTTGAACTCTGTAAAGACTATTACTAAAATTCAGTAGTTGCAATGAGACCTCCTAGAGGCCAGGCAATCGTTGATTTAACCGTATATTGCGATTTCAGTCTGTGTAAATTTTTTTACTGATACTCGAGCTTCAGGCCCATGAAAAAGTCTCCGGTAAGTTAAGATTTGACTTGATTCATTCATATTTTTCTAACTTATAATTGAGCTTATTATGATTTTTGTTGTTTTTTATCAAATGTTAAAGACTTAATCTTTGATATGGCATAATTCAGAAAGCTGTACTTTTGAAATTGCGATAGATAAGGGGGTGTTCACTTACTGGAAGTGCAAACTGAGATTTCCCAGTGAATGAACAGGTGTTCATTTACTGGGGAAAATGCATATTTCGTAAAACCTCATGATTATAGTTTTATTTGATTCATAATGATGTAAGCTAAACTATGTAAAAATGCGCGATGATCGAAATTGTGTCCTTCCAGTAAATGAACGGGGTATGTTGATTAGAAAGTACAAGTGTTCACATACCGGAAAGAGAAGAGTAATTAAACTAAGATTTACCAGTAAATGAACAACCTTTATACTATGGGAAACTGCTTATCTCGTGAACCAAAAGACCTATAGGCTTATTTGACGGCTTAAACTAGGAATAGGTTATGATAAAGATCAGTATTGTCTTTCCATAGAATAAGTTTTTGACTTAAAAGTCTAGGTTTATACAGGGTGTATCATTATGAATGGGAAAACTTCTAGGGGAGGTAGACATAATAAGGGTTCAGAATTACATAGGAACCCATGGTCCCAAACGACAGGCATGGACGTATATAAGCGGGGGTTAGAGGGTCCAGACCCCCCTCCCACCCAATAGCTTAAACCTTATGTCAGCTAAACAAAAAGGTTCCTGTCCCAAATAACCAAAAAATGAGTGAAAATACAACTTTTTGGATCGAATTTTCTGGGAGAGGACCCAGACACCCCTCTTTTGCTTGAGGGCTAGGGCATGTATTAACCACCCAAATTTGTGATTAAGTTCACAAAAATTCACATTTGCCCTACATTTTACTCGGAAAGGGAAAACTATTAGAAACATTTTGGGTTACAGAATTCCTTCAAAACAGTTTAGTAACGGCTCCTTTGGTCCTGAGGTCTTATAGGTTTTGCCCCCCCCCAATCAAAAAGTTGAACTTACGCCTATGGTACTCCATTTTGTCCCCCCTCGTGATAAAGGTTGACCTAAGCTTTTATAACCCCTTGCTACGCTCAGAGGGAATTTCAAGGTATACAATCCCTCTTTCGAAACCTCAAACATTAAATTTTTCCCCATAGATAACGACCAACCAAAGTTTCTCCTTATATAATGAAAAAGTGGGTAAATAGGGTTCGGGGGTCCTCCTCCAAAAATGTTTAAATTTTAGTATGCTAAAAAGTCTTCTATATAGCTACTTTTTAGGGTTTTCAGGGAGCTTCGCGGGCCGCATGTGGCCCGCCAGTTGGAAAACCCTGTTTTAGCTACACTTTCATTATCCACTGCGACCCCTGAAAGAAGTTTCTTGAACCCCCCCCCCTTGTAAACACTATATCTACGTTCGTACTAGGAGGTATTGATTATTAATTATATTAAGATGTCATATGCAATTATTATAACGTCGCAATCGATGTCTGGCAAGATTTGCACCCACCTAATCCTAAGTGCCGTTTGTGTGTGTGTGCGCGTGTGTGTGTGTGTGTGTGTATTGAAGAAACTTTAGAGTTTTTAGTAAAACATTTTCTATTTTTTGTAACGCAGGCTGATCAGTTGAAAAAAAATCATGGTATTTTTCAGTGTTCATTTACTGGAAGACACTGTTCATACTTAGGGCAAACTTTGTTCATTCACTGGGTCTATCGCACTTTTTTCACTCAAATCAGGATTCCTTCAAAAATATTGATTTCTGAGATCTGGAAATACTTCGATCATGTTGCCAAGAAAAAGCCAGTATGGAAACATACCTTATTTTTAGAAATTGACCAAGAAAAAGCCATGAAAAAAATTTTTGAAGTGGGAAAATCGCAAACCCAAATGCTAAGTGTTCATTCACTGGGCGGTTCACCCTATATAAATAAACTAAAGTGTTTTGTCTCGTTTCAAAACAGGAAGTGGACGCTATGGAAGATAGTTCTAGTGAAAATGGGGATGAAGCAGAAATTTCTAAGGTGAGATAAGTTTGCAATTGTGACAACTTAGTTTAAATATTTAATTTAATTAAAAATCTGTATTCTATGAAATATGTATTCAGATGCTTAATTTGTACTGAGATAAAAATACTGAAAGATTTTGATTTAAGAGAAAAACTGAGTTTTACCAAGTTAAAGAATCTTGGCCACAAAATTTATTTTGGGGGAAATTAAGAAATTTCAGGAAAATTAAAAATGATCTGTATTATCCCCATTGTATAACAATGAACGGCAAAAAAGCATTGTAAGGTTTTTTGCCGTTAATAATAATATAAGGCTTTGATAATTTTATGGGACTAGTATTTTTAGTGTGAAGGTTTACGAAATGTTTTTTTAAACACAATTTCTATTAAGTTTTTCTCGAATGTATTTAGTGCAATGTTTTTTATATTTAAACCTGTAATAATCAATTTACAGTGAAGACTAATTGGGATGGGGCTGTAACTTATATTTTAATTTCGAAAAACATGGCGGATATTTGAGTATTCCGTTTTTTTGGGAGCCAGATTTAAGTATTATGGTTTTTCAGGAGCTGGATAAGAGGTTCGTTACTGTATTTAAAAACATTGAGTGTTCTTTGCGCAGCATACTGCAAATTTAAATAATATTTTGTGAGGTTATTTTTTCCGGGTATACTAACTGCAATACTCAGGGAAATTCTCTGGTCAGGGAAAATGAAACTGGAAAATCACTAGCCACCATGTTATTTATATTTTTATTTAATAAGAAGTTAAATAAAATTAGAGAAAGTTTCAAACTATTCACAATTTTGAATTAAAGATGTTCAAGTTGTACTGTAGCTATAGATGCTGAATCTTATAACTTGTTGATGAATTTTGCATGAAAGTATAAATTTATTTGTTTGATAAAATTTGGGATTGTATATATGGTCAACTAATGCAATTTGTTTTTGTTATCAATTTAAAGGTCTTGAACGAGATCCCAGCTTAAAACATCTTAAGAAGATAATTTTAAATTTTATGCCTATTACTAATCTTTGAAATAGGATTAAAATAGATCTAAAATGCAAAAAAAAATCAAGACATCCCAAACTAGCCTAAAATTTTAATATTGTCTATTTTCAGAAACAGGACGGAAAAAAGGAGAATTTGAATCAGGACACGGATGAAGACATTTTTACCACCGATGAAGACTACAATAAAGAATACCAGGTCACTGTCACCATTAGTAAAAAGGCTTTGTTAACCATAATTTTATCTTTCTGTCTAAGGTTTAAGGTTCCAGACATTGGGATCAGTTGTTTAATTGAACTAATCAATACTATTATTGGATATGAATTTGTTAGTCCCAGCCTGTTTCATCTATGGAAAAATTTCAATGTTTATAAGGAAAATTCTATAAAAACTCATTTTTACTGTGAGAAATGTTTTGCGTATTTAGGCTCCAACAATGGAAATCCATCCATTCTCTGTGATAACTGTCAAATTCAGGTTCTGACAAATCCTCAATCATCATCCTGTTTCATGAGTATTTCGCTAGTAAGTCAGATAAAGAATTTAATCAACTCAGGCATAATCAATCTTCCATTCGTTCAAAATTTCAATGATAATGTTAAAACCAGTAATGATAATTCAATCTCTGATATAAATGATGGTACTCTGTATAAGGAATTAAGGAGTAAAACAAATTCTCCGTTTTTAACGATAAACTTTTCTGTTGATGGTTTGGCTGTATTCAACAATGCAAAAGGATCTTTGTGGCCGATTTAAGTCACCATCAATGAAATTTCTCCTCTTGAACGGTTCAAAAATGTCCTGCTAGCAGGTTTGTGGTTTGGCAAGAAGGAGCCTAAGATGGATCTCTACTTGCAGCCATTTGTTGAGGAATCAATAAAACTTGCTGAACAAGGCATTTCACTTTCCAAGTCACCTAAACCATTAAAAGTCTTCCTAGCATGTTGTTGTGCTGATTCCGTTGCGCGGCCATGTATCCAAAACATGATTCAGTTTAATGGATACTATGGCTGCTGTTGGTGTCAACATCCGGGATTTGTAGTAAACAACACTGTTAAATATGTATATAAAGATAGTCTATTGTATAAAGCCAGAACTGAAGAGGAGACAATTAAAATTATGCAACGAGCAATAAATATTGGAAAAAGTATTCAGGGTGTGAAAGGGCCGAGTGTTTTACTTCCTGTACCATACTTTAATGTGATTTTAAATTTTGTGCCCGACTATTTACATGGCATTTTTTTAGGTGTAGCTAAATCCATTATAACATCTTGGTTTGACAGTAGAAATAATACCCAGGACTTTTATATTGGTTCTGCTAGCATTATGGGTGTAATTGATGACCGTTTATCGCGCGTTGTGTTTCCCCATAATGTTGGCAGGGTGCCAAGATCAATTCATGAAAGAAGCCTATACAAAGCTACAGAGTGGAAGAATTTTTTGTTATACATGTGCATACCTTGTTTAAAAGGAATTTTAAAGCAGCAATACTTGGATCACATTAGTTTGTTGGTAGGGGCTGTCAATTACCTCAGCAGAAAATCTATCACAGCACATAACCTTAAAGTAGCCGATAAATTGTTAATGAAATTTGTGACTGAAGTACAGGTGTTGTATGGTGAAGGATTTATGACCTTCAACATGCATCTCTTGCTTCATTATACAGATAGTGTCATAAATTGGGGACCTCTTTGGTGCCATTCCATGTTCGTTTATGAAGGCTACAATGCCGTCCTACAGTCCTTCATAATGGGCACTCGCGGTATTAGAACACAATCCTTAAAACGATTTTTACTGGTTCAAAAGTTGCGTACTGACAGTAGTCTCCCATCTTCAGTTACAAACTACATAAATAAATTAAATTTGAAGGCCAAAGTCCATAAAAAAATTGTAAGAGTTGATAATTGTGAGTTGTACGGGGTAGCACATATTCAGATCAAAAGTGTTTGTTCCGAAAATTTGCCTGCTGACTTTTTCAAAATTTATTTAGTGGAAAGTTCTGACATAAGTTATTTTAAGAGAATGACTGTTGAAAATATGTTGTTTACTGTAAAACCTAACAAGCAATTAAGAACAAGTGACAATTTTATCTACACAAAATCTTTAGTTGGGAAGATAATCTTCATTGCTTTACACCACAGTATTTCAAAAGTGAAAATTTGTGTAAACAAATATGATTTGATAAACAATTCTTATACCACTGTTGATAACATGTGTCTAGTTAGAAATTCAGGCACTTACCATCTTATTGATCCTACTGAAATAATTGGCAAGTGCACAGAATATGTTGATAGTGATGGATCAATCACTATTTTTAAAGTTCCTGTGACTAATGAATTGTCTACATAATTTTCTTCAATAACCACTGAGTTGATGTTCCTTTGAGACATATTTTATTCGAGTGCCCCCGATTTTGACTAATAAGGCTGCAGAAATTTAGCGTAGCATACCAAACACTATCCGAGATTCTTGGGGAAGAGCCCCACAAAAATGGATTTCTCTTAGCATTGATGAAGCACATCTAGTTTTTTACACAAAATGGTTGAATATGGCTCTTGTGCCATAACTTGCTCTTGTACACCAACCAATAAATAACACAAGGCAACAATTTTTGACAAAGTTCGTGTAAAATTAGCCATTTTATTTTTACTATATAAAAACAAACATCACCATAAAAATTCTGGGTTTGTTCTTTTTCGAGAATTTCAGAGATTGGTATCTCACAACTTTGAATAGGTGTTCGAATGATTTCTCTTCGTTGGAGATTGGACTTTGGAGTTGAGTCTTCGTTGAAGATTGGGGTTCCTAAAAGTGCAAATTCTGATGGGGTTGTTCCCAGGGCTTCTCCAGACATGGCCAAGCCATCTTAGTCTGTTACTTCGGATGACTTGTGTAATTTGAGGCTGTTTATACAGCCTATATAGCTCAAAATTATACCTGGTTTGCCAGAATCCTTGTTATTGTACAGGCCCAAAGATAGTTCTTAAAACTTTTCTTTCAAAGGTTTCTAGGGCTCGCTGAGTACCTAAGTTTAATGTCCAGGTTTTGCTTGAATACAGCGGCACAGGTAGTATGAGTGTCTCATACACTCTGTTTCGGTTTTCGACTGATAAGTTTGGATCTTAATTGTTTCTTCAGACCAAAAAAGCTTTTATTAGCAGATTTTTAGTGGTGATTTCGGTTTTCAGCTTGTTTTGATCATTAATAATTGTTCCGAGGTACTTGAACTCGCAGACCTTTTCAAAGGTATGACCGTTTACGCAGAAGGGGATGTTGTGGTTCACAGTCTAAGACGAGAGTTGCATAAACTTTGTCTTTGTCTTCATTAATGGTGACACCCATGTTTGTAGCAGAGATTTCTAGGACTTGGAAGGCTTCTTTCACTGCCCTCTCAGATCTTTCAACAATGTCTATGTCATCTGCATACACCAGTATTTGCAGTGACCTGTTCCCAAGACTGCCTCTTCTCAGATAAGACTGTCTAATCAGATTCTTGGATCCGATTCGGTCTAGATTTAAGTGCTTACATGCAAGCGAGTCACCCTGACGCAGACCTCGTTCTGTTACAATTTCCCTTTCATGTAAAAAAATCTTTTATTAAGGACATCAAAGGTTTGTTGAGTCAGTCTTTCTATCCTAGACCTCAAAGTACTCCAATTTACAGAATGGACTCAACCCTTCTCGCGTCACACAGAACCAACACGTGACCTACTGTGCTTGCAATTGGTTACCAGAGATACTACACTAGTAGAGTTTGTAGTGAGATATGATTTGATAGTGAGAGTTTGTTTACCACCGTCACCTGACTTTTTTAGTCTTGAACCAGATAGGCGGTTAGAGTCCATTGAAAGCATTCTTTAAATGTGATCTTTTGCTTATATCATTGTAAACTCTCAACCAAGATCAAATTTTTATTGCCATATTTATGTTTAGCAAACTGATATTTCATTAATTTTCATTTGGACATTTTCACTGTTTCCCAGTGTTTAACTAGCAAATCTATAAACAGTAGATAACAACAGGTGACCACCAGTGTCATAGGCACTAGTTAAGGATGGTCACTTAACCCTGGTATTTGGAAGATGTTAAAGAGTTTTTGATGTTTATGATTAAAACTTCATTTTTAAGTACTATTCAATAAGAATATCTACTAAATAACTTTTTAATTTATGTCAGTCTTACCTGAAATTTTCAATTTTTCTGGAAAGAAAGCCCTTCTGGAAAAAAGTTTTTTTTCACAAAGTTTCCATTTTTTTCCGGGCATCAGCATCTCTACTCTCAACAATAATTTCATGCTCAGTTTTGGAAATTTATGTCAATTTTTGCTACCCGATTATTGCTATTTCAGTTGTAGATTTTGATTGTGGTCCCCAGATCTTTAAATGTTGCTCTAACTTATCCCAAAAATGTTTTTCATTGTTTTGGGACTCTGAACTGGCCAGAGAAAAAATTCACATCTATGTCTTGATCACCCTGCTCGACAGGCTTCAACATGGTAGAAAGCATTACCTTACTGGAAGTAACATTCCTTCATTTTATAAAATTTCCAGATTGTGGGAAAATCTAACTGTTCAAAATGTTCTTTGTTTAATTTACCAATAACAAAGGTGAAGGGTTCCACGAATGCACTCGGAAAAAGACATTTTCTCCATTTTCGAACTCAAGCTTGGCCAATTGACAGGGAGAGTGTAGTGTATGTAACTCAACGCTACATTAAACAGTTTTATAGACGTTTTAAATCCAGTTGTGGCTTTGCAAACGCAAAGTAAATCTGCCTTCTTTTTTGGATGTTATGTTTGGTTTGTTTGCGCCAACAAAACCATGGGAATTTCACAAAGTATTTTAGCGGACCTATCCAGTTTTACTGATTTTAGATTATTTAGAATGTTTTTTTGTAGGTTTTTACGATTTTATGCTTAAGGACAATGGTTCCATTTGGTCATTTTACAGGGACAAACCAATTATAATTAGTGTTACAGCTCCCGTGGTCTTACTTTAGTTCTTCACAACACCAAAAATTGAACAGGATTTTTATAAATCTCCTGAAATTGTGCAAATAGACATGCCTATACAGGGTGTCCCGTAAATGATGTGTCACACTTCTAGGGGGGATAGTAGACACCTAGACGAGTCAGAATCACATAGGATTTGGGGTCCCAGACCCAATCCCTGGGAGTTAAAAATGGAGCGACACCCCAAAACAAGTATTGAAAAATTCAATTTGTAGAAGAACTACTATTGGTAAAAATGTAATTATGGTCTCAAATTTTGTGGTTTAATATGATCCTCAAAATTACCTTGACAGTTTTCAATTTAAAATTTTTTTTATTACGAAAAAAATTAAAAAACAGCAAAAAAATGTGAAAAATATGCCAAAACTTTATTTTGTTTTCCGAAATCCTTTCTTTCGATTTGATAATCTGAAAGAGCATAATTAATTAACCTTAAGTCCAAAGTTTCACGTAAATAGTATCAGTATTAAACGCTTGAGAGCCTGTTAAAGTTAGTTTTATGGGAGCAAAAACGGCTTCGGAAAACGAACGTTCAGGGACAATCTACAAGTTACGGATAGATGCTCGCCAAATTTCCCAACATTATTTGCGATACGAGATTCCTCGCCAACCTACGCTTCTACAGATAGTTCAAACTTCCTTGGCGATGTGTGGCCTTAGTTTTCGGATCGTCACTAGAAGTCTAAAAGGTAAATGTATTCAAGCTATCAAATCAGACACTCAAGAAAAAATTGTTACTATACCTAAGAAAATAAGCAATGTTTGTTTAGCAAAAGGGATAGTTACAACTTATTTTTTCTTAAGTCTCTGTTTTGTTAAGTTCAATAAACATTTATCTTCTAGACTTCTGTGACGGTCTGAAATCGAAGGCAAAAATTTAAGTAAATTAATTAATTTACTAATTTATTTTCAAAATAATTCCCATCCCATAAAAAAGTGAACAACCATGCCAACTTTGAACACTTTTTGTAAACAGTTTTTGTCGTTATTTTTCATTATACCCCTGCTTTAGGATAGGTCAGTAGGCGGATCCTCGATCGCTGGGTTCGTGATTTCGAATTGCGATACAAGATTGGTTTCTATTAATCGAGAAATGTCAATAGGAATAAGCAAAGTGTATGGGGGCTATCCACTCACCGTCCGATAAGCAATATCTTAGGTTTGTCATAACTTTCAATAACCTGCATTCTTTTATTTTGCAAATTTCTTATATCGGAAGTTGAGGGGAGACCCTGCATACCCACTTGCTTATTATATCATTCTTTAATTAATAGGAACCACCCTTGTATCGCAACCCGAAATCAGGAACCTAGCGATTGAGGATCCACCGACTGACGTATCCCCACTATGTACAAAAGATATTTTGCGAACCATGTTTGTAAATAATAGATTCTTCTGTTTTTTTTTTTACCTAAGTTATCAAATGTACAGTTTTTCTCATTAAACGCAATAAGTAGTAATGCTGTTTGCATGATTGATACATTTGTAAAACTAACACAACTATCGATTGAATAAAAAACTATCGATACTATCAGATAATTTCTAATAATTCATACTATTGATTTTTAAGATCGATAGTTCCTAAAAATCAGTAGTAAAATCATGTTTGTTCTTTATGTTCAAAAAATTTTTTAATTAAATTAATTAATCTCTTGTTTTCTAAAAATAATAAGAATTAAGAATCAACATTTACGCTTTTGAAATTTTCATCCCGCCAAATTGTTCAATTGGCGCATTTCAGATATTTTCATACTCATCTCCTGTCTCGCCAAATCGGGCGAGGAATGAAAGTTGGCAGACATCTATCCGTAACTTGTAGATTGTCCCTAAACGTTCGTTTTCCGAAGCCGTTTTTGCTCCCATAAAACTAACTTTAACAGGCTCTCAAGCGTTTAATACTGATGCTATTTACGTGAAACTTTGGACTTAAGGTTAATTAATTATGCTCTTTCAGATTATCAAATCAAAAGAAAGGATTTCGGAAAACAAAATAAAGTTTTGGCATATTTTTCACATTTTTTTGCTGTTTTTTAACTTTTTTCGTAATAAAAAAAATTTTAAATTGAAAACTGTCAAGATAATTTTGAAGATCATAATAAACCGCAAAATTTGAGACCATAATTACATTTTTACCAATAGAAGTTCTTCTACAAATTGAATTTTTCAATAATTGTTTTGGGGTGTCGCTCCATTTTTAACTCCCTGGGATTGGGTCTGGGACCCCTAAGTCCTATGTGATTCTGACTCGTCTAGGTGTCTACTATCCCCCCTAGAAGTGTGACACATCATTTACGGGACACCCTGTATAGTGACCACTTACTGCATCACTTTTTCAAAGTCCTGAAATTTATTTCTTTTCATTATATCATCACAATTTCACACAGAACTAATGAAAGAACCTTACCAGTAAATGCGTAAACATTGGAATTCAAAAGATTTGAGATACGGTTTAATTCTATGCAAATTGTCTGGTGTCCGGTCCATTACTGTTGGGTAGTGTATATCTAATGCTTTAAGATTAATGAACAACTTTATATAATTTATACTAAATTTATTTGAGCTCTTGACAGTTGATTTTAAAGTATTACTTTTCAAGTTGCTTAACAGTAGTTTGGGCCATAAAATATATATATACTTGATCAGTGGCGTATATAGGAATTTATTTCGGGAGGGGCCCAAAAATTATTCCCCAGCCCCTCTCCCACATATTTAATAGGTCCAATATAGCTTTTTAGGTGATAATTTAGATCCTAAAAACTTAATAAAGGAAAAGTTGTTATTAATAAAAATACAAGTACCAAAGAGGGGTCTGGGGGTCCTCCCCCAGAAAATTTTTGGAAATTTAACTAAAAGAACCAGGTTTTTAACTAGTTTTGGTACACTAAGTCCGAATTTTAGATGTACATTTTTATGAACTTAATATTTAAAAAGTTATTAAAATAGTTTCAAGTACAAAAAAGGATCTGGGGGTTCTTCCCCAGAAAATTTTGGAACTTTACCCCTAAAAACAGGGTTTTATCTTGTTTTTGGTACACTTAGTCCGAATTTTGGACATATATTTTTCGGTAGAATTTGGATTTTTATGAACTTATTATAATAAAGTTATTAATAATAATATTCCAAGTACAAAAGGGGGGTTTGGGGGTCCCCCCCAGAAAATTTTTTGAATTTTGACCCTAAAATACAGGGTTTTAACTGGTTTTGGTACACCAAGTCCGAATTTCGGGGGGGGCCAGGGCCCCCTCGGCCCCCCCCTTATATACGCCACTGTACTTGATTATGTTCTTATTTATGGCAAAGGGTTCTTTATGTTGTAAAATTGTTTCATTGGCTTTTTTGTAAAGTGGCTTAGTGTCTTTTTTAGCATTTCTGGTGTAACCCAGGGGTTGATTCTTGGGCCTCTGTTGCGTATTTTATTTATTAATGATATCTCTGTCAATTTTCAATCATGTTTATTATTTTTGTATTGTAATTGTATGTAATTTAATTTTTGTTGTGCCTCGTAAATAGAACTCTTCTGTATGGCAATAAAATAAATGAAGTATGAATTATATAAATTTGTGTTATTATTGTGTTTTAATGTAACTAGTACCTTATATATGTAGGAAAGCTTTTGAAACTTATTGTGTATTCCCAAAAAAATATAATTTGCTCCACTGTTAAATATATTTGTACATTTCAAATTGGAGCCAAGTAAATTTGTAGTATTTTTTTTTTATTTTTACTGGCAATATCTTACTATTTGTGGTAATTAACTCAAATAAGCACAACATTGATCTGGGTGGCTACAAAACAATTTGAACTTAGAGATGAAAATTCAGAATTAAATAACGGAGGAATTTCCTCGAGAGAGCATTTGATGCTTGCAAGTTGCAAGCTACTATTTTTGCATCTGCAGCACTTATTAATGATTTTACTTACCAATCTCAATTTATTGCAACACATGTTTGCACTCTAACACACTTGGTTGAAATTAAATTTGGTTATTAATTTGTTTTTCATGGCAAGAATGAGATTTTTTATAGTTGAAGGATTTTTACTTTTTGGAACTTTTCATAAAAATTTCAACTTTTGTATTTTTTGAAGAATTAGCTTTACTGTAATTTCTGAGTGACAATTGCATTTTTAATTCGCAAGCTGATGTTCTTGACTTATGAGGCTCTTTTAAATAATATTTTTTCAACATATACAAAAATTCTAAAAATACTATCAAATTTCTCCCTTTTATTTATGTGAAAAATCATTTATAACTGCATAAGGCACCCTACATTTCTGCAGTGATTTCTATAGAATTTGAAAACGTAATTGAATATAATCAGTCTTTATACTTAAAAGGATCTCAATCTCATTTTTCCCACTGGCTTTCTAATCGGTAGTTTTAATTTCTTCCAAATAATTATAAATTTTTAAGTGTAAGGATTTATTGTTAAAATATGTGTTAATTACCTTACATTATTAGTTTTCCAAATTTCCTAATGTAGGGTTTAAAGCTAAATAAATACTGTTGATCAAGTGTTCACAGTTTTCAGACTTTTTGCTTTTATGTCAATCCCATCCCTGCTGACGAGTGAAAAGGGGATGACGTTCCCTGAAATATTAACAAGCATGCAATAAAAGATTAACGAAATAGCCTTTAAGAACAAAACTCCCTCCTAACAGTTGAAAGAAGCTTGTGCTGCAAATTAGTACTTATATTACTGGCACATTAAAAATTAATTACCAATACTACCTCCACTTTGCTACCGACATAGCAGATTATGCTCGCAAATTCGCAAAACACAACTGCCTTATTCACAGCCACTGGACCAATGGTTTACCAGCAATTACAAACCTTTCATTCGTACTTCAAATAAGTCCAGAGCAATGCCATTCAAAAGGTCACATGTAGAACGGACAAACAGGCATTTATGATGCTGGCAAAAAAGCATGTCTTGCTATATTTAGCTGCCTACGTAGCATTTCATGCTAACAAGCATATAAAAGCACTTCAAGAGATCTACCTATTAATGCTATATAACTACCTTGAACAGCTAATAAGTAAAGGTTGGTTATGTAATAGCTTGTCATGCTGTTTTCGTAGTATGGTAGCTACATAGCATCCCATGTTGACTACCAAAAAAAAGCATTAAATAGCTAATCAAGGTACCTAGCTTTCCATACTATGAAGAAAGCTTGATTTGCTAATAAGCATAGGATTCTTGTTACCTAGCATGTCATGCAATTTTGCGTAAGCTAGCTACATAGCATCCCATGCTGGCAAGCATAAAAAAGCATAAAATAGCAGATCAAGCTACCTAGCTCTCCATGCTATGAAAATAGCTTGGTTTGCTAAAAAGCATTGGATACTTGTTACCTAGCATGTCATGCTATTTTTTCGCAAGCTAGCTACATAGCATCACATGCTGGCAAGCATAAAAAAGCATAAAATAGCACATCAAGCTACCTAGCTCTCCATGCTATGAAAATAGCTTGGTTTGCTAAAAAGCATTGGATACTTGTTACCTAGCATGTCATGCTATTTTCCGTTAGCTAGCTACATAGCATCACATGCTGGCAAGCATAAAAAAGCATAAAATAGCACATCAAGCTACCTAGCTCTCCATGCTATGAAAATAGCTTGGTTTGCTAAAAAGCATTGTATACTTGTTACCTAGCATGTCATGCTATTTTTTCGTAAGCTAGCTACATAGCATCACATGCTGGCAAGCATAAAAAAGCATAAAATAGCACATCAAGCTACCTAGCTCTCCATGCTATGAAAATAGCTTGGTTTGCTAAAAAGCATTGGATACTTGTTACCTAGCATGTCATGCTATTTTCCGTAAGCTAGCTACATAGCATCACATGCTGGCAAGCATAAAAAAGCATAAAATAGCACATCAAGCTACCTAGCTCTCCATGCTATGAAAATAGCTTGGTTTGCTAAAAAGCATTGCATACTTGTTACCTAGCATGTCATGCTATTTTTTCGTAAGCTAGCTACATAGCATCACATGCTGGCAAGCATAAAAAAGCATAAAATAGCACATCAAGCTACCTAGCTCTCCATAGCATCCCATGCTGGCAAGCATAAAAAAGCATAACCTAGCATAAATATCTAGCACACATAGCAAAAACTAGCAAAATCTAGCATATTTCTTTGCTAGTTCCAGCATAAAATTTTGACCTGGGTAGAAGCCCCTTCTCGAAGAAGATAGGTCACCCCGGCCTGGTTTAGAGTCCGCCCCGGACGAGAAGAGTGCCGCCCCGGCACTGAAGTGGTTTTAGAGTCCGCCCCGGACGAGAAGAGTGTCGCCCGGCACTGAAGTGGTTTTAGCGTCCGCCCCGGACGAGGAGAGTGTCACCCCGACACTGGAAGAGAGGCCGCCCGGCCCGAAGTGGCTTTAGCGTCCGCCCGGACGAGGAGAGTGTCACCCCGACACTGAGGTGGAGAGGCCGCCCCGGCCCGAAGTGATTTTAGCGTCCGCCCCGGACGAGGAGAGTGCCGCCCGGCACTGAAGTGCAGAGGTCACCCTGACCAGAGCCAGAGGATTCCGCAGAGGACACCCAGTCCAGGAGAAATTGACGAAGGACCGGACAACGACGTTTCCGGACCCCAGCGAGCCGAGGGAGTGAGTGGAAAGCTGACCGGCGAGACCCCAGCGAGCCGACCCCTCATCGAACAGAACGCGGAAGGTGCGATAAAGCGAGAATCGTGAAAAAAAAAGCAAGTCGTCAGGCAAGGTAAGCTGACTTAAATTTTCCTAGAGGCAATGTTTTAGAATTTTGGTGCAAATTATTCTCATTGTGTTTTTAGATTTAATTTTGGTAATTAAATTTGGTATTTGAATTGTGGTTTTAACAAATTTGAGAAATTTTTCCTGTGTCAAAATTCTGTTTTTGTGTGCATGTTGGTTGGGGGATATAAGAATATCGGGTATTTGGTGAAAGGATTAATTGAATCTATTGTGATATTGTTGTGCTAGTATTTTTGTATTTGTGAAATAGAGGGTTAAATCTTAGTTGTGTGATATTTTGTGTCGCGGCTAGTGAACCCCCCTTAGTCAGGTCCACAATGGCGTTCCTAAAAAAACATAGGAAAATAGACCTGCAGAGGCTTGCAGAGGAAATGGGGCTAGAGATGACGGGGAGGGAAGTGATAGCGACCCTGATTAAAGAAATACAGAAAAGCCCAGATTTCGAGGAGGCAGGGACTAAGGAAATGCTGGAAATATTAGTCCGCGAGAGGGAACAGGAGGAAGAAAAGGCAGAACAGTTACGGGAAATTGAAAGAGCTGAGGCTGAGAAATTGCGCGAGTACGAACTGGAGCGACTCCGCCTAACCCAAACAGCTCAGACAGTTAATTCGGTACCCCCGCCCCCCAGGGCCACCCTGAGAACCGGGGGTGAGACGGGAATTGGCGATCCCGGGGCCTCCCGAGCCAAAGCATGTGCTGCGAGTTCTTCGTTAGCAATGCGGGCCTTGCCGCGACCGTGGGTGGTTGTTGCCTGGCCAAGTGAGTAGCGGGGTAAAATCCGTTACATGCGAAACGACAGCGGGGCCGGCAGCGCCGGCGCGCCACACTGGATGAGATCCCGTGTGTCTGAGCTCAAGTACACGGGGCGATGATGAAAGGTGCTTTCATCCGTCTGGTGCCGGCGCTCTCGAATCCGCTGGGACTCTATATCCGTTCCGACCCGTGCCGTACGTCGTGTAGATCGGTGCACTCAGCGTGCTAGGCTTTCCCCGTAGCGAGTACGTCTTAAGGCTTCGGGCACGGACGAAGTCGTAAGGGTCGGATACGGATGAGACGCTCCGTGCGTCTACGTGGTTCAAGCGGCGGGCTGCCCGCCCGTGTAAAAAAGCACCCGTGGCCCCCAACTGTGTGTGTCTTGCATATAAGAAGCTGGACAGATGTCTTGATGAAGAAAGCCGCGGGTCGAGTTTAAAGGTCGGCAGGGCTTCGGTCCGGTTGAATGACCCTCGATACTCGTCCCCTCATGAGCTTTGCTTCCTCCACGAGGGCGGTACCGCGGACCGGGTTGTTATTGGCAAAGCGCTTAGTTCGTAGCCAGACCCGTGCTCCGCAAATCTCTCTCTCTCTCTCTCTCTCGGTACCCCCGAATATCCCTCACGGGCACGCTCTAAGAAGAGTGTGAACGGGGGTTGCGATACCGGGGATTCCCGAGCAGATCAGTGCACTCGACGTAAGACATTGCTTTTACGATAAATCGAGTACACGGGGACGGGGTCACACGTCCCAAGTTAGCCCATCGAAGTGCTCCTCCACTTTATGGTGCATGCGAAACTTAAGTGAGCAGCCGGGGCTCTTAGCGAGCAGGTCGAGAGTGGGCTCGACGGCGGTCGCTCGATTTGCTAAGCTCGGCGCGTCGGGAACCGTAATGCGGCGCAAACGCGTCCCCCGACCAACGCAAAATGTTTTTCGCCCGTCGAAAATCTTTTGTGCGGTGCCTTACAAATGGCTGGCTGCGGGTACGGACGCGTCGAGAACCGCCAAGGAGGAGTCAGAATCGGCTCCGGTGGTTAGAAGAAACGCGGGGGATCCTCATTAGATGTGCAGCGGCACTCTTTTGAGGGCTTCCCGCGAAGGCGCTCTTAGTGAATTATAAATGCATGAGGGTCCTCAGCGGGCCTGAGCGAAAGCTCCATGCCGGCATAGAGGCCGTGTGCTGCGACCCGTGCGCAGGGATGAAGAGATCATGGAATTGACTTTCGCTGTCTCGGGTCCTAAACTTGGAACAAACCTCAGGCAGCGGATGCTCGTTCTTTGGCTCTGATTTCAGGCAAGACGGGGGCACGGTGACCAGGGCGCCCCTTTAGCGTGACCGTTGCACTTCGGTGTCCAAACGGCCGGTGGTCCCGGATGTTTCGATGAGTCCCGTCGAAAGCCGGGGCTGCTTTAGCCCAAGGCCGCCCCTTTAACCGGGGTGCGGTGCTATAGCGCCAACCACTCACCCCGGAGAACCCTCCGGACCAATATGGGGAGTCGTGGTAGGCTGGTGAGGGTAGGGCGTGGAAGAATCTGGTGTTTTATAATGGATAATTTACTTTTAAAACACACGGGCTCGTCCCAACCTAAGACCAATCAGGTCGGTGCTCCTATCGCCGCCGCAAGCTCGCAAGATCCCCCTCGAACGCACCGAGCGGAAGACATTGTCGACCGCCTAGGAAAGGGATCTGATCCCGCTCCTAGTCGAACGCATCACGCGGAAGACCGAGGTTTCTGCCTGGAACGAGACGAAAGTCGGCGTTCCAGTTATCGAACGCACGAAGCGAGCGACAATGTCGCGAGCGCAGAAGCCGAAGTCGACTGCCTGGGCAAGGATGGAAATCCGACGTCCAGTAATCGAACGCATTGCGCGGGCAATTGCACAGCCTGCCTAGACGAGAATGACAAACCTCTGTCTAGTATACCGCTTGGTAGGATAACCTTCCTCCAAGCGAACCTACGACATTGCAGGGCTGCATCCGCGGAGATCAGCCAATGTGAGGCTTTTAAAGCGGACGTGTGCCTGCTGCAGGAACCTCAGACCAGCAAAGGTCTTGTCGTAGGCTTACCTTTATCTTGGCGAGTCGTCCACGACGAACAAGATGGTAAGGCCGCAATAGCGGTCTGCTCTAGAAAGGCGACAGTCACCCGCATTTTTGCTAACAAAAGACTGTCGGCCGCTGAGATTGTGCTGAACGGCGCGAGACTCGTCGCGATCTCAGTCTATTTCAGCTCAGGGGAACCTATCGAAGAGAGCCTGTCAGACTTAGAGTCAATCCTCAACCGAGTTAGCGATGCAAAGATCATCGTTGGAGGAGACTTTAACGCGTGGCACCACATGTGGGGTATCCCGAGGTGGAACAATGCCAGAGGCGAAAGCGTTGCAGAGTTTTTATGCGATAAACGCCTAGAGATATTGAATTCACCTGAGTCCCCACCCACCTTCGAAGGAGAGCAAGGAAGTAGCTGGATCGATCTAACGGCGGGGAATCGCGCCGCAAGGCCTTTCCTTGGCGGTTGGACGGTACTCCAACACACGGCGAGTGATCATAACTATATCACCTTCCACTTCGATTCGGAAACGGCGCCAAGTGCAGAACCAATCCGCTTTACACGCAACCCGATGCGTCTGCGGAGAGCTTTGAAAAGAGTCTCGGGTTTTCTGACTAATCTTGAAGGCCGTATCGAAAGAATTCGATCCGAAAACGAATTGGAGGCAGTTATGACAAGACTCTATGCCGTAATAACTCGAGAGCTCGAGTTAAAAGCTGTTGCCAGGCAGCGTAAGGTGGCCAACTCTTGGTGGAGCGACGACCTACGCGTTTTGCGTAAGGAAATAAGGGCGCTCAAGAGAAGGTCCGATAAGGCGGTAGATCCAAATGAAAGGATGCAATTCCGCGAACGATATGGGAAACGACTCGCCGAGTATAGACGAACCATCTGTCAAAGGAAACTGGAAGCCTGGGTTCGGCTTTGCGACTCGCTCTCGCGTACTAATCCGTGGACCCTTCCCTATAAGTTGGCCAGTAAGATTAGACGCAGGACACATTTGAGCACGATCAGAAGGTCGGATGGAACCAGGACGGTGACCGGTGAAGAATCGGCAAGAGAAATCTTGCAAAAGATATTCACGGAAGAAATACCGGACACCCCAACGCAGTCCACGTTGAGGGAAGCCACTATGAGTCACGTCGGCAAGGCAGATGATATATTATTCACTGCGATCGAAGTGAACTCGGCTATTATGAGAGCTAAGCTCCGTAAAGCCCCAGGTCCGGATCGATTACACACAGAAGTAATTCGAGAAATCCACCGTCTAAGACCCGAGCTCTTCATGAAGCTTTTCAACAGCTGCCTCGTACTGGGCAAAACACCTAGTGCTTGGAAGGAAGCTCGGCTAGTCTTAATCCCGAAACCAGGTCGGGATCTTTCGAACGCCGGTTCGTACCGACCCATCTGTCTGCTCAATACAATGGGGAAAACATATGATAGGTTGCTTTCGGACCGGATAAAACATTTGATGATCAAAGGGAAGAAACTTCACCCGAACCAATTCGGCTTTGTGAAGGGACGTTCCTGCGATTTGGCGATGTATAGCGTCCGAAAGCGAATTCAAATCGCCAAGGAATTGCGTTTGGGCCTATCAGTTACCTCGCTTGACATAAAAGGTGCCTTTGACAATGCTTGGTGGCCGGCAATTCTTGACGGCCTGATCCGAGCTGACTGCCCTGCAAACATCTACGCAGCGGTGCGAGATTACTTGCGCGACCGTACAATGAAGTACGTAACCCCAGAGGGGTGCATTGAGATCGCACCTAATAGGGGGTGTCCGCAAGGCTCCTGCATCGGTCCGACTCTATGGAACGTTGTATGTGATAATTTTCTCCGGGCGTCTTTGCCTAGAGGCAGCGAAGTAATAGCCTTCGCAGACGACTTGCTTTTAATTACCTACGGTAAGACTGCAAGCGCCATTGAGTGCGGGGCTAATAGTTCTCTAAAGATCTTAGCAGACGTAGCTAGGAGCGTCAAGCTCCAGTTCAGTGTCGATAAGTCTAAGAGTCTTTTTATACGAAATGGTGGGAGAAGGTACCAGGATCCGCCGAAGCTACGCTTGGGTGACTCCGAAATCGAACAGGTCGAGCGTCTCAGGTATTTGGGAGTGACTTTCGACGGCACTTTGAATTTCAAAGCCCATATAGCCGAACGTACTGGCAAAGCGATGAGGCTGTTCAACGCCGTTCGATCGTCAGCTCCAACACACTTTGTAAACAATCCCGTTCTTTTAAAACGGATATACCTGAGCGCTATAGAGCCGATGCTCCTATATGGTATCGGGGCATGGGGCGATAGAGCTGAGTTCAAATATGTACGAATGGAACTTGATAAAGCTCAAAGACCGTTCCTTCGATCGATAACCAGAGCTTTTTATTCAGTATCTACACCGGCATTGCAAATCCTAGCCGGAATAATGGGGCTCGGACTCAAGACGCAGGTTCGATGGGCGAGTTTCCTGACGAAGTCAGTAGGCGGTGTCCATAAGGTCGGTCCGTTTTCCTTCGGTGCCGAAGACTTAGAGACGATAATTAAAATCGACTCAATCCACCCCGGTAAAAGGGTGAGCATCCCTTTCGACCGTCAAATGCCAGTACAAGGAGAGCTTGATGTCTTTACAGACGGGAGCTGTATAGAAGGAAAGGGTACATTAGGCGCAGCTTACGTGGTGTATTATCACGGAAGCAAAATTGCTGAAGGGCTCCGGCAATTGCCTGAAGGCTCAACTGTCTTTCAGGCGGAGATGATCGCTATTCAGCACGCCATGATATGGTGCTATAATAAAGCGGCTCCCCATAGGCGCCAAGTGACTATACATTCTGACTCGCTAGCGGCGCTGCTAGCTCTCAGTGATCCGAATTCATGTTCGGACCAGGTGATTTGTACCAAAAGCTCGTACGCACGGCTGACCGAAAGGGATAACGTGACAATGCGATGGGTAAAAGCCCACGTAGGCCATGAAGGCAACGAGGAAGCAGACCGACTCGCAAAGCTAGCCACGGACGGAGGAGACGATGTAGTCAAAATCGGTCTCTTTCGACCGTACTCAAACATTCGGCGTTCCATAAGAGAGTCGTTCCAAGATCTATGGAGCACAGAATGGGCTCTAGAAGATCGAAGTAGATGGACCTACGAGCTTATCCAAACGCCTGATGAGAAATTCCTATCCGGCCACTCGGCTCAAACCCAACTTTTGAGCGGACACGGTTGGTTCAGGAAGCACTCCAAGAATATCGGGAAGGGTATTACGGAGGAATGCGTGTGTGGTGACATTGCAGACGCCAGACACTTTCTCGTCAAATGTCCACTGACGAAGGCGCAGAGGACAGCTCTAGGATTCGTAGAGAGCAATGCAAATGCAAGGGTCATAACTGACCCGAGGAGGTTAAGCCAGGTAAAGGCACTCATGAAGGTAGTGCACTCATGTGGATTAACTCCATGGAGTTAATCCACATGAGTGGATGTCAGCCAAACGTCTAATGACGTTACCAAATGAGTCCCTTGGCCTGGAACTGACCTACTCTTAAAAAATTTTTAAAGGAATTATCACACCCGGCTCTTGGCGTCAGTGCGCTAGCACTTTCGCGGTGACTGGAGGCCGGTAGGGTATCGTCCGCAGTGTAAGCGCTGTTTACGATACGCAAACCTAAAGGAATGACGGACACACCCGACTCGTTACGGCTTAGACGAGGTCGGAAGAGGGCGACATGTGAGACCTCTGCACACGACACACCCGGGGACGACCTGGTTTGGTTTGGTTTTTTGGTTACATATATTTTCCGGTATGTGTGCTTGATCTCAAGGATCCGCTTATACACCTTCGTCAAGTAAGACAGACACAACAGAATTTTTACTGGCACAAAGAAGGAAAATACACTCGGGGACGACCTTGGGAGCGTCAAGCTCTTGAGATCGCCGCACCGGAAGAGAGATCAACTACCATGTTGCACTGAACTTTAGAGCCTTGCCGCGAAAGCGGGCCACTCTAAAGAGCGCCACCTGACGCACATATCAGGGAGGCGAGTTGCCGACGGGATCCCGCCGTAAACAGGGTATTAGGAAAGATTCGAAACTGAAAGCAACTCGTCCAGTGCTAAATGTGTAACGTTTGTTTCTACTGTAAACGCTGGTGCGTGTTAAGATTTTGATTCCATTTATTATGATCGTATAGTGGTAACATTAAGTTTACTAGAAAGTTATGAACCGCAATTAACTCAGTTCCCTCAACAGTAACAAAACAATATTAGATACAAAATTAACAATTTATTCTCAATTCATTGGACATTTATAGACACTATTGCAACTCCGAATATACATTACTTATCACACATATACTTTACACACTTAAATTGAGCACACAAGAGAGTCTCCGCACAGTAAAAAGTCTTAAATACATTTCACAAGTTAATACCCTACAATACGAGCCAATATTATCAGTTATCATTCCTTCATATTAGTATTATTTTAATAGGTAGACATGCTATACAACAAATTCAAATTGGCGGATGGAAAACTTGGGTACTCACCCCTTAGGACCGTCGTGTCTGCCATGATCTCGGTTGACTCTTCTCGTCGGTGCACGTAATCAAAATCGCGGAACTTGAAATCTTGAATCACCGATTTCAAAATGAAACTCTGATGAAAATCTCTATTGCATCTGTTTTTATAACCTTTCCTCTATTCTCTTTAAGCGGTCCAATCCCTGAATATTCCTAACACCCCCTTTACATCCCTTTTTACTCTCAGCAAATCGGCGCTGGTTTACTCCCACTTTCCTGGGCTTAGGTCCCTTAAACTCCACCTTTCTTAATCATTATTGGTCAGAGCCTCCCCCTTATTACAAATCAGATCAAACTTCTTATTCCCACGAGATTACCCACTTAATTTTGCCCCCCTGGTTGACCGGCACACCTTTCCTCCAAAAACACCTATTCAAAACGCCCGGCAATTTTGCTCTGGGCAACCCGCTCCGTCTCTCTTTTGATGTCAACCCGCCGTAGACACATAAAAACTATCCCCACAATTGTAGCCTCTAGTACCGAAAGTATAGCCCCTAGTCCCGACATCATTCCTTTGTAACTTTGCCGGCTAAGAAGGGCCACCATGTTCGTCCGAGAGGACCACCTGGCATCTGTTACATACTATTGCTTATCATTAAAACCCTCCTTTATTCAACTGCCCAGGTTGCCGATCTTTTCCCACCATTAATTTTTCCCCATAAAATTCCATCCACGAGAGGTATCCATGTGCCTTGTTGCTACCCGAGAGTATTACATTATATTATTTATGAAATGTAATGATGATAATTTCATCACCATTACATTATACCCACTATTTACAAAAAAAAAAAACGAAAAAAAAAATAACTTAGTTCCCAGTGAATTTAAGTCACCATATTCAGTCTACATTTTTGTTCCTTACATTTTACATTTTTTTTTTCCACAGTCCTCCTTTTTAGGGCTCACCAATTTATCTGTGCTCTGAAGAATTATATTTCATTGCAATAGTTGCCATTTTCTTGGATATGTATAATCACAAAATTAAAACACATAAAATACATAAAATACATCCATAACAACACACATTTCCACATAATATTTAACATCAATTTTTGGAGTGCTTACTACAGTCTTTCGAATACATTGCTTACATTATAGTTACCTGATCATATAACCTTTGTTCTCCCTTTTTTACGTCCGTTTTGACCAAATTTTCGTTTGTATACAATTATCGTCATATCCACTTCATATAGTAATGTATTTTAGTTATCAAGCTTTCTCTAGCTTAAATAATTTCCTTAAACTATACAATGATTTTATTATTATTACTTCATTTTAACTTCATCTCTTATATGAACAGTCTCTAAAATGGATAATGAGTGACCTCTAATATTTTCGGGTGCTTCTCAATTTCCATTTTTTCTTCACTATCTACTGTTAATACCTTCCATATATTTGTTAACATTATTATTTCTATTCAAAACTTCTATACACTTGTACAATATTCTATAACCTAGATCAGTATTATTCTTTTTAATTATTTTCTCGTTTACACCTATTTCTATATAAATTACCATACTGTAATTCTTTACCTTCCTTTAAATGCTATCCTTTTAACTTAATTTTATCTGCCCCTTCTTTTCAACTACCTTGTTATTTTTTCCATTACCACATTACTATCAATTCTTTACTTCTAACTTTTTTTTTTCTCTTTTGCATTAATATTCTTTTCCTTATTATTACCGACTCTCATTTTATATATGCTATCACCACTACGCATTTTTTTTTTCATCTTAACTATTCTGTTACTCTCCTGATTTCTATTTCACCAACTTTTTTTTTTTTTCCACAGACTATCACCTTTACATTACTATGACATATTTTTTTTTTTCTAAGTATATATTCCATAACTCTCCCTCTCTCACAATCTTTCTAACCAACCTACCAATTCTTATGCCTATATTACAATCACTTTAATACTTCATGCATATTTGTTTCAGCTCCGTATATTTCATTTAACCTCATTTTCTTTCTTTATTTCACCTAATGAACCTACAACCATACTTACCTCAATCTGACAATTATTATTCTACTGCTTAATGCAACTCGACTTAAGTCCCCTTCAGTTTTATGCTTCTTCTTTTACATACATTTTTTGTCATTAGTTTTACACTCTTTCATTTCTCCAATATAAATTATCCACAACCATAATTCATCAACATAGGAATACTACCTTATTCTGTAGAGCATGCCAGAATAAATGTCACAATCTCAAAACCTTCTAATTTCAAAACCTATACTCCAACATAATGCATGTGATTTAATTCATAATTGTAATTATAGGATAAAATTCAATTAGTATATGAATATTTTCCCACGTTTTAAATAACAATTCTCAATGTTTGTTCAAGTAGACTCAAGAATAGAATATTAGACAAATTAAATTAACTATACATATTTTATATACAACCAGACCTACACCTTTACCAGATTACACATTATAGCTTTATCTGAGTCTACCCCAACTTATAAAATTCGATCTAACCAATGGTAATAAATGTTTTCCTAATGTCAATCATATAACCATTACTGAGAATTATCATCGCATGCATTTTGTACACATAATATCCTTACACTTAATTAGTAGATAAAGTAAAACAACTTCACATATACACTCAGTTTGTTTTCATTTCAGGTATCAATTATCTATACCGGTAATTATGGAACCAATTACATCAGTTTACAATATATCTATGTATGGGAATTTCTGAACTATCACTTAATTACAATATGCCAAGTACCAATATGGCCCAAATACTAAATTACTTGCCATGATCCTCAATTTTATTATTATTATTATTATTATTATTATTATTATTATTATTATTACTATTAAACTATGAATCTATTTATTTATATTTTTTTTTCTTTAAATTACCTTAATTAACGCCGACAACATGTCATGCAGGTTGAAATTATAGTCATAGTCAAACATATTGTTAATAATATTGCCCCCATTAATTTTGCAATAGTCAGAATACCACTGAAGGTGGGCAATGAAAAATACTCAAAAATTCCCATACTAGAAGGCTCCTCTTTAACGAAATTTTTGGTATAAGACGTATTTAATTTTAACAAGTTAACACTAGGTTCATTCAGGCAGAATCTCAGCAACTTGCATGTTTGCATATTTCTAGAAGCTAAACAAAGTTTTTCCTCGTAGCATTTTTGATCCGCATGGAATTGGATGATAAAGGGTTGAGGTTCAGTTGTTAACTTAATTGACTTTGTGTACAACGAAAGTCTCTGAAATTCAACCGTTACTACTCCATGACTGCACGTGGAATGAGCTACAACATGCATAGTTGCTAAAATCCCGCAAGAATAGCACCCCTTCGTGGTAATTTCCTCTGATGATAACTTTGGGCAAATATCTTGAGTTTGTAGAACAATATTAAAATCTTTAAAATTCAGTAATACCTGCACTGGGGCCGTAGACAGAAGTCTCGAAGTCAGTCTCTCTTTTTCCATCTCTAGGAGGTGAAACCCCCTAGCTAAAGGTAAGGCTTTCTCTTTACTGTCTATCGTAGTTTTCAAAAAGTCCGATTTTGTGGTGCAGCGTAATGTCGTCTCGAAAAAATCACATTTTGCCATGTCGGGGTCGAAGGAGAAGTCGTTCGTAAAGCTAGTGTTGGCCTGAATTTGGCCAATAGCTCCAGCCGTTGGTTGATTCAAGGGAGCAGTGTTGACCAGGTAGGCTTCTGTCGGATCCCCTACTCGAGTCACTAGGGACTCGGGAATGTACACGGGGGATTGGTTGAAAGAACCAACCAACTCAATCCTGATTCCCCTGTGTGTTGTAGCCGACGAGGACAAGGTGATGTACTGAACCGTTGAGTTTGCAGCCTCCTCGACGGCGAGAGTATAAGTACAGATATGTCCTTGCACCGAGCGCACCTCATAAGATGAAAGGAGGTCTGGTACGAAGTACACCCGGTGAAACAGGCATCCCATCCGACTTACAATTGCGCAACCACTACCTACGCTGGAGGGTAAGCAGTGGTTAAAGCCGGGGAAGCTTTTGGCTTCCTCGGTGAGGCCAGTGAACTCTTTCCCAGCCGTGCAGTGCGTTCCCCAGCCACACTGGGCGTTCTGAGGACACGCTAGGGTAGAGAGGCTCCTGGTAGACACCGGAAAAGTGAAGTATTGTCTTTGCGTCTGATATTCACACTGAGCCGACGTCAAACGTATTTTTAGATGGAACAAATTGGTTCCCTTTCTGTCTTGAAGCCACAAGCAAACTTCATGATCAAGGCCCATCAAAATTATTTGTGAAGTAGTGGTGATTTGACAAGTTTGCTCAGAGTCCTGGGCCCTACAGTGTTGAACCTCCGATGAGATAAGAGAGTGAGTGGAGCAATCACCCCTCCCTGGAGATACAATGCAGAAACAGGCTAACAAAACGAGCAGTCCTCTAGTAAGGGGAATACGCTGAGGCGCATTTTCCTCCAAGTGCTGTACCATGGAGTCAAAACCATCCCTGAATTTACTGCCCGCCAGTGCCCCGCACAGTAAAAAGTCTTGCAACTGCACGGAACAGATGGCAAAGCATTAGGATGGCCAATAAGCCGACCTGAATCCTTTTACACATAAGCTACAGTCATGATGAATGCAAGAGTTCGGGGGTATATCAAACTGTTTTATGAATGCGTGTGTTGGACGAGAGCATTTGTAGGTTCCCTCTCGTATCTCACAAAGTTTGGCATCTTTAGCAAGAGCCATATACATGACCCAATTTACGATCAACATGGACAAAAAACCTGCAAGAGTATAAGTAACCCAAATCCTCCACCGCCAAATGAGCATGCTACTTTAATAATTCTATATTAATTAATATTATTAGAAATACTTGTACAATACCAACTAAAATTATTCTCAAGTATATACTATATCTATATTTTTTTTTTCACTATTTCTTTACTATTACGCGTATCATATAGACCATTTACTATTACTAATTCTAATTTTTTTTTTCATATATTTTTATTATATATTCTTAAATTCTATGTTTACTAGGAACCCTAGTGAACACAAAATTTCCTTTTATTTTTCTTTTATTTTAATTTTAATGTTTGAATTCTTGCTATTGTTGATTTGTTACTAAATATAACACATTTGCATTAATTCAATCCAGAATACCAACGCCAGCGTTAATACCGAATTAAATAATGAAACTTCAATTGAAAGTAATCCGGATTTACCTCCAATCATAGTTATATTTCCTAACTTGCATTCTACATCTTTATTACTTAGTTCATTGTTATTATCATTATATATTTATACATTTTTTTTTTCTTTTGAAATTAATATACACTCAAATACTATCTATAATTTTATGTTGGTTCATATGCATACACCATACCCTACAGAACGTATAATATCTTTCCAACCTTTAAACACCACTTTAGCTTTCCTACCCCACTCAACCAGTCATGTATCCCCCAACTCTCCCTTACTCATTCATTGACATAAATCTGCAGAACCTTTGAAAGCAATTACACGGGAATAAAACTACTCGATGCTCCATCCCCGATGACTCCAGCCAGGCTGTGTTTGCGTGAGACCGCTGACATATTACCGTGACCCCTCACTGGTTGTATTGTATACAACCACCAGTTTACTGCTGCCCCGTTCCCCCTCACGGGCACACTCTAAGAAGAGTGTGAACGGGGGTTGCCCCCTCACGGGCACACTCTAAGAAGAGCGTGAACGGGGGTTGCGATCCCGGGGTTTCCCGAGCAGAACAGTGTGCTCGACGTAAGACATCGCTTTTACGGTAAATCGAGCACACGGAGACGGGGCCACACGTCTCAAGTTAGCAAACCAAAGTGCTCCTCCACTTTATGTTGCATGCGAAACTTAAGCGAGCGGCCGGGGCTCTTAGCGAGCAATTCGAGGTTGGGCTCGATGACGGTCGCTCGATTTGCTAAGCTCGGCGCGTCGGGAACCGTAATGCGGCGCAAACGCGTCCCCCGACCAACGCAAAATGCTTTCCGCTCGTCGGAAATCTTTTGTGCGGTGCCTTTCAAATGGCCGGCTGCGGGTACGGGCGCGTCGAGGACCGTCAAGAAGAAGTCGGAATCGGCTCTGGCGGTTAGAAGAAACGCGAAGGATCCTCACTAGATGAGCACCGGCACTCTTTTGAGGATTCCCGCGAGGGCGCTCTTAGCGAATTATAAATGCATGAGGGTCCTTAGCGGGCCTGAGCGTAAGCTCCATGCCGGCGCAGAGGCCGTGCGCTGCGACCCGTGCGCAAGGATGAAGAGATCCTGGAATTGACTTTCGTCGCCCCGGGTCCTAAACTTGGAATCAACCTCGGGCGGCGGATGCTCGTTCTTTGGCTCTGATTTCGGGCAAGACGGGGGCGCGGAGACTAAGGCGCTCCGTGAGCGTGACCGCTGCACTTCGGTGTCCAATCGGCCGGTGGTCCCGGATGTTTCGATGAGCCCAGTCGGAAGCCGGGGCTGCTCTAGCCTGAGGCCGCCCCTTTGAATAGGGCGCGGTTCTATAGCGCCCACCACTCACCCCGGAGAACCCTCCGGACCAATATGGGGAGTCGCGGGAGGCTGGTGAGGGTAGGGCGTGGAAGAATTTGGCAATTCACTATGGCAGACTTACTTTTTTATTCCTACCCCTTGGGCTCGTCCCAACCACAGACCAATCAGGTCGGCGCTCCTATCGCCGCCATAGGCTCGCAAGAGCCCCCTCGAACGCACCGAGCGGAAGACTTTGTCGACCGCCTAGGAAAGGGATCCGATCCCGCTCCTAGTCGAACGCACGACGCGGAAGACCGAGGCTTCTGCGAAGCGAGCGACATTGTCGCGAGCGCAGAAGCAGAAGTCGACTGCCTGGGCAAGGGTGAAAACCCGACGTCCTGTAATCGAACGCACAGCGCGGAGCAAATCCGCCTAGATGGGGGCGAAACCCTCCCATCTAGCTCACCGCTCAATAGGATTCAGTTCCTACAAGCGAACCTGCGAAGAAGCAGGGCAGCTACTGCGGAGATCAGCCAATGCGCGGATTTTGGAGCGGAAGTGTACCTGCTCCAAGAACCGCGAACCATAAATGGTCTCGTCGTTGGTATCCCTTTAAGTTGGCGCATCGTCCATGACGAAGAAGGTGGAAGGGCAGCAATTGCTGTCCGCAACTTATCGGCGACCGTCACTTGCATATTCGCAAACAAAAGAGTATCGGCCGCCGAGATTTGGTTGGGAGGCGAGAGACTGGTTGTCATTTCGGTCTACTTTGGCCCGACGGACCACATTGAGGCAGGTCTACGAGACGTAGAATCTATCCTCAATCGATTTAAAGATACCAAAATAATCGTGGGCGGCGATTTCAATGCTTGGCATTGTATGTGGGGCAACCCGAGGCAGAGCAATGCAAGAGGCGAAACAGTCGCGGAATTTCTCTGCGACCGGCGCCTCGAACTACTGAATACACCCGGGTCTGCACCTACCTACGATGGTCCGCGTGGCCAGAGCTGGATTGATCTAACGGCGGCGACTCAGACCGCCCGGCCCTCGATCGGTGGCTGGATGGTACTCCAAAACACGGCCAGCGATCATAACTATTTATCTTTTTATTACGATTTGGAAGCGGTGCCAAGTGCAGGACCCAACCGCTTTACACGCAACCCGATGCGTCTGCGGAAGATTCTGAAAAGAGTCTTAGGGTACCTGACTAACCTTGAAGACCGTATCGAAAAAATTCGATCCGAACGTGATTTGGAGGTGGTTATGACAAGGCTATATGCCGTGATAACTCGAGAATTCGAGTTAAGAGCCGTAGCACGACGGCTCAGAAAGACCAACTCTTGGTGGACCGACAGCCTGCGTGTTATGCGCAAGGAGGTCGCAGCCCTCAGGAGAAGGTCAGAAAGAACGGTAGATCCCAATGAAAGGATGAAATTCCGTATCAAATATCGAAGACGGCTCGCCGAGTATAGGCAATCCATCTGTCGTGGAAAACAGGAAGCTTGGGTTCAGCTTTGCGATGCGCTATCGCGTACTGATCCGTGGTCTCTTCCCTATAAGTTGGCCAGTAAGATCAGACGCAGAACACATTTGAGCACCATCAGGAGGTCAAATGGAACCATGACGGGTACCTGTGAAGAATCAGCAAACGAAATCTTGCAAACGATCTTCACAGATGAGGGACCTGACACCCCGTCGCACTCGAAGCTTCGGGAGATAACGGAAAGACATATCGGCGAAGCGAATGATGTTCCCTTCACCGCAACCGAGGTCAATTCCGCTATAATGAGGGCTAAGCTTCGCAAGGCCCCGGGTCCCGACCGTTTGCATGCAGAAGCAATACGGGAAATTCACCGTCTAAGACCCGAGCTATTCCTAAAGCTGTTTAACAGCTGCCTCGCACTCGGTAAGACACCGAAAGCTTGGAAGGAAGCTCGGCTAGTCTTGATCCCGAAGCCTAATCGGGATCCTTCGAACGCCGGTTCCTATCGACCGATCTGCTTGCTCAATACCATGGGGAAGATTTATGATAGGTTGCTTTCGGACCGTCTAAAGCACTTGCTGGTTAAGGGAGACAAACTTCATCGAAATCAGTATGGTTTCATGAAGGGGCGCTCTTGCGACCTGGCGATGCACGAGGTTCGAAAGCGAATTCAGTCAGCCAAGAAACAGCGACTGGGCCTATCAGCTACCTCGCTCGATATTAAGGGTGCCTTCGATAATGCTTGGTGGCCGGCAATTCTCGCTGGCTTGATCCGAGCAAACTGCCCCGCCAACCTATATAAGGCGGTTAGAGATTACTTGAGCGGCCGTACAATGAAGTACGAAACCCCAAAAGGATGCATTGAGATCGCACCAGGAAGGGGATGCCCTCAAGGCTCTTGCATTGGTCCGACTCTCTGGAATATAGTGTGTGATGAATTCCTCAGGGCGCCACTGCCCGAGGGAAGCGAAGTGATAGCTTTCGCCGATGATCTGCTCCTCCTCACCAGTGGTTGGAGAACAGAGGAAATCGAGCGTAAAGCAAATAGTTCTTTAGAGGTCTTGGCCAAGGTTGCTGATAGCGTGAAGCTACAGTTCAGCGCGGATAAGTCCAAGAGCCTCTATATAAGTAATGGCGGCAGGATTTATCAGGACCCGCCAAAAATCCGTCTAGGGGGCTCCGAGATCGAGCTGGTGGAACGCCTGAGATACCTAGGTGTAACTTTAGATCGAACGTTGAATTTTAAGTTTCATATTGCCGAAAGATCTGGCAAGGCAATGAAACTCTTCAACGCCGTTCGATCATCCGCGCCTAAGTACTTTGCAAACAATCCGAGCCTAATCAAACGGATTTACTTAGGCGCCATCGAACCGATTCTATTATATGGTATCGGCGCTTGGGGTGATAGAACCGAGCTCAAATATGTGCGCATGGAGCTTGATAAGGTTCAAAGACCATTCCTGCGCTCGATAACCAGATCTTTCAAATCGGTTTCGACCCCGGCACTGCAGATATTAGCGGGGGTAATGCCACTAGGTATAAGGGCGCAGACTCGATGGGCGAGCTTCCTGACGAGATCAGTGGGTGGAGTTCACCAGGTTGGTCCGTACTCCTTTGGTTGCAAACGATTAGAGAAAATGGTGAACATAAATGCCATACACCCCGCGGAAAGGGTGAGTGTACCATACGACTGCCAGAAACCAGTGCTCGGAGAGTTCGATCTCTATACAGATGGGAGCTGTATAGAGGGAAAAGGTGCTTTGGGTGCAGCATTCGTGGTTTATTACCACGGATGTAAGATAGCACAGGGATTAAGACAGCTGCCAGAGGGATCGACCGTCTTTCTGGCTGAGCTACTAGCATTGCAACACGCAATCAATTGGTGTTACGTTAACCCGGCGCAGCATAGGCGCCAAATAACAATCCACACGGACTCGCTTGCAGTATTACAAGCGTTAAACAATCCCGAGTCCAGCTCGGAAAGGGTTATAAGCACCAAAGGTTCTTACACGAGACTGGCGGCAGGCGATGAAGTAACACTGAGATGGGTAAAAGCCCATGTGGGATTAGAAGGCAACGAGGAAGCGGACCGACTGGCGAAACTGGCCACCGAAGGAGGTGAGGAGGTCTTAAAGACGCTCCTCACCCGGCCCCATTCCAACATCAGACGCACTATAAGAGAGACGTTCCTCGATCAGTGGAGTACCGAGTGGGCTCTAGAAGATCGCGCCAGGTGGACCTATGAGCTTCTCCCGAAGCCTGACCTGAAATTCCTATCCGGTCACTCGGCTCAATCCCAACTGTTGAGCGGACACGGCTGGTTCAGGAAGCACTCCAGAAATATCGGGAAGGATATTACAGGGGAGTGTGTGTGTGGCGGCACTGCTGACGCCAGACACTTTCTAGTCGACTGTCCCATGACAAAGGTTGAAAGGAAGGCTCTAGGTATCGCGGAGGGCAGTGCAACCGTTGACGCAAAAGTGTTAACATCCCCCGAGAAATTAGGCCAGGTAAAGGCACTGATGAAGGTGGTGGAGCTTGTCCACATGAGTGGTACTCATCCAGACGTCTAATGACGCCAACCTGAATCGGTCCCCGAACCTGGAACCGATCTCTCGGTAAATAATTATAAAGGAATTGTTACACCTGACTCCTGGGTGTTCATGCGCTAGCATGATCACGGTGACTGGAGGTCAGAAGGGCACCGCGCGCAGTGACAGCGCTGTTTACGGTGCGCACACGAAAAGGAATTGATGGTTACACCCGACGCGATCTGCACGAGGTCGGAAGAGGGCAGCGTGTGCGGTCCCTAAGTACACTCACACCTGGGGACGGCCCTGGGAGCTTTCAACTCCTTGGACCGTTGCACCGGAAGAGGGACCAACTACCACGTTGCACTAGCCTTGAAGCTCTGCCGCGAAAGCGGGTCACTTCGAGGCGCGTTACCTGACGCTAATATCAGGAAGGCGTTTTGCCGACGGATCCCGCCGTAAACAGGGATTTAGTAAAGATTCGAAACTGAAAGCAACTCGTCTAAAGCTGAAAGCAAATAAGAACGGAATTGCAAATTCACGGAAAGACGTCATGACTTAAGTTCATGAAAATGCATGTGAGAGGGTGGTTGAGACTCATGAAGTATTGAGAGAGTTCAAAATGAAGCTTATGGCCTCCGGCCATAAGAGATGAGAGACTTGGTTCGTCGAAAGAGAAAACGAATGGCGTTGTGGGATGATGACGGACAAACAATACATGTAGGAGAAGGATGCGTAGCATTTGTAGGACTGGAGATTGTGGTGAAGCTGGGGCGGTAGTTTGCAAGGCCAGCCGGCTTCGCCGGCTGAGCGTATTCGAGAGCTCCTCACTCAGCGGTACCGCGGACCGGGTTGTTATTGGCAAAGCGCTTAGTTCGTAGCCAGACCCGGAACCCGCAAATGTGAAGTGAAGTGAACGGGGGTTGCGATCCCGGGGTTACCCGAGCAGATCAGTGTGCTCGACGTAAGACATCGCTTTTACGATAAATCGAGCACACGGAGACGGGGCCACACGTCTCAAGTTAGCAAACCAAAGTGCTCCTCCACTTTAATTTGCATGCGAAACATAAGCGAGCGGCCGGGGCTCTCAGCGAGCAATTCGAGGTTGGGCTCGATGACGGTCGCTCGATTTGCTAAGCTCGACGCGTCGGGAACCGTAATGCGGCGCAAACGCGTCCCCCGACCAACGCAAAATGCTTTTCGTTCGTCGAAAATCTTTTGTGCGGTGCCTTTCAAATGGCCGGCTGCGGGTACGGGCGCGTCGAGGACCGTCAAGAAGGAGTCGGAATCGGCTCCGGCGGTCAGAAGAAACGCGAAGGATCCTCACTAGATGAGCACCGGCACTCTTTTGAGGGTTCCCGCGAAGGCACTCTTAGCAAATTATAAATGCATGAGGGTCCTGAGCGGGCCTGAGCGTAAGCTCCATGCCGGCATAGAGGCCGTATGCTGCGACCCGTGCGCAAGGATGAAGAGATCCTGGAATTGACTTTCGTTGCCCCGGGTCCTAAACTTGGAACAAACCTCGGGCAGCGGATGCTCGTTCTTTGGCTCTGATTTCGGGCAAGACGGGGGCGCGGAGACCAGGGCGCTCCGTGAGCGTGGCCGCTGCACTTCGGTGTCCAACCGGCCGGTGGTCCAGGATGTTTCGATGAGTCCCGTCGGAAGCCTGGGCTGCTCTAGCCCAAGGCCGCCCCTTTGATTAGGGCGCGGTTCTATAGCACCCACCACTCACCCCGGAGAACCCTCCGGACCAATATGGGGAGTCGTGGTAGGCTGGTGAGGGTAGGGTGTGGAAGACTCTGGTGTTTAAGTATGGCTAACTTACTTTTAAAACACACGGGCTTGTCCCAACCTAAGACCAATCAGGTCGGCGCTCCTATCGCCGCCACAGGCTCGCAAGAGCCCCCTCGAACGCACCGAGCGGAAGACTTTGTCGACTGCCTAGGAGAGGGATCCGATCCCGCTCCTAGTCGAACGCACGACGCGGAAGACCGAGGCTTCTTCGAAGCGAGCGACGTTGTCGCGAGCGCAGAAGCCGAAGTCGACTGCCTGGGCAAGGATGAAAATCCGAAGCCCAGTGATCGAACGCATTGCGCGGGCAATTGCACAGCCTGCCTAGACGAGAATGATAAACCTCTGTCTAGTATACCGCTTGGTAGGATAACCTTCCTCCAAGCGAACCTACGACATTGCAGGGCTGCATCCGCGGAGATCAGCCAGTGTGAGGCTTTTAAAGCGGACGTGTGCCTGCTGCAGGAACCTCAGACCAGCAAAGGTCTTGTCGTAGGCTTACCTTTATCTTGGCGAGTCGTCCATGACGAACAAGATGGTAGGGCCGCAATAGCGGTCTGCTCTAGAAAGGCGACAGTCACCCGCATTTATGCAAACAAGAGACTGTCGGCCGCTGAGATTGTGCTGAACGGCGCGAGACTCGTCGCGATCTCAGTCTACTTCAGCTCCGGGGATCCTATCGAAGAGAGCCTGTCAGACTTAGAGTCAATCCTCAACCGAGTTAGCGATGCACAGATCATCGTTGGAGGAGACTTTAACGCGTGGCACCACATGTGGGGTATCCCGAGGTGTAACAATGCCAGAGGTGAAAGCGTCGCAGAGTTTTTATGCGACAAACGCCTAGAGTTATTGAATTCACCTGAGTCCCCACCCACCTTCGAAGGAGAGCAAGGAAGTAGCTGGATCGATCTAACGGCGGGGAATCGCGCCGCGAGACCTTTCCTTGGCGGCTGGACGGTTCTCCAACACACGGCGAGTGATCATAACTATATCACATTCCACTTTGATTCGGAAACGGCGCCAAGTGCAGAACCAATTCGCTTCACACGCAACCCAATGCGTCTGCGGAGAGCTCTGAAAAGAGTCTCGGGTTTTCTGACTAACCTTGAAGGCCGCATCGAAAGAATTCGATCCGAAAGAGAATTGGAAGCAGTTATGACAAGACTCTATGCTGTAATAACTCGAGAGCTCGAGTTAAAAGCTGTAGCCAGGCAGCGTAAGGTGGCCAACTCTTGGTGGAGCGACGACCTACGCGTCTTGCGTAAGGAAATAAGGGCGCTCAAGAGAAGGTCCGATAAGGCGGTAGATCCAAATGAAAGGATGAAATTCCGCGAACGATATGGGAAACGACTTGCCGAGTATAGACGTACCATCTGTCAAAGGAAACTGGAAGCCTGGGTTCGGCTTTGCGACTCGCTCTCGCGTACTAATCCGTGGACCCTTCCCTATAAGTTGGCCAGTAAGATTAGACGCAAAACACACTTGAGTACGATCAGAAGGTCGGATGGAACCAGGACGGTGACCGGTGAAGAATCGGCAAGAGAAATCTTGCAAAAGATATTCTCGGAAGAAATACCGGACACCCCAACGCAGACCACGTTGAGGGAAGCCACTATGAGTCACGTTGGCAAGGCAGATGATATATTATTCACTGCGACTGAGGTGAACTCTGCTATTATGAGAGCTAAGCTCCGTAAAGCCCCAGGTCCGGATCGATTACACACAGAGGTAATTCGAGAAATTCACCGTCTAAGACCCGAGCTCTTCATGAAGCTTTTCAATAGCTGCCTCGTACTGGGCAAAACACCTAGTGCTTGGAAAGAAGCTCGGCTAGTCTTAATCCCGAAACCTGGTCGGGATCTTTCGAACGCCGGTTCGTACCGACCCATCTGTCTACTCAATGCAATGGGTAAAACATATGATAGGTTGCTTTCGGACAGAATAAAACATTTGATGGTCAAAGGGAAGAAACTTCACCCGAATCAATTCGGCTTTGTGAAGGGACGATCCTGCGATCTGGCGATGTATAGCGTCCGAAAGCGAATTCAAATGGCCAAGGAAGTGCGTTTGGGCCTATCTATTACCTCGTTAGATATAAAAGGTGCCTTCGATAATGCTTGGTGGCCGGCAATCTTAGACGGCCTGATCCGAGCGGACTGCCCTGCAAACATCTACGCAGCGGTGCGGGATTACTTGCGCGACCGTACAATGAAGTATGTGACCCCAGAGGGGTGCATCGAAATCGCACCTAATAGGGGATGTCCGCAAGGATCCTGCATCGGACCGACTCTGTGGAACGTTGTATGTGATAATTTTCTCCGGGCGTCTTTGCCCAGAGGCAGCGAAGTAATAGCCTTCGCAGACGACTTGCTTTTAATTACCTATGGTAAGACTGCAAGCGCCATTGAGTGCGGGGCTAATAGTTCTCTAAAGATCTTAGCAGACGTAGCTAGGAGCGTCAAGCTCCAGTTCAGTGTTGATAAGTCTAAGAGTCTTTTTATACGTAATGGTGGGAGAAGGTACCAGGATCCGCCGAAGCTACGCTTGGGTGACTCCGAAATCGAACAGGTCGAGCGTCTCAGGTACTTGGGAGTGACTTTCGATGGCACTTTGAATTTCAAAGCCCATATCGCCGAACGTACTGGCAAAGCGATGAGGTTGTTCAACGCCGTTCGATCGTCAGCTCCAACACATTTCGTAAACAATCCCGTTCTTTTAAAACGGATATACCTGAGCGCCATAGAGCCGATGCTCCTATATGGTATCGGTGCATGGGGCGATAGAGCTGAGTTCAAATATGTACGAATGGAACTTGATAAAGCTCAGAGACCGTTCCTTAAATCGATAACCAGAGCTTTTCATTCAGTATCTACACCGGCATTGCAAATCCTAGCCGGAATAATGGGACTCGGACTCAAGACGCAGGTTCGATGGGCGAGTTTCCTGACGAAGTCAGTAGGCGGTGTCCATAAGGTTGGTCCGTTTTCCTTCGGTGCCGAAGACTTAGAGACGATGATCAAAATCGACTCAATCCACCCCGGTAAGAGGGTGAGTATCCCTTTCGACCGTCAAATGCCAGTACAGGGAGAGCTTGATGTCTATACGGACGGGAGCTGTATAGATGGAAAAGGTACGTTAGGCGCAGCTTACGTGGTGTATTACCATGGAAGCAAAATTGCCGAAGGGCTCCGGCAATTGCCTGAAGGCTCAACTGTCTTTCAGGCGGAGATGATAGCTATTCAACATGCCATGATTTGGTGCTACAATAAAGCTGCTCCCCATAGGCGCCAAGTGACTATTCACTCTGATTCACTAGCGGCGTTGCTAGCTCTCAGTGATCCGAACTCATGTTCGGATCAGGTGATTTGTACTAAAAGCTCGTACGCACGGCTGACCGAAAGGGATAACGTGACAATGCGATGGGTAAAAGCCCACGTAGGCCACGAAGGCAACGAGGAAGCAGACCGACTTGCAAAACTAGCCACGGACGGAGGAGACGAGGTAATCAAAATCGGCCTCTTTCGACCGTACTCAAACATTCGGCGTTCCATAAGAGAATCGTTCCACGATCTTTGGAGCACAGAATGGGCTCTTGAAGATCGAAGTAGATGGACCTACGAGCTTATCCAAACGCCTGATGAGAAATTCCTATCCGGCCATTCGGCTCAGACCCAACTCTTGAGCGGACACGGCTGGTTCAGGAAGCACTCCAAGAATATCGGGAAAGGTATTACGGAGGAGTGCGTGTGCGGTGACATTGCAGACGCTAAACACTTTCTCGTCAAATGTCCAATGACGAAGGCGCAGAGGATAGCACTAGGATTCGTAGAGAGCAATGCAAATGCAAGGGTCATAACTGATCCGAGGAGGTTAAGCCAGGTAAAGGCACTCATGAAGGTAGTGGAGTTAATCCACATGAGTGGATGCCAGCCAAACGTCTAATGACGTTACCAAATGAGTCCCTTGGCCTGGAACTGACCTACCCTTAAAAAACTTTAAAGGATTTAGCACACCCGGCTCTCGGCGACCGTGCGCTAGCACTCTCGCGGTGACTTGAGGCCGGAAGGGTATCGTCCGCAGTGTCAGCGCTGTTTACGATACGCAAACCTAAAGGAATGACGGACACACCCGACACGTTACGGCTTAGACGAGGTCGGAAGAGGGCGACATGTGAGATCTCTGCACACGACACACCCGGGGACGGCCTTGGGAGCCTCAGGCTCTCTAGACCGCCGCACCGGAAGAGAGATCAACTACCATGTTGCACTAAACTTTAGAGCCTTGTCGCGAAAGCGGGCCACTCTAAAGAGCGCCACCTGACGCACATATCAGGGAGGCGAGTTGCCGACGGGTTCCCGCCGTAAACAGGGTTTTAGTAAAGATTCGAAATAGAAAGCAAAGCAACTCGTCTAAAGCTAAAAGCAAAGAGGAACGGATTGCAAACCTTCGGGAAGACGTCATGACTTAAGTTCATGAATAAATGCATGTGAGATGAGGTTAAGACTCAATAGTGATAATTGAGAGAGTTCAGAATGGAAATGGCTAAAGCCATAAACGACTGCTTAGGCGGTAATCGAGAAAACGAGAGTGAGGGATAACAAACGGACAAAAATGAGGAGCAGCCTAACTGTGTAGGGAGAAATGAGCTGGGAAGTGTCTTTCGAAACCAGCCGGCTTCGCCGGCTGGTGCCTGTTCGAGCTTTGTCTTCACAAGGGGCGGTAACGCAGAACGTGTTATTCAAACTGCAATGCGCTTCGGCGCAGTCGGGGCACGTTTCTGCAATTCTTGACCTTGACCTTGCTGCCCCGTTCGTTTTCGTCATGCCTTGGATACATTCAACACAACTCTTTTTTGAGTACAGGTTTTTGTACTCTAGTTTGCCTATTCAGTGCACGGCCCGTTTGTTATTTTATTGATGCGTTATTCGTTATTTTACTCGCTCCTACCTCTATTCCAATTTCCCTTTCTTACCTCTTACTCTCGAAATTTTGTATTCATTATCACCCGAGTCGGATAAGTTTTTTGCAAACCTATTGCATGTATGTTTTCAGACGTTTCCTTACTCACTTCTTGCCGTAAGAAAGTTCCTGCCAACCCGTCAGCTATCTTATCAAGGATTCCCCTTTGATCTTCGGGCACAGTTGGGGTAATGGCCCAGTTCAGTACTGGGTTCGCGTGGTACACTCTACGCTTTGTGTCGGAATAGTTAATATCTTTCCTACTTCGGAACTCATAGGGTTGCGCTCCCTGATTTCCCCCATCATTCACATTAGTATTTGGATTTGGCCCACTAGATGTGCTAGCTTGAGGAATGTTATTTCTCGTTCCCAAAGATGTGGTTCTAGTTTGTGAATCTGTGTTATCTGTTCGCGAAGGTGTGGTTCTAGGTTGTGAAGCTGTGTTGTTATCTGTTCGCGAAGGTGTGTTTCCAGGTTGTGCAACTGTGTTGGTTCCCGTTCCCGAATCTGTATGTCCCGTTTGTGCATTTGTGTTGTTTCCTGCTTGTGTTGGTAGGAAGGAGGGATTATTATATGTGGGAAACACTTGACAATATTCATCTTCCTCTTCACTTTCATCATCATAAGGATTTGTGACCGTGGTATATTTTGGTTTTGTATTCATTTCACTTGGCCTATATTCTTTCAGTTGTGCCCTTTCCGAACTCTCAACAATTTCATCCCCGGGAATAGGATTTAATTCTAAATCTGGTCGTCTTTCTTTATACCCATACATACGGTCAACATGAATTCTTATCAGTTTAGCATTAGGTTTTTTGATATCGACCACCGAGTAATTAACATCGGAATGTTTTTGCATTACTCTAAAGGGACCAGAAAATTTCTTTGAAAAAGCTTTACCTGCTACCTGGGTAACATGGGGGGTATATATGTATACTTTTTGTCCTATTTGAAATGATTTTGTTTTTGCTATTTTATCCCTAACAGATTTTTGCTTTTCAGCATAATTCTCAATATTTTCATACACATTCCTGTGAACATATTTCATGCGAGACAAATTCTGTTCGATGAAATCGTCACAGGGGTAGTAGTGAATTCTTGGTTCACTTTCAAGTAGATCAAATGGTAATTTCAAATCCCTATTAAACATCACAAAGCTAGGTTTTTCTTTTATAGTCTCATGATATGAATTATTGTACACATAAGTGTAGTAACGTAAATAAGAATCCCAATCTGACACTTTCTCTGCCAGGCACGATAGACTATTTTTGAGGCTTCTGTGGACCCTCTCTACTTTCCCATTACATTCAGGGTGGTAAGCTGAACTTCTTAATTTTGTGATTTGTAGTTTTTCCGCTAATAATTTAAATAGTTGACTTTGAAAATTTGTCCCCTGGTCCGTTAAAATAGTTTTAGGGAGGCCAAAACTACATACTGTATCTAATAATTTGTCCGAAATTGTTTTTGCTGTCATATCAGGGATTGGATAAAAGAAGGTGAATTTTGAAAAATGGTCAACCATAGACAATATATATTTATTCCCTAGTTCTGAAAGGGGTAAAGGTCCCACGATATCTAAAGAAACTATTTCCCAAACCCTTGTAGGGGTGTCAAAATTCTTCAACGACGCTTTCGTCAATTTAAAACCCTTTCTTTCAATGCACTGAGGGCACGAATCCGAAAAATCTTTTACATCAGCGTACATGTTGTCCCAGTAATACTTTTCCCTTATAGCACAGTAATTCTTAAAGAACGAATAATGGACCGTTTGCGTGCTATGCAAAATATGAGGTATCAATACCTTGGGGACTACTATTTGTTCGTATAATTCTCTTCTAGCAGCATGTTTCTCTGGTACCCCTAAATGCATCAACAGGCCATTTTGCAGAAAATAGGAATCCACTTGTTTTATACGCTTCTTTTTGTTTTTGATTTCACCTTTAATTGTGTCAATAATTTCCCGTAATTTTGGGTCTTTCCCCTGCTCTTCCATAATTTTGTTTAATTCAGGTGGGCTTACATTTACCGTATTGATTTGCCCATGCACATCCCGGGACAGGAAATCTGCTAACACATTTGAAGTTCCTTTAATATGCTCAAAATCGAAATCATAGTTTGAAATTTCCAATAACCACCTACTTAGACGCCCCGCTGGGTTTTCCAGCTTTACCAGGTAATTTAAAGCTTTGCAGTCTGACAATACCGTGAATTTCCTTCCATATAAATAAGTTTTGAAATGTCTAATAGTGGTTAGAATGGCGTAGGCTTCCAATTGAATTGCCGGCCATTTCTTTTCAAATGGTTGCAATTTCTTTGAGAAATATGCAATAGGTCTCAAAATATTATTTTTATCTTTTTGTAGTATTGCACCCCCTACTGCAATTTGACTACCGTCAGTGTTAATATAAAATCTTTTTGAGAAATCAGGATGATGTAATATAACATCTGATAACAATTTGTTTTTTATTATTTCAAATGAATTTTGAGCTTCAGATGTCCATTTAAATTTTTGTTTTATTTTTGTTAGGTCCGTTAAGGGGGCAATGATTTCTGAGAAGGATGGGATAAAAGATTTGTAGTAATTTGCTAAGCCAATGAATCTTTGTAACTTTCTTCTGGTATTGGGGACCGGGAAATCCTTAATATTGTTAAGATTATGAGGAGCGGGCCGTAATCCTTCTGAACTAATTATATGGCCGAGATACTGAATTTCTTTTTGTAGAAAGGAACATTTACTTGGGTTCAATGTCAAGCCAAATTTTCTAAATCTTTCTAAAACCACTCTAAGTTTACGAAGTGATTCCTCTATAGACGTAGCGGGAACCAACACATCGTCTATAAAGGCTGTTATATTATCATCCTGCAACCCATTAAGGACAGTATCTACTAATTTTTGAAAATTATTTGGAGAATTTTTGAGACCCATTGATAAAACTCTAAATTGGTAAGCTCCGAAGGGACTTGCAAAGGCGGTCAAATGCATGTCTTGCTCATTTAATGGCATTTGATAAAATCCGCTTTTTAGGTCTAAACTGCTAAAATATGTATTTCCTTTAAGAGAATTTAATATATCTGAAATAAGGGGCATTTTGTAAGTTGATGATATGGTGACTTCGTTTAATTTTCTATAATCAACAACCAGTCTGTATTGTCCAACTGCTTTCTTCTTTACCACAATCAGAGGAAACCTGTAGTTTGAATCACTTTTTTCTATTATACCAGCATTTTCTAGTTCATCCAATTGAGTTTTTACCGTGTCCCGCAGTGCATATGGTATAGGATAAGTGCGGCACTGTATGGGAGAATCATTTGTCAATTGGATTCTAGGGGCCTGAATATTAGTTCTTCCGATTGTACTAAGGGACTTGCTAAAGACGTCTGAAAATTCAACCAGTAATTTCAACAGTTTGTTTCTCTCTGGGAAAGGCACGTTTTCCAAATTAAAATCCGACTCTCTTAGCTCACTACGTTTCCTGCTGACTTGATCCCCTCCATTCTCCAGTGCAATATTTTCATCTATTAGGGCCAGTTTTGTATTTTTATTTATATGCAGAGTTTGATCGGACATATTATTTACCATTATTGGTATAGAACCATCTACATTTACAGTGCTTATTGCATTATGTATTTCAAACAAAATTTGGGATTTTAAGGGAGTGACTAGCACATTAGTTCCCGGTTTTAACTTTTGCTGAGGTGTTAGATTTACAATTTCTCTTGTATTTGGGGGCAAATTAATTTTTTTTGAGAGTTTTGCATAGTTTGTTATATGCGTTACATTTATTGTTGAGGCACTATATTTAACAATTGGGAGTGATTCTTTTTGGAGCTTTAATTGGTTATTTTTTATATCGATCATACATGCATGTTTGGACAGAAAATCAAATCCAATTATAAGGTCATAATCTGGATTTAAATTGCCCTGCGTAACAAAAAATTTATTGCAAAATACTCTATTATTTATTTGTATGGGGATATTTTGGCATGACACAAATTTTATTGGTTCTCCTGTGAGGGATGTTATTCTGACGTCTGCGTCAACTCTAGCTGATTTAATACTATCCCGAACCGATTGAAATGCTTTATATGAAATTAGGGAACAACTTGCACCAGTATCTAGCAACCCTCTAAATTTTTTGTTACCTATTTGTATTTCTATTATGGGGAGATTTGCCTGCGTTGTATTTGACACTTTATCATTGTTGTTGTTTGTTGACCCTGTGTTGGGAGTAGCAGGGGTCAATGGTTTCTGCCTCCCCTTCGGTTTAAAGGGGCATTGTAGTTTTCCCCGTCTCTGCCTGAATTCGGACGTGTGTATCTCGTATTCTGAAAGGCTCCTCGGTGAGTCATCCCCCTCGAAGGAGTTGTCCGTGGCCATTGTGTGGGGAATCTATGGGGCGTAGCGGGATATCTTTGGGGAGTGTAGGCCGAATTTCTCGTGACAAGGAAACATCGGTTACTCAAATGGTTTCTACGCCCGCAGTGCGTACATGGGGGTAATGGGGGACGCGAGTGTGGCTGCTGCCTAAAATTATTCTCCTGTCGTTGCCAATTTCGGCAATCCGACTGCCCATCTCGGGACAAATTCATCCGTTCTATTTTTTCCGTCAGATTGGAAATTACTTCGTTTTGTTGAGCCTGCTGCCGGATCATTTCCCTCCACAGGTCTTCTGAGTTTGACTGCGAGGGACTATCTTTGTTTGGCATGACACAGTTAACTGGAGTTTCCTCCAAAAATGAACTGTTCGCCTCGTCTAACTCGGCTTGGTCGACAGCCGTACCAAAATCAGGGGGGTTCCGCAAAATTACCGAGCGCTTTAACGAGAGTTTAAGGCCTTCTAAGAATTTTGCTAATTTGGTTTGATCCAGTAACCTCTGAACTGCAGCATTATCCTGCTGTTCAGGTTGTAGGTATTTTATTGCTAAGTTTGATACTCTGGCCGCAAAATTGCGGACAGATTCCCCCGGATTCTGGCGACAGTTTGAAAATAGCTGTTGCCGCTGAGTTAGGGAAGTTTTTCGGGCGAAAAAGGCTAAGAATTTTGATTTGAATGTGTCAAAATTGGATTCATTACTTAAGTCTGGATCCTCCATCAAAAATTGAAGGGCAGGGCCTTTTAACTTACTCCTCAAGACTGCAATGGTCTCTCTATCATTCCATCCCCCCATCTGAGCTATATCCTCAATATTATTTATGAAGAATGTCGCGTTTTGGTGAATTTCCCCGTCAAACATTGTAATAAGGGACTGGTAGCCTGCAATTTTATTGGGTAATGATTGCCCTCCCTCTTGAGGGGTTGATTGCACGTTGGGAGGGGACATTTTGCTTATTTAAATTTTTTCCCTTTTGTATACCGAACTAATCCCTAAATTTCTCCCTATCACTACCCTGCTTACATATATCAACTTCACAATATTACACTTCAATATACAAGTCAATCATCAAATATCGGTAAAATAATCACATACATAAACTGCGTATACCATTAAGTTAACTATTCCTTTATATATTTTAAATCACCCAATTATCAAAAACTACCCTTGACCTGCTAACATTTAACACATTCCCTCATTAGCTTCTCCTTTTTCATCACATACATTATAGCAACAATTGAAACTCTATCAATTATGAATGGTGTATGCATACAGTTTATATCTTTACTTTTTCTAAATTCTGGCATTAATACTCAACTGAACCAATACAATTTCATATACACAATTTGAAGTTCTATCAATGTCCAATCAATTTCTATCATTCTAACATTTAATTTTACTTTAAAGCGACTGTTGAGCTTCCACACGGCACCAACTGTAACGTTTGTTATTTGACTGTAAACGCTGGTGCGTGTTAAGATTTTGATTCCATTTATTATGATCGTATAGTGGTAACATTAAGTTTACTAGAAAGTTATGAACCGCAATTAACTCAGTTCCCTCAACAGTAACAAAACAATATTAGATACAAAATTAACAATTTATTCTCAATTCATTGGACATTTATAGACACTATTGCAACTCCGAATATACATTACTTATCACACATATACTTTACACACTTAAATTGAGCACACAAGAGAGTCTCCGCACAGTAAAAGGTCTTAAATACATTTCACAAGTTAATACCCTACAATACGAGCCAATATTATCAGTTATCATTCCTTCATATTAGTATTATTTTAATAGGTAGACATGCTATACAACAAATTCAAATTGGCGGATGGAAAACTTGGGTACTCACCCCTTAGGACCGTCGTGTCTGCCATGATCTCGGTTGACTCTTCTCGTCGGTGCACGTAATCAAAATCGCGGAACTTGAAATCTTGAATCACCGATTTCAAAATGAAACTCTGATGAAAATCTCTATTGCATCTGTTTTTATAACCTTTCCTCTATTCTCTTTAAGCGGTCCAATCCCTGAATATTCCTAACACCCCCTTTACATCCCTTTTTACTCTCAGCAAATCGGCGCTGGTTTACTCCCACTTTCCTGGGCTTAGGTCCCTTAAACTCCACCTTTCTTAATCATTATTGGTCAGAGCCTCCCCCTTATTACAAATCAGATCAAACTTCTTATTCCCACGAGATTACCCACTTAATTTTGCCCCCCTGGTTGACCGGCACACCTTTCCTCCAAAAACACCTATTCAAAACGCCCGGCAATTTTGCTCTGGGCAACCCGCTCCGTCTCTCTTTTGATGTCAACCCGCCGTAGACACATAAAAACTATCCCCACAATTGTAGCCTCTAGTACCGAAAGTATAGCCCCTAGTCCCGACATCATTCCTTTGTAACTTTGCCGGCTAAGAAGGGCCACCATGTTCGTCCGAGAGGACCACCTGGCATCTGTTACATACTATTGCTTATCATTAAAACCCTCCTTTATTCAACTGCCCAGGTTGCCGATCTTTTCCCACCATTAATTTTTCCCCATAAAATTCCATCCACGAGAGGTATCCATGTGCCTTGTTGCTACCCGAGAGTATTACATTATATTATTTATGAAATGTAATGATGATAATTTCATCACCATTACAAATGCAAAGAGGAACGGATTGCAAATTCTTCGGGAAGACGTCATGACTTAAGCTCATGAATAAATGCATGTGAGATGAGGTTGAGACTCAATGGTAATAACTGAGAGAGTTCAGAAAGGTGTATGGCTAAAGCCATAAGCGACTGCTTAGGCGGTAATCGAGAGAAATGAGAGTGAAGGATACAAAATGGACAAAAATGAGGGGCAGCCTAGCTGTGTGGGGAGAAATGAGCTGAGAAGGGTCTTTCGAAACCAGCCGGCTTCGCCGGCTGGTGCCTGTTCGAGCTTTATCTCTGCAAGGGGCGGTAACGCAGAACGTGCTATTCAAACTGCAATGCGCTTCGGCGCCGTCGGGGCAGGTATCTGCAATTCTTGACCTTGACCCCCGAATAGGGTAGAACCCAGACCTCCCAAGCATCTAGAAGCAGTGATGCAAAAATTTGAGCCTGAGAAGGCCGATGTGTCGCTGTTCCTGGTTCTTTTCGAGAGGCGGGTCCAGAAGTTGGAAATAGAGGAAACCGACTGGGTCGACCACTTGATCCCCTTGTTACCAGTGGAGATAGCCGAGCTGATTGTGAGGGAGCCAATCGAGCTGAGCGGGGATTATAAGTATGTCAAATTACTTCTCCTTAAGAGATTTCAAATAAGCGCTGAGTCATACCGGGTGAAGTTCCAGCAACATCAACGGAGACCGGGAACCCTATGGAAAGACCTCGTCTTTGATCTTAAGAGCTATTTTGAGGGTTGGCTGGGAGCACTGAAGGTAGAAAGCTTCGGAGCACTGAAAAATCTCATAATCTCCGATCAGATTAAAAGGCGCGTTCCAGTAGAAATTAAAGACCACTTCCTCGACTTATGGGCCGAGATGATCGATCCGGAAGAATTAGTCGAGAAGCTGGATGATTACGAGGCAACCCGGAAGTTTTCGCGTAGGCCGGACAGGTTCCGCCCGTCGGAAAGGAGGGTAAATGAGAGGATAAAAGTAGAGAACCCGAACCCCCCAGTAGACAAGATCCAAAAGGACCACGAAAGACCTAGGGTAAGGTCAGGGCAAGAAATCCCAGAGGCCCAGAGAGAGTTCCGAAATAATGAATTTGAGCGGAGAAGGGGGGTGCGCTGTTACAGATGTAATCAAACAGGTCATATCAGCCCACAATGTCCCCTCAAAAATCGCCAGGAACGAGTGAACAACCTCACTACGGAGGAGTTTGCGCCCTCTTTCAGGCCGTACCTCCATAAAGGTAAAATCAACGGCATCGAGATGACCCTCCTGCGCGATAGTGGGAGTAGTGTAGATTTAGATCCCTGAAGGTAATAAATCCCGGCGACTTCACTGGGGAGAAAATATGGGTCAAGCAACCCCTAGAAAATGACTACCGGTGCTTGCCCCTAGCTAAAGTGGTGCTGGAAAGCGCAGAACTAGGGTGCGTGGTAACCAAGGCGGCTGTAGTGGGAAGTTCCGTTGATATGAAACACTACTTGTTAGGGGTGAAGCGGATCCTCTTACACCCCTCGGGATCCGCGGGAATCAGGATACTGGTTCCAAGTTAGCTTCCGCTGCCTCCTCGTGGCTCACCCGGAAAACCGTATGTTATACGGGCTAAATGCGGAAGCGTGCGAAACCGGAGTGCGGGGCCCTTCGCGGGCAAGTCGGCAAATGAGGCCGGCGGCGCACTCCAATTCACCGATGCTTGGTGCGCTTGCTGGGTACAGGTACGTGTTCGTATCTCCCGATGCTTTGCATGCCACGTAATGTGGCGCGGTTACTTGAGCAAGCGTACTGGGAGCCGCCGCTAGATATAGCGTTAACGGCGAACTTTGGGCCTTTTGCCTGAGTTCATCGGTGTCTTATAAACCGCTCGAAGGTCTTTAGCGGACCGGCCATATATGGCCCGAGCCAGTATCTCAGCCGTATACTGCGACCCGTAGGTAAGGATGAAGGTGTTCTGGGGTAGCTTATGCCTGCCCTTTGGCCCTGATTTCGGACTAAGACGGGGGCGCGGGAACCAAGCGCGTCCCGTGGGCGTATCCGCCTTGCCTTTTTCCGGGCAACCAATCGGCTGGTGGTTCTCCTGACGTCTCCGGTGTCTTTACCGGGTCGTCTGAGGCTGCTCAAGCGTCAGGCTTGCCTATCTCACCGGATACTTTCATTGAGTCGGCGTTTTTGGCCGGTAGCTCTCTCCTGTATTGGGGGTCCAGGTGGCCGTTAGCTCTGGGTGATGAAAACCAAATCATACTTCTATGGATACTTTAATAACACTTCGAACGCACCACGCTGGAGGCAACTCCGGCGCGGACCCGAGAGGGCCCGCCGCACCTTCGCAAGAGGTGCACCAATCTCAGAACTTTCATGACTTACTCCCGTCGCCTGTTCAAACAGGTGGGAGAAACTCATCGGCCAGAGAGGATGACTCCGAGGGCCCGGGCGGAGAGATTCGTCTCTCCGTTCAAGATCCGGAAGGATCAAAAGGGGGCAGCGGTGTCTTTACCGCCTCGATTCCGGAAGGTTTCGACGCCCAAGCTTCTTTAGAAGCATCTCGAATACCAGTGCTTGAGGTCACGAAAGTGATTCAAGCCAACCTGCGGAAAAGTCAGTCGGCTACTGCAGAGTTGCGCGAGTGTGATGGGTTTGATGCAGATATTCTTCTGATACAGGAACCTAACTTGCGCAAGGGTGCCGTTGTGGGTTTCCCGCTACCATGGCGCGTTGTTCACGATGGCCGAGGCGGCAACGCTGCGGTCGTCGTGAAGAATAGAAAGACGCATGTGTCATGTTTGCTGGCGAACTACCGAATGGCAGCCGCTGAAATTTGGCTTGAATGCGGGAGAGTCATCGTGATTTCCGTCTATTTTGGACGGACCGCGAAAATTGAGGAATGTTTGCAAGACATTGAATTCATACTTGTGCATCATCCCGATGCCAAGGTCGTCATTGGCGGTGATTTCAATGCTTGGCACATGATGTGGGGCCGCCCGGTCAAGTCTACGCCAAGAGGTGAGAAGATCGTTGAATTCATCAACGACAGGAACCTCGCGTTGCTTAACGACCGGTCAGCCCCCCCCACATTTGTCGGCCAGCAAGGAGATAGCTGGATCGATTTGACTCTTGCTAATCGAGCATTTTTGCCATTGATCAGCGGTTGGCGCATTTTGGAGGATACGGCTAGTGACCATAACTATATTGCGTTTGAGTTGAGCTCCGCACCGAGCTCGAGCCAGATGGAAATTCTTCGTTACACCCGTAATCCATTCAGATTACGGAGAGCCATTAGAAAGGCTTCAGAAGAATTGCGAGTGCTCGAGAGAAGGCTCGGTTCAGTCAAAACGGAGCGAGGCCTAGACGCTGTGGTCACTAAATTGTATGCCGTACTGCATCGTACCCTCGAAGCAGACGCCATTTCGGGCAAACGAAAGTCTCATTACAAGTCTTGGTGGTGCAACGAGCTACGAGTTCTTCGTAAGGAAGTTCGCGCTCTAAGACGGAGATATAGCAAGGCGGTTGACCCTCGTGAGAGGTCAGAATACCGTATACGCTTTAAAATGAGACGTGCAGTCTACAGACACTCCATCATGCAGCATAAGGCTAAAGCATGGGAGACATTCTGTAATTCTTTATCCAGCACGGATCCTTGGTCTTTGCCTTTTAAGCTTGGCCGAAGGATTCGGCGGAGAACGTGTTTCAGTATGGTGAAGAAGGCGGATGGGAGTCTAACGGTGTCCAGCGAAGAAGCAGCCAGAGTAATTCTGGGCGAAATCTTCGCTGCTGAGGGCCCGGATTCGCCATATCAGAAGCGAGTACGTAAGAGAACAGACTCTTACGAAGGAGCTCTGAATGACGTTCCATTCACGGAGACTGAGGTCAATTGTGCCGTGAAGCGAGCCAAGCTAAGCAAGGCCGCAGGACCCGACCGCATACATGCCGAGGCAGTGCGGGAAATACACCGGATAAGGCCTACGCTCCTCCTAAACTTATTTAATAAGTGCCTTGCATTAGGAAAGATCCCTAAAGCTTGGAAGGAGGCACGCGTGGTCTTGATTCCTAAGCCTAATAGGGACCCATTTGAAGTGGGTACCTACCGTCCTATTTGCCTACTGAATGCCATGGGAAAGGTGTACGACAGGTTGCTCGCTGACCGAATTCGACATGTCCTGGCACTAGTACGGAAACCGCATGAAAACCAATTTGGCTTCGTGCGGGGGAAGTCTTGTGATCAGGCATTGTTCCAGGTCAGGGAGCGAATTCATCTTGCTCGAAAAGAGAAGAAGGGCCTTTCAGCCACATCCCTCGACATTCATGGCGCCTTTGACAGGGCTTGGTGGCCATCCATCTTGGATGGTCTCATCTCTGCTCAATGCCCGGCGAATCTTTACGCCGCTGCCAGGGACTACCTAGTTGGTAGGACCGTCACATTCCAGTACCCGGGTGGAAACGTTAGCTTTTCACCCACCAGGGGCTGCCCGCAGGGTTCCTGTATTGGTCCCACCTTTTGGAACTTGGTGGCAGATAACTTTCTGAGGGAAGATCTGCCACGAGACTCTGAGGTCATTGCATTTGCCGATGACCTGCTGCTTTTGTCCAGCGGTTTCGCCGCTTCTCATATTGAGGAGACCGCGAATGAGGCTCTGCAGCGACTAGCTCTTTTGGCTGGTTCGTTAAAACTGAGTTTTAGTGTCACTAAAACCAAAAGTTTGTACTTTCGCATGCAGAGCCCTAAGCGCATTCACCCCCCAAACCTCTTGTTGGAGGGCGTTGCGGTCGAGCAAGTCGAAGAGCTGGACTATCTGGGCGTCAAACTTGACGGGCGTCTTAATTTTAAACGACACGTGGTTCAATGCTACGGTCGGGCACTGCAACTCTTTAACAGAGTTCGAAGTGTGGCGCCGCGATATTTTAGTCGCAACCCTCTTCTCTTGAAGAGAATCTACCTCGGGGCAATCGAGCCGATACTTTTGTATGGTATCGGAGCATGGGGCGCAAATCTGGCCAAGAAATACTTCCGTATGGACTTAGATACCGTCCAGCGGCCTTTTTTGCGTGCTATAACTCGTGCTTTTTGTTCAACCGCTACTCCTGCTCTTCAGGTTTTGGCAGGTTGCTTGCCCCTGGGTTTGAAATCCCAGGCTCGATTTGCGCGTTTTCTGACAGAGGAAATTGGCGGGGTCCACCAGGTGGGTGGTTCGACCTTTGGCTCCACGTGTGTGGAAACCCAGTCGCCGCTTGATCGGATCCACCCGGCTCAACGGGTGAGTGCATCGATCAGCTTTGACATTCCTATTGTCGGTGAAATAGATATTTACACCGACGGGAGTCGCATCGACGGAAATGTCGGTGCCGCCTTTGCGGTGTATTATTTCGGCAAGCTTATTGATAGCGTTATGCTTAAGCTTCCCTCACACGCAACCGTATTTCAAGCAGAAATGCTTGCTATCGAACGCGCCCTCCTATGGTGCTGTTCTTGCGCTGCACCGCATCGGCGACTAGTTACTGTGTACTCCGACTCTCTTTCGGTTCTTCTCGCTCTGAGCAACCCGGAGTCTTGTGAGTCCAGAACTTTGAACGCAAAAGACTCTTATAGGAAATCCCTAGTAAGGGATAATGTCTCATTGAATTGGGTGAAAGCACATATTGGTTACGAGGGAAACGAATTAGCGGACCGCCTGGCGAAGGAAGCTTCCAAAGGTGGCCCAGACATACCCGAAGTGATGATGGTTGAACCACGAGCTTCGGTTCGCGGTGAAATCCGGAAGCACTTCATGGGTCGTTGGCTCGATGAATGGGCCTACGATGAACGAGCACGGTGGACCTACTCGTTGTTGCCTCTCCCCGACGAGAAATTCTTGGTCGGCCATCCCGCTCAAACTCATTTTTTGAGTGGTCATGGCTGGTTCAGGAAGCACATGTCCAGAATAAAGGACTTTATTCAGGAGGAGTGCATGTGTGGCGTTACTGCTGACGCTGCTCATTTTCTCACCACTTGTCAAGTGGTCCGAGAGGAGAGGCTGGCGGTAGGTTTCGTAGAGGACGGCCCTTCGGTCCTTTGGGACCCGAGACGTCTTAAGGCGCTTTCAGCGCTGTACCACTCCACCCGTCTTATTTGCATAAGCGGGACCAACGTTGCCGCCTGGCGGACTTGTAACAGAGGCCGTCAGGGGCCTCGTTTGAATAAGAAGTAGGTCGACCTCCATTTGGAGTCGACGGGTGATGAAATGACCGAGAAATCGGGGGTTTTATCATCCACCGGGCTAAGGTGAAATATGCCCGAAGAGCTTTTTAAGCTGCAAACTGACAGGAATTGAATTCCCGGCTTCCTTGATTGGCTGTCGGAAGAGCGTATGTGCGGCCAAGAAATTGGTCCGTACCATCGTTTCGAACCATGGCGCGACTAAATGAATGTGCCTTATCCCGGCTCATCTTGAGCAAGAGGGAGGTCTTCGGGCTAGGCTTGAAGTCATAAGTATACCGCATTCCAAGTGCCGGAACTCAGATCAGAGTTCACTCTTGAAAGCTTGCGTCTCGTACGCATACCTCCTTGGAGGTTCGAACGCCGGGGGGAGTGTTGGTGCTTTTACGGCTTCTCGCCGGTTTTACACCTCCTCCTCCTAGGGGGGCGAAGGAACTTGTTCCTGTTGTCCCTCCTTGGGTTTGTTGCGTTGTGGGATCCTGACTCATGTGCGTGCGGCAGCCGCCGCACGCCTGTCGGCTCTTGTTCTCGTCAAATCCGGTTTTTGTCCTATGATGATTATAACGATTCTCGTTGATTCATCGGGCAAATTCTGTGGGTCGAACAGCTTTCGAACAGCTACTTGTTAGGGAACGCCACTCAGGAGCTGCTCGTTCAGGCCAAGGTAAACCCGCAGCTGATAAGCCAAGTGATAACGCGTAGTCAGGCCCGAAAGGAAGCTGCCCAGGAGCCGGTCGCGATACCCGAAGGCGTAACAATTGAGGAGAGTGAAGAAATTGAGGGGGCTGCCTCCGATACGGAGCAGGAGGAAGAGGAAGCGATTGCACTTCCGGAGGCCACTGAGAGTGCTGAGACTTATTTGGCAGGGGTTTCCGCAAAAGAATTTAAAACAGAGCAGGTTAAGAGTCCTCCTCCCCGATACGCGACCTTGAACGCTCCCAATGTTATCCTATGGGACATTTTTCGACGCAGTTTGCAGCCTCAATTTTGATCGCACATTCTCAATTTTTGCTGCATGTGCAAGAGCAGGAAAATATAATTTTTTATAACTACTTTTAGTAGCTGAAATCGCATTATTAATATTTTTAATCAATTTTTGAAAGTGTCATGAACAGCTTAACCTCCTTTTAAACAGGAATTTCACTAAGATGTTTTTTAAAAAATGACACGAAAATTAGTTATGGCACTAGCCTATGCTTTTAAGAATCGAAAAATCATCATATTTTTTGTGAAAAATTGAAATATCTAATTTTAAAATGGAATTTTGTGAAATTTCTCTCATCGAAATATCGAAATTACAGCAACCCACTAGTGATTGATGACCTCTCTCCTCCCCTCTCGCTCCGTCCGGTCCGGTCAGTGGGGTGAGAGTCGTTAAAGGGGGACTGGGGGTTGACAGTGTTGTTTTTAGGGATATGGGATATGGTCGTAATCAGTTGAACGGCAGATGTGTTCGTCCAGATGTTTCAGTAGTCCTGTCAAAAATCTTGATCCGCGTATTGCTGAACTTCTTGATAGAAGTTTGGTGATGGTCTCATTTTCTTAGTTTACATCATATGACATTATTGCTTAATTTATAAATTTCCAGAGTTAGAAATCTCAATTTTTAAAAAACTTAGAAAGACAAATGAATTGCAACTTTATTAATACTAATTAGCATTAATTAAACATAAGGTAATGCTAATACCGGATATTTTATTCAAATTTCAAAGAAATTATTATTTTTATAATCATTATTATTAATTATTTTTTAATATTATTTTGTAGTAATATTATTTTTAATTCCTCTTTTAAAAAGTTATGAAATTTCTTCATTTAACCTTGGAGAAACACAAATCCAAAGTTAAATTGGTATTTTAATAATAATTAGATCATGATATTTTTAAATGGCTCATAAAATTTAAGTAATAATTAAGAAACCAACCCGAACTTGCAATACATGTTTATCGAAGGGATATTCTCTTTAAAGTAAGAAAAAAAACTGAACTTAAAATTTCATAATGAATGTTAAATTCAAAACAATTTAAATATCTTTAAAAGTATCCCAAAATTAATTTTAATGATTCTCCCATTTTAAATTACCTAAATATTTTCCTATAGAGAACTGTTCTTTTTTAGATGAATGTTTAAAAAATATATAAACTTTTCTTTCCAAAAATGTAACGACTGCGAAGTGGACCATTTTCGTAAAAGTCGCACCTCTCATGCTTCGGCCAGAAATCTCTTCACGTAATTTGTTATTTTGTTGCCCGAGTCTCAATACACTTTCTCAGCTTTGTAAGGGGTGGGATACATTGGTTTGGAAAATTACAATCCATAAAACTGTCCCAGTATTTCGTCGCAAGTGTTCCTTCCTTTGTTTACCTCCTGATATTTAATAACCTCCCTAGAAGCTCCTTGAAATTTTATGCACTAATGTTTTAGACCCTTATCAATGGTTTGTTGTGGTCAACGAAGCATGAAGGTCAAGGACGATTTTCTACTGCAAATATATCGTCAGGTGTTATTGCAGGGACTTGTGAATAAAAAAATAATTATGTAGATTTGAGGAAGATGCATTGCGGAGAAACAGGAGACCAGTAATCCAATTATTAAACGTTGGAACAATTGTGAAACGGGTAAAAATAAGTGCAAGAAAGAAAAATTTCTTGCACTTTGGAATCTTTGCATTAGGAATCGAAAAATAAAACGTCAAGCCCTTTTTGAAGGATTTTAATTATGGAAATTGGATTAGGGGGGGTGTACCCTAATTTTTTAGCCGAATACTCAAATATATTAATTTTATCATTCATTTTTATTTATCTTTATTCTCAAACATGTTTCAAGAGGCTTTCAGCCAATATTATTCCTGTTGCATGAAGGATAAGAGTAAATTTGTAGGGAATGGGAAAGAATCAATCAAGTTCAAAGGGAAATGTTCAATGTAAAAGATATTTACAAACCCCTGAACAGTGAATATTTATGATTCTTTTCTCGTCATTTTGTATCTGAAAATGTTTGAATCCCTTTCCTTATCTGTCAGAGGATGAGGGGGCAATACTTTCACTCTTTCCGTTGCAACCCGTGTTTTCAGAATGTAAATCCCACTGACCAATGCTACAAGCCTATAGCTATAACACTTGAATAAACATGTTTTTTAATGAAAGTTACTACTCTACTCATTTTTTACGATCAACTTATCAAACAAGGGACGGAATATGTGGAATCACGGAAATATGGTAGGTTTTTTTCCCAGGAAGAGAAGGAGTCCTCTCAAGCCTCTTTTTCTCGCTGCGTTCGGTCAGTGGGGGAAAGAATCGCCAGGGGGTGATGGTGTTGTGTTTCAAACCTGTCTCTCTCCTCCAGCTTCACACTGGGGTGTGAAATGGGGGGCGTAAACAGTGGAACGCAAATGAGGTCTTCTTTAGGTTAGGATTTTGCAGTCCAATCGGTACAACCCGAAGTTTAGCAAAATATCACCTTTATTGTACACTGTAAAAAAACTGGCAGATGGGTTGGTTGTGGAAAACCTTAAAAATTACGGAGTAAATCCGTAAAAACAACGGTGTTTACCTTTCAAAACCAAAATCATGGGTTAAAATGGTGAAAAGCCGTTGTTTTTACGGATTTACATGAATTAAAATAGTAAAACGCCATTGTTTTTACGGATTTACTTTGTAATTTTTACGGTTTTCCACAACCAACCTAGCTGCCAGTTTACAACCGTAAATTTTACGGGAATTTTTTACAGTGTAGTCCAAGGTGCAACTTGCATTTTCAATGATGCTATGAAACTTGATACATATGTTCCGGGATCTATTGAATGAGTTTTCGATCGGCTGCTTAGAAAAATTTCCTTGACAATTTAAAATTTTTAACTTCCCCAAGAACCCAAATTTGATGTCATATGCAGTAATAATTTTTAGGAAAAGAGTCATCGTCCAATAGTCATCATCGAAAGAGTTATCGCCCCCGAAGCACCCGCGGAAGGGTTAGGAAGGATCTACGTATCACGTTGGCACACTCAAGAATTAATATTCATGTGTTGAAAAATGAATTTTTTTTATTATAAGACTTTCCTTTGTAGAAATTATTCAGTCCTTTAGTAAATGAACGTTTTTTAAACGAGACTTAGTGTTTCACGCCGTTAGAAAAGGCGTGATCCATAGAGCCTCCTATAGAGAAAGGGTGTTTTTTTTCTACGCAATCATCACACACTTTGGCATCCCTTAGATCTGCAGTTTATAATCGTGATATAAGGTAACCCATATAGTATTTTTTTCCAAATATATCTATCTTCGGGATCGCATCTTAAATTTCTGTATAATTTAAAGCTTTCACCTTTTCATCACATTTCAATTTTAGGTATTTACAAAGTGGATATCGTGCTTCTAATCATGTTTAAAATTTAAGTAACTACTATATAAATTTGAAGGCGGTGATATACGAATATGAGGTAAAAAAGGATTGGGGAGAAATTTATCTCTCTATATTAAAAAAAAGTAACAGTGACCGCCGCCGCGGCCGCCGCCGCTGCTTTTGAAAATTTTATTTTTGAACACTTTGAACTCTCACTACGCAAAAACTATTCCACGGAAATTTGTGAAATTTTAAACATTTCTATTCAAGTGTATGAGGATCGTTTTCGTTCTAAAAGCTAATAGATGAGATAATTAGTTCTAGAGTTATTTAATGTCAAAGTCGAAAATTATTTTTTTCTGCTGCGAGTTCGCCCCCAGCAAAATCTATTAGCAGCAGAAATATGATTTTTTGCAGACACATACTCTTAGATGTGCAGTTTTGCACCACGTCGCCCTTTTTTCGAATTTCGAATTAGTTTTGGAGTAATTAAGTTTTAAAGTTTCGAAAATTTTGAAGATTTTTCTGTTTTTTCGTTATAAAAGCAAAACTAATCACAGTAGAACTATGATATTTTAAAGACACATAGAAATAATTTTTATAAAAATATTGACTTTTTGTTTTTTCAAAAATTCTAATTAGTTTTAGAATTATTAAGATTCAAAGTGTCAATTTTTTCTTCTCTTTCTCGCCGTTCACTAGAGAAACAGACGAGTTTTATGCGTGTTTTATTGATGAGTCTGATTTCTTTTATTTTCAACAATGCTTTTTTCTACAAAGTGGTTGATGGTTATTAGTAGACTTGCTGAATATTTTTTTAACATTTCAATTAAATTATTCGGAGAAAAGGCTTCTGCTGGATTGTTGAGATGAACAAGCGAGCTCTGCTCGCTAAGATCGCGAAGCGATCTGAGAAGAACTGCGAAGCAGTTCAGAGGGTTGGTGAGCGATAGCTCACTATGTGTGATTTCTTTTATTTTCAATTTAAGTTAGGAAAGTAATATTTCAGCAATAGTTTTTTTTGGGATGATTTGGATTAAATTATTTATCAGCAAGAGTGATAAGTAGTTTCGGTTGTAAAGGAGCATTAATTAAGCCGACCAGCGGGGTGATTGGTAAGATGGAACAAGCGAGCTTTGCTCGCTGAGATCGCGAAGCGATCTAAAAAGAACTGCGAAGTAGTTCCGGGGGTTGGTGAGCGATAGCGAGCAGGGGGCAGGCCCCCTAGTTACTTTAAAAAATTAAATTAAATTCCGTAAAATAGTAGTTTTAAAATTTAAAGTCCCTGATCGTGTCCTTAGTATTTTTCAAATAACGACTGCTATGTATCGTGATGGATTATAATATTTAAAGTTTTTAACAGTTAGCATATTTAGTTTGAATCGAACCAAGTATACACCACAAAAATATAACTATCATACATAAAATTGAGTTTTTTAATGGTTTTGACGCCTTTTCCACTGAGGATGTCTTCCGATCTTTCTGAGGTATGAAAACATAACCCTTCCGGCCTCGGAAGGTTTCCGGAGATCGTCCTTCGGTCCTCGTGTCAACCCAATCCCCGGTGAAAGAAGATCATCAAATAGAAAAAAATAACAACTCGTAAAAGGAGTAAGAAAAAATATATTTTTCACAGAATAATAAAAAAAACCTTTGAATTTTATATGAAACTGTGCTAGAATTTTCCAACGATTCCAAATCCGTTAGAATTATTTCAATATTTTTATTAATTCAAAATTTGCGATTTGTGAACCCATATGGTCTAGTACTCGAAAGAGGAGATATAGATCTTGATATCGCTCTCTATGGTCTCTAGGCCACCTGCGATGCCCCCTTTTCTTGGCTTATCTCCGCGCGCGCTCCTCTCCGCTCAATGGCGATAGAATTTATCGCCAACCTAAAATCAGACCGGTAATGACCAGGACCGCGCGAGAATTTTCTTGCCAAAGATTACCCCCTTGTGATGGGAACCCATGCCACGCTATTTTGACAGCTCTTTCGTGACGCCATCTGGATTTTTTTTTATCGTGAGTCTGAGTTGCTTTTTTTGGGAGGAGGACTCTTAACTGTGGGAATTTGAAACCTATCTGGGAAAAGGTTCAGACGGGAAAAACATCCGAGTTTCTAGTAGATAACGAGTTGCTCTACCGGAAGTCCGTCGATCATTTAGGGGACGCGAGACTACAACTAGTGATTCCCGCGAAACTGCGGAACCAGATCCTCCGTTTCATTCATGAAGGCTGCGGAGCGCACCTAGGGGTGACTAAGTCGAAAGGTAAGCTTCTGCGGTATTTCTTTTGGCCGAATTGCACAAAGGATACCGAATAATTTGTGAGAAACTGCGATCCCTGCCAGAGAATTGGTAAACCTCAGGAAAAAAAGAAAGCACCCTTAAAATTGGTCCCCATAATTAAGGAGGTGTTTTCCAAAATTAATGTTGACACCGTTGGTCCACTCCCGGTGTCGAATCGAAATAACAGGTATTTGGTGACGGCCATTTGTGTGGCTTCGAAATACCCGGAGGCCATACCCGTCCCCGATATCCGTTCGGAGACAGTGACAGATGCCCTGTTAGCGATATTTGGTAGGTTGGGATTCCCGCGTGAACTACAATGTGATAACGGCACCTGTTTTACCAGCAACTTAACGACGACACTGCTCGAAAGGTTCGGTATCAGAGTAAATCACAGTTCGGTGTACCACCCCCAATCTAACAGCGTAGAAAGATGGCACCGTACCGCGAAAAGGCTATTAAAGGTAGTGTTTAGAGTCGGGAGAGGATTGGGAGAAACAGTTACCATTCGCCCTTCTCGCCTTACGTAATGTGACTCACGAGTCCACGGGATTCAGCCCCGCTGAGTTAGTGCATGGGAAAAAACTGAGAGTGCCCGAGACTATCTTATTCGAGCACTGGACTCAAAAACCTGAGGAAGGCGAGCTAGTTACGGAGTACGTCCTTAATCTGCTCAACAGGTTAAAGAGATGCCAGGAGCTTGCATCTGAAAGGGAAGCGGGAGAACAATTCAAACGGAAAACCTATTACGATAAGGGGGCCGTAACGCGGAAATTTAATCCGGGCGACTTAGTCCTGATTCTAGCGTCATACAAGGCCAACAAAATGGCGGTACAGTGGATTAGACCGGGGGAAATAGTCAAGCAGTTGTCCGAGACCAATTATGTCATTCAGTTACCAGGGAGATCCAAAACACAGGTCTACCATGTGAACTTACTGAAACCATACCATCAGCGGGCAGAAACAGTGAACCTACTGATAAGTGAGGACAGTATTCAGGACGGTCGAGAGACGGACTTAGAGATCGCATATCCCTCCGCCGATCCGAATGTATTTGACTTTGAGGATATTATTCGCGATAGCGGGCTGCAGGATAGGTGCACTCCCGAGCAAATCTCTGAGTTAGAACGAGTGCTTCAAAAGCACCAGAAACTGTTCTCAAATAATCCTGGGAGGACACACTTAATTGAGCACGATGTGGAGCTTATTAGCAATCAACCGGTGAGATCCAAGCCCTATCGGACCTCACCGCGGCAAACTGAAATCCTTAAAGCGGAGATTAAAAGGATGCTGGAGCTGAAGATAATAGAAATTGGGGAATCAGACTATACCTCCCCTATGATTTTGGTTGAGGCAATTGGGAAGGACCCCAGGCCGTGTGTCGATTATAGACGGTTAAATTCCATCACGCGTACCGAATATTTCCCTCTGCCGAATATAGATGATCGTATTGAGAAAGTATCGGCCGCTAAGTTCATAACTGTAATAGATTTGACTAAGGGATACTACCAGATTCCTTTAACCCCTAGGGCCCAGCGATTAGCCGCATTTGTCACAACTTTCGGGACTTATAGGCCCCTAGTATTACCCTTCGGTTTAGTAAATGCCCCATATTGCTTCTCAAAATTCATGTCGCAACTGTTACAAGGCTGCGAAGAGTTTAGCGTCCCATATTTGGATGATGTGGCCATTTTTTCGGAAACGTGGGAGGATCACATGAAGCAGGTGAATGTAATCCTACAAAAGATAGCAGAGGCCGGTTTAACGATCAAACCATCTAAGTGCCAATTCGCGCAGAAGTGTGTAAAATACATAGGGCAGGAAAGGACAACCAACATGCGGACTGTTTAAGCCGAATGTTGGCCTGATAACGAGGCAAAATTTAGGAAGGGTTCAAACAGGAGAGTTGTTTTATGATTGATGTAAATGTTTTACTTAATTTTTTTCGTTGCCTCTAGTAAGATAGTCAGTGTACCTTGTTTAACCCTTGCCTTACAGATTTTTCTTGATGGAAAAATCCACTGAAGGGGGGAGGGATTGTGATGTACCCTTCTCCGACGGCTATCCAGCCGGAAATAGAGGCGCCTGTCAGTCTGCCTTTTGACAGTAAAGTACAGAGGCAGATTCGACATGGTGCCGAGTGATGAATGAGCCTGAGAAAGTCGCCAGACAGAAGGGAGGCTGGCCCTAGACTTTCTGTCTGGATTAAAAGGGCAAATAGGGTCCGCGGTCGCCTTTGCCTCCTCTGACATCAACCCAATTAGAGGGAGGCTGATGACGTTGTAGCGACCGCAGCGCCCTAATCCAACCCCCTAAAATCTGGATATAAAAGGTTGTTCCCGACTTTTTCAGACGTCGAGTTCGAGTTCGAGGCTCGTAAGTTCTCACGATCGAGATACTTTTGGAAGCCGGAGGCTTTTTGCCCGGCAGAAGTCTGACTTTTTGAGGACGGTGATCCTGAGCTGGAGGCCCTAGCCCAGCGGACGTTAAGACTTGGAATTAGCTCGGAGTGAGCTTGTTGTGTGATCGTCGTGTATTTACCCAAAATAAATACCAATTTACTTAAATCTTGTTTTGACTGTGTGAAAACGCCACAAAGCACTTTGGCATAATCTGTAATTTATTTTTTGGGGAAAGATAACTACCTAATTTAAAAAAACAACTGTAATGTGCTTATCAAAACAAAATTTTAATTTTTTTCTTTCATAGAGGAGTTAAAGTTAACAGAGTATGCATTTTTTTCTGAAGTTAACGTCGCTTAAGATTAAGTTCTGTGGAACATGAGGGACAGGACCTTATTCAGCAACTGAGGATTGTCTATACTAGTTATTAGAATTTTAGAAGCTTCTCCTGAAACATGTTCATTGAGTTTCAGTACTTTTGCTGGAGCAAAGAGATGAACTGAGAACACATTGGGTTGGCCGGAAAAAGGACAGTGTTTAGGAATCCACTCTCCGCATTAACCATGGTAGCAGCTTTTCCATTTCTTTTTTTTTTAAAGCTCTGATATAGTATTACGTGGGTTTTCTCTTAGTTGTCTTTTAACCAAGTCGAAACTTCTTGGTCGTAGAATGTTCTCAGTGGCCCATAAAAGGTCTTATAAACTAATAATATAAATAAGTATTTTAAATATCGACAGTATATGTATGTTTTTGTATTGTGTGGGTAAAATGACATACTATGTCATTTTATACCAATGCTTTGTATGTCATTTTACCCTTAAAGGTCTATTTTTATTTATTTTCAATTTCTTGTAAAACAAAAAGTCTAAACAACTACGTATCGCATGAAATATACTCTTAATTGAACATACATTCACACAAGAATCTCACACTACATTCACACAAGTAAATGAAAGAATTTGTATACGAGAAATCTCATTATAAAAACACAAAAAAAATATTTTGACACTCACGTCTTTTATTTTTGTTCACCACGAGGTAAGAAATGTTTTTCAAACAATGGCGTCTGTTTGTATCGTTTTGGAAGAAATAAAAGAAGAAAAAAAGCGCCTGACATGTGCTGTCATTCTGCTAAATTTCAAGAAAATCGAAAAAGTCATTTTACCCGAGTATGTCGTATTAGCCTGATTTCCCCTATTTATTTAATTTTTTTCCTTGTAAAAAAAGCAAACGCTCTCCCATCACCTATAGTGTATATAGTACATCTATACTAATAAAATAGAAACCCGGAAGTGCCGGAAACCCCCGTTGTTTCTCCGCGTTGCCTGTACAACGTATGTGATTGGTCCAAAGCTCTCTTCTCCTACTCTCGGAGTGGTTAGGATTCGTCCTGTCAAATATCCTAATGCTAAAAATCTTCGGGATCTAGGGGTAGCCATTTTCTCTTTGAAACCTGGCAACAACCAAGGGGCAACAACGTTATTCTCATTCTTCGGTCTGTTTACATTATTCAGTGAAAATTATCTGTTTATATCGAGACTGATTTGACTTTCGTTCTTTTGGCTTTTAATATCATTCTGTGGTGGGGATTGTATAAAGCTTTTTCAGTTATTGCTTTTTATTTCTCAAACGTACTTCTCGGACGCCGATTGTTAAGCAATATGGCTTTTGCTGTTTACATCCGAAGATGGCTGAGAGGCTGCGAACGTTTTCCCCCTTCATTTTGTGAATGCTTCTTACTATTCTGATTTATTACTTTTGTTCCGTTTTTTGTGCATCATAGATTTCTTTTTTATTCTATTTAACTCTGTATTTTTTGTTATGTTTGGCTCTTGATGATGTTCGTCGTTAATTCATTAAGTGCTTTGTGCTATCCTGAAACTGATTTTCTTTTTATTCTTTGAATCTTACTTAGTAATTAAGGCTTACTTTTCTGTGTGCATTTTTAACACTAAGAAAATCTATGTAACAGTTTACATCAGTTTGATTACAGTTGTGCATTTTTTCCTTACTTTCAAATTCACCATAGTTGCTTTTGTTTTTAAAGTAGTTTAGTCTTATTTTTGTTTGAGAATTGTTTGTGTTTAGTCACATAATTACCAAGAAGTTATTTAAATATTACATTAGTGGCATTTCATACACTTTTTCTTAATCATTAGCTACTAAAACAGCTTGGCAATATTCATCGGGAAAGGTAACAATTGAACGGTTTTGGTTTTGAGGCAGATGAGGCTTCCTTTTCTCTTAGGTTGTTCGTCCATTTGTTACACATAATTTAAATTGGCACGGCTTCGATAAGAGTCCTCCAGCCGCCATATTTATCCACAGCAATATGCTTATGTGTCATATTTGAGCTTATGGCTAAACATGGCAGCTGAAGGACTCTTATCAAAGCTGTGCCTTTAAATTACTCTGGCTTTTTATACATTTACTGATTTTTGTGATTTTTTGATTCATTTAACTGTTTGAATCCATTTTTATGGACGATAATGCAGAGGGCCTCTGCGTGGTGCAGTCTATGTAATGCTAAATCTGTTACACCTTAACTATTTTTTATTAGTTACACCTTAGTTATTTTTTTAACAAATATGACTTCCCAACTATTTTAAAGTGTATGAGATTCTGTCAAAGGAACTTAGTACGGGCGCAGCCAGTCATTTATGTCTGAGCAACGCCGGGATAGCGCGTGCGCCATAGGTATAAATATAAAGTTTTACTGGGCCCGGGCAACGCCGGGTCTAGCGCTGAAAGCGCTAGTCCCTAATAAAATTATAGTGATGAATAGAATCAAATTTAGGCAACACCCTTACTAGTAAAAAAGTGTTGAGTTTTTTGTTCAAATTTCAAAATATTTAAAATTTCATAATAAAAATCCCAATAATTCCAACAAAAGAAATTGTGCCAGGGGGCACGATTTGGTTACCTTGATTTTATGATACAAGGATAAGGTCCATATTAGTGAAAAAAAGTGCTGCAAAAGAGTGTTTTGTTCATTTTTATTCGAATTCCAATAAGTATATTTTGATAAGAAATATACCGTAATTTTCTCGTATGAAAACTTTTTTGACAGGGGGGGGCACGGTTAACATATCTAAGCGTTATGATACAAGAATTAAAAAAGCGCTATAAAAGAATGTTCATTTTTACGTTCGAATTTCATAAGAAAAATCCCTATATTCTGTATCAAAGATTTTATGACGGGGGGGCACGGTTTAGTTATCTTATGCTTAATGATACAAGGTCAAATGCGCTTTAAAAGAAAAAGTTGTTGAAAATTTTCTTTCAGAAAAATCTTTTTTTCATAAAAAACGTATTTTTGAAAAATTAAAAAATGACGGGGGGGCACGTGCCCCTGTGCCCCCCCCCGCTGGATCCGCCACTGCAGCGGATTGATTAGTATAGTTTTGTGATGCGTGCCTTTCTCTAACCGCCTAATCTCTTTTCCACCCCCGATATAATCGGTGATCCCCCAATCCCTTAAACGATTATTCCCCCAACAAGACCATAGATATTGCTCAGGAAGCCACTTACTTATGAAAGGATCAGAGAGGCCCTCAAACGAACCCCGGCTCGAGACACCTCCCCCGCGGCTCACTACTCGGATTTTATCCCTAGCTGTATACAAATTACAATCGACTTGCTTGATTTTGAGAAGATTTCATGGTTTAATGGTGAAGAGATGCAGTAGGATTCGGTGGGTTGCGATATTAACTATTGAATATGGTTTTAATAATTCTCATGTGAAGTGAGGTAGACCTAATTGGTAATTAATAGGTAAAAAGGTAGTGTGTGCTGGTTAGAAGCCGTTAAATACTACGTCACATCCATTACAGTTCGATTGGTTTTTGTACCTCCGAATGCTTTAACATCCAACCAGCAGTTTTATAAAGATTACGCAATTTACCTAAAATTTTCCTTTCCATCAATATAGTTTATGCCAGAGTTGGGCAAAATGTAATCAGATTAATGATTACGATTACAATTGTAATCTGATTACATTTGTAATCAAGAAAGTAATAACATGGAGATTAATGATTACAATTATAATCACGAAAGTAATCACATGGAGATTAATGATTACAATTGTAATCTGTAATCTGATTACTGATTACAAATGTAATCTGTAATCTGATTACAGATTACAATATGTAATCTCATAATAAATCTTGATTACTTTTTAGGTTGATAATGTGAAGGCACACAGAATGTACTTGTTGGTTCGCATCTTGCCGGAAATAGTCCAAAACTTACCGGAAGTGGTCCAAAACTTACCGGAAGTGGTCCAAAACTTTCCGGGAGTGGTCCAAAACTTTCCGGAAGTGGTCCAAAACTTACCGGAAGTGGTCCGAAACGTAGCGGAAATGATCCAAAACTTGCCGGAAGTGGTCCAAAACTTATCAGAAATGGTTCCCAACTTACCGGAAGTGGTCCAAAACGTATCGGAAGGGGTTCACAACTTACCGGAAGTGGTCCAAAACATACCGGAAGTGAACCGGAAGTGGCCAGCAACTTACCGGAAGTGGTTCTCAACTAACCGGAACTGGTTCACAACTTACCGGAAGTGGTCCTAAACTTACCGGAAGTGTGTTGCGAACCACTTCTTGTAAGTTGTAGACCACTTCCGGTAAGTTATGACCCACTTCCGGTAGATTAAGGATCACTTCCGGTAAGTTGTGGACAACTTCCGGTAAGTTGTGGACCACTTCCGGAAAGTTGCGAACCACTTCCGGTAAGTTGCGTACCACTTCCGGAAAGTTACTGACCTCTTCCATTAAGTTATGGTTCACTTCCGGTAAGTTTTGGACCACTTCCGATAAGTTGTGAACCCCTTCCGATAAGTTTTGGACCACTTCCGGTAAGTTATGGTTCACTTCCGGGAAGTTTCGGATCACTTCCGGTTAGCTAAGAACCACTTCCGGTTAGCTGAGAACAACTTCCGGTGAATTGCGTACCACTGTAATTAAGTTGTGTCAATCTGATTTCAAAAGTAATCTGATTGACAAATGTAATCAGATTACATCAATCAGATTACAAATGTAATCAGATTACTTTCTATCAGATTACAAATGTAATCAGATTGATGGTTACAAATGTAATCAGATTACAAATGTAATCAGATTAATGCACTGTTAAAATTCATGTGCTTAAAAATGAGCACTTTTACCTACTTATATTTTTCAAGTAGCTTTGACTTAAAAATAAGTAACCGATGTTCTCAGTTTTGAGAACGTTAACATGCTTAAAATCACACATTTAACAAAAAGGGGCGAATATTTAATAATTTTGAGTGCAATTCATTTAACATTTGTACAACATCTTTATTATCATAATTAGTGTAAGTTTTTTACGATGCAAAAAAAAAGAAATTAGTACTTTCATCAAAACGAACGAACTATATACCGTTGTGAAATCAAACTTATTCTACCGCGTAAGAATACAAAGTTTTGGTTCATCGGCCTCGGCGCCAGGCGCCATTCGTATGGGCATCGGAGGACTCCGTTTGAGCAAAGCTAGCGAAAAATCGACGAAAAGTAAGTAATGTTTATTTTCAATTCTTATTTCTTAGCCGTTCAATAATAGTGTTCTTTAAATGTACAGTAAATTTTATCTTAATAGCATCTTTATAAATACACCCATTCATCTCGTGCATGATCTCAACCGTGTTGCTTTACAAGTTTGTATATTTATTTAGTACATACTCTATAGATGTATTTTAATTTAGTTTTTGAGTAATCAAGCCGTTTCTGCATTATGGAATCGTCGTAATAACCACTGTTTTGGTAAATTGTGGAAAATCTCACGTGTTCGCCATTTATCTCCCACTAATCTAAAGGCTTAGCATTAAAATACAATTTCTGTTTGCTTTTGTCACGGTAAATGGAATTTCTTCTATTGCGTTATTACCTTAGGTGGCTAAACTTCGTTCTAAAATTGGTTAATCCTAAAATTTTTGATATTTGGTTGACTCAATAGTAAAATATTTGTTGGTAAAATCCTAGTATGTATTTAAATAGATAAATAAAAGGGGAAGTGCAGTTTCATTTGCATTTCTAATAACCTTAAATTCACCTCAGTGGGTTTTTTATTATTTTCAACACTTTAATATTGAAGAACACAGATGAAATATGAATAATTTATCCCTTTTTATTAATTCAAATGTGTAATATTTGTAATAATGTGTGTGTAGTATCAAACGTCAAGTTTTGGTGTCTAACGTGAATCATGCAAATTACAAATTATTTGACATTGGTGGAAAAGCGTGGACATTTCCACACTTTTTTTATTTGTTTATTTTTTTACTCTTAACAATAACGGAAGTGTCTAGACAACCGTCGGATTGCTTTGTTTATTTATATATTGACGGCCTATTACGTATTGTAGACATTAATTATTGAACAATCTTGGCATCAGTACCGATAGTTCAGTGGTAGGATACGTGGCTAGTATTCCAAAGGTCCCGGGTTCGAATCCTGGCTTCCGCTCTTGATTATTTTGCTTAAAATGAACTTAAAAAAAAACAGATCCGACGGTGGCCTAGCCACAGCCAACAATAACAATTTTCTGTTTTATATTTTTCAACTTTATTTCTAGCGATCAAAACTTTTAAATAGGAGTTTGGCACAGCTGGGATAAAGTTTGATTGCCAAATGGAGGACTCTTATCCCAGCTGATCCAGGTGTTTTTTTTAGCATATAATTAAAGTTAGAATTAATTATAAAATTATCTACATTGTTTAATTAGTTATTAATGAGATATTTTGTATTTTTAAAGGTCCTTTCGAGGAGCAGGGATTTGGTTGAGTGTGCGCCTGAGTATTAAATGCTGCTGCAGGTGGTCATGCCACTACGAGAAGGCCCATTTCACAGCTGGAAGCCCATTATGAACGAGACGACCTGCTTGTGCTGGAGCTCCTTGCGCTAGTCCTTCCTAGAGAGACTTCCTGGAGGACTCTTATCCCAGCTGATCCAGGTGTTTTTTAGCTTATAATTAGAGTTAGAATTAATTATAAAATTATCTACATTGTTTAATTAGTTATTAATGAGATATTTTTTATTTTTAAAGGTCCTTTCGAGGAGCAGGGATATGGTTGAGTTTGCGCCTATGCTGCTGCAGGGGGTCATGCCACTACGAGAAGGCCCATCTCACAGCTGAAAGCCCGTTTTGAACGAGATGACCTGTTTGTGCTGGAGCTCCTTGCGCTAGTCTTTCCAAGAGCCCCTGGGAGAGGAGTCAAACCAGCGTGAGATCATTAGATCCCCCCTTATGCAAAAATATGTGGCACTTTTTACATGAAATTTTTTGAAAAGATTTTTTTAAATTGAGTTTCCTTCAGAAGTTGCCATCCTGTTTCAAAGAATTAAAAAATTGACTTTGGCACAGCTTCGATAAGAGTCCTCCAGTCACCATGTTCACCCACAGCTCCAACAGAATCATGCTTAAGTGTTATCATTATTTTAGCTGTGGGTAAACATGGCAGCTGGAGGACTCTTCTCGAAGCTGTGCCTTGACTCTTTAATTTGTTTAATTTATTTTTAACCTTTATTGTTTAAATTTTCAGAATGCTCCTTAAAAATTCCTTTAATTCATTATTTTTATTGTAAAATTTAGTATAAACCCTCTATAGTTGGTTAAAATTTACTTATAGGGTGAATTTACATCACCACGACAATAGGAAGCCTCTAAAACTGTTGCCTTTAGAGATGTTTTGTATATTTTGTGATAAATTTTTTAATTCAGCAAAGGAATTATGCAGGCATATCAAAGCATGACATCTTAATCCCAAACATTTCACATGTTTTGATAAATATTGCAAACAAACATTTAAGAAATTGTATAATTATGAACGACATATAAATAATTTTCATTCATTGCTCTAGAAGGAATAACAGATGATGTGGAACTATTGATATGTGACAGTCTGTGCTATAATGGCACTGTATACAAAAAATGAAATTGTGCGTGTACAATGTACATTGTGAAAATGAATAATTTTTCTTTGGTAAAATTGTAAAAATGTTCTTATATGATGAAAATGCATACATCATATTATAACGTGTTTGAATCAAGTGAATTTGATGAACATTTTCAGTTATATAATAAATATACAGTTGATTTTAAAGATATTAAAAATTTGTACAGCTATGATACTTTTCATATGAGGGAGACATTTGATTTGATGATCCAAATATGTTACTTTAAAACACAAACCTTGTTGTACCAGTGAAAGTTTAGGCACAATTTATATAAATATATATAGAGAGATATAAATAGAGATATCTTTGCGGACTGATATTCAGTCGCTTTGTCTTTTTGAGGATTTTTCTTTTTTTAGAAAAATTCTTGAATTGATTTTGTAGAGCTGGATATAGCTTGTAGTTTTATTCTTTTTTTTTAACTTGTTCACTTTAAAATTTCTGAATAATTTAGGTTTGTTATCTTTAATTGGTTTATTAACATAGCTTGTCTTGTTATACTTCTTGCATTTTATTAGCATGCTTTCATTGGTATCAGTTTCTCTGCATACTTTGGACATGGGATCCGGAGCAAAGTTTATTTTAAATAAAATAGTGTAGGCTTACACGGTCGGAATCAGAGTTTAATAAAAAGTCTTCCGGGTTTAAGGACCGTGGTCTGTTAATAAAAGCGGACGTTTCGTCTGCATCTACGGCAGACATCATCAGCAAGACTGCGATGCCGAAAGAATGTAAAAAATGAAGAAAGCCAAAGCCGACGGAAGTCACATGATGCATCCAGAGGAGAAGAATCTCATTGGTCAACGTCACAAAGAGGCTTGATTCTCGATTTCCGCAGGGCAGGGTGCCAAATCCGTGGAATTGTTAGCCCCTCCTCTTTTCGATTAAAATTATTCCGATGTTTGTGTATTTCGATTGCTTCTCTCACAAGTCGGGCTTGAAAATATGTCGATCTAGACAACACTTCAGTATTATCAAACTTAATGATATGGTCTTGAGATAAAGCATGCTCAGCGATTGCTGACTTGTCAGGTTGTAAAAGACGGCAATGTCTCTTGTGTTCAGAAATTCTAGTTTTGATGGATCGTTTAGTGGTACCAATATAAACAGAACCACAAGAGCAAGGGACTCTGTAAACACCCCTGCTCAGTAGCGGGTCACGTGGATCCTTGACCGATCGTAAGAAGCTATATAACTGCTTCGTAGGTTTAAAAATGGGTTTTATGAGATGGCGTTTTAAGAGTTTACCAATACGGTCAGTAACAGATTGAATAAACGGGAGGAAAACTCGACCCGAATTCCGATCGCGACTGGGATGCTCAGAATTAACTGTTACAGATTTCTTGTAATGAATGGCCTTCCGGATTTCAAGGGTGGTATATCCATTAGCTTGCAACGCGGTATTTAGATGGTCCAATTCCTGTTGAAGGCACTGGGGTTCACATATTGTTTTGGCTCGATTTACCAATGTTTTTAATACTGATCGCTTTTGAGAAGGATGGTGGTTAGAGTTGTTATTGAGATACCGATCTGTGTGGGTAGGTTTCCTGTAGACAGAGTGACCAAGCGATCCATTTTCTTTTCTTGTAACCAGGACATCTAGAAATGGTAATTGGGATTTGTCCTCAACTTCATGAGTGAACTTGATCTTAGGGTGGAAACTATTTAGATGCTTAAGAAAATCAGGGAGGGTGTTTCTGCCATGGCTCCAGATAACAAAGGTGTCGTCTACATAACGATACCAACAAGTTGGCTTCAAAGGGGCAGAATCTAGCACAGACTTTTCAAAATACTCCATATAAAAATTTGCTATGACTGGACTAAGCGGGCTCCCCATCGCTACACCGTCAACCTGCTCATAAAAATGGGAATTCCATTGGAAGTACGTAGTGGTAAGTACATGTTTAAATAGAGCCGTAATATCATCAGGAAAAATACGCTGCAACAAGGACAGGGTGTCCTCAACCGGAACCCGAGTAAACAACGAAACCACGTCAAAACTGACTAGGAGATCACTAGGTGAGACAGTTATAGGATTTAAAGTACTGATGAAATGTGAAGAATCCTTAATGTAACTATCACTATTGCCAACATAGGGTTGAAGAAGGCCTGTCAGATATTTAGCAAGAAAATACGTGGGTGAGTCAATGGCACTAACAATGGGTCGTAAGGGAACGTCCGGTTTGTGTATCTTAGGGAGGCCATAGAGTCTTGGCGGAAAAGCTTCCGAAACTAGTAGGCGTTTTTGAGCAGCTGGATCTAATGATGAGGATTTAATAAGCTTGTTAGTGGATCGTAAAATACTGTTAGTAGGGTCCCGTCTGAGGATTTTATAGGTCTGGGGATCCAGAAGATCATTGATCTTTCTTTGATAATCACACATATTTAGAAGAACGGTGGCATTGCCTTTATCAGCCGCAAGGACAATGATATCACTGTTACTATTGAGGGAGCGGATGGCCAATCTTTCTTCTCTACTTATGTTTACTTTCGGATTTTTGGCATGCTGCAGGATTCTGGAACAATCTCTCCGTATTTCCTCAACAACATCGGTTGGCAATCCCTGAATACTGGCTTCCACATTGGCAATAATGTCCTCCGTAGGAACAACAGAGGGAGTTACAGCAAAGTTCAACCCTTTTGAAAGAATATTAAATTCTGGAGATGTCAATTGATGATCAGATAAGTTGACAACAATTCTGTTAGGATCTAAAATAGGGAGGGTTTTCACCCTTTTGAACTGTTTATCAAATTTATGCTTCTGACGGATAGTAGTAATATTGGTAGTAGACACACTAGAAGAATGGGTAATACGATCAATCAGGCTCCACACGTCCTTTGGGAGAAGGTTACTGAGCTTCAGATGTAAATGAAGAAGAGAGGAATTGATCAATGAAAGATCTTTGCGAGTTTGGTGGATTCGTTCCCTTAGAAGAGCCCTCTCCAATCTGTCATATATTCGGTGGGAAGACACAGTATGGAAAAGCCGTTTGTGCTTCAAAAAGCGAGGAATAACACAGGTGTCCCGGCATCGTAGGAGGAATGTGAGAGAGCATAACAGCTTGGCAAACTTCTTGCGTAGTATCTCAAATCGGCGAGTCATTCGATACATCTCCTTCCCGTAGAGGTGATCAATAAAATAGTGTAGGCTTACACGGTCGGAATCAGAGTTTAATAAAAAGTCTTCCGGGTTTAAGGACCGTGGTCTGTTAATAAAAGCGGACGTTTCGTCTGCATCTACGGCAGACATCATCAGCAAGACTGCGATGCCGAAAGAATGTAAAAAATGAAGAAAGCCAAAGCCGACGGAAGTCACATGATGCATCCAGAGGAGAAGAATCTCATTGGTCAACGTCACAAAGAGGCTTGATTCTCGATTTCCGCAGGGCAGGGTGCCAAATCCGTGGAATTGTTAGCCCCTCCTCTTTTCGATTAAAATTATTCCGATGTTTGTGTATTTCGATTGCTTCTCTCACAAGTCGGGCTTGAAAATATGTCGATCTAGACAACACTTCAGTATTATCAAACTTAATGATAATACTTGATGATAAAGTATCATCAAGTATTATATAACTTGATGATACTTTACGACCCATTGTTAGTGCCATTGACTCACCCACGTATTTTCTTGCTAAATATCTGACAGGCCTTCTTCAACCCTATGTTGGCAATAGTGATAGTTACATTAAGGATTCTTCACATTTCATCAGTACTTTAAATCCTATAACTGTCTCACCTAGTGATCTCCTAGTCAGTTTTGACGTGGTTTCGTTGTTTACTCGGGTTCCGGTTGAGGACACCCTGTCCTTGTTGCAGCGTATTTTTCCTGATGATATTACGGCTCTATTTAAACATGTACTTACCACTACGTACTTCCAATGGAATTCCCATTTTTATGAGCAGGTTGACGGTGTAGCGATGGGGAGCCCGCTTAGTCCAGTCATAGCAAATTTTTATATGGAGTATTTTGAAAAGTCTGTGCTAGATTCTGCCCCTTTGAAGCCAACTTGTTGGTATCGTTATGTAGACGACACCTTTGTTATCTGGAGCCATGGCAGAAACACCCTCCCTGATTTTCTTAAGCATCTAAATAGTTTCCACCCTAAGATCAAGTTCACTCATGAAGTTGAGGACAAATCCCAATTACCATTTCTAGATGTCCTGGTTACAAGAAAAGAAAATGGATCGCTTGGTCACTCTGTCTACAGGAAACCTACCCACACAGATCGGTATCTCAATAACAACTCTAACCACCATCCTTCTCAAAAGCGATCAGTATTAAAAACATTGGTAAATCGAGCCAAAACAATATGTGAACCCCAGTGCCTTCAACAGGAATTGGACCATCTAAATACCGCGTTGCAAGCTAATGGATATACCACCCTTGAAATCCGGAAGGCCATTCATTACAAGAAATCTGTAACAGTTAATTCTGAGCATCCCAGTCGCGATCGGAATTCGGGTCGAGTTTTCCTCCCGTTTATTCAATCTGTTACTGACCGTATTGGTAAACTCTTAAAACGCCATCTCATAAAACCCATTTTTAAACCTACGAAGCAGTTATATAGCTTCTTACGATCGGTCAAGGATCCACGTGACCCGCTACTGAGCAGGGGTGTTTACAGAGTCCCTTGCTCTTGTGGTTCTGTTTATATTGGTACCACTAAACGATCCATCAAAACTAGAATTTCTGAACACAAGAGACATTGCCGTCTTTTACAACCTGACAAGTCAGCAATCGCTGAGCATGCTTTATCTCAAGACCATATCATTAAGTTTGATAATACTGAAGTGTTGTCTAGATCGACATATTTTCAAGCCCGACTTGTGAGAGAAGCAATCGAAATACACAAACATCGGAATAATTTTAATCGAAAAGAGGAGGGGCTAACAATTCCACGGATTTGGCACCCTGCCCTGCGGAAATCGAGAATCAAGCCTCTTTGTGACGTTGACCAATGAGATTCTTCTCCTCTGGATGCATCATGTGACTTCCGTCGGCTTTGGCTTTCTTCATTTTTTTACATTCTTTCGGCATCGCAGTCTTGCTGATGATGTCTGCCGTAGATGCAGACGAAACGTCCGCTTTTATTAACAGACCACGGTCCTTAAACCCGGAAGACTTTTTATTAAACTTATTTTAAATAATTTTTCGTTTTTGTATAAGACATAATTTAAAGTATGAAACATTTTAATCGTGGTGAATGATAAGGATTTACATTTGAGTCTTTGTTTAAGTATTTCTCTCAAGTTTTTTTTATTTATAATCACGGTTTACCCCCAATTTGTACTAAGAAGTAACATATCTAAAAAATTCTAGTTGAAATTTAGTGAACTTAATGCTGAATGAATTAAATTTTTTTTTTCAGAATTTATGTAATAAAACTACATAATATCTTCCTATTTTTAAGTACATATTTTCAGTTTTTGATTATACGGGTAAACCTAGTAGCACAGTTCATACTAAATATGTGGAGTTTATGTGACTAGAGGTAAACAAAATTTGGCCATATATGACAGGAATTGGATGAATTTTAAGGAATCAGCCCCTATTCATTAGCGCTGAGCAAACATTTTGTGCATAATCTGTGTGGCCATCATTTGACTATAGTTTTTCTGTATGAAACTTGTAGTTAGATAACCATTTTAGTTCCTCAATGATATTTTATACAAACTTTGGTGTTAACACAGGATAATTGTATAAACTGCACCTGTACTACTATTGTTTTTTAACTTGAAAGAAAATTTTAATGTGTTCAAATTTGATCCTAAAGGTGTTTACATTTCCCCACACTATACACTATACATTCATTTGGAGCTAAAATGAACTTTCATTTCTTTAGATGAAGTTATGCTTATATATTTGAAATACACTTGTAAAAATTGGAATTTTTTAGTTGTGAGCACTAAAAATATTGGCTTATTTTTATAGTTTTTTGTAACACTGATGTGAAGATATTTTATTAGCCAAGAATCTGAGTGAAAATATCATCTGTAAATTTAAGTGTTGTTTATTGTACTATAAGCTGTGATGGAAGCTTCTAAAAATAGGGAAGTATTTTCTTGTTCTTTCAATCACTTGCTAAAATAATGTAAATAGTTCAAAGTGTTGAATAAAATAAAATGTTTCTTTAGTAATGTGAAATATTGAGTTACTTTCTTAGTATATATCATAAGTTTCTGAATTTTAGGTACAGCTTCCTCATTTAAAAATTCACTATCATAATAAATTATAGAATACATTAAAAGATTGAGTGTTGAGTAAGAGATTGAAATATAGTGAATACAACAAAATCAACCTTAGATGAATATTTTGCATTAGACTAAACTTCTAGTTATGGGTAGTGTACTTCACAATTTAAAGAATGAGTGAAATGAAAGTTATCTCTTATGTATATTTTTATTTGTGATCTATTTTTAGCATATTTCAGGTTAGAAACAAATGACACTTTTTTTTTTCAAAACAAGCTTTTGTTTGATAGGTTTTGAGTTCACGGATAAGTGAAAAACCTGAAAATTAGATATCTCAAAAATGAATGCCGTCTTCTAAGATGAAGAGGGTATAAAAAAAAGAGTAGATTTTGAGAAAAAGAAGGTTTTATAAATGAGTACATAATTAGTAGATTTTGAGCAGAAGCAGTCTCAAAAATGAGTACGCGCGGACGCGATTTTGAGCAGAAAGTCTCAAAAATGAGCACTCGCCGATTCAATTTTGAGCACCAGGGGATCTCAAAAATGAGCAGGCGCGGGCTCGAAAATGAGCATGCGCAGACTCGATTTTGAGCAGAACAGGTCTCGAAAATGAGCACGCGCGGTCTCGATTTTGAGCAGCTGGGCTCTCGAAAATGAGAACATGCCGTTTCATTTTCAAGAAGGTGATGTGTTTCAAATATAAGGACACGAGTTTTTCAAATCTAAGTAGTTTTGCTTCGGAGTTATTATGAGTACATGAGGTGCTTGAAAATGAGTAATTTTGTCTCAATTCTGAGAACCCATTTTTAACAGTGTGATTACAAATGTAATCAGATTACAATTGTAATCTGATTACTTCAATCAGATTATTAATCTGATTACAAAAGTAATCTGATTGCGCCCATCTCTGGTTTATGCTTATTTTACAAAACCTTCAAACTTCAACGTAGTTTTCACCCTGCCTTTTGAGGATACGCAAGTAATGACATAAAAAGATCGTCCATTTTGTGAAAGAGTTAGAATTTAAACCATTACAACATAGATAAATATTGGTGATATCTTTTAAGTTAAAAGATTTATTTGGAGGTAAATTATAGAAAAACAGAAATTAACGGGAAAACTGAATTTTTTTTTGTATTACTGTATTCACATGACTAACACTCAAGCTAAAAATTTCAATTTGTCAAAACTCAGAATTTCATTCAAACATTGGACCGTCCAAGCTCATCAATCAAAAAATGCGTGTAGGAATATTATTCACACCGATACCATCACATCAGAGCAATTAGGGGACGCTTATAACAGTCCTCATATCAATTCCAATAAAAAACAAATTAGCAAGAGCACACACATGCCAGTTACCAGAGCTCTAATTAACTAACGAATCGGCCATTGACTAAAAACGCACAGTCGGGACATCGATATCAATTATTATCGCAAATGCATCGAGGGGGAACAGGCCCAGCAAAACGCGGCTTAAAAAGCTCAAAGCGAATGCTCGCTTTTGCCATTAGGTGGGGGACGTCACGCCAATGGGTGAATCAGAAGTAAGCTAATAATGAAAAATGGCCGTGGTGGCGGCCCTTTTGTTTCGGGAGGAATTGGCCAAGCGCCCTGGTCACGGCATGCCGACCGGCACGCTGCGTCGCAACTGGTGGAATCGATGCTTTTTCGGTAGCGTATTTCGCTGTCGAGTATATGCATCGAATTTTCATTTCTGAGGACATTCTATGTATCATTTACGATGAATTTTCGGGTGGATTTCAAATTTATTTCTTTATTGAATCAGATATAGCCTTCTTTTCCTAAGGAATATTATCCGGTTGCTAAAAAGAAACATTACACTTACGACGTCAGAATGTTTCACCCTTGAATTTGAAAGTAATGCAATGTTTTTTTTAATGAGGTTTCGATTATAAAGTATAGAGAAGTTGGCGGACACGTAACAACGGTCAAGACATCGAAAGATGAAAGTTTTTTTTCCCTGTTTGGCAATGAATGGGATGGGATTATTTGACTACCCTATTGGAAAAATATTACAGGTATGAAAAAAATTATATCGGTTTATGAAACACCGGTACTGGTATCAAAATTCCCTGTATGTTACCTATATAGATTACCAGTATGTTACCTATATAGATTACCATTATGTTACCTATATAGATTACCAGTATGTTACCTATATAGATTACCAGTATGTTACCTATATAGATTACCTGTATGATACCAGTACTGGTGTTTCATAAACCGATATGATATGGATTACTGGTATGATACCTGTATATGGGATTACTGGTATGATATCGGTTCTGGTATGAAATATTACCAGTATGCCAATTCTGGTATGAAATATTACCAGTATGATACTCTAGATCCAGTATAAAACTGCTTCTACAAACCAAAAGAGTACAAGAAAACAGTCATATGAATTATGTACATTTATGGGACACAGGTTTATAAAAGAGAACAATACTAAATCAACAGAAACATCATACTAAATTGTAATTAAAAGTTTTCAAAAATTAAACTACGCACAATATAGCACGACACGAAATGATGATGATGGCAGTTTTAGTCTTCCAGAGACTTCAAAGGGCGAAGAGTGCAGTGTTCCAACCACTCGCCTCATTCTCAAGCTGAAGATTGTTACCCCAGACAACAAGGGTATGGTGTCCCTGACACCAAAAGGAACTAGAGGGTGGTATCCCAGATACACCTGAGGGGCTAGAGGAGATAAGGTTGTCCCAGACAGAGCCAATAACGAACATATGCATCCTCGAGAATGGTTCCTTCCTTTCTCTCGCTGCAACGAACAATACGGAATACCTTTGTACCCCCAGGCAATGATGCTGACGTTGCAGTACTCTCGTTCACATACCAAGATAGAACCGCATTTAATCTGAAATAAAACACAAATGTGTAAATTAACAAGTCACAAGATATTTGCCAAATACATTTAAAGTATATTATATAAAGTGCAAAATTTACAAGGGTTGCAGCTAGAATAAAAAATATTTTAAAAAATGTCATTCATTTTATTGTCTAGAATATATACAATACAGCTGGAATGTAGCAACAAACCTAAACTATACAATAAATTATTCCAGAGCTTTCAATGTTTAGTATAAAATATTATATGCCTAAGATTTGAAAAAATTATCAAGGCAAATAAGGAAAAAGAATTGCAACACAAATATATATATATTAAATCTGCTATACCACGTTAGAAAAATTGTTGCCCTACAAATCAGCAACAATGTTGAGCTATGTTAGGGTTGGAAATAGTTGGATTCTTTATGTCTTATTCCAGTTGTTTTTAAATTATTCCCAATTAATTAAGAAGAGGTTTAATAAAAACTGTTAAAAAGTTAATAAATCATTGCTTGTGAGCTTGGAACAATAATGAATAACAAAACAATCAGATTAAAGAGTTGCAAACTCTTTAAAAAAACAATCAGATTAAAGAGATGGCAACAGAGAGTTGGCTGAATATTGCCAATGTTCATAGAATTGGCCACTTCTCATACCCTTCATTACAAGTAAAGTTTAAATACAATGTCACTATAGCCACTTGTTTTTTAACCCACTCATGTGGTTATATCAATTGCCATCAATGTATACCAATAATCTCAGGAATTTAGTTTTGCCTTTTATCCCATAGAAAAAGAACCCTTTAATTATAAAATTAAGCATAATGAATGTATTATTACATTGAAACCAAAATGACAATTATAAGAAAACTATATTACTAGTGGAAAACCCAAACTCGCAGGATGCACACACATTAGATTTTTTAAATTTTTTTATGGAAAGGTTTTCTGTATAAAGAGGTTTTTCCTACCTGCTACGTAGTTCCATCTGTTTGTCCTGCTGTCCGCAGACACAGCATCCATCTCTGCACGGTGGTCGTCGGTGGTTAATCTCAGGAATTTAGTTTTGTCTTTTCTCCCATAGAAAAAAGGACCCTTCAATTATAAAATTAAGCATAATGAATATTTTATTACATTGAAACCAAAATGACAATTATAAAAAAGAAAACTATACTATTAGTGTGAAACCCAAACTCGCAGGATTCACCCACATTAGATTCTTTTAATTTACGGGTAATTTACACTTAGGATGGAAATAAATAGATCTTTTGGAATAAAACAATCTTTTGGAGACAAAATATTTCAACAAATTAAAGACAGGGGAAGAAAAGAAAATAAATTAAGCTAAATATTGCAAATGAAATGCTACAAGACCTAAACAGAACAGAAATCAGTACAAACATTTAAAAAGGTTAAAAATTGGTACTACTTCAAAATTATTTCACACACAGTGCTTCTGAAAATGAAAATGCACGGTTAAAGCCCATTAAATGTGCTGCTGAAACTTATGGTTTAAGGGATAGCACGTAAGAACTAAGAGAACTATATATTGTAATGTGTGTGTGAACAGTTGTAATGGGGAATCATCAGCGTTCGAAATTGGGGTGTTTTGCTGGTGCGGGACAACTAAAAACAACTCGGACCAGTGGAATCAGAAAATCACTGGGCCGCCGGACCAGCGATTTCTCGTGCACGTTAAAAATCCTTTAGACGATTTGTTCAGTGATGGCAGCATTTTAAGTGCGTTTGATGATTGCATTTGGAGAAGCAAGTACATATTTTTGACAGAACCCGAAATGTGGTGATACAGGATAGGGGAGCCCCCGGCGAAAAAGAAAAAATATTATTAATATGTATTGATTTTTATTTAACATTACTTTTAGGTACTCACATTCAGTGCAATAGTTACTTTATATATTTAAACCGGCCCTTTTTAATTTGTCGGATTTGTCCTTTTTAATTCGGTGTGAATTTTGTTGCGGACCAGTAAGATTGGCAAAGCACTGGTCCGCAGGACCACCATTTCCCCCCCCCCTCAATTTCTAACGCTGGGAATCATTAATATGTGCATGCATTTTGATTCATATGAAATATCACACATGATCACCAATTAGCAAAAACAATATTAAATAGACATGAACACTTAATAAAAACATTAGAAACTCATCAAGCATTTGCCTGTTGTCAAAAACAAAATACATTAAAGAATAAGTTCCCAGGACTGGGTATGAATGCATTGTATTATAGTGCTTCCAAAAACCCAAACAAATCCCCAAACTTTTTATATCGTGGACGATTATAGATATTTCATTTTTGTCATTGATCCCAACTCTATAACTACATATTCTTTAAACAAGAATTTAAGCGTAAAATCTCAATCTTGTAAATTAAATCGGTAATTTTGAAAGTCAAGTAGACCGTTTAAAAGCATTGCATTTAAAAATTCTTTTCTTCATCCTATATTTTCAAAATCAGAATCACACTAAGGCATCTTGTATGAAGTTGTGAAAAGGGTTTTATATAGAATTTAACTGCCTGGAAATTTTATAGAAACCTATTCTTATCAACCGCCCCTAATTAGTGCTGTAGGGGCCATTCATTAATTACGTAAGGATGATTTTGGCAATTTTACCCCCCCTACCCCCATTGAGGGTACGTAAGATTTTTCAAACCCTTCCCCCCATTCTTACATAAGATTCCATTTTGTTTTTCAAAATAATAAAATGTTAGAAAAGGATCAGTTACACTAAAACTCTCAGTTTGGCGTAAATCAAAGATTTATATTTTTCCAGATATGTAATAATATTCTTGCTGTCAACTACATATTTTTAAGTTTTTTTGGGGTTATTCAATAGTAATTTGATTAGAATAATTGGAATTTGTTTACATTAACTTGGAAAATCTTATGTAAGAATGAGTTTTCAAATCAAAAGTAGGTTTAACTACATTATCTCTCTCGTGTAATATTGCTAATCTGTTTGGGACACTAAAAATTAGAAGTATTGCCAAAAATAGTTTAACTAACCAATTATTAGTAATACAGTTAGATATATTAATGAGAATCGTAAAAATTAGTTGACTTTTAAATATTTGTTGTCCACATCAACTTGGCGGTATTTTATGAAAAGTTAACAAAATTGAACTCGAAAGCAAATTATTCTGTACTTACTATATAATATACTATCATCCCGTCAGTTTCCGCAGCTTATAGTTGGGCTTGACTTTTAGCAATCTGGTGGGCATCCAGCGATAATTGAGCATCACATAATTTCTTCTCATCCTAAAAAATATGAAACAGATTCACAAAGTGGATTCAAGTGTGGAAAAGGTGATTTAAATTCAGGCTTTTTTTTTTTAAAAAAAAGGTCCTGTAAACCAAGCAAATAAATATTTTATTGAATTAATGTCTTAATTTAATTATTATATTAAAAGAGGTTAATAATGAAGCCTAACCATTCAATTTTTTCACAGCAAAACATTAGAAAAAACACACCTTATATCCACTCTCCCCCATGGTGGGGAAATGAGGCAGAGTGAGTGGAAAACATAGTCCTAGAGTCAAAATATTAGTTTTGAATTCAAATGTATAAATATTATATGTATTTGAAGGAAGAATAAGCAAGAAATATATGCATCGCATAAATCTTCGTTACTTAAGTTCAGCCGGCCCCAATGATAACAAATCGGACTTTGTTTGAGGTGTTCTAGAAATTACTCACGAAGACATATAAAGAATCAAAAGCAGCACTGTTTTTATTTTGCAGAAAAGAAAAAGATTATACTAATTCTAAATGAATAATATTGAACTTACTTGAAAATAGAAGAACAATAGATTACCACGAGGAGTTGAGTTGAGTTGTAGATTTTTCGGACTTTTGCTCGCTGATGAAAGCTGCTTCGTCCTCGAGATACAGACTGATGAAGATTAGTTTACTGTGCTAATGGAGCAAAAGGTCGGGGGCTATATCTCTTCTGTAATATGGTTTAGGAAGTCAGCTATGGCTTTTACGTTTGATGCTTTGTTCAGTTTTAAGCAGGTCATTAGAGCTTGGAAGTTTAAATTAGGGGTTTGGATTGATTTTTCTAGGGCTTCCCTTTGTTGGAGGAATCTGAAACAATTAAATATTCTGTGGTTCGGGGTGTCGAGCGTTTTGCATAGGTCGCAGAGTGGGTCATCTATTGAGTTCCATCTATGGATTTGTGCTTTGGTGATGATGGTGTTGGTCTTTAGTCTGGTGATTAGGATGTCTTCTTTTCTGTTGCGGGACTTGATTTGAATGTTTGGTGGGAAGAGGTCCATATGTTGATATTTATTGTAGTTTTTGAATCCTTTCCATAAGATTACGTCTTCTTTTTTGTATTCGTCTGAGATGTATTTCGAGATGTCTTCAGGCGATATTGTTTCTAGAATTGTTTCATTTGGGGCCTTCTTTGCTTCTTGATCAGCTGTTTCATTTTCCTTTATTCCTTTATGACCTGGGGTCCATACCATTTCTATTTCAATTGCAGTTTGGAGTGCTCGATTGATGCTATTGTATAAATTATGAATTACTGTTGCGGACTTGGAGTTTATGTTCTTGATGGCGTTTATGACCGAGAGGCTGTCAGTGAGGATAACGTATCTGTCATTGGTTTTAATGAATTCGTTGATGGCTACGTTGATGGCGAGGGCCTCAGCTGTGAAGATGCTATTTTCATCTGGTATGGCTCCAGCTATTGAGATGTTTCTGCTGAAGTCTATTGCTGCTATCTTTGTGTGATTATTCATTTTTGAGGCATCCGTTGCGATGATTATTTTATCTTGAAGGTGTTCTTTCCTGAAGGCATGGAAGTAGGCTTGAGTTACAATGTCAAAGGTGTGGGTTTTTTGGAATGCGTAATTGTCAGGGCTCAGTTTGAGGTTAGGGGGTTTCCTAACGGAGTAAGGACGCATCACCATGATGTTAGCAAGGTTTATGGATAGTTTTCTCATTAGTTTACTAAATATGAAATTAATTGGTTCTTTCTTTAGTCTGAAGTGGACATCTTTATTTGTAAAAAGTTCGTGTAAAGTGGAAAAGTTTCCTAGTCTGATCTGTTTAATTCCGAATTTAGCCAGATTTATTTCAAATCTTCTTGTAATTGACGTTTGGTTTGCTTCTTTTAGGAGAACGGGGATGGGAGTCCACCTTGGGAGACCTGTGGCGATTCTCAGGGCATTATTGTACATCGTTTCTAATTTGAGGATTTGGGTTTGGCTTGCTGTGCATAGGATTTGACTTCCGAACTCCATATTGCTTCTGATGGTTGCATTTACTATATTTATCAAATGGTGTGATCTGGCTCCCCATGTTTTGCCTGTTATGGCTTTTAGTACATTGGTTTTTCTTTTTATCTTTTTTTCAAGGTATTCGAAATGCTCCTTAAAAGTGAGGTTTTTAGAAAAATATATGCCCAGAATCTTCATTTTGTTAACCCATGGGATTTGTTGGTTGTCGATTGAGAAGATTGTGCTTAATTTCTGTTTCTTGTTTGAGAAATTCATTGCTTCGCATTTTTGTGGTCTTATTTTGAGTTTCCAGTACGATCGCCATGTGTTCAATTTGATGAGGGAAACCTGCATATATTGAGTTAATCTAGCCATGTCCTGATGTTCACCATATAAGTAGATATCATCAGCGTACACCAGACATTTGGTTTTATCATGGATGTTATCGAAAATATCGTGCATGTAAATGGCGTATAGAAAACCACTGAGGACGCTGCCTTGTGGGACACCTCTGCTGTAGGTGATGGTGTTTGATTGGACTCCTCTCCACGTCACACTGTATTTTCTGTTGTTCAGGAAGTCCCATATCCAGTGAGCGGCTCTTCCTCCTATTCCCATGGATAGTAATTTTTGTATTAAGCCGTCAATGTAAACGCTGTCGTAGGCTTCACTAATGTCAAGTGATATTAGGAAGAAAAATTTTTTGTTGTTCTTAGCCATTAATATTTCATTGTATAATGTTGTTTGAATATAGCGCACGTCTTTATAAGGGATGGAACCTGCCAGGTTTTTGTTAAATTTGCCCTGTGTAAAGTTGATTAGTCTGTTTAAGATCATTTTTTCCATTAATTTGCAGATGATAGAGGTTATTGATATGGGTCTATATGACGACACTTGGTTCTTTTCTTTCCCTGGCTTTAATATGGGAATTATTTTAGCATATTTCCATTCTTCGGGGATTTCACCTGAAATCCAACTTTGGTTATATATTCTTAATAAGGTTTTTAGGTGTTGATGGTTTAATTTTCGTATGAAGTTTCCGCAAATTTTGTCTACACCTGGCGTGTTGCATTTCATAGCTTTTATTGCTGTGGTCATTTCATCCATATTGAACCGGTCATTGAGGCTGAAATTATTGTTTAAGCTTAGATCTAAGGGGATGGCTTCGTGTACCTTAGCTTTGTTGAAAGCGTCAGCGAAAGTGTCAGCTTGTTTCTTTGGATCTGTAATTATTTGATTGTCAGACTTTAAGATGTTATTAGACTTGCTGTTGTTGGGTTCTTTAGATAGAGATTTGAGGATATTAAAGATGTTTCGGCTATTTTTCTCTGAGGCGCATACTTCATTCCAGTGCTGATCTTTCATACTTTTTATTTGACGTCTTAGCTTTGCGGATGCTTTCTTGTATTTTATCCATATTTCCTGAGATGCGTGTTTCCTAGCTAGTTTGAGTAGAGTCCGTTTCTGTTTTAAGAGGGCTTCACACTTTCGATTCCACCACGGTTCTCTACTTTCTTTAGCGTTAACCTTTAATGTGTTATTTTCGATTAGTTCTTGACATCCTTTTATGAAGTTTTTTGAGCTGGGATTGAAATTGGTGCGAATCTGTTGGTCAATGTTTTTCCATACTATTATTTTCCTTAGGTTTGTTCGTCTTCTTTGTCCTAGGTTGAGATTTATTTCGATTGGGTGATGGTCGCTGTCGAACAGGTCCTCTTGGATTTCATATTCTATTTTGGGCAGAATATCGGGGGATACAATGGATAGGTCTAGTAGTGAGGATGTTTTGTTTGTTCTGTAGGTGTGCTCTTTGGTGTTTATGATGACGGCGTTTAGCTCATCTAACCAGGATAACAATTTACTTGCATGTTTCGATTCTTTTTTTGCCCCTAGCATTGGGTGTTTGATATTGAAATCCCCTACTAGAATAAAGGGGGGTTTAATCTTTGACTTGATTTTCTCCAGGGTTTCATCGTCATATAGTCCTTTTGGTGAGTATATGTTGTAGATGTGTAATTCTAGACCATCTTGGTATACAGATAACGCTATGACTTCGAGTTCCGTCTTTTGTGGGAGGTCTAGATCAATAATCTGATGAGGAAGGTCCTTCCTCACGGCCATACACACTCCTCCTCCTTTTCTTGATCTATCCATTCTATAGACGGTTTTGTTTGGGGTTTTTAAGGTGTCTTTGGGGTTTAGGTGAGTTTCTTGAAGGGCAATGATGTCAGAATTAAGAAAGAAGGGATCTAAGAGCTGGTAGGACTTTGCTCGAATGCTTCTTGCGTTCCAGTGAATGATTTTTAGATACTTATTTCCTGGTTTTGGTGAGTCCATTGGGAAAAGGGAAAAAAAGGTTGAGGGATTTGATACTATTTGTTTTGAGGTAAGGTGGTCTGTATTTATCAAATTGGCTTGGCGAATTGATTGTTTTTCTTTAAGTTGAACAGGGATATATGAAGGGGGTTTTGGGAGTTTTGATCACTAGTGTTGCTTGGTTTTGCATTTTCCCTTGTTTGGTCGTGTATGCCTTGGATGATATGATCTGGGGTGTACGATTCTTGTGTGTCCATATCGGGGTCACGACGAGCTGCTCTTAGTTTCTTGCTGGAGTTCTCTATTTCCGGGCTAGGCTGAGCGGTTGTTACGATCTTTTTTGGTTGTTCTTTGTCTTTATGTTGGTGTTGATATAAGTGTATAAAGAGAGTTGATATTTGTTGTTCTAGATTTGCAACCAATTCATCGGTGATTCGTCTGAGGAGGGCTTCCATTTCGCTTCTGTTGTTCTCAAGAATCTTGGTTAGTTCAGCTTTGGGGGTGGGGTTGTTTTCGGGATTTTGATGTTGTTTTGTAATGTTGGCGTAGCTTTGATTTTGGATCTTGTAGCATTTTCTCGCCTCTGTGAAGGATAGTCCATTCTTGGATTTGAAAAGAAGAAAGTCTTGTTCATTTATGTATGCTTCGCAGGTTTTTTCGTTGGGAAGATGGTTGGCTTTTCCGCATACGAAACAAATGCGTTCCTTTTGCTTGCATGAATCTTCATTGTGCTCTTCGCCACATGATATGCAGATTTTTGTGTTTCTGCAGTATTTTGTAGGGTGGTTAAATTTGAAACAGTTTCGGCACTGTCTTGGTCTTTCAATGTATTCATTGGTATCTTGACGGGTCATCCAGAGCTTAATCTTTGGGGGTAGTGATCTTCCTAAGATAGTTACTAGTATCGTTTTGGTTGTGATCAGTTGATCATCAACTTTTCTAGTGAAACGCCTGATATTATGAACTGTTATGTCGTTTTCGGTCTCCAGATCTTCCTTGACCTCCTCTAGGGGGATATCATTGGGGATGTTCTTTAGAATGAATTTTGTGGTGTTGGAGTCTTCTTGGATTGATGGTTCCACTTTTTTCTCGACTATTGTTTTGATGCTTGCAAGCTCTGTTGCGGTTTTGATATCATTTGTTTGTACTATTAATTTTCCATGATTGGTGTGATTGATTTCGGTAATTTTGTTTCCGTTGGAAAGCTTCCGGAAGAAGCAGTCTTTAATAGCCTTTGGGTGTGCTTTCGGGATGTTTTGATCTACCGGGGTATAGATGATTACGATCTTTTTTGTTCCATTCTTGAATCCTGCTTCGATTTGTTGGATTGGGTTTAGGTTGGTTTTGAAAAACAGAACACTTTTATTTTCAGCAGTCGAACTTGTGGGGGCCACGCCTAGAGGCGTACCCATGACTTGAAGGAAAGTATCCGGTAAACTAAAATATGAGGTTTGGCAGAGATCCCAGAAAACCTTTTGGGGAAAAAGAGAAGAGCTGAGCCTCAGCTGTTGTCAAATAAATATTCAAAAAACAAAGCTAAATCTCTTTCAAACGTAAACTAAAGTTGACCAAATAATTCCGCCTGCAAAACTCTTGCATTGGCTTACCACGAGGATCTTAAAATACTTAAAATTAGTCAACAAATGACTTGTGTTTTGTTGCCATTTCCATTTCCAGAAATCAAATCTAATAAATCCAAATCTTTGCTGTGCCTGAGGCTCACTATATAGAATAAAATAATACAAGACGCTATCTAAAAACATAAAAAAAGTTTTCAAAAGGAATCTTGATGAAATTTTATAGGCATTAAATTAGCGGAAAGCCAAGAACGACAAGTATACACACTACAGCCATTTCGTTTGTTAGTAAGTGGTGTCTCTATTTTAGGTTATAATTAGCCTCCCCATGCCCTGTCCCTCTTTAATTTTTACTTACTTCATCAACTGATTAAATCATTCACATTATGACACTATTTTCATTACATTTCAATATTAATGCAAACATTTTTTTAATCTATAGTGCGGGGGGCAATTTATCATTACAGGTATTACCAGGTGAAAATAATGAGTTTTTTGGCATTAAAGACCTGGTAAACGTTTTTTAAAAAACATTTTAATTGAATAAACTTAAAAAGGAACTCAAAATATATTATATATCAAATTTTTGTGCAATTTGATGTTCAATTAGACAGATTTTCAGAGTCGAGAAAAAAACAGTTTTTCGAGTAAAAAACACAAGTTCGAAAAGGCCCAAAAATTGGTATTTAATAATAAGTTTGAATTTTTTTCAATTTTTATTTTTGTAGTTAAGTAATGTCGTAAGCTTTTCCCAGAAATTCGGGTTGTCATGGTGATTCTGACGTCATCCAGGGATTTTTAAACACAAAAGAGGTTTACTTGTCTTTATATGGATCCATTGCATTTTTTGGAGTATAGAAAAAGGGGGGAAGACGAAAAATTTGAATGAACCCCCAAGTGTTTTATATCACCGTATTCCCTTTGATTAGTAGATTAAGAATATGTAAAGTATGAGGGGGGTGGGTCCTATATTTCGGGAGTTTTTCCCCGGTTTTACTGAAAACCTGAATCTGGGCGTTACGTGTCCGGAGTTTTAGAGCTAAAGGTCTAAAATTTTAGTATTTTTACTTAATCAAAATTCCCTTTAGAACCATGTAACACAATAAGGGGTAGTACTCAGGGGGGGCTCATCTGGCTCTCCGATTACTTTCAGCCAGGATGACGTAATCGGCTGGAAGGCGTTGAAGTTTTGACAGGAGTGACCAATCAGGGTTACATAGGGAAATCGCGGAGCTTCTTATAGGGATTTTCTTACGTAGAAGGGAGTAATATAAGACGCGGAAGGGAAAATATAGACCTGTGAACTTGCCTAAGCAACAAATCATATATTTAAATATCAATACTTGTGATCTATATGGGTGCATTCAATTTTTTAACTTCTGATAGGTTAAAACTGATTAAAATTTTTCATTGAGTATGAGTATCTTGTTTTCCTTCTCATAAGCAACTTGGAGAACAAGTTTATAGCTTACCAAATAGTAGATTAAATACAAACTATGAAATTTAAAACTGATTCCTATGCATAATTACGGAGGTTCATTACTTAAATCAATAGTGATCGATTTGTAACAATATTTTAAAAGTTAAACAAATTCCCACTATCTGTATTTTAGAAAATTCTAAATACAAAGAAAATACCGTTTTTCAAAGCAGTATTTAGTTACAATCCGATACTTTTAGATCACTAAAAAATCCTCAAATTGTGAGCTATTTTTGGGTTGTTCTTCTTTTGTATGTTTTGTATAAAATTGATTACGCTACTAATCGCTTTTATTACTAATTTATTAAAATTCAAAGTTAGTTTATTAGGTACTAATTAATCTGATCTCACTGAATTTATTATTCTAATGTATCTTATATTCTGATTATGATTGTAGTGACACTGATCTATCTAAGACATATTGATCAGTGTTAAAACAATCACATAATCAGATGATAATAAATGATCACTTAGATTCTAAGTGATAATTACATGAAGAAAAAATCAAATAATCTGTTGATTTCGAATTCAATTTTGATTAAACATGACAAACATGAAGGAGATAATTTATTGGGTCTATAAACCTTCACCAACTTGCCGACTCCCACATACGATCGCCGAAAGAAACTCGAACTGAAACAGTTAGTTTTGAAGTTGGATCAGTGTTCCAAAGTTACGATATGATCATTTTATAAGATCTCCAAGGTGAGGTCACATTGATCCTGTTTTAGTGTAAAATTTGAATAGTCTTCAAATTAAAAAATGATACATAATAATAATTAAAAAATATTGCCAAGCTTTAATAATATAATCATTAAGTCTAAAAATTGCTTTTAGTATTTTATTTCGACTCTTTTCAGTTTCCATGAAGGGAGCTAGAAATATATTGTCCCTCCCAAATCAAAATTGCTTTTAATCTAAAAGAAATTAATATGTTCCTAAAACCAATCTATGGATTCCTCTTGCCTTTGGGACGATCTACTTCGGTTTCTTACTTCAAATTAACAATAGATATTCATCAACATGAAGCTATAATATCAATTCAATCTAAAACGAAAACCCTTTTAGATTCATATCTTAAATGCTTCAAAACTGAATTGTTGGATCAAAGTTTAAATTTCCCTCTCTCCTGTCAAAAAAATCCCTATTCTATCTGACCCAATCGAAGGAGAAGCTGGGGTATCACGCGAATTACGTAATCGGCTGGAGAGCAGTACGTCACACGAATTTTCGTTCCTATGTGAAGAGCCAACCTTATCTTATTCTATTAACCTTGGGTAGTACTCATATTTCGAGATTTCGTGTCCATGTGCTCGTTCTAGTGTTCACTTCCTAACGCCCCAGGTTCTTTTTTTTAACTATTTCTTAGTGATGCATACTGTTACAATCCCCACTTTAAATGCTTTCATAAAATATAAATCACTAAACTGTAATGAAAATAGATCCGCAGCTATTCAGCGTTAAAGTTAGCATGTGTTAGGCTTAACGTAACACGAGGGGTTTGTTCCCGCCAGACACTACGGTTTTCACCACTTAGCTCTAAAAGTACCGGCCAGTAAACCGACCGGTAAAAGCCAGATAATATTGTCCTAAACAAATTTCTGTAAGTTTTTAGCTAGTTATGTATTAATATTTCCAAAAATTTTCATACAGGTATCGAATTACCCAGTATGTTTTGGAATTGATATCAAAATTTCTTTATTTTTCGAGAAAATTTCCAATTATTTTTAAGTTCTATAACTTAAAAAAAATAAAGGTTGGGATACAAAAAATCCCCTAATTCTATACTGGTATTTAAATTTTCAGTATGTTTTAAAATTGGGTATCGAAATTTCCAGTATGATTTTATACCAGTTTCTAAATTACCAGTATTGATTCAAACTGGTATCAAAATTCCCAGTATTCGTTAAAACTAGTATCAAAATTTCCAGTATCGTTTCATATCGGTTTTGAAATTCCCAGTATTCGTTAAAACTGGTATCAAAATTTCCGGTATCGTTTCATATCGGTTTCGAAATTACCAGTATCGTTTCATACCGGTTTCGAAATTTCCAGTATCGGTTTCATACCAGTTTTGAAATTACCAGTATCATTTCATACTAGTTTTACAGTTTCCGATATCAATTATATCGGTACCGGTATCATTTATACCGGTACCGATATAATTTTGATACCGGTATTATGATTTTTTTCCAATATGGTAAGGTTCTTATCTTTGGTTTTGAACACTCATCCTTCCTTCCAAGCTATTCTTATTCCCTATCCCTCTTGTTGTATACATATTCTCTTTTTTATAATTCAAAATTAAGATAAAAATAAAAATAAGAAAGCTAATATTATTGAAAACGTTGGCTACAAAATGCAAACTAAAGAATTCTTAGAAAATCGATGTGAACTCGGATTTTCCATAAAACATATTTTATAGTAAATCACAATTTTTCGCATTGATATTTGTCCGATTTATTCCAGATCTTTTCTATTATGCTCTAAATTAAACTTGTATAATATAATGCTGATAGAATGCAACTCCGGTCAGAAAAGAAGTCTCCTGGGAATATCACTATATCAGATAATTTTCTAAACTAAATGTAAAATTTCATAAACTGCATAGACTTCAAACATTATAATGATTAAAGATAAACATTTAAGTTTTCTGATTAATTCCTGCATTCTAAGAGTTACTCAAAAAAACTAAAACTTCGTGGGATAAAATGTGGCCAAGTCCTCTAAGATTTTTAAAGTTTTTAGATACGACATAAAATACTGCTGAGCTAAAACATAAGTGGCTTAGAATGACAGTGATAGTTCAAAATAATCATATGGTACGTATTTTTAATTGATTAACTAGGATGCTGCTTCGAAACTTTGAGTAATGGGCTTTTCCTTTTGAGGCAAGAATTTCCCAATAGCATCTTGGTAAGCAGGGAATGTTTAAAATAGTCTATACTCTCTATTCACTATTTTCAGAGATAAAGTAATTTTCGTAAATTTTCATTTGGGACTTGGAGGGTACTTAGATTCCCAGTGCTACCAGAGAGAAGAAAAAATCGCAGGAACTCTTTTCCTCATCAACCACGAGAAGTGCTGTGGAAGTTACAAAATGTTGCCACGAAAAACTGAAATATTTTTTAAGACAAAAGCTGTTTAAGCCGCCAAGGGAAATCTACGAATTTTCTCATTCGGATAAAAAGAAAGCGGTGACATTTCAGACCTGTGTGAAGATGGGTAAGGTGGCGAGGCAGTGTTTATATCGCATTTGTTTTCTCATAAATACAAATTTTATTTACGTACCGTAAAATCTCAAGGGTGTCCCATAAATGATGTGTCACACTTCTAGGGGGGATAGTAGACACCTAGACGAGTCAGAATCACATAGGATTTGCGGTCCCAGACCCAATCCCTGGGAGTTAAAAATGGAGCGACACTCCAAAACAAGTATGGAAAAATTCAATTTGTAGAAGAACTACTATTGGTAAAAATGTAATTATGGTCTCAAATTTTGTGGTTTAATATGATCTTCAAAATTATCTTGACAGTTTTCAATTTAAAATCTTTTTTATTACGAAAAAAGTTAAAAAACAACAAAAAAATGTGAAAATATGCCAAACTTTATTTTGTTTTCCGAAATCCTTTCTTTTGATTTGATAATCTAAAAGAACATAATTAATTAACCTTAAGTCCAAAGTTTCACGTAAATAGCATCAGTATTAAACGCTTGAGAGCCTGTTAAAGTTAGTTTTATGGGAGCAAAAACGGCTTCGGAAAACGAACGTTCAGGGAGAATCTACAAGTTACGGATAGATGCTCGCCAAATTTCCCAACATTATTTGCGATACGAGATTCCTCGCCAACCTACGCTTCTACAGATAGTTCAAACTTCCTTGGCGATGTGTGGCCTTAGTTTTCGGATCGTCACTAGAAGTCTAAAAGGTAAATGTATTCTAGCTATCAAATCAGACACTCAAGAAAAATTGTTACTATACCTAAGAAAATAAGCAATGTTTGTTTAGCAAAAGGGATAGTTACAACTTATTTTTTCTGAAGTCTGATTTGTTAAGTTCAATAAACATTTATCTTCTAGACTTCAGTGACGGTCTGAAATCGAAGGCAAAAATTTAAGTAAATTAATTAATTTACTAATTTTTTTTCAAAATAATTCCCATCCCATAAAAAAGTGAACCACCATGCCAACTTTGAACACTTTTTGTAAATAGTTTTTGTCGTTATATTCCATTATACCCCTGCACTAGGATAGGTCAGTAGGCGGATCCTCGATCGCTGGGTTCGTGATTTCGAATTGCGATACAAGGTTGGTTTCTATTAATCGAGAAATGTCAATGGGAATAAGCAAAGTGTATTGGGGGCTATCCACTCACTGTCCGATAAGCAATATCTTAGGTTTGTCATAACTTTCAATAACCTGCATTCTTTTATTTTGCAAATTTCTTATATCGGAAGTTGAGGGGAGACCCTGCATACCCACTTGCTTATTATATCATTCTTTAATTAATAGGAACCACCCTTGTATCGCAACCCGAAATCACGAACCTAGCGATTGAGGATCCACCGACTGACGTATCCCAGAGCGGGGGTATAATGATGGAAAATAACCACAAAAACTATGTACAAAAGATATTTTACGAACCATGTTTGTAAATAATAGATTCTTCTGTTTTTTTACCTAAGTTATCAAATGTACAGTTTTTCTCATTAAACGCAATAAGTAGTAATGCTGTTTGCATGATTGATACATTTGTAAAACCAACACAACTATCGATTGAATAAAAAACTATCGATACTATCAGATAATTTCTATCAATTCATACTATTGATTTTTAAGATCGATAGTTCCTAAAAATCAGTAGTAAAATCATGTTTGTTCTTCATGTTCAAAAAATTTTTAAATTAAATTAATTAATCTCTTGTTTCCTAAAAATAATAAGAATTAAGAATCAACATTTTACGCTTTTGAAATTTTCATCCCGCCAAATTGTTCAATTGGCGCATTTCAGATATTTTCATACTCATCTCCTGTCTCGCCAAATTGGGCGAGGAATGAAAGTTGGCAGACATCTATCCGAAACTCGTAGATTCTCCCTGAACATTCGTTTTCCGAAGCCGTTTTTGCTCCCATATTAGTACATGGGGGCCACTTTTCAAAATTTGCAAGACGGAACTTTAAAGTATCGTATTAATCATTTTCATCCAGTCTAGCAATTTTTTTTAATTGCATGAAAATTCATAAAATATCATGAACAATTATAGTTCCTTAAATTCTAAAACAAGATAAAGCTGTATGTGAGTAAAACCATCTTACTTCGTTGTTTGGCATACTTTATCCCCCACCCATCTTGTAAAACTTAACTACTGAGGACATATCCTTTCATATAAACCAAATTAATGTACCAAAATTTGATTTTCTTAACTATCCTTGCCATACCCAAGCTGTCGAACGATGTGTAAATCTCGTGACTGAGTATCTGCTAATAAAGTATATGGCAAGGATAATAGGGAAGGATTTATACATGCAACATTATTGTCAATATCTTCCATGCCAAATTTGGACTGTAAGACTAATTTTAACTTCAAGGCTGATTACAGACATCATAAGAGTAATTTTTTTAACAATTATAAAAAATATAGAAAAACAAGGAAGCATAACTTAACTTAATTTCTTTAGTACTATTTAGTTTTTATAAAATTCTAATTTTAAAAAAATATGCTTATAATAACAATACAAATGAATGATAAGTAATGTATGAAGAAAGTTCATCAATAAAAAGGCATTTGTAAGACTTTGATTTAAATATTGCCTTTCTTTAGTGAATGCCAAAATCTTCGATTTTCTAGAGAAATTCTCCAAGTTTGGGCCTACAGCTCGGATTATAAAAATAAGATTAGACTTTTAAAATAATTTTATTTCACTTTTAGCATCTAAAAGGATGTACTTACACCTAGTTTGAAGTTTTTAAACGTTATTTTCAAATTTGGGTAATTTTTCCATTGCAAGGTTTTTTTGTCAGTTTTCTCAAATTTTAGGCCCGATGCGCTCTTCAGGGATATTTTTAGGAATTTTTTGATTATTTTTCCAGTTATCAGCATGCCAAGACGCAACTTTTGAGACCCCTATGTTTTTGAATTTCGAAAATTTGTTTTTTTCGACCCAGCCTATTAAATATTCAAAACCACAACTATTTGACAAAACCATTCAATATGGCATTTTATCAAGCATAAAAATTACAATTATAATTTTTTTACTTGATAAAGTGCCATATTGAATGGTTTTGTCAAATAGTTGTGGTTTTGGATATTTAAGGATGTATGCTTACAAAGCACATTACCTATTGGCAGCCTCCACTATATAATATCATGCAGTGCTAGTTTACAATAATTCAACCAATAGTATTAATTTAAAAGTAGATTAAATGAAAGTAACTGAGCTATGAACTTTAATTTTTTAATGGATCATAATATAAACTCTGTATAATAATTAAACTTTATATGAGGGGGAAAGATTTAATTACAGAATTTTAGCTATCATTCTTATTTTAAGGACATGTTAGTTACTAGGTTCAATTTTGTTACCTGTTCTGTTAAATATCACCAAGGTGCTACAAAGAATATTCATTTGTGTCCAAAATTCTATGGTTTTTATCAATATAACAGAACACACATTTTTATAAAGAGTTTGGAATTTTTAGTGATGCTTCTAATATTTAGCCTACAAAAGGCTTGGTGATATTTAGTGGGACAGAGATAACTGAATTGAACCTCTTACTTTACGAAGATAATAAAATACTATAAACTGCACTAAAAATTATATTTTCTCAACCAGAATAAATTTAAATCTGTTACTTGCTTCAAAAGTAATTTTGACACTATTTTAATTCTGACGGGTGAAAAAGTAAGAGGGGCATTTAGCAGTCTAAGTGATATTTTTGGTTAAGTCCATAATTTATAATTTTGGTTCCTTAATAATATATGAATTAAAATTTTCACAAAAGGTAACATTAAGAAACAAAAATTACCTATGGTAAAAATACTGAGAACTGGCCAAAAATGAAAAATAAAATAAAGAAAGCTTAAACCATAATGAGAAAGCAAAAATTATGGAGTTAACCACCTATATCATGAGTCAGTGACAATATTAATAACAAAAAGGAATTTCCAGGTATTACATTTCCATGTTTAATAATTTTAATTTATTTAAGATAACTAGAAAATCTTATCACAATTCGTACATAATAAAATTGCATAATAACATAGTTTACGCAATCACAAATTATTTCACCACATTGCTATTGAAGTGCAAGAACATGTTAAATTGTTCTTTAAGAAGACATTGGAATTTGAAGTAAAATACAATTTAATGAATTGTCAATGTGTAAGTAAAATATCAAAAAAGTTACATCTTATTATTTGTGCTTATTCATAATACACAATCATACTATAGACAACATAATTTAAATGCAACGATCCAGACTTAGAATATGCATATAAAGATCACATACTTTTCACTTCTTTGTCCGATGCAGTACAATACAGCAGTATGATTACATAAAAAAGGTGTTTCAGAACTTAGGGTGGATAGGGGGGACCTGGATTGTATTTTTTAGTAGGAATGAGGGGGTAGAATTTTAGCATTAACTGCTAGGATGTAATATAATGTAATAAGGCATAACAAAAAGTGATTTTCCCTGGACCGACCGGTCTGAAAGAAAAAACCTAATTGATTAAAAAGGATGATTGTGCATAAGGTACAACAATATGCCAGTTACTTTCCCCATGAATTTGAGATATAAAAGTGCTTATCAATAATTTAGAAAAATAATTGAGTTCTATTTGTAAGATGTAATTAAGTGCACAATGGTGAGACTAAACTGTGGATGATCAAAAAGTTTCCATAAAATGAAAATGATCTATACAGCAGATGTTTCCCTGGAACCCATTTCAACTATTAATAATGTACTTTTGTAACTCATTGTAGTTTGATAAGTGTTTCAATTCAGATACAATTTATGGTGAAATTATATATAGCTGGAACAATGCTTAACCTTATGAAACTTTTTGTACGATCGTGAGTGCTGTGCGTAGGCAATCACAAGTCGAGGTGCAACAAACTAATTTATTAACAAGAACTAACAGAACGAAACGAAGAACACAGCGTATAGCTTGTAGCCAGAAAGAGAGAGTAATCAGTAGCAGCGACGCAGCGCTTTTATATGCACAGTTCATGCTGACATCACTCACAGGAACGCAGACATGACACCTCCCCTCTAAGCTGGAACGTAACGGTCCGGCGGCTTCCTTTGTCTCGTAGACCGTCGCAGAGGTGGATCTGGCATAGGTACGGTTACAGCTGGAGAATCGTTGGTGGACAGAGAACCTGGACTCTGTATGACATCTGAGATTGTAGGCACACTTTGCGTTGAAGTAGGAATTTCTGGCGAATGTTGAGTTCCTCCAAATTTCACTGGAGCTGGAATTATCGGCTCTTGAATCTGAGTGAAAAAGTCATTGTTATTATTGTTCAACACTACGTTTTCAGATTTATCCGACAAAATTTGACTCGTATGCCGCACTACAACTTTACCCGTACTTTGATCTTCAATCTGATATAACACACTTCCAACTTTTCGAAAAACCTTACCTTGTAGCCACTTATTATCACGAGCATAGTCTCTGTAAAGAACTTTCTCCCCCTCCTCAAAAAAAACGCAGTTTCCTATCATCATACCTTTGAAAACTCTTCTCTTGAGATTCAGTTACTTTGGCACGCACATCGGGAATCATTAGATGTAATCGTGAACGTAAATCTCTCTTGAATAATAATTTTGCTGGAGATTCCCCAGTAGTACAATGAGGTGCTGTTCGGTATGAAAATAGAAAATTATTAAGATTTAGTTTTAAATTCCCCGGTGCTTTAGAAACTGACCTTAATCCTTTCTTCACCGTTTGGACATACCGTTCCGCTTGTCCGTTGGACTGAGGAAAGTAGGGAGCCGAAAAAAAGTGTTTTATTCCATTTTTATTGAAAAATTCTCGCATTTCACTCGATGAAAAATTAGTACCATTATCAGAAACTACCGTGACTGGCAATCCAAATCTTGAAAAACAATCTCGTAGTTTTCCGATTGTCGCACTTGAGGTTATTGACTTTGTAGGGTAAACTTCCACCCATTTAGAATAGGAATCAACCAGGGCTTAAATTGCACCGGAGCGCACCGGAGCGGAGCTCCGGTACTTCTTGGTTTTCAGTAAATTTTTACATTTTAACCGGAACGCACCGGAGCGCATAAAATCGCGTTCCGAATCCTTTTCGGAAAGACCAAAATGTACCCCTCGATGTTTTTCGATTACCGAAAATTACAAACGCCTTTCACCTCACTACCCCCGGTCAACAACGACGAACGACCTTGTTTTCCTCACCCTCAAAGGGAAGGACACCCCCTTCGGTGACTAATTACGGGACAAGAGATAAGAAGCCCTCCTGAATGGAGGTCTCGCTTCTGTAAAATTTCGCTTTTTAACCAGATGTGTCCAGCAGTCCATTCTTCTGTAAACATCGAAAGTAGTCTTTAAGATAACAGTGGGGTCACAATAATAGGTTGAAAGGGGATGGGGCAGGTAGGGGGGATTTTAATTTGGTCAGTGAGGCATGCCTTGAAAGATTTACGAGTTTTGGTTGTGTTTGTCCACCTGGGTCTGGGTGTGTACTTCCTGTTCTCAAAGGGAGCGTTGCTGTAATAACAAACATTTCATCTTGAAACTGTAGATTCTGTGAGGGTTCTTGACCAGAGAATTCCAGAAATATTTGTGTGCTTTGGGGGGGGGGAGCCTGTCCGAAGGAGTGATTCGTAACGCATCTTCTTGAGCTCTTCATTTCATCCGCTATTGGTTCATATCATAGTGCACGGTGAATCTCCATAACAGCTCTGTTTTGCCTGAAATTTTCTTCGACAGATACGATACGACATTGAATTAAAGTTAAAGAGAATTTACTCTTTCTGGTAAGTTCCAATTTGTTTTACGTATTTTATTGTAATCAATGAATTTTAAGAAACTAATTTGATTTTTCTAAGTGAAATTTTTCTGTTCTGTAATAATTACCTTTTAGAGGTTAATTGTGAGTTGAACTTAAGCTAATATTGGGACCTTTTCCTCCAGAAATACTTTGTTTTTCTTTCGCTTCTTATTTTCTTATATCATTCCCCATTCCCTCTTATTTAAGTGAAAGAAGGTTATAAAAAAGGAGTAAATTATACATGAAAACACTGTTTATCAGATCTATGCTTTAATCATGAATTTTTGAAAATTTTCCAAATGAACTAAATGCTTATTATCGGTACTATTTAAATACGTTTCGACGTTTTAAAAATATTTAGAAAAATGCACTAGACCCTCGATTAACCCGGATTAGATTATCCAGGGTTATCCCTCATCGCAAAAAAGGACTGAAATTCTGGAGTGAGAATATGGGAAAACCTTCACATCTCAAAAAAAGTATTATTCCCTGGATATATTATTCTTCTTAAAGAAATTTCTATTTTTGTGTCGAAGATTTTTGGTTAAAAGCCCAAGTAAATTGAAATATTTTTAAAACAAATACGAATTTTTTCAGATATTTTTTTTTGGTCGTTATATTAAAAATGATAAAAAAAAGATTAATAGGAATTCTTTTAAAATTTTTCTTTAGAACTTTAAAAAGGAGTTAAAACACTACTTTTGAGGGTCAAATTTCAAAATTTTCTGGGGAGAACCCCAAAACTCCCTCCAGACCTTTGATATAATGTTTCTCCCTTGAAAATTCTGCCACTTACAAGAAGCGGTTCCCTTTGGGAACCAAAGAGCATGAAACCCCAAAGAGTTTGAAGAGGAGGTAAAACACTGGTTTAAACCGGAATTTTCAAAAATTTTTACTGGAGGATCTCCGCCCCCCTTTGAAAATTTGATGTTTATTTATAACTTTTTTTTACCTAGAAAATTCTATGCTTTACGAGTAACTGTTATTTTTTGATGTAACCCAAATGGTCTCAAAATGAGCTGAAACATTACTTTAAGAGGCAAATTTCAAGAAATTTTCTGGGGGAGAACCCCCAGACCCCCCTTTAAAATTTTTACATATTTATGTTATACAGAGTACCTTTTTTTTGGATGTACCTTAAATGTTGTAAAAAGAGGCTAAATTTCTAAATTTTTCTGGGGGTGAGCCCCAGCCCCACTTAAAACACATCCTTGCCCCCTACGACCAAAAACTGAAATGACGCCCCTGTTAAGCGGAATGTTGAAATGAAATAGTAGCGCTCCGGTACTTCTTTGGTTAGAATTTAAGCCCTGGAATCAACGATAATTAGGAAGTACAAATTTGCGTAAGGACCCGCATAATCAACATGAAGTCTTTGCCAGGGTTGACATGGAAATTCCCAAGGATGAATTGGCGCTTTTGGCGGATTCTTAGAAAGACCCAGCAAAAAAAATCAGCATGTTCCCTTCATAAAAAGTGCCCTTTTTGAAGGTTTCATGATGATACCTGCAGTTTTTTTGAAGGCAGTCAAGCCATGCAGATTTTGTGAAGGTAATGTGCAGTGTTTGTGAAGGCGTTGTGAAGGTTTTATACAGCGCAATTTTCTCTTCACAAAAACTGCAGTTTTTCTGCAGAATAATTAATGAAGATTTTGAACTTAAGATTTCCTTCAAGAAAACTGCAGGTTTTGTGAAGACAAACTGCAGGTTTTATTTAGTGCTATTTTCCCTTCACAAAAACTGCAGTTTTTATGCAGAACAATTAATGAAGATTTTGAACTTAAGATTTCCTTCAAGAAAACTGCAGGTTTTGTGAAGACAAATTAATAACGATTTTCAGTATCATTTTTCCTTTATAAAAACCTGCATGTATTTTAAAGTATAATTTTTGAAGGTTTCCAACTTTAATTTTCCTGCATAAAAACTTCATTTTCCACATTATTTTGATAAAAAAACTTCTTTATGAAAATTTATATCTAATTTTCTTTTTCACAATTTTCTGATGCGATTTTCCTCAAAATTAAAAAAAAATATTAAGGAAAAGAAAAAGACTGGGATTTCTGTCTTTTGTGCTTTCTTTCAAGATACTTATTTTGACATAAAAATTTGCCCTCTGCCATTATTTTTGAAAAACACACTAGATGAATAAAACTCTTTAAGCTTATTAATATATTTTTGTGTATGTTTAGATATACTCATTATCACATTCTATTTAACTATTATTGCTAAAATATACTTTTTTCCTATACCTTTTGTGTGCATATCTTAAGTAAATTTCGTCATATTGTTAATTTTATTTTTCATTTACCATAAAAAAAGTGTTTGAACATAATGTGAAACCAAAACAAATTATCAACAAGAATTTAAGAATTAAACCGTTGAACCAGAAATAAAAAATAATTATAACTTCCAGTCAGACTACGCAGACCTTGATTTCTGCTTATTTTGCTTGTTTGGGTGGAGAAAACTAAGTTTAAAGGGTATTTTCAAAATACATCAATATTGAGCAAATATATAATACTGTTGAGATTATATATAGCTCTAGTCAATATCTTTCTGCCACATTGAAAACTCATATCGCCATCATTTATTCAAAGGCATCAAATATATATATCATTTTTTATTTCTTTACCTCAATGTTCTTTAATTGATTATAGAAATCTTCTTGCTTCTTCCAAACATTTGGCAATTTATATATTTACTAGTATACCATTCATGTTTCTTGAGCAAAAATTAAACAAATTTAATTATTGAAAAATTAAGTTTAAAAGTACACCTTTCTCTAAAGAAAAAATTTTTTTTTCCAAAAAATTAAAAATAATTCTTAACTGCACCAGCAGATAAGTTGGAATCACACAAAACAAAAGACTAAAAGAAATTTGATAGTAATTTTTTAATTGTATCATTGAAATTTGAAAATACACATAATATACAAGAACGATTTGATATAGATTCATGAAAATAGACTATTCTGAAAACTGTCAAATCAAGATTTGAACTGTAGTACAAAAGCTCTTCCTGTCATATTATGGCTATTTATCAGTTACGTAACAAAAAAATATATTTTTTATCTCATCCAAGATTTCTATTTTTAAGTGATACAGATATTTCTTGAAAAAAATTAAGTGAATAAGCCAAGAGATTTCAGACTTTTTAAGTACTAGGGGACTGGGCCCCCTGCTCACTCTCCCTCGCCAAACCCCCACAACTGCTTTGATATTCCTATCAGTTAGGTTTATTTTTGCTCATTCCTTCTCTCCAACCACCAACAGACAGACAGATTGAAAAGTCATTAGGTAAGAGCCTTTTCAGGCTATATTACACTATACATAAATATAAAATCATTTCCTATTCCAACCACCAAGACACTCATGTGCTTCTAATGTAATGGTGTAGTAGAGAGTTCTTCAAAAAAATAAATGTTAAAGAGCAACTTTAAGCAGGATACAAGTGTAAAAGAAAGTTTTTAAAATATCAACTCTTTTCTACAATAAGTGGAGTAATGGGCTTTTGCCGGCAATTGTCCACTGCAACCGCCTGATACCTGGAGCCTCATCAGCACTTACCAATTGTTTGGAGGTTTAGTTTTTTACCCAGGTATCAACCCCTTCTCTAAACTGTAAGCATGAATCATTGACAGCAACCATCAGATCTAACATTGAAAATGGAAATCTTCCCTTATCATTTCCAGTCTTAGCAGAGGGGGATCAAACACATCAAGTGGATAACTTTTGGTCGGGAGAGGCTTCCTAAAGGGCTGAGAATAAATCTCCCTAGGTACGTAGCTTCACCGAAACCAAAAGACACGCAAAAGGAAGTAAAACTCATGGTGAAGTCCCTCGAGTGACGGATGTTGTTTACACAGAGCTTGCAAAAAAGGTAGAGCAGCATTATTTATGAATTATATACAATCGAAGTCAAACTTATGTAACGTTACCTAAGTGATGTTAATAAACGTAGATAAAAAGCATTGCTCCACAAGACTTAATGTTTTGTCAAATGTGACAATCTTTTTTAATGTCAAATGTGATGAAAACAAATTTCTTTTCAAATTTGCAATTAGTGTATCTGGGATATATTATGTACAAAACACAATGCCAAAAATTAAAATCTAACTTATAATATTTACAGTTCATTTCCAATAAAAGTATCTGGGAGATATACTAGTTACAAATTCTTAAATTAAATTTTTATTGTCCAACACATTGCAAAAAACTAGAGCTAATATGCTTAAACATTGTAAAGAGTGTGGAATATTATGTCTTTCAAGTGAGGGTAGTTTTGGTATTTTCTCAAGAGATAAGCAACAAAATTTTGAAAGGACATGAATGATCATTCTACAATACATTCAAGAGAAATCAAGTAGTTAATTTCTTCTGTATTCATTTCTATAGGGCAAATAATGTATTTCTTTAAAATATCTATAGGTCTTATTGCTATAACATCATCCAAATCCATGTTTTCAACTATTAGTATATTTTTACACATGCCCCCTACATCAACATCAACTTTTTTGAATTCCTTAGTTAATATTTTTTGACCTATTAAAAATACATCTTCCTTGCAAACAACAATTTCTTGTATAGATAAACAAGTGGTTCTTTTAATCCCAATCACATAATCTCACCGAACAAATTTTTCAGAATAATTGCTAGAACTGTATATTTTGTTTTTATAGCACATGCGTTTGAAACAAGTTGCATTGTCAAGGCCTTGTGCATTGGGTTGCAATTTTAAAATAGCCAGTTCATGCACTCTTTGCAGCTTAAGGTTTTTAACCCCAAACATAGTACAATCATTGATTTTCATACATTTCTCTGTTAACCTTTTATTACTTTGTAATGCTTCAACATAGAGAGAAATTTGGGGATTTTTAATGCTATTTTGAAATATTAGCAACTTACAAATGGAATGTTGCAAATAGGAATTTAAAATTTGATAAGGTACCCTTTTTGTTCCATGATGGAACTGTTTAAGTTTTCCTAGATTATTTTCAAATGGGAAACAAGAATGTGCCCATAGTGGTCCCCAGGATTTTACAGCTAAAGGAAGATGTAGCAGCAAATGAATATTATAGGTTTGCTCCGAGATGCCATAGATTTCTTTTACACCCTTAACAAACTTTCTCAAAGAAATTTCAGCAGAATTCACATCATCATGTGAAATTTTTTGGCCCATCAATAGAGTAACCCCATGCACAAACAGCAACCAATGATTGTACACTCTTTTATCAATTACTTTTAACAATAATACAGGGGATACAATCAAAAAAATCCCAAATTCAGATGCCTTCCAAAAGGCGAGTTCACTCAAAGATCTGAGTTTCCTAACAGCCTCATGAGGTAAGGTTAGATTTTTTATCCGTTTGTTAACTTTAATAATGGCTTTGCTGTTTAAGGAAAAATTACTCCCAGAAGTTTGAACCCAAAGGCCTAATAAATGCCTCGTTACTCCCAGTAACGCACAGTGCATAAAATCTGGGACAAAACCTTTAATTAGGTCAAAATGAGGGAGTCTCATTAATTCGGAAGGTCCTTTCACCCCCAAAACAGCCTCATTGTTTTCAATAGCTTTGTCTGCATGTTCAACGGTTTTTTCAAATGTTCGTAATGAAATGGATTCCAGACCATATATCCTGCAAAAACCTTTCCCTTTTGGCACCCTTTCTCCCGCCTGCTCACAGAACCCACACCCATATTTCCCATTGAACTGAATAAAGTTCTGAATTAATGCTCGAGCAGGTGCATCACTTGAGCATACAAGGGGGTATACTTTCGTAATAACGTTTCCCCTAACTGGGTCCGTCCAGCTGACACCTTGAGAGCTTAAATTTATCAATTCTTGGACAAATGGGGCTAAAAAACAATTCATCTGGGGCTTTCGAGATCCAAACCACAAGCCACACAACAAATTGTGATCTGTCCTTAACGAAGGAGGCAATTCATTTATGATGCACTGTATAGGCCAAATGGAGTAATTGGATTTTTTATAGACAGGAATACCATCAATGTTAAACTGAAGGGAGATATTGTCTTCCTTCAATAAACTGGACATACTTTTGTAGCATTCCCCATCCAAGATATCTGTATAATAATTAGAATTAGGCGTTATACTATCCCTGTGCTGTTTAATGTGTGTCATTATGTTTTGGTGTTGTAATTTTAAATGTAATTGCGTTTTAAGTGGCATATACATAAAAAAAAAGGCCATCTTTCAAATTTTTTTGGAAATCAAAAGGTTTTTCACAGCTTATACACTCTGTCGGTTTTGATGGATCTGACAACTTACTAACCGACTCAAAGCAAAACTCACAGTAAAAATGAACTTCACATGAGTTGTCAAACATGGAAGACAATTTAGAAAAAAATAAATGTTTAGTACTGGGAATAGAGGTAGGAGGGAGAAGCAATTCAAATAACTTAAGCAAATCGTGTATACAAGACTGCGTAAGGTTATGCCTCAAAGAAAAGGCTAGAATGCTTATGTAAGCTTCTAGCGTGGTCAAATTAGCCGATTCATACAGAAGTTTATCAGCATCTTTCAAATTTATATGAGCATCCGTTTGTTGATTATCAGCCTCCGTCTCAATAGACATTTCAGGGAAAAAATCATTAGGAACCGAAACATCGTTGGTATCAACCAAATTATCCACGTGGGTTTGGACATCATCTGATGTTTGGATCTTTTTCTTCTTAGCATACAGAGTTGATTTGGGAAGGGACTCATCAGTCCCCAGATACCTTAAATAAGGTTTTCGCTTAGGCATCTCTCTCCTCAAAAACAAATGTTAAATCTCATTAACTCAAGGAACGACCTCAGTGCTAAACAAATTATCGAGTAGCAGAGCATAAACAAGCGCAACACGCAAACGGAATGCAAATGCAATAGTAAATATAAACCAGCATATAGAGCTGAGTTGAGTTGAGCAAAACCTGGTATCACTGAGCCCACGAAAGTGCATGGCATGGGTCAACTTTCATGGGACACTTCTTTACTCAAATTAGATGGTGTCATAGATCGAAAAGCTATTCGAAAGAGTTAAATTTCAAAACTCTTCATGATTTATGGTATGATTTGAGTTATAAGATAATTAAAACGTATGAAAAAGTAATGGAAAAAATAATAGGAATCTCTGCACAAGATGCTCCATTATCTGAAAACATAGAATTCGGAATAGAGTAAATTAAGTTTTCAAAGACAAAGGTCGATTTTTATTTTTGATTATTTATTTAACTAAATTTTTTAGGAATTTTTCATGTCGATTTTTGTTATAGAATATAGATCTATTTCTATTACTGGAAAAATGCATTTTTTCAGTTTTTAATTTTTTCATTCGATAGAGTTATCATATTCGCGCAATTTTTTTAAATCCAATGATTATTTTTTTTATTTAATTACAAAGTTTGACAAAGTTTACAAATTTAATTAATTGCAAGTTAATTTAATTAATTACAAGTTTAATTACAAAGTTTGTCGCTGACGTTCAAGCATGCGCACAAACTGACTTTTCAGCTCTCATTGGGAGACGTCAGACGATCCAAAAGCTACTGAATTTTTATTACCAATTTTAAAACATTTTTTATTCCAACCTTTATTTTTTTAGGTCATAAACTTAAAAATATTTGAAATTTTCTCGAAAAATAAAGAAATTTTGATATCAATTCCAAAACATACTTGATAATTCGATACCTGTATGAGTATGAAAATTTTTGGAAATATTGATACATACCCATGTAAAAACGTGCAGAAATTTGTTTCGGACAATAGCTTAGTGATTTATATTTTATGAAAGCATTTAAAGTGGGAATTTGAACAGTATGAATCACTAACAAATAGTGTAAAAAATGCGTGATCCAGAGACAATTCAATTCATTGTTTCGTTTTCCAAGACGGTTTTTCGCAGATTTCTCTAGAAATAGTTGTCAGAAAGCTTAGCAGTAACCAGATTCTTGAAGAACTCTTAAAGACCTTTAACAACCGTGTTAGAAACACTGGGAAAAAGAAGCAGGGGCGCGTTAGGAAGTGAAAATTTGAATTAGCACATGGACCCGAAACCTCGAAATATGGGTACTACCCCTTAGTGTGTTAGATGGTTCTAAAGGGAATTTTGAGGAAGTAAAAATACTAAAATTTTATACCTTTAGCTCTAAAACTCAGGGCGTGACGCCCAGATTCAGTTTTTCAATAAAACCGGAAAAACTCCCGAAATATGGGACCCACCCCCTCATACTTTATATATTTTTAATCTACTAATCAAAGGGAATACAGTGTTGTAAAACACTTGGGGGTTTATTCATATTTTCCCCCTTTCCCCGTTTTTCTATATCCCCAAAAAATGCAATGGATTCTTACAAAGACAAGTAAACCTCTTTTGTGTTTGAAAATTCCTGGATGACGTCATAATCACCATGGCAAACCGAATTTCTGGAAAAAGCTTACCACATTACTTAACTACAAAAATAAAAATTTAAAAAAATTCAAACTTATTATTAAATACCGATTTTTGGGCTTTTTTAAACTTGTGTTTTTCACTCAAAATACTGTTTTTCCCCGACTCTGAAAATCCATCTAATTGAACACCAAATTGCACAAAAATTTGATACATATTGTATTTTGAGGTCCTTTTTAAGTTTATTCAACTGAAATGTTTTTTAATGAGCGTTAACCAGGTTAACCATGTCTTAAATGCCCCAAAAACGCATTTTCACCTGGAAATACCTGCTAAATAAATTGCCCTCCACTTTATTAGATTAAAATAATGTATGCATTAATATTCAAATGCAATGAAAATAATGTTATAATGTGAATAATTTAATCAGTTGATGAAGTAGGTAAAAAAATAAAGGGGGACAGGCGGACAGGGCAGGCCAATTAACTACTAACAAACAGAATGGCTGTATCAAAGCTTTGGGCTGTATTGTGCATACTTGTCGTTCTTGACTGTTCGATAATTAATTACTATAAATTTTCATCAAGATTCCTTTTGAAAACTTTATTTACTCCATTGATTTATCTCTTATATCAGGGTTTGATGTTTTCAGATATCGTCATGTATTACTTTTTACTCTACGTACTTAGCCACAGGCACAGAAAAGATTTGGATTTATTGGATTTGATTTCTGGAATTGGCAACGATGTTTTCATTTATTTACATTTTTTTTGTGTAAACACGTGTTTCTCTTTTCAAGTAAGTTAAATGTTCATTATATTTTAATTAGAATTATCTTTTTCCTTTTCAACAAAATAAAAACAGTGTTGCTTAAAATTTATGAAATGTTTTCATGAGTAATTTCTAGAATACCTCCAACGAAGTCCGATTTGGGAATTGGGATCACTGAGAGGAATATCTTTGCTGCTGAAACTAACGGCATAATATCTATGCAAGTACAGAATATTTTGCTTTTGAGTTCAAATGTGTTAACATTTGGTTAATACTGTCAAGCTGATTCCCTTAGTGTGATTCTGATTTTGAAAATTAGGATGAAGAAAATAATTTTAAAATGCCCTTAAAATTTTTGATTTAAAAGGGTTCTACTTGACTTTCAAAATTACCAATTTAATTTACAAGATGGATATTTTTACCCTTTTTTTAAGAATATGTAGTTATAGAGTTGGGATTAATGAGAAAAATAAAATATAGTGGTCCATGATATAAAAAATTTTGGGATTTGTTTGGGTTTTGGAAGCACTATAGTACAATGCATTCATACCCAGTCCTTGAACTTATTCTTTAATGCATTGTGTTTTTGACCAAAATGCTTGATGAGTTTCATTTCTAAAGTTTATATTAAGCATGGGTGCCACTCTTCCATCCCCGGGACGGAATTCCGTCATTTTAAAATTTCAATGAACGGAATTCCGTCCCAGGTATATTGCGAAACGCAAAATTAGTACTAAATTCCAATACCTACATTGCACATTTGGTTCAATTCCGTTAACGTTCCTGCTAAATATTGCCATGCTTTTGAGAATGCCATACATTCAAATATCAACGTTTTAAAATTTTTATTGAAAATATGAATAGTTTTTTATCTATATAAACATTTTAATCTGAGTCTAAAATTGTTTTAGCAATACATTACTAATTAAAACAGAAAGGCTTTCACGCCGAATGTATTCGAAGTTAAAGTTTCCAGGCTTGGTTGCCGTGGTCTCGATGTTAAAAACTTGGACGTTTCACCCAAAACTGTGTTGGGCATCATCAGCTGTTTTTTTATGTTACGTGGTTGGTTACGTGAGAGAAAAAACATCTGATGATGCCCAACACAGTTTTGGGTGAAGCGTTCGAGTTTTTAACATCGAGACCACGACAACCAAGCCCGGAAACTTTTACTTTGAATACGTTACTACTTTTTTGGTATCCAAAAGAGCATATAGCGGTATTTAGCGGGAACATTAACGGAATTGAACCGCACATTTTGACCACAAGTAACATGGTTTTACTCACATACAGCTTTATCTTGATTTAGAATTTAAGGAACTATAATTGTTCATGATATTTTATGAATTTTCATGCAATTAAAAAAAATTGCTAGACTGGATGAAAATGATTAATACGATACTTTAAAGTTCCGTCTTGCAAATTTTGAAAAGTGGCCCCCATGTATTAAGTGTTTATGTCTATTTAATATTGTTTTTGGCTAATTGCTGATCATGTGTGATAGTACATATGAATCAAAATGCATGCACATGTTAATGATTCCCCATTACAACTGTTCACACACATTACAATACATAATAGTTCTCTTAGTTGCTATCCCTTGAACCATCAGTATCAGCAACACATTTAATGGGCTTTAACTTTTTGAGAAAATTAAATTTTTATAGGGAAAATCATGTTTTTAAAGCCATCAGGGACAGTTTGCACCCCCATGTTTTCCACTACGCACCCCCAGGGTTGACTACCTAAATCCGCCCTTGACTGCGTCGTATGAAATAATATTGAAGTAGTAACAATTTTTAACCTTTTTAAATGTTTTGTTACTTGACTTCTGTTCTGTTTAGGTCTTGTAACATTTTATTTGCAGTATTTAAGTAGCATAATTTATTTTCTTTATTTCTTTCCCTGTCTTTAATTTGTTGAAATATTTTGCTAAGTTTTATTCCAAGAGATCTATTTATTACCATCCTAAGTGTACTATACCCATAAATTATGCACAATTATATTTTGATAGTTTCTTTTACAGGGTTCCCACGGGCCTTGAAAAGTACTTGAATTTCATTTTTAAATTCAAGGGCCCTGGAAAGTATGCTTGAATTTAGTGCTTAGTCCTTAAAAGTCCTTGAATTTTATTTGAAATATTTTAATTTGGAATTCTTTTCAGTTCGAACATGAAAAGTTAATCAAATAGTTAATATCCTGTTAGCATATTGTAGAACAGGTATAACTTGCCTACTTGAATTTTTCTGTTTGACTTTCCTAAAAGAAGTAAAATATAGTAGTATGTTTTGAAATTGTTAAATATAGTAATGGTAATATTATAATTAATCTTTGCTATAAGAAAGGTTTTTGAAGTAAGGGTACTAAAGGGGGAGAAAAGTTTTTTTTACTTGTAAATGGCTTTTCCGCCTTTCTATGTTCATGAAAAATTTTAAATTTAAGCCCTTAAATACTTGATTTTTTTCCTCACAAAAGAGTGGGAACTATGTTTTAAGTGCATTTCAACTTTAAGGAATAAAGTTGAAATGTTTTCAGGAAATAACGCTTTTGACTTTTAAGTGCAATTTCTAACACAATTTTACAGTGTCATCAGGCTATTCCTTTACACTTGATCATACATCTGTGTTCCTTTGCATTCAACTGCATGTATCATCGCTGATGTTTCTCTTGATATTTTCAGGTCTGCCCGGCATCTTTCAGTGGGAGATTTAGCAGAATCTAATGTGGGTGAATCCTGCAAGTTTGGGTTTTGCACTAGTAATATATAGTTTTCTTTCTTATAATTGTCATTTTGGTTTCAATGTAATAATACATTCATTATGCTTAATTTTATAACTAAAGGGTCCTAGACAAAACTAATTCCTACTTAGTTAGATCAATGGTACACATTGATGAAAATTGATATAATTACATGAGTGGGTCTCTACTAGTCATACTTTTATGAGAGTAGAAAGAGTGATTTGGTGTTAAATAGGCACATGGACGTATAGTCAATAGGTATATGATGGACTAAGCTAAATTAACTTAAAGCACTGAAATATTTTACTTTGTAAACAATTTAGAAACAGCATGTTTAGTTATTATATTGTGAACTTATTAATTACTTTTTACTTCTTAACACCATGTTTATACTATGCTTATTACTAAAAAATTGTTTATTAATAAGTTAGTGTTTATCACTAAACAGTATTTTCATTGCAGTAAAATTAATTAATAAATGAATAAAATAAGTTAATTTTCGCGTAGGAAAACATTCTATCAGTGAAAATTGTTTTTGCCATAAAGAAGTTAAGAGAAGCTAAGTGGCGTAGTGGATCTTGCTGCCACCCCACAGGCCCGAGTTCTATTCCCGTGTTGGGGAAGGCAGATTCATGGTGGATTTACACCACCGTGTCAAAAGCGGCGATAGGGGTCAACAGCGATTCAAAAGAAGCAATAGAAAACCTCTAAGCCTCGAAAACGACTACTGTTCGCCAGTTTTGACGCGGTGGTGTTAACCCACCATCAGAATTACGCTTCATTCCTCCGGGGTGATAAAATGAGGACCAAATATATACTTGATGGAGAAACAAGGGTATTTTGAATCTGATGACTGACTTTCATAGTCACACTTTCTGTAACAGCTAGGCTTATGGCCTCACTAAGTGAGGCTGGTTATACAGGAGTTTGCAGGTCTAACGACCTAGGTGGTACTCCCTCAAGTATCCCTCCCATTGTTTCATTAAAATAATTAATAGATTCAAAGTTAGACATTCTAACTTCCCCAAAACACACAATAAATAAGGTTTAACAAATATTATTTCCAAACCATGGCTTACTAGATACTATACAGGCTAGCCGAGTATGGAAATCATTAAAAATCCAGATGGCAATACTTGACAAACTGGGAAAGCATATCCACAGTGTTGAAGGCGGTGGGTGATATGGGTAGGACTTGTGGCGATCCAAGCGAAGGTTTTCATTGTTCAAAACTCGGATAGCCTGTATAGCATCTAGTAAGCCGTGTCCAAACTATACTAATAAATTTTAAGTTCTTTGTTAGCATTTAAATTATGCACAATTATATATTTTGATAGTTTCTTTTAAGTACATTTCGACTTTAAAGAATTAAGGTGAAATGTTTTCAGGAAATAACGCTTTCAACTTTTAAGTGCAATTTCTAACACAATTTTACAGTGTCATCAGCCTATTCCTTTACACTTGATCATACATCTGTGTTCCTTTGCATTCAACTTCAAGTATCATCGCTGATGTTTCTCTTGATTATTTCAGGTCTGCCTGGCATCTTTCAGTGGGAAATGATATTGAAATCTCCCAGCAGCGGCGCTGCAAGCAGGCCAGAGGTGGATGCTGTGTCTGCGGATAGCAGTACAAACAGATGGAACTTTGGTGCAAGTAGGTTTAACCTCTTTATACAGAAAACCTTTCCATAAAAAAATTAAAAGAATCTAATGTGGGGGCATCCTGCGAGTTTGGGTTTCGCACTAGTAATATAGTTTCTTTCATATAATTGTCATTTTGGTTTCAATGTAATAATACATTCATTAGGCTTAATTTTATAAGTAAAGGGTACTTTTTCTATAGGAGAAAAGGCAAAACTAAGTTTTTGAGATTAATGGTACACATTGATGGTGATATCACATTTGTGGGTTGAAAACAAGAAGTGGCTAAAGTGACATTGTATTTAAACTTGTAATGAAGGGTATGAGAAGTGGCCAATTCTATAAACATTGGCAATATTCAGCTAACCCTCTGTTGCCATCTCTTTAATTTGATTGTTTCTATAATTCATTATTGTTCCAAGCTCACAAGTAATGGTTTATTAACATTTTAACCGTTTTTATTAAACCTGTTCTTGATTTATTGGTAATAATTTAAACAACTGGAATGAGGCATATAGAATCCAATTATTTCCAACATAGCCCAACATTGTTGCTGATTTGAAGAGCAATCACAATTTTTGGACGATGCTGCAGTCTAACGTGGTATAGCAGATTTAATATATATTTTTTGCGTTGCAATTCCTTTTCCTTATTTGCCTTGATAATTTTTTTCAAATCTTGACCCTGTTCTTCCTTATCATAATTGGAGCCCTGTAAATTTCTGCACTATCTTATAAGGCTTGGAAACATCCCTCGTTTTCTTTTTTTAATCCAACTACCAAGGCCAAAAGGTCCAAAACACTTCCTTATTTCAATTTAAATTAAATTATCATATTAATTTCAGCATATGTAATCATCCAGCATCTTGGTTGTATATTTTCTTGACAATAAAATGAGTGACATTTTTTAAAATCTTTTTTATTCTAGCTGCAATAACCCTTGTAAATTTTGCACTTTATATACTTTAGATGTATTTGGTAAATATCTTGTGACTTATTAATTTACACATTTGTGTTTTGTTTCAGATTAAATGTGGTTCGACCCTAGTATGTGAACGAGAGTACTGCAACACCATCACCATCACCTGGGGGTACAATGCTCGAAGGAACCAGGCTCGAGGATACCCACATTCATTAAAGGGATGAATTCGTCTGGGACAACCTTATCTCCTCTAGCCCCTCAGGTGTATCTGGGATACCACCCTTTCCTTTCGGTGTCAGGGATACCATACCCTTGTGGTCACAGTGTTTGGGACACTGCACCCTTCGCCCCCTTGAAGTCTGGAAGACTAAAACTGTCATCATCTTCGATAGTTTTGACCTTCTGCCAGTTTTTTTTGGCTTTTTCTCGAAATCAACTTTGCCGACAAGAGGTCCCTTTTCGCTTTCCGCCTCACATATTGTGATTGTGCGTGGTTTTAATTACAATTTAGTCTGATGTTTCTGTTGATTTAGTATTGTTCTCTTGTATAAACCTGTGTCCCATAAATGTACATAACATATGACTGTATTCTTGTACTTTTTTGTATTGTGTATTCTTGTACTCTTTTGGTTTGTAGAAGTAGTTTTTAAAACACAGGTTCTTGTATGATACTGGTTCCGGCATCATACTGGTTCTAGTATATACTGGTTCCGTTACCATACCCGGTATGATAACGGAACTAGTATATACTAGAACCATTATCATACCGGGTTATGAAACACCGGAACTAGTATGATACTAGAACCAGTATGATACTAGAACCAGTATGATACTAGAACTAGTATCATACTGGTTCTAGTATATACTGGTGCCGTTACCATACCCGGTATGATAACGGAACTAGTATATACTAGAACCATTATGATACCGGGTTATGAAACACCGGAACTAGTATGATACTAGAACCAGTATGATACTAGAACTAGTATCATACTGGTTCTAGTATCATACTAGTTCCGGTGTTTCATAACCCGGTTTAATTTTTTTTCATACCGGAAATTTTTTTTCCAATAGGGGGGTTTAAAATGTTTTTGGCATTAAAATTCAGCATAAAAACTTCATAAAGAATGCAGGTTTTCTGAAGGTATTTCGGATAAGCTTCCCTGCAGTTTTTCTGCAGGCAAAAAAATCAGCATAAAAACTGCAGGTTTTCTGAAGGTATTTCGGACAAGCTTCCCTGCAGTTTTTCTGCAGGCAAAAAATCAGCATAAAAACTGCAGGTTTTCTGAAGGTATTTCGGACAAATTTAACTGCAGGTTTTCTGCAGGTAAAATTTATGCAGGTTTCGTGCTGAAAATTTAGTCCGAAATACCTGCAGAAAACCTGCATTTTTTTATGAAGTTTTTTTGCTGATTTTTTTTGCTGGGGAGACATGCAAACTCTACAGTTTTTTACCATATTCTCAATATCAGCATCAATACCTTTCCAGTATACAAAACTTCTGGCTAAACTTTTCATCTTTACCATTCCCAAATGACCTTGGTGCAATTCATTTAAAACTTCTGCACGAAACTTCTTTGGGATCATTACTCTTATACCTTTAAGTATACATCCCTGGTGAACCGTATACTCACCTGAGTTAGACGACATATTGTTACCTGAGCCCATGAGATCTCGCAACATCACAGCCATTTCCGGATCTTTCCGAGTTTCATCAGCGATCATCTTACTAGTGACTGGAAGAATTTCTATCTGGTTAACCTGAAAAACATAAACTTCATCGACAAAATTAACGGCATCTTCATCTGGAAATCTCGAACAAAAGTCAGCATTCGAGTGATCGCCTGTCTTCCGGTACTTGATCTCGTAGTCGAATCCTTGCAAAAATATGGCGTAATGCAACAGTCTCGTCGCACTCATCGCAGGTGAACCTTCATTGGGAGAAAAAATTCGGGTGAGTGGTTGGTGATCAGTCAACAAAACAAAATGTCTACCGTACAGATAGTTAAAAAACTTCTTAACACCCCAATAAATTGAGAGGGCTTCACGATCAATCTGTGAATAGTTGCGCTCCGTTTTTGACAGTCGTCTTCCGGCAAACAGTATTGGACGTTCGGAACCATCCAGAAATGTATGCGAAAGAACAGCTCCAAGACCGTACGCAGATGCGTCGGTGGCGAGAACTAAGGGTTTTTTAGGGTCAAAGTGTGTTAGTACCCGTTCTGAAGAAATCTCACTTTTAACAGCATCAAATGCCTCACAGCACTCTTTATTCCACACAAACTCTTGTCCTTTTTCCAAAAGACGATAGAGCGGATTAAGCCTATCCGACATGTTGGGAATAAAACGGCTGTAGTATGTAACTAACCCCAAAAAAGATTTTAACTCAGTTACGTTAGTGGGTTGTTTAGCATTCACAATTGCTTTGGTTTTATCATTAGTTTGATGGAGACCTTCAGAATCGATCATAAACCCTAAATATGAAATTTTCTGTTCTAAAAGTTCGCACTTCTTTTCATTTAGTTTTATACCGTTTTCAACACAGATCCCGAAAAATTTCTTTAAACTACTTAAATGTGATTCCAAATCTTCTGATGCGATGACAACGTCGTCATAAAAAACCTGCAACCCTTTTACATCTTTAAACACAGATTCCATGGTCTGCTGCCATTTTGCAGGTGCACTGGCTATGCCGTACATCAACCTATGCACATTATAGAGACCTTTAGGTGTATTGATCGTTAATAATTTTGAGGTTGACTCCGTTACCCCTAAATGCATGTATGCATCCTTAACATCTAGTTTTGCAAAATATTTACAAGATCCAAATTTGGAGAGAATTTCCTCGATATTGGGAATCGGGTATTCATCCACTTCTAGGCATTTGTTTATGGTGGTTTTATAATCTGCACAAACTCTAATTTTCCCACAACTTTTAACCACTGGGACTATTGGCGTTGACCACTCCGAATACAAAGTCTTAGAAATTATGCCTAAAGATTCTAATCTATCCAGTTCATTTTCAACACGTTCTTTCAGAGCAAAAGGTATAGTTCGACTTTTAACAAAAATAGGCTTGCTACCCGCTTTAATGCTCAAACTAGCTTCATAGTTTTTGAGACAACCTGGATCTTCGGAAAACACCTCTGGAAATTTTGAAACTAACATCTTGATGTTTTCTTTAACTTCTGATACTTGTTTTAAAGTTCCCGTGCCCAATAGCTCATTCCAATTAAGCTTTACTTTTAACATCCAATCCCTTCCAAAAAGTGAATCGTAATTTCCGTTTACAACATGTAAATCCACGTTACATTTTTGCCCGTTACACTCAATATTTACATTTACTTTTCCTTGCACAGGGACACTTTGATTACTATAGGAAAACAATTTCAAATTTGAGGGTTGGATGTCTTTGTTTATGCTAAGCTCTTTGAAAGTTTTCAGGGAAATGAGGGAATAGGTTGCGCCTGTGTCAACTTCCATTTTAAGTGGGCAATTCTCAATTTTTACATCAACCAAAATCTTCTCACAGGGTTTTTTCTGCACAGCTAATATTTGGGACACATTAGGGGAATCTTCGTAATCACAATAATCAGTTTTACTTTTTACACTTTGTACATTTTTAGAGGCTTTTGCCTTGAAACAAGCTACATCAATATGACCACGTATTTTGCAATAATTGCAGATCGCGTTTCTGTATCTACACTCTTGGGGGCGATGATTAGTTTTACCACATCTTGTACAAACATTTTTGTTCCAGACGTTCCTAGCAGTTGGTTTTCTCTGGTATCCCGTGTTGCTTTGCCTTTTAACTCTATCCCGATTGTTAATTCTGTTTATGCCTCCTGCTGGACCTGATCTTTTGAAATGATCTACACCCCGAAAAGCCTGTTCATCCGCTAAAGCTTTGTTTACGACATCATCTAAAGTTAAATTTGCAGTTGTAAAGAAATAGTTTTGTGTTCCTTCCGATCTAATACCGCTTATAACTTGATCCCTTAATTCTTCCTTTAATCGAGATTCATCTGCAAAACCGCAATTTTTAGCTAAATCTTTTAATGCAGAAAAATATTCAGAAAAACTTTCACCTTCGCCTTGATTTCGCGTACGAAATTTTTGGCGCTCCGTAGAGAAATAAGTATCCAAATCCAAATAAGTAGAAAGCAAATTGGTGATTTCCTCAAAAGTTAATGTGGACGGTTTCCTTGGAACACAAATAGTTCTTAATCTAGCGTAAGTTTTAGCTCCGACCGATGAGATAAAAACGTTGACTTTCTTACCTCCTTCCAGTTCGTAGATGGAAGCAAAACACTCAAATCTTTCTGTTATAATGTAATCACTTTCAAGTATTTCATCAGCCAAAGGCTTTACTCCGCACGTGGGGGCCCGCGAAAGGTTCTTATCGCTTACATCATATCTAGGTCACGCCCGCCTCCCATGTGTTGGATTGGATGCTGAACTGTCAATCACTGAGTAGTTTCACTTCGCAAACCGAGGTTATATAAGTTGGTGCGAAGGTCTTTGTTTAACACATTCTAATTCTGCTCTTAGTTCGATGTAGCAGTTGTAAGTTTATCGTAGTTCTAGTTTTGCCTTGGTTGTGTAGTTTTACTAAATGTTATCTTGTGATGTCTTCCATTATTAAACTTCTATTTAATCGATCCACTGGACTGATCACTTCATCTGCAACAACAGCAGAGCGTGGTTATTTGCTCTGGCTCTGAACGCTTCTGACTTTTGAACATTGATAGACGAGATGAGTGCTGAAGTGAAGTATGCCGTGGAGCCATTTGACGGCTCGAACTTTTCCGTATGGCTGCGGAGAGTTAATGCAATATTTACGGCAAAGCAGTTTGGGAAGTTTTTAGATGGAGAGGCAGACGCAACCAAGGCAAATGAGGTTGAAGCCAGTAAGAAGGCTTATGCCTTGCTTTTGACTTTCTTGAGCGACCGAGTGCTTATTGGACTGGCGGAGGAAACTACGTGTGCTACGATTTTGGCCAAGTTGAGAACGACTTATCTACGAGAAGGGGCTGTTAGCCAAATCCTTGTCCGAAAGAGACTTTCAATGCTGAGGAAGAGAAAAGAAACTTCCATGCGGGACCATCTCGATGAAATCGGTGATCTGGTAAACCAATTGAAATCCTGTGACGTAAAGATCTCTCAGATGGATGTCATCGTCTACATTCTGATGTCGTTACCAGCGGAGTACGATGCTGCGAAAGCTGCTATCGAAAATCAACCCTCTGACAACCTGACGGTAGAATTCGTCAGGGGAAGACTCCTAGACGCGGAGGCGCTTATTACAGATCGACGCGGAAGCGGGTCAAGGTCATCGGAAAGACGAACCGAAACCGATGATGCAGCGTTCTCTGCGGGAGGCAGTGGCCCTGTTTGCTTTATCTGCAAAAGAAAAGGACACATCGCCAGGCAGTGTGAAAAAGGAGTCGTCTGTTTCCAGTGCGGTAGAAGAGGGCATGTGAAAAGAAAATGCAGATTTCCCCCCAAGAAACCTCCTTTCAACAGTGAGTCAAGAGCAGTGACGTTTATGGCTGGGGAAAACGAAACCGAAACTTTCATCGTGGACAGCGGTGCGACAGCTCACATGTGTGGACATGCGGACTGGTTTAAGGAGCTCAACACCTTCAGTGGTCAAGTTGCCTGTGCTTCGAAATCCACAAAGATGGAAATACAAGGAATCGGTGTTGTGCGCGGAAAACTCCGTAGTGGTCAAGAAATAGTGTTGAAAGATGTGCTCTACATACCAGATTTGAGTGGAAATCTCATTTCGGTAAAGTTAATAAATCAGGCTGGATTCTCCATTGTGTTTACAGGAGATAGTGCATTTGTGAAATCAGGTAATGGGAATTTCGAATTGTGTAGGCTAAATTCTAAAGGTCAATATGTGTGTGAATTACTAATTGATCATAATAATGTGTGTGATAAAGAATCATCAAATGAGTGTTTGGCTGCAGATGATGCTAGTCTATGGCATCGCAGGTTAGGGCATTGTGGTAATCATGTTATGAAAAAGCTTGGGTTACCCACAAGTGATGATTTCTGTGAAAATTTTGTGCTTGCTAAGCAATCAGCAAATCCTATAGGTAAAGGTAATAGGAGTAGAGAAAAATCTCCTATGCAATTGATTCACACTGATTTGTGTGGTCCTATTCAACCTGTGACAGCTTTTGGTGAAAGGTATGTGCTTACCCTAGTAGATGATTATTCTAGATTCTGTGAAGTACGCCTTGTCAAAAATAAGTGTGATGTTGGTTCTGAGATTAAGAAATTTATAAAAGCTAATGATAGTGTTTGCAAAATTCGGTGTGATAATGCTAAGGAATATTTGTCTAGGGACCTTGGGGAATTTCTAAATAGAAAGGGTGTCACTCTTGATCCTTGTCCCCCTTACACACCTCAGTTAAATGGTGTCGCGGAGAGAATCAACAGAACCTTATTTGACAAGACCCGTGCTTTACTGTATGAATCTAAGTTACCTAAAAATTGTTGGGGTTATGCTGTACAGGTTGCTGCCTACATACACAATCGAATTCCCAGTGCTAGTATAGATGGTAAAACACCATACGAGTTAAAATATTCTTCAAAACCTGATTTAAGTAATACAAGAGTGTTTGGATGTGATGCATTTGTGCAAATTCCTGATGTGCTAAGGAAAAAGCTAGATCCAAAATCTAAACGAATGATTTTCGTTGGATATAGTAACATGGGATATCGTGTCATGGATCCCATAACTAAAAGAGTTACCATATCGAGGAACGTCCACTTCAATGAAAACAAAGTCATCATAAATGATTCCGATCCCATAGATGATGAGAACAATCAAGAGGAACCTACAGATTCAGGGGAAGCTGAAGAAAAGGACCTAGAAATAGAAGAGGACAGGAATGAAGAAGAAGAGAGTGAGCAACCAGTTAGAACCAGAAGAGAAACAAGAAAACCCTGTAGATATCCTGATCCTGAGGTCTATACAGCTATGTTGGCAGATCATGAAAACTTATCCTATGAGGACATAGCCTCCCTACCTGTAGAAGAACAGCTGAAGTGGAAGACTGCCATGGATGATGAGATGATGTCAATGAAAAAGAATGAAGTCTGGGACCTTGTAGATGCTCCTGAAGGTGAGAAACATCTAATCACCTGCAAATGGGTCTTCAAGAGAAAAAGAGATGGAAAGTTCAAAGCTCGTCTTGTTGCTCGGGGCTTTATGCAGAAAGAAGGACTGGACTATACTGAGACTTTCTCTCCAGTTATAAGCTTGTCCTCATTACGTCTAGTCTTAGTTCTCATTCTACAAGAGAACCTAAGCTCCTACGTAATGGACGTAAAAAGTGCTTTCCTGAATGGAGAACTGGAGGAGACCATATTCATGCAACAACCTCCTGGATATGATGACTCATCTGGAAAAGTCTGCAAATTGAAAAAGAGCATCTATGGCTTAAAACAAGCTCCAAGACAGTGGTTCCAAAAGTTTAACCAGTTTATGCACAAAGTCAAATTCAAGCAACTAGAAACTGATCCATGTGTCTACATTAGAAAAGAAGCTGATGGAAAGGTCATCATTTGCTTATATGTAGATGACTTACTGATTGCAGAATCATCTTTAACTGAAGTCCAAACAGTGGCCAAGATACTACAAGAAGAATTTCAGATGTCCAAGTCCGAACCACTTAAAGAATTTCTTGGAATTCATATTGAAACAACACAGATTGAAATGCATCTAGATCAAAAGGCGTACATCGAAAGGATGTTAAAGAAGTTTGGGATGAATGATGCTAATCCCTGTGCCACTCCAATGGATGCTAAGTCTACCAGCAGTGACTTTACTAAAGGAACTGAATTTAAAGGTCCGTACCGTGAATTGGTTGGGTCATTACTTTACCTTGCTATGACTTCTCGACCTGACATTCTCTTTCCAGTGAACTGTCTAAGCCAATTACAGGAAAATCCTACAGATAGTGCATTTAAAGGACTAAAAAGAATCTTAAGATACCTGAAAGGGACTTTAAACTTTAAATTAGTGTATAAAAAGAGTGAAAATTCTAATTTGTGTTTATATGTTGATGCTGATTGGGCAGCTGATAAAGTAGATAGAAAATCAATAACAGGTTCTGTAATTATGTTTTATGATTGTCCAGTGTTGTGGTGTGTAAAGAAACAATCATGTATAACTTTATCTTCTACTGAAGCAGAAATAGTAGCTCTTGGAAAATCACTACAAGATCTTTTATTGGTTAAAAATGTATTAAGTGTTCTCAGTGTATTTGATAATATTATTATATATGAAGATAACCAATCTGCTATTAAGAGTATACTTAATGAAAATAGTTCTGGCAGACTCAAACATATTGATGTTAAATTAAAATTCATAAGAGATGTTTTATTGAAAGAATTGATAACTTTGAAATATGTACCAAGTAATATGCAAATTGCTGATTTGTTTACCAAATGTTTAAATAAGCAAACTTTCTTTAAATTGTTGAATTTATGTTGTATAAGAAGTGATTAAGGGGAAGTGTTATAATGTAATCACTTTCAAGTATTTCATCAGCCAAAGGCTTTACTCCGCACGTGGGGGCCCGCGAAAGGTTCTTATCGCTTACATCATATCTAGGTCACGCCCGCCTCCCATGTGTTGGATTGGATGCTGAACTGTCAATCACTGAGTAGTTTCACTTCGCAAACCGAGGTTATATAAGTTGGTGCGAAGGTCTTTGTTTAACACATTCTAATTCTGCTCTTAGTTCGATGTAGCAGTTGTAAGTTTATCGTAGTTCTAGTTTTGCCTTGGTTGTGTAGTTTTACTAAATGTTATCTTGTGATGTCTTCCATTATTAAACTTCTATTTAATCGATCCACTGGACTGATCACTTCATCTGCAACAACACTTTCCAAATAGGAGTCGAAGCTCTCATTGCATCTTTCAAAACTTTCAAATAGAGGAGGTGCAGAAGGGTCAGGCATCTTTGTAGGAGGTGTCATTTTTCTCTAACTCCACTTGGCACAGACTTAGATCCACTTAGATCATCCCCGTCGCCACTGTACGATCGTGAGTGCTGTGCGTAGGCAATCACAAGTCGAGGTGCAACAAACTAATTTATTAACAAGAACTAACAGAACGAAACGAAGAACACAGCTTATAGCTTGTAGCCAGAAAGAGAGAGTAATCAGTAGCAGCGACGCAGCGCTTTTATATGCACAGTTCATGCTGACGTCACTCACAGGAACGCAGACATGACACTTTTCACTTAATTATGCCTTATTTATTTAAAAATAGACTTGGAAAATCGCTTTTAATCGTGCATTTACTTTAATACTTTTAATGGGGTATATATTATTGAGGTTGACATTTTTATTTCAATAATAATTAATGAAAATTATTCTACACTGGGGAAGTCATTGTTAGAAGGGAGGGATGGTTTTTCTATCTGACTAGGAGAAGGGGGGTAACAAAATATGACATAACACATTAAAAAACAACAATATTTTTTGGAAAAAGCATAGTATAGGTATAAATCACATTGTTATAAAAATTATACAACTGTAATAACAATTCCATATGAAAGTATCAACTTGAAAAAGAAAACTTTCGGTGCCAGATTCTTGCCAACCTACTTTTAAATGTATTTTAGCCACACTGATAATTACTCTAAGGAACTTTAGTTTTTTCCATAACAAAGTAAATTGTTCTTAGTTATTCTTGTCATCCTCCCTTTTTCTCTTGTTTCTGATTCTACAGCCATCCCACAGTCAGGAGCTCCAGCAAGCACTCTGCCACAATTAACTGTATAAACTGCAGATTTGTCCGCATCATCATATTTCATCTTACCACTAGCTAAAAATATAAGGAACTATAAACATAGATATTTCAACTACACCCAGAAATAACTTTTACATCAATCATAAATACCTATTGATTGTTTTATGATAGAAACAAATGATTTCCACCTTCAGCCATTTGCAAAACATATTAATTCATAAAAGGAAAATTACTTGAAAGTTTCCTAAAATAAGTTCAAGTTATAAAGAAATTGAATGATCCATGATCTTTTAACATTATATATAATTAAAACAAAAATGCAAAACCTTCAACACTTTCTCTAAAACTTATATTTAATTTGACTATATTATACTAGCAAATGCCATAGCTGCCAACTTTCGAAAACTTACATCAGTAAAACTTTTTGGATAGGAAGTGGTTGATGCTACGACAGTTGAAACATGCACACTGCACAGTAATAGGAACTTGTTATTACGTGTTTTAAGTTTTAAAACATTAAAATTATGTTATTTATCAATCCTGGCATCAGCACCGATGGCCTAATGGTAGTGTGCGTCTAGTAACCTAATGGTCCCCGGTTCGATTCCAGGCTGCTACTTTTGAGTATTTTGCTTTATTTTAACTTGTAATTTTTCAGAAATAACGAGATTAGAGTAAAGTTTAGTTGTTACTTTCGTGGATAATGTAACTACGTAGCTTTCTTTGCTTTTCTGCAAGGGGAAGCTAATTTTACCACCAGTAACCCACTAATTTACGTGCTATGCCTATAGCATCGCAATTTTTTTTTTAGAATTCTGATTTGAGCATGAGAAGAAGCACACTTTACGGGTGAGTGCAGGACAAAACGTGCTAGCAAATCTGAAAAAGGGGGACGGGATGGCCTGTTCGGTTTGCTCCTCTGCCTTTCACGCCAGCAGTCTGCGCACTGCTCCGTCGTGAGTTCGATTCTCACCTCGCCCCTGGGTGTATTTTCCTTCTTTGTGCCAGTAAAAATTCTGTTGTGTCTGTCTTACTTGACGAAGGTGTATAAGCGGATCCTTGAGATCAAGCACACATACCGGAAAATATATGTAACCAAAAACCAAACCAAACCAAACCAAATCTGAAAAACTTAACAGCCGTTTAAAATTCACTAAATATAAGGACTAAAATTAAAAGGACAGGGGTTAGTAGAGGAATTTGGTTTGGGGGCAGAGGTACAAGAGAATATAGTTTGCATTATGAAAGGTTTTACACTTCTGTGGATTGTTATAGTCTGTTCATTTAGAATTGGCACCTGAAACAGGATCAAAATCGCTCAATAATGCTTCATAACGGTCATCACACAACTTCAGTGACTGATTTTTTTACAGTATTTCAACTACTTCTGTTTCGGCTGCCTTGTCATTGCAGAAGAAAATGCTTTCGATGATAATTACAATAGTAACTGCTTCTAATACATTTCGTCTCAGGCGCCAGTTCTAAATGAACAGACTATAAGTGAAGGCAAACTTAAAATTCACGAAATTTTCAGATCCATCTGTAAAGTTAAAGGAAAATACCATAAAAATTGACAGATATGTCATGCATACAGCAGTTATTTTGCAAAAAATACTCAATAATTAAATTTAGAAAATTTCAAGAACTTAAATTTTTAAAAACCTAAAAACTTAACTTTTGAGAATGATATAAGCGATTTGTATTTCTTAATATTAATATCTTCAAAAAATATTAGGCAACTTTACCGGGTGTTTCAACAAGTCTGCCCAAACTCAACACAAAAAGATTTCTTGCATGGAGCAGATAAAATTTGCTTGAATAACTAGATCTCTATGGTAACTTATTTTTCCTAAGATGTGATGTTATAATCTAATACAAACTTAATTTTTTCATTCAAGGATGCCACATGTCAGCATAATGGATATATTAGTGTGCAAACATCAAAACAACCATGTTCACATTTTTAATATATACTGGATGTGACATCTCACCCTTTTCTTTTGCGATTTTCTCCAAAACTATGGGTCATAGAGGCATAGTTCTCCAGGTATTCTTTATGTACTCAATGCAGATAATCTGGCTGTGCAGTGTTTGTACACACTTGTTGAAACATCTTGTAATAAAAATGCATAAAACAAAAGTAATTTTCTTGGGGTGTTTTTGCTGCATTTTATAAGAAACAAATTTAATAATAACAGAGTACTAGAATTACTGTTAACCCAATAGGGGGCCCCTATTTTACAATAAGTAAGATAACAGAACTTTTTAAAAATATTACTATCATTAACAATATTTAATCAAAATGCTTTATTTACAGACAAAAAATCTTTAAAAACTTTTTAAAGTACAATTGTTTCAGGGATACATTTGATCCCCCTTTGCCAGCAAAGATTGTGATTGCTAACAAAGGGAACCAAATGTATCCCTGCAACAATTGAACTTTTTAAAGTTTTTTATAAGCAAATAAAAAATGTTTCAATTTTATAGTTATTCAACTTTGCACAGTAGATTTTTAGCTTATTACTATCATTATTTAGATATAATCCAACAGTTTAGGGCTGTATTCTATTTTTTCGCAAAGTCGAACTCACCTCACCGTATTCACTTGTGTCTATTCTAACTAATGTGGTAGGTGAAATAGGGGGAGATTTTAAGTCAAAGTCAAATCAAAGTTTACTCCCAACAATATACAATGCAATGCATACAATAATACAAACAATTTAAGAAGGGAAAAAATTTACAAGGGGGGAAAACACAAAAGGCAAAAAAAATTGAATTATTATTGTGTTGAATTGTGTCTCCGTTTATTAGCTGATGTCACAACCCTGCGAAGCAAATCTAATTGTTTGAAAAGGGATGTAAAGTAAATATTAACAAAAATCAACAGATTTTAACTGAAAGCAAAAAGCTTGAAGGAAAAAAATAAAACGCAAACTATTAACTCACAAAATTGAAGCGGTGAGATTGAAAACGAAACAACCCCTCTCAGCCAATCAGACTACTTTGATCGAAATTCAGCGTACTCCCCGAGCCAAGTGGTGGCGAACTCGCTTGAAAGCGGAACGAAGAAGAAAAAATTCCAGCGTTTTCACCCGGGGAGTTCACTAAAGTGGACGAGTAGAATACAGCCCTTAATATCCCTACATAATTCTTAACAAACAAACAACTTACTAGTTTCTTTTCCAACTGAAACTTCAGATACTGGATTCTCTGTGTCGGTTTTTTCTAAGGAATTGAGAAATGCATCATCCATCCCATACATTAGACTGCTCTGTACGGTTATCATAAGGAACAACTTTCCCTAAAAATTTAAAAAATTCTAGTATATTTTTCATTTAATTTTTAGATTTAGTACATTGAAAATTGTCAAAATTTTAAATAAACTTACAAATGACAGATTGAATATTTTCAGTCAATACTGTTATCTACATGAATAACTTCTAAAAAAAAGAAAAATTTCATGAGTTTTAATGTGAGTATCAAGTGTATATATAATTCAAGTTCAACAGATGATATATCAACTGAGATTTAAGAATTTAGCCCCAAACCCAACGTTCTCTTTACTAAATTATGTGTTGTAAAATTTACATTTTTTGTATTAAATTTCTCTTTGTAAAACTGCATTATTCTTTAACCAAATTAATGCAGCTTGCTAATTAGAAAACAATATGTGATAACTGAAGCAATAGAGCTATTGCTGCTTATTTCTCATTACACTGCTGAAGTAAAATATATAAGAAAATCCTAAATTTCCCCTATGACCAAAAAATTTCCAAGGATAACTTTTTTTAAAGTTTTTACCTGGGGGAGGTTTTTGGGAGGGTCCTCCTTTTCAATGATTTTGATTTTGTAGGCTTACTTTGGGAAGACATTTCTGGAAAGCAAAAAATGAAAATTAAAGAATTATGGATACTGTGGCTACACTATATAAGCCTGTGAAGTAAGCCCCAAGTTTTCTGATGTATTGTAAAAAATAATTAAATATTAAAATAAAATACAATTTTTTAATCGGCCTTTGTGTTAAATTTCAGGTTAATTTTATGATTTTTTCCATTAGAAAAAAAAATAAAAATAATCTTGTCTTTGAACTATTGGAAAATTTTGACCAGCTTTTTGAATTCAGCGCTCTAAACCTCACACATGCATATCTTGAAAGTCCATGAAAATAATCTTGAAAAAAGTCCAAAAACTAGATGTATTTATGGAAAAAAATAAAAGATCTAGAAGGTGAAGAAAATAGAGGGATGTAATGTTTAATTGGTATTTAATTTTAGGCTGAACAGTACCAAAATTAACCTAGTATTATAGTCTGTGGTAGTAAAATAGGCGGCTCACTATTAGTTGTTTCCCACTAGCCACAATGCTACGCCACTGAAAATATAATAAGTTTATGATATATGGCCCATCAGGCCCAAGGTGTTAATTACTTAACTTGTGTCCAAGCTGAGCCTAACACTGGACCCCCAGTTGATTCCCCAAGCGAGCTTGGTTCTCATTTTATTGACCCCGGAAAGAGAAAGGCTGACTTAACCCATGACCCAAGCAGAAGCTGTAAAGCATTGAACCTGGGTAGGTAATGCTTGTAGCCAGGCATGCTGATCACAACTCTGCAGCCACTATGGGTCCGTCCATAAATGACGTCACGCTTAGAGGGGGGGAGGGGGTTAATAAATTTGTGACAGCTTGTGACAAGGGGGAGGGGGGTGTTTCAAAAGTTGTGACATCACATCCTCCCAAAACTGAAAATCAACCAAAAATAACAAAAACAGAATTTTTTTTCTAAGATATTTGTTTAAACAAACCAATTCAAATCTTAATTAGTTGCTTCAAGGAGAATATTCTACAAAAAATTATTACCGAGAATTTTACAACTCTATGTATTAGAAATATTGATCGATTGGAAGCGTAGCATGTGACATAGGGGGGGAGGGGGTATGGGGAAGTGTGACCGTTTGTGACATAGGGGGGAGGGGGTCAAAAATGGGCAAAAAAAAGTGTGACATCATTTATGGGCGGCCCCTATGATATGAATGCCAACAATAAAAATTTGGAAAATATTAAGCGTACAAAATATTGTGGCGACTTTTAACGGGGCTTGATAAGGTACCAGTATATTACTTGAGATAAAATGTAATATATTGAAAGCTAAATTTTAACAAGATTTTCTTTAATCTATAAATATTACATACTACCTATAAACAACAATAACAATAGGATCATGTGAAAAAGATCAAATTTTTCAATTATCTTAAGAATAAGCCCAAGAAAATGAAATTTCCAGGAACTAATTTCAACCTTCTTTAAACTATTTCATTGGATTCTCTGTCACTCCACAAACACAGTAGGGAGATAGTAAACTAGATTTCAATTTCATGTTTTTCTTTTCCACCAAGGAAAGTCAGATTTATACTAGACTATTGGCAGGGTTTATATTTATTTTGCAATAGCGATGAGTCAGATCATGGTACGTATTAATAATTAATATAAATGAAATCTACAGTTTTTGTTAAAAATAGAATTTCCCACCAGGATTTGATCTGGAAAATTGGACAATCGAAGAAAGAAAAGCAATAATTAATGATGGGACTCGCAGTTTTACACAACCAGGGGTCATCCAAGTTTTTTTTGGGCCTCAATTTTTTTGAAAAATTGTGTGTGTAAAATTGAAGCGGTGAAAACTAACTAATAGCACACCAGTGCGTAAGAAAAATAGACTCGCAAACCAAGAAAATCGTGAAAAATTCAAATTTTTTGTGAGATTTCTAGCAAATAATCATTAAAATGCTAATTTGAGTTTTATGAAAGAACCGTTTTTATGAAATGGAATTTTGTGAAGGGGTAGATTTAAGAGGGGGAATTTTGTGAAAAGCAGCAAAAGGGCTCGAATTTTCGGTTGGATGGACCCCTAAACAATAAAGTATTACATTAAGAATAATATAGAAGGAAAACTTTTACCTTTTACAGTTCCAACGCCTTCAATCTTCAATTCAAATGTTAGAGATGGACAAAAAACTTCAAGACCCCAACGGAAAGAAATGTTTTTGTTTGGAATTTGAGCTGTTTGAGCTCCGTGCACGTCTCCGATTTTCCCTCCAACAGAGTTTGCGCATGCGTCAACTGTGCGGATCGGTGCGGGTTCGTTTGCCGGAATTGGGCGAAGTTGCTAAATATTGCTCAGTATTGTTCGGACCGTCCCACCGCTCGCGATGTAAATCAGTGTCGGGCGATGTTGTACGATATTAAGCAACATCGCTGTGCTACTGGGGAGGGTACCCGGATATGATGACAAAAGGGGGCTATAGCCCCTAACATTGAGGTTCTATCGGTAAAAAAGTGGCATGTCATTTAAAAATTTATCCCATACCCAAGTCAAAATTTATGCTGGAATTCTTTTGCTATAAAAGCATTAAATGCTAGGTTTAAGCTAGAATTAATAGCATAAACTAGCATAGATATTTGCTAGTTCCAGCATAAATCACCTAGCACCCCATGTCGTGTAGTGAGACTTTTTTTATGCTTCCTAGCATACAAAAATCTAGCTTGAGTTGCTGGAAAATGACCGCAATTCTAGCAATGCTTTGCTAGGAATGACCACTATTTCTAGCATATGTTGCTGGAGAATCAGCGGTATCATAGCACGTGGTGCTGGAAAATCAGCGGTATCATAGCACTTGTTGCTGGAGAATTTGCGGTATCATAGCATGAGCTGCTGGGAAATATGCGGTATCATAGCATGAGCTGCTGGGAAATATGCGGTATCATAGCATGAGCTGCTGGAAAATATGCGGTATCATAGCATGAGCTGCTGGAAAATATGCGGTATCGTAGCATGAGCTGCTGGAAAATTAGCTATATTCATAGCAGGTATTGCTTGAAAAAGTTTGCTACCCTAGCACAAAAATCTAGCTTGTGCTGCTAAGAAAGTCCTTGATATTCTAGCACACAAAATCTAGTTTGCATTGCTAGAAAAGGTTTGCCATTCTAGCTTCATTTTTACATCATTATAAGTTTTAATTTTTACATAGCCTAATGACATAAGTTTTCTAAATTCAGTAGTTCAAAATTTTTTTTGAATAATAGCATTTACCAACATTTGTTTTTATCTTACCTTTCTATATAAACTTTTCAACAGTCAATTAATTTTTGCAATAAATTTATATCCTTATGAAACAAATAAGAATACAGCTTAACATTTAAAAATATTTATTTAGAACTTCCACATTTTTTTATACATATTTTTTTGTCTGAGGCATAGCTCCTTTTCTTCTTTTGTCAGTTATTTTCTCATATGATCTGAAAAAGAAATAAAACATGAAGTAACAAAAAATGACTATAAATTATAGAACACACTTGGAAAGGTTCCAATCTAGTGTAACCAACCATAAATATTACTCATACACCATACAGTAAGTAATATGCCCTCATCAATTAACAAGTTCGACTGAAAACGCTTAATTGGAATGAATAGTTTACTAATATTTACATAATTTAACATGATTAATGAACATTGTTGAAACACAACTTTTTCGTGTAATCTTTAGATATTATAGTGCTGGGTAACAAAAGTTTTTCTCCAATCTTCCAATATTGAGTAGGTGCCAATCTCATTATATACAGGGTGTTCAATAGTGTAACAATATGCTATTTATTAAATTATTTCCCCCTAGACACATACTTCCAATTACTAAGTTTTCATATAAAGAAGCAAAATATTAAATTAGTTTAGTTTATGTTCCATGAGGGTCTACTTAACAATATGCAAAAAAAATTAAAATTGACGGAATGTAGTTTAAAATTTCCAATTAATTTATTTGTTTACTATTTCATGAAAAAGTCACAATAACTTCTATCTCAATATCTTGCTGAGATACTAAAAATTTAAAACTGATGAGACCACTTCATAACACCCATTTATGGAACCAAACAGGGTTCATCTACCAATTTAAGTTGAACCTGCTTTTAGGCAGTAATAGGAATAACTTCAAAAATTAATTTGTGAAGAGCCCATAAAAAATTAACACATTTATATCTCAGTGAACTTTGAAGATATTGTGATATAAGAGTTTTTTGTGGGTCTTACTTGGAAAATAAAAAAAATTGGCTAGTTGAAAATTTTTAACTACAGGGGCCATATAAAAATAAATTTAGTTTCAGCATTTTCTAAAGGAGTTTCAACTATAATTCTTTGCCTTTTAAAATTAAGATTTGCAATTGAAAGTATGTCATGGGGAAATATTTTAAGAAATAGCCTATTGTTACAACTTTATTTAAAGCACACATAATACATCCCCAGATTTTGAGCCTATTGGAATGGAATATTCAAAATATTGGAATTAATCTCCATTTAATTAAAATTTGGGTTGAGCCCCAAGAGTATATAGTACTTAGTAATATTTAAGCCAGGGTAGCTGATTTATTTGTTTTTTAAAAAATAAAAAAAATCGGATTTTTTTTATTTAAATCAGATTTTTATTTAAATGAATTAACAGTTCTGTATATTCTGAAAGTGGTCAAAAATGTATTGATATTATAATTTCTGTGTGACATAATAATTTTTTAATTTTATAATTAATTAACTAACCAAGGGAAGAAGTTCACTGCCATCTCATCGGTGAGATGCCTGTTCTGAAAGGGTGAATGAATAATTGTACTATTAGTTATTAAAATTTTTATCCTTCTTTCACTTACTATTTACCAAATTTTGATATCAATAATTATTTTTTGCAATCATAAATATGGTTACATTTGATACATTACTAAATAAATCAAGACAATGATTATAATTTGATACATTACTGAAAAAATCATGATATTTTTTTTGTGTAAAAATTGAAATCAATCTTTGAATTTATTGATTAGTTAAATTAATCTTACCCATTAAAGTAATGTTTATTTCTTTAAAACAATAAATAAATAAATAAGTGATAAAAAATAAATCATTGATATTTTTGTAGATTAAGAAAAAAATTGGATTGGAAAACAAAACTAAAAATATAAAAACAAGCTTTTGGTAAAAATCATCTAAACATTTTAAAAGTTGATAACAGGTAAGAAATTATAGGATTTTAATTCTTGACTAGTTTATGAAATTATTGATTCCAAACCCTTGCTATTTACAGCATTTTCATAATCAAAGGGTCAATATGGTAGTAATACTTGTTTTTGAAATTGCAGGCAATTGTATAATGCTAAATATATACTAAGTATAAAAATAAAGTTTAAAAATTTTAATGCAAATAATTTTACAAGCCATTTTTAAAGCATACAACTAATTAATTTCTTTAAATTGTGGTAGTTAACATTTTTGATTTTGAGGGTCAAATTTTGAAACAAATTTCCTGGGGGAAACCAGAAACAACCTTTTTAAAAAAAAAACCCCAATTATAAAAACTCTGAGACAAGTTACTTACTTTAATCAACGCCTATCCAGGGCTTTTCATTTTCCTGTTGGGACATCGTCAGCAGCCTGTTTCATTCAGGGGAGGTGGGCCTGAAGGTAGAAGACAAAAGTTAATTCAATAGTTATGAATATTACAATTTTGAAGGGGGGCTGAATTGTACAAAAAAAAAAAAACTTTGTTGGTAATAAATTAGGGTTTTGTAAATCTTTTGGGCAGGAATTCCTGGGCCACCTCATTCATAATCTTATACAGTTATCGCGTTGTGTTGTGAAACGGTTTTAACCGTTAAAAAGTTTGTTTAAATTTAATTAAGAAAGTAGTGGTAGCATACTCAAATTACATGAATATGAAAATAAATAAGGTTGATAAGGTAAATTTTTAAAACAAATTTCCCCCAGAAACCCAATTTCTAATAAAATAACTAATTATAAAAACACTCGAGACAAGTTACTTACTTTAATCAACGCCTATCTAGGGAATTAGTGCTGGCCTAGTGTCCAGTTGTAGGAAATATTGAAGAGTCATCGTGATCAGCCTGTTTCATTCAGGGGAGGTGGGCCTGAAGGTAGAATACAAAAGTTAATTCAATAGTTATGAATATTACCATTTTGATAGGGGGGGCTGAATTGTAAAAAAAAGCTTTGTTGGTAGTAAATTAGGGTTTTGTAAATCTTTCGGGCAGGAATTCCTGGGCCATCTCATTCATAATGTTATACAAATATCGCGTTGTGTTGTGAAACGGTTTTAACCGTTAAAAAGTTTGTTTAAATTTAATTAAGAAGGTAGTGGTAGCATACTCAAATTACATGAATATGAAAATAAATAAGGTTGATAAGGTAAATTTTTAAAACAAATTTCCCCCAGAAACCCAATTTCTAATAAAATAACTAATTATAAAAACACTCGAGACAAGTTACTTACTTTCTGGCCTAGTGTCCAGTTGTAGGAAATATTGAAGAGTCATCGTGATCAGCCTGTTTCATTCAGGGGAGGTGGGCCTGAAGGTAGAAGACAAAAGTTAATTCAATAGTTATGAATATTACCATTTTGATAGGGGGGGGGCTGAATTGTAAAAAAAAGCTTTGTTGGTAGTAAATTAGGGTTTTGTAAATCTTTCGGGCAGGAATTCCTGGGCCATCTCATTCATAATGTTATACAAATATCGCGTTGTGTTGTGAAACGGTTTTAACCGTTAAAAAGTTTGTTTAAATTCAATTAAGAAGGTAGTAGTAGCATACTCAAATTACATGAATATGAAAATAAATAAGGTTGATAAGGTAAATTTTTAAAACAAATTTCCCCCAGAAACCCAATTTCTAATAAAATAACTAATTATAAAAACACTCGAGACAAGTTACTTACTTTAATCAACGCCTATCCAGGGCATTATTAGTGCTGGCCTAGTGTCCAGTTGTAGGAAATATTGAAGAGTCATCGTGATCAGCCTGTTTCATTCAGGGGAGGTGGGCCTGAAGGTAGAATACAAAAGTTAATTCAATAGTTATGAATATTACCATTTTGATGGGGGGGGGCTGAATTGTAAAAAAAAGCTTTGTTGGTAGTAAATTAGGGTTTTGTAAATCTTTCGGGCAGGAATTCCTGGGCCATCTCATTCATAATGTTATACAAATATCGCGTTGTGTTGTGAAACGGTTTTAACCGTTAAAAAGTTTGTTTAAATTTAATTAAGAAGGTAGTGGTAGCATACTCAAATTACATGAATATGAAAATAAATAAGGTTGATAAGGTAAATTTTTAAAACAAATTTCCCCCAGAAACCCAATTTCTAATAAAATAACTAATTATAAAAACACTCGCGACAAGTTACTTACTTTAATCAACGCCTATCCAGGGAATTAGTGCTGGCCTAGTGTCCAGTTGTAGGAAATATTGAAGAGTCATCGTGATCAGCCTGTTTCATTCAGGGGAGGTGGGCCTGAAGGTAGAATACAAAAGTTAATTCAATAGTTATGAATATTACCATTTTGATGGGGGGGGGGGCTGAATTGTAAAAAAAAGCTTTGTTGGTAGTAAATTAGGGTTTTGTAAATCTTTCGGGCAGGAATTCCTGGGCCATCTCATTCATAATGTTATACAAATATCGCGTTGTGTTGTGAAACGGTTTTAACCGTTAAAAAGTTTGTTTAAATTTAATTAAGAAGGTAGTGGTAGCATACTCAAATTACATGAATATGAAAATAAATAAGGTTGATAAGGTAAATTTTTAAAACAAATTTCCCCCAGAAACCCAATTTCTAATAAAATAACTAATTATAAAAACACTCGAGACAAGTTACTTACTTTAATCAACGCCTATCCAGGGCATTATTAGTGCTGGCCTAGTGTCCAGTTGTAGGAAATATTGAAGAGTCATCGTGATCAGCCTGTTTCATTCAGGGGAGGTGGGCCTGAAGGTAGAATACAAAAGTTAATTCAATAGTTATGAATATTCGAATCTTTTAAATACTTATTTTGTTCATTGTAAGATGATAAAGTAGTAAAAAGTGAAAAACACTCTTGAAAGGAAACTATGAACAAAGGAAAGTAATTTATACTTTTCTAGAGATAAGCCAATGTAAACTGACTTTTCCATTCAAATCAGTTTGATAGTTTTTGTTAAATTTAAATAGAAGTCAATTTTGATTATTTTACAGATAAACATTAGAATGAGAATATACTTAGTCTCGGATTGAGTAAATAAAATTAAAGTATTGTAAAATAAGTATTAAATTATTTTTAAAGGAACAATACAACACAACAGCAAGGATTTATGGGAGCAGCTATCCCCAGTAGGACATCATCTTAACAGCCCGCCGGCTAATCCACCAAATCTTATTAGACAACATATATTGATCTACGCATTTAAATGGTGGAAAAATAAACTAAATAAATATCTAAATAAAATATATCAAGCATTTAACTTACTGGAAATAAGGGCGCCACGCGATGCGGCGCCATTTGAGATTGTGACGTAATGGTAAACAACCTAGGCATTGCCATTTCGGAAAGTAGTAAAATCCAATAAATTCCAAAACTACGTGTGGCTCATTTTATAAAATAAAAATTATGCTCGATTGGAAAAATCCTACAGCTTTCAAAAGGAATCTTGATGAAAATGTAAATTTTCATAGTTTTAGATAGCTGTGAAGGTATAACGAACGACAAGAATGAACTTTATCGCCCATCCATTCTGTTGGTTAATGCGTGGCGTGGGGTATCTCCGCTCAGTGGGGATCTCTCGCTCGTAATTTTAGGTTCTCATTTACCCTCGCTCTGCTTTATTTTTTCTTATTTAACTTCATTAATAGTTCACATTATGACATTATTTTCGCTTTAATTTATACACTAATGCATGCATGTATCTTATTTTGTTGTGGGGAAAATATATTATTTACAGGCATTTAACTGTCGAAATAATGCATTTTTGTCGTTTTTAACCCAATAAATACTTTTCATATATTTTTCTTTGATATAATCTTAAAGAGTACTTCAAAATATACATCTTTTCAAATTTTCAAGCGATTTGTTACATATTTAGGGTTTTTTAAAGTCGAAAAAGAAAACGGTATTTTGAGTAAAAAAACACAAGTCCGAAAAAGCCCAATAATTGGTATTTAATACTAAGTTTGAATTTTTTTCAATTTTTATTTTTGTAGTTAAGTAATGTGGTAAGCTTTTTCCAAAAATTCGGGTTGCTATGGTGATTCTGACGTCATCCAGGAATTTTCAAACACAAAAGAGGTGTACTTGTCTTTGTAAGAATCCATTGCATTTTTTGGAGGTATAGAAAAAGGGGGAAAGGGGAAAAATATGAATGAACCCCCAAGTGTTTTGCATTACGGTATTCCCTTTGATTAGTAGATTAAGAATATGTAAAGTATGAGGGGGTGGGTCCCATATTTCGGGAGTCTTTCCGGTTTTATTGAAAAACTGAATATGGGCGTCACGCCCGGAGTTTTAAAGCTAAAGGTCTAAAATTTCAGTATTTTTACTTCCTCAAAATTCCCTTTTGAACCATCTAACACACTAAGGGGTAGTACCCATATTTAGAGGTTTCGGGTCCATGTGCTCGTTCTAATTTTCACTTCCTCTTCCTAGCGCCCCTGCTTCTTTTTCCCGTTCTTTCTTCTAACACGGTTCTTAAAGGTCTTTAAGAGTTCTTCAAGAATCTGGTTACTGCTAAGCTTTCTGACAATTATTTGTAAAGAAATATGCGAAAAACCGTCTTGGAAAACTAAACAATGAATTGAATTGTCTCTGGATCACGCAATTTTTACACTGTTTGTTAGTGATTCATACTGTTCGAATTTCCACTTTAAATGCTTTCATAAAATATAAATCACTAAGCTGTGATCATAATAGATCCGTAGCTATTCAGCGTTAAAATTAGCATGTGTTAGGCTTAACGCACCACGAGGGGTTTGTTCCCGCCAAAGACTACGGTTTTCGCCACTTAGCTCTAAAAATACCGATCGAGTATATACATTTGCACAGTTTATTGCAGTATATTATAAGGCAGATTATATTGTCCGAAACAAATTTGTGTACGTTTTTACATAGGTATGCATCAATATTTCCATAAATTTTCATACAGGTATCGAATTATCCAGTATGTTTTGGAATTGATATCAAAATTTCTTTATTTTTCGAGAAAATTTTTTTTAAACAAATTAATATAATTTTATTTAACTAATTGAAATACACTAATCAATTATAATTAACCCCTGAAATAAATGTCACATTTACAACTCAATTATACTGCTACTACTATTATCACTGCTAAATGACTTATTCTGAAAAAATTTAAAAAAAACCCCTTAGTTTAAACTAAAAAATAGGTTTACTAAGAAAGTTTTTTTTAATATTCTCTTTTAAAAATAATTAAATAAATCCTTACAAATAACTCTTAATTTTCCCGCTAGATGGCTGTACCAAAAATCGGCTGTAAAAGCTTCTCTACAACAGGCTCGAAAGTCACGTGACTGACTCTCACATCCGATATTCCTTCGACCTAGCTCTCCATGCTATGAAAGCAGCTTTTACAGCTTAAAAGCATTGGATGCTTGTTACCTAGCATGCCATGCTATTGTTGGGGGAAAGCTAGGTACATAGCATCCCATGGTGGAAAGCATAAAAAAGCACAACATAGCACATCAAGGTACCTAGCTCTCCATGCTATGAAGATAGCTTGGTTTGCTAAAAAGCATTGGATACTTGTTACCTAGCATGTCATGCTATTTTTTCGTAAGCTAGCTACATAGCATCACATGCTGGAAAGCATAAAAAAGCATAAAATAGCAGATCAAGCTACCTAGCTCTCCATAGCATCCCATGCTGGCAAGCATAAAAAAGCATAACCTAGCATAAATATCTAGCATACATAGCAAAAACTAGCAAAATCTAGCATATTTGTTTGCTAGTTCCAGCATAAAATTTTGACCTGGGTAGGAATAGCATTGGCGGAAAGATAAAAGAACAATTAGCTAAGTAAAACTTAATTAACAACAAGGACATAAGAAGGGACTTTCTAGTTAAGTTTAGCTAATTCTACTTAAATTTCATGCTGCTTGACCACTGGTCAAGATTACTCTAGATGGCAAAAAATCAAAGTAAAGTAAATTTTTGAGTTACTAATTGATATTCTGTATTCCCTATTGCTGTAACATGTCTTTTTGGTTCCGGCTGACCATTGGTCAGTCCAGTCAACTTTTTACTACTTCTAATGCTTTTGCACTGAAGTAGGTCATGTGGGGCTCAAACGCCTAAAGACGGTCAGAAAAGCTAAAAATAGCGAGAAAAAGTGGATTGACCTCTGGTCAAGAGATTTGACCAGCGGTCAAGAACAAAATCTAACCCGTCTTTAGGCATTTGAGCCCCACATGACCTACTTCAGTGCAAAAACATAGAAGTAGTAAAAAGTTGACTGGACTGACCAATGGTCAGCCGGAACCAAAAAGACATGTTACAGCAATAGGGAATACAGAATATCAATTAGTAACTCAAAAATTTACTTTACTTTGATTTTTTGCCATCTGGAGTAATCTTGACCAGTGGTCAAGCAGCATGAAATTTAAGTAGAATTAGTTAACTTAACTAGGAAGTCCCTTCTTATGTCCTTGTTTTTAATTAAGTTTTACTTCCCTATTGGAAAAAGTTCACAATACCAGTATCAAAATGATACTAGAACCAGTATAAATCATACTGGAACTAGTATCCATACTGGAAAAACGTACAGGAAATTTTAAAACCAGTATGATACCATACTGGAAACTTTAAAACAAGTATGAAACAATACTGGAAATTTCGATACTGGTTTTAATGGATACTGGGAACTTCAATACCAGTATGAATCAATACTGGAAATTTCGATACTAGTTTTAATGAATACTGGGAATTTCAATACAAGTATGAATCAATACTGGAAATTTCGATACTGGTTTTAATGAATACTGGGAATTTCAATACCATTATGAACAACACTGGGAATTTCGATACTGGTTTTAATGAATACTCGGAATTTCAATACCATTATAATCAACACTGGAAATTTTGAAACCGGTATGAAACCATACTGGGGAACGTTGATACCAGTTTTAATGAATACTTTAAATTTTTATACTAGTATAGAATGTACAAGAATTTTTAAGTGCACTTTATTCAGCCTGACGGAACCCAATGGGAGTTGAAAAATACTACTTTGGCGAGGCTGTTGTCCCAGTTTCAAATTATGCCGTATATTTTTGGTTTGGGTCTTAGGTTTTCAACGTCCAAGAGTCCATTTCTAGATAATTCGTGTTTTACATAGGGGATTTAAATGAAAAATAACACGAAACTATAACATAACGATCCCTAATTTTAAAATTATGAACATCCGGCCATCAAAATTTATTTACTCACATCATAAGCATAACTACACAAAAAATGTTATTGTTAAATATAATAAAAAAATTCTTACATAAATTAAATAATAACTAATATTAATTAAATAATAACTAAATTCTTAAATTAAATTTAATAATGTTATAAAATTTAATAATTAAAAATATTCACATCATAACTACAAAACTTTTCTCAAAATCTATAAATCTAATGAAAATAATTAAAACATTATAATATTAATTAAAACGTATTAAATAAAAACTATGTCCTTTAAATAAGTCAAAATAACAGCGTCGCTAAGTTGTCGGGCACCAGGATTCGAACCCGTGATCTCTCAGTTAACAAGCCCATACCCTACCATGTGAGCCATCGGGCCACGTTTCATAACAAACCATTACGTAATTGTTGCTCATTACCTCCAAAGAAGCCAAAATCTTTCCCTAAATCTCTGTCGCCAACGCTGACGTTCAAGCATGCACACAAACTGACTTTTCAGCTCTCATTGGGAGACGTCACGTCAGACGATCCAAAGGCTACTGAGTTTTTATTACCAATTTTAAAACATACTGAACATTTAGATACCAGTATAGAATTAGTTGACTTTTTTTATTCCAACCTTAATTTTTTTAGGTCATAAAATATTTGAAATTTTCTCGAAAAATAAAGAAATTTTGATATCAATTCCAAAACATACTTGATAATTCGATACGTGTATGAAAATTTTTGGAAATATTGATACATACCTATGTAAAAACTTGCAGAAATTTGTTTCGGACAATATAATCTGGCTTATAATATATTGCAATAAACTGTGTAAAAGTATATACTCGATCGTTACTTTTAGAGCTAACATAAGTGGCGAAAACCGTAGTGTTTGGCGGAAACAAACCCCTCGTGGTGCGTTAAGCCTAACACATGCTAATTTTAACGCTGAAGAGCTGCGGATCTGTTATGATCACAGCTTAGTGATTTATATTTTATGAAAGCATTTAAAGTGGGAATTTGAACAGTATGAATCACTAACAAATAGTGTAAAAATTGCGTGATCCAGAGACAATTCAATTCATTGTTTCGTTTTCCAAGACGGTTTTTCACAGATTTCTCTAGAAATAATTGTCAGAAAGCTTATCAGTATCCAGATCCTTGAAGAACTCTTAAAGACCTTTAAAAACCGTGTTAGAAAGTGGCGAAAACCGTAGTGTTTGGAGGGAACCCAGGTCAAAATTTTATGCTGGAACTAGCAAAGAAAAATGCTAGTTTTTGCTATATATGCTAGATGTTTATGCTAGGTTATGCTTTTTTATGCTTGCCAGCATGGGATGCTATGTAGCTAGCTTACGAAAATATAGCATGACATGCTGGATAACAAGTATCCAATGCTTTTTAACAAACCAAGCTATCTTCATAGCATGGAGAGCTAGGTAGCTTTATCTGCTATTTTATGCTTTTTTATGCTTGCCAGCATGTGATGCTATGTAGCTAGCTTACGAAAAAATAGCATGACATGCTAGATAACAAGTATCCAATGCTTTTTAGCAAACCAAGCTATCTTCATAGCACGGATAGCTAGGTACCTAGATGTGCTATTTTATGCTTTCCAGTCTTTCCACCATGGGATGCTATGTAGCTAGCTTACCCAACAATAGCATGGCATGCTAGGTAACAAGCATCCAATGCTTTTAAGCTGTTAAAGCTACTTTCATAGCATCCAGCCGAAAAAATTTTTGGTACAGCCATCTAGCGGAAAAATTAAGAGTTATTTGTACGGATTTATTTAATTATTTTTAAAAGAGAATTTTAAAAAAAACCCCTTTTTATTAAACCGATTTTTTTGTTAAACGTAGTTCAAACTAAGTTGTTTTTTTTTAAATTGTTTCAGAATAAGTCATCTTACAATAGCAGTGATAATAGTAGTAGCAGTATAATTGAGTTGTAAATGTGACATTTATTTCAGGGGTTAATTATAATTGATTAGTTTATTTTAATTAGTTAAATAAAATAATATTAATTTGTTTAAAAAAAATTTCTCGAAAAATAAAGAAATTTTGATACCAATTCCAAAACATACTGGATAATTCGATACGAAAATTTTTGGAAATATTGATGCATCCCTATGTAAAAACTTACAGAAATTTGTTTCGGACAATATAATCTGGCTTATAATATATTGCAATAAACTGTGCAAATATACTCAATCGGTATTTTTAGAGCTAAGTGGCGAAAATCGTTGTGTTTGGCTGGAACAAACCCCTCGTGGTGCGTTAAGCCTAATACATGCTAACTTTAACGCTGAATAACTATGGATTTATTATGATCACAGCGATTTATATTTTATGAAAGCTTTTATAGTGGGCTTCGAACAGTATGACTTACTATGAAATGAAGTGGTGTAAAAATTACGTGATCCAGACAATTAAATTCATTGTTTGGTTTTCTAAGACGGTTTTTCACATATTTCTTTAGAAATAACTGTCGGAAAGCTTAGCAGTAACCAGAATCTTGAAGAACTCTTAAAAACCTTTAAGAACCATGTTAGAAAGACTGGAAAAAAGAACCAGAGGGGTGTTAGATTAAAATTTTGGAAATATTGATACCAATATAAAAACATACAGAATTGTGTTTCAGACAATCTAATCTGGCTTAATGTATTACAATAAACTGTGTAAATGTATACTCGATCGGTACTTTTAGGGCTAAGTGTTGAAAACAGTAGTGTTTGGCAGGAACAGACCTCTCGTGGACCGTGGTGCTTAAGCCTAACACAAGCTCACTTAACGCTGAATAGCTCCGGATCTATTTTGATCACAGCTTAGTGATTTATATTTTATGAAAGCATTTGAAGTGGGGATTCGAACATTAGGAATCACTAAGAAAAAGTGTAAAAATTGCGTGATCCAGAGACAATTGAATTCATTGTTTGGTTTCCAAGACGGTTTTTCACAGATTTCTTTAGAAATAACTGTCGGAAAGCTTAGCAGTAACCAGATTCTCGAAGAACTCTTAAAGACCTTTAAGAACCGTGTTAGAAAGACCGGGAAAAAGAAGCAGGGGCGTTAGGAAGTGAAATTTAGAACGAGCACATGTACCCGAAACCTCAAAATATGGGTACTACCCCTTAGTGTGTTACATTGTTCTAAAGGGAATTTTGAGGAAGTAAAAATACTAAAATTTTAGACTTTCAGCTCTAAAACTCCGGGCTTGACGCCCAGATTCCGTTTTTCAATAAAACCGGAAAAACTCCCGAAATATGGGACCCACCCCCTCATACTTTATATATTCTTAATCTACTAATCAAAGGGAATACCGTAATGTAAAACACTTGGGGGTTCATTCATATTTTTCCCCTTTCCCCCTTTTTCTATACTTCCAAAAAATGCAATGGATTCTTATAAAGACAAGTAGACCTCTTTTGTGTTTAAAAATTCCTGGATGACGTCAGAATCACCATGGCAACCCGAATTTCTGGAAAAAGCTTACCACATTACTTAACTACAAAAATAAAAATTGAAAGAAATTCAAACTTATTATTAAATACCAATTTTTAGGCCTTTTCGAACTTGTGTTTTTTATTCAAAAAACTGTTTTTTCCCCGACTCTGAAAATCTGCCTAATTAAACATCAAATTGCACAAAAATTTGATATTTATTATATTTTGAGATCCTTTAAAAGTTTATTCAATTGAAATGTTTTTTAAAAAGCGTTTACAGGGTCTTTGATGCCAAAAAACTCATTATTTTCACCTTTTAATACCATAGTAATGATAAATTGCCCTCTCTATAGATTACAAAAAAAATGTTTGCATTAATATTGAAATGCATTGAAAATAATGTCATAATTTGAATGATTTAATCAGTTGTAAAAAATAAAGGGGGATTATTTTATTCTTTAATCTAAACATCATGCAGAGCAAAGATTTTGATTTATTGGATTGATTTCTGGAAATGGCAACACAAATCATTTGTTGACCAAATATCCCGCCCGAAGCATGCAGCATGGCTTGATCTTCTCTTTTCAAGTAAGTTCAATATTATTAATTAGAATTAGTATCCTCTTTTTCTTTTCAGAAAAATAAAAACAGTGCTGCTTTTAATTTCTAGAACACCTAAACAAAATCCGATTTGTTATCATTGGGGCAGACTGAACTTAAGTAACGAAGATTTATGCGATGCATTCATTTCTTGTTTATTCTTCCTCCAAATACATATAATGTTTATATATATTTAAATTGGGAAAACTAATATTTTGACTTTAGGACTATGTTTTCCACTCACTCTGCCTCATTTCCCCCCCCCCCCACTGGATCCACCCCTGATAAGGTGTGTTGCTGTGAAAAAATTGAATGATTAGGGTTCATTATTAACCTATATTAATACAATAATCAGGGGCGCCGACTCCGAGGGTGGTTGAGCAACCCCTAAAATTTATGTGGAGGTGCGAAGCACCCCCATGAAAAACTTCTTGTCTAAATTTTTTTTTTATGAGCTAACAAAAAAAACTTGACACAGGCACTCTTAATGAGAGTATTTTTGAGAGTAGGGGTTCAAACCCTTCCCGAAATTTGGACATCAATTTTTTATTTTCTGTTTCCCCTTAAAAATTATGTGACTCACAAGGAGCGGTGATTTTGGAAAATTTCCAAACCTTAACCCCCCTCAAAAATTTTTGTTTATATTACTGGGTTTCTTCAAAGATTCTGCCGCTTACAAGGACTCGTGCTCTTAAGGGGCTAATTTCAAAATATTTTTGGTAGGAGAGAGCCCACTAACCCCCTTGCAATTTTTAAACCTATTTATGTAATACTTTTCCCATTTATATGCTACTAGCGGTTCTGTTCGGGTCTAACCCAAAGAGTCTCAAAATGAGCTAAAACACTACCTCTGGACCCTCCTTTTTACTTAGAGTTCAAATTTCAAAAATTTTGATGTTTAGTGCTCAAAAGTTAAAATTCTTCGTGTAAAAGTACTCGTCACAGCACTCTGACTTCATAAAATGAATATGAGCAACCCCACTGATTTTCAAAACCCGGCACCTCTGATAATAATTAAAGGTACAGCTTTAGAAAAGGTCCGCTTTTCGCCATGTTTAACCATAGGTCAATTTATGACTGACACGACAACCATTGAGATCTAATTGTTAATATTATTATTAGAAATAATAGTAATTAGTATAATATTGTTAGAGATCTAATAGTACGATTAGGTAGATCTCTATACTGACAACACTTAATCATGATGTTGTCGGAGCTGTGGTTAAACATGGAGGCAAGCAGACCTTTTCTAAAGCTGTTCCTAATTAAATTAAGACATTAATTCAATAAAATATTTATTTGCTTGGTTTACTGGACCTTTTTTATAAAAAAAAAGCCTGAATTTAAATCACCTTTTCCACATTTGAATCTACTTTGTTAATGTTTTATATTTTTTAGGATAAGAAGAAATTACCGTAAAAATACTACTTGAAGCACAAGTATCACTGGATGCCCACCAGATTGCTAAAAGTCAAAGCTCAACTAAGCTGCCGAGACTGACGGGATGATATATTATGTATAGTAAGTACAGAATAATTTGCTTTCTAGTTCAATTGTGATAACTTTTTGTTAAATACCGCCAAGTTGATGTGGACAACAAATATTTAAAAGTCAACAAATCTTTGTGATTCTCATTAATATTAGTCATAGAAGCTGTATTACTTTTTTGGTTAGTTACAATTTTTGGCAATACTTCTAATTTTAAATGTCCCAAACAGATTAAAGCAATATTAAATGAGAGAGATAATGTAGTTGAACCTACTTTTGTTTTGAAAAAAAAAATCTCTGAATATTTGGGTTTTCACTTTTCAGTCTAAAGCACTACTAGGGGTGGTTGATAAGAATTGGTTGCTATAAAATTTCCAGGCAGTTAAATGCTATATAAACCCTTTTCACAACTTCGTACAAGATGCCTTAGTGTGATTCTGATTTTGAAAATATAGGATGAAGTATATAAAGAATTTTAAATGCAATGCTTTTAAAGGGGTCTACTTGACTTTCAAAATTACCAATTTAATTTACAAGATGGAGATTTTACCCTTTAATTTTTGTTTAAAGAATATGTGGTTATAGAGTTGGGATCAATGACAAAAATAAAATATGTATATAGTGGTCAATGAATATAAAAAGTTTGGGGATTTGTTTGGGTTTTGGAAGCACTCATACCCAGTCCTGGAAATTATTCTTTAATGTATTGTGTTTTTGACAACAGGCAAATGCTTGATGAGCATGGGTGCCACTCTTTTCAGTCCTCAGGACGGAATTCCGTCTTTCTAAAAGTTTTGTGAACGGAATTCCGTCTTGGCTTTAATATGAAAAGTAAAATCGACAGCAATTTGTACTAAATTTTGGTACTTACATAACTCCTTTTGCCAAGAAATAATCCTGTTTTACACAGATACAGCTTTAACTTGTAACATTTAAGGACCTGTTCATGTGATATTTTATGGGTTTTTCAGCAATTCAGCATTCAATGTTAGCTTAATTTATTTTCTTTTTCTTCCCCTGTCTTTAATTTGTTGAAATATTTTGCGTATTTAAAAAATATTAAAAAGATAGTTTCAAGTTCAGTCTTAAAATTTTTGAATAGTGGCACCCATGTTGATGAGCTTCTAAAGTTCATATTAAGTGTTCATGTCTATTTAATATTTTTTTTGCTAATTGGTGATTATGTGTGATATTACATATGAATCAAATTGCATGCACTTGTTAATGATTCCCCATTACAACTGTTCACACACACATTACAATACATAGTTCTCTTAATTTTTACGTGCTATCCTTGAACCATAAGTTTCATTACCACATTTAATGGGCTTTAACTGTGCATTTTCATTTTCAGAAGCACTGTGTATAAAATAATATTAAAGTAGTACCAATTTTTAACCTTTTTAAATGTTCTGTACTGACTTCTGTTCTGTTTAGTTCTTGTAGCATTTAATTTGCAATATTTAGCTTAATTTATTTTCTTTTTCTTCCCCTGTCTTTAATTTGTTGAAATATTTTGCGTAGTTTTATAATTTATTCCAAAAGATTATTTATTACCATCCTAAGTGTAAATTACCCCTAAATTAAAAGAATCTAATGTGGGTTAATCCTGCGAATTTGGGTTTCACACTAATTATATAGTATTCTTTCTTATAATTGTCATTTTGGTTTCAATGTAATAATACATGCATTATGCTTAATTTTATAATTAAAGGGTCCTTTTTTCTATGGGAGAAAAGACAAAACTAAATTCCTAAGATTAACCACCGACAACCACTGTTCGCTGCTTTTAACGAGGTGGTGTAAATCCACCATCAGCCTTTGGTTTCATTCCTCTGGGGTGATAAAATGAGGACCAAATATATACTTGGGGAAACAAGGGTATTCTACCTCCGATGACTGTGACTTTCATAGTCACACTTTCTGTAACAGCTCTGCTTATGGCCTCACTAAGTGAGGCTGGTTATACTGGAGTTTGAAGGCCTAATGACCTAGGTACTCCCTCAAGTATCCCCCTCATTGTTTCATTAAAGAAATTAATAGATTGAAAGTTATAGATATTCTAACTTTCCAAAAACAAACGACAAATAAGGTTTAACAAATATTATTTCCAAACTATATCTATTCTTTTTTAGCATTTTATACATGATTATATATTTTGATATGATTATATATTTTGCATGATTATATATTTTGATAGTTTCTCTTAAGTACATTTCGACTTTAAAGAATTAAGTTGAAATGTTTTCAGGAAATCTTTTTGGATCAAAATACAAAAAGATATATGAACTAGAGTATCAAATAAGTCTTCCTGTTTTTTTGTTTGCGAATTAAAAGGCTACTTTGTTGAATAAGTGAATTGAGTACCTATAATTTTTCTATTTCCAATGGCAGAGCACAACACACATACACTATGACCGGGGTCATCGCTCCAGACATGCCGAAAATCAGTACTTACTTCTCGTTACCCAGTGGGCACCTGTGGACCGAAGCCACGGAGGTGAAGTACTGTTGCCCACGCCACACACACATTCGCAGGCACAACCCCTTTTTACAGGGGGGCCACATTCATTCATCACACACACACAAGGACAGAAACTAACATCCATGCCAAACGGGGATTCGAACCCCAGACGTACGGCTTCGCAGTCAGATGCTCAAACCACTAGGCCAGTACGTCGGCAAGTACCTATAATTAATCACCTATAATTTTATTTTGAGCTATTAATATAAATAATTATAATTGGGATTTAATTAAATATATATATAACCTTTTAAGTGGTTAAAGCCATTTCACATCACAGGAACACGTCAACTGTATGAGATTATGAATGAGATGGCCCAGGAATTCCTGCCCGAAAGATTTACAAAACCCTAATTTATTACCAAAGGTTTTTTTTAAAATTCAGCACCCCGTTTAAATGGTAATATTCATAACTATTGTCTTCTACCTTTAGGCCCACCTCCCCTGCGTGAGACTGCCTGCTGAGAATGTCCCCCCAGTATTTACTGCAACTGGACACTAGGCCAGGACTAATGCCCTGGATAGGCGTTGATTAAGTAAGTAACTTGTCTAAGAGTTTTTATAATTAAGGGTTTTTTTTATTAAAAAGGTTGTTTCTGGTTTCCCCCAGGAAATTTGTTTTCAAAATTTGACCCTCATAATGAAGGTATAGCTAATATGTGTTGTACCATGTGTTTACTATATCTAGTATAGTATCTAGTAAGCCGGGTTGTACATACATATTCATTAATTTTCAAAATACCCAAATTTTTATAACAACCAATGCTGTTAGAACACTTTTTTTTGCCTGAAATTAATTATTTTGGAGTGTTTCAGGATTTAAACAAGCATTTTTTTTAAAATAAGACTTTCAAAATGAAGGTATTGGTATAGCTTTATTTTGTTTTTCAAAGAATATGTATTAACAATTAATATTTTAGGGAACAGCTTAAATATTACTAAGTACTATATACTTTTGGGGCTCAACCCAAATCTTAATTAATTGGAGATTAATTCCAATATTTTAATAAAGCACAAATTCTGGGGATGTATTATGGGTGTTTTAAATAAAGTGTAACAATAGACTTTCTTAAAATATCTCCCCTAGACATACTCTCAATTGCAAATCTTCATTTTAAAAAGCAAAGAATTAGATGAGACTAGTTGAAACTCCTTTAGAAAATGCATAAACTAAATTTATTTTTATATGGCCCCTGTAGTTAAAAATTTTCAACTAGCCAATTTTTTTTATTTTCTAAGTAAGACCCACAAAAAACTCTTATCTCAATATCTTCAAAGTTCACTGAGATATACATGTATAAATTTTTTATGGGTTCTTCACAAATTAATTTTTGAAGTTATTTCTATTACTGCCTAAAAGCAGGTTCAACTTAAATTGGTAGATGAACCCTGTTTGGTTCCATAAAAAGGTGTTATAAAGTGGTATCACCAGTTTTAAATTTTTAGTATCTCAGCAAGATATTGAGGTAGAGGTTATTGTGGCTTTTTCAGGAAATAGTAAAAAAATAAATTAGTTGGAAATTTTAAACTACATGGTCCGTCAAATTTTTTTTCTGCATTTTGCTAAGTAGACCCCCATGGAACATAAACTAAACTAGTTTAATATTTTTCTTCTTTATATGAAACTTTTCTTTACATGAAAACTTGGTAAATGGAAGTATGTGTCTAGGGGAAAATAATTTAATAAATATATTGTTATTGAAACACCCTGTATATTATAATGAAATTGTCCCATTGTAACCATTTAATTAACTTTTGTCGCAGGCCCACCTCCACTGCATTGGGCTGGCTGGTGACGATATGTGCCCTCTCTGCCAGTCCTCCAGGACATTTGCTCGAAAAGCCACAGGTGGACATTGGATAAAGTAAAGTAAGTAACTTTAGTCATAAGTTTGGAAACTCCAACTCTCAAGCGTCACCTCCAGCCATGGACCGGTTTCGTCCTTGTTAGGACTCATCAGCACGGCATAGGAAAGTAACGCAAGAGAGTGGAGGAAGGCTTCTTCCTCCACTCTCTGTAGGAAGGAGGTGACGCTTGAGAGTTGGAGTTTCCAAACCTTTCCCGAACCAGTGGTTATGGTGAAAAATACTCCTTTTCTTAGTCATAAGTGTTTGTAAATTATAATTAGCTTTTTATTAAAAAGAGGGTTTCTGTGTCAGGATTGTTTTTTTGGAAATTTGACTCCTAAGGTAACCGACTGGGTTAGGAAGCATTTTTTAAAAATATGAACTAAATAAATAGTTGTTATTTTCCGAGAGCTAATATTCTAAAACTGAAAATCCTGCAAAAAAGTATTTATTAAAAATTATTTTTTTAATTATTGAGAAATTTGAATAGAAATAATGCCAAATTTAAACTTCTGCCAACAACTACAGAAAATGTTCTTTTATTAGATAAAAATAAACTTTTTGCAGGATTTTAAGCTTAAGACAGAAATGTGTTGGTAACTAAAAAAATATGGGATTTTAAAATAGTAATGAAGTACTGGTGTTTGAAATTAAATTAGAATTCACTTTAATTTCATTAATATATTTGAAAACAATTACCTATAATTAACCCTTGTATAAGCCATTTAGATTTTTTTTTGGCCAAAGGTGGTATTTCAAAAAATTTTAAGCGCATTTTCATTAATCATTTATAGTCATATTTTGTTATTAATTGCTCTATTTCTATTTTAGATCAAATGAAAAGAGAATTGATGAAATAAGAAAAGGACCTGCCTGAGATGAAAAAAAAAAATGTTTTGAAATGTTGAAGCTTTAAATAAATATTTTTAAATGTTAAAGCTTTATTCTTTTTTTATTTAAAAGAAATAAATTTATTTAAATGGTTGAAAAAAAGTTATTAGAATAGTAAAAAATTAGAACAACTGGCAGGTAATAAACATGCTCTTTTAGAAAAAACTGAATTTAGAACTGAAGATTTAGAAAAGTATTGCTACAGCCTATAGCACTATAATAGGATTATATAAAAAATAAAGGCAACTGATGGTAGAAAAGTAATGCTAAAATAATATAAAAATAACAGCAACTGATGCTAGAAAAGCAATGCTAGAATAATATACAAATTAACAGCATCTGGTGCTAGAAAAATAATACTAGAATAGCAAACCCTTTCCAGTAATACAAGCTAGATTTTGTATGCTAGAATAGCAAGCTTTTTCTAGCAGTACAAGCTAGACTAGCGAGCTTTTTTAGCAGCACAAGCTAGATTTATTTGCTAGAATCTAGCATATGTTGCTAGAATTTATAATTAGTTGGTATGTTTAAGCTAGGAAAAATAGCATAAATGTTTGCTAGGTCCACCATAATAACCTAGCATGCCATGTCGTGTATTGGAACACTTTTTATGCTATCTAGCATAGAAAATCTAGCTTCCGTTGCTAGATTTTTTATGCTAACTAGCATACAAAATCTAGCTTGTGTTGCTAGATTTTTATGCTAGTTAGCATAAAAAATCTAGCAACGGAAGCTAGATTTTCTATGCTAGATAGCATAAAAAGTGTTCCAATACATGACATGGCATGCTAGGTGATCATGGTGGAACTAGCAAACATTTTTGCTAGTTTATGCTATTTTTCCTAGCTTGAACATAGCATACTATGCTTGTCTAGCAAAGAAATTCCAGCATAAATTTTGACCTGGGAATAGACCCCTCGTGGTGCGTTAAGCCTAACACAGGCTAATTTTAACGATGAATAGCTATGGAACTGTTATGATGACAGCTTAGTGATTTATATTTTATGAAAGCATTTAAAGTGGGAATTTGAACAGTATGAATCACAAACAAATAGTGTAAAAATTGCGTGATCCAGAGACAATTCAATTCATTGTTTCGTTTTCCAAGACTGTTTTTCGCAGATTTCTCTAGAAATAGTTGTCAGAAAGCTTAGCAGTAACCACAGAGTACTAGAACAGAGAGTCCACGGCCATAGGCCATAATGGAAATCGAAAATCATGACATCTTGTTACAGGTTGGGAGAATTGTGGCGCTGGGATCGCACTAAACTCACTAGCGTCTGGATCCAGTCTGAATCGTTCGCCGGCTGCCTATGGGAGATCGAAAACACCTTTTTGCGCAGGCGCTAAGTTCTAATTTGGCGAGAGATTTAAGCGGCCGGCATACGTTCCAGACTCTAGTGTGGCGCCCTCACATCAGTAACGCATTTGAAAATAGCCTCGTGGACCCTCTGTTAGGATATTTCTCTGTGGCAGTAACCAGATTCTTGAAGACCTCTTAAAGACCTTTAACAACCGTATTAGAAACACCGGGAAAAAGAAGCAGAGGCGTTAGGTTAGGAAGTGAAAATTAGAACGAGCACATGGACCCGAAACCTCGAAATATGGGTACTACCCCTTAGTGTATTAGATGGTTCTAAAGGGAATTTTTAGGAATTTTTAGGGAATTTTTACTAAAATTTTATACCTTTAGCTCTAAAACTCCGGGCGTGACGCCCAGATTCAGTTTTTCAATAAAACCGGAAAAACTCACGAAATATGGGACCCACCCCCTCATACTTTATATATTCTTAATCTACTAATCAAAGGGAATACAGTGTTGTAAAGCACTTGGGGGTTCATTCATATTTTCCCCCTTTCCCCGTTTTTCTATACCCCCCAAAAATGCAATGGATTCTTACAAAGACAAGTAAACCTCTTTTGTGTTTGAAAATTCCTGGATGACGTCATAATCACCATGGCAAGCCGAATTTCTGGAAAAAGCTTACCACATTACTTAACTACAAAAATAAAAATTAAAAAAAATTCAAACTTATCATTAAATACCGATTTTTGGGCCTTTTCAAACTTGTGTTTTTCACTCAAAATACTGTTTTTCCCCGACTCTGAAAATCCGTCTAATTGAACACCAAATTGCACAAAAATTTGATACATATTGTATTTTGAAGTCCTTTTTAAGTTTATTCAACTGAAATGTTTTTTAATGAGCGTTAACCATGTCTTAAATGCCCCAAAAACGCATTTTCACCTGGAAATACCTGCTAAATAATAAATTGCCCTCCTCTTTAGATTAAAATAATGTATGCATTAATATTCAAATGCAATGAAAATAATGTTATAATGTGAATAATTTAATCAGTTGATGAAGTAGGTAAAAAAATAAAGGGGGACAGGGCAGGCCAATTAACTACCAACAAACAGAATGGCTGTATTGTGCATACTTGTCGTTCTTGACTTTTCGATAATTAATTACTGTAAATTTTCATCACGATTCCTTTTGAAAACTTTATTTACTCCATTGATTTATCTCTTATATCAGGGTTTGATGTTTTCAGGTATCGTCATGTATTATTTTTACTCTACATACTTAGCCACAGGCACAGCAAAGATTTTGATTTATTTGATTTGATTTCTGAAAATGGCAACGTAAAACGAAAACGTTGATATTTATATTTACCAACTAATTTACCACGCTATCTTTTCCTCTTTTCAAGTAAGTTGAAATGTTCAATATATTTTATTTTGAATTAAAATATTTTTCTTTTCAACAAAATAAAAACAGGGCTGCTTTTAATTTTTTTAAATGTCTCCATGAGTAATTTCTAGAACACCTCAAACAAAGTCCGATTTGGGATCATTGTGCCCGGCACATCCTTTTGTAATGAAGATTTATACTAGCATAATATATATGTAAATGTAAGTACAGAATAGTTTGCTTTTGAGTTCAAATGTGTTAACATTTCGTTAAATACTGTCAAGCTGATTCCCTTAGTGTGATTCTGATTTTGAAAATTAGGATGAAGAAAATAATTTAAAAAAATTTTTGCTTTAAAAGGGTTCTACTTGACTTTCAAAATTACCAATTTAATTTACAAGATGGATATTTTTACACTTTTTTTTTAAGAATATGTAGTTATAGTTGGGATTAATGAGAAAAATAAAATATAGTGGTCCATGATATAAAAAATTTTGGGATTTGTTTGGGTTTTGGAAGCACTATACAATGCATTCATACCCAGTCCTTAAACTTATTCTTTAATGTATTGTGTTTTTGACCAAAGGCAAATGCTTGATGAGTTTCATTTCTAAAGTTTATATTAAGCATGGGTGCCACTCTTCCATCCCCGGGACGGAATTCCATCATTTTAAAATTTCAATGAACGGAATTCCGTCCCAGGTATATTGCGAAACGCAAAATTAGTACTAAATTCCAATACCTACATTGCACATTTGGTTCTATTCCGTTAACGTTCCTGCTAAATATTGCCATGCTTTTGAGAATGCCATACATTCAAATATCAACATTTTAAAATTTTTATTGAAAATATGAATAGTTTTTGATCTATACCCTAGTAGCACAAAACGGAAAGCGACATTAGAAATTTATACCGTACGTTACCGTTTTCCGACACCAAATAAGCTAAAAGTGGTCAGCATTATGTATACCACTTGTTATCAGAACTCAGCATCCCTTGGGATTCGCTATCTCAGGTAACATCAGAGAATACCATTGCATATCAGAAACTGATAAGGATATTAGAAACTGGCATGCCTTGATATTCATTGATGTTATTCTAGCATTAGCGAATGTAACCTGATAACAATTATTATCGAGTGGTGTTAAAATCCTCGCTAAGCCTAACCATTTTTAGGTTATATGGTATCAGAAAATGGTATTGTACGATATGTTTCCTACATTCAAAGTATGTTTTTTTAATGTTTCCTATACTTATAATGCGGGACAAAAATAATCGAATCTGATATTGCTTATATTTTATTTTTAGGGTAATATAAACAATATCATTTTCATTTTTGTACAGCATTATAAGTGTGGGAAAAATTGTTTAAAACACATTTAAATGAAGAAAATATATATTGTAATTAACTGTTTTAATTTCAATTTTAAAGGTAATACAAAATTAAATTATTATAAACAATATCATGATTTTTTATCAAGTTAAAATTAAATACTATTAGTTTCAGTTGAAATCTATGAATATTTATTTTATGATGTATAAAATACCCCCACAAGAAAATTTTAAGTTACAGGATTCACAATTTTTTTTGTAATAAAAACATTAAATTGAAAAAAATGTTGGTAGTTTTAATAATTGTTTAATCAGTTATTTAAACTTCATAAAAAATGCAAAAGTTTATATTACCATTACTTACCTATTACAAGTTCAAATTTGAACTCTTCTCATGGCCATTAATCTCTATCTATCAAAAAATAATATAGAGCCTAACTTCAAGGAATGAACAAAGATTACAAATAAAAATAGAAAAATAAAGATTTTTATTCAAAATTTAACACATTAAATAAATTAATACATAGAGCTTTTCAAAACTTTTTCTATTCTTCTATATAACTTGTGCGCCAATGCTGTAAAAAAAAAAAACTTTATTAGTTATGTTTATTAATGAAACCAGGATAATTAAAACATAATATTTTGGAAAAATCAGTATGTTAAAACTAATTTTTAGATGATTCATCCCATACCTGTATCTAAAAACTATGAATTACTTTTCAAAAATATATTCATTTTTAATTCACCAAATAACTATTTTTTTGAAACATAAATTAACAAGATAGGCATAGTTTCAGAAAACATATGGCAGGTATCCTTTTAAATTAAGACCCCCCAACAAATATAAATATGTAAAAACTATAACAGTAATATACGGTGTATCAATAACCTTGTTTTATAAGATCTCTTGTGTGAGGTACTTAAAATATGCAAAATAAGAACTGAACCACTAAAACATTTTTGTTAAATGTGAAGGTTCAATAAAATGTTTTCCTTTTTTGTAACATCATAGTCAGCAAACATATCTATATCCAAATATCTGTTCTTTCCCCCCATAAATATTGTTTATTGTAAACTGGGTGAAATAATGACTTTTTATGATTTCCTATAAGTTTCTTGAAAACTAGAGGTATAGTTCTTCAGACACCTTTTATATACTTCACACAAGGAATGTTAAAGGAAAAAATCTTAACAATAGAGCATTTTCAATCACATGACTCGGACCTAACAACGGCCTTAGCAACAGAAGATGTTACAGTTTTTTGCCCTACAGAGGTTAACAGTTACAGAAAATGACTAGCCGTGGAATTCTTTTATTGGAGCATTTGCAATCACGTGATCCCATACCTAAAAACCGCCTTAGCAACAGATAAACAATGGCCTTAGCAACAGTTAAAAGCCCTACAGTAGATATACAGTTAAAAGAAAATAACCGGTAGTAACGTCACCTGAAAACACTCTATAAGTAAAAGTTGTAATAGTAAAAATGTAAAAAAAGAAGATAATGCAATTTTAAATTAAGTGAATCTAAAATAGAAGAAATAATTCCTAAAATAGTATCAAGTATTATATTGTTTGATGATTGAAAAAGATAAGACTCCACAATTAATATAACGTTTATTTTACAATTAAGCAATTAATTAGCTTCTTAATTGATAGTTTGTTTGAAGATGCTTTAGGAAATTTTAAAATTTAATTAAATTATACTTAAAATTTAAAACATTTAAATAATAACACACTAAATAAGAACATGTTTTGAGGGATTTTTTAAAAGAAAAAATAAGAAATGTTTTTTTCAACTTGAGCTTCCAAATTTTGAACATCTAATTTTCATGCTAAAGTTTTCCAAAACAGTAAAATTAAAGCTTTATAGTTACTTAAATTTCAGATGCCTTTTTCCCAATAAAATTTATGAGTAATGATCAAATTAAAAGTTAAGTTTGATATAGGGTTGAAAAAAAACATGCTTTTCTAATATCTTAAGATTTTTTTTCGCTCCTATGCACACCAATTTTTAATGAATGGATAAAAATCAAATGAAAATGTAAGTAAAGAAAAGTAATAACTGTAAAACATTATTTCACCATTGGTAACTATTATTTCTATTTAACCCATAGCAGGGGATGTGACGTCTCACAGACCGTGCAACATTCCCCCCCTGCCCCCTACCACATGCTGGGTCACATTTTCTCCTAGCTTCCCCTTTCGTGACCCCTTCTTAACAGCAAGTTTTTACAAGTTTCTTCCCCTCAGTGTAACAGTTTTTGTCCAGACTTACCCAGTACGCATGGCTTTGAAGCTCGGTCTGCAGAGTTTAATTTATCCTTCTGATCCAGGTTATGCGGAAGCGTTAAAAATATTATATGAAGTTGGGAGTGATTTTAGAGTGCTAAAGATAACTATGAATAAGATTTCTGTGAAAAATTCTAAATTTTTTGCTTCTGAAACACTGGTGAAAAACTGATACTTCAGGCCAGGCAGTGTCAAAATTTTTTTGTATTGTTCTACAATGAGTTTTCTCCTCTTAAAACTTGCATTACATATTAAATAATAAAAATAAAACAGTTAATTCATAATAGATGCAATTTATTTTAAATTATAAAGAATTTACTGCACTATGTGGTTTCTATCGAAAAATTTAAGGCTATTGGGAAAATTGTCTGGGAAAACTTTTATTTTAATATAAAGTTAAAAAATATATCTTCTATTTCTATGAAGAGAAATGTTCCAAGAACAAAGTTCTGAAATATCAGAATTAGAGATGTGAGTCGAGAATATTCTCGGAGAACGAGAATATTCTGAGAATATTCTCCAGGGGCGAGAATTTTGAGAATAATCGAGAATATTCTATTTTTTGATTAATAAATGTAAAAATGTTTGATAATATGAAATGGTTATATAGTATTAGTGTTGGAAACCTGAAAACAATAACAAATTCAATGAAATTTACCATTTAAAAGTCACCCTACAGTTCAGAGAATATTCTCTGAACTGTAATTTCATTATTTCGCAAGATTTTTTTTAAAATAAGTAAATTTATTTAATACAAAATAAAATATTTTTTAAAATATTCAAAGCAAGTTTTACTGGGAGAAAATACTCATACAATTAAAAGAGGAGTCTTAATTATTTTTATATAGTTGTTAAAAGCAAAGGTAATACCAATAGTTGTCAAACTGAAGGACCTTTAAAATCTGACATTTAGCTAAAATTATGATAGAACTTTGTAAAATTAGGAGAATATTCTTAAAAGAAGGGGATATCACATTAGAATTATCTGTTGAGAAAAATATTTGAAATAATTTTATAATATTTATTTTACATTTACAGAGAATAATTTATCGGGAGAATATTCTCAAAGAACTCTAAATTACTATCAGATGCAGTTTAATTTACTGTCTACTTAAAAATACTATTTGTGAATGAATAGTTTGTCTTAACTTTTTGTTTGCGTTATGGGGTATTTGCATAAGGGAGTGATTTCCTTAATTTTACACTTTTTTGATACGTTATAGTTTAAAACTCTCAAATATCAGATTTTTATAAGTTCAAAAATATGTTTTAAATAATTCAATCTTATTTTTGCCAAAACACTAGTAAAGTCACGTGATCAAAAAACGGGATTTGACATCACAGCAGCCTCGAAACTAGTGTTTTACTATTTTTCAATGATAACTGGATACTATTGGATGTGACGTCATAGCGCTTGTAAACAACAGTGTTTCTGTTTTTGTGCCAAAACGAAATTTCAAAAATTTATATCTCAGAAACTGGGAAACTCAGGAACTTCATTTAAACGTCATTCTTCATGGGTTTTTTATCTACTATTTTAATAAAATTTAATCTCAAATCGTGAAAATACCTCATTTTAATTCAGATTCATTAATATTTTCCTTTATGAGAATATTATCAAAGTTACAATTAAATTTATATCTTACTCATCTTGTGTTCGTGAAATAATTAAATCTTCAAATTTTCATTCACTAGATAGATATCTTATAATTTTAAGTGCATCTCATAATTTTTTCCTCAAGAAAATATTCTCATTAAGATTCAACAAAATAAATTCCAGAAAAGCATTTCTCATATGCATAATTTATTTCAAAAAAGCTATTTAAAAGTTGGAAAATCTTAAATTAATAGAATGTAACTGGCTTACACTGCCTTACCTATCAAACATGTCGTCTTATCAATTAAGTAGAGATTTTAAAATATTTTTCAATTTAATTTGTCTTTCTTTTATTTATGATGACTTCTCATTGTAAAACTTTTAATATTCTTCGAATTTAAAGTTAATATATACCTTATAAAAAATTTTTTTTCAAAAAAAATTATTTTAGTAGCTTCTAGGAGAATATTCTCGAAAATTCTCCTCTTGGAGAATATTTTCGAGAATATTCTCAAGAATATTCTCCAAAAGATTATTACCGAGAATTTTACATCTCTAATCAGAATCATACCATAATTAGAAATTTTAAAAAAAATATATAATGTTGCGCGGTCTGTGAGACCGCATGCCCCCTGTTATGTTCCATTTTTTCACCTCCACTGTTACGGGTTAAGGATCTTAAATTATTGCATTCTTTAAAAGGAGAGACAATTGTCTCCCAGAGCTAGCTTGGCAATGACTTTCCTGCCTGCCCATTTTTCGGTCGCATGTGCCATTAAAGGCAAAAAATTCGTAAAGCACTGAAGCTCTTAAAATTTGTGTAATAAATTTTTCTTTTGGACATTTTGAATAGAAGGGAGGCTAGAAGCTCATCCTAAATGGGGTAAAAATTAGAATAGATTTTTATTACATTTTCATTTATTTTTTAAGATTTGACTGATTTCCTTTACACTGGGGGTTCATGAAATAAAAAATATATTTATTGTACCTGACTTATATCTATCTCCTTGAGCTTCTATGCGGTAAATAAGGCTTCCACCAGCCAACATGGCGCTTACTCAGCTCGACCGTCCAAGAGAGTTCCTCTGAAAGTACATAAATTTTTTATTAATTTAAATTAAGAAATAAAAATGTTTTCATTTTAAAATTTCTCAACAAACAATAGTTTATAATTTTAGCAAGAAATAAACAGATGTTTTAAATACCAGGTAGCTATTACCCCCAGCTCGCTATCGCTCACCAACCCCCATAAACTGCTTACGCAGGACCTTTTGTTAATAAAAAAATTACCAGAAGAAACAGTAACAAACTTTCCAAACATACAGCATCTCCATGAAGAACACTCTTAAAAGTTTGAATACTTACTAACTCCATCAATAATTAAATCAAAATGTTTTCCTTAAAAAATATCCAGCACATCTATTAAAATAACTATTATTAATCAACATTCTGGAAAAATTTAAATTCAATATTTACCGCCTAGTTAATCCTTAACTCGTTAGTATACCTAGTGTATTACAGCATCACTAACAAAGTAGTCCCATTGCAGTATCTGAATTTTGAGTGAAATGAAGAATGTCTATTTAAATATATTATTGTTTTGCTAAACCCATATCACCCTTTTTATCATGATTTAAGTACCGAAACTCCTCCTAGCAACCCAACCGGCTTTGTGTTTACCCATTTTCTCCTTCCGCATAATGATGTACTGGGTTAAAGAAAAATTGGGATCAGCTGGAATAAGAGTCCTCCATTTGGCGATTGCCAACTATACACTATAACTAATTGTTCCGCTAACTTCCGTACCGCTATAACTATACTCTGTGTAAATAGAATCGGCGGCTGACCTTGAGTTTTTTCTCAATGTATTTCTCCTGCGTTGCCATGGTAAAGAATGACGTGAAACCGCCTATTTTATACAGACTATAGGAATAGGCGACCGCAACGCGAGTCACCAAATGGAGGACTCTTATTCCAGCTGTGCCAAAAGTTGCTTACAAGTATAAACCCAGACTTGTCATGAACATATGACAACATGAATTTGTAAGTAAAGGACTAAAAAATCCATCCATAAATATTGCTCTTTCCACCTATTTTGACTACTCACACTTCACCATACCCCTCCCCCAGAGATTATGTAAATAACGCTACTTATCCGTTAGCCGGGCGCAATTGTGAACCAAACGCTCGCCAAGCGAAGCATATGACAAAACAGTGAAAACGAAACGATGCGCCAGAGGCAGATGTTCTTTTGCAGGAGGCAACCGTTGGAACAGAGAATTCTTTAATTCATTCTACATTATTTGGGGATTTTTCACTTGCGCCCGGCTAATGGATAAGTACCTAAATAACTTTATCAAAAAAGCTAAAATGAAGAAAATTTTATCAAAATAACAAGTTGTGCATATAATTTCAAACACATATCAAATACCCTTTCTTCTCCGAGTCTATTTTGAGGCCCTCAACGAGGAACTGGGTGACCGGAAATACAGGCACTGAAATGAGAGCAGGGCACCATCAGTTAAAATTAAAAATCACACTATTGAACTATAATACTCATTTAATCACTGTCAGGAACATGGAACATAAATGCAGTCTGTACACACAACCCTTACAAAGCCAGATAAAAAAATGCTAGTTAGGTCAGAAGATTTTTTTACACAAAATGAATTGACATTTTAGATTATAATTAAAAATAAGTTTCTATAAAGGAGTTCGAAGTCATGGCCTATAATTATAGCTGTTTTACATGCCTCACAATGACAACACAGCAGTCAGCAATAAAAGCAATAACTGTAACTCCCCAAAAATCTTAAAAGAACTTTTTTCAACTCTAGAATCTTGATAACTTACTCAGATTATTAAATCATTATTTGTAATTTGGCTGACAACTTTTAATTCTCAGGCTTTGTAAGGGTGTGTAGGACATCTGTATTGCATTTGGGAAACGTTCCTATACAGTATCAGAACTTATAGGTACTTTTCCGTTATAGGGGTAGGGGGTCTTAAAAAATCGCTCGCAAAATAATACTGTTTGGCAACCAAACACGTTTTATTTTTTTTGCATTTTAGTCAAGTTGTTGGTCTTTTCTCACCATTATGGATTTTAAGACTTGGGAATTATTACCGAGGGATAAAAAGTTTGCAAATGAAAAAATTTAATCATTGCCACAACTCCTTTTTAACAGAAAAGTGCCTAGAACTATATGTAGAGGGGACCTAGAGTATGTAATAATATGATGTAATAATAGATAGTCATACATGGTTTCCAATCTTTGAAAACATTGAAAATCAAGGACTTTTCAAGGGTCTTCTCAAAAACATTTTTTCTCGAAAACTCGAAACAGACATTTAAAAATTATAACCCTCGAGATAACGGTTCTGTGCATTTCTCACTCAACCAGAAACTGGTTCCACCTAATTCGTAAATTTCATAAGAAAGATATAAAAACACATGAACATGAAACAGAAAATTTTATGATTGATAGTTCTATCTAGTTGGTTCACTTGTGGAACCGATGTAGAGGGTGTTACTATCGTATTTTTGTGATCGGAGCATTTCAAACATCGCCGGTAACTTAACTGCGGAAAGGAAATTTAGACGAATCAGCGAAAGGTGGCCGGAGTGGATTCAAAATTCAAGGAACACATGGTACAATTCCGTTAAGTCCCTGCTAAATATCACCAATATCCAAATCGCTAAATATATACAAGTATCAACAAATTTTTTATTAATAAACTGAATAGTTATTGATTTAATTAAACATTTTAATTCAGGAGTTTGAAATTATTTTTGAATATTTCTACTTTTTGTTGTCTAAAAGAACCGGGCGATATTTAGCAAGGACTCTAACATAAGTGAAACGTCGCATTTTTCAAGGACTTAAAATTTTAGCAGAAAAAAATTCAAGGACTTTTAAGGACCCTGGGAACCCTGTCATATATGGGGGACTTTTCAGGAGCCTGCAAATAGAGTATTACAGGGTTGGACCTTTGGTCAAGGTGCCTGGCTTTTTGCTCCTCCTTGTAGTTCTATACTAGCGTGTTAAAGTGGAGAAGGTTTTAAGTGCTGGGACATACAGTAGTACAAGGGTCATCCAGAAAACGAGTTTTGAAAGGCCCGTAAATAAAAACATAACTGAATGATAATATTTATTTTGTAATGATACAACAGCAGAATCCAACCAAGATTTACTCTTATACAGCAACCTAAAAACTGGAATACCCACTTAAATCTCGCATATTTATGGATCATTAAAATAATTCAATTTGGCGTAATTTTAATGAAACTGATGTAGAAAGCAAATGACAAACATATTGCTGCGTGCTTTATGTAATGAATATTTTCAATCAAATCTTTTGTTTACATTTACAGGCCTTGGTTAACTTGCTATAAAATAACTTGCTATACTAGTCCAAAAAAAATCATCAAGAATTATCAAAATTAAAGATCACATGAACATTAATAACAGCACATCAAAATTTAATTAAGAAAAGATTTACTTACTTGAATTGCCTTCGCCATTTTTGTGGGTAGTTGAAGTTGTAGTTGGTGTGTAGGTTAGGGGTGAAATTAAACACAAAAAAAAACCAACCCGACAATTAGTAATTTTTTAATAATAACTATTTCAAACAAACTGTCCTTGTCATTAAAAAATTGTGTTTCTTTTTTCATCAAAGGATGTTAGTGCGTTGCGTTGAGTAATACCAATTTTTGGGCTTTTTTTGGAATTGTGTTTTTTACCCGAAATCCCGACTTCTTTTGGAATTCTACCCAAATAGAATGTATTAAATTGTATGAAATTTGGGTATGTTGTACATTTTGAGGTCCTCTTTAAGAATATGCTATTGAAAAACAAATTTAAAAAAAGCGTTAACTTGTTCTAAAACACATTAGAGTAGTGTTTCTCAACCGGGGCTCTCAGTGCCGGGGGTACGCCAAGAGCTTTGAAGGGAAGGGGTACTCCATGAATTATTTATTTTTTAACTTTCAATGAATTTTCAATCGTTAATTTTTGTGGGATCAACATATTAAAATTTCAGACGATTTCTGATAAAACTGGAGGATGAATTCCCAAGTTTCGTGTTTTTCGTTTTCCTATAATAAATCCCGAAATATAGGAAAAACCCTTTAATGAATTGCACATTCTTAATCTGATAAAAATTATCTTTCCAACGATGTAAGACACTTTATTGTGAGTTCCATCATTTTCAAATTTCGAATTTCTCTCTTCCCAATAAAATAGAGTAGTTTCCTATAAGCGTCAGTATATTCGTTTCGGTTCCCAAAATTCCTGTGTGACGTAAGAATCGCCATGGCAACCCGTAATTCTGGAAAAACCTTGCCATAACCTTATATTGTTATTAAAAAAATTCAAAAAAAATTTAATATTATTTAATAAGGGGTTATTAGCTTTATTCGGAGTTGTGTTTCGGGGTCGAATTCCGAACTTTTTTTCAAACTTCAATTATTCTCTAAATTACCATTCCATTTTCACAAAAATTGAATATGATCCACTTATAGGTGTCTAGTTTGAGATTTAATCACCGAAAAAACGATACTTTAATTTTAATTGTGCTTAAAACGCCAAATACGGTCATTTCTCTGAAAAGAACAAACGGCCGCCGAGGACTGGATTTTTATCCCAATTTTTTCAAATTCCAGATTCTGCGAGATATTTCATCACAGTTTAAGGGTGAAAGGTCACCGACCCGCTGAAAATTCGTTAAGATGTCTTTTTTCGATAATTAGTGTACATATCGAAAACGGGCCTTCAAAGGCGGCCCAAACCTAAAATTACCGGCACAATGACTTGAAAATTCAATATGTTACTCTTCAGACAGCTTATTACTATAAATCAGCGTTGGAAAAACTCGCGACATTTTTAAAATAATTTAAAAATGTGAAAAATTCTCCGATGTACAGCATCCAATAATATAGACATTAGAGGGAGGAGCTCAATAATTGTCACCTTAATTATATCCTTGCACCATTTTTCTAATTCCAGATTCTACAAGAGGATTTTCACAATTTAAAGGAAAAGGGATATTTGAGCCTTTCGAAATCGATTAAACAGTATTTTTTTACTCTTATGCTCAGTTACTCCTTAAAACGCAAGCGAGGTCCACAAAAGCGCAGTAAATCTCATATAAACGGTAATCCAGATACTAAATTTCGATATGTTGTGTAAACAAAAGTATTTCACTCGAATTTAATTTTTTAAAATTAAAAATTTAGTTTAGTTAACAAGTTTATTTTGAACTTAAGAATTTTAGTTTGATTTATTGGAATAGAAATCATATTTTTTTGGTTAATAAAATGTTTTTATAGAAAAAAATATAATTTAAAAAAGTTAAAGAAATTAGTTTATTTTGGTAAATATAGTATTATATGTCTTTTCAGCAAGTACATATACATTTATACCATAAAATTCGATGTTTCTGTGGATGCTCCGCAGTTATGTGTGTATAAAAAACTCAAAACTATAGTGGATGAGAGAAAATTCTGGATCAAATTGAATCCACTGAAAGAAATGCTACAATTAAGAGGGGCATTTTTTATACCACATTTTGTTTTGTATCAGTACTAGACAGTTTAAAAAGGAATAGAATAACTCTAAAAAAGTATCCTAAAATCATAAATACAAAAGTAAAGTAAATATTCTACAGTTTAAATTTAACCCATTAAGCGCCAAAGCTCCCATTTTGGGAACATTTTTAAAAGATTTTTTTCACCAAAAAGAAATGAAGATATATATTTATAATTTTTTTCCATTAATAACAAGAATATGAATAATTGTTGGTAATTTTTACAAAACGTTTGCAACTTAAATTCTATTTTTAAAAATTCTTTGAACTTTGACAAAATTGGCACTTTTTTCTTCACCACAAAATAAATCCACTAAAAATTATTTATTCAAATGCGGGAGTTTTAAACCAGTGAATATGGAATACAATAGTTTTGTCTTTAAATCAAAACAAACCGGGGGGCAAAAAAATAATTTAGAAGGATTTTACAGCTGTTTATTTAGAATGTTCCCAAAATGGGAGCTTTGGCGTGAAGTGACTAGTGCGGTTTTTCGCGTATCTGTCAAGGGGTATAGCCCCCCTGTTTCCTGCCTTTTGTTGTTCAAGAACATGTGTGTTTATCAACAAACCAGTGATTTATTGCTTACCAGGTGTTGAATTATTTACGGTACCACCGCCTTTATTCTGAAGAATGGACAAGGAATGCGTGTAGAATTCTTTATCTACATTGTAAACTATATATCCAGTAAATACAGATGAGAAACTTTATTTAGATTATGAAGAATTTTCATTTGAATGTAAAATATCTGTTCATTTTAGCTGCGCAATGTATTTTAGACTATAAAAAAATCATCAGATTCGCGTGGATTTTCAGAAGATTAACAAATATTTCATGGATGCCATCAAATCTTGTTAAAATAATTTAGAATAAAAATTTTTAATATAAATAATTTTGATTTAGTGAAGCTAGAGAATAAATTCGGTGATGTCTAATTTATATTAGAAAGGAGAAAAACAAGAACATTTCAATAATGACTATTACATAAAAAATAGAAAAGGATGTCCAAAAGATAATTGTTCGTAAAACGACTAAAATAACCTATATAAAATTCAGAAACAACATAAAAATATAAGAAATCGGTAAAAAAAAAGAACAGAAAAGAACCATTCAAGCTAAATTATTCTATTTTTCAAACAAAGAATAAAATATGTTTTGAAAAAAATCCTATGAATTTACTAACAATTCAAATAGATAATACTCAAATAGAATGCTATAGTTTATTAATCATATGAAAAATATTTACGGAACTTTAAACTTCATTTAGCTAGCAACTAAAGTCAAACCCGTAACACAGCGGTGGAGAAAACGCCCACTTTACGTTACCCCCACTTTACGCCAAAGCTCCCATTTTGGGAACATACCATATCTCCGGTTGAAATAAAGATTTTTTGAAAATTTAAATTGTATATGATTAGAGACACATATTGAATCTCAAAACACACAAAAAATTAATTTTTTTCATAGCGGTTCATATTGCGGCGTTTAATGGGTTAAACCAAGGAATAAGAAATCGTCTAGTATTTTAGATCCTTCTTATTATTTTGTGAATTGACAACAGTTATAAGTAAATTGATAAGTGTATAGTCAATTCTGATCTATCCATCTTAGAATTCCATAAAAAAGCTTGCCTCGCCATTAAATTTAAAGTAAAGTTAACTAAATCAAAGAAAAATGTAACATGAATGGAGCGAGAATTGAGGTAGAAGTTACGGTAGTTACGGGATCAATTTTTCTTCAGTTGGTTGAGAAAATCGGCTGGTTTCTGGTAAAAAGACTGTGGTAACTTTTTTTATGCTAGATTGTCTGCAAAATCTTAAGCAGGCAACTTATTCAGAAAAAACCCACAAGAACACAACTGAAAGTTATTTGCAGCCTCAAAAAAAAAAATTAGGGCCACTCAAAATATTTCTGAAAAGTTATTAAAACTCGATAAAATACTTCAAAGAGAGGCAGTATATTAATTAAAACTTTTAAATAAGTTAATATAACTTTTATAATGTGATTTTTCTTTTGTCACTAAGCATTTCTTTCGAATGGGAGAAAACTCTGTTCTTCCATTTTATACTCAAAAGTTTGAATAAGTTATAAAAACATTTTAAAATAGTCGTACTCAACAAAATTTAATTTGTTCTAATGAAAATTTAGGAATAGGAATTTACACTTTCAGTCATCTAAGAAAAACGCATACGAAAGGAATGCACTGCTTGAGACACGCGTGACGTGACATCGCTGTGCTAAGCGGACGCCCGCCGTTATGAGATGAATAGTCGAATAGGAATGTGTAATGTGTATGCCTCCCTCTCCCTTTCCAGGAAGTCACCCTCTACAGATGTCCAGTCAGGCTGTTGCAATCAGCAAACCGGTCCCTTGGTCCACCGAGGCGGCTCCCCTCCCTTTATCTTTTCATCGCTCCGTTTTTCACCCGGAGAAGCACTTTGATGAAAGCCTTCCTGCTTTGGAGGGTTGAAATTGAAAATACGGATTTCTGTTTAGTTTTTGGTTCAAATTAAAAAAAAAAATAATTTAAAGAATAAATATTTTTTTAATTATAGAAAATATGACAGGAAAGGCACGAGCCCTTATGCCTCCCCCGCACTGGAACCACCACAGCCGAAAAGATATTTGAAAGAAAAAAAACTAATAAAAAAGTAAACCAGGAAGTATTTTAAGAATATTTTAAAACTACATTTAAATAAATATGGAATTTTATGTTTTAAAACTAAATACAAATAAATTTAATTTGTTACCATTTAAAAACAATAGTATTCATAATAAAGGAAGAGAAACATATTTTCCAACGTCCAAATCATGAGGATTCATATAAAGTTACTAAAATATATTGTCTTCCCAAAAAGGTTTTTCAATGCTAAGTAATATCAGTCATAATCGTATCTATGACATCAAAATTACTATATGATGTAATATTACTATCAATATAAGTAGATAACAATTTTTGACATAGACTTCGCTATGTAGCTCAATATCATGTGAAATCGTTTCTATGATATATATTTTACGACATCCCACGGTGTCAGTTGATTTAGCTTTTACGACATTGAATTTCCAATTATTGCAAAAAAAGGTTTAAAAACGTCATGATATATTTCTTATAGCCTATTTCTTGCTAATAATGTCATTAAAAGTGCTATTTTTTGTCTCTGTCATTAAAATAAATACATTATATCGTACAATATCAGTAGAAGTCGTGATTTTGATGTTTGGGATTCAGTGATATCAGTAATATCAACTCATATAGTGGGAATAACAGTAGATGTCGTGTGCTACCTGGGTATAAACATTTTAATCTGAGTCTAAAATTGTTTTAGCAATACATTACTAATTAAAACAGAAAGGCTTTCACGGCCGGATGTATTGGAAGTAAAGTTTCCGGGCTTGGTTGCCGTGGTCTCGATGTTAAAAACTTGGACGTTTCACCCCAAACTGTGTTGGGCATCATCAGCTGTTTTTTTTACGTTACGTGGTTGGTTACGTGAGAGAAAAAACAGCTGATGATGCCCAACACAGTTTTGGGTGAAACGTCAGAGTTTTAACATCGAGACTACGGCAACCAAGCCCGGAAACTTTTACTTCGAATGCATTACTACTTTTTTGGTATCCAAAAGAGCAAAGCGGTATTTAGCGGGAACATTAACGGAATTGAACCGCACATTTTGACCACAAGTAAGATGGTTTTACTCACATACAGCTTTATCTTGATTTAGAATTTAAGGAACTATAATTGTTCATGATATTTTATGAATTTTCATGCAATTAAAAAAAATTGCTAGACTGGATGAAAATGATTAATACGATACTTTAAAGTTCCGTCTTGCAAATTTTGAAAAGTGGCCCCCATGTACTATGTCATGTCTATTTAATATTGTTTTTGGCTAATTGCTGATCATGTGTGATATTACATATGAATCAAAATGCATGCATATGTTAATGATTCCCCATTACAACTGTTCACACACATTACAATACATAATAGTTCTCTTAGTTGCTATCCCTTGAACCATCAGTATCAGCAACACATTTAATGGGCTTTAACTTTAACTGTGCATTTTCAGAAGCACTGCGCATGGGCGGATTTAAAGGTGTCAACTTTTTGAGAAAATTAAATTTTTATAGGGAAAATCATGTTTTTAAAGCCATCAGGGACAGTTTGCACCCCCATGTTTTCTACTACGCACCCCCAGGGTTCACTACCTAAATCCGCCCTTGACTGCGTATGAAATAATATTGAAGTAGTAACAATTTTTAACCTTTTTAAATGTTTTGTTACTTGACTTCTGTTCTGTTTAGGTCTTGTAACATTTTATTTGCAGTATTTAAGTAGCATAATTTATTTTCTTTATTTCTTTCCCTGTCTTTAATTTGTTGAAATATTTTTCTAAGTTTTATTCCAAGAGATCTATTTATTACCATCCTAAGTGTACTATACCCGTAAATTATGCACAATTATATTTTGATAGTTTCTTTTACAGGGTTCCCACGGGCCTTGAAAAGTACTTGAATTTCATTTTTAAATTCAAGGGCATTTTTAAATTCAACACCATCACCATCACCTGGGGGTGCAATGCTCGAAGGAACCAGGCTCGAGGATACCCACATTCGTTAAAGGGATGAATTCGTCTGGGACAACCTTGTCTCCTCTAGCCCCTCAGGTGTATCTGGGATACCACCCTTTCCTTTCGGTGTCAGGGACACCATACCCTTGTGGTCACAGTGTTTGGGACACTGCACCCTTCGCCCCCTTGAAGTCTCTGGAAGACTAAAACTGTCATCATCTTCGATAGTTTTGACCTTCTTCTGGTTTTATGGCTTTTTCTCGAAATCAACTTTGCCGACTAGAGGTCCCTTTTCGCTTTCAGCCTCATATGTTGTGATTGTGCGTGGTTTTATTTACAATTTAGTCTGATGTTTCTGTTGATTTAGTATTGTTCTCTTGTATAAACCTGTGTCCCATAAATGTACATAACATATGACTGTATTCTTGTACTTTTTTGCATTGTGCATTCTTGTACTTTTTTTGGTTTGTAGAAGTAGTTTTTGAAACACAGGTTTTTGTACGATACTGGTTCCGGCATCATACTGGTTCTAGTATATACTGGTTCCGTTACCATACCCGGTATGATAACGGAACTAGTATATACTAGAACCATTATGATACTGGGTTATGAAACACCGGAACTAGTATGATACTAGAACCAGTATGATACTAGAACTAGTATCATACTGGTTCTAGTATATACTGGTTCCGTTACCATACCCGGTATGATAACGGAACTAGTATATACTAGAACCATTATAATACCGGGTAATGAAACACCGGAACTAGTATGATACTAGAACCAGTATGATACTAGAACTAGTATCATACTGGTTCTAGTATCATACTAGTTCCGGTGTTTCATAACCCGGTTTAATTTTTTTTCATACCGGAAATTTTTTTTCCAATAGGGTACCCACATCAAAATAGTACCATCCCCGATCCAATGGTTTGGCAGAACGGACCGAGAGGGAAAGCCTGAGAGGGAAAATGATCCGCCAGTTCATGACGTTTTTAAAGAGGGTACACCAGTTTGGGTGAGTTCGTTTGGACGTGGCCCAGCATGGGTTCCAGGAAGGGTGATAAGAACGATCGGAGCAGTGATGTGCGAAGTGGAATCAGCATGGGGTGCCTGCACCCGCCATCACAATCAACTGCGACGCAGGAATGACCGGGTTGAACCACCATCGGTACGAGTTGAACCACCACCATCAATCGTACCTGAGCTCCCAACGTCTCCTCGTCCAGTAGTGGTCTTCGACGTAGATCTTCCTAATCTTCCTCCTTCTCCTGTATCACCTGGTGTTCCACCGAATAACCAAGACCGACCAACTGCTCCTCAACCGAGTGCGTCACCTGCTCCTCCTCCTAGTGCGCCACCGACACCAGCACCACCCTTGCGTAGGTCGACAAGACCACGGAGGGCCCCTGACTGCTTAGGAGTAACAAATTTAAACTGGAAGAGGAATGTTGTGACCTGTAGCCAGAATAGTAGCGACGCATAATTAGTTCAACCGTTTGTGGCAACACCTAAATTGTGAGATTTAAATAACGAGTTATCTTTCAACCTGAGTTCCATGTAAGAAGATAAATAAAGTTGCATAGTTTTGATTACCTGATGGTTTTTAATTACTATATTTTAATAGGCCGTTCAGATACTTCAAGACGTTCAGACACTTCACTTTGTAAGATTTTGTACCAAATCGGCTAATAGTAGTATTTTCTGAAACTTAAGTGAATTTTTTTTGCATGGTAATAATCGTATGAACACCCTCAAGGGAGTTTTTGAATTCCCCATGAGTGAATCGCTTTTTTTGTTAAATTACATAAAAAGTTAAGGGACTTGCCAAAATTTCAAAAATTTTTATTTTTTTCTAAATGATCAAATTTTATTTTCAGCTTGAAATTCAGCAGAAATGTTTATTTTGAGAGTTGGAAAACTTTAAATTTACTTAATAAAATTTTCTTTCATAATTTTTTTTATTTAATTTTTTCCTCATTTTTTTGAATTTTGAAAAAAAAAAAGAAAGGCAGTTATGTTACACATCAAATCAAAGATAATAAAATTACAAACAAAATGGCACTAATTTCAGGTTTTTAAGTTGTATAGTTCTGGAGTTATTAACTGTTTTAAAATGCAGGAAAAACAACTTTACAAGAGTTATTTTTACTTTAAAAAATTTTTACTACCGAAAGAGGGGTGATAAGAATGGAATCTGAAACATTATAACTATAACTATGTTAGATTTTCATAAAAAATCAAGAAGAATATGGGAATGTTTAATCTTTGGTTTTTTTGATGTTTTGTAAAATATTCAGCACTTTTTTGAAACTTTAAGGCCTGGGGGGGCACATGTTATTATTTTGTGATTGAGCTAAAATTTTGCAAAAATCATTTATTTGTATGATGGAACAATTTGGGGGGACGACGCATAAAGATTTCCAAACTTTAAAAATAAGGACCACCCTAATATATAATATATATATTAGGGTGGTCCTTAATATATATGTTACCGTGAAAGACCGAAATGTGTGAATGTCGACATTCACCGGTGAATGTCAACAAACACCAAATACGTCGGTGAAAGATCGAATATTTCATTACATTCGGACCCTCACCGGTGTATGTCGACAATCACAGATATGCTCTGGTGGATGTAGAAAATAACAATAAATAAATAATAATAAATAATAAAATATAAATAATAACAAATAAATAAGATTTGAATCACATAATTTAGTAAGTTTTTTATTACTATTATTTTATTTTCTCATTTAGAACGTACTGTATAATTAAGTAAGTTTTTAACTTCTATTATTTTCCTTTCTCATTTTGAATGTATTGTATAATTAAGTAAGTTTTTAACTTCTATTATTTTCCTTTCTAATTTTGAATGTACTGTGTGTTTTAAGTTCGATAGGGGAAAGGAGGGTAAGAGTGCGCAGCGGTTTTTTTCCCTGTTACCAACAGTATAAGGGGGAGCAAGTATGATAACATGGACAAATGCATCATAAGCTATCCTAAATGACTGTCACTATTATTTTCGTACATTCTGTACTTTATTTATCAGGTAAAATATGGTTTCTTTGAGTTAGCATTTAATTTTTCTGAGAAGGAATCTTATTTTTTTTTTGTAAATAAAGAACTAATGATTGCTTCCAAAGTGAATACTAATGTGAGAACAACTTCTGAACAACTTGGCATCGTTAGATTTTAACTTCAGTTTAATTTTAGGATTGATTCAAGGACTTTTAGAGAATTAATACAATGGCGTCTAAGAGTACGCAGTACGCACAGACAAGATAATTGGAATTTTTGTAGCGAGAATCATATAATTCATCTTACTCTTTACCACATGAGAGTTATGTGCTACAATTGATGAATAAATGCCTAAATTAAACTTTTAAAGCTTACAATACCTCAGAATGTGAAAACCAGCTCTTTTAAAATCCTGAAAAATTAAAAGCGTGATCTTTCATGTATTTTCAAAAAGATTGATTCCAATATGGATTAAACTTAAAGAGTGGTGAGATAAGGGAAGGATCTTCCAATTACGAAGTTAGTTGTTCATTTTTTTGTGATTTCTGACAAGCTTTCAGGGCGCGTACTCTTGGCCTCACGTCTCACGTCTTGCGTACTTTTTGCCGACACGTCGGGTAAAAGTACGCATTCAATTTTTCATTTTCTTTTTGATTTTTAACATACTTTCGATAAAGCCAAGACTTTCTTTTTTAGAAGGTTGATTTGTGAGTCAATAAACTTACGTTCAGTAAATTTTTGAGGCTCTAGCTTTTAAATTCTCGACTTTATAGCCCAAAATCATTTTTGTGCGTACTCTTACCCTCCTTTCCCCTACACACTGTCATTGCAAAAGGAAGTGTTCCATTAATAAATGCAGTTGTAAAAGCAAGGGCCTCTTGTGCAATTCTAAGTGCCATAATAGTTTAAGTTGTTGCAATAAATAAGATTTGAATCTCATAATTTAGTTAGTTTTTTATTTCTATTTTCTCATTTAGAACGTACTGTATAATTAAGTAAGTTTTTAACTTCTATTATTTTCCTTTCTCATTTTGAATGTACTGTGTTTATTAAGTTCTTAGTCATTCCTCTCAGAAAGAGAGGCGAAAAATTTATCGCGACTGAATTACGGAGAAGAAAATATAAATCTCGGACTTGTTCAACATTCACCATTAGTGCATGGTGAATGTCGACATTCACTGGTGTAAGTCCGAAATAAGGGTATTTAGCAAATATTTCGGACATACTACACCAAGCGACTATGTGAATGTCGACATTCACCGGTGAAAGTCGACATTCTCCAGATTTCGGTCTTTCACCGTAACATATATATAGAAGTGGTCCAACCCCTTAACTTTTGAACCCCTACAGGTATAGTCATGAAAGTGGGGTCTAGGTATAGTAAAGTGACCATGCCTTATGCGATGAGACAACTTTCAATGCCCTCTAGCGGAAACTTTAGGAGTTATAATTTTTATTTTAAAAAGTTTGAAGTCAGTGACTAAGTTGTAGAGCAGCATCGATTCATTATAAATCTACACCTCTACCACAAAAATGCCTACAATAAAACTCATTAAACGCCCGTTTATTTAATTGTGATTTGGAACACTCAACCTCACGAAGCGCTTTTTAAAAACCCTTGCTTGTTTATTTGAGGTCTCGAACACTCAACCTCTTTAAACTCCTCATGAAAATGAATTGTTTACATTTACCGCTGATGCTCTATGTGCTTCCCGTCCGCGACAATGCACATTTAAGGGGAAAAAGGATCTCCGAAAACTAACCGTGAGGAAATAGAATATAGCCCGTTCAGAAGTGCAATCGTCCAACTCGTCCTACGGGTAGAAAGAATCACGTGACAAGCGAGCCAGCTCATAGAAATACATTACGGGAAGCGAGCAAGAGCGCCCTCTACAGGCGGTTAGTGCAATTAAAACATTTCCTACTGCTATAGCCCAGGGGAGAATTTTCAACGGATGGTCCGATGAGGTTTTCCCTGCGTAGGGAGAGCGGTGGAAGAAGAACCGGTTTTCTCTGCCTTTCCCCGGTTAGAGTGGTGTTTGTGAACGCGGCTTTAGACTCTAGATTGAATATCAAGCTGCACATTTTACACCTCACACACAATTACGCATAATTAAACAATGAAACCCAAAATTCAATAGTCTCTTAATTATTATATCCAACAAGATAGTGCGTTTCAAGCACCAAGTTAGTACATGCAAAAGCGTTTCGTGAGGTTGAGTGTTCCATATCACAATTAAATAAACATTATAGGAAGCGACCATTTGCCAATCCTAACTGAGTTATGTAAAAGCCGTAAAGTAATCAAGGATACACAAAAATTTTGGAATTTCAAGAAGGCCGATTGGAATAGATTTAGAACTGAAACCGAAGTAAAGCTGAGGGGATTTAAAGCTGACGTGGACCTCGACGAAAACTGGCAGGACTTCAAGCAAGTAATCATAAATGCCGCTAAACAATCTATTCCTAGGGGTAACATTAAACACTACGTCCCAGACTATATTCACGACTCAGAAAATATTAAAGAACTCATAGAAAAAAGGAATAGGCTACAAACGAGTCGTAATCCACATAGCCAGCCTAATTCACCGAGGTTGCGTACCGAATTGAACCAAGTAAATGCTGAAGTAAAAAGTATGTATACCCTCTTAAAAAGAAAAAGATGGAACGACGTATGCATGAAATTAGATGCCAGAGAAACCAATTCCAGATTGTGGAAGTTAGTTAAGGGCATTGGCAAAGAACAGCCACAATTTGAGGATACAAACACCGTAATAAATGCAGATGGCACTATCCCAGTTGATGACAGGGCAACGACTAACCTACTGGGAGAATTTTACCCGAAAACACGCCTCCTTGAGTTCAATAGAGAGGACAAAGGAGTGGCCAGGTTGGCCAGGAGGCTCGTACACAATTGCAAAGGAGAGAGAGCTGGTAACCGAAACTTCGATGCAGACTTCACAATGAGTGAACTAAATACTGTAATTGACGAAATTGATGCTACGAAAAGTCCTGGATCTGACGGTCTGCATGGACAGATGATTGTCAACCTAGGAGGCTATGGTAGACAATTCTTGCTTGGCATTTGCAACCAGTCCTGGAACTTAGGTAAACTTCCTAGAGATTGGAAAAGAGCACTGGTAATACCTATTCGCAAACCGAACAAAGCACCCAACTCGCCAGAGGGGTACAGGCCGATAGCGCTCACTTCTATACCTTGTAAAATACACGAGAAGCTAGTCATGACCAGGATCACGTACCATCTAGCATCTTTGAATATACTGCCGTCAGAACAATACGGGTTTAGGAAGGGCCACAGCACTATTGACTAGATTTTATTCTTCAGCCAGCACGTTAGAGATGCCCAAAACTTAAAACCCACAAACCACACCGTTGCAGTGCTTCTAGATATATCTAAGGCCTTTGAAAAGGTTTGGAAGAACAGGCTAATCATCAAGCTGTATAAGAATTTCAAGCTCACCGGGAAGGCACTTCCTTGGATATACGATTTCCTGAGTCGTAGAACCATTGAAGTGAAAATTAACCAATCCTTCTCGAGGTGTTTTGGCATAGGACAGGGAGTGCCGCAGGGCTCAGCTTTGAGCCAGAGGGGGCCCATCTGACACTGCTACCAGTGACGTCACTGGCAGCGGAAGTGACGAGCCAAAGCTTACACTGGCCAATCAGGCTTGTTAAGGCGGAGCGTAAAGTTTCCATGCCACCAGTATGTTTCCCTTATCCCGCTCAAACTGAAAGTGATTGGTTGATCAAACAGTTAGGAGGCGTTACATATGACGTCACTGGCAGCGGAAACGAGACGTCACGAGCTTTTTTCATGTCTATGTGAAGAGCCAACCTTATATTCTATAAACCTTGGCTTTGAGCCCTATCCTCTTCTCTCTCTTTTTGGCAGGTATTGATTCGAGAATCTCTCATGAATGTAGAATAGGTTTATTCGCAGATGATATAATTATTTGGCACTCAGACACTGACATTTCACAAAGTGAGGCCTGCATAAATAAATCTTTGGAAAGTTTCGAGATTTTTGCAAAAAAACACAAAATTGATTTCAACCCTAACAAATCTGAAGTTAGCTTCTTTACAACTAACAAGCATAAGTGTGGGAATCGAGCACTATCGAGCACTGCGTATTATCCGATTCTAGATGGAGCGTGATCTGAATTGAAGAAGGCCCCACACGCGCCTGACGGCGCGCCTCCGCGCATGATCCAAATATATTTAAACAGCGTTCTGGACTTGGACTTTTTCGGTTTTACTTTTGTTTATGTACAACTTTTTACTTTTTCGTTATAATGTTCAATAAACATATTTAGTTTCACTGGCCCGTGTCCCATAAGTGGGGGCTTCGACCTCCTGGAAACTGATAACCCCTGGACAAAAAACCCTGCGTATCGCTTCAGCGATGGATGGAGATTTCTTGCTGCTTCAACCTAGATGTTTGCCGATTCCTTGCTGCTTCGACCTAGATGTTTGCCGATTCCTTGCTGCTTCGACCTAGATGATCGCCGTTTCCTTGCTGCTTCGACCTAGATGTTCGCCGATTCCTTACTGCTTCGACCTAGATGTTAGCCGTTCCCTTTCCGCTTCGACATAGATGTTAGACGTTAGATGTTAGAGGGTCCCCCGCTGAGAATTGATCCTGTAGACGTTTAGAAGTTTTACTGTAGTGGACTGGTCAGGTGAACTGTCTGTGAGGACTTTGGTAAGGTGCTTTTGCGGAGTCCTGAGTATTGTTTAGTTTTACGATGACCACCTTGGGCGATATCCCGTTTATTGCCAAGAACATAAGGCAATCTTCAAAGAAGGCTATTAAGGTACTACACCAGTTCTTGTTTAGTTGTGATGAGGGTAGATCTAACAGGAAAAACATTAGACTGTTTGAAGGATTTCCTAGCGATTTTGATGTAGAGAAATTTAAAACGGAAACCTTAAAAACATTTAAATTATCAGAATTTATTGTGATGTGTAATTTGTTGGGTATAGAATGTGAAAATACTGCAGATGACTGTCTTGTTTCTATTATTACTGCTCTATCTGATTTGCAGAAATTGGAGCTTACTGCGATTTCAGTGTCTGAGTCTGAGGATGACGATGAAGATTAGTGATGGGCAAAATCGACAATTTTAGGTATCGAATACTTTGGTATCGAATACTTTTAAGTATCGAGTATTTTCAGGTATCGAATACTTTTTCTATTTTTCTTTTGAAATTAAGTACAATTATGGATTAAAAGATTCAATAATTCACAAAGGATGCACAGCACATGAACCACCCTTGTGCTAAATGCAGTCTGTAAAAAAATCCCAAAAAAATAAGGAACAGGGAATATAAAAATACATTAAAACCCAAGGCTAATAAAAAAAAAAACCTTTAAATCTTAACCACATATCGCCGATTTTTGCCCTCACTGCATGAGCAGAAGGTCAATACGCGAGCGACATGAATTTTAAATAACAAGAGGAAGTATAGTAATTTTAGTGGTGATAGTAATAATGATTTAAGTAAATGCGAACTCTTTTGAAGTAAATGTGTTATGAAGTTTTCTTTTCTCAAATTCTGTAAAAGGAAATCAAACTTGAAAATGAAATTGTAAAAATGGGGTTCACAGATGGGAGTTTTGTAAATTCAAACCCTCTCCGAATGATGTATATGTATACTAATGTAACGTAACACGGTTCGTTCCAGTTGTGAAGGGGAAAATATGTCGCATTGGTTTTGCACACTTAGAAACCCTTAATTTCGACTTTTTAAATTAAATATCGTATCTACTAAACTTCCATCTGTGTCAATTCTTTTAGATTATAGAGAACTTCAAAGTTTCAAAGTTGGTAACCTATATACAGTGGAAGCTCTTATAGCGTAATTAATCCGTACCGAGTTTTTTGTCGCTATAAGAGCAAACTTCGAGTGATACACTCGAGTGTAGAATATCACTCGTTTAAAAGCAATAAACTTGTTAAGCTAAACTATCAATTTTGATGCTTTTCGGGAAGGTGGACTCGATTCCCTCATTGATGTATTTTTAGTAGACTAATTTATAAAGTCTGGAGGAAATCTCAACCTGAAAACGATATCATTGGGATTTAGAACACAGTTTGAATCATCCAATTGATCTCTCCTCACTTTAAACAATTATTTCTTATTTTATGAAGTCTTGATACTTCCAATTTCATGTTATATTACCTTATTTTTGCTTTTATTTTAATTTATATAAAGTTTAAGATCAATATTTTACAGAGTATAAATATTTGTTTTAAATTTTGATTTTGATATTAATTTATTGCATAGCTTAGCTTCCTTAGAAAGGTCTGATGCTTAACAAAATTTATTACATCAATTTCACCTGCATCTGCATGCAATTTGAAAAATTTATGTCTTAAATATAAGTCAAAAAATTGGAAATAAAGAAATATAAATGAACACGCTAATAAATTTTAAGTCTAAAATCAACAAGGACATTAGGTAGCGAAAGGTTTCGTTTGGGATTGTAGCCGGTTACCCCGGGCGAAAGCAAGCGAGAAGAAGATGCGATCATTACTTGGTGCTGTTTGTCACACTCTGATATTTGTTTAGTGGCTAATTCTGGTATGACGCACATAAACCGATCCAGGAAAGTATTCGATAAGCTGAATCGATTCGAAGATTAGTCTTTATAAGAGCACAAAAGTGCTCTTATAGAGACTAATTTTTGGGTCTTTATAAGAGAGTATTTTTATAAGAGCAGGTCGCTATAAGAGCTTCCACTGTACATACATATTTATATTTATAATTATCAATTTTAAAACATTTTTTAAATATTTTTTTGTGGGAAAAATCTAATTTTCAGCTAATTATACATCTAACTGGTAATACCTGGTAACCAATAATATGATTAGTTATTATCGTAAATATTATATATTTACCAAAAAAAAATGTTTATTTTAACTATCAAATCAGACACATAACAAACCCTTTTAGCTTAACAAAATTGCGTACTTTCTTTAGGATAGTTAGGGATAAATTAAGGTAAAACTTCATCTATAAAAATAAAAATTATTTTTTTTTTGTTTTGAAATAAATCTTTTCATTCCTTGTGTCCCCAAAAAAAATAATTATTAAAACCAATTTTTTATGATCCTATTGTAAATACTATAAAATATTTACCAAAAAAAATTTATACACAAGAAAAAATATTATAAAATTAATAATTAAATATTATTATGAGTTTATTTAATACAGGGTGTTTCACAAAGAGCCCCCGATTTTAAAAATTAATAACAAAAAAACGAAAAGAGATAAAAATACGCCGTCAGCGGCATCCTACTTAAAAGACCAAAGAATTTTCGTACACAAATTTTTAAAAATTCGTAGTTCTCAAATCAATTTATAGATGGAAGCACAACTTCTTTGATATTTAGGGAAAGCTATCCTCAAAGTCCCTATTTTCGTTCGCCATAGGGAAATCAAATTTTGGGAAAGAATCGATTCATGAATCGAATTAGAATAAAATAATTTGGAATCAAACCTTTGTTCCCAGTCAGCAGAAACAGGTTAATCTGATCTATTAAGCTTCTAAATAATCAAAGAAAATGCATATTGAGTTTAATTTAAATAAGATGCAATAGTTTGTAAAGCAAATCTTTTATATATTGTTTTAAATACAATAATCAATTTATCCTTGCAGAAATTTCTTAGTAGTTCAGAATATTTCTTTAAATTTATTTTACTAAATTTTTAAATTTGCTCGTGTTTCCTACAGATTTTTTAAAACTGTTTAATGAGCTCGTCATAAATGATCAGACCTAAAAATGTCGAAGATGGAACTTAAACCCTTCTTTGTCTTGGGGTTTTATATTTGTATTGGTATTGGTAACATATATTTTCCGGTCTGTGTTCTCGATATCAAGGATCCGCTTATCACTTTAAGACCTAGCCACCCCATATGTTCCATAGTATCTAATGGTTATCTCGGGCACCTTAGGATTGAAAGGGTTATAAAGCTTCGTCAAGAAAGACAGACACAACAGAATTTTTACTGACACAGAGAGAGAGAAAATACCCCCAGGGCAAAGGCTGGAATCGAACCGACGGCTGGTACAGTGCGCAGACTGCTAGCGTGGTTTGCAGCACGTAAACCAACTAAGCCTCCCAGCCCCCTTTTTATTTGTAATATGAATTTTTCGATCGGTATATTTGTAAAAAATTATTTGTCTTAAAACTTTTTAGTACTGGAGGAGTTTATTAAAAAACTGACTTCTTATTCTAGGGTTCACGAAAGAACTCCAAACTTTAATTTATAATTTCAAAATGATGATGAAAGCATTTAAAACACAAGTGACACATTAATTTAAAGAACAATCACATTAAAATTGACTCAAAATGCGCCCCTTTTACTGCACAGACATGTCTCAAACGAAGAACGAAGTTTTCGGTGACTTTGTGGAGTGTGTCACGGGAAATCGACACACAAGCTTTTTAAATTGCATTTTCCAGCTCGTTGATTGTTGAAGGATTAGTGCCGTAAACTTGGTCCTTAAGTGTGCCCCACAGAAAGTAGTCACACGGGGTAAGGTCGGGAGAATACGGGGGCCAGTCGAAACCTTTTCCTTTGAATTTCAAATAGTCTAATGCAATTACTCTGTCATCAAAATATTCCTCCAAAACGTCAAACACGTCTTGGGTTCGGTGTGGGCGTGCGCCATCTTGCATGAACCATGCCGTGTCAGGATGATCGTCCAAAGCTTGTTGGTAGTCGACAAATTGGTTCAAGAGTGCAATATAACGGCCTGTAGTAATGGTTTCTCGCAAGAAAAGGGGCCCGATAATTCCTTGTCTCGAGATAGCAGCCCAAACAGTGAGTTTTGGAGAGTGGAGGGGTTGCGCTTGAGACAAATGAGGGTTTTCAGTTCCCCAAAAACGCCAATTTTGTCTGTTGACAACCCCGTCTAGATAAAAATGGGCTTCATCTGAGAACCAAATTTGGCCGACATCGAGACTGGCACCATCAATCATTTCGAGCATTTTTTTAGCAAATACCTCTCGTTGTTGTTCAGCTCTAACAGGTATAGCCTGCCGGCATTGAATTTTGTATGGAAACATCTTTAATTTTTTTCTAAGGATTCTATACGTGCTGGATGGGCTGATGCTCAAGCTGAAAGTTTGCGCACAGATTTGTTTGGGTTCTTCTCGATAGCTGCAGCAATTGTCGTGGCATTAGTAGATGTTACGACAGAGTGTTTGGGACCCACATTTCCCTCTAAGTCATCAGTCACGCTGCCCGTCTGTTGAAATTTTTTAAACAGTTCACGAATTGTCTTCTCCGCTGGTCCTTTTTGAACTCCGAATCGGACTTGGAAACTCCGCTTTGTGGCAATAGGGCTGTGGTTTAATCTGTGATACTCCAAAACTATGAAAACCCTCTCCTCTAAAGAATACATTAGGATTAGCTAAATAACGATCAGATGAATCAATCGTACAATAATATTTATTCGCTGATAATAAACCTAATCGTTCTGAGCTCTTCGAAGCACTCCGTAGTTTGTAATGCCAACAAATTTTAAAAACCTTCTACATTTTACAAAGATTTTGTTAGAAGTTAAAATGTCGAAATTCCTGTATCTAAGATGTTAGTAAATTTGTACTCCATCCACTTATTATCTTTTAAAAATGTCCTTTTTTTATGGGATAGATAACGAAATACTACTACAAAATTTAACTTAGATTATAACTTAATTAATTGATGTTCCTAAATTAGTGAGATCTAGTCTTTAAAATTGGCTGAGAGCCGTTTCTGCAAACTGGAAACAGGGTTCGATTTCAAATTGTTTGATTCTAATTCGATTCATGAATCGATTCTTTCCCAAAATTTGATTTCCCTATGGCGAACGAAAATAGGGACTTTGAGGATAGCTTTCCCTAAATATCAAAGAAGTTGTGCTTCCATCTATGAATTGATTTGTGAACTACGAATTTTCAAAAATTTGTGTACGAAAATTCTTTGGTCTTTTAAGTAGGATGCCGGAGACGGCGTATTTTTATCTCTTTTTGTTTTTTTTGTTATTAATTTTTAAAATCGGGGGCTCTTTGTGAAACACCCTGTATCTGTGCTCTTAATTGCGTGGAAAATAAAAATAAAATTATGGTATGCAGCGAGACTTGATCCCGGGACCTTTGGGTTGGGAATCGCAGCTTTTACCACTACACCACGATCCGCTTGCAAGATACGAATCTTATTAAATTTATAAGTACATGTTAAAATTTTTAATCGCGATTTTGTCCAAACTTTCTGAGAGTTGCTTCTTAATATTTTCACAAATTGATGTCCTAGTCATGCACTACTTACACACAAAAATGAATATAATCGGTGATGACACGTTGGGATCCTCTCCTTGTAAGATGGAATTAAGCCCTGATATCGTGCTGTGGGATTTGTTTTGTGATTATGACTATAGACATTCTTTTAATTCAATACGTAAGCAACCAAGCATGTATAGGATGGATGATTTGGTAACTTGGATATTTTGTGATTAGTGTTTTCTTGATGTTTAATCTTGTCCTATTTGAGTATTTTCGGTGTTTTGATGTTTGTTTTTGTATTTTTCTAGGGACCATGCGGGGACGCATGTCAGCAGGACGGCCGTGTGGGAATCGAGCACTATCGAGCACTGCGTATTATCCGATTCTAGATGGAGCGTGATCTGAATTGAAGAAGGCCCCACACGCGCCTGACGGCGCATGCCTCCGCGCATGATCCAAATATATTTAAACAGCGTTCTGGACTTGGACTTTTTTCGGTTTTACTTTTGTTTATGTACAACTTTTTACTTTTTTGTTATAATGTTCAATAAACATATTTAGTTTCACTATCCCGTGTCCCATATAAGTACAACTACCAACCTATTACCAGGTTTTTCGGCCAACAACTAAAATATGTTAAACATCCCAAATATCTTGGATACTATCTGGACCCAGAAATTACCAGTAATAAACATATTGAGAACCTGGTGAAGAAAAGCAGAAAAATGTTAAATATCCTCAAATATATTTCTGGGTGTGATTGGGGAGCTGATGCAAAAACGCTTAGATCAACTTATATCTCAATCATCCGACCTATTTTGGAATACGGACAACAGATCTACGCTTCGGCCTCTGCAACTAATTTGAATAAGCTGGAAAAAGTGCAATTAAGCGCTGCTCGTATTATTACTGGACTTAGACATGGTTGCCCTAACAATATCGTCCTTTTTGAGGCAGATCTGCAACCCCTGAGTTCAAGGAGAACCATTGCATTGTCCAAATACTACGGAAAACTTTTTAGCTTTGGATCACAAAACCGTACTGCCCAATTCCTGGCTGACTGGAAAAACAATCAGAGGTTAAAGAAAGATAGCCCAGTGGGTTACGCGCAGAAAATGGGGTTTCTCACCACAAGTGTGGAGCCCTGTAGCCTGAAGCCTTGCTTGGCTCCTTTGGAGGAACTCTCGAATGTTTACTTTTATGATAAGTTGTTGACATCAACAAATAATAAAACCCAATCACCAGACTTATTAAAACAACTGGCCTTAGAAATCATAAATACCACCCATGAGAGAGCCATTAAAATATATACAGACGGAAGCAAAAGTGAAAGTGGTACCACGGATAGTGGTGTTCTCATTAAATTGCCCAATAGTTCGGTCAGTCTTCGGAAAAGAAATCCAGACTTCTGCTCCGTCTTTAGAGCAGAGCTCATTGCTATTGATGAAGCTCTGACGTATCTACTTGCTCTCAACCTCCAGCGAGACATTTGGATTTTTTCTGACAGTCGCAGTGCTATCCAACACCTGAGAGGCTGGAGGAGAATTCATGACCAACTAAGCATCGACATTATAGCTAAACTTAAGACCTTATCTTCCAAGAATGTGATCCATATCCAGTGGATACCCGCGCATGTTGACCTGTGCGGTAACGAAGTTGCTGATGGCCTGGCAAAGGAGGGAACAAATATCATAGACGACGTCTCGGGCGCTCTCACGTACCAAGAGCTGGCCACCATAAGGAAAATTGCTCTCAACAAGGACTGGAAAACACCTCCTTCGCATGACTGGTATCATGCTGACTACCCAGGAGCTGCCCTGGAGATAGTTGGAGATAGAGCAACGCAAACTGCCCTTACTAGACTCATTAGTGGTCATATTAAATCTCTCGCCTATGACCAGGGGCGTAAGACTTTTTTGACATGTGGTAAATGCAGCTCAGCCCCGGCCTCCCCTAGTCATCTTCTTGCTTGCTTGGGGCTGGATAAGGCTGATTTAAAAGAGAATCCAGTCCAGGTCACGGACTTTTTGAGGGTGTGGAATCTTTTGGACCTGGTCTAGTCTAAATCTAGATCAGGGAGAATAAGTAACAACAACAACAACATTAAATAAACGGGCGTTTAATGAGTTTTATTGTAGGCATTTTTGTGGTAGAGGTGTCGAATTATAATGAATCGATGCTGCTCTACAACTTAGTCACTGACTTTTTTCACATACCTCACATAGTTTTTAAAATAAAAATTATAACTCCTAAAGTTTCCGCTAGAGGGCGTTGAAAGTTTTCTCATCGGATAGGGCAGCCTTTCTCAACTGGGGTTCCACGGAGCCCTGGGGTTCCGCGAGGCCTCCTCAAGGGTTCCGCGAGAAATTCGAAACAAATTTTTTTTTGTTGTTCTAGAATCTAGAATAAAAAAAAAATTCCTTCGAATTTCTCACGGAACCTCGAAAACGGACTTTTCTCCCAAAATTCCAAGCCCATATATGGTACCTCTCCCCCAATGGGGGGCGTCGTTTGTAGTTTTGGAGGATCGCCGCCTTTGCTTGGTAAACCAGATGTGTCCACATTGTCCGGTGCAATGTTGTTTTAAGATACAGTGGGGGGTCAGGGGTAAGGCCGTCCAATGGTTAAAATGGCCAATGGCCGTTAAAAAGGACTATCCAAATATTCAAAGGAAAGCAATTGATATACTATTGCATCAATTTTCCACATCATATACGTGTGAACAAACCTTTTCTTGTTTAACAAACATAAAAAGTAAAGAAATCGTCTTCTTTCTAATTGAAGACGAGATTCGGGTATGCCTTTCGAAAATAAGACCCAGAATTGAAAATATATGTGCCAAAAAACAGGCTCAAATTATCACATTAATTAATATTTAATAATCGTTTTAATTTTTTTAAACTTGCTAAAATTGTTTAAATACTTAAAATTGTATTTTCAAAACCTTGCAGCTGTATTCCAGTGGCGTATATAAGGGGGGGCGAGGGGTCCCTGCCCCCCCCTAAATTCGGACTAGGTGTACCAAAAAAGTTAAAACCCTGTATTTTAGGGTCAAATTTCAAAAAAAATTCTGGGCTAGGACCCCCAAACCCCCCCTTTGTACTTGGAGTTTTATTATTAACAACTTTGTTATAATAAGTTCATATATAAGTTCAACTTTCATATCTAAGTTCAACTTTCATATATAAGTTCAACTTTCATATATAAGTTCAACTTTGTTATAATAAGTTAAAACCCTGTTTTTAGGGGTAAAGTTCCAAAATTTTTATGGGGAAGGACCCCCAGATCCCCTTTTGTACTTGGAACTCTGTTTTCTATTTTAATAACTTTTTAAATATTAAGTTCATAAAAATGTACGTCCAAAATTCGGACTTTGTGTACCAAAACTAGTTAAAAACGTGGTTTTTTAAGTCAAACTTTCAAAAATTTTCTGGCAGAGGACCCCCCAGACCCCCCTTTGGCACTAGTATCTTTATTACTAATAACTTTTCCTATAGTATTGAGTTTTTAGGACCTAAATTATCACCTAAAAAGCTACATTGAACCTATTAAATATGTGGGGGAGGGGCTGAGGAATAATTTTGGGCCCCTCCCGAAATAAATTCTTATATACGCTACTGCTGTATTCTAATGATTCTAATAAATAAATATAGTAAATAAACGATTTCTTTGTTACTTATTTTCCGTTTTATGTAATAATTTAAAAAATAGTAAGAAAAATATTGTTACATGGACGCTAAGGTTCCGCGGAACTTGGGCATTGACAAAAGGGTTCCGTGGGAGTAAAAAGGTTGGGAAACGCTGGGATAGGGCATGGTCTGGTCACTTTACTATACCTAGACCCCACTTTCATGACTATACCTGTAGGGGTTCAAAAGTTAAAGAAAATTGAAATACAAAACATTTTCTCCATTTATATCATAGGAAAGAACAAATCCCAAAAATTTCTTCAAATGCCGAGAGAGTCAGGTTGAGTGCCTTGTTCATTTGACATGGAATGACACATAATGTTTTTCTTACTCATTTTTCCTGCACCTCTAAGAAAGGCGAAATCAAACTATCAATTGCCAAAATTAAACTGGATGGCACAATTCATGCCTCCAAAATATCCAAGACCTCCCCCTCGTTAGCCGTTGTCAGGACTTATTCGAAGCTAATTTGGATTGCGTTGGGATAAATTCAGAGACACTTTTCCACACAATGACTGGCTCTCCACGAGACACTTTTTAAAGTAGGAAAGGCACTTAACGCTAAAGCATTTATTGGCACGTCTCCTTCTCTGGCTCCCCTGAGTGAACTGTGGAGGGCCATAGACGTAATACGAGAAGACAGACCTTTGGCATGGCAACCCCGTGGCCGAAACAAGTGGGTGGCAAAGGAAGTCTCATTGACGGGTGGATTTCAGACTACTGTGCTACCGTTATGAGAAAACCCTTGGATATAAGATAGTGTGGTGGCAGTCGTGATGGAAACGGGTTATTTCACTGTATTTTGAGGGTGATGGCAATTCATTTGGAGATGAAAGAACCGATATATGCCAAATCTGTGTGGTGATCATTTATAGTTTTTTTGATGCCAGTCGCTTGAATTTTTAGATGTTCTGATATGTTTTGACATCTTACCTATTACATATGATCTGATATGTTATATCTAATCCAATTTATTACAAATAATCTGATTTGATCTATTACGTATCATCTGATCTGACGCCCGTTTGCACATAGGGGTTTCTGAAGGGCTTTAAATATGTGTGGAAATTTCAAAACGAGGCGATTTGGGCCTGTCGTTTGAAGTTTGAATGGCAAGTTTACTACAATAGAAGTAGTATACGTTCAAAGCTCCTTCTTCATATTTACTACCTCTATGGACCAAGCCAGACCGAGCAGGCTTGAAGGCACTTCCATTTGCATTAGGAGAGAAAGCTTCTGTTTTTCATTTGAGACAAAGAACTGGGATCAGAAGTGCTCATTTGGGACAGCAGAAGTGGTAGGGCTTGCGAAATAACGATGCACCAGGCTGTAGCGTTTGACTTCCAACACAAACAGTCCATTAGGCGACAACAGAAGCAGCGGCTGCCGATGCATTCTTGCCTTAGTTCGGATTTCTTTTGTAGTCCAGGCAATCTGTGACTTAACCGGGAAAAAATTGCAACATTTAGTTTTTCAACGGTTTTCACTTGGGAATGACCTCAATAATAACATACTAAAAATCGGACAAAATCGGTCCGCGGGAAGTTTAATTTTTTTTTAATTTTTAAAAAATGGCCGAAAAAAAAATTTCAAAAAATCAATTAATAGTAATCGAGACTTATCTTATGATACATGTTTATTGGCTATTTTTCAGTTCTGAATACGAATATTCCAATAAAAAATTTTAAAAATTAAAATTTCAATTTTTAAAAATTATTTGAAAAATTGGATATTCGAAAAAAAATAAAACATCGCTCAAAACCACAAAATAAATTAAAAAGAAGTAATTCAAACCTTTATCCCTTAGAAATGACTTAAATAATGGCTTACTAAAATTAAAAGAAAATCGGACAATAAAAAGTTTAATTTATTTCAAATTTTCAATTTTTCTGGCCTCAAAAATCGACCTTTTTTTAAATTCTTGTTAAAAACGTTTGAAGCGTTTGCCAAGGTCATTTTTCCATGGATATTGTAGTTATATAGCTATATAACATAAACAAAACCACAATTGATGATTAAATCATAAGTTAATTAATTAATTTATTAAAATGAACATTAAAAATACAGGTAAAATCATTCAATCAAATATAACAGAAAATATTTTAATAATATTCAGTGACAAATCATCTAAAAAATAATTAAATTAAAAAGAGACAAAATTTCATTTAAAAAAATTAAATTTTTATCAAATTTAAAAATTTCAAATTTTTTTAAATTTTTAAATTTTGTTGTATAGGCATGTGATACATGTCTGTAGGCTATATTTTAGTGCTTTTTACGAATATCAGGCCAACTTTTCAATAAAATTTAGAATAAGTGTGGAAAAATTGAAGCATTTTAAGCAAAAGTATTAAGATAAATGCTTCAATTTTTCCACACTTATTCTAAATTTTATTGAAAAGTTGGCCTGATATTCGTAAAAAGCACTAAAATATAGCCTACAGCCATGTATCACATGCCTATATTACAAAATTTAAAAATTTTAAAAAATTTAAAATTTTTAAATTTGTTAAAAATTTAATTTTTTTAAATGAAATTTTGTCTCTTTTTAATTTATTTATTTTTCAGATGATTTGTCACTGAATATTATTAAAATATTTTCTGTTATATTTGATTGAATGATTTTACCTGTATTTTTAATGTTCTTTTTAATAAATTAATTAATTAACTTATGATTTAATCATCAATTGTAGTTTTTTTATGTTACATAGCTATATAACTACAATATCCATGGAAAAATGACCTTGGCAAACGCTTCAAACGTTTTTAACAAGAATTTTAAAAAAGGTCTATTTTTGAGACCAGAAAAATTGAAAATTTGAAATAAATTAAACTTTTTACTGTCCGATTTTCTTTTAATTTTAGTATGTCATCATTTAAGTAATTTCTAAGGGATAACCGTTTGAATTACTTCTTTTGCATTTATTTTGTGGTTTTGAGCGATGTTTTATTTTTTTCGAATATCCAATTTTTCAAATAATTTTTAAAAATTGAAATTTTAATTTTTTAAAATTTTAATTGGAATATTGCTATTCAGCACTGAAAAATAGCCTATAAACATGTATCATAAGTCTCAATTACTATTAATTGATTTTTTGAAATTTTTTTTCGGCCATTTTTTAAAAATTAAAAAAAAAAAATTAAACTTCCCGCGGACCGATTTTGTCCTATTTTTAGTATGTTATTATTGAGATCATTCCCAAGTGAAAACCGTTGAAAAACTAAATGTTGCAATTTTTTCCCGGTTTGACCCTTTTTTTCAGTAGATTTACTGGACTATTGGCCATGTTCATTATATCTTTAGTTCCAGAGAGGCTATTCCAGCCGAATGGAATTGGCATGGAGTTATAGAGAAGTTGTGTGGAGTTGGATGCTGATGTATTGCGATTTGCTGTTATTTTCCTCTGTGGGTGTATTTGATTTCTCACTTGCGGGTGCTGAAATGATGAAAAATATAGATACAATATGACCTCGATATCTTGAATTTTAATCCCTCGAAAACCTTTTTATCTCGGAGAAAATATTTTCCCCTTGAAATTAAGTGTTTCTCTATTTTTCCTTTTTATCTCTAAAATTTGCTATCTTGAAATGTTTTTCGGGTCCCTTCGATTTCAAAATATTTAGGTTATACTTACTGGAAAAAATCGACTCAGACCCCATATCTCCGGAATGGCTCGTGATATAAAGACCAAAAATGTATTCAAATTTTTCAAAACACATATATTAGTCAAATTTTTCGAAAACACATATATTAAATTTCGCACAATTCTACTTATTTTAAAACAAACCGCATTGCAAAATTCCCATTACAAGTGAAGTAATGAATAAAAGTATTATTATTTACTCTAGACTCTAATGTGCGAGAAAAACTTAAAGTCCATTTTTCTTTAAAGAGTATTTTAGAGATTAAGCAGTCAATAATTTTTTAAATATTGAATATCTTTTATTTATTTATTTATTTATTTACATATTGTCATACAGATATAAAGTATCCATTTACATGACAAGATAAAAACACCAAAAGGCAAAGAAAAATACAAATACACACACGAAACAGATAATAAAAAGCAAGTATTATAGCACCTTCTGAATTTTTTTAAAAGAGTAAAAAAAAAAATCATAATTATTGGGAAGATTATTTACTATTTTTATGAATTGTATGAATGTTTGGTTCTGAAGATATTGATTAGTGTAAATAGGTTCATGAAGTACTGTTTTATTGCGAGTGATATGTTTAGGGACATGGAGTTTAAATTGTTTCAAGATAGAGGGACAATCAACCTTGTTATTTAATATGTTGTAAAAAAATTAAATACAGATATTCTTCTACGGAGTTCAAGGGTGAGATTGTTTGGGACATGCATGTAAGAGGGATCCTTAGATTTAAAATAAATATAATAAATAAATAAAATAATTTTATGAAACCATCATGTATCTAAAAGTGTACTAGAATGTTGAATTTCCACATCACTTTAAAGGTTCATTTTGTTTACTTTTATGAGGGAAAACAGAGTTAAAGCATTAACATTAAGAGTAAAGACGTTATTTTATTTTGTGCAAGACAATATACTCAGGGTAAAAATTTTTTCAAAAGATTCATCAATTACAAAAATAAAAAAACACCTGCTAACTAAACATAGAAAACATGAATTTAAAAATTATAGTTATGCATATAAAAATTTAAATAAGGAATAGAAAAGAATAGAAAAATAAAGAAAAGAAAAAAATAAATTTCCAATTGTATAGATTGTTTTAAAACACAAGAAATAAATTTTTTATGAAGTACTTAAAAAGTCAGGATATCAATTACTTCTTTTAAACCAAATCTTTAAAAATATATAATAAGCAACAATACTAATAAATATCAAAAATTCCATATTTAAATTGCTTAATATCCCATATTTACCCAGTAAATTTTAGGGTTAGAAATATAGGATTAAAGATATCTAAATGGTCCATGTATAGAATGATAAAATAAAATTAAATTATATACTACATGATTTTATCGTAATGTAATTAAAAGAAAAATCCAAGTTTTTAATTTGAATAGCACTCAATAATAAATAAGTAAAACTGTTAGAAATTAACGATTTTTCCTCTAATCTTCCTCATCAGATGAATCGTCAAAAGATTAATGTGCTTCAATTTGCTGGAAGTTTAGTTGAGGTTGAGACAAAGGTCGAGGCTCTATTGGAGGAGCTATAAGAAGCTCTAAAACTTCTGGACATAGTTTTCCTGCTTTCTTTTTCGGAACCTCTCGAAGGATATTGATGAGAGGATCCTAAGTTTCAATTAACATAGATAGGTGGTCTCTGTTGGTGTAGGAACATTCCCTGGTGTTGTGAACCATGATTTATTTTTAGTTAAAAACGTTCCTTTAACTCCCCCACAGAAATCCATTTTATACTGATTTTAAAAGAATATTCGACCAACTTCATTTTAAATCTCTTTTATTGTCTATAGTAATATTATTTACACGCAAAAAACACTTTAGTTTCACCAACTAGAAATTTAGTCACCACAACTAGATCGTTCGGTTGATATAGGACTGACCCAACTCTCTAGTTGTGACCAAACATTCTAGTTCCGCTTACCGAATCACACTGTAAAAAAACCACAGTAAATTTACAGCCAAAAGTGCTGGCAATATGGTGCCAGCACTTTTAACTGTAATTTAACAGCAGTGCTGTATTCTTCGAATTTTGCAGCGCGCCGTTATTTTACAGCGTTCCGTAATTTTACAGCGTTCCGTTATTTTACAGCGTTCCGTAATTTTACAGCGTGCCGTAATTTTTACAGCGATTCCGTTATTTTACAGCGTGCCGTAATTTTTACAGATTACTGGGTTTTTTTTCATGAAATTTTTTGCAAACGGTTGGAGGTAGAAATGAAACTCCAGTACCAATTATCATGTTTCAACTTTACTAATAAAATGTGAAAACTGTAAAGTTTTTGTTCTTAAGAGGTAGTTTTCCAAATGCGACAATAGTAATTTCTCTACTGTTGGATTTTGAAGGACAAAACACACCCTTAAGAAACAAAATCTTTAAGTTTTGATTAGAAAGTTGAAACATGATAATTGGTACTGGAATTTCATTTCTACCTCCAACCGTTTGCCAATGGTAATCATTGCTTTTGGACTCCAAGAACCTCAGGATTGCTTTGAAGGACCCTCCAGGAGCTCTCTGGAATTGTCTTTGGGTATTCTAAAACTTCTAGCATTTTTGCCCCTGAGTTTTGAATTACCCCGTATATTTATATACTCGAACAGTTTCCCATGCATGGGTCCTCATTATGCACAACGAGGAATCTGTTACAAGTTGTAACTGTGGATACCCAACTGGTGTGAATAGTTGCAGTAACCTTTAGTTGGATTGTTACTATTTCTGAGGGGATTAAATTTATTAGAATAAACAGTGCCGAAAAATTAACTATCAGGACGTACCAAAATTATTTTAAAATTTAGTAATTAAATCCCATACAGCTAAATAAATTTTTAAAAACCAGTATTTTGGAAAGCAATTTTTTACAATTTGTTTAGGTTTTGCAGAGTTATTATTTAAACCAACATAAGTAACCGATTCTAGTAATAATTGATTCAGTAATATTTTCAAAACAATTTTAAAATTCTTTCTGTGCTATTCTATATATAATTAAATTTTAACAAGTTTAGTTAAAATCAAACTACAGTCAACTCCGCTTAATGTGATCACAGTTAATATTATCAAAATTGACCGGTCCCGATTACTCCCATTTCATTTAATGTAAAATGCGTCACATAAACACTTTATGTGATCAACATTTCGCTTAATGTTATCAAAATTTGGTGAAATCTCCTCAAAACCTTTTTTCTTGTTGGTAGGCCAATTTAAATATATGAACATACAAATTATGCATTAATTTATTAGTGTTATATGTTTTTGTTTGTTTAAGAATGATGTAAATTTGCAAAATACATACTGAAAACCATTTTAAATACTTCAATTAGGACTACATAGTTGAGATTTTAAACCAAACGCTTATTATCAATTGGATATTGTTATTGTTCTACTCTTGGACAAAAGTGATCACATTAAGCGGAGTTGACTGTAGTTAGAAAATATTGAATATTTATCAATATTTAGGTTCTGCTTCTACATTGCAATATAATGTATTGTATACTCTATTTTTGAAAAAACTTTTAAGCTTCTGCAGATCCATATCACAATAAGTAAACAAATGTTCTTGCATATTATTATCCTGTCGACTGTGCTTCTGAATTCATAAACATTATCAAACCCCATTGCAGTCAACAAGATAATACACAAGAACCATAACAATATACTATAACTATTAATAATTACTTAAGGTAAATGGCAAGGCTTATAATTTTTTTGTTGTTTATTAATATTCAATACACTTACTAAATTTTAAGAAAAATTTAATAATTTTTAGGATGTTTTTTATATTAGCTAGATTAAAATGTTTAGCCACCAATATCAAACTCAGATACTCAATCTGAGTTGTATGATTTTTAGAATTAGTTTACTTGATACAAAAGGTTCCATTCCATTATTTATTTGTCTTGTCAATTATCGCCAAGCTGTTTTGGACATCCAAGATTAGAAATATTGCTAAAAACAGCTAATGAACTGATAAAAATGTACCACCACATTAATGTCAACAATAAAAATTTGGAGATATTTGAATATTTGGTGCCAAAAATGCTGAGCGATATTTAACAGGGCAGAGAACTGAACCAAACAGAACCTTTCAAAAGACAAATGAATGCAAATGTTTATTTAGCCCAGAAAACAAATATTTTTTTTCCCATAACTGATTTTATTTTAAAATTATTAAAGCAGAATTTTCAACATTTTATAATATTTTAACACCAGAAAGAAAGTTACCACATCTAAAAGTATATTAAATTTTATGGATTAAAAGCTTTATAAAGTAAAAAACTTAACTACACCCGATCCGATACCCCAGCTCCCATGGAGGGGTCGGAAGAGCATGTCCTTATCTTTAGAAAGAGATGCTCTTGAGCATTCAGCATCCTGATGCCACTTAAGACAAACTATCTCTGTCGACTGAAGAGGACGAGAAGCACGAATTCATCAAGAGGGTTCTGAAGGCGCTGCAAGAAGGGCACCGGAAAGATGTTAGGTTCAATTCCGTTAGAGTTCCTGCTAAGTATCGCCCGGTTCTTTTAGACAACAAAAAGTACAAATATTCTTTAATAATTTCAAATTCTTGAATTAAAATGTTTAATTAGATCAATAACTATTCAGTTTATTAATAAAAGTCAGAATTTTTTTTTGATATTTGGATATATTTAGCAATTTGGATATTGGCGATGTTTAGTGTGAACTCTAACCAGGTTCCAGAATTGTACCAGATGTACAGAATTGTACCAGGTTCCAGAATAATTGTACCAGATGCTGAAGGCTGAAGCCTAGCAAGCTGGAAAGTGTCATCATGCAGAGAGACAGCCCAAATTGGACCAGCCACCTGCCTCACAGGCAGTAGTGGTCCTGCAAGTCCCGGTAACCAACAGGTCCCACGAGCACAGTTACAGTCACCGAAGCAGAGAATCCAAAATGCTGATGTCAATAACAGAGGCCGACTGTGATGAGGGGCTGCCCTGTTCCCCGGCCACTCCTAAGAAGTCCAGCATAAGAAGACTTTCAAGCGGGTAGTCAAGGGACTACTGGGAGCCAGTGCAGTGGTGACCACGGGCTCCAGGACTGCCAGACCAGTCAGATGATGACACCTGCGGACCCGAAGGGCACCTTATTTCTTGGAGGACATGCCCGCTGTACAGACGAGCCCGCCTGGAGAAAGTCGCCACCATGAAGGAGACAATCCACTGGTACTGTAACGACCAAGCACATGATGCAGGGTGGTGCGACCCCGAGCCACTCCAGTTGAAGAGATATTGGCTGACCTGGTGAAGCAAGGATACCTAGCTGTCAGCTGTATCCGGATCAAGGAGAGGAAGAAGTCAGCGTCAGGAAGCGGTGCAGTAGTGACCACAGGCTCCGGAGGACATGCCCGGTGTACAGATGAGCCCACCTGGAGAAAGTCACCGCCATGAAGGAGACGATCCACTGACGTGCACCGTGCAGTCAGCAGCTGACCATTCAGGAACTGCTACAACTCTAGTCAGCTACAATGAAAAGAAAATTCTGGTTAATATTTTGTTATACATCCAATACATACAACCTAAATGTGAGGCACAGCACGATAAAATGTAAATTATCAAAAGAAGTTACATAATTATAGTAATAAATCCAAAAACATTCCTTTCTATTACTCGAAATCAATCAATCAATCAATCTTTTATTTAACAACAGAAGAAAATATGAGATAATACAAAAGAATATGTGATACGCCAAGGGGAAAAAATGTTTTCCCGTCCAGGCGTAATAAAGAAATTGTACATCAATTTAGTAATGAAAATAACAGAAAAGAAAACAAAAAGAAGAAAAAAAACCTACAAAAAATCACATATAAAAAATAGGCTGGCAAAAAGCTGGGTAACATTAAAGATAAAAATATGCTTCAAAGGAAGGAGAAATACAGATCCAGGTCGTCGATGTTAATTAAAAATTTAAAAAGATTTCTTTTGAAAACAGGGTAACTGTTTGTTTGAGTTAAATTGGTAGGTAAACAATTGTACAGTTTAGGTGCTAGATAAAAGAAATGCCTACAAAATATGTCCTTAGAAAATGCTGGAATTTCAAATAAATCAGATAATCTAGTGTTATATTGCCTAGTTCTAAAATTACAAAGAGATTTATTGCGGAAAATATAAAGTAAAATACGATAAAATGCATTATGTCTTAATGGTAACAAATTAAGAGACCTAAAATTGTGGGGATTAGATTGATGATTAAGAAGCTTAAATAATTTATTTTGTATTGATATTAAAGGTTGTAGATTGGATCTATATTCCCCTCCCCAAATAATAGCTCCATAATTAAATAGCGAATAGAACCAAGCAAAATATAAAGATTTTAAAAAACTTAATCCAACTTTGTTTTTAAGGTGAAAAAATTTATATAAAATGAAACGTAATTTTTTCCCCAGCTCATTAATGTGTGTTTTCCATTTAAGATTTGAATCAATGAATAATCCTAAATATTTAATGCTTTGGACAGACTGAAGAATTTGACATTGACAATTTATAGCATTTCTATTACAAGACAGAGAGTGATATTTGATGTTTAGGTTTAAATCGCTTTGCCTCAAGCTAAAATGGATGTATTTAGTTTTGTTTATATTCAGGGTTAAATCATTAGCACAAAACCAAGATTCTATTTCTATTAAATCAGACTCTATCTTATTAAGAAGTTCAAATTTATCAGAGCACGAGTACAGTAAAACGGTGTCATCAGCATAGGTTATAATTTTACCAAATAATTTTAATTTACAAAAATCATTTATATAAATAAGAAAAAATAAAGGCCCTAAAATAGATCCTTGAGGAACTCCACGATTTATATAAATGTAATTACTTAAACTATTAGCTACCTTTACCCTTTGAGTTCTATTAAGACAGATATGAAATAAACCATTTAAGTGAATCACCTCTAAAACCTGCTTTATCTAATTTGTCTATAAGAATTAAGTGATTGACATTATCGAAAGCTTTTTTGATATCAAGAAAAATTGCTATTGTTAACTTACTATCATTTATACTTTTGTAAATAAACTTCGAAAATTCTAGCAAAGCCATTTCAGTTGATCGGCCATGTATGAAACCATACTGATTACAGGCAAAGAAATTTGTATATAATTTAGAAATTTAAACATACGTTTGGTTATAATTTTTTCAATAATTTTTGAAAAAGACGGTAAGATAGATATTGGGCGATAGTTTGAAAGGTGATTTTTGCAGCCCGATTTAAAAATAGGAGTAATAGTAGCACGCCTTAATGAGCTGGGGAATTCACAAGATAAGAAAGATGAATTTATAAAATTAGTTAGGAAACCAATGTTGTTTATGGCAATGAGTTTCAAATATTTTAAGCTTATGCCATCAAAATCTATCGAATCAACATTAGAAAAAGAATTTAAACAATCAAAGACATCAATATCAGAAACTTCATATAATACAAAAGAAGAAACACAAGGAGAAATATAACGTTGATGATTCCCAACTTCAAAATTTAAAGAGTTTTGATTCGTATTTTTGAATATAATGTTAAATTCAGAGGCCAAATCAGAATTATTCACGAAATCAGGCAGTGTACAAGGTTTAAAATTATTGTTGATTATACGATTGACAAAATCCCATTTTTGTTTATTAGTATTACAAGCTTCAAACTTAGTTTTATAAAATTGAGTTTTAGTTTGCTTAATTATACGTTTTAATTCCGAAACATTAGTTTTATAAGCAGTTTTTAATACTAGATCCCACGGATATTTTAAGAAAATTAATATTTTTTTTTTTTTATAAAAAGTTTTTCTTTTCTCCTTATTAAAACAAGAATTTCATCAGTCATCCAATGTTTCCTGAGATGATTACATGGATGTTTACGGTACTTACAATTATTTTTGATGTTGTTTATTTCAAAGATTAATTTTTGATATTGATGATCGAGATTAGAATCAAAACCATAATTAAATACATACAACGATAAATAATTATAAAACAAAGAATGATTCAGAATGATTCAAAGAAATCTACTCTAAGTTAGCTTTCTTTCCTCCTTTTTTAAGGTCAGAGGAAGCAGAACCAGAATAAACTGAAATAAAAATTAAATAAATACAACATTGCTGGCATCATCAATAAAACTTATAGCTCAAATTTAGGGAATCTACAGCAAGAGATATTTGTGTAAGCAAAATTGGGGAGTTGCTGCCTTTCTAGAGATATTAGTAAAATATCTACTAAGAATAACCCTTTTACTTTTCAAAATTTACAAAATAAAATCCACTTGAGTCCACCCGAGGGAAAATATCGCATTACATTTACTAGTGTGAATGGAACCGAGCTAGGGGATAACTTCTCTAATTTCATGCGATTTGTTTTTGTTTGTGAAAATCTGTCATGAACTGTATACCCTATTGGAAAAAGTTCACAATACCAGTATCAAAATGATACTAGAACCAGTATAAATCATACTGGAACTAGTATCCATACTGGAAAAACATACAGGAAATTTTAAAACCAGTATGATACCATACTGGAAACTTTAAAACAAGTATGAAATAATACTGGAAATTTCGATACTAGTTTTAATGGATACTGGGAACTTCAATACCAGTATGAATCAATACTGGAAATTTCGATACTAGTTTTAATGAATACTGGGAATTTCAATACAAGTATGAATCAATACTGGAAATTTCGATACTGGTTTTAATGAATACTGGGAATTTCAATACCATTATGAACAACACTGGGAATTTCGATACTGGTTTTAATGAATACTGGGAATTTCAATACCATTATGATCAACACTGGAAATTTTGAAACCTGTATGAAACCATACTGGGGAACGTTGATACCAGTTTTAATGAATACTTTAAATTTTTATACTAGTATAGAATGTACAAGAATTTTTAAGTGCACTTTATCCAGCCTGATGGAACCCAATGGGAGTTGAAAAATACTACTTTGGCGAAGCTCTTGTCCCAGTTTCAAATTATGCCGTATATTTTTGGTTTTGGGTCGTAGGTTTTTAACGTCCAAGAGTCCATTTCTAGATAATTCGTGTTTTACATAGGGGATTTAAAAGAAAAATAACATGAAACTATAACATAACGATCCCTAATTTTAAAATTATGAACATCCGGCCATCAAAATTTATTTACTCACATCATAAGCATAACTACACAAAACTCTCAAAATTGTTATTGTTAAATATAATAAAAAAATTCTAACATAAATTAAATAATAACTAATATTAATTAAATAACTAAATTCTTAAATTAAATTGAATAATGTTATAAAATTTAATAATTAAAAATATTCACATCATAACTACAAATCTTTTCTCAAAATCTATAAATCTAATGAAAATAATTAAAATATTATATTAAATAAAAACTATGTCCTTTAAATAATTTAAAACATAAGCGTCGTAAAAATGCCGGATACATATTCACATCAAAACAACAAAACTTTTCTCATAATCTATAAATCTAATAAAAATAATTAAAACATTATAATATTAAATAAAACGTATTAATTAACAACTATGTCCTTTAAATTAAAATAAGTCAAAATAACAGCGTCGCTAAGTTGTCGGGCACCAGGATTAGAACCCGTGATCTCTCAGTTAGCAAGCCCACACTGTACCATGTGGGCCATCGGGCCACGTTTCGTGTCAAGCATTACCTTCAAAAAAGCCAAAATCCCCAAATCTCTGTCGCCAACGCTGACGTTCGAGCATGCGCACATACTGACTCATTGGGAGACGTCAGACGATCCAAAGGCTACTGAATTTTTATTACCAATTTTTTTTAATAATTTTTATTTATCTTTTTAAAAAAATACAATTTACAAAATAAAAATTGGTCACCAAGAGGCAATTTTAAAACATACTGAAAATTTAAATACATAGAATTTGTTGACTTTTTTTTATTCCAACCTTTATTTTTTTAGGTCATAAACTTAAAAATATTTTAAATTTTCTCGAAAAATAAAGAAATTTTGATATCAATTCCAAAACATACTTGATAATTCGATACCTGTATGAAAATTTTTGGAAATATTGATACATACCTATGTAAAACGTGCAGAAATTTGTTTCAGACAATATAATCTGGCTTATAATATATTGCAATAAACTGGTGTAAAAGTATATACTCGATCGTTACTTTTAGAGCTAAGTAAGTGGCGAAAACCGTAGTGTTTGGCGGATACAAACCCCTCGTGGTGCGTTAAGCCTAACACATGCTAATTTTGAATAGCTGCGGATCTGTTATGATCACAGCTTAGTGATTTATATTTTATGAAAGCATTAAAGTGGGAATTTGAACAGTATGAATCACTAACAAATAGTGTAAAAATTGCTTGATCCAGAGACAATTCAATTCATTGTTTCGTTTTCCAAGACGGTTCACAGATTTCTCTAGAAATAATTGTCAGAAAGCTTATCAGTATCCAAATTCTTGAAGAACTCTTAAAGACCTTTAAGAACCGTGTTAGAAAGTGGCGAAAACCGTAGTGTTTGGAGGGAATAGACCCCTCGTGGTGCGTTAAGCCTAACACATGCTAATTTTAACGCTGAATAGCTGCGGATTTGTTATGATCACAGCTTACAAGGAGAGGATCCCAACGTGTCATCACCGATTTGGTTCATTTTTGGTGTGGAAGTAGTGCATGACTAGGACATCAATTTGTGAAAGTATTAAGAAGCAACTTTCAGAAATTTTGGAGAAAATCGCAATTAAAAATCTTAACATGTAGTTATATATCTGATAAGATTCTAGTCTTGCAAGCGGATCGTGGTGTAGCGGTAAGAGCTGTGATTCCCAACCCAAAGGCCCCGGGATCGAGTCTCGCTGCATACCATAATTTTTATTTTTGCTTTCCACTCAATTAAGAGCACAGATATGAAATAAAGTAGTACATATTTATATTTATAATTATCAATTTTGAAACATTTTTTAAATATTTTTTTTTGAAGCCTCTTCAATCCTTGTTTCCCAAAAAAATAGTTATTAAATCCAATTTTTATGATCCTATTGTAAATATTATATGTTTACCTACAAAATTTTTTATTTTAACTATCAAATCAGACACATAACAAATCCTTTTAGCATAACAAAATTGCGTACTTTCTTTCTGATAGTTAGGGATAAATTAAGGTAAAACTTCATATATAAAAATATAAATTATTATTATTATTTTTTTTTAAAATCTTTTCATTCCTTGTTTTCCAAAAATATAAATTATTAAATCCAATTTTTTATGATCCGTTTGTAAATATTATATATTTACCAAAAAAATTTTTACGCACAAGAAAAAATATTTTAAAATTTATAATTAAATATTATTATAAGTTTATTTCATATCTGTGTTCTTAATTGTGTGGAAAATTAAAATAAGAAATATGGTATGCAGCAAGACTCGATCCCGGGACCTTTGGGTTGGGAATCGCTGCTCTTACCGCTACACCACAATCCGCTTGCAAGATGCGAATCTTATTAAATATATAAATACATATTAAAATTTTTAATCGCGATTTTCTCGAAAAATTCTGAGAGTTGCTTCTTAATATTTTCACAAATTGATGTCCTAGTCATGCACTACTTGCACACCAAAAATGAACCAAATCGGTGATGACACGTTGGGATCCTCTCCTTGTTAGTAATTTATATTTTATGAAAGCTTTTAAAGTGGGAATTTGAACAGTATGAATCACTAACAAATAGTGTAAAAATTGCGTGATCCAGAGACAATTCAATTCATTGTTTCGTTTTCCAAGACGGTTTTTCGCAGATTTCTCTAGAAATAGCTGTCAGAAAGCTTAGCAGTAACCAGATTCTTGAAGAACTCTTAAAGACCTTTAACAACCGTGTTAGAAACACCGGGAAAAAGAAGCATGGGCGTTAGGAAGTGAAAATTAGAACAAGCATATGGACCCGAAACCTCGAAATATGGGTACTACCCCTTAGTGTGTTAGATGGTTCTAAAGGGAATTTTGAGGAAGTAAAAATACTAAAATTTTATACCTTTAGCTCTAAAACTCCGGGCGTGACGCCCAGAATCAGTTTTTCAATAAAACCGGAAAAACTCCCGAAATATGGGACCCACCCCCTCATACTTTATATATTATTAATCTACTAATCAAAGGGAATACAGTGTTATAAAACACTTGGGGGTTCATTCATATTTTCCCCCTTTCCCCGTTTTACTATACCCCCAAAAAATGCAATGGATTCTTACAAAGACAAGTAAACCTCTTTTGTGTTTGAAAATTCCTGGATGACGTCATAATCACCATGGCAAGCCGAATTTCTGGAAAAAGCTTACCACATTACTTAACTACAAAAATAAAAATTTAAAAAAATTCAAACTTATTATTAAATACCGATTTTTGGGCCTTTTCAAACTTGTGTTTTTCACTCAAAATACTGTTTTTCCCCCGACTCTGAAAATCCGTCTAATTGAACACCAAATTGCACAAAAATTTGATATATATTGTATTTTGAGGTCCTTTTTAAGTTTATTCAATTGAAATGTTTTTAAAGAGCGTTAACCAGGTCTTAAATACCCCAAAAACGCATTATTTCGACTTGGGAAATACTTGCAAATAATAAATTGTCCCCCACTATAGATTAAAAAAAAAAATGTTTGCATTAATCAAATGCAATGAAAATAATGTCATTAATGTGAATAATTTAATCTGTTAATGACGTAAGTAAAAAAATAAACGGGGACAGGCGGACAGGACAGGACGATTTACTAACAAACAGAATGGCTGTATTGTGTAGACATGTCGTTCTTGACTTTTCGATAATTTAATTACTATAAAATTTCTTCAAAATTCCTTTTAAAAACTTAATTTACTCCAGTGATTTACTTTTATGTCAGGGTTTAATGTTTTTAGATATCGTCTTGTATTATTTTTATTCTACCTACTAAGCCACAGGCACAGCAAAGATTTGGATTTTTTCTGGAAATGGCAACAGAGCCATTTGTTTTGAGTCGTTCCGGCTCGTCTCTTTTCAAGTAAGTTAAATGCTCATTATATTTTAATTAGAATTATCTTTTTCCTTTTCAACAAAATAAAAACAGTGTTGCTTAAAATTTATTAAATGTTTTCGTGAGTAATTTCTAGAATACCTCCAACGAAGTCCGATTTGGGATCATTGTGCCCGGCACATCCTTTTGTAATGAAGATTTATAATTATACTATGCGTTTATTTCTTGTTTTTCTTCCTTTAAAAATAATGTTTATACATTTGAATTACAAAACAAATATTTTGACTTTAGGACCTTTTCCCCACCATGGGGGAAGTGGATATAAGGTGTGCTTTTTCTAATGTTTTGCTGTGAAAAATTTGTATGGTGAGGCTTCAATATTAACCTATAAAGCGACTCCCTTTAGGCAGCATATATGTCTTATGCTCAACTACTTTATTAACCTATATGAATATAATAATTATTAAATTCAGTTATTAAATTATTAATTCAAGAAATATTTATTTGCTTGGTTATAGGACCTATTTTATATAAAACAGCCTGAATTTAAAGCACCTCTTCAAAACTTGAACACACTTAGTGATTCTATTTCATATTTTTTTGGATACGAAGAAATTAAAACCCCATGCTGGATTCATCGTATCACAGAGGAATATCTTTGCTGCTGAAACTAACGGCATAATATGTATGCAAGTACAGAATATTTTGCTTTTGAGTTCAAATGTGTTAACATTTCGTTAAATACTGTCAAGCTGATTCCCTTAGTGTGATTCTGATTTTGAAAATTAGGATGAAGAAAATAATTTTAAAATGCCCTTAAAATTTTTGCCTTAAAAGGGTTCTACTTGACTTTCAAAATTACCAATTTAATTTACAAGATGGATATTTTTACCCTTTTTTTAAGAATATGTAGTTATAGAGTTGGGATTAATGAGAAAAATAAAATATAGTGGTCCATGATTTAAACAATTTTGGGATTTGTTTGGGTTTTGGAAGCACTATACAATGCATTCATACCCAGTCCTTGAACTTATTCTTTAATGTATTGTGTTTTTGACCAAAGGCAAATGCTTGATGAGTTTCATTTCTAAAGTTTATATTAAGCATGGGTGCCACTCTTCTATCCCCGGGACGGAATTCCGTCATTTTAAAATTTCAATGAACGGAATTCCGTCCCAGGTATATTGCGAAACGCAAAATTAGTACTAAATTCCAATACCTACATTGCACATTTGGTTCAATTCCGCTAATGTTCCTGCTAAATATTGCCATGCTTTTGAGAATGCCATACATTCAAATATCAACATTTTAAAATTTTTATTGAAAATATGAATAGTTTTTGATCTATATAAACATTTTAATCTGAGTCTAAAATTGTTTTAGCAATACATTACTAATTAAAACAGAAAGGCTTTCACGGCCGGATGTATTCGAAGTTAAAGTTTCCGGGCTTGGTTGCCGTGGTCTCGAATCTCGATGTTAAAAACTTAGACGTTTCACCCAAAACTGTGTTGGGCATCATCAGCTGTTTTTTTATGTTACGTGGTTGGTTACGTGAGAGAAAAAACATCTGATGATGCCCAACACAGTTTTGGGTGAAACGTCCGAGTTTTTAACATCGAGACCACGGCAACCAAGCCCGGAAACTTTTACTTCGAATACATTACTACTTTTTTGGTATCCAAAAGAGCATAGCAGTATTTAGCGGGAACACTAACGGAATTGAACTGCACATTTTGACCACAAGTAACATGGTTTTACTCACATACAGCTTTATCTTGATTTAGAATTTAAGGAACTATAATTGTTCATGATATTTTATGAAGTTTCATGCAATTAAAAAAATTGCTAGACTGGATGAAAATGATTAATACGATACTTTAAAGTTCCGTCTTGCAAATTTTGAAAAGTGGCCCCCATGTATTAAGTGTTTATGTCTATTTAATATTGTTTTTGGCTAATTGCTGATGATGTGTGATATTACGTATGAATCAAAATGCATGCATATGTTAATGATTCCCCATTACAACTGTTCACACACATTACAATACATAATAGTTCTCTTAGTTGCTATCCCTTGAACCATCAGTATCAGCAACACATTTAATGGGCTTTAACTTTAACTGTGCATTTTCAGAAGCACTGCGCATGGGCGGATTTAAAGGTGTCAACTTTTTGAGAAAATTAAATTTTTATAGGGAAAATCATGTTTTTAAAGCCATCAGGGACAGTTTGCACCCCCATGTTTTCTACTACGCACCCCCAGGGTTCACTACCTAAATCCGCCCTTGACTGCGTATGAAATAATATTGAAGTAGTAACAATTTTTAACCTTTTTAAATGTTTTGTTACTTGACTTCTGTTCTGTTTAGGTCTTGTAACATTTTATTTGCAGTATTTAAGTAGCATAATTTATTTTCTTTATTTCTTTCCCTGTCTTTAATTTGTTGAAATATTTTTCTAAGTTTTATTCCAAGAGATCTATTTATTACCATCCTAAGTGTACTATACCCGTAAATTATGCACAATTATATTTTGATAGTTTCTTTTACAGGGTTCCCACGGGCCTTGAAAAGTACTTGAATTTCATTTTTAAATTCAAGGGCCCTGGAAAGTATGCTTGAATTTAGTGCTAAGTCCTTAAAAGTCCTTGAATTTTATTGTTTATTATTTTATTTGAAATATTTTAATTTGGAATTCTTTTCAGTTCGAACATGAAAAGTTAATCAAATAGTTAATATCCTGTTAGCATATTGTAGAACAGGTATAACTTGCCTACTTGAAATTTTTCTGTTTGACTTTCCCAAAACAAGTAAAATATAGTAGTATGTTTTGAAATTGTTAAATATAGTAATGGTAATATTATAATTAATCTTTGCTGTAAGAAAGGTTTTTGAAGTAAGGGTACTAAATTGGGAGAAAAGTTTTTTTTACTTGTAAATGGCTTTTCCGCCTTTCTATTTTAGTTCATGAAAGATTTTAAATTTAAGTCCTTAAATACTTGATTTTTTTCCTCACAAAAGAGTGGGAACTATGTTTTAAGTACATTTCAACTTTAAGGAATAAAGTTGAAATGTTTTCAGGAAATAACGTTTTTGACTTTTAAGTGCAATTTCTAACACAATTTTGCAGTGTCATCAGCCTATTCCTTTACACTTGATCATACATCTGTGTTTCTTTGCATTCAACTGCATGTATCATCGCTGATGTTTCTCTTGATTATTTCAGGTCTGCCCGGCACTTTCAGTGGGAGATGGGGTTTGCACTAGTAATATATAGTTTTCTTTCTTATAATTGTCATTTTGGTTTCAATGTAATAATACATTCATTATGCTTAATTTTATAAATAAAGGGTCCTTTTTCTATGGGAGAAAAGACAAAACTAATTCCTACTTAGATCAATTTTACACATTGATGAAAATTGATATAATTACATGAGTGGGTCTCTACTAGTCATACTTTTATGAGAGTAGAAAGAGTGATTTGGTGTTAAATAGGCACATGGACGTATAGTCAATAGGTATATGATGGACTAAGCTAAATTAACTTAAAGCACTGAAATATTTTACTTTGTAAACAATTTAGAAACAGCATGTTTAGTTATTATATTGTGAACTTGTTAATTACTTTTTACTTCTTAACACCATGTTTATACTATGCTTATGACTAAAAAATTGTTTATTAATAAGTTAGCGGACCTGGAAAAAGTTGTAACCTTCCCCCGAACCTAATAAAATTTACCCGAACCTTATGTATTGCTCCTATGGAGCTGGCAGGGGCTTCCCCCGAACCAGGTTCGTAGGTTCGGGTACTTTTTCCAGGTCTGTAAGTTAGTATTTATTACTAAACAGTATTTTCATTGTAGTAAAATTATTAAATGAATAAAATAAGTTAATTTTTGCGTAGGAAAACATTCTATCAGTGAAAATTTTTTTCTGCCATAAAGAAGTTAAGAGAAGCTAAGTGGCGTGGTGGATCTTGCTGCCACCCCACAGGCCCAAGTTCTATTCCCGTGTTGGGGAAAGCAGACTCATGGTGGATTTACACCACCATGTCAAAAGCGGCGATAGGGGTCAACAGCAATTCAAAAGAAGCAATAGAAAACCTCTAAGCCTCGAAAACGACTACTGTTCGCCAGGTTTGACGCGGCGGTGTTAACCCACCATCAGAATTACGCTTCATTCCTCCGGGGTGATAAAATGAGGACCAAATATATACTTGATGGAGAAACAAGGGTATTTTGAATCCGATGACTGACTTTCATAGTCACACTTTCTGTAACAGCTCGGCTTATGGCCTCACTAAGTGAGTCTAAGGACCTAGGTGGTACTCCCTCAAGTATCCATCCCATTGTTTCATTAAAGAAATTAATAGATTGAAAGTTAGACATTCTACCTTCCCCAAAACACACAACAAATAAGGGTTAACAAATATTATTTCCAAACCATGGCTTACTAGATACTATACAGGCTAGCCGAGTACGGAAATCATTAAAAATCCAGATTTCAATACTTGACAAACTGGCAAAGCATATCCACAGTGTTGAAGGCGGTGGGTGATATAGGTAGGATTTGTGGCGATCCAAGCGGGAAAAGTTGTCAAATGGTTTTCATTGTTTAAAACTTGGCTAGCCTGTATAGCATCTAGTAAGCCGTGTCCAAACTATACTAATAAATTTTAAGTTCTTTGTTAGCATTTAAATTACGCACAATTATATATTTTGATAGTTTCTTTTAAGTACATTTCGACTTAATTAAGAATTAAGGTGAAATGTTTTCAGGAAATAACGCTTTCAACTTTTAAGTGCAATTTCTAACACAATTTTATAGTGTCATCAGCCTATTCCTTTACACTTGATCATACATCTGTGTTCCTTTGCATTCAACTTCAAGTATCATCGCTGATGTTTCTCTTGATTATTTCAGGTCTGCCTGGCATCTTTCAGTGTGAAATGATTATGAAATCTCCCAGCAGAGTTGTAGAAGTGGATGCTGTGTCTGCGGATAGTAGTACAAACAGATGGAACTTTGCTGCAAGTAGGTTTAACCTCTTTATACAGAAAACCTTTCCATAAAAAAATTAAAAGAATCTAATATGGGTGCATCCTGCGAGTTTGGGTTTTGCACTAGTAATAGTTTTCTTTCATATAATTGTCATTTTGGTTTCAATGTAATAATACATTCATTAGGCTTAATTTTATAATTAAAGGGTACTTTACTTTTTCTATAGGAGAAAAGGCAAAACTAAGTTTTTGAGATTAATGGTACACATTGATGGTGATATCACATGGGTGGGTTAAAAACAAGTGGCTAAAGTGACATTGTATTTAAACTTGCAATGAAGGGTATGAGAAGTGGCCAATTCTATAAACAGTGGCAATATTCAGCTAACCCTCTGTTGCCATCTCTTTAATCTGATTGTTTCTGTAATTCATTATTGTTCCAAGCTCACAAGCAATGGTTTATTAACATTTTAACCGTTTTTATTAAACCTGTTCTTAATTTATTGGTAATAATTTAAACAAGTGGAATGAGGCATATAGAATCCAACTATTTCCAACATAGCTCAATATTGTTGCTGATTTGAAGAGCAATCACAATTTTTGGAAGATGCTGCAGTCTAACGTGATATAGCATATTTAATATATATTTTTTGCGTTGCAATTCCTTTTCCTTATTTGCCTTGATAATTTTTTTCAAATCTTGACCCTGTTCTTCCTTATCATAATTGGAGCCCTGTAAATTTCTGCACTATCTTATAACGCTTGGAAACATCCCTCGTTTTCTTTTTTTAATCCAACTACCAAGGCCAAAAGGTCCAAAACACTTCCTTATTTCAATTTAAATTAAATTATCATATTAATTTCAGCATATGTAATCATCCAGCATCTTGGTTGTATATTTTCTTGACAATAAAATGAATGACATTTTTTAAAATCTTTTTTATTCTAGCTGCAATAACCCTTGTAAATTTTGCACTTTATATACTTTAGATGTATTTGGCAAATATCTTGTGACTTATTAATTTACACATTTGTGTTTTGTTTCAGATTAAATGCGGTTCGACCCTAGTATGTGAACGAGAGTACTGCAACACCATCACCATCACCTGGGGGTGCAATGCTCGAAGGAACCAGGCTCGAGGATACCCACATTCGTTAAAGGGATGAATTCGTCTGGGACAACCTTGTCTCCTCTAGCCCCTCAGGTGTATCTGGGATACCACCCTTTCCTTTCGGTGTCAGGGACACCATACCCTTGTGGTCACAGTGTTTGGGACACTGCACCCTTCGCCCCCTTGAAGTCTCTGGAAGACAAACTGTCATCATCTTCGATAGTTTTGACCTTCTTCTGGTTTTATGGCTTTTTCTCGAAATCAACTTTGCCGACTAGAGGTCCCTTTTCGCTTTCCGCCTCATATATTGTGATTGTGCGTGGTTTTAATTACAATTTAGTCTGATGTTTCTGTTGATTTAGTATTGTTCTCTTGTATAAACCTGTGTCCCATAAATGTACATAACATATGACTGTATTCTTGTACTTTTTTGTATTGTGTATTCTTGTACTTTTTTTGGTTTGTAGAAGTAGTTTTTGAAACACAGGTTTTTGTACGATACTGGTTCCGGCATCATACTGGTTCTAGTATATACTGGTTCCGTTACCATACCCGGTATGATAACGGAACTAGTATATACTAGAACCATTATGATACCGTGTTATGAAACACCGGAACTAGTATGATACTAGAACCAGTATGATACTAGAACTAGTATCATACTGGTTCTAGTATATACTGGTTCCGTTACCATACCCGGTATGATAACGGAACTAGTATATACTAGAACCATTATAATACCGGGTTATGAAACACCGGAACTAGTATGATACTAGAACCAGTATGATACTAGAACTAGTATCATACTGGTTCTAGTATCATACTAGTTCCGGTGTTTCATAACCCGGTTTAATTTTTTTTCATACCGGAAATTTTTTTTCCAATAGGGTAGTCCCCAAATACGAGATTCAAAGTTTTCCGAAGATGCTAGTGACACAATTCAATGAATTTTCAAATATAACTCATATTAGTAAGATCAAAATAAAGAGTAGGGAATAAAGGTTTTGCACGATTCCTTTCTTGGCACTTTACTATTGACCAGGCCCAAACAAAAGCATTCGGTAAACAAACGCGAAATACATAAATGCACATAACAAATAATATATTAATTCAAAAGTAATGTAAAACAATAGTGATGATACATTACAGGAGCATTATTTTGGGAACTTCAATTAACTAAACATTTCAGAAAAGAAATACTACTTACCAACAACGAACGAAGCCAAAGCATCCATGTTTTCTGAGCAGGGGACTCCCCGTCTAGAAGACGACGCGCATGCGCTGTGCTGCGTTTTGGCGGTCGAATTGGAGGCTATCAGACCTAGTCGACAAATGGCGCTTATTTTACAGTATAAACCGCGGTGATTCCAAAAAACAGTGGATGCTGTAAAATATTCACAGTCCTTTTTACTGTTATTTTTTCCGTTTTTTCTTACAGTGCACAGGGCAATAGGTTGACTGCGCCAACCCCACAGTTGGTTTCCCCCAACTAAACTGCATCCATCCAAACCGGTTTTCCACATGCTTTCCAAATCCTGATGCTGTCCACCGAATCAACTATTAAAGTTATCACCGGTAATGGACAACACAAGTTAGATGAGTGTCAACACAGTAGCCGAGCGGCAGATGCCGCTCGGTGATGTGATGTGGGGTACCATCACCGAGCGGTTTCTATCTATCAGTTTCTATCTTTCAAAACTATCAGTTTCGTTATAGGAATCCTTTTATAATCGGTTCCAATAACCGAATAATTTAGTTGACACAAATTTCGTTGTTAGGAGAGGATTTTCGTCATTTTAAACAAGAATCGGAATATTTAACGTGAGAAATCTACACGGAATAACTGATTAAAAAATTATATCTCCTTTTAGGGAAAGAATAAAGCAAAAGAACAAAAAAATAGTTACGACAGTTCAAACCTTTGGCTTCAGTCATCGTTATAGTAGAACAATTCCAAGTTCGATATTATTATTGAAAAACATTTAGTGAAGTAATTTTAATTTAATATACCTTCTAAATAATTTACTATAGATTATCTAACATACAGATTTTAGCCTTTATTTTCAATATCATTTATAACAAACAAGTAGACTGGAAGTATGCTAAAATATTTTTTTTACAAGAATCATTCTGAAATGCAACAAGTGATTAACTTCATTAATTGCTGGTTTTTTATTAATAAATTCTCAAGACAACATATACATATTGTATAGAAAACAGTTTATTTACAAACAAAATTTTGCAACATAATATTTCCCCTTTATTTACAAATTCATAATTGAAAAGTACATAAGTAAAAAATATAGGTATAATTTTCTATGATTATACAATAGGTCAATCGGAAAAGGTTTTTACTAGCATCAAATTTTATGAAAAATACAGTATTGGAACTGACCCTGATTCGACCATCAGGTATACTAAAATCACCCAAACATTCATAATGAAATTATATTAAAAACTTTTTAATTTCAAATTGTGATGCTAACACACTGACATTCGAGGATTCTTATGGTTTTGATACCTATTTTGAATGTGTTACTTATTTCAATACCCCTACAATATTTAATTCTTACTAATTCACAAATGTTATACATCTTACAAAACACGATTTATAGAAATATGTACAATTTACAAAAGATTTCAAAATTTCAGGATATTTTTATCATTTAAAAATCTTAGGAAGAAATGAGCGCAATTTACTCATAAATATTAATCGCAACTTGGAGAAATGATACAAATTGATACAGTGTAATAACATGAACCTATAAGATGAATGTCTTGGGATCAGGGGGTAAAACAATAACAAGCTAACAAATTTTCCACATTTTAAAAATCAATATTATGCAAGTGTAACAATATAAACAGAAATGTCAGTAAATTCTAAAAAATAAGCTGAGATATATTCCATACCTTTCTTGGTTTGCCTTACCTAAATTCCAGGAGCTCATTGTTTACAATGAGGATAAGTAAAAAAGTGGATTTTATTGATCAGAATTCAAAACTTTTTTCTTGGGGAAGAACCCCCAGGCTCCCCTTGACACAAAGCAAAATATTAAACAATATTATCTTCATTCTTCATAGATAAGGAATAAAGTTTAAGTGGAGAAAAAGAAATTCAAAATTTGTTCATTCAGTAACATTTTACAGACTATTATAAGAAATTAGCAAAAGTATTTTATAAATGGTCAATGGTCATTTAAATTTTGCAAATTTGCACTAAACTGATGACAAAGAAACTTTTTATAAAGGTGTGTATCCATTTTATTAAACTTGTTAACATTTAATCACTCAAAACTTTGATATAAAAATTAGTAAGTAAAGAAAGTTCAAAGGATCAGGAAAAATCTATGAATCATCCACATCATTGCATTGTACAATAAGATCGCAAAATTTTATCAAAATAAAAAAAACACTGCAAAGAAGAAAGACATTTTGAAACACTCAAAATAAACTAAATTACAATAAAAGTAAATCATTTTAATTATTAAATTCAGAAATAAATTTATTAAAATTGCCATTATTACAATACAACCAAAAAAAATTACAAAACAAAATGTGGCTATAGTACTTTGAAACGTCTGCTGATGATTTATTACAAATTTAATTTTTTGTTTTAAAAAACTTTTAACTTCTATAACAATTTATAAAACAGTATTATGCATAAAAACCACAGGGTTGGCAAGTTTCGGCTGCAAGTGGAAAAATGCAGTAATGAAAAAAATTAGATTTTTGCCAGCATAAGTATTTTTGACCCATAATCTATAAACTTCTTTTATTAAAGACTGATATATCTGTTAAAAATGAAACAATCAATGAAATTATCAAATAATATCCCTATCCTGCACATACGAGTCATGTTTGAATTTCGATTACATAAAAATATCTTTCTGGCAGAATTACCGACCATATTAAAAATGTTACATTCAAGTTTAAAAACACCACATAACTCTAATATAATAATAAACACACACTCTAAATACACCACATAAAAAATTAGATTTTCCTATTTTTTTCTGTTGTGATAGAAGTTAGAAGAGTAAAATTAAGCACTTTCTAAGGATTTTTGAGAAGTTTTAAGGACCTACTTGTACGCATTTTAAACTGCCAATAAAATGTTTTCAATGAGTTTAAGAAATATTTGAGTATATTTTTGTCTCAAATAGGAATAACATAGCTAACATATAATATATATCTAATATGATATTAGATATTATACTATATTAACTAACATTGTAAAATTAATGACTACAAAATAGTTTTTAAAATGGTAGTCTAGGACTCTAAATACCAAGAGTATTTTTAGTTATGGCATTTACAGAAACCCAATTTTTGTAACCTTATTTTCAATTTATAAAGGATTGAAAGAACATTTTCTGGAGTTTAGTTCCTTGAGTGAAATGCACTAGTTGAAATTGAAATTATCGAAGAAAAATTTGTAACATCACACATTTAATGGAAGCACAAGAAAATTTCACTGTTTCTGCCAACAAATAAGCACTTTTTAAAGACTCATGTTTTGAGATAAAAAAATCTAAGAATCATTGAAAAAAATTAAGTACTTTTTAAGGGTCTTATAAACAATTACAAAAAGTAAGCACTTTTTAAGGTTTTCAAGCACCGTACGAACCATGTAGTAGCGTGACTAGTAACGACGCATAATTAGTTCAACCGTTTGTGGCAAAACCTAAATTGTGAGATTTATAATAATGCGTGATCTTTCAACCTGAGTTCCATGTAAGAAGGTAAATAAAGTGCAGTTTTGATTACCTGCTGGTTTTCAATTACTATATTGAAATAGGCCGTTCAGACACTTCAATTGGCAACAAGATTTTAAGTACCCACACATCGTAAGTAGTTTTCTCCATTAAATATGTCCACGTTTGGTACTATGAATAACTATGATCGGACTGCAGAGTCCTGGGCTCAGTACACTGAGCGGCTAGAGCAATTTTTTCTTGCAAATCAAATCGAAGAGGATGATAGGAAAAGAGCGATTTTTCTATTTGTAATTGGCCCTAGCACCTTTGCTCTATTAAAAGATCTCCTTGCTCCGGCTTCTAAGTCAATGCATGAGCTGATCATTACGCTGCATAATCATTTCGATCCTGCTCCATCCGAGATAGTAGAAAGGTTTAAATTTAACAGCAGAATACCGAAAGCTGGGGAATCGGTGCAGAATTTCATAGCAGAGCTAAGGAGGTTAGCAAAACATTGCAACTACGAAAGCATGTCGAGCAAGGCAGAGAAACCAAAGTTCACTGGTGCATAGTTTACGACTGTCCGAGCCTGGAGGTAAAGTGTCAGCTATGGCATATACCTTGTCTAACCTTACTCTAGATGGAAAGGCATCACCCCCTATAAAGGCAAAGTGTCACGTACAGGGGAAGCCTTTTGTTTTTGAAGTGGACTCTGGGGCTCCTTTCTCTGTAATGCCTGCAAGTGCGTATAAAGCAGTAAAGCGTTACTTCCCTCCATTAGAGCCTGTTGATGTGAAGTTGAACTCATTCACAGGGCATCCTATAAAACTTCTGGGCATGGCTCAAGTGGAAGTATCGTTCCAGTCAACATCACGTTCGCTACCACTGGTAATAGTAGAAGAGGGTAACGTAAACCTAGTGAGATTTTTTGCGAATTTGGAGACTTGTTTTCATCATCGCTAGGGTTATTGAAAAATGTGAAAGTGCACCTGGTGAAAAAGACCGGGGAAGTTCCCAAATTCTTTAAAGCTCGTCCAGTTCCTTACGAGCTTAAAGAGAAAGTGGAGCTAGAATTAAATCGTCTGGCAGACGAAGGGATTTTGGAGCCAGTGAAAACAGCCGAATCAGCAGCTCCAATTGTGCCAGTACTTAAGCACGATGGTCGCATCAGGATATGTAGTGATTTTAAGCTGACGACCAACAAGGTAATGGAATTGGAGAGGTACCCACTCCCAAACATCGAGGACCTGTTTGCAGTTATCTGGAGGTAAGGTGTTCTCGAAGCTGGATCTACAAGATGCATATTGTCAACTGCAGTTGGACGAGGCGTCTCGGGATCTAGTGGTGGTCAATACTCATAAAGGTCTGTTCAGATACAGAAGACTTCCGTTCGGAGTGGCCTCAGCTCCAGCAATATTCCAACGGGAAATGGATAAGATTTTGCAAAATCTTTAGGCTTCTTGTTACCTGGATGACGTATTGGTCTATGGCAAAGATGCGGAAGAGCATTGGACGAACCTGAACGCTGTCCTATCAAGGTTACAGGAAGCTGGAATGAAACTTCATCCGGAAAAGTGCCAGTTTTTCAAATCTTCTGTAGAATATCTTAGACACCGGATTGATATAAGCATGGGCTTCATCCAGTGGAGTCTTCAATTCGGTGCAATTGTCAAAGCTCCAGATCCCAGGAACGTCGAAGAGTTACGTTCGTTCATTGGGCTTGTCACATACTATGCAAAGTTTTTGCCCAACATGGCGACCCTGTTAGCTCCCTTGTATGAGCTCTTAAAGAACAAAACACCTTGGATATGGGAAGCCAATCTAGGATATGGGAAGCCAATCTAGATTTTGCATCTTAGAGAGGCAAACATTTTCCAATTGCTCAGGGTTTCATAAATAGCTGGGAATAGACTCAATAATTTGACAATATCCATGCAAATCCAATCATCTGAATATTCAACCTCATAAGCACCCATTGTACAGTCATAACCTAGGCAGTAAAGTTTCTGACAAACCAGTTATGGCTCTCCAGAGGCACTTATGAGGATTTCCCTTATGCAACCAAAGCAAGGTACAATGCCATTGTCACATATATCGACAATAACGCACATAGCTTGTCTATATGTTATACCCTTCAGCGTTGCCCATTTAACGAGTAAACATGATTCACGCTTGAAAACTTCAGGCAACGTACCAGAAATCTTTTCATACCATACTGCTTGCTCAATAGTTTCAACTATTTCAGTTCTGCCTGTGAGCAGTTCACTGTTTAGTCCTTTGCCAGACAAAAAAACATAGCTCATTTTGAGCTGCTGCTTCAACGCAAAAGTGCGAGTGGCATTTTTCCTAGAATTCGTAGCTGTAGCACTTTCCTTAATCTCCTTGTGTTTCCCTTCATTTCTTATCATACTTAAGTATGGCATTGGTCCCGATTGTTGTATGATATTTGGGTAGTGAACCAACAAGTGCATTTTGGGCTTCAGTGCTCCAAATAGTTTTTGGAATGCACTGTTGTGATCCCTCACAAGGTCAACAAGAGAATTAAGGCTACTTCTAGGAACTGCTTTACAGGATATGTACTCCACAAGGCGCCGAAGGATTAGGTAGTACTTCCATACCTCGTTGTCTAAGGGCACATAATCCCCAACTAATAAATTAAAACACAAAACAAAATTTCTCATCTCACTCCCAGACATTCTTAGGTTATGATTTTTAATGTGTTAATCCAGTTATTTCCAGTGTTTAATGTGTTAGTCCAGTTATTTCTGGGATCTTGTTTGAAAAACCATTTATTTGATAGTTGAAGGATTGTAATCTGAAATTTAAAAATTCCAGATCAAAAACCTTCACCACCAGAATAAAATACCGACATATTTCGGTCATTCCGTAACGGCTAACACCTTCTTCAAAATCATGAAGAGTGCAGGAAGCGAAGTTTTCGACCGGATGAAATTGGTCGACTTCCACCCACACAGCCTTTTCGTTGATCCCAGATGACTGTAGACCCAAAACAACATCCTGCTCATACTCATTAACATTCCTAAGGAATTCAGGCTGTTCTTTCAGATCTTTGGCACAGTCAGTTCTGTGTCTTTTACAAAAACGGCAATAAAAATTGGCTGACTGAAAATCCAAGTACTTCATTTAAGCCCTTATTGTCCCCCAAAATAAGGCCAAGAACAAAGTAAATGTTTTTTTCCTCACCTTCAGGACTCTTTAGTACAATTCCTTCTCGGGCAAGGGAATTCAACTCTTTCACCACATGGGAGAAAACCTCTCGATTTCCCCTGAAAGCTTTCCTGTCCTGGGAGTGGTATAGATACATGAGAAAAATGTTTTGCAGTTGAGCAGATAATTCTGGAGGCAAACAGGGTAGGGTGGCATACACTGCCCCTATTTCACTCGATCCAGCATGTGAACACAGAGCATTGTTAACCTGGAGGTCATCAATGCAAATAAAAAGGGGCAAAACTGTCTGTCCTTTAGCCTCATATGGAGCAGATTTTTTGGTCCACAAACTGCCTTGCATGAAGTTGGAAAGAACAGTCTTGTTCTGCTTGAGGCTTTCTACATGGTGCTGAACTGCAGACAGATTTCCAGGAAGGCTAAAACCAGGAAGGCTAAAAGATTTCCAGGCTGAGGAAAATTTCTCAATGTTGACCCCAGGGAAATTAATGTAGCCAAACATGGAACGGGAACTTTCAGGATTCTATTGTCCACGAGTTTATGGTCATATCTTACGCCTACTGGACAGTCTTTAGCAGGCACCAGGCAACCAGATTTTTCAAAATATTTCAGCCTTCGATACTCTGTTGAAAACTGATTAAAAGTATCAGAAAAACTGTCAAGTAAGTGTGTAACATCCTGAAGGGGAATCTTTTCTTCCTCGGGTTCCTTTGCAGCTGTTGCCTCTAACCTGTTTTTCATTTCCCCTACTGACTCCTGAATGAATTCCGATATGCCATCCACTACAGTCTGAACCAGGTTCCGGGGGAAAGATGGTCGAGCATACAACTTCGCAATGAAACGGATAGCTTGAGTGGCTAAAACTTTTTCTAAATCTACAAACTGCTGAGGGCTGTCTGTAAGAGGCTCTGAAAAAACTTTATCCTGAATTATAATGTCCTCTTCCAATGTTTCCTCTGGAAGTTCAGGGGTTTCAATATTGTTGGGTAATGAGTAGCTTGCATAACTAATAAAGTTGTGATGACATCTGTAATGCCTTCGCAACCTAGACCAGGATGGGAAGGCTTTTTTGTATACACAGTTTTCTTCAACACACATGAAGGATGAAGACTCCTGCTTATTATGACTTATTTTGTAATGTAATTTTAAGGCTTGAATTGAAGGAAAATAATTATTACAATCTGTGCAATTAGGCATTATAAAGATATAAGAAAATTAAATTAATTACAGAGATATTATAAAGATATAAAAAAAATTAAATACAATTAAAAACAGCAGGACAGCTTTCGGACAGTAGCCTCAACAGAGTTTATGGTTTTAGGGTTGTCCCACACAGTTTGTATGTTATAAATGACCCACTGCAGGATCAGCCACAAAGGCTCGGCGTGCTTGGGGTACTCCGCATGAATTGCATGAAAAGATTTAAAGGCGACATCTACAGCCCTTACTGGTGAATCCAATTCGAACTGCAGACTGTCCAACACCACAAAAGAGTGTGTGATATTTTGCAGGGACTCTCCTACCACAACAGCATCAGGTTGTGCAGTTTCCCTGCGTCCTTGTAGTCTCTCCCGGTAGCGTTGCAGTCCCGAGTCCAGGTCAAGCAAACTCTATTGGGGCAAAAATTTTAAAAGTTGTTAACATGTATGAGATTGCAAACAACGCCTAAAGAATTTAAAGCATTTAAACACTTGAACCATGGCATAAGCGGCATTTCACAGTATTTGTGATATTTTGTAGAGGCTGTGATATGAAATATTTTGCAATCATCTGATTTACAATCAAAATTCAATTCTCATGCTATCTTATTATATAAAATAGAAATTCCGGAAATGGTAAAATACGGTGATCGATCGTTTAAGCATTTGATTGGTCGAAAGATCTCCTTCCTCTTTCCCCGATTGGTTGTTCCTTGAAAGATTTGTCCTCTCAGAGTATACTAATGTTACATCAATCCTGCTGATAAGCAAAACGTCTTCTCTTTGAAACCTGGCAATACCAATCCTTCAATGGCTTCTGTTTACATCCGGTTTACTTCTACACCGTTTACGGCGGCAGATGCAAACCAGAATTTTTTCGGATTGCCCCTTACCTGTTATTAAGTATATTTTGATTCCATTTTCTTTCATTGATTTTATTTTCATTCTTTTTGACGTTCTCTGTTTTGCCAGGTATTGATTGTATCAATATTTTTCTCGATTTCCGTTTTACACAACTTGCTCGCTGTGGTCATCCGACGGCAAAAAATATTTATTATTTCGGCGTTTAGTGCTTCTTCGAGCAATAAACTACTATCCTGTTTAGTGATAAGTATTTTCAGTTCCATTCTTTTTTACTTTGTTACATAATCGCTTTAGATACGTTTTCGTATTTCAAATCTTGCTAACGCCCGGCAATTATTGCGTTAGGCTTACTATTTTAAGTACCTTTGCAAATCTCGCATATCAATTTAATTTACCTAATTTGGCTCACCTTAGTTTTCTTTTTGAGAATTGTTTGGGCCTTTCTTACATATTCTAATTTACATAACAATCTTTTTGAAATTTGTTACTTATTTTTGTTTTGCCTTTATTTTATGTATTGTTTGTGCCTTTGTTACACATGATTTAAATTACTCATAGTTTTTTGTTTGAATATTTACATTGGTTGGGCCTTATTGTTTGTGCCTTTGTTACATAATTTAATTCAAGTACACTGCAGGTAGAATTTAGTGTTGTTTAAAACTTTTGGGATAACTATGCCACCAAGAAAAAGACAAAAGATTGAAGAGACCCCTGAACAAAGGGATCAAAGACTTCAGAGGGTTAGAGAGAGAGCAGCAGCGCGTACAGCTTCTGAAACACCTCAACAGCGAGCGACTCGCTTACAAACTGCCAGAGATAGAAGAGCTTCTGAAACACCTCAACAGCGAGCAACTCGCTTACAGACTGCCAGAGATAGAAGAGCTTCAGAGACACCACAGCAACATGAAGAACGTCTTCAAAGCGAGAGAGAGAGAGCTGCAGCCCATAGAGCTTCTGAGACACCTCAACAACGGGAAGTGCGTTTACAGACTGCCAGGGATAGAAGAGCTTTAGAGACACCTGTGCAACGTCAAGAACGCCTCCAAAGGAGAAGAGAGAGAGCTGTTACCCGCGTAGCATCTGAAACACCACAACAGCTTGAAGAACATGAACAACGTGAAGATAGGATGGTAGCTGTTACCCACATAGCATCTGAAACACCACAACAGCTTGAAGAACATGAACAACGTGAAGATAGGATGGTAGCTGTTACCCATATAGCATCTGAAACACCACAACAGCTTGAACAACATGAGGAAAGGATGGTGGTACAAGCAGTTTCAAGGAGAGCTGCAACTTATTCTTTGGCATTACAAGGCCTTAACTACGATCCTTCGAAAGATTACCCTCAGCATTCAAGTGTTCAAATGGGAAAAATGGATGTTGCATGTACATATTGTGGAGCTGTAAGGTTTAAGGCAGAGCCAAAGGGAATTTGCTGCAAAAATGGTAAAGTGAAATTGAGTCGTCTAGAGTTGCCTCCTCAACAGTTGTTGTCCTACACATCAGGAGAAACCCCCGAATCCAAGCATTTCCTTAAAAACATCAGAAGATATAACTCCTGCTTCCAAATGACATCTTTCGGTGCTACTTCGATTGTGGAACAACAAGGATTTGCATCAACATTTACAGTTCAAGGACAAGTGTATCATAAGGCGGGATCGTTGTTACCTTCTTCAGATGAACCACACAAGTTTCTCCAGCTATATTTCATTCAGGATGAACAGCGTCAAACTGACCAACGGTGCTCCTACATCTCGGAAACCAGAAGAGAAATAGTGCTGTCTTTGCAAAGGATGTTTCACGAACACAACAGTCTCATCAAAATGTTCAAGACTTCATTAGAAATTATGCCAAGTGACGAATATCAAGTTGTGATAAGGGCGGACAAAAAATCAGTTGGTGAGCATGAGCGACGATTCAACGCTCCACAAGTGAACGAAGTTGCTGTAGTCATATCTGGTGAACAGTTTGAACGAAGAGACATCGTGCTTCAGAAGAGAGGAGGATCATTGCAGCGCATTGCGGAAACACATCAATCTTATGATAGTCTACAGTACCCAATCATGTTTGCTTATGGTGAAGATGGATATCATTTCCTTTTAAAGCAAGTTGACCCAAGAACAGGAGAACCTACCAGCAAGAAGATTTCAGCCATGGATTTCTATGCTTACCGAATAATGATACGTAACAATGAACACAACCATGTGTTGAACTGTAGACAGTTATTTCACCAGTTTGTTGTCGATATGTATGCCAAGATCGAAAGTGAGCGTCTGCTTTTCATTCGTTTAAATCAGAAGAAATTAAGAGTGGAAGAATATGTACATTTAAGGGATGCTGTAGTCAACGATGGAAATGTGGAAAATATTGGATCATTAGTCATTCTACCTGCTACGTTTACAGGAAGTCCCAGGCACATGCACGAATATACTCAAGATGCTATGACTTATGTTAGAAATTATGGACGACCAGATCTCTTCATCACCTTCAAATGCAATCCCACATGGTCAGAAATCAAAGAACTTCTCACAAATGGACAAGTACCCAGTGAAAGGCATGACTTGATAGCAAGAGTTTTCAAGCAGAAGCAAACAAAACTTATTGATGTCATTACAAAGGGGCAAGTATTTGGAGCTACAAGATGCTGGATGTACTCGATTGAATGGCAAAAGCGTGGACTACCTCATTCTCACAACTTGATTTGGTTAGAGGAGAAAATCCAGCCTACACAGATTGATCAACTGATCTCAGCGGAATTGCCAGATGAAAGTCAAGATCCTGTATTGTACTCAATTGTAACGAAGAATATGATCCATGGACCTTGTGGAATTCTTAATCCCAATTCTCCATGTATGAAGGACAACAAATGCAGCAAAAGATACCCAAGGGAATTGATCAAAGAGACACAGACAGGAACTGATGGTTATCCTCTCTACAGACGAAGAGCTCCTGAGGATGGGGGTTTTACTGCAAAGTTGAAGATGCGTGGCAACAATGAAGTAGAGATCGACCGTTGGGTGGTACCCTATTCTCCGCTACTATCGAAGATGTTCGAGGCCCACATTAATATTGAATACTGTAACAGTGTGAAGTCCATCAAGTATATATGCAAGTATATGAACAAGGGAAGTGATATGGCTGTTTTTGGTATTGAAAATGACAACAGAAATGATGAAGTCTCACGGTATCAACTAGGAAGATATATTAGCAGTAATGAAGCAGTGTGGAGAATCCTTGGATTTCATATTCACGAGAGACACCCCACTGTTGTCCACCTTAGCGTTCACCTGGAAAATGGCCAGAGGGTATACTTCACTGCAGAGAGTGCTTCAACAGTAGCTGATCAACCACCGAACACAACATTGACAGCCTTTTTCCAATTATGCCAGCAGGATGAATTTGCAAAGACTTTGTTGTATCAAGAAGTGCCAAAATTCTACACATGGAATGCATCAAGAAAAGAATTTTGTAGAAGGAAAATCGGAGCACGAGTGCCTAGAGCAAGTGACATACGAGCAAGTGATGCCTTAGGACGTGTGTACACGGTTCACCCAAACAACGCAGAATGCTATTTTCTAAGGATGCTTCTACATACAGTTAAAGGACCAAGATCTTTTGAAGACCTGCGAAGAGTAAATGATGTAGTTTGTGAAACCTATCGAGAGGCGTGTCAGAAGTTGGGATTACTCGAAGGAGACCAGCATTGGGATGATACATTAAAGGAAGCAGAATTAATCTCTCGCCCAGAACAGATAAGAAACCTGTTTGCTATCATTTTGACAACATGAAACCCATCGAATCCAGTCAGTTTGTGGGAAAAGTACAAGGAAGCCCTCAGTGAAGATATACTTGCGAAACTCAGAAGGGAAAACCCAGCAGTTCAAATTGAATTTAGCTCTGACATATTCAACCAAGCTTTGATTATTCTTGAAGATAAGTGTTTAGGTATGGTAGGTAAACCATTAAAACAACTTGGCCTCCCTGCACCAGTACGGAACCCTGATGATACTCTAAATGCGGATTACTTGAAAGAAATGAGCTACAACATTCAAGAACTGGAAGCTTACATTGCAGAGAAGAAACCTCTTCTTAATGAAGATCAGACAAAAGCATATCAATTTATCATGGAGCAAGTTGACAGACAACAAGGTGGAATTAATTTTCTTGATGCTTCTGGAGGAACAGGGAAGACTTTTTTGACCAATTTAATTCTTGCTGAAGTGAGAGCTAAAGAGAACATTGCTCTGGCCGTCGCCTCTTCAGGAATAGCTGCAACATTAATGGAAGGAGGAAGAACAGCCCATTCATCACTCAAGTTACCTATTGACATTTCAAGACAGGAAAATCCTACATGCAACATCTCCAAGTCAAGCAGTCGAGCACGTATTCTCAGGACATGCAAGTTAATCGTATGGGATGAATGCACAATGGCTCACAAGAATTCTCTCGAGGCCTTAGACCGCACTCTTCAAGACCTTAGAGGCAACAGGAACTTGATGGGAGGAGCTCTGATTCTACTCTGTGGAGACTTTCGACAAACTTTTCCCGTGATTCCCAAGTCGACCCCAGCTGATGAGATCAACGCATGTTTAAAGTATTCACTATTATGGGAACATGTACAGAAGATTACTCTGAAGAAAAACATGAGAGTTCATCTTGGAGACAACAGTGCTGAAGATTTCTCTAGAAAATTGCTGGATATTGGAGATGGGAAAACAGAAGTTATGTCTTCAGGGAATATCAAATTGGAAAGTGATTTATGTAACCTGGTTTCGTCCGTCGTAGATTTAATTCAAGCAGTGTATCCAGATGTTCACCAAAACTACTCTAACCTGAATTGGTTGCGTGAGAGAGCCATCCTTGCTGCTAAAAATGAAGACGTACATCAAATCAACAGTGAAATACTTAAGAAGATTCCAACTGAAGTCAAGGAGTACAAGTCTATAGATACTGCAATGGATACTGAAGATGTTGTCAACTATCCAACAGAATTCTTAAATTCCCTTCATCCACCTGGATTGCCACCACACCTTCTTCAACTTAAAGTTGGTTCCCCTATCATTTTGTTACGGAATCTAGACCCGCCAAAACTTTGTAATGGAACAAGACTGTGCATTAAGAAGATGATGAAAACTGTATTGGAAGCAACAATATTAACTGGAAAAGGAGAAGGAGAAACCGTGTTCATCCCCCGTATACCCCTATGCCCGTCAGATCTTCCCTTCAGCTTCAAGAGATTCCAGTTCCCCGTGAGACTTGCATTTTCAATTACAATCAACAAATCTCAAGGACAATCAATCAAGTACTGTGGACTCGACCTGCGATCACCGTGTTTCTCCCATGGACAACTTTATGTGGCTTGCTCCCGAGTTGGTTCGCCATCAAATTTATTCATCCTTACCAACGGAGGTGAAACAAGAAATATCGTGTACAAGCAAGTTTTGTGTTAAGTGTTTTGTTTTCAGCGTTTTGTTTTCACATACTACTAAGATCAGCTTAGTTGTTTTTCATATACTTTTGCGCTACATTCAATATAGTGATATTCATTAATGGGGGAGAATGCTCTTTTTTTTTCTTCACTTTTTGAGTGAATCTATTGAATTTGTCTCTGTTTAGCAATGTATTATGCTAAAATCAGGGGGAGAAAAACCTATATTTACTGTTGCATCATCTGTTTCCCGTGTTTTGTTTTCACATTACAATACCTATAGTTTTGCGCTGAGTGATTTTCAGCGTTTTGTTTTCACGTACAACTAAGATCTGTTTAGTGTTTTTCATATACTTTTCCGCTACATTCAATATAGTGATATTCATTAATGGGGGAGAATGCTCTTTTTTTTTCTTCACTTTTTTAGTGAAGTCTATTCAATTTGTCTCTGTTTAGCAATGTATTATGCTAAAATCAGGGGGAGAAAAACCTATATTTACTGTTGCATCATCTGTTTCCCGTGTTTTGTTTTCACATTACAATACCTATAGTTTTGCCCTGAGTGATTTTCAGCGTTTTGTTTTCACGTACAACTAAGATCTGTTTAGTGTTTTTCATATTACTTTTCCGCTACATTCAATATAGTGATATTCATTAATGGGGGAGAATGCTCTTTTTTTTTCTTTACTTTTTCAGTGAAGTCTATTCAATTTGTCTCTGTTTAGCAATGTATTATGCTAAAATCAGGGGGAGAAAAACCTATATTTACTGTTGCATCATCTGTTTCCCGTGTTTTGTTTTCACATTACAATACCTATAGTTTTACGCTGAGTGATTTTCAGCGTTTTGTTTTCACGTACAACTAAGATCTGTTTAGTGTTTTTCATATACTTTTCCTCTACATTCAATATAGTGATATTCATTAATGGGGGAGAATGCTCTTTTTTTTCTTTACTTTTTCAGTGAAGTCTATTCAATTTGTCTCTGTTTAGCAATGTATTATGCTAAAATCAGGGGGAGAAAAACCTATATTTACTGTTGCATCATCTGTTTCCCGTGTTTTGTTTTCACATTACAATACCTATAGTTTTGCGCTGAGTGATTTTCAGCGTTTTGTTTTCACGTACAACTAAGATCTGTTTAGTGTTTTTCATATACTTTTCCGCTACATTCAATATAGTGATATTCATTAATGGGGGAGAATGCTCTTTTTTTTTCTTTACTTTTTCAGTGAAGTCTATTCAATTTGTCTCTGTTTAGCAATGTATTATGCTAAAATCAGGGGGAGAAAAACCTATATTTACTGTTGCATCATCTGTTTCCCGTGTTTTGTTTTCACATTACAATACCTATAGTTTTACGCAGAGTGATTTTCAGCGTTTTGTTTTCACGTACAACTAAGATCTGTTTAGTGTTTTTCATATACTTTTCCTCTACATTCAATATAGTGATATTCATTAATGGGGGAGAATGCTCTTTTTTTTCTTTACTTTTTCAGTGAAGACTATTCAATTTGTCTCTGTTTAGCAATGTATTATGCTAAAATCAGGGGGAGAAAAACCTATATTTACTGTTGCATCATCTGTTTCCCGTGTTTTGTTTTCACATTACAATACCTATAGTTTTACGCTGAGTGATTTTCAGCGTTTTGTTTTCACGTACAACTAAGATCTGTTTAGTGTTTTTCATATTACTTTTCCGCTACATTCAATATAGTGATATTCATTAATGGGGGAGAATGCTCTTTTTTTTCTTTACTTTTTTAGTTAAGTCTATTCAATTTGTCTCTGTTTAGCAATGTATTATGCTAAAATCAGGGGGAGAAAAACCTATATTTACTGTTGCATCATCTGTTTCCCGTGTTTTGTTTTCACATTACAATACCTATAGTTTTACGCTGAGTGATTTTCAGCGTTTTGTTTTCACGTACAACTAAGATCTGTTTAGTGTTTTTCATATACTTTTCCTCTACATTCAATATAGTGATATTCATTAATGGGGGAGAATGCTCTTTTTTTTCTTTACTTTTTCAGTGAAGACTATTCAATTTGTCTCTGTTTAGCAATGTATTATGCTAAAATCAGGGGGAGAAAAACCTATATTTACTGTTGCATCATCTGTTTCCCGTGTTTTGTTTTCACATTACAATACCTATAGTTTTGCGCTGAGTGATTTTCAGCGTTTTGTTTTCACGTACAACTAAGATCTGTTTAGTGTTTTTCATATACTTTTCCGCTACATTCAATATAGTGATATTCATTAATGGGGGAGAATGCTCTTTTTTTTCTTTACTTTTTTAGTTAAGTCTATTCAATTTGTCTCTGTTTAGCAATGTATTATGCTAAAATCAGGGGGAGAAAAACCTATATTTACTGTTGCATCATCTGTTTCCCGTGTTTTGTTTTCACATTACAATACCTATAGTTTTACGCTGAGTGATTTTCAGCGTTTTGTTTTCACGTACAACTAAGATCTGTTTAGTGTTTTTCATATACTTTTCCTCTACATTCAATATAGTGATATTCATTAATGGGGGAGAATGCTCTTTTTTTTCTTTACTTTTTCAGTGAAGACTATTCAATTTGTCTCTGTTTAGCAATGTATTATGCTAAAATCAGGGGGAGAAAAACCTATATTTACTGTTGCATCATCTGTTTCCCGTGTTTTGTTTTCACATTACAATACCTATAGTTTTGCGCTGAGTGATTTTCAGCGTTTTGTTTTCACGTACAACTAAGATCTGTTTAGTGTTTTTCATATACTTTTCCGCTACATTCAATATAGTGATATTCATTAATGGGGGAGAATGCTCTTTTTTTTCTTCACTTTTTTAGTTAAGTCTATTCAATTTGTCTCTGTAGCAATGCATTATGCTAAAATCAGGGGGAGAAAAACCTATATTTATCTGTTTAGTGTTTTTCATATACTTTTCTGCTACATTCAATATAGTATTATTCATTAATGGGGGAGAATGCTCTTTTTTTTCTTCACTTTTTTAGTGAAGTCTATTCAATTTGTCTCTGTTTAGCAATGTATTATGCTGAAATCAGGGGGAGAAAAACCTATATTCACTGTTGCATCATCTGTTTCCCGTGTTTTGTTTTCACATTACAATACCTATAGTTTTGCGCTGAGTGATTTTCAGCGTTTTGTTTTCACGTACAACTAAGATCTGTTTAGTGTTTTTCATATACTTTTGCGCTACATTCAATATAGTGATATTCATTAATGGGGGAGAATGTTTTTTTTTTCTTGAATTTGTCTCTGTTTAGCAATGTATTATTCAATTTCTTTGTGCTTAATTGAGGCTTATCTGTTTGTTTATTATGTGCTGCAATTTAATAAGTAATTTTCATTTAATCTGAAACATTTCTTTCAATAACACTTTAAATATTCATGTCCCTGTTTAGCAATGTATTATTGCTAAACAGGGGTAGAAATGGGGGAGAAAACATGTTTCCCCCATTTCTATGGACTGTAATGCAGCAGGCCTCCACGTGGTGCAGTCTGGGTTACGCCAAATCTGCTGCAGCTGATGTTTTAATAATATTTTTAATCAAATTACTCTTATTGAAGCTGTTTTAATATTTTTAACAAGTATGACTTTCCAACTATTTCAAAGTTATGAGATTCAGTCAAAGGATCTTAGTACGGGCGCAGCCCGTCAATAACATCCGAGCAACGCCGGGATGGCGCTTGCGCTAGTTGTTAATATAAGAAGGTAACATAACATTGGCATTGAAAACATTTTAAAAAATAACAATTTTTAAAGTTTTTGGTAGAGAAATGTTGTTACGGATCCCACAAAATGGAACAAACCCTGTGAAATGCCCTATAAATAAGTTTAAAGCCAAGTTAATATTATAACTGCTAGAAAGATATTTTTATACATGTTATATGCACACATTCTTTAGATAAATTAGGAGAAAACAATAAAGGAATGGGAAAATATTAGTAAATATCATACTCAACTTAAAAAAAAAGTACAAATCTTACAATTTCCAAGGAAGATTTTTGTATTATTTAAAGCAATAAAATTTTCGTAAAAATACCAAAAAAGGTAGAAAAAAAAGCATATGATTATCAACTCACATGAATGTGTAGCATAAAACTCTCTTGTATAACCTCCCTTGTGGGTTTCCACTTAGTAGACAGGTTGCCAACAATTAATTTTGGCTTGATGAGCAATGAAAAGTTCATCAACACCTTTGCATCACTGTCATCTGTAAAACCACAAAAGCAAATGATTGCATTAATTTCTTTTGAAAACAAAGAACGTAAGTACTTTTAACAAAATTTTTTTGGACGGGCAAATTTTTTTGTCAGTCTTTCTTTTAGAATTGAAAATTTATGCTGTTTTAAAACAGTTAAGCTAAAGTTCAATAAAAAGAAAAAAAATTAAAATATTTCAAACCAATAAGTACTAAACAAACAATATTAAAAAAAGGATTATTCTATAATACATAGAAAAACCATAAAAAGAAATTTGCATGAAAACTATAAGGAAATTTTTGAAAATTTAAACTTGAGAATTTTCTTATCCCTGTTATAAAATAGTCTACTAACCTTCAGAAAATTTGGGGGAGGATGCCCCCTTTTTTGAGGTTGTATTTAATGCTGAAATCAATTTCTTCTTAAAGGTTGGCCAATAAGACAGGAGGTTTTCTTCAGTGCCCGGATATAAGAGCTTGTAGTCGGTCTCCAACTGTTTGAACAATACTTATTGTTAAGACAATATTCCAAGAAAGCAACAAGAATAACAATTGTTGTTAAGGTGCAGAAAAAGGTAACTTACCAAAGTATAGCCAAGAGCTTCTTTAAGTCCTTTAAACTCTTTTAAAAAGGTTGAGACTTTCTCCTCGTGAAGAGTATTCTCTCCCTTTTTGGCCAAGGGATTGAAGTTCTGCAGCTGTTCAATGCGAAACTCATGGGTGTCAACCCACTTTTCCACGTACAGCTGCCAGGGAGCACAAGATATTTTTAAGGAGTTCACTTTATTGAAGGTCTCTTCACTATGGGTTTTCCCTATAAGTTTTAAATCAATATCAATACAAATTCAATGTTAACTAAAGTGAAACTAGAAGAAAAGAAGAAATAACTAGAAGAAAAGAAAAATACCTTCAATAATTCCTGTGTCAGAGGATTTTGATGCCTTTACAAGGAGTCCAGCTTTCGCTGCTCTTTTTCTAATATTATAGTAGAGGTCTACTAACTTACCAGATGCACATAATTTTCTGTTATTTACATCTTTATGGTAAGGTATGTAGTACGTTGTCTGCAAAGAGAACAATATTGTTTTTACACCAACTTCAATGAAAGCAAAATTAATGCACACAATACTCTAACAGTCTAACTGGTAAACAAAAACATTTTTTTCAAATGGCGGGCATCGGATACTATACTTTGCCACAACAAGGCCGGAGATGATAGCCATTATTGAAATTAGCACCCAATGCGCGTCTATCGTAACCCTAATCAGTGGTTAACGCCGTCATCATGGCAGCACCAACCACCAGCCCCGTCTCAATTTTTGGTACATCCTCAGAGGGAAGGGGACTTTCTCCGAGGATCTACACCCATGGTCATGGGTGCCACTCTTCAAAAATTACAAGACTGAACTTTGAACTATCTTTTTTAATCATTCCCCACCCTCGTCTAGCATTTTTTTAAAATTGCAGATATAAACTTGTAATATATCACATGAACCATTAAATAGGTCCTTAAATTTTAACTTATAACTGTATCTGAGTAAAACAGGCGTATTTGTGGGCAAAATGTGCGATATAAGTACTGAAATGCCAATCGGTCAGCTGATTTTGCTTTTCGTAATAAACCCAAGATGGAATTCCGTTCACAAAATTTTTAGAAAGACGGAATTCCTTCCCCCAGGACGGAAGAGTGGCACCCATACCCATGGTAACTTGCTTACGACTGACCATAGGACTTTCAGTTCCACGGATTTAACGAGCAAGTATGCTACATGTACTCATTGGGTCTTCAGTGATGTCGTGAATTGAACCAAGAATCCTCCGATCCCGATGCCTTAACCACTAGGCTCCCCACAGCTTACAACTTTTTATAGGGGCTTATAAAACAGGAGATAGCCCCTGGAGAGATGGTTGGTACATTAGTGTTTATTGTTCCCTATTTAAAGACCTCAGTTAAATATTTTCTTTAATGCCAAGAATTGAAAAATTAGATCCAAGCAGTATACCATAAACTTTGAAATCTCAGAAGGAAAAATTCCCTGTTTCCACATGTGCAACAATAAACAAGTAGATTTTATAATACAAGGCTAAAACTTTCTACCATAAATATGTCTGTAAGAGGAAATCAATAAAAAATCAGTTTGCAACTTACTGCACACTCTGAAGGAAAGTACACTGTAAAAAAAAAACGGAAAATTTAACAGCAAAAACTGCTGTTAATATTTTACGCAATTGCTGTAATCTCAAAAAACTGCATTTTATGCTGTAAATTTGAAGCACCACCTGCTGTTGTTTACTGGCAACTGCCGTGCTAGTGACCAGATACAGAAATTGTACCTCTTTTCCACTCCGCCTCTCTCGGTTATTTACCAAACAGAACAAATACAATTTCCAATTTGTTTCAACGGCCATCTTGTGAGACCTCTAAGCACGTTTTTAAAGAAATTTTGGATAAAAGAGTAAGTATTTCTTGCGTTTTCTTTTAATATTTCCTTTATATTCCGTGTGGTATGTTGTAATAAATACATTGCATTAAATATTTAAACTTTGGTGTAGTCTCAATTCAACAAGAGATGTAGGAGCTCGTTTTGCATAAAAACTATAAAAGTATTGAGTTTTCTTTTAATATTGCATGTAGTATATTGAAATAAATGCGATTATTAAGTATTCCAATCCTCTGACTGCGCAATTTGTAAATCGAAATCACTTCAAAATGTGGAATTAAAAAAGTGCATTGGCACAGCTGCTATACCGGTCGCCATGTTTACCTGCAGCTCAAATGATGACACACAACCATATAGATCTAAATACTAATATCATTATTATTGGATCCCGAGGTAATAATATTTAGTAGATCATTTTTTAAGGATCTAATCAAGATGATATTAAAAGTTAAATCTCTATGGTTGTCAGTCATCATTTGAGCCGTGGGTAAACATGGCAGCTGGTAGACTGTCATCGAAGCTGTGACAGTGCATTTTTTCTTTCTATAAAATATTTTTTATAGAGATTTTTATCATAAGAAACTAAGTTGCTAGAAAAGACCATTTCAGATCTTTTCACCCAATTTTTATTTTAATTAATTTCAATTCAATTACAGTTAATTTCTATTTAGTTTATTGAATCATGATCAGATTCATCGCTAATTCCCTATATCAGATGCGACCCTCAATGAAGGAAGAAATGAGTTGGACGCGGAAATCGCGGGATGATCAGTCAGAGGGTTAAAGTCATTTTAGCTTTTCATATTATATCAAGCATTATAGCTTTTCATATTTTATTCTCAGGGTTTTATCCAGAAGTTGGTTTTGGCCGGTGACCGATTTTGGAATTCGGGAATCATAATTCATCTTTTTTTACTACCGTAAGGAGAATGTTGAATATTTACATTAAAATTATATAGTTTTTATGTAGCTTAATTTTTTCTTTTAACTTTTCAGGTTGTAAAGTTTATAACCAAAGGAGAGTTTCCTGGTTTTAATAGAAATAGTTTTCCTTGTAGAAGTTTTCCTTGTATTCCTAGTAATACCTGTAATTCTTTTAATTGTTCATCAAAATAAATATTAAAAGAAAATAAAATTATTGTTTATTGAATGCTTTAAATGTGACATTACCTTCACAGGATACTATAATTTGTATAACATTAACCTATGCCTTAAGTTATTATATTTGGTAAGAATTTTATATCATCTTACAACCTCCTAAAGCATTCAGCACCTCTATATAGCAACATTTGGAGTAACTTTTATGCTATTGAACAAAAAGCAGGAGATATAACAGGTAGTTTTAGAAATGTCAAACTAGCAACAAAAATGTTGCATAATAAATATTAACAAAATAATAGTAAAATAACAGCCTAAATGCTGTCAAAAACAGATTTCCTGTAAAATTACAGTATCGCTGTAAAGGTAACACAAAAGTCTGTGAAATTACAAAATTGCTGTAAAAATACAGAATTGCTGTTAAATTTACAAACTTGCTGTTAATTTACGAAATTGCTGTTAAAGTCAAAAATTACAAAATTGCTGTAAAATCACTGCAAAAATTGCTGGCACCCATATTGCCAGCAATTTTTGCTGTAAATTTACTGTGAAATTTTTTACAGTGTACTCCACTATCTCTCTTGATAGTTGGGTAAACCTGGCAGCAGTTATTCTGAAAATAAATACACAAATTGATAAATAAGAAGAATAAGTAATTACAGCAGAAGGCAATTGTAATTGTTTGCAACACCTACTTTTTGTCAATATCTCCTTTAATTTCTTGCAAAAGCACGCACTCTGCAACATGCTGTTGGTTTTGCGGAGACAAAACAGCAGAAAGTTTATATTCTGCTATGGCCAGGGTTCCATTATAATTGTCCCTCAAAGCAGTATGAATAAATCCCTAATTCAAAAAAGATAATTCTGGTTAGTTTTGTTGACTAGAAATGCAATCAAACTAATGAGCAGAACGATAAAATTGAAAAATAGCATAAATAATTATGTATGAAAGAAGTTACAATGGTAAAACCTCAGTTTGGCATGGAAATTCTTCATTTATTTTCTGCTTCTTGCATGGAGGGGCACTTGGCTTTGGAGTGGAACACTGCACTGCTGTGGGAGTGCACACCAGTTCCGTGCCAACTTCAGAGTTAAGGTCTTCTTCTATATCAGATAGTTCTTTCGTTAGAGAACCGTCTGCTTGAAATCTATAAATCCCGTCACCATTCAGGGTTACTTCAAAGGCATCCTGCAAATATTGAAATTATTGACAAAAATGTAATTAGTGGCACGAAAAAAAACCTGAAAGCAAACTCAATTTAATACAGAATACCCTTAAAAAACTAAAATTTATACCATCTTCTGTTAATGCAAGATGTTCTAAAAATTAAATTTACCAAATATTATGTGTTAATTCCATTCCCAATATTCCTCCATGACCTAAAGCTTTTAAACAGGAAACTCAGCATACTTCATTTTGCACACAACATTACAAATTAAGGTTAAATTACCTCTACTGTTACCGGTTTATTGGTTTGCTTCCAATCACTGTACTTCTTAACAAATTTACTATATGGTCCCCCTTTGGTGAAAATTCTTTGAATCACATTTGTGCTCAATAAATCAAAAGATTCATCATCTATTTCTTCATCTGCCAAAAAATAACAGACCAAAAAAGTAAGAATATTAATGTAGCACATGCTTTCAGTTAAGGTTTGGCAACATATAGCAAAATTATGTTACCCCAACCAAACCATTTTGCAGTAAAATCTATGGTACAATTCCGTTAGAGTCCCCGCTAAATATCGCCAATATCTAAATCGCTAAATATATCCAAATATCAACAAATTTTTATGACTTTTTGTTAATAAACTGAATAGTTATTGATCTAATTAAACATTTTAATTCAGGAGTTTGAAATTATTTATGAATATTTCTACCTTTTGTTGTCTATAAGAACCGGGCGATATTTAACGGGGACTCTAAAGGAATTGAATCAAATCTATAAGTTCAGGGGAATTTCTCAAATGAAAAGGAAAAATAATGAGCAGGCACCTAGGTAAATGTTTTCCACATAAGGACACAATATGTGCTTAGAAATACAAGCCAATATTAATTCATTTTCACAGCTTTTCCAAAAAACTAAATTTTGACTCCCAAAATAAAGTTGTAGCCAATCTTTCCTTTTTACCCATTCTTCTAATTACCTCTTGGTTAGAGTTGTTTTTAGCTTCCCCCAAATTATGTAGCCGTTCAAATATATAACAAAAGCACATAGGGGGAGGGGGTTAGCTATTTGTTTATTTTTGTAGACAAGCAAGTTTGCCAATCAAGCCCACTTAAGATTCTTTTTATAAGGGGGGTTTGATTCATAAATATTTCTAAAGGGTCCCTCGTAATGTTACTTAATACAAAAGTTTTGTATAAAATACAGGAGTTTGAAGCAAAAAGGGGTGTCTAAGGGTCCTCCCAAGAAAAATGTTGAAATGTTACTCTTAAAAAAGTAGTGTTTTAACTCATTTGGGGTGACTTCTAAAATTGTTTTAATTTGTCTTGTCTGGCACATAATGTCCAGATATGAACCAGGCGCCTTGAAACACCATCAACCAACCCTTTTGGGTGACATACAAATATGATCACTCCTATGCCAAGCCGCAAAATTTCAAGTAAGAAATTATTAAGTGGTCAACATTACTATACTTGGTTGCAACGTTTCTTGAACCCAGTACGTCACAAATGCGGAAGGAGAAATCGGTAAACACGAAGCCTGTTGGGTTGATAGAAGTTTTGGTACACAAATCGTGATTGAAAAGCACTATACATGCATGGGTTTTACAAAATAATCATATTTTTAAATTGACGTTCTCTATTTCACTCAAAATTCAGATACCGCGATGGGAACTACTTTGTTTATTAGTGACGTCGTAGGGTCAAGTTAAGTTGCAGTCTAGTATAGAAACTATTTACATTTTGCTTTTGAATTAGCTTAAAGTCACAAAAAAAGGAATTATGGAGTTCAAAATTTTAAATAAAAGGTTTGATAGAAATCAATTTATTATGGTCAAAGGAAGATTTTACGTAAATATTTCTGGTGCAAGGAGGGGCCTGGGCCCCCCTTTGCCCTTATGTATGGGCACCCATGCAAGCAGGGAGGGGTATGAGTAGCATTGGACATTGAAAACAAGTCACACAGGTCCTGAGGACCAGTACTCACAAGGAAACGTTCTCAGGGTGAACTCACAGAATTGGATGAAAATTTTACAGGCATAAGAAGATGGCTAAAAAAACTTACTGTGAAAAAATTAGCTGCTAAATTTCATTAGGAAAGGATTAAATTAACTTTGAAAATTGGGTTCTGAGATGCCAACCACATTCAGTTAACACCACTTGGCGACTTGGCGAATTTTCTATCAGATGGAATAATATATTTTTATATTACAGTGAAAATTTGTATTTAACGTGAAATTGAGATATTTCGTTAAAAGTACTTCAGAATATCCATTAAAACAACAGTTTTTTTTAATTAATTACCTTTCCTTTAATTTAATTTTCCTCCTTTAATTCATTTTTAATCCTTTTTTGCATTTAATGGACCTTTTTTTATATTCGGCCAGTTTATTCTAGCATTTGGCACAGAGCCAAACGAAGCATCCTCGCCTAGTAGGGTTACATTTGGCGTTAAATATGATAATTTTTAATAATTTTTTACAGCTTTTCTACTGTAATTTAGCAGCTAATTTTTTTACAGAAGGTGGTTTGAGTCATATACTATAGTCTGTCTGTCTTCGCTTGGCACGAGTGGCAAACCTAAAATCAGTACCCACAGCAGAAAAAACAGTGGCGAAAAAGCCATAAAGATGGTTATCTCACTTCTATTAGATACCAGATACCCTGCACTCGCCACTGTTTTTCCTACCGTGGGTAGTGATTTTAGGTTTGCCACATGTGCCAAGCGAGGACAGACAGACTTTAACCCCTGTAAAATTTTCGTCCAATTCTGTGAGTTCACCCTAGAAAACGTTTCCTTGTCAGCCAAATTTTTCAAAGCAAACATGATTGGTTCCCAAAATTTTTTAATAAATGACAGTTTTTTTTACTGGGAAATCGATATTGATAGCAAAATTTAGCTTAATTTTACAATTGAGAATGTTTCCATATGAAAGGAAGGAATCCTCGTGAAAAGTATGCCCCAATAGAAAATCGTACTCGTAACAGAATACTTAAACAAAAGTTAGTAACAGTAGTTAATAAAAGTAAGTAAAGTAAATACTAAAACATAGTATGTCTAAAAAAAGAATCGCATGTAGCACGAGATATTTGGACCTTTGAAAAATGGGATAAGACTTAACTTATTCAGGTTTCTTCTTATTCTTAAACATGTAAATTAAGCTCTAAAAATGTACTAGGAAGTACACGAGACACAACACGCTACTTAGGGGCCGTCCATAAATGATGTCACACTTTTTTTTTGCCCATTTTTGACCCCCTCCCCCCCTATGTCACAAACTGTCACACTTCCCCATACCCCCTCCCCCTCCTATGTCACATGTCACGTTTTCAATCGAATAAAAAATCTTAGAAAAAAATTCTGTTTTTGTTATTTTTGGTTGACTTTCAGTTTTGGGAAGATGTGATGACACAATTTTTGAACCCCCCCTCCCCCTTGTCACAATCTGTCACAAATTGATTAACCCCCTCCCCCCCTTCTGAGCGTGACGTCATTTATGGACGGCCCCTTATAGAAGGGTTAAAAGCGTGCACGTACGAATGTTAGGGTAAAATAGAGTTACATATACAAGTAGAATGCAGGTAGAACCAAAATAAACACAAAATGAAAGGAAATAATCCATAATTACTAACCTTCAAACCTTTCGATGTATTTTTCCAGTCCCCACTCGCGAAGATAACTCTTAAACATTTTGATGGAGATAGATCACGACCAAAGCGTATATATAGTCTCCTTCGTGATATAGGAAATTATAAAATCTAAAAATATATAGATCAATAGATCACGACTGTACTGAGTACTGACTGTACGACTTCCACAACTTTCTTCTTCCTTCTTGCTTTGCTGCGCATGAGCTATTGCGCATGCCTTGGTTTCCGTGATTGAGCCATTGTGCAGCGTGCGGGAGTGAGATCTAGTACTCAGAACCAAACTTTTTCAACTGAACGTATTTAGGTTATAGATTCAGACCGGTATGGTTCAGGCTACTAAACAGTTTGGTTCTGCTAATGAAACGCTCATCAACTAAATGCATTTGTTTGGCAGTACCATTCTATTTTTTTGCTTGTAAGTTGAATTTAGATGAAATAAATGCAAAAAGACGTGCATTCCTGACGTTCTTTTCGAGTTTGAGCCAATCTTCAAAAAACTTAAATTTTAGAAATAGAGTGAAGCTTTAAAATATAAAAATAATTAAAAATAGTTGTACTCAATTGTGCAGTCTATAACTAGTATAAAAAGTTAGAGGAATAGTGTAAGAATGATATTATTAAAAATTTAGCCTGGGAACATGAGGGTACATACTACTTTTTCTCCATTGAAGTTGTGAAACAAAGAAAAATAACTCATAGTTTTCATACAAGTTTAACACGGTTTTTTAATATGATTAAAAATGCAGAGAGATTAACAGTTTACTAAAAAACTTAGTGTATGCCCTCATTAGTTAGATCCATTTTTCAAAATATTTTTAAAGTTAATAATAACCCCCGCTAGATGCTGTTGAAATTGTTATGTAAACATTTAGCTAGTGTACTCGAACGAGCGCGCTTTGCAATAAGTCATCTTTCGAATCTTGAAACTCAAAATCATCAAAGAATAAACATTAAATAACCTTGAATCCTCACTCTGCCAGATGTTGGTTACCTTATTTCATTACTCATTTATCTAATATTAAAAGTGACTTTTGTCCACCTAGCCTGATAGAGACGAAACACTGTGGGACGGCCTCAAAAAAATATGATAGATTCTGAAAGAACACCCCCAAAACCCTCTAAATACCAAGTTTCATATCTCTCGGGTGCTTCTGAGAAAAATAAAATGTGTAACTTATGTCCAAATATATTTTAAGAAATGAATTTGTTGGTTGTTTGAAATTATAAATTTAGTTTTTTTTTTCTTATAAGGAGATATTTTAGAATTACATTTAGTTTTTACAGCTTATGAAGATTTTGAATTTCTCAAACTCTTGTTAGGTGTAAAAACAACAGTACTTATCTAGTTAAAATTAGTGTTATCAAAACTGACTATTCCCTTTTTAATCCAACATAAGATCAGCCTTTCGTTTCTGGGCAGATAAAAGTGACGATTTGTTAATAAGGATATTTAACCCGTTCAATCCCAAAAAGCCCGAGATTAGCATAGAATCCAATAGAAATTTTGGAACGTCCAGAACCGAAAAGGTTTAACCGTTTTTCCGCGGCCAAAAACTACACATAATATGAATAACACACAAAATCCGATAAATGCAATGACGCAGCAGAAACAACAAAGCAGAGAAATGGCATTTAAGACACTTAAGAAGATCGACTTAATGCTTGATGCGCGGATCCATTGAAGATAATGCCTTTAGATGTTTTTCTTCCTGGACCCTAATTTAAAGCATATTGATGAATCGGAGAGCCACTAGAAAAAACCCAGATAATGAAGTCAACAAGGTATGCATTCAAAACTCAACTCATTTGCATGAGCATTGAATATTAACGACGCTTGTTTTCTTTTTTTATTAAAAATGGATATGGGTAGCGGTTTTTTCTAATAACGCCAAAACATACATATTAAAAGCTTAATTAAAAAGTAGTGCTCTAATCAAAATGCGTATAAAAACAATGGGCTCCTAGGTAATGTTTTCTTAGAATTTGTGTCATTACGAAAATAAGAATTCATTAAAAACTTGAAAGAGAGATTGCGGGCGAGGAAAAAGTGAGCCCTCTTCGTATTAATATGTAATAGATGACTTTGTTTCGAAAAGTGAAAAAATTAAGCTGGGGATACTTTTAATATCACATTAATTTAATACCGCTTCAAAATCTAAGGCTTATAAACAATCGTACGATGGAGATGTCTGCTAAGAGAAAATTTGAAAATGCACTATTATAAAATATTGCTTTTAAAATTATCGTTTCAGAATTTTAGGAGTCATTAATTTTTGTTGTCTGTGAATAAATATTTCTTTCTCTCAATTTTCTAAATTATTTATTAGAGTACACCTAAGGTACACTTTTTATAGGGTGAACGAAAAGTCCGTAGACATTTAAAAATCTAGAAAAGTAACCGAATTAAAAAATGGTGGTCAGTTTCGAGATCGGTTGGTCTCGAGATATATTTTAAGGTAATAAAGTTGAGTTCAAAATTATATTATTTTTAATCAATTTTATAATCCAATTTTATAAATAATATCACAAAAATGAGATGTCATCATAGAGCTAAACCTTAAATCTTTCTGACTAAACATCTAATCCCTCTTTCCTGTGAATTAGCTTCTATTAAAGTTTCAAAAAACATTAAAGCAAATATTCGTCATTCCTTCTGACAGTTACCTTAAACGAGCTCCCGAACACAAACACCAAAGTCAGTTCCAAATGAAGGCTAACAACCCCACAGAAACCTACTAAACTCTGTGTAAATAGAATCGGCGGTTGACCTTGAGTTTTTTCTCAATGTATTTCTTCTGCGTTGCCATGGTAAAGAATGACGTGAAACCGCCGATTTTATTTACACAGACTAAGCTCTCCATTCGAACTCATTTGTGATGCCACAAAAGGATCACGAATAAAAAGGCATTACCCGCTAAAAAGGTGTTCCGCACTGCTGTAAGCCAACGACATATTTAATTATGAGTGATTATCTCCCTCCTTTCGATCAAATTGGGCTCTTCCAGTTCGTTCGGTCCTAACCGTCACGGAAAAGGCCCCCATTTCCTTTGACTCTTATCCTTGTGATAAAAAATGATTCACTAACTTTCTGAAACCGGAGAACTCTCAATCGCTCATCTGGCCAAGTTGCCGGGGACGAATAAACAAGATTAAAGCATTTTTGCCATCCCAGCCCTTTTTTCTGGGAGGGAACGTGATGGAAAGTAACTAACTCTAATTCCTGGAATTAGTTCTGACGTTGTGAAACTTTTCCTGTCGTGTTCTATATCAGTGTTCGTTTTTTAAGCTCTTTACAATTACTTTCTGGCTTGGCTTTTGGGAAGGAAGTCAGGGAGGGCGAAAGGGTTTGGTTTTGGGGACATCCAGAGAAAACAAGCTTGATGTGATTGAAGCAAACTGATCGGTTAAGAAAGCATCTTCGGCGTTTTCATTCAACATAGTCTCTTTAGTCATTCTATGGTTTTGATAGTAAGTATCAATGATTCAAGATGAAAAACTTTATGGTTCATTTCCATTGGAAAAGTGAGGCTAACGTGATGTTAACTCCGACGAATCAGATTAGCGATCCTGTTGGACACAGATTTAGATCCTGTTCGCTTTTCTAATTCGTCGAAATCAGTGTCAGATTTACAGACTATATTGTGTAGACTAAACAACTAGTAATGATAATAATTAGTTTCGCCTTACTTTTAAAATAAGAGGGAGAGGAAGAGACATAGAGATAGAGAGATTATTTTTGAGATAGAGATACACTCTTAAAACTAAGCCGGATATCTATACGGCATTTTCGGTTCAAAAGTGCCGGATATAATATACGGCGCACTGACTATGTTTATACGGCGCACTGACTATGTTTATACGGCGCACTGACTATGTTTATACGGCACACTGAGCATGTTTATACGGCACTTTTGGAAAAATTGTGCCTTATATTTTGTGCCTTATACTAAGTGCCGTATATAAAAGAATATACGGCACTTTTGGAAAAATTGTGCCTTATATTTTCTGTGCCTTATGTGGTTTAGCGTTCCTCGTGCCTTATACGATGTGCTTGCACGTTTCCTTTTGATACATTAATATTATGCTTACATTTTTTTTTACATCATTTATTATTTATTTCAAAAAATTACAGTCAAAACGAACAAAACAAGAAAAATATCCATATCACCTGGGATCGCAGCGATCCATGTAGGTGAACAAAACATGCATAGAATAATTACAAAAAACTAAAACGTGAAGTTATGAACTAAAGAGAACAATACATAAAAATAATATAGGAACAGTATAAATATAAATGTATAAACAGGGGTGGCAAACAGGGTGTCTTAATTTACGGGTTTAATATCTGTCATAAGGGAGTGGTGCATAAAAAAATGAGGATAGTTGATATTATACAATAATATAAAATTTAAACAAGAAAAATTTCAATATTTTCTATAGAAAACAAAAACTCTTTTAATTTCTTTTTAAATACATGTTTGGATGAACTAATTTGTATTTCTAAAGGTAGTAAATTAAAGAACTTAGGAGCTAAATAAAAGAAATGTTTACAAAAAATAGTTTTTTCAGGTTTAGGTATATCATATACTATATTGGGTCTTCGAGGGTTAATTACGTATCGCCTTTTGCATATTTCTGAGTTTACGAACGTAAAGATAGAGACTTGTTTTAAAGAAAAAGAGGTAGCGAATGGGTAAGATATTCAAAAGTTTGAAGCTGTTGACGGAAGGTGCTTGTGGTGATATCAATTTTAAAAATCTTTCTTGGAGCCTACAAATTCTTTTTAAATTTATCTGATAGTCTCCACCCCATATCGTTAGGCCGTAATTAATTCTCGATTGAACCCAAGAATGGTAGAGTTTTATTAGAAATTGGTTGTTTACTTTCGGCTTTAAATGGTAAAAATTTAGCATAATTAGTCTTAATTTGTCTGCAATATACTTAGTATGTGATTTCCACTTTAAGTTGCAGTCAATATGAAGTCCAAGATATTTTATAGTAGACACTTTATCTATTGATTTACAATTACAATCATTGTAGTTATTACACTGATAAACATGGTACTTTACTGATAGCTGAACTGGAGAATTTTGTTTTAAATTAAAAATCATATATTTTGTTTTTTTCGACGTTTAATCTTAGACAATTATCAAAAAACCAGTTACTTATCTTGACGAGATCTAAATTCATCTTTTGGATCAAATCTTCATAAGAGTCCACGGAATATAAAAGAACTGTATCATCGGCAAAACTTATTATTTTACCGTGTAAACTGAGGCTACATAAATCATTTATAAATATTAAAAACAGCAGGGGACCTAAAGTTGAGCCTTGGAAAACTCCATAATTTATTGGAAGGCATTTGCTTAAGGTGTTGTTGATCTTGACAATTTGTATACGATTTGATAAATAGGACTTTAAAAAGTTATAGAAGTGCCCTCTGATTCCCGCTGAAGTCAATTTATGTAACAAAATACCGTGATTCACCGAGTCAAACGCTTTCGATATATCCAAATAAAGAGCAGCAGTTTTTTTGTTTATATTTACACTATTATATATAAAGTTTGTAAACTCCAGCAATGCTTTCTCAGTGTTTGATTTGGGTAAGAAGCCATACTGGTTTTCAGAGAAAAAGCTTACATTTTTCAAAAACGAGACTAATCTATCTTTAATTATTTGTTCGAATATTTTCGAAAGCAAAGGCAGGACAGAGATAGGTCTATAGTTAGAAAAATCCTTTCTGTTTCCCTTTTTAAAAATAGGTGTAATTATGGAAGTCTTCAATGACTTAGGGAAAGCACTTTCATTTACTAAACTATTAAATAACCTTGTGAGTATATTTAAATGATAATAGGATAAAATTTTAAGAATTTTCGCATCTATACCATCAGAGCCTGGGCATTTTCTGAGGTTTAGATTACGAATACAACATAAGATTTCTGCATCATCTATTTCAAACCAGACAAAGGAATTTAAATTTGTCACTAAGTACTTTTTAAAATTTTCGTTTGGATTTGAGAAACTGTTGTTTATAGAGGAAAAGTATAGGTTTAAGTCGTTTGCTAAATAAAATTCATCCGAATGATCAGGCAGGGTTGGATTCTTAGTACTTTTTCCTAGGATGTTATTTATTAATTTCCACTGTTTACGTGATGAGTCACATTCATTAAATTTGGTTTCATAGTATAATTTTTTTGCACATTTGATTTTTTGTTTTAATACTTTAACTGTAGTTTTATAGGCTGTTTTGAAAAAATTATCACCAGGGTAACGCAAGGTTTTTTTGTATAATGCTTGTTTGGATTTGATTATATTATGTATTTCTAAGTTAAACCATTTGTTTTTGTCAAATCTGGAATTGTTTTTAGGTACAAAGCTAAAGTTATGTTTAATTGCGCTCAATTTACTATGAAAGTCTGAGAAAGATGATGCAGCATCAGATTCAGAAACTCTAAATACATAAGTTTTAAAAAAGTCTTCCATCTTACTATAGTTTACAAGTTTAGATTTTATTTCATCATTGAACTCATGATTTGTAGTATTTCGTGGGGAGCTCAAAACTAATTTACAGAGAATTGGGAAATGATCAGATAGGCTATTGATTAGTTTTGCACAGTATATTTCGTTTACATTTGACAAGCTATATCGTACTAGAAGGTGGTCGACACAGGAACCTGAAGAGATACGAGTAATATCATTTATAAGAGAAGAAAATCCACGAGCACTGATAAGATCCATGTAGTAGTTACTATGATTATTTAAATTAATTATATCAATATTTATATCTCCCACAATTATAATATTTTTACAATTAAGTTAGTAAAAGAATGTGAACGATATATTGAGATTATGCATAAATTAAGAGATTTACTTATAATTACAACTATTTCAGCAGAAGACATAACAAGGCTAATATTTTCAAAATCATATTTACTTTTATAATATACTAAGACTCCTCCTGATCTGTTGTAGTATCTATTACAGTAAAAGGTTTTAAATTGATCAATACCGTAAAATTTAATTTCATCATCGGAAAGCCAAGTTTCCGATAAAACCAGAACATCAATAAGATTCAAATGATCAGATAATAGGCTAATTAATTCGTCAAATTTTGAGCGAACACTCTGAATGTTAAAATGCATAATGTTGAAAGATACATTGGGTACAGGGTAAAGAAGGAACTTATTTAGATTTTCAAGAGAGTCTAATGTAGAATAATTGGACATAAAAGCAGAAATTATAGTTGTAGGATGGGTATATCACTTAAATCCGATTCTTTACGTACTTTGAAAACTCTTGAATTTTCATTCTGACGTAGGAAAATCTTTCCATCTCTAACCCAACAAAACTTAAAGTTTTTCTCGCGTTTAAACTGTTTGCTCAAAAATAAAAGTCTTTCATTCCTTTTCATTTCTTCACATTACATACTTTTTATGGCACATTTGACTGAAACTTTTGAATATGCTGTAATTTACTCCATAAAAGATTTCTTAAATTCAAGAAATGCCTGTATGGCCAATCTCACTAAAAAAAAATTTTTCAAACATTTTTGTTAATGAAGTGAGAATTACAACATTTTCAGTAAAAGGCACAAAATTACAAAGTGTTCATTTACAAAAATTTATGAAATTTGAAAAACAATGTTTGCTAGGAAATAATACATTTCATAGTTTTATAATTTATGCAAATAAATTCTTAAAATTTTGATTCTTAAGCAGATAAAAAAAATATTTAAACTGCATACATCTACAGAGATTAAAATTTAAAAATTTGTAATTACATTAATTTTTTTTTAATATGCTATTTACTCAAAGAATGCTGTGACTTAGTGTAGTTAGTTCAATTCAATTTACAAAGATACAAAAAATTAATGTTTAAAAGGTTAACCAGATTTTATGCATCATTTATTGGAAGCTAGTAATTTTAAGGTAATTTAATTAAATTATTGCTATGTAGGAATCAATTTTATAATATAGTATTTATTGCACATTAATACATATTGTTGTAACAAAAATCAATCTACTATAAAAAAAATCAATTTTTACATAATACATAATATGAATAAAAAATGCTTTCTTGAAAGTTATTTCTTAAATAAACAATAAATGTCTTGTTTTGTTACATCAAGCAATTATTTCTATATGTCAGGACACAATCTGCACATATAACAAATGAGAGTTCTTCAGTAATGATCTCTTTATTTATATTTGTTTTTTATCACTTCCTTGCTTGTAAGACTGCTAAAAGAAAAAGAGAAAAAAATAGTAAGTTTTAATTTTAACAACTTACAAACAAAATCATTATTTTGTAATTCTAATACTTCTATGAAAGGAATTTCAGTCAAGACAGTCTCTTTAAAACAGCGTTAGAAATTGTGAAAAAATACCACTGGTCCAGAATAGCAATCCATCGCAATTTCAAACACTGCTTTAAAGAACCAAACCTTAATTTTTTTTTAGGAATTTACAATCTGTTTAAAGTTTGACATACATTTTGAATTTATTCAATACTTTTAATTAATTGAGTCCTCTTTCTTAATATACAGATTTTTCACCATAAACAGCATAATATTTGTAACAATTATTTTGTTCTATGTAACTTTTAAAACTGTGCAACCATTTTCCTTGAGTCTGGCGCAACTTGTCCTACCCTTGCGCCATAAAAAATCAATCAAGCTTTTTTCCCCACCATGCAGCATTGTTAATTATTTTTTCATGATTAATAATGGTTTTAACCAGGGGTAATTCTAAAAGCAGAAACTTACAATGGGATTGAGTAGAGCTGGGGGCAGACTCAGGAATGGAAGGAGAAGTCTGCATCTTGCAGAGGCACTGCTGGCTGGAGCAGGAGGCAGTTTAAACACTGCAGCAACGGCAACTGCAGCTCTTGCTTCCTGAAGAAAAAAGATGTGTTTAGATATGATGCTACTCTGTGCATCATATGACAGTATCAAACAGGGTTTGAAAAAAAAAACCGGGTGGGTTTAATTGGGTTTATTGCTTAATACAGCAGAGTTTTGCAGCTGGAAGGAATTTAGGTGTTAAGTTTTATTAATTTAAGAGTAAAGGGAAACTTTTATTGCAATAAAATATTTTTATCAATTAAAAAACATCTTTAATGCTGTAACTTTGGGTAATAACAAAGAATTTATTATAATTTTTTACGACATAAGGTAAATGCATGTTACAATGCAAAGTGTGTTGCTTTTTGTTTTTATAGGCTTCTCTGTTTGTATTTTATAATTTTTAAAAAATGTATACATATTAAGTAAACAAAACCTGGCAAAACAAATTTAAAACCATTAAATGAAAACCCTTATAAAGTACAGTACCATTGTCAAGGATCAGTGGCAGATCCAAGGGGGTGGCACTCTGGAAAGTGCCCCCCCTTGGACCTAAAAAATTACTCATAAGTACAAAAAAAGTTTCAAAAAGTACTCAAAATGAGTTAAAACCCTACTTTTACAGGTCAAATTTCAAATTTTTTTTCTGGGGGAGGACCCCCATACCCCCCAGGGAGCCAAAAGGGGATCTTGTGTTACTTTTTAGAAAATCCCCAAAATTTTGACATTTTTCTCAAACGGTAAAGGTGATGGTCTGAAAAAGTGCCCACCCAAGATCCGTGCCTGTCAAGAATACATCTATATGATTATGATTTAATATTTTATACCGATTGGGCAGGTTGTGTTGCTTGGGAAAAAGTAAAGGTTTTATCGCACTTTTAATTTCACTACGGTTAAAAAAGTACATATTTTGTTTATTTAATTGTTGAATTTTCCCTTCATTTACCTTGCCCAATATTTTTTGTGGTAACATTTCTCTTCAAATATTATATTGTGAGATATTTGCATTATTAAAAGACTTGATCATGCTGGTATTAATAAAATTTTACCCAATTTTTAAAAAACCCAAAAAAAGGGCTGGTTGTTATTGTTTTTTAAGTGGGTTTTATTAAAAAACACACTCGTTTTTTTGGTTTGTGGGCGGGTTGAAAACCCTGGTTTCAAATGAGTAATTCTAAAAGCAGAAACTTACAATGGGATTGAGTGGAGGTTGGGGCAGACTCAGGGATGGCATGAGAGGTCTCGGCATCTGACAGAGGCAGTGCTCGCTGCAGCAGGAGGCAAGGTTCAGACATTTCTAGTGGCAGAACTTGTGACTGGATCCATGAAGACTGACGGTGGAGCTCTCTCAGAGATCTATGGAACTGCTGCGGCAGCAAGTGCAGCTCTTGCTTCCTGAAGAAAAAAAAGATGTGTGTTAAGACATTAAGCTACTCTGTGCGTCCTATGACAGTATCAAACAGGATTTCAAAAACTCGGGTTTAAAAAAAATGGGATTTAATTGGGATTATTGCTTAATACAGCAGAGTTTTGCAGCTAGAAAGAATTTAGGTGTTAAGTTTTATTAATTTAAGAGTAATGGGAAACTTTTATTGCAATAAAATCAGTAGCAGATTTCTAAATAGGCTAGCTAGGCTGAAGCCTACGGCGGCAAATTTTCACAGGCGGCAAATTTTTGATGGTGGAATTTTTTTTACGCAAAAAACAGGAGAAGAGAAAGGAAACACAAGCACTGAAAAGACGAAGAACGCTCTTTTCAAGTAACCAAAATTACAACCCCCACCCAGAAGTTTTGAGTAGTTTGATTCAGCAAAGTAACAAATCTATTATTCTATGCTTTCTTTAGACCACATATGGGCAACCTCCAGCCCACCTCTCTATTTGTTTCGGTCCGCGGAACATTAGGGTGTTTCGAAAGTCTATGGTAAAAACTTCGTAATTTTTACGGTTTTCCCCAACCAACCCAGCTGCCAGTTTAAAACCGTAAATTTTACGGGAATTTTTTACAGTGAATAGGCGGCAATTTTTGGTTCAGCCTATAGGTGGCACATTTTGAAATCCGCCACTGAATATAATATTTTAATTAATTAAAACAATATATCTTTAATGCTGTAACTTTGGGTAATAACAAAGAATTTATTATAATTTTATTACAACATAAGGTAAATGTATGCTACGATGCAAAGATAAGTGTGTTGCTTACTTTTTTATAGGTTTCTCGATTTATATTTTATAATTTTTAAAAATATATACATATTAAGTAAACCAAACCTAGCAAAACAAATTTAAAAACATATTAAATGAAAACCCTTATAAGTGCAGTACCATTGTCAAGAATACATCTACATGATTATGATTTAATATTTTATACTAATTGGGCAGGTTTTGTTGCTTGGGGGAAAACTAAAGGTTTTATTGCGTTTTTAATTTCACTACGGTTAAAAAGTACAAAAGTTTGTTTATTTTATTGTTGAATTTTTGCCCTTCATTTACCTTGCCCAATATTTTTTGTGATAATCTTGAGTTTTTTTATACATTTCTCTTCAAATAATTAGATTGTGAGAGATTTGCATTGTTAAAAGACTTGATAATGTTTTATTTTAAATTTTACCCTAGTTTCAAATGAGTAATTCTAAAAGCAGAAACTTACAATGGGAATGAGTGGAGGTTGGGGCAGACTCAAGGATGGCAGGAGAGGTCTCGGCATCTGGCAGAGTAGCTACTCTCTGGAGCAGGAGGCAGGGTCGAGACACTGGGACTGGATCCATAAAGACTAGTGGTCTGGAACTGCTGTGGCAGATGCTGATGATCTTGCTGCCAGAAAAAAGAAAGATGTGTTTAGCCACAATGCTACTCTATGTACAGATTTTTAGTTCCGCCAATGAATGAAAAGTTTTAATTTTGACGCAGCAATTTAAAAAACATGGGGGCAATCTCAAATTTTTTAAAAATACAGGTTTTAATACATTTTTAGGTAGTATTTGAATCTTTATGAATGTAATATAAGAACTTTTTGAAATTAGAAGCAAGAATTAGACATAGTATACACTCTTGGCCAGTGAGTGAAATGGCAGGCGGCCAGTTGTAGGACGTAATAATACCTTAACTTACATAAACTCAAAAGTTATTCAACTGATAATTTTCTTTCGAAAAAATGCTTAAAATTTTAAGTTAGCAACTGAATAGTCAAGGGGTTATCAAACTTTTGAGCATTGCAACCACTTTTTATAAACAAAATCTAGCTGGTTTGGTCCCCAAAAAGTAGTACTTTGTTACAGTAATAAATTATATATCATGTATCAGAAGTTAAATAACATTTTTAGGAGATAATAAGGAAGAATTTTAACTTGAATGTTTAATTGTTGGAGCAACAATGAGCTCCACAATAAAATGGGGGGTATGGAGGTCCTCCCCCAGAAATGTTTTGAATTTGACTCTTAAAAATTGATTTTGAACTGTTTTTTTGTAATCTCTGGATAAATTGCATCAGTTACAAGTACAACATCACTCCCTAAGAAAATTCTTAATATTTGTCTTGCTCCCCCGGGTAGGGAGCCCAACGTTTAGAAACACTGATTTATTACCAAATCTTTTTTTAAAAGTAAAAGTTTTAAATAAAACTCTTTTGTATTTTTACTTTGTCTTTGCATTCGACACCGAGTAGGATAATTTTTCTTATTATTTTTTTGTAATTTTTACTCTACAGTAATTTGATAAATTTCAAGTCAGCATGTTCATAAAATTGTAAAAAGATACCATGTATTCAGATGAATTCAAAATTTGTAGCGACCAGTGCTGAAATTGGAGAAAAATATTTGGGGGGACTCACCTTTTTACAGAGTAGATGATTGATAGAGGGTAAAATATGACTAATTTTTGGTACCTACTCGTATTGATAATCAAATTCTAGATTACATAGTTAGGGGAAAGTGGGGGCTAATGGAACATTTTTAAATGCTAGAATAAAAGCACAAATGCAGTTATTATAATTTTTATAACTTTAAAAAAACATTATTCATATTTGTGTTACCATGCAGTGACGGATCCAGGATTTGGTTTGGGGGGCTAAAAATTTGTGAATCGAATTGAATCATCTTGCTCAACCTAATGTTAAAAAAGTTGTGAATAATGAAGTTCCAAGTATGAAAAGGGGAGTCTGGGGGTTCTCCACCAGAAAATTTTTGGAAATTAGACTCTAAAAACAGGGTTTTAACTCCTTTTTTGTACATCAAATCGTGAGTAAAAGAGATTAAAATACATAAAGGGGGTCTGGGGGTCCTCCCTCCCCAGAAAGTTTTTGGAAATTTAACTCTAAAAATCTGAATCCGAATAAATTTGAGAATCGGAATACGGGGAGACTGCTGGCACACTGATAGGCGAATCCGATCACTCATTCGAATGGGAATTTAGGTCAGAAAAATAAATTTGTTTTCGTATTTAAATCTACCCTTAAATTTATAATTTTTTTTTCGGGGAAACAAATATTTTAGGGAATGGGGACTGTAAAAATATTTCGGGGAACGGTCCAATCATTTCGGGGGACGGCGTCACCCTCCAATTTCAGCACTGGTAGCGACCCCGACTCACCAAAAACTTACTGGCAACCCACAGTTTGAGAACCTCTGGAATAGTCCATCATTTTATAAGTAAAATTTGGGTAGAATATGCCCTTGTTAAAAATTGTGTTTTAATGTACATGATTCTGACATACAATATATTTGGAATTTATAAGTTGAGTTGAAATGCGGTAGTAATAGCAAGATATAAAACCCCCGATTCAATTCAGTTGGGTCAGAAAATTTAATATTAGTTGAGCAAACCTGATAAGTGTCCCAGTACAAAATAAAAAGGTTAAGACATGAAAACAAACTCGAGGAACAAATATTGCCTTCAGTTTTCAAAATAAGATAAAAACTTTCTAGTGCTACAGTACTTAACTTTAAAATCTAATTTTTATAGGCAAAAATCGTACAAATTTGCAACTACTAATCACGTCTACAACCACGGAACATTTATTTCCCCGACAACCACAAAGAATAATCTGGCTTGAACCATTTTCTATGGATGGGTTGTTTGGACTATCTTTTAAGGAGCAAAACGGAAGTTAAAAGAATAGTTCTCGAAATAAAGTAATCGTTACGAATATTTAAGAGCAGGAAATAAATATAAACTTACCTAAGTATTTCTTGTATTCAGAGCGGGCGAGATCGCGGATCGCGCGCCCTTTTCACCAATCATAAACAACAACATGGCGTCGGCGTAGGATGTTGCCAACTTGTCGTCCAGAAATATTCAGAAGCGTTTCAGAAATGACAAATGAAAACCAGAATTTTGCAGGAAAGTTTCCGGAATTTAAGCTCCGGGTCCGAATCACGTGAAAATCACTTGACATTCATTGACACTGTTGTTGATCGTCAATATTTGTATTTGTATTCAACGAAAAAAAAATCAAATTTTAAGGCATTTTGTGACGCAAAAATGTCGTCCACTGTCTACTTGGGTTGTCTGATTTTTTCTTTATTGAAAAGTATGTGTTAGTTATTATGTCATTTCTGAATGAAATCCGTTAGAATTACGTCTTTTGCAGTTTTTGTTTTGTTTTGAATACATTATTTTTTTTAAAAATTGATATTTCAATTTTTTTAAAATTTTAAATGGAATATCGTGTTTATCAATGAAGGATAACCTATAGACATGTAGTATCACAAACAAGGTTACTGATTTTTTTTAAAGTAAAAAATTGAATTTTTTGACTTAAATCGGACTTGTTTAATTTAAATCAGATTTTTTTATTTAAATGAATTAACAGTTCTGTGTTTTCTGAAACTGGTAAAAAATATATTGATATTATAGTTTCTGTGTGATGTAATAATTTTGCATCACATTCTAATATATTTTATGCTCTAATTATCTCATCGGTGAGATGCCCGTTCTGAAAGGGGGAATGAATAATTATAGTACTATTAGTTACTAAAATTTTTATCCTTCTTTCACTAACTACTTACCATGGATACATTTAATACTCCCATGGACACGACACGACGACGACTAACTACTTACCAAATTTCGAAATCAATATTATTTTTTTAAATCATAATTTCAGTTATATTTGATACATTATTAAATAAATAAAAAAAGACAATGATTATATTTGATGCATTACTGAAAAAATCATGCCTGATTTTTGTGTAAAAATTGAAATCAATATTTAAGTTTATTGATTAGTTAAATTAATTTTACTCATTAAAATAATGTTTATTTCTTCAAAACAAAAAGTAATTAATAAAAAAATAAAGATGTTTATGTAGCATAAGAAAATAAAATTGGATTGGAAAACATAACTAAAAATATAAAAATAAGCTTTTGATAAAAATCATCTTAACATTTTAAAAAGTTGATACCAGGTAAAAAATTATGGGATTTTAATTCTTGTTTAGTTTAAATGCAAATAATTTTGCAAAATACAAATTACAACTACTAATTAATTTCTTTAAATTTTGGTAGTTTAACATTTTTGATTTAAATCACATGATTTTTTTTATTATAAAAAATATAGTGATTTAAATCATGCTTTGTTAGGGGATTTAGTCACAGATTGACTGGACTACGTTTTGAAATTAATTTTTTAAATTGATAACGTATTTCCCCCAATAAAATTATTAATTTTTTAAATTTATCTTTTCCAAGAAAACGTAAAAATATCTTATTGAAATTTGTTTCAACCTTTCTTAAGTAGATTTTACAAATAAGTGTTCAGTATATTTTAAGTTAAATATATTTAACACACTTCTAATAAGTGGAACACAGACTGATTCGAATTCTGCTGATGCTGCTAATATATGGCACAATGATCGGGGGTCCCAGGGCGAAAATTCAGCACGCGTAGTTATATACGGCACAAAAATATAAGGCAAATAATTATATAAGGCACAAAAATATAAGGCAAATAATTATATACGGCACGCATACAATGTTGTCGCTTTCAACCCCGTATATTTGCCGAATAGGGTTGTCCGTGCCGTATATTTCGCAGCGCGAAACCGGTTATGCCATATATAATCGTGTTATATAAGGCACATGCGCGTTTTACCTTATATATATACGGTACAGTTTTAAGAGTGTAAATATAGAAATCTAGATGAATATGGAGATAGAGAGAATAAAAAGTAGGAGAAAATACAAAAATGATTTGGGAATGATAAAAATTTATAGAGAGGAGAGAGAACGAAAAGAGGGAAAAGAATAGATATAGTTTCACCTGAAATAATTCTTAAATTCTTGTTAGTTATTTTTGGCATAACTTTAATACGCTTTGTTTAAAGCTATCCAATTTAATAGATACAAAAATTCCTTTTGAAAAAGGTGGACTAAATATTAAACTACGCATTTTTTACTTTAATAGAACTTAGCGACCTACTTACACTGGTGTGCAAAAATTAAGGACCGAACTGTTTTTCAATATAATACCTAGTAGAATTATTTTTCATCTATGAAAATCATACCATGAGATGTTCAATAAGTGGGAATATTGGGCCCGGGAACAAATTTTCCCTAACAATAATTTAAGGGGGTAAATGAGCCCTCCATTGATAATGGAGTTCCATTACTCATTTGAAGCAGTTACAGAAACGTCTATGTGAGAGGTATTTAACCGAAAATTTTATGTTGTTTGTAAAGAATATAATTATTCCTGAACTCAACTCATGTTTTTAAACGTGTGTGCTACCTTTAAATGGTATTTTTTAAGTGTTATTGAAAGATATCGGTCTAATCATCATTTTTGGCTAGTTTTAGCTTTTGGGCCCTTTTGGTTAAGTGGTATTTGACCGTCAACCTTGTTTTTAGTAGTTCTCATATGTGCTTGATTGCTTTTAGGACTGGGGTCCCAGAAAGTAACTTTATTCTTTCAATATCGTTACTTATGAAAAACTTTGAGGTAGCCAAATTGTGGTTTTGCGCAGCTTTTACATTCAAAAAGAGAAAATATGGAATCAAAATTTCTTCTAAAAGAAGCAAATGGGACATGAGAACACTGATACACAATTGCAGACATCAGTGAAAATCGCTGTGGTGCATAGGGGGTGCTAAAACAGCTTAAAAGAATTGCTTAGTTTCACAGGAAGGACATGTGTTATTAATGTTCGAAAAAAGAAGCATTTTTAGTGTTTATGGACGTATACATGTCTACAAATATCTGTAAAAATATCTTCACATTCTTTTAAAAATAACTTTTAAAGTGATCGAATTCCTCCTTTGAAACTATACTATCCTTATAGACAATTTCAACACCTCCTATACACCAAAGAGATTTTCACTGATGTCTGCAATTGTGTACCTGTGTTCTCAAGTCCCACATTTGCTTCTTTTAGAATAAATTTCGGGTCAAGGATTTCTCTTTATGAGTGAAAAAGCTGCACAAAATCAAAATTTGGCTATTTCAAAGTTGTTCATAAGTAACTATACTGAAAGAATAAAGTTACTCTCTGGGTCCCCAGACCTAAACGCAATCAAGGACATGCGAGAACTACTAAAAAACAAGGTTGACGGTCAGATACCACTTAAACAAATGACCCAGAAGCTAAAACTAGCCGAAAATTATGATTAGACCGATATCTTTCAATAAAACCTAAAAAATACCATTTAAAGGTAGCACACACGTTTAAAAACATGCGTTGAGTTCAGGAATAATTATATTCTTTACAACACGCAAAAAAATGGTAGTCTTCAACCAACCGAACCCAGTTCGGTTGATAGTGGTTTAGTTGCCAAAACCGGGGACGGGATGGCCTGTTCGGTTTGCTCCTCTGCCTTTCACGCCAGCAGTCTGCGCACTGCCCCGTCGTGAGTTCGATTCTCACCTCGCCCCTGGGTGTATTTTCCTTCTTTGTGCCAGTAAAAATTCTGTTGTATCTGTCTTACTTGACGAAGGTGTATAAGCGGATCCTTGAGATCAAGCACACATACCGGAAAATATATGTAACCAAAAAACCAAACCAAACCAAGTTGCCAAAACCAGACCGATCGTTTCCCAAAACCCCACCGGTCTGTTTCGTTCAACAAACCTCATTCTGTCACTTAGTTCGGTCCAGGGAACCCAACTGGTTCGATTAGCACAAACGCATGAGCCACTTGCTAAACACGCTTAAAATCACACATTTAACAAAAAAGGGGCAAATATTTAATAATTTTGAGTGCAATTTATTAAACATTTGTACAACAACTTTATTATCAAAATAAGTGTAGGTTTTTTACGATGCGAAAAAAAAAAAGAAATTACTTCCATCGAAACGAACGAACTATATACCGTTGTGAAATCAAAATTATTCTACCGCGGAAGAATACAAAGTTTTGGTTCCTCGGCCGGCGGAAAAAATGGATGATATGATATGAATGGAACATGGAAGTAAGTTATGTTCATTTTCAATTCTTATTTTTAGTGTTCTTTAAAATTACGGCGTTACAGTCGCCATAATTAATCGGTTTTTATTTGTATGCTTTGAATTGTTTTTACAGTTCTAATACTTCTAAACTATATTTATTAACTAAAACTATATTTTCATGTGTGTATCTTAACCCTACATACAGCGATCGGGTGAGTCTGAGACTCCGCCCGAACATATTTTTGTGTTATGAATGCATATAATTCTTAATAAGTATGTTAAAATTTATTATTATTAAGAAAGAAACCTTATAATAGTTTTCAGCCTTTACTAGTGATAGTGTAGCGTCAAGTATAATTTTATTGGGAACCCAAACCTCTTGTGTTAGCATGAGTTTGGGTTTATGATTGACAAATGTTTATGTGCTCAAACAAATTTTACTTCCATTAAGACAGGCAATTGTTACATTTGTAAGATTTATGGGACATTTTCTCAGTTTTGAATTCAGACAAACTGTAGAAGATTATTGTCAGCTAATACATGAACTGTTTACATTTTACATTCATAACATTCTGTCTAATTTAACCCGTAACAGGGGAGGTGAGAAAATGGAACATACCAGGGGACGTGGGGTCTCACAGACCGCGCAACATTATATTTTTTAAAAAAATTTCTAATTAAGATATGATTCTGATATTTCAGTACATAGTTCTTGGAACATTTATCTCTTCATAGAAAAATATTTGTTAACTTTATGATAAAATAAATGTTTTCACAGACAATTTTCCAAGAGCCTTAAATTTTTAGATAGAAACCACATGGTGCAGTAAATTCTTTATAATTTAAAATAAAACGCATCTATTATGAATTAATTGTTTTGCTTTTATTATTTAATATGTAATGCAAGTTTTAATTGGAAAAATATCATTGTAGAACAATACAAAAAAATTTTGACACTACCTGAAGTATCAGTTTTTCACCAGTGTTTTAGAAGCAAAAAATTTAAAATTTTTCATAGAAATCTTATTAATAGTAATTGTAGAAACTTGAATGCACCACGACTCAATGATGACACTTCCAATTCCAATCCAGGAAAAATACCTTTATTTACTCCCGGAAATTCGTCTTTCTAGTACACACAGGCTGATCTCGTATAAAACACTTCACCTGGTATAAAACCCGACACTTCCTTAAACACAACTACGCTACACTCTCAAAACACTCCCTGAACCACACGCGTTCCCCAGCGTGTCCTAACCGGTTCTTTCTGTTATCAGGGGCCGTCCCCTTTTTATAAACTCGTTGCTCCTCTGCTCAGTTCCGTTCCTCCCCCTATACCGGTTGGGTCAGAGGGGTTATCAGGAATACGGACCCTGGGCAGAGGTAGCGACCCCTGTGGCCCACTGCCAGACACTACACCCCCCAGGCAAGATTATAATTATCCTTCTATAATTATCGATCTGACAATTAGTCTGGCAGTTCAAGAAACTCTCACTTCCCAAAAAAAAAATCACACTCAAATTACAGGCTAAAACATACACATACATACATCAAAACTAATCACATTACCAATCAAGAACAGAAGTAAAGCCGCCTGGTTATAATACTGGAGCAATACATACACAAATAACACAAAAAAAAAATCAGACAGACGGACAGGAGCTCTACGTATAATCCGGAACACAACATGAATTACTAAAAGAACTACACAAAATCATTATTAAAAGAGATATTTGTCCGAAAGTCATACCAGCCTGGATAGGCTGTCCGCGTTCCTCCCACGGAATATCCTCGGGGATATTCTTCTTGGTCATCTCCGTTAGCGGCCGGGCTACCGTGGCATACCCCTCGACGTAGTCCCGGTAGTGGTTGCATAGGCCCAGCAGACTCCGTAACTGGGATTTCGTGCGAGGTGCCTTCCACTCCTCGATGGCTTGGAGCCTGCCGGGATCCGGACGATGCGCTCCGGAACCGATGATGTGGCCCAGGTACTCCACCTCCTTTTGGGCGAAGACGCACTTTCCGAGGTTAACCGTGAAGTTCACCTCAGGGAGATTTCCCAGCACAGCCTCCAGATGGCAAAGATGAGACACCCAGTCCCACGAGAAGATCGCGATGTAAGCCCGCCAATAGTCTGTGTGGTCCGCGAGCGAGTGATTCATCACCCGCTGCAACCCAAACAGCATGACGTTCCACCGATACTGGGCGCGGTGCGTCTTGAAGGATGTGAAATACCGACTTCTCTCCTCTAAAGGAATTTCCCAATATCCTTTTAGCACATCGAGACCCGTAATGGCATTGGCTCTGCCTATACAATTAATTAGTTCGGTGGAGTTCTCCATGGGGAAATCGTCACTCCTGGTGACCGCGTTCAGGAGCCTGGAGTCTATACACCTACGTGTCCCCCCATCTAGTTTGCTAACACATACTATGGGGTAAGCAATCTCCGCGTCCCAGGGTTCGGTTAAGCTCAACTTTTCCTCCTGAAATGCTTCGCCCAACGTTTCACCCTTCTTTTGCTCCTCCCTAAACAGGGTAGCTTCGGTGAATTCAACTTCCACTCTCAAATTCTCCTCGTCCTTTAATAGAATATAAGTTCTTACCTCCGGTGATAAACTGTCTTTTATTTTATCTGCTACAATTAAGTCTTTAATATCCTGCAGGGTTTCTATCTCTCTCGATTTGAGGTATAAATCCAACGCGGCCCTTATTCTAATACCATATTGTACGAAGGTCTCATTAGGCCTAACCCCCATGCCGTCCAAGTTATTCTTGTGTTGTATCGGGGTTATTCGAAACTCCTCCAACACCAATTTTTTTATCGTCGTATATTCCACTGTCTCAGTCCCCACCACAAAAGACTCCAATGATTTCACCTGTCCCTTTAACGTGTGTAAGACCAATTTTCCCTTATAATCGTCCGGGACGTCGTATAAAGTGAAAATCTCCTCTACCTCCCGGAAGAAAAAGGGCCATTCCTCAACTCTCCCAGGTAACCCCGGTAATATCCCCATCGTTAATTTCACATACTCCATAAACGGGTTTTCCCTCTTCGTTCGCGCTACCTCCCTACCCTTCTCATTTTCTACTGTCTCTTTTTGCTTTCGTTCTTCTATTATCCTGTTAAGCATCCTCTCAACCTCCTCCGCGTCATAACTTGGGTGCGCTTTTATTAATGTTTTTATCGCACCTATTGTGCTCTCCTTAGCGACCCCAATCTCTAGCTCCCCCGCCAATTCCAAGAGATCGGCCTTTCTGCCTGACCCCAAAAAAGCCATTTCAACATACAAAATACAAATACAAAAAACCTAACCTATGGAAGTAACCGACTCCTGACCCCAGTCACCGAGGAGATAACAAAATCCAAGGAAAACTCACCTCAATCGTCGATGTATTCAGATTGTAATGCAGCCGATTCCCGTCGACGCTCTTGTTCTCGTCAGGGAGCGTGTAGAAACTTGAATGCACCACGACTCAATGATGACACTTCCAATTCCAATCCAGGAAAAATACCTTTATTTACTCCCGGAAATTCGTCTTTCTAGTACACACAAACGCCACACAGGCTGATCTCGTATAAAACACTTCACCTGGTATAAAACCCGACACTTCCTTAAACACAACTACGCTACACTCTCAAAACACTCCCTGAACCACACGCGTTTCCCAGCGTGTCAGCGTGTCCTAACCGGTTCTTTCTGTTATCAGGGGCCGTCCCCTTTTTATAAACTCGTTGCTCCTCTGCTCAGTTCCGTTCCTCCCCCTATACCGGTTGGGTCAGAGGGGTTATCAGGAATACGGACCCTGGGCAGAGGTAGCGACCCCTGTGGCCCACTGCCAGACACTACAGTAATCTTTACCTCTCTAAAATCCCTCTCAACTTCATATAATATTTTTTAACTCTTCCGCATAACCCGGATCAGAAGGATAAATTAATATCCGCGGACCGAGCATCAAACCATGCGCGTACTAAGTCTGGACGAAAACCGTTACACTGAGTGAGTGGGACCTGAGGTCTGCTGGACCGCGTGGGAAAGAATTTGTGGAATTTCGAACGGATGTTTTTGGAAAAACTTGCTGATAAGAAGGGGTCAGTCTCAAGGTCATGTAAGGGGAAGGTATGAGAAAATTCGATTCAATTCGACCCAGCATGTGGTAGGGGGAAGGGGAGGGAAATGTTGCGCGGTCTGTGAGACGTCACGTCCCCTGCTACGGGTTAACACAGTTTTGATGATTTGTATGAATGTGTTTTTGTGATTAGTACAACAGTAATCTCCTTTCTTGTGAACTTATTTCTTTATTTGCTTAAACTGCATGTGTAAAAACACTACTTCTAACGGTGAGATGCTGCTATACACCAGCGCCGGGTTAATCTGGTTCACAGAAATAACTTAATGCACCCATAATTTATTCTAAGGATTCTAAGTTGTGTTTTAGGTTAATAATCCACAAATTACAGGATAATTTATTTGTAAATAATACAATTGAGGTAATGGGAACATATTTGATGTGGGTTTTCCATGGCGATAATTCCAAAGAACTGGTGACCAGTGAATGGCTGTTGCTATAGTTCTAGTTGCTGAAGTCTTTAGGCAGTTTGTGTCCCGCCAAGAACTATCCCACTTCCCTCCCCTCTCCTTGAAGAAGTTTTAGGAGTCGAGGCGTAATATTGTGGTGCCGCACAGTGGATCAGCATTGTATTGTATTAGCGTCTTTTGTTAACTTGTGGCATCACCACCTTTCCTGGTGTATAAAAGCTCGGCATCATTATTGCCAAGGCACTCCGTTACGCCAGCCTCCAGAGCATTCATTTTTTATAAAGGATTTTTAACTAATAAACTTGTTGTTTTTAAACTTTTGGCTTTTCACTCAATTGAACACGCACTAGCGTTTAGCCTTTATGATCACCCTCCTTTATAACTGGTGACCCGGATGTGATATTTAATAATCAAAATTTTGGTATTCAAAATTTGGTTTGATTTTGAATGCTCTGGAGGCTGGTGTAACGGAGTGCCTTGGCAATAATGATGCCGAGCTTTTATACACGAGAAAAGGTGGTGTTGACACAAGTTAACAAAAGACGCTAAAACAATACAATGCTGATCCACCGTGCGGCACCACAGCACTCCCCCACCATACCAACATACTCCCTGAAGCTGGGAAGGCTCGAGAAGAACGACAATATCTTATCTCCAATGGAATGCTTATTTTAAGTAGCCAAGCTAGCTACCCTGATTTCCTGCTCCCCTACTTGAACTTGGATTTCCCCGTTACAAACGGCCTAGCAAAGAAAGACCAACTTTAGAGCACAGTCGCTAAATTGCCAACTTTTCTAGTTAACAGTTGCCGTGGAGGACCTACATCAAATTTGTTACAGATAATGATTAATTGAACTATTATTTCACTTTTTTTTAACTATCAATAAGTTCCAAATTGGTTTCTGTTGACCTTTTATATTTTTGTAGGTGTTCTGTCCTTTTGGTGTTATTGTATAAGGAGACTAGACCAATGATGAATGACCAATGATGATGACCAATGATTCTCTGGGTCGACATTGACGCTGTTGTTAAACAGCGAGTTTTACCTTCTTGAGGACTTTTGGAAGTAAGTAATGTTCATTTTCAATTCTTATTGTTTAGTTTAATAATATTAGTGTTCTTTAACAGTACAGTAATTTTTATCTTAAAAGCATATTTATATAAATCTCATTATTCATCTCATGATAGACAACCCTATGTGCATTCATTACAAGTTTGTATATTTATTTAGTATTCCATTTCCAATAGATGTATTTCAATTTAGTTTTTTGGTAATCAAGCCGTTTCTGCCTTATAGAATCTTTGTAATAACCGTCACTGTTTTTGTGAATTGTGAAAAATCCATTATTAGGTATTCACCATTTATCTCCCACTAATCTAAGGCTTAGCACATTAAATACAATTTCTGTTTGCTTTTGTCATGGTAAATGGAATTTCTTCTATTGCGTTATTCCCTTAGGTTAAACTTCTTTCTAAAATTGGTTAACCCTAAAATTTTTGATATTTGGTTGACTTAATAGTAAAATATTTGCTGGTAAAATCCTTGTATTTAAATACATCAATGAATCATCACTTCCACTTTCATTTATAAATGAAAGGGGAAGCACAGTTTCATTTGCATTGCTAAAACCTTAAATTCAGCTCATTGGGTTGTTTTTTTTATTATTTTCAACACTTAAATCTTGAAGAGCGGAGATGAAATATGAATAATTTATTACATACTTTTTGTTAATTCAATTGTGTAATAATTACCTGAATAAGTTTTAGAGCGGGATCAAAAGTAAAGTTTTGGTGTCGGACGTGAATCGTGCAAATTACAAATTATTTGACATTTGTGGACATTTCCACTTTTTTATTTGTCTATTTATTTACTTAGCAATAACAATTTTCTGTTATATTTTTCAACTTTATTTGTAGCGATCAACATTTTTAAAAAGGAGTTTCTTCACACTGCTGGAATAAAAGTCCTCCATTTGGCAACTCGCGTTGCGGTCGCCAAGTTGGCGGTATATCACAATTAATTGTAGTGTTAGTGTACAGCACGGGCACCCACCCTTTTGGCCCTACATACCTATTTAACCTTTTGCCTTAAGTAACGTGAGGGGCCCCTTAGAAATAATTATGAACCAACCTCCCATTAAAAAAAGAAAACTAAAGCGTCCTTGACTGGTTAACTTACATAAATTTTTCTTGGGCCCCTCCTGAATTCAAGCATATGGGCGTCCACGGTTCAGGACTTTTATCCCAGCTGATCCAGGTGTTTTTTAGCATATAATTGGAGTTAGAATTAATTGCAAAATTATCTACATTGGATTAATTAGTTATTAATGAGATGTTTTGTATTTTTAAAGGTCTGTTCAAGGATTCCGCCTGATGTTATCCAGTACCTGCTGCAGGTGGTCATGCCGGGTTCCAAGGCAGCGAGTCTTCTGGAGACCTTTCTGCCCATCTCACAGCTGAAAGCCTGTTTTGGACGAGATGATCGCTCTCGCCTGTAGCGGGATAGGGCTAAAGGCGCCACCGCTGACATCCCCTCACCACAAGGAACTGCCACCTGACCTCCCATCGGCTCTCAGGTGCGTGAGAGGAGGATGCCCCCCCACACTAACTCTCGGTGAAAACTAACTCTCGGTGAAGGAGCTTAGAAAGCAATGGAATCACCGATCCTATTGAAGTGCGTGAAGTGAAGTGCCTCAGTTGCCCGATGCAAACATTGACAGAAAACTTTACACCTGTTAAATATGAGAAATTTTATTGAATTCTCTTTTTTTGCATTTTCTATTAATTGCTTATGCAGAGTACTGAATAATTTATTCGAAGAAAAAATATATTGAAATATTCCTGCAATTGTGTATAATAACATATATTTGATTCCTGATGTGTATTTCCTTTTCATTTTAGCTAATTGTGGAGCAGGTCTGAAACTAAGCTTTTGGTCTTTTAAAAATTTCAATAATTGTGTTTAATGTCTTTAAAAATAAATAAAAATGGTACATAAATTTACAATTTTAAAATATATGAATATTTTGATAATTTCTGTTGTGAATATAAGATTTCACCTGGCTATGTTACCTTTATATTTTTAACAAACATTTGGAGGTAGTTTTGGAGTGTACTAAAGAACATCATTAGTCAGGGAAAATTAATCTATTGGTCAGTGAATTTTGAAGTTGATAATAACTAGCCACCCTGCCTACATAAAGCAGTAGATATTTGTTTTAAGTTATCCTATGTGTTAAGTTTAGAGTTTACCCCCTTATGCAAAAATATGTGGCACTTTTTAAGTGAAATTTTTTTAAAGCGTGAGTTTTTTTCAGAAGGTGCCATCCTTTCTCAAAGAATTCAAAAATTGACTTTGGCGCAGCTTCGATAAGAGTTCTCCAGTCACCATGTTTGCCCACATCTCCGACAGAATCATGCTTAAGTGTTGTCATCATTTGAGCTGTGAGCTGTCTGTGGGTAAATATGGTGGCTGGAGGACTTTTATCGAAGCTGTGCCTTGACTTTGTTTAATTTATTTTTAACCTTTATTGTTTAAATTTTCAGAATGATCCTTATAAATTCCTTTAATTCATGATTTTTATTGTAAAATTTAGTATGAACCCCTCCCCTAAATTTTTGGAGGATTGGGAAAACATTTTGAGGTTATTTCCAAATCTATATAATCAATGCTCTTGCATAACTCTGAATTTGTCTGTGTTACTTTACTACTGATGGCAGGGATTGGTTCGTTTTTGCTGCCACTGTTTAATTCGCTGTAATTGTGCTGATTATATAAATTGATTATGAAAGTTGTGTGTATGTAGTAGGAAATTGTTATTTTGTACGTATAAAATAATATTTGAATTGGTAATTTTAGAAACCACTTTAATATAGGTAAAGACATAGCCTAGTTATATTTAGATGCAAAGGTTACTGTATGATTATCCAGTTAATTTTTCCAGAAAATTTTTAAAAAAATAAAATAACTTTGTATCAAAAAACCTGTTTGGTTGATTTGTTTGTAATTAAACATGAAGGTTGATTCTGAGGTAATACATCCAAGTTCAATTCCATTACCTGTCCTGTTATATTTCCCCAAGTGGTAAAAATCTGGAAGTGGGTTCGGGTTGGTGCTTTTTAGACGACACTCATTTCTTGCCAAAAAAATCACTATGGATGCTTGGCGATTGGAACCCACTTCTACATTTAAGCCCCCCAAGCTATTTCAGATGCTTAAATTTAGAAATAATATTAAAACTACCAAACAATTGAAATATAGTTATATCAATGATAGCAATTAGGTGATACATGGCATCCCAAAATATTTGAATAATCTTTGATTGCACAGATAACAGAATTGAACTGATTTTCCCAGATTTAAAAGTTGTAAATATTACTATCAAAACATTCTTAAGGATAAAAATCAGGATTATAGATGTATAATGATACGAAAGAACATGGGCGTAGCCAGGTCCCATGTTACGGGGGGGGGGCAAGGATACTTCCCTTTGCCCAATGGCATGGTCCCAGGTACCCCATGGGGAGTACTTTTACACGTTAAATTTTAGAGTAATTATACGAAGGGTTTGAAATTTGCACACTTAACGTAATTAATAGTGTAATAAATGTGTGCTCTAAGAAAAAGGGGGGGTCTGGGGGTCCTCCCCCAGAAAATTTTTTAAAATTGACCCCTTAAAGTAGTGTTTTAGCTCATTTTCAGACTCTAGCCCGAACAGAACCACCTCTTGTAAGCCACATAATTTTCAAGGAAATTTATGTGGCTTATGACTAAAAGTATAATTTGTAGAATCTAATCGAGTCGAATCGAGTAACTATCTATTCTATTTTATGTCACTGGATGAAACTTTCGTATGTTTGGACGTTAAAAAAACATCAAGCTTTAGGAAGATACGCTACTGCTTTAATTACATAATAATTTAGAAGAGAATAAAGAAGAATAAAAAGTTACATGAAATTATTTTTTCGGACATCTCTTTCAAATTTAATACCATACGAACACCAAAACTATTTAAATTCAAAATCTTTTTAAAAACCCTTTTCCCACAAGTTGCTACCCAAAATTTTTTTGTATACTATTTTAATAATTGCATTGCAGGCAATGAACCACAAGCTCCATTTCCGACAGTATAGCCCAGTCAAATGGGGTTCAAAAGTGACGTTTTCAAAACTTTCATATAGAAGTTTTTTTTTCGACGGTTTTATATGTTTTCGAGGTCGCTGATTACGAATATGAAGTTTGCTGCCACGTGGGAGGTCGGCTTCATATCGAAAATCGCAAAAAATCGCAAAATTTTTGCTCTTTTTTCGATCTTTTGCTTATACATCAAAAACTATAAGTTTCTCGAAGATAATCTCAATTATAAAGTTGAAGTTAACAAAATTTCCTACAAAATGCACTGCTCAACATTGATTTTCTGAAGAGTGGTTCTGCCGCTAGAGCGTGCTGAAAAACAGCGATTTTTTGGCCTTTCCGCAAAAAAATGAAAAGCGCGCGCTTCTACCCTCTACAAAAGGAAAACTATTCACGTTACCAACAAAACTTTTATACCACGTGAAAGAGAATTTAATTGCTTAAAAATAACCTACCTTACATTATTTTTTTTTGAGAATGGGGGAGGGAGCGAAGCAAAGATCGGAAATAAAACTTTCGCGCCTTACAGCTAAAATGAACTCTCGCAGTTGTTAATTTCAAATCTGCGCTTTAATTCCGGTATATTACCAATAAAATTGATTGTTTTGGGTGAATTGATGACTAAGCATGTTTAAAAAAATAATTTTTTAAATTTATTTATGAAATATTAGGTATTTTAGGCGAAAATTCAATATTTTTAAAAAAATCATAAATTAAATTATGGGAATTTTTTAATGAACGAATTTATAGGTTTTTTGCATTGCTAAATCCGAATTTCAAGTTCATTTTCATTTCAAAAGTCATCTTCACATCAAAAAATGCAAAAAATCTCAAATTTTCGCTCTTTGGTTCGGTTTTTCATTGATTTTCTCAAAAAATTATTCGTTTTTCGAAAAATAACAGTACACCAAATTAAAGTACATAAAATTTGCTATAAGATACACTGGTTCGTTTTTATTTTACAAAGAGCGGTGTACGCTTTAGAGGGTTTTAAAGAGCAGCGATTTTTTTTCTTTTCTACAAAAAAAGTGAAGAGCGCTTGCTTTCCCCCACTACAGCTCTAAATATATAAACGTAACAGACACATATTTTATACCATAGGAAAGTACATTTAATTTCCTACAAAATGCACTACTCAACTTTCATTTTATAATGAGAGGAATTGACGCTAGAGCGCGCTGAATTACAGCTGTTTCTTGACTTTACACAGAAAAAAGAAAATCATTTTTCTTCAGAACTCTCTAAAGCGTACACCGCTTCTTGCGAAATAAAAACAAACCAGTGAATCTTATAGCAAATTTTACGTACTTTAATTTGGTGTACTGTAATATTTCGAAAAACTAATAATTTTTTGAGAAAATCGGTGAAAAACTGAACCAAAGAGCAAAAATTTGAGATTTTTTGCATTTTTTGATGTGAAGGTGACTTTTGAAATGAAAATGAACTTGAAATTCGGATTTAGCATTGCAAAAAACCTATAAATTCGTTCATTAAAAAATTCCCATAGTTTAATTTATGATTTTTTTAAAAATATTGAAATTTCGCCTAAAATACCTAATATTTCATAAATAAATTTAAAAAATTATTTTTTTAAACATGCTTAGTCATCAATTCACCCAAAACAACCAATTTTATTGGTAATATACCGGAATTAAAGCGCAGATTGGAAATTAACAACTGCGAGAGTTCGTTTTAGCTGTAAGGCGCGAAAGTTTTATTTCCGATCTTTGCTTCGCTCCCTCCCCCATTCTCAAAAAATAATAATGTAAGGTAAGTTATTTTTAGGCAATTAAATTCTCTTTCACGTGGTATAAAAGTTTTGTTGGTAACGTGAATAGGTTTCCTTTTGTAGAGGGTAGAAGCGCGCGCTTTTCATTTTTTTGCGGAAAGGCCAAAAAATCGCTGTTTTTCAGCGCGCTCTAGCGGCAGAACCACTCTTCAGAAAATCAATGATGAGTAGTGCATTTTGTAGGAAATTTTGTTTACTTCAACTTTATAATTGAGATTATCTTCGAGAAACTTATAGTTTTTGATGTATAAGCAAAAGATCGAAAAAAAGAGCAAATATTTTGCGATTTTTTGCGATTTTCGATATGAAGCCGACCTCCCACGAGGCAGCAAACTTCATATTCGTATTCAGCGACCTCGAAAACATATAAAACCGTCGAAAAAAAAACTTCTATATGAAAGTTTTGAAAAAAACCCCATTTGACTGGGCTAGTATTCTTTAATCAAATTCTGCCCAGTAGAGCCCTGCACGAACGCCTCTGAGCGCGGCTTAGTGCGGGTGTTCCGCGCTGGCGCGGATGATCCGATTTTTGCGATCCGCTCTCGGAAAACATATATCCGCTCCGACTCTACTGCACCGATCTAAAACGAAATCAACCGCTCTAGCTCAAATCGCCGCGCTGGTTCCGAATCGGATGCGCTCACCCGAGTTCGCCGCTCATGAATCAACGCGGGTGCACTAACATCGAGCTCGTTGCTAAGTATTTTGTTTGGAACTAACAGTTTCTCTGAGGCTATGCGTTTGTTAGAGAAGCTTACACACAGGTTCATGTTTTTAGCATTTTAAAATAAAAGATTTAATAAGAAAATAAACGGTTTCTGAGATTTAAACCACAGAATAACGTTTAATTGTGACAGAACAACTATTTATTTTTATATAAATAAATCCTTTTAATTGAGGGTATAAGAATTTTGGAAGGCATTATTGTCAGTCTTTTAATATAAGTTAATTGGTTCAGAAGGATTTCTAAACAGTATAGCATTTACAGATTAGTATACTAATATACTAATTCAAATTAGGAGTTTTTGTCGTACGTCTGTGGTATAACTAATTAACAAATGCCCATTTTCAAAACACTGCAATTAACAGGCTACTTCTGAAACAAACAATACGATTGACAATTTATTCAATTGTAGTTGTGAGAGAACCTCCAGTTATCAATTAAATCAATCGTAATTCTGAATGCCTCCAAGGCAATTTATTAGGCATTTTTGGATCGCTTCGCAATTTCACGGGAGTGGACCGCAGCTTTAATGGATCGCTTCTCAACTTCACCGAACTGGTCCGCAACTTACTGGAAGTGGTCCGTAAGTCACCGGAAGTGGTCCACAAGTCACCGGAAGTGGTTCGTAAGTCACCGGAAGTGGTCCGCAACTTACAGGAAGTAGTTCGTAAGTCACCGGAAGTGGTCCACAATTTACCGGAAGTGGTTTGTAAGTCACCGGAAGTGGTCCGCAACTTACAGGATGTGGTCCGCAGGTCACCGGAAGTGGTCCACAATTTACCGGAGTGGTCCGCAAATCACCGGAAGTGGTTCGTAAGTCACCGGAAGTGGTCCACAACTTGTCGGGAGTGGTCTGCAACTTCACGGGAATTGCGGACCACTATGACAAGTTGCGTACCACTTCCGGTGACTTACGAACAACTCCCCGTGAGTTGCGTACCACTCCCGGTGACTTACGAACAACTTCTGGTAAGTTTCGGACCACTTCCGGTGACTTACGAACCCCTTCTGGTAAGTTGCGGTCCACTTCCGGTTACTTAGGGACCATTTCCGGTGACCTGTGAACCACTTCCGGTGATTTATGAACCACTTCCGGTTCGTTGCGGACCACTTCGGTAAAGTTGTGAACCCTTTGGTACGAACCCTGAGAATTTTCTTGCATCCCCTATAAGTTCCTTCTGCAATTAATTTAATTGCATGGTGAAATTAATTGCACTTGAATAATTAATCGTCATCCACAATTAAAGTTAATCGCGATTGAGTTTTCAATTGCGATTGAAAACTCAATCGTCCGTGACAATTAACTTTAGTTGCAATTGAAATCAATTTAATTACTTTTCAGCCGCAATTGATTCAATCGCGGTTGAATTTAATTGTACGATTGACGATTGAAATTTCAATCGTGTGAATGCCCACAAATAAACTTTATTTGTGCAAATTATAAACAGAAAAATACAATTAGATTTAGAATTGCCGATCTCTTTCCGGCGCGCCGCGTTCTCGCTAATTCGCCGCTTTCTCGCCAACTCGCCGCGTTTTAGCGAACGCGCCGCTTTTTTTCCAAGTCGGATGTTGAGCGCCGAGTTGAACGCTGATGCGGGAAGCCGCTTCCGCTCAAAAGCTCTCCAAATCGTAATCCGCGTCAAAAGTACGAATAGCCGATCTAGAGGCAGCGCGTGCAGGGCTCTACTGCCCAGGCCTAGTGGCCTATCAGGCGGTACTCATCTCCGTTTCATTAGCCTTTGGGCCTGGGATGCTTATTACGTAGCTTGTGTCCAGGTCGAGTGAATAGCCCGACGCTGGACCCCGAGTTGATTGATAACAATAATAAATTATGAAATTTATTTGATTACAATAAAATACTTAAAATAAATTAGAACCTTAACAGAAAAATTATAGCAATTTTTATTTTCCAGCTGATTCAAATTGAGTAAATTCTCTCTAATTCAATGTTGTAGCAATCTCTCCTATACTGTCAAACAAAATCTCAGGCGATAACAGCTTGCATGGAGATTTACAGGTCACGTAAAAACTAACAATGAAAGGGGGTGAAAAACCCGGGAATTCTTCATTAGTTACACAGGATTGGTTCTTCGTACAATGAACCAATAGCTGATAAAGAGATCAAGAGGAGGCGTTGCTAATCCTTATAATTGATTCCTTTGGACGGCCTGGCCCGCCCACAGCATTTTACTGGAATTTTCAGGTCAAGAAATCTAGTTTTATGGAGAAATGAAAATCCTTCCCCTGCACCCCCCTGGCTACGCCCATGCTATTGAGACTCCACTGTATCAACACTGGACACATCTGAGTTCATTCAAGCGTGTCAGTGGGAGGTTACAAGTGTCACTGGTGATAAACAAGCTCAACTATTGCCCACACTCCAAGATAAACATGGGGAGGTCCTCTGTCGACGCCCCTGTTTACCAATAATTACGGCATCCTCCTTGTGAAAACATGGTCTTATCAGAACTTTTTCCCCCGCCATTGCTTGACACTTGACCTCTTTGACCTTGGTCAAGGTTCAGACATTGCTCAGCTAACTTTGAAAGCAACAAAAAGTGTAAGAAAAATAATTTAGATTTGTAGATTCCAGAAAATTTTTAAAAAATAATTAACAAATTGAGAATTTAGGGGGGGGGCAGCTGCCCCCCCCTGCCTCCCCCTGGCTACGCCCATGCGAAAGAATATGCAAGGTAAGTACCTACAAGCGTTTTCATAATAGGTTGAGAGTTTTGTTTTTATGATTCACCAAACCAACATCATTACCTTTCTTTGAAGGAATGATTAAGCAGATGTTTTATTTAGTAGATTTCCTTTAAAAGGCTATTTTTAAACTATTACTATCTTCGAAATTGCGAAGTTACTTGAGTTTTTTACAGTGCTAATAATCATGAAAGGCTAAAAATAGTAAACAAAACATGTAAACATGAAAGAAACCGGAAAACTTCTTTGACATTTTTGAGTAAGTTTAGTTGTGTCATGGTTAAGTAAGTATCAAATGTTATTTCTAGAATAATAATTCAAATTTAAAAATACTATCCTGTATAAAGGAAATCCTTATTCCGATTGTGACAAACTTATTATTCCGTTTACGACAACCGTACTAACACAGTTTGCGCCAACCCGACAGTCGGGTTCCCTCAATCAAACTTGAGGAACTTGGGTTCGAATGGTACAACCGATCAGTCCGGTTCTCCTAACCCGGCCTCTCCCAATCGAACCGGTTTGGTCACAGCAAACGGAGAGTTCCTTCAGTCCTATAGCAACTGAACAGTCGGGTTGGGGGAACCGGATTTCTGGTTGTGGGAGCAGAACTGTTTTTTGCGTGAAACAACATAAATTTTCGGTTAAATACCTCTCACATAGACGTTTCTGTGACTGCTTCAAATGTGTAATGGAACTCCATTATCAATGGAGGGCCCATTTACCCCCTTAAATTATTGATAGGGAAAATTTGATCTCGGGCCCTATATTCCCACTTATTGAACATCTCATGGTATGATTTTCACAGATGAAAAATAATTCTACTAGGTATTATATTGAAAAAAAAAACAGTTCGGTCCTTAATTTTTGCACACCAGTGTATTATTAGAGAATAATTTCAACCAATTCTATCGCATACCATATTTAGTTACAATATTTTTTACTGCTAGTCGTAAAAACAACTCTTTATTTTTGAAATTCATCACTTGATAGATAAAAGAATCATCACTGGAAATACAGATGAATTTTCTACTACAGGAATTACTAGATTTACCTACTAATTAAAGTATTCTACTTTATTTCAACCAATCACCTGTCTAGTTTAGTTTTGTACGTCTGTCAACTCTAACGACACTTTGAAAATAATCTAATATGCATCCACTTAACTTATTAAAGTACTCAAAAAGGTTTGAAAACCTCCGAACACTTCAATTGCACAAGTAACCAATCTGGAAACGAAATATTAATTACTCCCACCAGCTACTAAACTAACGGTAATTGAAATAACGGGTAAAATATGAGTGGTAGGGGAGCAATCTCGAATGTTTCTTTGCGCTTTGTAACTAACCATGATTAAGGAAACTGGCATTGCCTGCCAGCGCAAAAAAATGTTCATAATGTGGTTATGCGTAATATACGCTGAGCTGAAGATACTAATCACTTTCAGGTGCTCTTTTAGCGATATTTATCAGTTCCTAAGTACACCAATTGCATTTGTCACGATGTAGATAGTGCGGAGTAGTGAATTTCAAGCAGATTTGGTTTTGGTCATAATGTACCGCTTCCAGTAAGAGTTTCGAAGAAATGACTGAATTAGCTGCTTTTAAAAGGATTACCATTACACCTTTTCAAAAGATACTTTTTTGTAGAAAAGAAAGAAATTTTAGAAAATGTTTTTGATCTGTAGAAAGGAAATAGGAAGGGAAATGGGGCAAATCAGTACAACCCACATTTCCCTATGTTAAATTCAGTTTTAAAATTTGAAAACAATTATCAATAGATATTTGTATTACTACCATCTTTTTCTTGTAATTTTAGAGCAGTGGGTCCATTGGAACCCTTAGTTTTTAAAAAATGTATTGCTTTGGAAGGTGAAAAGTAAAATTTCTTCTCATTTTATTTGTGTGAAAATTCAATCAAGAAAGTTTTTATAGTAGAAATTTATTCTTGCATTCCATTGTGGCATCCATAAAATTAAGTTCAAAACATTTTTGTTTCTCCTATTTCAACTTTAAATAGGTATATATTTTTTAATCTTAAAGAAGTGATGGTAGATGCGGAACATTTCTCGTTCCTTTTCTTAGATTTGAACACATTTTAAATTTAATTAGTTAAATTATTTCAAGTATTAAGCTTTAAAATCCTTACAAAGCTTTTTCAGGGTGTCCCGTAAATGATGTGTCACACTTCTAGGGGTGATAGTAGACACCTAGACGAGTCAGAATCACATAGGACTTGGGGGTCCCAGACGCAATCCCAGGGAGTTAAAAATGGAGCGACACCCCAAAACAATTATTGAAAAATTCAATTTGTAGAAGAACTACTATTGTTAAAAAGTAATTATGGTCTCAAATTTTGTGGTTTAATATGATCTTCAAAATTATCTTGGTAGTTTTCACTTAAAATTTTTTTTTATTACGAAAGAAGTTAAAAAACAATAAAAATATGTGAAAAATATGCCAAAACTTTATTTTGTTTCCCGAAATCCTTTCTTTTGATTTGATAATCTGAAAGAGCATAATTAATAAACCTTAAGTCCTAAGTTTCACGTAAATACCATCAGTATTAAAAGCTTGATAGCCTGGTAAAGTTAGTTTTAGGCGTGCAAAATCTTATTTTTAGGAAACAAGAGATTAATTAATTTAATTTAAAAAAAATTTTGAACATTAAGAACAAACATGATTTTAGGAACTATCGATCTTAAAAATCAATAGTATGAATATGAATTGTTAGAAATTATCTGATAGTATCGATAGTTTTTTATTCAATCGATAGTTGTGTTGGTTTTACAAATGAGAAAAACTGTACCTTTGCTAACTTAGGTAAAAAAACCCAGAAGAATCTATTATTTACAAACATGGTTCTTAAAATATCTTTTGTACATAGTTTTTGTGGTTATTTTCCATCATTATACCCCCGCTCTAGAATACGTCAGTCGGTGGATCCTCAATCGCTAGGTTCGTGATTTCGGGGTGCGATACAAGGGTGGTTCCTATTAATTAAGCAAGTGGGTATGCAGGGTCATAGGCGTAACGAGGGGGGGGGTTATTGGGGATGTAACCACCCCATTGAAAATCAGTTCAAAAACGAGTTAAAACCCCTGTTTTTAAGGGTCAAATTTCAAAATTTTCCTGGGGGACCCCCAGACCCCCGTTTTGTACTTGCAACTCTGTATCACCAACAATTTTTCACGTATCAAGTTATAAGGACGCAAATCCTACTTTACAATTTCATAAAAAGCTACATAAGGTTTAAGGACATTCATAGGCGTAACGAGGGGGCGTTATTGGGATGTAACCCCCCATTAAATCAACGGTTTCTAAAACATGAAAACTGAAAAATTTTCTCTTTACAAGGAAGGTCCACTTGCTATCCACCACAGTCCACCCCCCAACTATTTCCACCCAATCGCCGCTGAGGGCATCACAAGTATAGGAAAAAGCAGGTGGTTCACAAGGAACTGTTCTTTTAGGAACTAACCCAAAGGGCTCAAAATGAATTTAAACGTTACATTAAGCGACAAATATTTAAAAATTTCTTGGGGAGAACCCCCAAACCCCTCTCAAAAATTTTTACGTCTGTTATACTGTGTTTTTCCCTTGAAAGTTAAGCCTCTTAGATAAAGTTTTCCCATCGGAAGTTCTGCAAAAAAAAAAAAAATAGTATCATACCTACATTATGAGATTTTTTTTTAAAGGGAGTAATATGTTGGAGTGGTTGACTGGTCGGAGTAACACCCCCCATTAGTGAACTCTAGACCCAGATAGCACGTATGCTTGATTCAAGTTTGAGATTTCCTGTAATTTAGGATGACATGTCAAACTTGCAAAAAAAAACTTACTTCAATTAATTTTCAAGCTGGATGTTTCAAGATGGAAAAAAATCCAACCATTTTCAAACTTGAGAGTTCAAACGAAAAACAAGCTTGATTTTATCAAACTTACTTCGATCATTTTTCCAGCAAGGAAATTCTAGCTTGGTTAATAAAATATTTTTCAATCATTAAATATGATTGAAAATACAAGCAAATCACAAGCTTGACCTTATCAAACTTACTTCGATCATTTTTCCAGCAAGGAAATTCTAGCTTGGTTAATAAAATATTTTTCAATAATTAAAGTTAATTGAAAATACAAGCAAATCACAAGCTTGACCTTATCAAACTTACATCGATCATTTTCCAGCAGGGAAATTCTAGCTTGGTTAATAAAATATTTTTCAATCATTAAAGTTGGTTGAAAATACAAGCAAATCACAAGCTTGAGTTTACCAAATTTACTTCGATCATTTTTCCAGCAAGGAATTTCTCGCTTGGTTAATAAAATATTTTTCAATCATTAAAGTTGGTTGAAAATACAAGCAAATCACAAGCTTGAGTTTATCAAATTTACTTCGATCATTTTTCCAGCAAGGAATTTCTCGCTTGGTTAATAAAATATTTTTCAATCATTAAAGTTGGTTGAAAATACAAGCAAATCACAAGCTTGACCGTATCAAACTTACTTCGATCATTTTTCCAGCAAGGAAATTCTAGCTTGGTTAATAGGGTGGGCCGAAAAAACTCATTTTTTTATTTCGAATTCGGAATACCGCGGAAAAGTTGCGAATTATATAGACAAAAAAAGAAGAAAAAGTTTATCAAAATCGGTTGACATCTTCCGTTCGCGCATTGGCTTTAAAGTTTGACAAAATATGAAAAAACTTCATTTTTGCGATTATTTTTAAAAATTTTTGAATTAGATGTTTTCGTAATGAAGTTGCTTGTAACGTCTTCAAATAGAGCCTAAAAACATTGTGTTTTAATTTGGTTTAGATCAGTTGATACCTTCCGGTCGTGCATAAGTCCCAAAATTTGCCAAAATATTGAAAATTTCACATTTTTACGCATTTTTGGTCTGCTTGACAAAAAAATAGGGTCAAAATGCTTCTGACACAACACAAGTAGATTCGTATGTAAAATGATCCCCTGAATCCGAATCCGACAACCGTTTTCCTCCATCGGGCTCAGATTTTCGGGGAACAGCCCCTCCCCCTTTTTACGTTTTTCGATGACTTAATGACTTTGAACTCGATTTTCAGGGTCAAAAAGCATTACTTTAGTCTTTGAACTACATCCGAGGGGACAAGAAAGGTTAGACTTTCTAAAATATGAATATTTGTGGCGAATGGATAGGTTTAAGGGGTTATTACCCCCCTAAAAACGCAAAAAAATCGTTAAAAATGATTGAGGTTATTTTACACTATTTTTTAACACTTATTTCTTACGCAATTCCTTTTCAAAAGGTCCTAACCCATCTCCAAGGACTCAAATTTAATGAAAATAGGCAGCAATGAGTTTTACTAAAAGTGGTTGAGGCGTTAGCGCCCCCGAAGCACCCGCGGAAGGGTTCGGAAGACTCTGAATCGCGCTGGAGCGCACGCGCTGAACAAATTATATTCATGCTTTGAAAGTTTCAAAAATGATATTTTTCGCATTTTTGTACCCATGTAGCATTTTTGGGTTTTTTAAGGTTTTTTCATCCTTGCATTGCAACCCAAAAAAAGGTTTTTTTGGGTTTTTATTTACAACCCAAAAACCCCAAAAAAACCTTACAACAACCTCAAAAAAAGGTACGCCAGTCAACATTTCCAACCTTTTTTGTAACCTTGCTGAAGAACCTTGAGTAAAGGTTAGAGGTACAGGTTTTTACAAGATTAAGAAAAAAACCTTGTTTCAATATTCTTGAGCCAGGTTGTTGAAAGATTTCATAGCAACCTTAGAAAAATGTTTTTTCGTGTAGACTGCGGCAACCAATGCCAAAAAACCTTCGTTCACTATTGCGGTCATTGGTTTTTGTAAGGTTTCCAAAATATCTTGATTCTATATTGATGTTTAGGTTTAATATCGCATTTTTTATTTTTTTCGGAGTTTCTTTGTTGAATTATATGATGTCGCAAAATTTTTCCCGAAATATTGCACAGTATATAATACATATTTTCAGGGAAAATTTTGTATCATAATTCAATAAAGAAACACCGAAAAAATAAAAAATGCGATACTAAACTTATAACTCTGGAAATAAAAATAATTTATCACAACTTTTTAGCTAGGTCAACACACCACTTTTAACAAAAAGTAACTCGAATTTTATGCTGTATGATTACAGAATACTTCAAAGTAATTATTAAGTAAATATGGTAAAATGAAGTAATAAAATAAATTTAAAATTAAGTTTTTAAAATTCATAAAAACAAAATATACATACTGTCGTACCGCGAGGAGAAGAGCTATTGACGTCATACGATGATGCTGCGGTTGTTATAGAAACGGATTATTCCACTGAATTTTGGGGGTGATGGTAATCCACTTGGCGCTAAAATAAATGTTCCGAGCCAAATCTGAGTGGCTATCTTTCAGCTGTGTACTCTTTCGATTCTAGAGTAACGAATTTTGGAATTTCGTTTCGCATTACATCTGATTTGATTAAATATTTCTAATCTGAACTTTTTCAACTGATCTGATCTATTTTGACTGATCTGATATATTTTAACTGATCTGATCTTTTTCAACTGATCTTAAATATTTCACCGAATCTGATCTATTTAATTTGATATTATTTTATGTGACTTACATCAATTTATATGATTTTATTTTGGATATTTTATAATTTTTTTTATTTATAGTTACCGGGTTCATTAATCTTTCTTTTTAAACTCTCAAGTTGCTTTTCATTTATCCTATCTAGTAGTTACCTTTAATTTTATTTGATTTAATCATATCTTCTTTTAAAGTAGACGTTAATTCATGAAAATTGGCGTTTAAATTATCTTTGTAACCCCATCCGATCGTTCACAATCGTCTCTGTAACTTTTTTTTTTTTTTTTTTGCGGCCGACTGTACAAAATATAGAAAGCGATTATTGGAAAAAGATGGGTTGATCGAAGATGTTGTAGACGAATTAGTGATTAATTTTGTCGGACAGCGATTCAGAATCTTTGTCAAACACTGACAGTTACTGCAGTTCTAGTGACAATGAATTGCATTAGATTGTATTTAAATGTTATAAAATATTTTTTTAAAAAATTAATAAATATTTCTATATTTTGTCTCTTTATAAGTTTCTAACGCCTCATTTAAATTTCAAGTATGGTGATTAAATTATAAAATTATTAATTTAAGTGATATGAGCTATTTTATATAATACTAAATATAACTAATTCACTCAAAATAGCAATATAAAAGCATACGTACAAAAATGTTTCATGCCTAAAGGTATTTTCGATTTTTATTAACTAGAAATTTCAAAGATAATCTATATTTTAATGTAGTTTAATAAAATATGATTATTTCTCGTTCGCCAAATGTACGCTTAAAAAGACAAATATTGCCGATCAATTCACACCAGCTTCCCTCTTCTTTTGGACTCGTCTACTCACGGCAACCCTGTTCAAAGCTCTTCTCCTCGCGGTACGACAGTATATATTTTAATTTCTACAAAAATTTTGTTTAATTTAGGCTCTTAAAGCACTAATGAAAAAACTCACCTTTAAATAGAAGTATAATTCAAGATGGACACATTTTTATTTAAAAAACTTATTTCAACACATTAAATGTAAGAAAAATCAAGTTTATTGAACAACTGATACAAACAGGACAAATTTTACAAACAGCTTTCTAGCATCACAGGGATCAAGGTTAAAGTGTTCATATAAAAAAATATACATTAAATATAAACTGTGAAGGTAATAACTAAACTTAAAAATGTAATATAATTAAAATTTGTTTAAAAAAATGATTCAAATAATACTATTTCAGGGGACATCAAATGCACAGAGTACTAGAACAGAGAGTCTACGGCCATTGGCCATAATGGAAATCGAAAATCATGACATCTTGTTACAGGTTGGGAGAATTGTGGCGCTGGGATCGCACTAAACTCACTAGCGTCTGGATCCAGTCTGAATCGTTCGCCGGCTGCCTATGGGAGATTGAAAACACCTTTTTTTTTTGCATCCGCTGAGTTCTAATTTGGCGAGAGATTCAAGCGGCCGGCATACGTTCCAGACTCTAGTGTGGCGCCCTCACATCAGTAACGCATTTGAAAATAGCCTCGTGGACCCTCTGTTAGGATATTTCTCTGTGATCAAATGCAACTGACAGCTCCTGCAAAAAAAATTTAGCAATTTTATTTTTAACTATTAAAAAAAGTACTTTCGCATTAACCCATTGAACGTGTCACTTCATCGAAAACATCTCAAGAGATAAGAGAATGAGAATACATAAAAGTGCCAACCCCGAAAGTTTAAATTAACGTTACTGATTCAAAAAATTAATTCTAAATAATATTCAATACAATGCAGAAAATTATAGACCAATGGTTAGCAACTGGTGGACTGAAGTCCAAACAATTTATGTAAATTCCTTGGTTGCCAAAATTTTCATTTTGAAATATAATTTGTAGAGCCAGGTGGGGAAAATGGGAAAAACAAGGTTTGATGTTTATGTACTATTGACCAATCAATATTTATATTTTAACCAAGGTAAAATGCACATTTTTTAAATAAGACATTTTACAAGCTTTTTAAATGTGTTAAAAACTTCTGGAAAACATTAACTGCAAAATATTAGTAAGTATCATAAATTATAAAAAATTAAAACAAACATGAGTTTCATTATACTCTTTGATCCATTTGCATAGATTATAAAATATAATTTTAAAATTTCTTATAAGTGGGAATAAGCCCTCAATGAAAAAAATAGTACAGATTGTACCCATTTCCCCAAACATTAAACCATCAGCAGTGATCAAAATTAACACTGGTCCGAGACGACTGAAAATAGGCTCTGGCCACTACTCAGAAAATCACTAGTCCAGCAGACCAGTGGGGGAAAAATATCTCACTCTCCAGTTCTAGTCTCTATTTTTTGCTGCATAACTAATTAGAAATTTTATATCAATTAGAGAAATATTAACATTTCATCAAGAAAAGTGTACTTAATAAATAGATATTTTTAGTTTTTTAGAATTAATATTTGGTATTCACTTTAACTGCAGTAACTAGTACTTTAAATAAATTGGAACCTTTTCTTTTTAATTTGCCAGACAAGTCATTTTGGTTGAGGACCAGTAAGATTTGCAAAGTAATAGTTTGCAGAACCAGTGAGTTATTTTTCCATTTTCTAACGCTGCATTTTAGTTTTTAATATCATACAAGAAAAAAAGCTATGTAAAATGGTTTAACTGTTCACTGGGTCACATATGACAGCATAGTTGCCAACCTCATGGCTGCAAAGAACCTCGATTTTCGTTTTCTATCTTTTCTCCTAACTATAATCCGATTAAAGTATGCTAAAATTTCTAACCCCAATTTCCTTTACATAATACTGATGGCAATTTTAAGGGGGAAATCTAATTATAGGAGTAAATATGAAATTTACAAACACCAATAAGACACCCTCTTGAGAGCCGCGCTCACTAAGAGTTGACCCAGTGGTAGAAGACTTTTGCTTTTTGGCCAAAGACTCTAGTTCAGGCTCAAATGGTTTGAATTTCTACGTTTGTTTTTGTCTTTTAAATTCTTTACTGGGCTGGGTCATAATCATAGCAATGCGACTAAAATAATATAACTCACCCGTCAGCTTTTCTTGTCCACTAAGTCTACATTTTAGTGCTGTTACTTTTCTGACAGTGCATCCCTGGATCCTGCTGTCACATCATACTCTAGCTGAAGAAGCTACTCGCTGCTGCTAGTTAGTGGGGGAATTCGTAGGCTAGTCAGCCTGGTTCTATCGTAGAAGTCTGCTGGCGCAATACCGGCAGCTGCTGCTCTTGCTGCCAAGGGAAAAAAATGTTTTATTGCATGATGCAAGTTCCACCAATGAATAAAAAATTTTAATTTCAACATGTAGCAATGTGGGGCACTGCGTTTTCTTATCTCCTTTTTACACAATACTAATTGCAATTTAAAAAACTAGAGTTTTAAGGGGGAAATCTGATTATCAGAGTAAAGATGAAAATCTCAGTAACTAGGTACTTGCGTATATCCCGTCGACAGCCGTTAAGTTAAGCGACACAAGTATAGAACAGACGATAGACTTTAACCAATTTTTTGAATTCAGCAGCACTGTCAACGGGATAATACATAAGAACCCTCCAATAAAATCTGAGTACTTGGCAGCTATGCGACAGTATCAATTGAGTAATCCAAAAAGCAGAAACTTACGATGGAATTGGGTGGAAACAGACTCCGGGGTGGCTGGGGTGGCAGGAGAGGTCCGGGCATTGATGTCATAGGGCACTGGCTGGAGCGACTGGCGGTGAGCTGTAGGTGTAATCGCTGCGGGGGAGGCTGCTACCTGAGAAAAAAAAGTTGCTTCAAAGCACAATGCTACTTGGTGTTCAGATATTAAGTTCTGCAATCAATGAAAAGTTATAATCTCAACGTAGCAAAGCCCAATCACAAATTTTCAGTAAATTTTTTAAGGAGGGTGTCCATAAAACATGTCACTTTCTCCCCAACATTTCCGACCCCCTCCCTCCCCTGTCACTTTGAGATAACGACTTTTAAAACAAAAAGAGTCCTTTAAATAACAACTTAGAAAGATAGTTCATTAAATTTAGTTTTAATTTGACATACTTACTCATAACCAGCAAATGGCAGGTGATAGAACATTTCTTCTAAGCCTTCAAATTAATCATATTGCAGAATCTAAAAAAAATATAATAAAAATATGTAATAAATGTTTTGAATATCATTAATTGGAACAGATTTGATAAAGGTCCTCCACAGCGATGGCCAACTTGGCAAATGCTTTAAAGCAGTGACCATTCAACCTAAATCAAATCTGTTCCCATAGAGGGGTGAATAATTAATAATAAAACACAAGATGAAATGTAAGTCGTTGAAGATTAATTATCTCTAACAGATTCAAAAAGGGAATCCACAGCAATTAGGAAGGAGCAAATTCTTTAAAAACAATGAATTCCTTTTGATTTAAATAGTTTCTTGTATTTACTTAATTATAACATCCTAGTTGTGGGGTGTTAACAAACAGTATGCAATAGACGATATTAGTGTGACGTCACTTCCTTGTTTAGAAACGTTGATTCCATCCATGATTGGTTACGTGACTGGAAGTAATTCCATACGGAACCAATCACGGATGGAATTAACGTTTCCAAACAAGCAAGTGACGTCATGACTAATGCCGTCTATTTATAAAAATAAATAAATACTTCTTTCATGATACTGTGTCTTACTGCTATTTTTTTAAAAGTGGTTTAAATCAAATATGAATATCAATAACATGGATATTTTGAAAATTAACCCAATACTAAATACTTAAATATAACAATTAAAAATTTTTGGAAATTTGCCCCTCAAAAGAGTGTTTTAGCTCATTTCTGAGACCCTTTAGATTACACCCATAGAGCACCACTCATTGTAAGCGGCCGAATTTTCAAGGTAAAAAGAAGGTATATTGTAATAAATGGCGAAATGTTAAGGGGGTTTTTAGGTTCCTACTCCAGAAAATGTTTTGAATTTTTCCCCTAAAAGTGGCATTTTAACTCATTTTGAGACATATTAGGTTACATTAAAGAGGACCAATCCTTATAAATCACACAAGTTTGAAGGAAAAACCGAAAACTTAATAGATTTCAAAATTTCGAGGGGGTTTGGGGGTCCTCCCCCAGAAAAATTTTGGAAATTTTACCCTTAAAAGTAGGGTTTTGACTCATTTTGAGACCCTTTGGGTTATACCCGAAGAGGATATCGCTCCTTGTGAGACATAATTTTCAAGAAAAATAGCAGTATAAAAATTGATGTCAAAATTTCGGGGGGGGGGGTGGAACCCCTAAACCCCCCCCTTGGATACGGCCCTGTAGTGGGGTGTAAACAAACAGTATGCAATAGACAATATTAGTGTGACGTCACTTGCTTGTTTAGAAACGTTGATTCCATTCGTGATTGGTTACGTGACTGGAATTAATTCCATACGGAACCAATCATGGATGGAATTAACGTTTATAAACAAGCAAGTGACGTCATGACTAATGTCGTGTATTTACAAAAATAAATAAACACTTCTTTCATGATACTGTGTCTTACTGCTATTCTTTTAAAAGTGGTTTATCAAATACGAATATCAATAACATGGATATTTTGAAAATTAACCCAATACTAACTTGAATAAACATCAACAAACAAACCCTGGTTAACCACCCAAATCATGACGCTTGCTAACATTCATTTGAAATTACAAGAAATAACAGGTAGAATAAACAAATTTACCTCATTATTAGAAGAAAATAGAGATGAAAAAAGTTATTTAACAACTTCGGAATCCTAATAAAATTACGACCCAACGATAAACCCATTACATCGTATACAGGCCAGGAAGCTAATGCTTAGTCCGCAGTAATTGCTCTTTGATAACTCAAAGTTTAAGGAAGTATAAAAAAATTCAAATTACTTAAACCTTCAAATTGAAATTAAAAACATTCAATCATAAAATTTTCGGCAATTACGATCTCTCTTCAAACTAACATTTTATTTTCTACCCAATAAGCAAGCGGCGTAGAGGTACATGACAATGGCAATGAGAAAATCACATCGAATAAGCTCGCAAATATGCAATCAATGGGTTTGACAACTCATCTTTAGCACTGCTTGCTTTGCGATTGAACCCACTTCTGGGTAGGACCCCAAGAACAACTAATGTGTTAAGTAAATAGGATATGGCACATGATTTATGTTTTTAGGTTGTCAGATAAACAAATGGTGCTTTAAAGCAGTGTTCCCTATTGGAAAAAGTTCACAAAACCAGTATCAAAATGATACTAGAACCAGTATAAATCATACTGGAACTAGTATCCATACTGGAAAAACATACAGGAAATTTTAAAACCAGTATGACACCATACTGGAAACTTTAAAACAAGTATGAAACAATACTGGAAATTTCGATACTGGTTTTAATGGATACTGGGAACTTCAATACCAGTATGAATCAATACTGGAAATTTCGATACTAGTTTTAATGAATACTGGGAATTTCAATACAAGTATGAATCAATACTGGAAATTTCGATACTGGTTTTAATGAATACTGGGAATTTCAATACCATTATGAACAACACTGGGAATTTCGATACTGGTTTTAATGAATACTGGGAATTTCAATACCATTATGATCAACACTGGAAATTTTGAAACCGTACTGGGGAACGTTGATACCAGTTTTAATGAATACTTTAAATTTTTATACTAGTATAGAATGTACAAGAATTTTTAAGTGCACTTTATCCAGCCTGACGGAACCCAATGGGAGTTGAAAAATACTACTTTGGCGAGGCTCATGTCCCAGTTTCAAATTATGCCGTATATTTTTGGTTTGGGTCTTAGGTTTTCAACGTCCAAGAGTCCATTTCTAGATAATTCATGTTTTACATAGGGGATTTAAATGAAAAATAACACGAAACTATAACATAACGATCCCTAATTTTAAAATTATGAACATCCGGCCATCAAAATTTATTTACTCACATCATAAGCATAACTACACAAAAATTGTTATTGTTAAATATAATAAAAAAATTCTTACATAAATTAAATAATAACTAATATTAATTAAATAATAACTAAATTCTTAAATTAAATTGAATAATGTTATAAAATTTAATAATTAAAAATATTCACATCATAACTACAAAACTTTTCTCAAAATCTATAAATCTAATGAAAATAATTAAAATATTATAATAAAAACTATGTACTTTAAATAATTTAAAACATAAGCGTCGTAAAAATGCCGGATACATATTCACATCAAAACAACAAAACTTTTCTCATAATCTATAAATCTAATAAAAATAATTAAAACATTATAATATTAATTAAAACGTATTAAATAAAAACTATGTCCTTTAAATAAGTCAAAATAACAGCGTCGCTAAGTTGTCGGGCACCAGGATTCGAACCCGTGATTTCTCAGTTAACAAGCCCATACCCTACCATGTGAGCCATCGGGGCACGTTTCATAACAAACCTTCACGTCATTGTTGCTCATTACCTCCAAAGAAGCCAAAATCTTTCGTCGCCAACGCTGACGTTCGAGCATGCGCACAAACTGACTTTTCAGCTCTCATTGGGAGACGTCACGTCAGACGATCCAAAGGCTACTGAATTTTTATTACCAATTTTAAAACATACTGAAAATTTAGATACCAGTATAGAATTTGTTGACTTTTTTTTATTCCAACCTTTATTTTTTTAGGTCATAAACTTAAAAATATTTGAAATTTTCTCGAAAAATAAAGAAATTTTGATATAAATTCCAAAACATTATTTTTGGAATTTATATCAAAATTTCTTTATTTCTTGATAACTCGATACCTGTATGAAAATTTTTGGAAATATTGATATATACCTATGTAAAAACGTGCAGAAATTTGTTTCGGACAATATAATCTGGCCAAGGGCGGATCCAGACCAGATTTTCGGGGGGGGCCATGTCAGAGTCGGAGGGTATTACATTCGAAATTTTCAGTGCCTCAGAAATTTTTTTGAAGAATGCTTGCTTTTAAGCAGCTTTTTAGGGGTTTATAGTAACTTAGAGGATATCCAGGGCCCGTGCCATTGTTTTAGAAAGTGGGGGGGGGGCGAAACCTTTTTGGTAGGGGCATAACAATACTTATGTTTCGCGAGGTGTTTGGCTCCCAATTTTCCGAGTATAACATAAATAAAATACGAAACTTTGTTAAAGTTATAAAGGTTTCATCAGATAATACTAGCTCGAAAGCAAAAGGGGGGTTCTGGGGGTCCTTCCCCAGAAAATTTTGTGAAATTTGGCTTCCAGCAGAAGTTTTTTTACTCATTTTTGTACATTTGGTACCCATTGGATAACTCCTACAGAGAGCAACTTCTTGTACTCCTAAAAGGAGAGGAGAGAAACAAATTCAAGTAGAAAACATTAAATAAGTAACCATGAGAAATTAATAGGTGGTCTAGGAGGTAATCCCCAAGAAAAATTTTGAACATTTGCCTCTAAAAATAAAGTTTCAGCTCATTTTGAAAGCGTGAACCACAGAATTTTCAAGGATGAAATTATAAATAGATGCCAAATTTTGAAAAGGACTGGGGGTCCTCTCCCAGAAAATGTTTGCAAATGCGCCCTTTCAAACTATAGTATTCATCTATTTTAAAACTTCCCAAAAGAGTACAGCTTCTTTTAAGCGGAAGAATTTTCATGGGAAAAACACTCTAAAACAGATGTCACATGTCAAAATATTAAAGGGGGGTTGGGGGTTCTCCCACAGAAAATTTTTTGAATTTTAGCATTAAGAAAGTGTTTTTTAAGCTATTTGTTAGGGTTTCTCGGGGGGGGGGCCATGGCCCCCAGGGCCCCCCCCCCCTGGATCCGCCACTGAATCTGGCTTATAATATATTGCAATAAACTGTGTAAAAGTATATACTCGATCGTTACTTTTAGAGCTAAGTAAGTGGCGAAAGCGAAAACCGTAGTGTTTGGCGGAAACAAACCCCTCGTGGTGCGTTAAGCGTTAAGCCTAACACATGCTAGTTTTAACGCTGAATAGCTGCGGATCTGTTATGATCACAGTTTAGTGATTTATATTTTATGAAAGCATTTAAAGTGGGAATTTGAACAGTATGAATCACTAACAAATAGTGTAAAAATTGTGTGATCCAGAGACAATTCAATTCATTGTTTCGTTTTCCAAGACGTGTTTTCACAGATTTCTCTAGAAATAATTGTCAGAAAGCTTATCAGTATTCAGATTCTTGAAGAACTCTTAAAGACCTTTAAGAACCGTGTTAGAAAGTGGCGAAAACCGTAGTGTTTGGAGGGAATAGACCCCTCGTGGTGCGTTAAGCCTAACACATGCTAATTTTAACGCTGAATAGCTGCGGATCTGTTATGATCACAGCTTAGTAATTTATATTTTATGAAAGCATTTAAAGTGGGAATTTGAACAGTATGAATCACTAACAAATATTGTAAAAATTGCGTGATCCAGAGACAATTAAATTCATTGTTTCGTTTTCCAAGACGGTTTTTCGCAGATTTCTCTGGAAATAGTTGTCAGAAAGCTTAGCAGTAACCAGATTCTTGAAGAACTCTTAAAGAACTTTAAAAATACTAAAATTTTATACCTTTAGTTCTAAAACTCCGGGCGGGACGCCCAGATTCAGTTTTTCAATAAAACCGGAAAAACTCCCGAAATATGGGACCCACCCCCTCATACTTTATATATTCTTAATCTACTAATCAAAGGGAATACAGTGTTATAAAACACTTGGGGGTTCATTCATATTTTCCCCCTTTCCCCGTTTTTCTATACCCCCAAAAAATGCAATGGATTCTTACAAAGACAAGTAAACCTCTTTTGTGTTTGAAAATTCCTGGATGACGTCAGAATCCCCATGGCAACCCGAATTTCTGGAAAAAGTTTGCCACATTACTTAACTACAAAAATAAAAATTGAAAAAAATTCAAACTTATCATTAAATACCGATTTTTGGGCCTTTTCAAACTTGTGTTTTTCACTCAAAATACTGTTTTTCCCCGACTCTGAAAATCCGTCTAATTGAACACCAAATTGCACAAAAATTTGATACATATTGTATTTTGAGGTCCTTTTTAAGTTTATTCAACTGAAATGTTTTTTAATGAGCGTTAACCATGTCTTAAATGCCCCAAAAACGCATTTTCACCTGGAAATACCTGCTAAATAATAAATTGCCCTCCTCTTTAGATTAAAATAATGTATGCATTAATATTCAAATGCAATGAAAATAATGTTATAATGTGAATAATTTAATCAGTTGATGAAGTAGGTAAAAAAATAAAGGGGGACAGGGCAGGCCAATTAACTACCAACAAACAGAATGGCTGTATTGTGCATACTTGTCGTTCTTGACTTTTCGATAATTAATTACTGTAAATTTTCATCAAGATTCCTTTTGAAAACTTTATTTACTCCATTGATTTATCTCTTATATTAGGGTTTGATGTTTTCAGATATCGTCATGTATTATTTTTACTCTACATACTTAGCCACAGGCACACCAAAGATTTGGATTTATTTGATTTGATTTCTGGAAATGGCAACGTAAAACGTTGATATTTATTTATATTTACCTTATTATGTGTTAAATGACCACGCTATCTTTTCCTCTTTTCAAGTAAGTTGAAATGTTCAATATATTTTATTTAGAATTAAAATATTTTTCTTTTCAACAAAATAAAAACAGGGCTGCTTTTAATTTTTTAAATGTCTCCATGAGTAATTTCTAGAACACCTCAAACAAAGTCCGATTTGGGATCATTGTGCCCGGCACATCCTTTTGTAATGAAGATTTATACTAGCATAATATATATGTAAATGTAAGTACAGAATAGTTTGCTTTTGAGTTCAAATGTGTTAACATTTCGTTAAATACTGTCAAGCTGATTCCCTTAGTGTGATTCTGATTTTGAAAATTAGGATGTGAAGAAAATAATTTTAAAATGCCCTTAAAATTTTTGCTTTAAAAGGGTTCTACTTGACTTTCAAAATTACCAATTTAATTTACAAGATGGATATTTTTACCCTTTTTTTTAAGAATATGTAGTTATAGTTGGGATTAATGAGAAAAATAAAATATAGTGGTCCATGATATAAAAAATTTTGGGATTTGTTTGGGTTTTGGAAGCACTATACAATGCATTCATACCCAGTCCTTGAACTTATTCTTTTATGTATTGTGTTTTTGACCAAAGGCAAGTGCTTGATGAGTTTCATTTCTAAAGTTTATATTAAGCATGGGTGCCACTCTTCCATCCCCGGGACAGAATTCCATCATTTTAAAATTTCAATGAACGGAATTCCGTCCCAGGTATATTGCGAAACGCAAAATTAGTACTAAATTCCAATACCTACATTGCACATTTGGTTCTATTCCGTTAACGTTCCTGCTAAATATTGCCATGCTTTTGAGAATGCCATACATTCAAATATCAACATTTTAAAATTTTTATTGAAAATATGAATAGTTTTTGATCTATATAAACATTTTAATCTGAGTCTAAAATTGTTTTAGCAATACATTACTAATTAAAACAGAAAGGCTTTCACGGCCGGATGTATTCGAAGTTAAAGTTTCCGGGCTTGGTTGCAGTGGTCTCGATGTTAAAAACTTGGACGTTTCACCCCAAACTGTGTTGGGCATCATCAGCTGTTTTTTTTACGTTACGTGGTTGGTTACGTGAGAGAAAAAACAGCTGATGATGCCCAACACAGTTTTGGGTGAAACGTCAGAGTTTTAACATCGAGACTACGGCAACCAAGCCCGGAAACTTTTACTTCGAATACATTACTACTTTTTTGGTATCCAAAAGAGCAAAGCGGTATTTAGCGGGAACATTAACGGAATTGAACCACACATTTTGACCACAAGTAAGATGGTTTTACTCATATACAGCTTTATCTTGATTTAGAATTTAAGGAACTATAATTGTTCATGATATTTTATGAATTTTCATGCAATTAAAAAAAAATTGCTAGACTGGATGAAAATGATTAATACGATACTTTAAAGTTCCGTCTTGCAAATTTTGAAAAGTGGCCCCCATGTACTATGTCATGTCTATTTAATATTGTTTTTGGCTAATTGCTGATCATGTGTGATATTACATATGAATCAAAATGCATGCATATGTTAATGATTCCCCATTACAACTGTTCACACACATTACAATACATAATAGTTCTCTTAGTTGCTATCCCTTGAACCATCAGTATCAGCAACACATTTAATGGGCTTTAACTTTAACTGTGCATTTTCAGAAGCATTGCGCATGGGCGGATTTAAAGGTGTCAACTTTTTGAGAAAATTAAATTTTTATAGGGAAAATCATGTTTTTAAAGCCATCAGGGACAGTTTGCACCCCCATGTTTTCCACTACGCACCCCCAGGGTTCATTACCTAAATCCGCCCTTGACTGCGTATGAAATAATATTGAAGTAGTAACAATTTTTAACCTTTTTAAATGTTTTGTTACTTGACTTCTGTTCTGTTTAGGTCTTGTAACATTTTATTTGCAGTATTTAAGTAGCATAATTTATTTTCTTTATTTCTTTCCCTGTCTTTAATTTGTTGAAATATTTTGCTAAGTTTTATTCCAAGAGATCTATTTATTACCATCCTAAGTGTACTATACCCGTAAATTATGCACAATTATATTTTGATAGTTTCTTTTACAGGGTTCCCACGGGCCTTGAAAAGTACTTGAATTTCATTTTTAAATTCAAGGGCCCTGGAAAGTATGCTTGAATTTAGTGCTAAGTCCTTAAAAGTCCTTGAATTTTATTATTTATTATTTTATTTGAAATATTTTAATTTGGAATTCTTTTCAGTTCGAACATGAAAAGTTAATCAAATAGTTAATATCCTGTTAGCATATTGTAGAACAGGTATAACTTGCCTACTTGAATTTTTCTGTTTGACTTTCCCAAAACAAGTAAAATATAGTAGTATGTTTTGAAATTGTTAAATATAGTAATGGTAATATTATAATTATTAATCTTTGCTGTAAGAAAGGTTTTTGAAGTAAGGGTACTAAATTGGGAGAAAAGTTTTTTTTACTTGTAAATGGCTTTTCCGCCTTTCTATTTTAGTTCATGAAAGATTTTAAATTTAAGCCCTTAAATACTTGATTTTTTTCCTCACAAAAGAGTGGGAACTATGTTTTAAGTACATTTCAACTTTAAGGAATAAAGTTGAAATGTTTTCAGGAAATAACGTTTTTGACTTTTAAGTGCAATTTCTAACACAATTTTGCAGTGTCATCAGCCTATTCCTTTACACTTGATCATACATCTGTGTTTCTTTGCATTCAACTGCATGTATCATCGCTGATGTTTCTCTTGGTTATTTCAGGTCTGCCCGGCATCTTTCAGTGGGAGATGGGGTTTGCACTAGTAATATATAGTTTTCTTTCTTATAATTGTCCTTTTTGTTTCAATGTAATAATACATTCATTATGCTTAATTTTATAACTAAAGGGTCCTTTTTCTATGGGAGAAAAGACAAAACTAATTCCTACTTAGATCAATTTTACACATTGATGAAAATTGATATAATTACATGAGTGGGTCTCTACTAGTCATACTTTTATGAGAGTAGAGAGTGATTTGGTGTTGAATAGACACATGGACGTATAGTCAATAGGTATATGATGGACTAAGCTAAATTAACTTAAAGCACTGAAATATTTTACTTTGTAAACAATTTAGAAACAGCATGTTTAGTTATTATATTGTGAACTTGTTAATTACTTTTTACTTCTTAACACCATGTTTATACTATGCTTAAGACTAAAAAATTGTTTATTAATAAGTTAGCGGACCTGGAAAAAGTTGTAACCTTCCCCCGAACCTTATGTATTGCTCCTATGGAGCTGGCAGGGGCTTCCCCCGAACCAGGTTCGTAGGTTCGGGTACTTTTTCCAGGTCTGTAAGTTAGTATTTATTACTAAACAGTATTTTCATTGCAGTAAAATTATTAAATGAATAAAATAAGTTAATTTTTGCGTAGGAAAACATTCTATCAGTGAAAATTTTTTTCTGCCATAAAGAAGTTAAGAGAAGCTAAGTGGCGTGGTGGATCTTGCTGCCACCCCACAGGCCCAAGTTCTATTCCCGTGTTGGGGAAAGCAGACTCATGGTGGATTTACACCACCATGTCAAAAGCGGCGATAGGGGTCAACAGCGATTCAAAAGAAGCAATAGAAAACCTCTAAGCCTCGAAAACGACTACTGTTCGCCAGGTTTGACGCGGTGGTGTTAACCCACCATCAGAATTACGCTTCATTCCTCCGGGGTGATAAAATGAGGACCAAATATATACTTGATGGAGAAACAAGGGTATTTTGAATCCGATGACTGACTTTCATAGTCACACTTTCTGTAACAGCTCGGCTTATGGCCTCACTAAGTGAGTCTAAGGACCTAGGTGGTACTCCCTCAAGTATCCATCCCATTGTTTCATTAAAGAAATTAATAGATTGAAAGTTAGACATTCTACCTTCCCCAAAACACACAACAAATAAGGGTTAACAAATATTATTTCCAAACCATGGCTTACTAGATACTATACAGGCTAGCCGAGTACGGAAATCATTAAAAATCCAGATGGCAATACTTGACAAACTGGCAAAGCATATCCACAGTGTTGAAGGCGGTGGGTGATATAGGTAGGATTTGTGGCGATCCAAGCGGGAAAAGTTGTCAAATGGTTTTCATTGTTTAAAACTTGGCTAGCCTGTATAGCATCTAGTAAGCCGTGTCCAAACTATACTAATAAATTTTAAGTTCTTTGTTAGCATTTAAATTACGCACAATTATATATTTTGATAGTTTCTTTTAAGTACATTTCGACTTAATTAAGAATTAAGGTGAAATGTTTTCAGGAAATAACGCTTTCAACTTTTAAGTGCAATTTCTAACACAATTTTATAGTGTCATCAGCCTATTCCTTTACACTTGATCATACATCTGTGTTCCTTTGCATTCAACTTCAAGTATCATCGCTGATGTTTCTCTTGATTATTTCAGGTCTGCCTGGCATCTTTCAGTGTGAAATGATTATGAAATCTCCCAGCAGAGTTGTAGAAGTGGATGCTGTGTCTGCGGATAGTAGTACAAACAGATGGAACTTTGCTGCAAGTAGGTTTAACCTCTTTATACAGAAAACCTTTCCATAAAAAAATTAAAAGAATCTAATGTGGGTGGATCCTGCGAGTTTGGGTTTCGCACTAGTAATAGTTTTCTTTCATATAATTGTCATTTTGGTTTCAATGTAATAATACATTCATTAGGCTTAATTTTATAATTAAAGGGTACTTTACTTTTTCTATAGGAGAAAAGGCAAAACTAAGTTTTTGAGATTAATGGTACACATTGATGGTGATATCACATGGGTGGGTTAAAAACAAGTGGCTAAAGTGACATTGTATTTAAACTTGCAATGAAGGGTATGAGAAGTGGCCAATTCTATAAACAGTGGCAATATTCAGCTAACCCTCTGTTGCCATCTCTTTAATCTGATTGTTTCTGTAATTCATTATTGTTCCAAGCTCACAAGCAATGGTTTATTAACATTTTAACCGTTTTTATTAAACCTGTTCTTAATTTATTGGTAATAATTTAAACAACTGGAATGAGGCATATAGAATCCAACTATTTCCAATATAGCTCAATATTGTTGCTGATTTGAAGAGCAATCACAATTTTTGGACGATGCTGCAGTCTAACGTGGTATAGCAGATTTAATATATATTTTTTGCGTTGCAATTCCTTTTCCTTATTTGCCTTGATAATTTTTTTCAAATCTTGACCCTGTTCTTCCTTATCATAATTGGAGCCCTGTAAATTTCTGCACTATCTTATAAGGCTTGGAAACATCCCTCGTTTTCTTTTTTTAATCCAACTACCAAGGCCAAAAGGTCCAAAACACTTCCTTATTTCAATTTAAATTAAATTATCATATTAATTTCAGCATATGTAATCATCCAGCATCTTGGTTGTATATTTTCTTGACAATAAAATGAATGACATTTTTTAAAATCTTTTTTATTCTAGCTGCAATAACCCTTGTAAATTTTGCACTTTATATACTTTAGATGTATTTGGCAAATATCTTGTGACTTATTAATTTACACATTTGTGTTTTGTTTCAGATTAAATGCGGTTCGACCCTAGTATGTGAACGAGAGTACTGCAACACCATCACCATCACCTGGGGGTGCAATGCTCGAAGGAACCAGGCTCGAGGATACCCACATTCTTTAAAGGGATGAATTCGTCTGGGACAACCTTGTCTCCTCTAGCCCCTCAGGTGTATCTGGGATACCACCCTTTCCTTTCGGTGTCAGGGACACCATACCCTTGTGGTCACAGTGTTTGGGACACTGCACCCTTCGCCCCCTTGAAGTCTCTGGAAGACTAAAACTGTCATCATCTTCGATAGTTTTGACCTTCTTCTGGTTTTATGGCTTTTTCTCGAAATCAACTTTGCCGACTAGAGGTCCCTTTTCGCTTTCCGCCTCATATATTGTGATTGTGCGTGGTTTTAATTACAATTTAGTCTGATGTTTCTGTTGATTTAGTATTGTTCTCTTGTATAAACCTGTGTCCCATAAATGTACATAACATATGACTGTATTCTTGTACTTTTTTGTATTGTGTATTCTTGTACTTTTTTTGGTTTGTAGAAGTAGTTTTTGAAACACAGGTTTTTGTACGATACTGGTTCCGGCATCATACTGGTTCTAGTATATACTGGTTCCGTTACCATACCCGGTATGATAACGGAACTAGTATATACTAGAACCATTATGATACCGTGTTATGAAACACCGGAACTAGTATGATACTAGAACCAGTATGATACTAGAACTAGTATCATACTGGTTCTAGTATATACTGGTTCCGTTACCATACCCGGTATGATAACGGAACTAGTATATACTAGAACCATTATAATACCGGGTTATGAAACACCGGAACTAGTATGATACTAGAACCAGTATGATACTAGAACTAGTATCATACTGGTTCTAGTATCATACTAGTTCCGGTGTTTCATAACCCGGTTTAATTTTTTTTCATACCGGAAATTTTTTTTCCAATAGGGTTCCCCAACCTTTTTACCACCAAGGACCGGTCAACGTTTGATAATTTTACCGCGGCCCGCTGGGGGGTGGCATTGATTTTGGTTTCATTTTCGATGTAATGGGATTTTCGGAAGTTTAAAATACGCGAATTTTCAATTCTTTACAAAAAGATGAATCCGACAAAGCGCATTGATATTATTACACTTTTTCTTCATTTTTCTTTCCGTTTCGCAGAAAAATGTACTGTTTTATGGATTTTCTTTTCATTAACTTATAGTTGTAACAAAAAAACTCAGACAACTGTCACCATTACTTCCGGGTTAAACAAGTTCGCCACAAAAAAAGAATATAAAAATTTATGGATTTCTAATGAAGCGTTTTTATTCAGTTTTCTTGGGAAAATAAGATAGTTCTCATGGTGTGCATGATTTATGTCACTACCATCGGGCCCCTTTTTAAAATAAATAAAATTTAATGAAACACAGATGTTTTAAATTTGGAGTATAAACCTAAGAATTTAAATTCATTTTCAATGAAATGGTCGACCCGCTGCCCTGTACCATTTGATCCACGGACCGGCATCGTTCCGCAGACCAGGGGTTGGAGACCACTGCTTTAAAGCACAATACTACTTGGTGTTCAGCTGTTTTTAGTTCCCCCAATGAATGAAAAGTTCTAATCTTAACGTAGCAAAACCCAATCACAAATTTTTTTAAGGAACTGTTCATAAAAGATTCACCTACATCTAAGGTGACATGAGATAACTTTTAGAAGTTTTAATTTGATTTACTTACTTATACCAGCAAAATGGTAGATGGAGGTGGAACATAACTTCCTTCAAATTTCAGGAGCATAATATTCATCCTATTGCAGAATCTAAAACAAAACATTATAAAAATATGTAATGAATATGTATCATAAATAGGAACAGATTTGGTATAGGTCCTTCACAGTAACTGCCAACTTGGCGAATGCTCTATAGCAGTGACCATCAGGGGCCTAACCGCGATCCCATCGCCTGTAGACGAAACCAGTCTAGGCGAGCTCGTGACGTCACATTACGATAGTTCGGCAAATGGTCGAACCGCGAAGCATTCGTCTACTTATCGAAACCTCGCCTACGGCAAATTTTCCCTCGCCTACGAAGCGACTGCTTCGGAGGACTCGTAAAGGTCTTTTCGCAATTATCGTATACGCTATGTATTGTTTTTTTGCTATTATTTCCTTATATTATGACGTTTCTTTTAGTTTTTAACCTTATCATTCTTTGAGGTATGCTTAAAAATCTTCGATTGTACTTTTTAAACTATTTTATTTAAGAACTCTTTCTCTATGTCTGCGTACGGTTTACTTTGGGAAGAGTAGTGATGCGGTGTAGCCCAGATAGCACAGAAAGATTGAAAAAAGATTGAATCAAACTTAAGCGCTCAAGCTTGATAAACCTGAATCAAACTTGAAAATTACGGTAGTTTAGCAGTATTTAATGTGTATAGTTGTACCACGGCGATCTTGAATCATGTATAAAGAAGGATTGAATTTTCATGCTAAAAGTAAGCATTTTTCAAGATAGAAATTTCAATTATTTTTCAAGTTTGAAATATAGATGGAAAAAAGAATACTTTAAAGCTTGAGATTTCAATAATTTTTCATGTTGTAACTTTCAATCTTTTTTCATGTTCGAAATTTCAGTCATTATTCAGGTTTGAAATTTCAATTATTATTCAGGTTTGAAATTTCAATTATTATTCAGGTTTGAAATTTCAACTATTATTCAGGTTTGAAATTTCAATTATTATTCAGGTTTGAAATTTCAACTATTATTCAGGTTTGAAATTTCAATTATTATTCAGGTTTGAAATTTCAACTATTATTCAGGTTTGAAATTTCAACTATTATTCAGGTTTGAAATTTCAACTATTATTCAGGTTTGAAATTTCAACTATTATTCAGGTTTGAATTTCAATTATTCTCCATGTTTGAAATTTCAATAATTTATAAGTTTGAAATTTCAAACTTTTTTTTTTAATTTTTTATGCATATATTTGTACCAGTGATTGCTTGTTTCAGCCTTAAATTAATATTTAATAGCTAATTTTAAGCTTGAATATTACACCGTTTTAAGGTTGAAATAATAGCAGCTTTGAATTATGGTAACGTTAAAGATTAATAAATTAACCGTTCTTAAAGTTGAAATCATAATTATTAATCCAGTTTAAATGCTCAACAACTTATCTGTTAAATTAATTGCTTTAGATTTAATTATTGAATCATTAGTATTGAAAGTTCACTTTCACAAACACCATTGTTAAAAATAAATTATTAACTAAAATATTCAAAATAATGCTTTATTCACAAAAAAATTTAAACATAAAAAGACCAGATCATAGATCATTTCCATCATTTATTATTTCTTCTTCTCTTTTCCTGTGAAAAAGGTAAAAAATATTATAATATGTATAACTTATAAGTATCACATAGTAAAAGATTAGTGCAACTGGTTTTGTGCCAAACTAAAAATTAAATTTATTTTTCCACCATTGCTGTTACTCTATAGACCTGTCACATGGTCTTAAATGTTTACCCCTATGGTCACTGAGTCATAAACAAAGAGTTATTATTTAAGATGAGATTATAAATACATATTTCTTTAATGTGGATGATACAATTACAATATTTATTAGGCATTGGGTACTATCTGAAATCCAAAACTAAAGATGTATTAGGATAAATATTAGATTACTACCATTTATAAGCAAAATTTAAGATATAAAAAAAAATATTTGTACCTCATTGTTATTTGCATTGTATATTCTCTTTCAAGACAAAGGTTTAGATTTTAGTTGTAAGAAATTAACTTATTTCAAACAATTTTTTGAGGGTAGTGCAGTTTAATTCACCTGAAAATTTGACACGATAATCCCTGGACTTCTTAAAGTAATAAAATGAAAATAATAATAATTGAGTAAAGCTATGGGACCCTTTTAGAAAAGTGTTTTTCCATGGGACCTTCTTGAAAGAAACCCCTATATTTTAGTGACATTTTTTTAAACCCCTTAAACACTGCTTACTGTCCTCAAATTCTGATAAATAAGTTTGCAACTATCCGGAAATTAAACAGTGAATTGCAATTTGCTTAACATCTAAAGACTGTCTATTCTAAATTGCTAAATTCCTTTTATTTAATGTGATTGTTAATATGCTCTTTGAAATATATAAATTTCATTGGAATACAAAACCAGATATCAATTGCAAAAATTCAAACAAACATTTGTATTTTAAGAATATTTTAATCTTATTTAAGGACACTTTTATATTCTACAAATATTGGAAAATAAGAAATATTACTGAAAAATTGCACATTTAAAGAACTATTTCTAGGATTGTAAATTCCTCATCATGGGGGCTAATGTTACATGTGTTGTGGGGGCTAATGGGACAACTTAATATGGCTGAATATTTCTTAAAAGAACATTGTAGTGTTTATTTGACTTTGCATATTTAATTAGGTAGTATGGAAACAGAATTAGACAGTCATTACCAACATATAAAATTTAAAAAAAAAGTTAATAATAGAATAAGATAATAAGAACTAAATAGTTTTTTAAGTGGACAAATTTTAACATTTTAGGCAAACAAATTAGTAATTTTAAATAGGATCCTTCAAAAAAAATTTCCTATATATGTATTAAGCAGGGTTGAAAAAAAAAGTTTTTTTTCAGGTTTGGTTTAAACCGGTTTTTTTTTTAATTTCCCTTTAACACTTAAATATAAATATTTCTGATTGATTTCAATTATGAATGCATTGAATAAATAGTTCAAGTGACTTAAATAAAATTAATTTTAATTAATAAATTAGTTAAGTTTTAAAAAGTAAAAATTATATATAAACCATCAGATTTTTTAGCTGCATTAAAAAGTTTCTATAGCATGGAAAAGACAGTGGTTATATGTACATTTTTATAATAAGAAAGGTTTTTTTATCTCTCTATATATAATGAAGGTGTCCCTGGGTTCCTGGGTTTGTCCGGAACAGATTTGGCTCAATTTCTCCAAAACTACCCGTCCGAATCGAACCAAACTTGGTACACATACGTATGGGGACGGGGGAAAGACAATGACATCATTTCCAAATTTCTAAAACCACCCCTTAACCCCCTTTTAGGCCTTTTTGTAAAAATCGCCTTACTTCTCCGCTAAAGAAGATCTGTTTAACTCGCATTGTTGCAAATAATACAACAAAAACAATTTTAAACATAAAACAAAGTATTTAAAGATAAAACTTGGCTAAAATTGTTTTAAATGTTTTAAAAAGGTTATTAATAATTTAAAAAATTAAAAACGTCCCTTATAAAAAACTTTATAACAGTATTTTCTTATTGAAAACTTCATTTTCCATGAAACTTTAAGTTGAAATAGAAAGTTTTAAGAATTAGACTGGTTAAAGTAAAGATTACATCATGCAGTTTTTTTAGAAAGTTGATGATAGAAACACTAGATCAATTTGTTATTTAACCTTATAATTTGTTTCTTTGGTGTAGTTTAACGGGATTTTTTTTTCAATTTAAACAGGGGGTATTTACAAATTTTGGGATTTCAAAAGTCTGTAATAATTTTAATGGATTTTTTTCACTTAGAATGGATAATTGGGTAACTGTCGTAATTAAATGTGCAACCCCGAACTGGATGGTTAGGTTAGATTTACACAGTTGGAACCGGGAGGGAAAAGGCACAGGGAGCACGGTGATGAAAATGCACCGGGAACACCGAGATGAAAAGGCACCGGGGACACCAAGATGAAAAAGGCACCGGGATATGAAAAAATACTGGGAACACCGGGATATGAAAAAATACTGGGAACACCGGGATATGAAAAACTACCAGGATGATTGGTAATTATGGTTACAGAAAATTAGGCATGTAACTTGAGAAAATTTTAATAAATTGATACACTCCACCCGTGCAAGGCTGGGCATATCAGCTAGTTGATAAATAAAAACCAACTGTTTTTTATCCTAGATTCAAATATCTTGTCTTTTTTATGGATTAAAAACAAATTTGGTGTTCATATATTTAAAAAAAAATAAAGAGTTTCTTTTTAAAGCATTAAAAAATCAATTGTGTGGTTTTTATGATGCATTCAAGTATCTAGTTCTAAATGAATTTAAAAAAAAAAATCATAAAAACAAAACAAGGGACTTTTATTATACTTTGTTCCAAAGTCAATATTTTTACCAAAGTCAATATTTTAATAAATTACTTTAAACCCATAAGTTTTACTAAATCTAGAATTATCCATACCCTATTATGATAATTCCAATTAGTGAAGAAATAAGTAGGATTAGTGAAACTAAACACTGCAGAAGACATTGTGGTATTAAAATGTTCAATGCTGAAATTTCATCCACAACAATTTTTGCATATTCAATATATAGAGTAGCATATGTAAATAAAAAAGGCATTTCAAGGAATATTTTTATAAACAAAACTTAAATGTAAATGGTTTAAATCATAAACATTATAAAAATAACTGCTTTTATGCTTTTTTTACTAGCATTTATTTTTAAAAAATGTCCCATTATCTCCCACTTTCCCCTACTTATTAAGAAGTGGTTTATCTTTCATGAAGCTCATTGCTACAGGCAGGTCTTTTAATTAAGCCCATATGGTCCTATTTGTTACACTAACTCTTGTGGTCAAGCAGATGACAATTTACCATAGTGTTTTTTCTTAAAATTTTTATAATTTCTACGTCCAAGAATATCGGATTTTTTACTCTTGGTGGTACTTACGTATTATCCCGTCGACCGTGTCGCTTAATCCGAAAACATTTTCAGATCCCATTGATTTACTATTGCTGTGCCGCTGAATTAGACAGCCGCTGAATGGTCGATGGGATAATACGTAAGTACCCTCTTGGCTAGTGAGAAATTTCATGCCCATGCTAGCTACCCGAATTTCCCACCCCCTACCTGAATTTGCATTTTCTCATTCCTAGCCACTTAGCGCAAAAAGATATAGACTAAAATAATTGATTATCAATTCTACTAGAATGTTGATTTTATATAAGCCCAGTATCCAAAAATTTTATAACAGTTTTAATGTTCTTAATTTTATTGGTTTCTGTAATTAAAATACAATGACTTACTTAATTTATTCCTCTCGCACTCCATTAACTGGAGCATAGGGCCTCCATCATGTTTACACCTGACAGTTGGTGGCAAGATGCTTTGCTTCTGTTACATTCCAATCTTTTTGTAGCCTTTCCCTGTTTCAATGGTCCTGGGGGTTCCAGTCAAAAACCTGTTAAACAAAATAGAATGTACACAATGATAATTCTTAAATAATTTAGCAAATTTATTTTACAGTAATTGTGATTAATCCGAAAATTATGCATAATACCTAACAATATCACATTTTACCAGTGAATTTTTTTACATGATCCCTACTCGGAGTAGTATGTAGCTTTTCTGTTGTGATTTCATCGAAAACTAAACATTGTAGAGTTATAGTTCAGTAGGCATTTTTAATGCACTACATACAAGGAATCTGGGTGTGTAGAGTTTGAGCATACCTGTTATAATTGTTATTGAGCAATTATAATATTAGGGTATAATTGTTATTGAGCATACCTGTTATAAGTATAAGCATACCCAGTATAAGCAGAAGTGGATCTTGGAATTCATGATGTCCCACAGACAACCCGTCAAAAGCGGTACTTATGGTCACCCTAATATTAACTTCCCTTTAAAACTATGCAAGAAAAACTCTAATTTTCAGTTATTTTTTGCACCAAACTTTCAGTAATGACATTATTTTAAATATAGTACTAAATATCAATGAACAACTTACATGGCTTAAAAGAAAAAATGTCTCATCTCTTCAAAAACATTGAAAATCAAGGACTTAAGGACCTCAACAAAATTTTTCAAGGACCTTTTTTTGCAGACATTTAAAAATTATAATCTTTCTAGAGCAATTGGAGGTGTTTTTAAACTGCCTACTGACTCCAACTTAATTTTCTAACTAGTTTGTTCACTTGTGGAACCGATGTAGAGGGTGTTACTATCACAGTTATATGGTTTCAAACATTGCCGTTAAATGTGGAAAGGAAATTTAGATAATAATTTAGATAACCTTGGTTAATCATCTTAAGTTAAGTTATTAAGTTAGTTATCACAGTTTTATGGTTTCAAACATTGCCGTTAAATGTGGAAAGGAAATTTAGATAAATCAGCGAAAGACGGCTGGAGTATATTCAAAATTCAAGGACTTTTAAGGACCGTGGGAACCCTGTTTTATACGCAAGAAGATATTTTTGAAAATAGTACACTTTTAATGCCTTACATAAATATTAGGGTCATTCCATGAAAAAGTGGACATAAGGGCTAAATTGATGCAAATTGGTTTATAAATTATACTATAAATTATTTATTATTAAAGGTAGAGATATGAACAAGATGGATTTAAAGAGAGCTAAGCTTTAACAATATTATTATTTGATAATTTTTTGGGGGCTCAAAGTTACTTGAAAACTTTTCAAGTATGTAAAATAGGGTATTTTCATATTGACCAAAAAAATACTAAATGCAGCAGAATTTTCATTGTATGAGCATAATGTCACTATTTTTGACCTTGATTATCCAATAAAACACTCAATTTTTGAAAAAACATTTAAAGAAAAAACATTTTTTGATGCATTTAAATTTAGATCCTCCTTCTGTCACACTCGTCACAAAAAAAGATGGTTATTACACAAGATTCAATTTTTTCACTTGAATACTTGAAGGTTTCAGTAGTTCTGATTGTTGCAGTTCTTAACACATGTAAAATGTTAAAAGGTTTTAAAATTATCATTTTGTATGACTTTTTGTGTGACGGGCGAGACAAATCAGCATGACGGGTATCACGAAATCCCTGGTATCGGTGTGACAACATTTAAAAATATCTGAATGAATACAGGGGCCATTCAGAAAGCGAGTTTTGCAAGGCCCGTAAATAAAAACAAAAATTCATTTTGTAAGATTGGGTACTTATGTATTATTCCGTCGACCGTTCAGCGGCCGTCTAATTCAGTGGCACAGTAGTAGTTAAGTCAATGGGATTTGATAACGTTTTCGGATTAAGCGTCACGGTTGACAGGATAATACGTAAGTACCGATACATGAATCGGAAGAAAGGGAGCACCCACCTGCTGCTCTGTGTAGCGTTCCATCCAAGAGTGGCGTAGGGGATCTTCGGGGAGGGGGGGGGCACATAATGAGGAGGACATCCAAGTCGCTGTCAGGTGAAGAGATGCAGCTCGCCGGGATGCCATCGAGAACAGGAAGTCAGTAGTGGCCAATCTCAGTCTATGTCAACGCAGACTCCACCCTCCAACTAAGATTACTCTTATACAGCAATCTAAAATGTGGAATGCCCACTTAAATCTCACACATTTACAGATCATAAAAAATAATTTGGTACAATTTCATTGAATATCCTGTTTAATATTACCAAGCTATTTTAGACATCAAAAATTAGAAATATTCTGTAAAATTGCAAACTCTAATCAATAAAATATACAATTCCTTAAAATAACAAGAATAAAAATTTAGTGATATTAGGCAGTATTTAATGGGACAGTTAAAGGAATTAAACCATTACTTTTTTGAAGGTACAGTCGACTCCGCTTAATGTTATCAAAATTGTCTAGTCCTGATCACTCCCATTTAAATTAACGCAAAATTAATTCAATTGTTTTATGTGATCAGAATATCGTTTAATGTTATCAAAATTTGGTGAAATCCCTTAAAAATCTCCTTTTTCTTGTTGGAAGGCCAATTTTATTAGTACATAAACATACAAAATGAGTCATTAATGTGAAGTATAATATGATCCACTTTTTCATATTTTTCTTTAACAATGTTTAAGTTGCAAAATACACCCTAGAAATTCACTCCAATTAGGACTAGTCTTGATTTTAATGCAAACACTGGAATTATACTGTTTGTCACTTTTTTATAGACTGCTTATTATCATCAATTAGATATTGTTATTGTGATCTTGTACAAATGTGATCACATAGGACTCGACTGTATTGTTACAACAGAACTTGGCGAAAAAGGCCTTGGCATATAAAGTTTAACCTTCATGTTAGGGGGGGGCAAGGATACTTACCTTCGCTCTTGATGTTGCAAATACTAGTGACTAGACTAGGGGTTGACTCAACATTATTTCCCTGGTCCCCCCTTACCCCATGGGGAGTATTTTTACACACTAAATTTAATGGTACTTATACAAAGGATTTGAACTTTTGCACACCTAATGGGACATCCATAAATTACGTGAGGTGTTTTTTCCAAAATCTGGACCCCCCCACCCCCCTTGGTGAGATTTTTCCAAACCCCTCCCCCCTTTTGACCTCACGTAATTTATGGATGTCCCCTAACGTAAAAGTATGGTTAATGAATATGAGCTTAAAAATGGGAGTCTGTTAAACTAAAGCAGTTGAATCTTTAAAATCAGGCTTTACTATATAGGCTGCTTGTTATATGGTGCACAGGTCTGGAAATTTTATCAAATTTCTTACCCAAAAAATCTTGGGAAGATTTCGGAAGTTTTTTTGGATTAGCTGACGCAGCATAGAATATGATGAATTGCCGAAACTTATCAAATAATGAAATGTAACACCAGGGCCGTATCCAAGGGGGGGTTTTAGGGGTTCAACCCCCCCCCCCCCGAAATTCTGACATCAATTTTTATACTGCTATTTTTCATGAAAATTATGTCTCACAAGGAGCGATCCTCTTCGGGTATAACCCAAAGGGTCTCAAAATGAGTCAAAACCCTACTTATTTCCAAAAATTTTCTGGGGGAGGACCCCCAAACCCCCTCGAAATTTTGAAATCTACTAAGTATGGTTTTTCCTTCAAATTTGTGTGATTTACAGGGAGTGGTCCTCTTTGATGCAACTTAAAGTGTCTCAAAATGAGTTAAAATGCCACTTTTAGGGGCAAAATTCAAAAAATTTTCTGGAGTAGGAACCCAAACCCCCCCTCAACATTTTGCCATTTATGACAATATACCTACCTTGAAAATTCGGCCGCTTATAATGAGTGGTTCTCTTTGGGAGTTATCTATAGGGTCTCAAAATGAGCTAAAACACTCTTTTGAGGGACAAATTTCCAAAATTTTCCCCAGACCCCCCTTTTGCTTGGAATTCATATTGTCCATACAATTTGAAATTTAGTGCATCAAAATTTCAATCCAGTGTTGTCATCCAAAAATTAACATATAAAAGTACTTGTAAGGAGGTACCTCAGAAAATATTTGAGTCAAAACCCCCCCCGAAACAAAAGTCTGGTTACGGCCCTGTGTAACACCCTCAAAATATCTCAACTAGCACTATATTTATCTATCACTCTCTTAATTTTTGTTACATTCTAATGTGCAAACATAAAAACCCTTGCTTTTAAAGAGAAAATATATTTTAAAAGCATTTAAAAGGGCATCAACAATATAAGCAAATATTTGTACTTACTTGAATTACGCTAGTCACGCTGACGCTAGTGGCTAACCCTAACTAACGCCCGCCAAAACAATATTTCTTGCTTCATTTCACTTGGTTTGTGTGTGGGGTGAAATTAAACACAAAAAAAACCGACAATTAGTATTTTTTATCATTATTTCCAATTATTTCAAGCAAACTGTCCATGTTATTGAAATTTTTATTTTCTTTTTTCATTTAGGATGTTAGTTCGTTGAGTAAATAGGTAATTTTTATGAACTGAATAAGAATCAAACCAATCAAAACAACCAAGATTCGGTAATAAATCACTTAAATAGTTATTAAATATCAAAGAAAACATTTTTTTTTAAATTTTAGTTTAACAAACTTGTTAAATAATGAATTTTCCTTTTTAAATGACAACTGTTTACTCTCTGGCATGCCCATGCCTCATGTATCATGGAGCTGTTAAGCCTAAGCCCTGCATGTGACAACTGTGGGAATAAATAAATTTCACACGCCACATTAGTGAGATACGCTGTACGAAGCGTCTCTTCGAGTTCCACAACATACTAAAATTTCATCGAAATCGGTAGGCAGGTTTTTGAACTGGAATTTTTTCCAAGTATTAAAATACACCGGATGTGCAAGTAATTAAGCTAATTAAGGGACTTCCCATAAAGCTAGGACCATGAAATTTTAATATGTTGTTCATGGTGTGAATTCAAACAATCTATTAAATTTTCAGGGTCCAATTTCAATTAGGGGGCCGTATACATAATAAATACAGTAATAAACTTGAATAATTTATAAATCCCGAACTAATTCATCAACCCCTTATTGCGATACATATTTTTGTTCGTCTAAAGGTCTACTACAACATGTTAAAATCTTAAATATTTATCTCCATATTTGGAAAAAATTTCAAGTAAAACGAAAATTCTTTGAACCTAAATTACAAGCGCAATATGTATATATTCCCCTCAAAATTTCCAATTCCTAAAATCATTTTTTATAAGCTTTCTAAATATGTAAAGCATTAAAATCTAACTTTAAAAGTAAACAAACCGAGAACTCAAATCTGGGAAATATTCCAGAGTCATTCGCGTCAAAGACCAGTAAGCTCCATGCTGCTTTCGAAAATTCTCAATTACGTCATAATCACCATGAAAACCCGTAATTCTGGAAAAAACTTTGCCATAACGGTCCTTTACTCATAAGTAAAATAAAATAAAAAAATTAAATAATATTTATCGATTTATTAAGCAAAAATTGGACTTGTGTTTTTTAACGATCCTATATATTTTTTAATAAGTCTAATAACTTACTAAGTTATAAAGATTTTTTCATGAAAATCGGATATGACATGAATATCGATGTATATTTTAAGAATCAATCACCTTTTGAACCATTATTAAAAAAATAAACCGATTTATATAAGAATTATCGGCGATTTTCGGTAAAACACCGGACATAATAGAATCCGTTTAATTAGAATTCTCGTAAGGAAAATATGTTCTAGAATACCAAAATTAAATATTTGTTGCAATAAATATCCTCTTCGTCTCAATCAACCACCATGATATTGATGTAATCAATGCTATTAATCTTCTATCCTACTGAAACCTGTTGGGGTTTTTTTAGCTTTTTTCTTCTAGTAATTAACATGCGTGTTGTTAAATGCTTTTAATTATTACTAACTGTTTTTATGTCAACAGAAAATTAATATTACTCATTAAAAATAAAGTATCATATTTCATCGTTATCTCATTAGTATTTCAACTTTCAATGACCAGAGATAGTTCTAAACAACACAAACTTTGGGGAAACATTTAATGGAATTTTCAGGGATGTTTTTATGCACTTTTCTCCAAATCTTTAATTATATTGTTTTACGTAGTTAACGATAGTTTATAATAAAATTTCATAAGTCTTTATCTTTATAGGATGAAAATTTATTTGTATATTTAATATTCTTGGTTTACACTGAACCAACAATTATTTATTGAACAATTAAAAAGGCACACTTATTATCCCATTTTTGTATTGAAATCCTTTAAACAATATATTAACTAGAACAAAAACTTTTAATGAACTTTCAAAATAATTTTAATCATTGAAAAACTTTTACTACCCAAGCAAAAAATCCCTTGCTGGAAAAATGATCGAACTAAGTTTGATCAACTAAAGCTTGTGATTCGCTTGAATTTTCAAGCAGTTGAAATGATTGGAATATATTTTATTACACAAGCAAGAAATCCCTTGCTGGAAAAATGATCGAAGTAAATTTGATAAACTCAAGCTTGTGATTTGCTTGTATTTTCAACCAGCTTTAATGTTTGAAAAATATTTTATTAACCAAGCTAGAATGTCCTTGCTGGAAAAATGATCGAAGTAAGTTTGATAAACTCAAGCTTGTGATTTGCTTAAATTTTCAACCAATTTTAATGATTGGAAAATATTTTATTACCCAAGCAAGAAATTCCTTGCTGGAAAAATGATCGAAGTAAGTTTGATTAACTCAAGCTTGTGATTCGCTTAAATTTTCAACCAATTTTAATGATTGGAAAATATTTTATTACACAAGCGAGAAATTCCTTGCTGGAAAAATGATCGAAGTAAGTTTGATAAAATCAAGCTTGTGATTTGCTTGTATTTTCAACCATTTTTAATGAATGAAAAATATTTTATTAACCAAGCGAGAAATTCCTTGCTGGAAAAATGATCGAAGTAAATTTGATAAACTCAAGCTTTTGATTTGCTTGTATTTTCAACCAGCTTTAATGTTTGAAAAATATTTTATTAACCAAGCTAGAATGTCCTTGCTGGAAAAATGATCGAAGTAAGTTTGATAAACTCAAGCTTGTGATTTGCTTGTATTTTCAACCAACTTTAATGATTGAAAAATATTTTATTAACCAAGCTAGAATTTCCTTGCTGGAAAAATGATCGAAGTAAATTTGATAAACTCAAGCTTGTGATTTGCTTGTTTTTTCAACCAACTTTAATTATTGAAAAATATTTTATTAACCAAGCTAGAATTTCCTTGCTTGAAAAATGATCGAAGTAAGTTTGATAAAGTCAAGCTTGTGATTTGCTTGTATTTTCAACCAACTTTAATGATTGAAACCTATTTTATTAACCAAGCTAGAATTTCCTTGCTGGAAAAATGATCGAAGTAAATTTGATAAACTCAATCTTGTGATTTGCTTGTTTTTTCAACCAACTTTAATGATTGAAAAATATTTTATTAACCAAGCTAGAATTTCCTTGCTGGAAAAATGATCGAAGTAAGTTTGATAAAGTCAAGCTTGTGATTTGCTTGTATTTTCAACCAACTTTAATGATTGAAAAATATTGTATTAACCAAGCTAGAATTTCCTTGCTTGAAAAATGATCGAAGTAAGTTTGATAAAGTCAAGCTTGTTTTTCGTTTGAACTCTCAAGTTTGAAAATAGTTGGATTTTTTTCCATCTTGAAACATCCAGCTTGAAAATTAATTGAAGTAAGGTTTTTTTTGCAAGTTTGACATGTCAACTTAAATTACAGGAAATCTCAAACTTGAAGCAAGCATACGTGCTATCTGGGAGTGTTTTGTTTGCATTTTCTAAATCCGAAGACAATTTTTCATTATGGCTGGGACTTTAGGGATGCATTCAGAAACTTTAACACGATTAAGAAACGAAAACAAATTGAAAAGTATAGCCCTTCCATTTATAAATTGATTTATTCATTAATGTGATAGTGGAGCCATCTATGGAAAAACGTCACAAGTAATTCTACACTGATCCTACAAATTTGTATAAACACTAATGTCCATTACTTTCGTACTAGATTAATATCTGAGGACTTGCTTTGGAAATTAATAGCTGTTTTATATTTTTTGAACTATTTAACGGACCACCAAAAGTGTAAAAGAAATCCGAATACGGTTCGAAACTTAATACAAGATGGCGGACGATATTGCAGCCCATGCGGATGAATACAACACGACACGAAAGCGAGGTGCATCAGTAAATCCTTTTCTACAACCGGTTCGCGGTCGGGCCAAAAGCGCGTTTTGGGAAGGTCTCGCCTATTCCATCTCGCCTATTGTCGATAGCAACTATAGGCGATGAGATCGCGGTTAGGCCCCCGATCGCACAACCTTCGGGTCCGTAGTCCAATACCATCACCACCATACTACGTTAATCAAGCCGATGAAGAAAGTTTTAGTAACAAAACATTGAAGAGAAAAGTAGTGCCAAGAGTTAAGATTACTTTTAAGGTTTTAGGAATATCTTAAACGGTTCCCTTAGTTATTTATGTGAATTTCTGAAGCATTTAAATAAATCCTTTTGGAGAATGTATTTTTTAGTGATCTAAGTTATGAAATAGTTCTTCTATCTCGGCGGACTTACACGTTAGAAGTCAGGGCTTAAATTCTAACCAAAGAAGTACCGGAGCGCTACTATTTCAACATTCCGCTTAACAGGGGCGTCATTTCAGTTTTTGGTCGTAGGGGGCAAGCATGTGTTTTAAGTGGGGCTGGGGCTCACCCCCAGAAAAATTTAGAAATTTAGCCTCTTTTTACAACATTTAAGGTACATCCAAAGAAAAGGTACTCTGTATAACATATATATGTAAAAATTTAAAAGGGGGGTCTGGGGGTTCTCCCCCAGAAAATTTCTTGAAATTTGCCTCTTAAAGTAATGTTTCAGCTCATTTTGAGACCATTTGGGTGACATCAAAAAATAACAGTTACTCGTAAAGCATAGAATTTTCTAGGTAAAAAAAAGTTATAAATAAACATCAAATTTTCAAAGGGGGGTGGAGATCCTCCAGTAAAATTTTTTGAAAATTCCGGTTTAAACCAGTGTTTTACCTCCTCTTCAAACTCTTTGGGGTTTCATGCTCTTTGGTTCCCAAAGGGAACCGCTTCTTGTAATTGGCAGAATTTTCAAGGGAGAAACATTATATCAAAGGTCTGGAGGGAGTTCTGGGGTTCACCCCCAGAAAATTTTGAAATTTGACCCTCAAAAGTAGTGTTTTAACTCCTTTTTAAAGTTCTAAAGAAAGATTTTAAAAGAATTCCTATTAATCTTTTTTTTTTCATTTTTAATACAACGACCAAAAAAAATATCTGAAAAAATTCGTATTTGTTTTAAAAATATTTCGATTTACTTGGGCTTTTAACCAAAAATCTTCGACACAAAAATAGAAATTTCTTTAAGAAGAATAATATATCCAGGGAATAATACTTTTTTTGAGATGTGAAGGTTATAGGAATAACGAAGTTCATGATATAGGCATTTAGGGAATATATGGTATAGCGCGTACATTTATTATTTTCCCAAAGAAGTGATTGAGAGTGAGCTTTTAAAAAAAATTCCTTTTATGTATTACCTTATAAATGCACAGTAAATTCTCAAGTAACCCAGATCATGAAAATTTGAAAAAGAAATTGAAAATAATTTCGTAAAAAATATTGAAATAATTACTACACAACTTTTTGGGACAATTACATATGAATTGTCTTCCCATATTCTCACTCCAGAATTTCAGTCCTTTTTTGCGATGAGGGATAACCCTGGATAATCTAATCCGGGTTAATCGAGGGTCTAGTGCATTTTTCTAAATATTTTTAAAACGTCGAAACTTATTTAAATAGTACCGATAATAAGCATTTAGTTTGAAAGTCATGATACTCATTCGGAAAATTTTCAAAAATTCATGATTAAAGCATAGATCTGATAAACAGTGTTTTCATGTATAATTTACTCCTTTTTTATAACCTTCTTTAACTTAAATAAGAGGGAATGGGGAATGATATAAGAAAATAAGAAGCGAAAGAAAAACAAAGTATTTCTGGAGGAAAAGGTCCCAATATTAGCTTAAGTTCAACTCACAATTAACCTCTAAAAGGTAATTATTACAGAACAGAAAAATTTCAATTAGAAAATCAAATTAGTTTCTTAAAACTCATTGATTACAATAAAATACGTAAAGCAAATTGGAACTTACCAGAAAGAGTAAATTCTCTTTAACTTTAATTCAATGTCGTATCGTATCTGTCGAAGAAAATTTCAGGCAAAACAGAGCTGTTATGGGTTATGGAGATTCACCGTGGCACTATGATATGAACCAATAGCTGATGAAATGAAGAGCTCAAGAAGATGCGTTACGAATCACTCCTTCGGACAGGCTCCCTCCCCCCCAAAGCACACAAAAATTTCTGGAATTCTCTGGTCAAGAACCCTCACAGAATCTCTACAGTTTCAAGATGAAATGTTTGTTATTACAGCAACGCTCCCTTTGAGAACAGGAAGTACACACCCAGACCCAGGTGGACACAAACACTACCAAAACTCGTAAATCTTTCAAGGCATGCCTCACTGACCAAATTTAAATCCCCCCTACCTGCCCCATCCCCTTTCAACCTATTATTGTGACCGAACTGTTATCTTAAAGACTACTTTCAATGTTTACAGAAGAATGGACTGCTGGACACATCTGGTTAACAAGCGAAATTTTACAGAAGCGAGACTTCTCCATTCAGGAGGGCTTCTTATCTCTTGTCCCGTAATTAGTCACCGAAGGGAAGGGGGTGTCCTTCCCTTTGAGGGTGAGGAAAACAAGGTCGTTCGTCGTTGTTCGTCGTCGTTCGTCGGTAATCGAAAAACATCGAGGGGTACATTTTGGTCTTTCCGAAAAGAGTTCGGAACGCGATTTTATGCGTTCCGGTTAAAATGTAAAAATTTACTGAAAACCAAGAAGTACCGGAGCTCCGCTCCGGTGCAATTTAAGCCCTGGTTAGAAGAGAGCTGTTCTGCGGATTTTAATTGATGTGATTTAAGAATATTTTAAATGTTAATTCACTGTTATACAATTGTAAAACTATTTTTTCTCTAATGATAACACTTTAACAATGAAAAAATACTTCCAGAGTCTCAAAATGAAATGTTCACGATTTTTCATAGGCCTAGGAATAGACTGCTAAGAGGACGCCATTTTTTCTATTCTCGATTCTGATTGGTAGTTTAACTTAAATCACTCGTTTGTTGGCTGATTTGTTAAGTAACAAATATTTGTTAATCACAGTTGATTAACGGCGGTCAGAATACCAAATCAATGTTTGTTAGAGGTTGCCAGAGGCTCAGAATACGACCGAAACTGATTCAAAGCGTAACCCAAATCTTAATATTTTCCTTAGATCGAATCTTAAATCTTCCGAGAATCGAATAAGATTCGTTCAGGATCGAACAACATTCGATTCTGTGAATCGATTTTTAATCCAACTTTGGTTTTCCTGTCATAAGTTAAGTAACAGGGATTATTCCGATACCTTTTCCCTAAATCCCTCAAAAAATTCTTGTGCTGCCATCTAGTTAAAATTTTAGAACTAAAATCGAAAATTCTGGGATGAAAATTCTTTGGCCTAACAAGTAGGGGGCAAGAAACCGCACATTTTTATCTTTTTTAGTTTTTGAGTTATTGATTTTTAAAATGCGTCAGTCTTTTTTGGGACACCCTGTAGTTTACCAATGATACATTTTTTTCATCATTATTATCCTAAGTATCTAAATTTCTTTTTATTGAGTCAAACTAATTACTGTAATGGGTGTCTTTAATTAAAAGCTGATGTCTAGGACTGGACGATATTGAAATTTTGATATCGCGATATATCGTAGATCAAATATCGATATTTCACGATATATCGATATTTCGTCAAAGTATCGATATTTCGTCAAAATATCGATTTGTTGTGAAATATCGATATACCGTCAATTTCGATATATCGTCGAAATATCGTCAATTTCGATATATCGTGGAAATATCGTCATTAGGGTGTATCGAAAAAAAAACTTTTTTTTGATTTTGATAAAGTCTTAGCAAAAAAAAGTTGTCTAAGGTGGCAGAGAGTACCTGTGAATTTTTTCAGAATTTTCGGATAATATCTAGGGGTGCCGCAAAGCCCCCGAAGGTTCCCATGTTAATCCTATGGGCGCGCAAGCCAAAAAGGCCGAAAATCGGTTTTTCGCCCCTCATTTCTACCCTAATCACACGACGAATGTCTTCACTCGAGTTATGGACCCTATATGATCTAGGCCAGGCATGGCCAACCCGCGGCCTGCGGGCCGCATGCGGCCCGCTGGATGTAATTTTGCGGCCCGCGGGAATTTTCGTAAGTTAAAAAAAAAAACAATGTTTAGTTGCAAAAATGCCCCATTATTGCCCACCTCAAATGTATTTCCAAAATTCGGACTAGGTGTACCAAAACTAGTTAAAATCTTGTTTTTTTTAGTCAAATTTCCAAAACTTTTCTGGGGGAGGACCCCCCAGACCCCCTTTTGGTACTTGTACCTTTATTGCTCACAACTTTTCTAACATTTAGTTGTTTAGGATGCAATTTCTACATAAAAATTTATTAAAAAGTTACATTGGACCTATTAAAAATGCATGAGAGAGGCTTGAGGAGTAATTTTTGGCCCCTCCCGAAATATATTTTTACATAAGCCACTGATCTCATCAATACATATTCAATATCTTAATTGCATTTATAAATGTAGTAATTTAGACGAAGAAAAATAAGAATCAATAAATTTTGTTTTTATTTTTCACTAAAAATTTTTGTTTTGGGACTTCGTCTTCAGACTTGAGAGATTATTAAAATGACAGTAGTGAGTATCCATAGTTTCGCAGAATGTTTTTTTTAACGGCACCTGTTTAATTCCTAAACTCCCTAATCTAAATACCCATTATATACTTTTCACCTTATGTCACTGTCATTCTGAGCAGCTCATACCTTAAAATTTTATATGCGGCCCGCGGGAGTATTGTGGTTTACCAAAGTGGCCCTCAAGATCATTTGGGTTGGCCATCCCTGATCTAGGCTATCCGACAAAACTTGAATAATAGCCTAAATATCTATATTTCGTTGATTGTGGGCTCTTGGAAATACGCGATTTTCAACGAAATTTGAGCACACAAAAAACGTAATATAGATATTTAAGCTGTTATTCAAGTTTTTTCGGGTAGCATACGACCCTATATGAAGTAATGAAGTATGCTACCCGAAAAAACTTGAATAACAGCTTAAATATCTATATTACGTTTTTTTGTGTGCTCAAATTTCGTTGAAAATCGCGTATTTCTAAGAGCCCACAATGCCACAATCAACGAAATATAGATATTTAGGCTATTATTCAAGTTTTGTCGGATAGCCTAGATCATATAGGGTCCATAACTCGAGTGAAGACATTCGTCGTGTGATTAGGGTAGAAATGAGGGTCGAAAAACCGATTTTCGGCCTTTTTGGCTTGCGCGCCCATAGGATTAACATGGGAACCTTCGGGGGCTTTGCGGCACCCCTAGATATTATCCGAAAATTCTGAAAAAATTCACAGGTACTCTCTGCCACCTTAGACAACTTTTTTTTGTTAAGACTTTATCAAAATCAAAAAAAAGTTTTTTTCGATACACCCTAATCGTCATATCGTCAATGCTGTGGGGGCTCCATGTTCCTCCATGGGGGGCTCAAACCAAACGCCTTGGGACGTGCAACATTTTGGTCTTGACCAGTGGTCAATCCATTTTTTCTCGCTGTATGTAACCTTTCTGACCATCTATTTCTGTCTCGTGGTTGTTTTGGGGTTCTAACCCCATTTGACCACTGGTCAAGATAGCTTATATTCATTACAAAATAAATGTTGGAGTTGCTAACTGATATTTTGTAATCTCTATTGTAATGACATGTGTCTTTGGTTACGACTGATGTTTTTCTGAACTTTAATTTTTTTTGAATTTTTGAGAATTTTTGGATAACCCCTTTTTGAGAATATCCGAAAGTGAATCCGCGCTTTAGAAGATTAGGCGGGAAAGACCTATGAAATTCAGGGGAGTTCCATGGTCTCAACAAAGTATTGTCATGTCTCACTTTTATGATGGATGGCTGATAAAATGTAGTGCACATACTTAAAAAATTATAGGGATTTTATATTCTTAGGATCCTTAACTTCAAATAAACATAAATTATTCAGAAATTCTAATTAATATTTCAACGATTAAAAAAGATTGCAAAAATGAGAATAGACGACATTAGTGTGACGTCACTTGCTTGTTTGGAAACGTTGATTCTATCTGTGATTGGAGGTAAATCCGTACCAATCCGTACGGAACCAATCACGGATGGAATCTACGTTTCCAAACAAGCAAGTGACGTTTTGACTAATGTCGTCTATTTAAACGAGCTGCCAGGAGAGGAAGTACGTAAATTTCTGAGGGGGCATTATTATTACGTATTTGATAATAATAAAAATACTTAATCTAAAACAAAATTTATGCTGTAAAGATTTGTATTTTAATGGTTAATTAGTGTTTTACATAATTAATGAGGCGATTGATTTGAATTTGAAAAGTATGGGCCATATTCAGATCTTCGTAACCGCCGTGGCGTTTACGAAAATCCTAATCCGGCGTGAATCTGACTCACCGTATTCAGATCTCATTCCGAAGGAGGCGGTGATCTCAGAGAGTCAGCTCATTGGTTAGTTGTGTTTTTGACGAAACCGTACGTAGCGACCAATAAAACCCGTCGATAAAAGTGGAAATAACAGAAATAACAGGTTTGAAACGGATAGCGTCACTTTAAGACACACTGATGCTGCCAAAAATGTAAACAAAATAGGAGAAGCGTGATTATTCCACGTGCAGCAATTTATTTTGATATACAGGGACAGGGTGATTCAGATAAGTGTTTCATAACTTCTAGAGGAGGTAGGGTTACATAAAGACGAACAAGAATCGGTATAGGTTAGGGGATCGCAGGTGGGGTCTAAGGGGTGAAAATTAGCAAAAACACCTCGCATATCTGGGCAGAAAGAGATACAATTGTTCGATTCCGGCATTTTTTACATTCAACCAATTCAAATTTTTCATGTAAAAACGAGATGCAAGTGTTTATTCTAATCCCGTTGGTTAAGTTGCAAGAAAGACAGACACAACAGACATTTTCTGACACAGAGAAGGAAAGTAGTACACCCAGGGAAAAGGCCGGAATTGAACCGACGGCTGATACAGTGCGCGGACAGACTGCTAGCGTGGTTAGCGGTTAGCAGCGTGTAAACCGACCAGGCCGCTCAGCCCCCTTGTCTCGAAGGTTCCAGCCAATGAGAGAAGAGAAAATCTTGCCGTTTTCGAATTCGGCGGAGGCAGGCCCAGTGAATCAGTCCCAGTCGGCTCTGTTTTTCAGCGTTCCAGACAAATTGAGTCGGGGAAAAGTCAATCTGAATACCATTTCGGCGGATTCGCCCGGCGGCATATTTACAAACCCTATCCACGCCAGCGCCTTGGCGCGTTCAACAGCTCCAAGGGTTGCAAAGATGCAAAGTGTTGCCACATTTTCCTATTTATTGCCGATTTGGCAATTTCTTTTAAGTCTTATAAGAACAGTGTTGTTTTATTATTTATTATTTTCGTAGATGGATATAAAATTCAACTTGCGTGATTTTTTATGTGATATTTTTATTAATGTTTGCTTATGAACTGATTCTTTTAATTAATAAAAACCCATTTTTATAGCAATTTATTTTTAGAAATGTTAAATGAAAATTATACATTAATACATTCTAGTGTAATAATAAGTTTTATGGGTTTAACTTAGTTTAATTTATTAACTATTTTATTTTTTGTTTATATTTATAGAATTTTTTTTTCTTACTATACCTACGTTTTACTATAAAATTTATGCACATCTACAACTTTGATTAGTGAAAGATGAAGAAACTACCCAAAATTTTCTAATAGTCCAACACAACTTTTTTAAACGTAAAACCGAATTAATTAGGAGTTTGACTAAATGGATTTTGGGGAATCAAGCATAACCTTTAACTTTAAACTATCTAAAATTTCTATTTCAACCGTTTGATTTGATCTATATAAGTAATATAAGTATAATACAAATTCAAAGGTGGTCATAAAATGGAGGGTTCAGAATAGAAGTATACCAAGTCCACTTTAGCTACTTTTGAGCTACAGAGGTTTAAAGTTAAAGATTCATAGCAAAATCAATGTTAAAATTTTTTTAAAGTAACATTTTTAGCGGATATTATCAGAACTAGGACTTGGTTCATTATTGCACTGAAATTTTACATAGTTGGTGCATGTTATAGCGTTGCTAACTCAAAAATGACAAAAAGTGGACTTGGTCCACTTTAATTCTGAGCCCTCCAAATAATGACCCTACTTTAAAATTCTCTACTGACAAAACTATTGATAATAAAAAAATCTGAAATTTTAAAGGGATGGGATTATTTTAAACAAAAAAATGTTTATTATCCGTTTCATAGATGGCACTTTACCTAAATTTTTGCCTTAAGAAAGTACCTAATTTTGTTGGAAGAGTTATAATTTCTTTTCTTTTTTCTTATAAAAAATACTTTCAGTTATAGCTCTTTTCAATTTAAGTATAAATTATTTTAAGTAATGTGAAATTAGACTTAACAATCCTATCAAAATTAATCAAAATGTTTGCACTTTACGATTTTTTTTTATAAACTTTGAATATTTTCCTTCTGAAAATATCCTTATAATTTGATTTAATTACATTTCTTATAAAGAAGTAAAATATTATTTTAAAAAACAACTGAAATTTAAGATCTTTAATTTAACCATTTCCTTCACGGCTTCATTTCTTCGTTATTTTTTTAATAAATTACCTAGCGAAGTTTTCAAACCGAATCAAGTATCCATCCGTCGCTTCTGAAAACTTTGCGTTTATTTTTTTTAATCTCAAAAATATTCCAATCAGTCGGATGATTTATTTTCGTTTTCGGTGCCATTCGTTTCCAATTCTTTTTAATATATTCCTTTTCTTTTGTGGCGAAAGTTTGTTTCTTTATGTATGAACAAAAGTTGCAGATTTTTTGTTTATTTTAAATCAAAAAGCGCGGAAGTCGAAAACATCAAAACGCGAAAAAAAACCCAGACGAAAGAAAAAAAAACAGACGGTGAAAATGCCAGCTGCGTGGCTAGATCAGAACTAACGTCGCCAAGGCGCTGGCGTGGATAGGGATTGTAAAGACGCCGCCCGGCGTTTTCACCGTTGGCGAACATCTGAATATGGGCCTATATCTTTTCAACTATTTTGATGGTCGAAACGCCAGTCTTCTTAAGCAATGTAGTATTTGCGGTTGAATGATTTGATTAAAATTCTTAATCCTACTTGAAAAATTATACTGTACGTATGTTCTTACAGCCTTTATTTTCAAATATGTCTAAAAAAAGTTAGGACTTACATAACAAATTTCGACGATTAATTAAGATTGCTAAAACGTAAATTCAGTTCAGAAGCTCTTCATTTCGAAAATGTCGAATCCCCGCCATTGTTGAACTTCAGCAGGAGAGTTCCTTTTTCGAAATTGAATTTACGTTTCAACAATCCTAATTCATCCTCGAAATTTCTCATGAAAGTCGAAACTTTTTTACGGAAAATTAAATATAAGGGTCGTAACAACATAAGTACAGTATAATTTTTCAAGTAGGATTAAAAATTTTAAGAAAATCATTTTTTTTTATAAAGAACAGCAAATACAACGCCATCGCCATAACTAAAGATCTGCGTTTAAATCCTCTTAAGTTGTTGAGAAGCGACTTTTCAAATCCTAATCAATCGGCTAATTAATTATGTAAAACACAGATTAAAAATTAAAGCATAAAACTATACTGCATACATTTTATACAAGATCAAGTATTTTTTTGTTACTAAATATATTTAATTAGTAAAAATGCCTTCTCATAAACCTAATATCTTGTTTCTGAAATTCTCATTTTCGCAATCTTTTTTAATCGTCAAAATTTTTAATGGAATTTCTGAATATTCTAGGTTTACTTGAAGCTAAGGACCGTAAGTATATAAAATCCTAATTATTTTTTAATTATGTGCTTTATATACTTAGCAGTTAGCGTTAATTATGGGCGTGAAATTGGCTTTCATAAAACAAAGACGAGTTATCGAGAACATCTCGATGTTTCCAATCATGGGGCCTAGGGCCATATTCAGATCTTCGTAACCGCCGTGGCGTTTTCGAAAATCCTAATCCGGCGTGAATCTGACTCACCGTATTCAGATCTCACTCCGAAGGAGGCGGTGATCTCAGAGAGTCAGCTCATTGGTTAGTTGTGTTTTTGACGAAACCGTACGTAGCGACCAATAAAACCCGTCGATAAAAGTGGAAATAACAGAAATAACAGGTTTGAAACGGATAGCGTCACTTTAAGACACACTGATGCTGCCAAAAATGTAAACAAAATAGGAGAAGCGTGATTATTCCACGTGCAGCAATTTATTTTGATATACAGGGACAGGGTGATTCAGATAAGTGTTTCATAACTTCTAGAGGAGGTAGGGTTACATAAAGACGAACAAGAATCGGTATAGGTTAGGGGATCGCAGGTGGGGTCTAAGGGGTGAAAATTAGCAAAAACACCTCGCATATCTGGGCAGAAAGAGATACAATTGTTCGATTCCGGCATTTTTTACATTCAACCAATTCAAATTTTTCTTGTAAAAACGAGATGCAAGTGTTTATTCTAATCCCGTTGGTTAAGTTGCAAGAAAGACAGACACAACAGACATTTTCTGACACAGAGAAGGAAAGTAGTACACCCAGGGAAAAGGCCGGAATTGAACCGACGGCTGATACAGTGCGCGGACAGACTGCTAGCGTGGTTAGCGGTTAGCAGCGTGTAAACCGACCAGGCCGCTCAGCCCCCTTGTCTCGAAGGTGCCAGCCAATGAGAGAAGAGAAAATCTTGCCGTTTTCGAATTCGGTGGAGGCAGGCCCAGTGAATCAGTCGGCTCTGTTTTTCAGCGTTCCAGACAAATTGAGTCGGGGAAAAGTCAATCTGAATACCATTTCGGCGGATTCGCCCGGCGATTTCACCGTTGGCGAACATCTGAATATGGGCCCTAACCGCGATCTCATCGCCTATAGTTGCTATCGACAATAGGCGAGTTGGAATAGGCGAGAACACATTTTTCTCTATGCGAGACCTTCCCAAAACGCGCTTTTGGCCCGACCGCGAACCGGTTGTAGAAAAGGATTTACTGATGCACCTCGCTTTCGTGTCGTGTTGTATTCATCCGCATGAGCTGCAATATCGTCCGCCATCTTGTATTAAGTTTCGAACCGTATTCGGATTTCTTTTACACTTTTGGCGGTCCGTTAAATAGTTCAAAAAATATAAAACAGCTATTAATTTCCAAAGCAAGTCCTCAGATATTAATCTAGTACGAAAGTAATGGACATTAGTGTTTATACAAATTTGTAGGATCAGTGTAGAATTACTTGTGACGTTTTTCCATAGATGGCTCCACTATCACATTAATGAATAAATCAATTTATAAATGGAAGGGCTTTACTTTTCAATTTGTTTTCGTTTCTTAATCGTGTTAAAGTTTCTGAATGCATCCCTAAAGTCCCAGCCATAATGAAAAATTGTCTTCGGATTTAGAAAATGCAAACAAAACACTACACCGCATCACTACTCTTCCCAAAGTAAACCGTGCGCAGACATAGAGAAAGAGTTCTTAAATAAAATACTTTAAAAAGTACAATCGAAGACCCCAGTAGCACAGCAGTACTGGACAGTATCGGATCGCTATATTGAGCAATATCGCTTGCCAATATCGCCGCAAGATCGAATGGCTGACATTTTGGGCGATACTGGCCAATATTGCCAATCAGTATTGAGCAATATCGCATAGCAGTATCGCGCGGTATTGGAATTTATCAAAAAACCTGTATTGCCCAATAACGCATTTGGAAAATCCGCTGTATCAAGCGATATCGCTTCCCAATATCGCCGCAGGATCGCATGGCAAATTTTTGGCGATACTGCCCAATATTGCTTACTTGTATTGCCCGATATTGCTGATCAGTATTGCCCGATAAAGTAACTAGTATGATAACCTGAATTCGCGATATTGCCCGCGGGATTGGCCGATATTGAAACCAGCACTGCTTGATATTATATAGTGGAGGCTACCTAATAGGTAATGTGGTTTTTGTAAGCATATACCTTAAATATCCAAAACCACAACTATTTGACAAAACCATTCAATATGGCATTTTATCAAGCATAAAAATTACAATTATAATTTTTTTACTTGATAAAGTGCCATATTGAATGGTTTTGTCAAATAGTTGTGGTTTTGAATATTTAAGGATGTATGCTTACAAAGCACATTACCTATTGGCACCCTCCACTATATAATATCATGCAGTGCTAGTTTACAATAATTCAACCAATAGTATTAATTTAAAAGTAGATTAAATAAAAGTAACTGAGCTATGAACTTTAATTTTTTAATGGATCATAAAATAAACTCTGTATAATAATTAAACTTTATATGAGGGGGAAAGATTTAATTACAGAATTTTAGCTGTCATTCTTATTTTTAGGACATGTTAGTTACTAGGTTCAATTTTGTTACCTGTTCTGTTAAATATCACCAAGGTGCTACAAAGAATATTCATATGTCCAAAATTCTATGGTTTTTATCAATATAACAGAACACACACTTTTTATAAATAGTTTGGAATTTTTAGTGATGCTTCTAATATTTAGCCTACAAAAGGCTTGGTGATATTTAGTGGGACAGAGATAACTGAATTGAACCTCTTACTTTACGAAGATAATAAAATACTATAAACTGCACTAAAAATTATATTTTCTCAACCAGAATAAATTTAAGTCTGTTACTTGCTTCAAAAGTAATTTTGACACTATTTTAATTCTGACGGGTGAAAAAGTAAGAGGGGCATTTAGCAGTCTAAGTGATATTTTTGGTTAAGTCCATAATTTATAATTTTGGTTCCTTAATAATATATGAATTAAAATTTTCACAAAAGGTAACATTAAGAAACAAAAATTACCTATGGTAAAAATACTGAGAACTGGCCAAAAATGAAAAATAAAATAAAGAAAGCTTAAACCATAATGAGAAAGCAAAAATTATGGAGTTAACCACCTATATCATGAGTCAGTAACAATATTAATAACAAAAAGGAATTTCCAGGTATTACATTTCCATGTTTAATAATTTTAATTTATTTAAGATAACTAGAAAATCTTATCACAATTCGTACATAATAAAATTGCATAATAACATAGTTTACGCAATCACAAATTATTTCACCACATTGCTATTGAAGTGCAAGAACATGTTAAATTGTTCTTTAAGAAGACATTGGAATTTGAAGTAAAATACAATTTAATGAATTGTCAATGTGTAAGTAAAATATCAAAAAAGTTACATCTTATTATTTGTGCTTATTCATAATACACAATCATACTATAGACAACATAATTTAAATGCAACGATCCAGACTTAGAATATGCATATAAAGATCACATACTTTTCACTTCTTTGTCCGATGCAGTACAATACAGCAGTATGATTACATAAAAAAGGTGTTTCAGAACTTAGGGTGGATAGGGGGGACCTGGATTGTATTTTTTAGTAGGAATGAGGGGGTAGAATTTTAGCATTAACTGCTAGGATGTAATATAATGTAATAAGGCATAACAAAAAGTGATTTTCCCTGGACCGACCGGTCTGAAAGAAAAAACCTAATTGATTAAAAAGGATGATTGTGCATAAGGTACAACAATATGCCAGTTACTTTCCCCATGAATTTGAGATATAAAAGTGCTTATCAATAATTTAGAAAAATAATTGAGTTCTATTTGTAAGATGTAATTAAGTGCACAATGTTGAGACTAAACTGTGGATGATCAAAAAGTTTCCATAAAATGAAAATGATCTATACAGCAGATGTTTCCCTGGAACCCATTTCAACTATTAATAATGTACTTTTGTAACTCATTGTAGTTTGATAAGTGTTTCAATTCAGATACAATTTATGGTGAAATTATATATAGCTGGAATAATGCTTAACCTTATGAAACTTTTCACTTAATTATGTCTTATTTATTTAAAAATAGACTTGGAAAATCGCTTTTAATCGTGCATTTACTTTAATACTTTTAATGGGGTATATATTATTGAGGTTAACATTTTTATTTCAATAATAATTAATGAAAATTATTCTACACTGGGGAAGTCATTGTTAGAAGGGAGGGATGGTTTTTCTATCTGACTAGGAGAAGGGGGGTAACAAAATATGACATAACACATTAAAAAACAACAATATTTTTTGGAAAAAGCATAGTATAGGTATAAATCACATTGTTATAAAAATTATACAACTGTAATAACAATTCCATATGAAAGTATCAACTTGAAAAAGAAAACTTTCGGTGCCAGATTCTTGCCAACCTACTTTTAAATGTATTTTAGCCTCACTGATAATTACTCTAAGGAACTTTAGTTTTTTCCATAACAAAGTAAATTGTTCTTAGTTATTCTTGTCATCCTCCCTTTTTCTCTTGTTTCTGATTCTACAGCCATCCCACAGTCAGGAGCTCCAGCAAGCACTCTGCCACAATTAACTGTATAAACTGCAGATTTGTCCGCATCATCATATTTCATCTTAACAGTAGCTAAAAATATAAGGAACTATAAACATAGATCTTTCAACTACACCCAGAAATAACCTTTACATCAATCATAAATACCTATTGATTGTTTTATCTCTCTATATTAAAAAAAAGTAACCGTCACCGCTGTCGCTGCTGTTTCAGAATTTTTTATTTTTGAACTCTTTGACCTCTCACAACGCAAAAAGTACTTGACAGAAATTTATGAAATTTGAAATGTTTGTAGAGAAATGTTTGGAGAACATTCTCGAATGGAAAGCTAATTGATGTGACTATTAGTTCTGGGGTATTTTTAAGGTCAAAGTTGAAGTTTTTGTTTTTTCGCCGCGTAATCGAGTTCAGCGAAAACTATTAGCAGCAGAACTATGATTTTTTGCAGTCACATACTCTGATGTATGAAGATGTGCACTACGTCGCCGTTTTTTCGAATTTCGAATTTGCTTTAGAGTAATTAATTTTTAAATTTTCGAAAATTTTGACACTTTTTCGGTTTTTTCGGTCTAAAAGAAAAATTAATCACAATAGGAGTATGATTTTTTAACCAATTATGCTCTTATTTTTTAGAAAAAGATCGGCGTTTAATTCTTTGAAAAATTTTAATTAGTTTTGGAATTATTAAGCATCAAAGTTTCATTTCTTTTATAGTTTTACTAGGTCTTCATCAGACACATTTAATGTTTATTGGAGATTTTCTAAGTTTTATTTTTGACGGTTCACTAGATTGTTGCGAGCACGCGTGCACATTATAAATTGAAATGTTTCTTAATCTTAATGATATGTTTTTTCTACAAGATGGTTGATGATTGTTAGTAGACTTCTGGATATTTTTTTAACATTTCAATAAAATTATTGATAAGCAAGAGAGAGGTATTTTCCGTCTTACAAGAGGCTTAATTAAGCGGAGAAAAGGGTTCTGCTGGATTTTGTTGAGATGAACAAGCGAGCTCTGCTGGATTAAATTATTTAAAAGCAAGAGTTATATAAGTAGTTTCGGTTGTAAAGGAGCATTAATTAAGCCGACCAGCGGGGTGTGCTGGATTGTGATAGAAACAAATGATTTCCACCTTCAGCCATTTGCAAAACATATTAATTCATAAAAGGAAAATTACTTTAAAGTTTCATAAAATAATTTCAAGTTATAAAGAAATTAAATGATCCATGATCTTTTAACATTATATATATAATTAAAACAAAAATGCAAAACCTTCAACACTTTCTCTAAAACTTATATTTAATTAGACTATATTATACTAGCAAATGCCATAGCTGCCAACTTTCGAAAACTTGCATCAGTAAAACTTTTTGGATAGGAAGTGGTTGATGCTACTATGTGGTTGAAACATGCACAGTAATAGGAACTTGTTATTACGTTTTAAAACATTAAAATTATATTATTTATCACTCCTGGCATCAGCACCGATGGCCCAGTGGTAGTGTGCGTCTAGTAACCTAATGGTCCCCGGTTCGATTCCAGGCTGCTACTTTTGAGTATTTTGCTTTATTTTAACTTGTAATTTTTCAGAAATAGCGAGATTAGAGTAAAGTTTAGTTGTTACTTTCGTGGATAATGTAACTACGTAGCTTTCTTTGCTTTTCTGCAAGGGGAAGCTAATTTTACCACCAGTAATCCACTAATTTACGTGCTATGCCTATAGCATCGCAACTTTTTTTTTTTAGAATTGTGATTTGAGCATGAGAAGAAGCACACTTTACGGGTGAGTGCAGGACAAAACGTGCTAGCAAATCTGAAAAACTTTACAGCCGTTTAAAATTCACTAAATGTAAGGACTAAAATAAAAAGGACAGGGGTTAGTAGAGGAATTTGGTTTGGGGGCAGAGGTACAAGAGAATATAGTTTGCATTATGAAAGGTTTTACACTTCTGTGGATTGTTATAGTCTGTTCATTTAGAATTGGCACCTGAAACAGGATCAAAAACGCTCAATAATGCTTCATAACGGTCATCGCACAACTTCAGTGACTGATTTTTTTTACAGTACTTCAACTACTTCTGTTTCGGCTGCCTTGTCATTGCAGAAGAAAATGCTTTCGATGATAATTACAATAGTAACTGCTTCTAATACATTTCGTCTCAGGCGCCAGTTCTAAATGAACAGACTATAAGTGAAGGCAAACTTAAAATTCACGAAATTTTCAGATCCATCTGTAAAGTTAAAGGAAAATACCATTAAAATTGACAGCTATGTCATGCATACAGCAGTTATTTTGCAAAAAATACTCTATAATTAAATTTAGAAAATTTCAAGAACTTAAATTTTTAAAAATCTAAAAACTTAACTTTTGAGAATGATATAAGCGATTTGTATTTCTTAATATTAATATCTTCAAAAAATATTAGGCAACTTTACCGGGTGTTTCAACAAGTCTGCCCAAACTCAACACAAAAAGATTTCTTGCATGGAGCAGATAAAATTTGCTTGAATAACTAGATCTCTATGGTAACTTATTTTTCCTAAGATGTGATGTTATAATCTAATACAAACTTAATTTTTTCATTCAAGGATGCCACATGTCAGCATAATGGATATATTAGTGTGCTAACATCAAAACAACCATGTTCACATTTTTAATATATACCGGATGTGACATCTCACCCTTTTCTTTTGCGATTTTCTCCAAAACTATGGGTCATAGAGGCATAGTTCTCCAGGTATTCTTTATGTACTCAATGCAGATAATCTGGCTGTGCAGTGTTTGTACACACTTGTTGAAACATCTTGTAATAAAAATGCATAAAACAAAAGTAATTTTCTTGAGGTGTTTTTGCTGCATTTTATAAGAAACAAATTTAATAATAACAGAGTACTAGAATTACTGTTAACCCAATAGGGGGCCCCTATTTTACAATAAGTAAGATAACAGAACTTTTTAAAAATGTTACTATCATTAACAATATTTAATCAAAATGCTTTATTTACAGACAAAAAATCTTTAAAAAATTTTTAAAGTACAATTGTTTCAGGGATACATTTGATCCCCTTTTGCCAGCAAAGATTGTGATTGCTAACAAAGGGAACCAAATGTATCCCTGCAACAATTGAACTTTTTAAAGTTTTTTATAAGCAAATAATTTTTTTTTTCAATTTTATAGTTATTCAACTTTGCACAGTAGATTTTTAGCTTATTACTAATATATCATTATTTAGATATAATCCAACAGTTTAGGGCTGTATTCTACTTTTTCGCAAAGTCGAACTCACCTCACCGTACTCACTTGCGTGTATTCTAACTAATGTGGTAGGTGAAATAGGGGGAGATTTTAAGTCAAAGTCAAATCAAAGTTTACTCCCAACAATATACAATGCAATGCATACAATAATACAAACAATTTAAGAAGGGAAACAATTTACAAGGGGGGAAAACACAAAAGGCAAAAAAAATTGAATTGTTATTATTGTGTTGAATTGTGTCTCCGTTTATTAGCTGATGTCACAACCCTGCGAAACAAATCTAATTGTTTGAAAAGGGATGTAAAGTAAAAATTAACAAAAATCAACAGATTTTAACTGAAAGCAAAAAGCTTGAAGGAAAAAAATAAAACGCAAACTATTAACTCACAAAATTGGAGCGGCAAGATTGAAAACGAAACAACCCCTCTCAGCCAATCAGACTACTTTGATCGAAATTCAGCGTACTCCCCGAGCCAAGTGGTGGCTAACTCGCTTGAAAGCGGAACGAAGAAGAAAAAATTCCAGCGTTTTCACCCGGGGAGTTCGCTAAAGTGGACGAGTAGAAAACAGCCCTTAATATCCCTACATAATTCTTAACAAACAAACAACTTACTAGTTTCTTTTCCAACTGAAACTTCAGATACTGGATTCTCTGTGTCGTTTTTTTCTAGGGAATTGAGAAATGCATCATCCATCCCATACACTAGACTGCTCTGTAGGGTTATCATAAGGAACAACTTTCCCTAAAAATTTAAAAAATTCTAGTATATTTTTCATTTAATTTTTAGATTTAGTACATTGAAAATTGTCAAAATTTTAAATAAACTTACAAATGACAGATTGAATATTTTCAGTCAATACTGTTATCTACATGAATAACTTCTAAAAAAAGAAAAATTTCATGAGGTTTAATGTGAGTATCAAGTGTATATATAATTCAAGTTCAACAGATGATATATCAACTGAGATTTAAGAATTTAGCCCCAAACCCAACGTTCTCTTTACTAAATTATGAGTTGTAAAAATTACATTTTTTGTATTAAATTTCTCTTTGTAAAACCAAATTTCTTTCTTTGTATTCTTTAACCAAATTAATGCAGCTTGCTAATTAGTAAAACAATATTATATGTGATAACTGAAGCAATAGAGCTATTGCTGCTTATTTCTCATTACACTGCTGAAGTAAAATATATAAGAAAATCCTAAATTTCCCCTGTGACCAAAAAATTTCCAAGGATAACTTTTTTTAAAGTTTTTACCTGGGGGAGGTTTTTGGGAGGGTCCTCCTTTTCAAGGATTTTGATTTTATTGGCTTACTTTGGGAAGACATTTCTGGAAAGCAAAAAATGAAAATTAAAGAATTATGGATACTGTGGCTACACTATATAAGCCTGTGAAGTAAGCCCCAAGTTTTCTGATGTATTGTAAAAAATAATTAAATATTAAAATAAAATACAATTTTTTAATCGGCCTTTGTGTTAAATTTCAGGTTAATTTGATGATTTTTTCCATTAGAAAAAAATAAAATAAAAATAATCTTGTCTTTGAACTATTGGAAAATTTTGACCAGCTTTTTGAATTCAGTGCATTAAAAAATTTGCAATTTCTATAAAACCTCACACATGCATATCTTGAAAGTCCATGAAAATAATCTTGAAAAAAGTCTAAAAACTAGATGTATTTATGGAAAAAAATAAATGAACTAGAAGGTGAAGAAAATAGAGGGATGTAATGTTTAATTGGTATTTAATTTTAGGCTGAACAGTACCAAAATTAACCTAGTATTATTGTCTGTAGTAGTAAAATAGGCGGCTCACTATTAGTTGTTTCCCACTAGCCACAATGCTACGCCACTGAAAATTGGAAACAACCAACAATAAAAATTTGGAAAATATTAAGCGTACAAAATATTGTGGCGACTTTTAACGGGGCTTGATAAGGTACCAGTATATTACTTGAGATTAAATGTAATATATATAAAGCTAAATTTTAACAAGATTTTCTTTAATCTATAAATATTACATACTACCTATAAACAACAATAACAATAGGATCATGTGAAAAAGTTCAAATTTTTCAATTATCTTAAGAATAAGCCCAAGAAAATGAAATTTCCATGAACTAATTTCAACCTTCTTTAAATTATTTCATTGGATTCTCTGTCACTCCACAAACACAGTAGGCAGATAGTAAACTTGATTTAAATTTCATGTTTTTCTTTTTCCACCAAGGAAAGTCAGATTTATACTAGACTATTGGCAGGGTTTATATTTATTTTGCAATAGCGATGAGTCAGATCATGGTACGTATTAATAATTAATATAAATGAAATCTACAGTTTTTGTTAAAAATGGAATTTCCCACCAGGATTTGATCTGGAAAATTGGACAATCGAAGAAAGAAAAGCAATAATTAATAATGGGACTCGCAGTTTTACACAACCAGGGGTCATCCAAGTTTTTTTTTGGGCCTCAATTTTTTTGAAAAATTGTGTATGTAAAATTGAAGCGGTGAACTAATAGCACACCAGTGCGCAAGTATTAAAAAATAGACTCGCAAACCAAGAAAATCGTGAAAAATTCAAATTTTTTGTGAGATTTCTAGCAAATAATCATTAAAATGCTAATTTGAGTTTTATGAAAGAACCGTTTTTATGAAATGGAATTTTGTGAAGGGGTAGATTTAAGAGGGGGAATTTTGTGAAAAGCAGCAAAAGGGCTCGAATTTTCGGTTGGATGGACCCCTAAACAATAAAGTATTACATTAAGAATAATATAGAAGGAAAACTTTTACCTTTTACAGTTCCAACGCCTTCAATCTTCAATTCAAATGTTAGAGATGGACAAAAAACTTACTATACATACTATTTTTTAAATGTAAAAAGTGAATCCAATAGAGTAAATTTATTCTTTAATTGAAGTTATTATTTTGAGAATTTGTTTCAATTGAGTAACGTTTTATAAAAGATATGAAATTATTTCTATAATTTAAGACTTTTCCATATTGAGATAATAAAAATATTTTATATTTCTTTCTTGAATAGATAGTTTAATATTTAAGAATAATAAGTAAGTTTAATATTAAAAGAAAATGTTCTTTTTTAAGCTATAAAAGATAATAAAACAATAAAAAAAATAATTAATCTTCATTAAAAATCATCGACTTTTAAAGTAATACAGTCAAAAACGCTTTTATGTCGTGCTTTTTCGCGAATTTCTTTCCTATCCTATTCACAACTGAAAGATCTCCACCAATCACGATTGAGCTTTTTTCATCGCCAACGGTTTCGCTTGTTCGTCAGCTCTGGCGACACTGACAAACGTAACAAACGTTTGTTAGTTGATCATTGCGCTCAGAATGCCAAATCAAGCAAACATGAATTTAACAAATTTTTGTTGATTTGTTGATCGGGCGATTTATCAGAAAGCACAGAATATGGCAGTTAGACAACTAAACCAAACTGTGGTCCTCCCCTTAAGACGGATCTCTCATTTCAGCCAATATTTTTCAAATTACTAAATTTGATTTTGTTCAATACGCATTAATTTTTTCTAAATAGGTGAAATCCAAATAAATTCTTTAAACGTTTATTGAGGGAATGGAGAAGTTTAGAATATTGGTGATCTTTAGAAGAACAGTATATGGTAGTTTGTGCTGCGATGCACATAACAGGGGTGATTGTGTTCCGAGCGAATATCCTAGATTACCGGGTTTTCTATTAAACTTGCAAGTTTCTATGGCGGATGTTGGTCAGATAGCTTTGGGTGGGAAAATGGGTCTAGTGGGGTAAAATAGGTCTAGGGATTTTAGCAGTTTATATTTACAAAATTTAATGTTTTTGGCATGCTTATTTTTATTGAGACTCAAGTAAAATCAGCATGCCAAAAAAACATTAAATTTTATAAATATTAGCCGCGTTCACAACAGCCATTCTACCGGACGAAAGGCAGAGAAAACCGGTTCTTCTTCCACCGCTCTCCCTACGCAGGGAATAAATCACTTGACTTTCAGTTGGAAATTCTCTCCTGGGCAATAGCAGTAGAAAACGTTTTAATTGGATCAACTCTCGTAGACAGCGCTCTCGCTCGCTTCCCGCATATCTACGAGCTCGCTCGCTTGTCACGTGATTTTTTCTACTGGTAGGACGAGCGCTCTTGTGAACGGGCTATTAAATTTCCTCACGGCTGGTTTTCGGAGATCCCTTTTCCCCTACTTCTTTAGCTCTTTCTCCGGTTGAACAGGTTGGCTGTTGTGAAAGCGGCTATAAACTGTTAAAATAGCTAGAACACTATTTTACCCCACTAGACCCATTTTCCCCCACCCCAACCTACTCATAATTCGATAGAGACGTGGGTACATTACATATGCGAGTAGTGATGGGTGGGGTAAAATAAACATATCGCCCCGCCGGTGCAACAATGACGCAAATGTAAAAATTGAAATTTCTACTACACGGGAGCTTGGCAGCAAGGCTTCTAGATTGGCCACGATATCGCGCGAAGTTGAAAAAGTCGAGTCAATCTTAGGTGATCATTTTAATTGTCGCAAAGAAAAATCGCCAAAAACGGCTTGAAATGCCTAAACGCTTAAATAATGGCCTAACCAGTATCGCACGCCTCCTAATATTCTTCTCTAAAGTTAAGCACCTTCAGGCGCAGTCAGTATTTGGGAGGGTGACCACCACCATAACCATCGGACCTCACAGTGGTGTCGAATGAAAAAAATATTGAAAAATCTCAGTAGTATTTGTATCTAACCACTTTAATTTTTTTAAATCTTTTGTTTTTGTGCTGGCTATGCAGCTGTGTATTCTATGTTTAAACTATTAAAACAATGCTTTAATATTCTTAATAGGAAGGATTGCAGATTTCAAACGCCTCGCGAGGAGATGGAATTTTTTGGGTCTTGGCTTTATTGTTTTCAGTCTGTTTTCTGAGTAAATGTCGGTACAAGAAGTATTTATTTCTCTTATTTTATTTATTCCTTTCGGAAGTGAAATTAAGTTTGCATCTAGAAATACTTCATATAAGAGATCAACAAACTGTATTAATTTTAAAGTAGGGTCGTTATTTTATGACCACCATGTATTTGGAGGAACTTACAATTGTTATTATTTCTAATTTTTTGGTTAAAATCCATATATTTTGGGGGACTGCGTAACCCGTGGAACCCTACAATCTCCTACCCTACAATACACAATGTACATGTAAAGTAAAACGCACGTAATTTAGTATTAATTTATTTAATAAATTAAAATTGTTCTCTGATCGGATCGTCAGAGTTTAATTTCAAAGACTGATTATAGTTCCAGTGCACCATTATAAAAAATATTTGTCATTAGCATATTGGCATAATTCTCAAAAGAATGCACCGATAAACGATAGGAAAAAGTTTTATTTGAGAATTTGCCTAGGAAATATTGTACCTCTGAAATCGGCGATAAAAAAATCGTAATATAATAATATCGCCGCTCGGGTGCAACAATGACGCAAATGTAAAAATTGAAATTTCTACTACCCGGGAGCTTGGCAGCAAGGCTTCTAGATTGGCCACGATATCGCGCGAAGTCGAAAAAGTCGAGTCAATCTTTGGTGATCATTTCAAGTGTCGCAAAGATAAATCGCCAAAAACGGCTTGAAATGCCTAAACGCTTAAATAATGGCCTAACCAGTATCGCACGCCTCCTAATATTCTTCTCTAAAGTTAAGCACCTTCAGGCGCAGTCAGTATTTGGGAGGGTGACCACCAACCATCGCACCTCACAGTGGTGTCGCTGTCGGATGAAAAAAAATATTGAAAAAAAACCCCTCAGTAGTATTTGTATCTAAACACTTTAATTTTTTTAAATCTTTTATTTTTGTGCTGGTTGTGCAGCTGTGGATTCTTATGTTTAAACTATTAAAACAATGCTTAATATAAATAGGAAGGATTGCAGATTTCAAACGCCTCTCGAGCAGATGGAATTTTTTGGGTCTTGGCTTTATTGTTTTCATTCTGTTTTCTGAGTAAACGTCGGGGCAAGAATTATTTATTTCTTTTCTTTTATTTATTCCTTTTGGAAGTGAAATTAAGTTAGCATCTAGAAATACTTCATATAAGAGATTTACAAATTGTATTAATTTTAAAGTAGGGTCGTTATTTTATGACCACCATGTATTTGGAGGAACTTACAATTGTTATTATTTCTAATTTTTTGGTTACAATCCATATAGTATTTTGGGGGACTGCGTAACCCGTGAAACCCTACAATCTCAGCACTACCACCATCGGTTCTATCCAAAACAATGGACATGTAAAGTAAAACGCACGTAATTTAGTATTAATTTATTTAATAAATTAAAATTGTTCTCTGATCGGATCGTCAGAGTTTAATTTCAAAGACTGATTATAGTTCCAGTGCACCATTATAAAAAATATTTGTCATTAGCATAATTCTCAAAGAATGCACCGATAAACGATTGAAAAAAGTTTTTATTGAGAATTTGCCTAGAAAATATTGTACCTCTGAAATCGGCGATAAAAATATCTTGATTTAATAATATATATATACTCATTCATTATTTAGGGTAGAATATTTCTGATAACAGGTAGATCCCCTATTGGAAAAAAAATTTCCGGTATGAAAAAAAATTAAACCGGGTTATGAAACACCGGAACTAGTATGATACTAGAACCAGTATGATACTAGTTCTAGTATCATACTGGTTCTAGTATCATACTAGTTCCGGTGTTTCATAACCCGGTATTATAATGGTTCTAGTATATACTAGTTCCGTTATCATACCGGGTATGGTAACGGAACCAGTATATACTAGAACCAGTATGATACTAGTTCTAGTATCATACTGGTTCTAGTATCATACTAGTTCCGGTGTTTCATAACCCAGTATCATAATGGTTCTAGTATATACTAGTTCCGTTATCATACCGGGTATGGTAACGGAACCAGTATATACTAGAACCAGTATGATGCCGGAACCAGTATCGTACAAAAACCTGTGTTTCAAAAACTACTTCTACAAACCAAAAAAAGTACAAGAATACACAATACAAAAAAGTACAAGAATACAGTCATATGTTATGTACATTTATGGGACACAGGTTTATACAAGAGAACAATACTAAATCAACAGAAACATCAGACTAAATTGTAATTAAAACCACGCACAATCACAATATATGAGGCGGAAAGCGAAAAGGGACCTCTAGTCGGCAAAGTTGATTTCGAGAAAAAGCCATAAAACCAGAAGAAGGTCAAAACTATCGAAGATGATGACAGTTTTAGTCTTCCAGAGACTTCAAGGGGGCGAAGGGTGCAGTGTCCCAAACACTGTGACCACAAGGGTATGGTGTCCCTGACACCGAAAGGAAAGGGTGGTATCCCAGATACACCTGAGGGGCTAGAGGAGACAAGGTTGTCCCAGACGAATTCATCCCTTTAACGAATGTGGGTATCCTCGAGCCTGGTTCCTTCGAGCATTGCACCCCCAGGTGATGGTGATGGTGTTGCAGTACTCTCGTTCACATACTAGGGTCGAACCGCATTTAATCTGAAACAAAACACAAATGTGTAAATTAATAAGTCACAAGATATTTGCCAAATACATCTAAAGTATATAAAGTGCAAAATTTACAAGGGTTATTGCAGCTAGAATAAAAAAGATTTTAAAAAATGTCATTCATTTTATTGTCAAGAAAATATACAACCAAGATGCTGGATGATTACATATGCTGAAATTAATATGATAATTTAATTTAAATTGAAATAAGGAAGTGTTTTGGACCTTTTGGCCTTGGTAGTTGGATTAAAAAAAGAAAACGAGGGATGTTTCCAAGCCTTATAAGATAGTGTAGAAATTTACAGGGCTCCAATTATGATAAGGAAGAACAGGGTCAAGATTTGAAAAAAATTATCAAGGCAAATAAGGAAAAGGAATTGCAACGCAAAAAATATATATTAAATCTGCTATACCACGTTAGACTGCAGCATCGTCCAAAAATTGTGATTGCTCTTCAAATCAGCAACAATATTGAGCTATGTTGGAAATAGTTGGATTCTATATGCCTCATTCCAGTTGTTTAAATTATTACCAATAAATTAAGAACAGGTTTAATAAAAACGGTTAAAATGTTAATAAACCATTGCTTGTGAGCTTGGAACAATAATGAATTACAGAAACAATCAGATTAAAGAGATGGCAACAGAGGGTTAGCTGAATATTGCCACTGTTTATAGAATTGGCCACTTCTCATACCCTTCATTGCAAGTTTAAATACAATGTCACTTTAGCCACTTGTTTTTAACCCACCCATGTGATATCACCATCAATGTGTACCATTAATCTCAAAAACTTAGTTTTGCCTTTTCTCCTATAGAAAAAGTAAAGTACCCTTTAATTATAAAATTAAGCCTAATGAATGTATTATTACATTGAAACCAAAATGACAATTATATGAAAGAAAACTATTACTAGTGCGAAACCCAAACTCGCAGGATGCACCCACATTAGATTCTTTTAATTTTTTTATGGAAAGGTTTTCTGTATAAAGAGGTTAAACCTACTTGCAGCAAAGTTCCATCTGTTTGTACTACTATCCGCAGACACAGCATCCACTTCTACAACTCTGCTGGGAGATTTCATAATCATTTCACACTGAAAGATGCCAGGCAGACCTGAAATAATCAAGAGAAACATCAGCGATGATACTTGAAGTTGAATGCAAAGGAACACAGATGTATGATCAAGTGTAAAGGAATAGGCTGATGACACTATAAAATTGTGTTAGAAATTGCACTTAAAAGTTGAAAGCGTTATTTCCTGAAAACATTTCACCTTAATTCTTAATTAAGTCGAAATGTACTTAAAAGAAACTATCAAAATATATAATTGTGCGTAATTTAAATGCTAACAAAGAACTTAAAATTTATTAGTATAGTTTGGACACGGCTTACTAGATGCTATACAGGCTAGCCAAGTTTTAAACAATGAAAACCATTTGACAACTTTTCCCGCTTGGATCGCCACAAATCCTACCTATATCACCCACCTCCTTCAACACTGTGGATATGCTTTGCCAGTTTGTCAAGTATTGCCATCTGGATTTTTAATGATTTCTGTACTCGGCTAGCCTGTATAGTATCTAGTAAGCCATGGTTTGGAAATAATATTTGTTAACCCTTATTTGTTGTGTGTTTTGGGGAAGGTAGAATGTCTAACTTTCAATCTATTAATTTCTTTAATGAAACAATGGGATGGATACTTGAGGGAGTACCACCTAGTTCCTTAGACTCACTTAGTGAGGCCATAAGCCGAGCTGTTACAGAAAGTGTGACTATGAAAGTCAGTCATCGGATTCAAAATACCCTTGTTTCTCCATCAAGTATATATTTGGTCCTCATTTTATCACCCCGGAGGAATGAAGCGTAATTCTGATGGTGGGTTAACACCACCGCGTCAAACCTGGCGAACAGTAGTCGTTTTCGAGGCTTAGAGGTTTTCTATTGCTTCTTTTGAATCGCTGTTGACCCCTATCGCCGCTTTTGACATGGTGGTGTAAATCCACCATGAGTCTGCTTTCCCCAACACGGGAATAGAACTTGGGCCTGTGGGGTGGCAGCAAGATCCACCACGCCACTTAGCTTCTCTTAACTTCTTTATGGCAGAAAAAAATTTTCACTGATAGAATGTTTTCCTACGCAAAAATTAACTTATTTTATTCATTTAATAATTTTACTGTAATGAAAATACTGTTTAGTAATAAATACTAACTTACAGACCTGGAAAAAGTACACGAAACTACGAACCTGGTTCGGGGGAAGCCCCTGCCAGCTCCATAGGAGCAATACATAAGGTTCGGGTAAATTTTATTAGGTTCGGGGGAAGGTTACAACTTTTTCCAGGTCCGCTAACTTATTAATAAACAATTTTTTAGTCTTAAGCATAGTATAAACATGGTGTTAAGAAGTAAAAAGTAATTAACAAGTTCACAATATAATAACTAAACATGCTGTTTCTAAATTGTTTACAAAGTAAAATATTTCAGTGCTTTAAGTTAATTTAGCTTAGTCCATCATATACCTATTGACTATACGTCCATGTGTCTATTTAACACCAAATCACTCTCTACTCTCATAAAAGTATGACTAGTAGAGACCCACTCATGTAATTATATCAATTTTCATCAATGTGTAAAATTGATCTAAGTAGGAATTAGTTTTGTCTTTTCTCCCATAGAAAAAGGACCCTTTAGTTATAAAATTAAGCATAATGAATGTATTATTACATTGAAACCAAAATGACAATTATAAGAAAGAAAACTATATATTACTAGTGCAAACCCCATCTCCCACTGAAAGATGCCGGGCAGACCTGAAATAACCAAGAGAAACATCAGCGATGATACATGCAGTTGAATGCAAAGAAACACAGATGTATGATCAAGTGTAAAGGAATAGGCTGATGACACTGCAAAATTGTGTTAGAAATTGCACTTAAAAGTCAAAAACGTTATTTCCTGAAAACATTTCAACTTTATTCCTTAAAGTTGAAATGTACTTAAAACATAGTTCCCACTCTTTTGTGAGGAAAAAAATCAAGTATTTAAGGGCTTAAATTTAAAATCTTTCATGAACTAAAATAGAAAGGCGGAAAAGCCATTTACAAGTAAAAAAAACTTTTCTCCCAATTTAGTACCCTTACTTCAAAAACCTTTCTTACAGCAAAGATTAATTATAATATTACCATTACTATATTTAACAATTTCAAAACATACTACTATATTTTACTTGTTTTGGGAAAGCCAAACAGAAAAATTCAAGTAGGCAAGTTATACCTGTTCTACAATATGCTAACAGGATATTAACTATTTGATTAACTTTTCATGTTCGAACTGAAAAGAATTCCAAATTAAAATATTTCAAATAAAATAATAAAATAATAAATAATAAAATTCAAGGACTTTTAAGGACTTAGCACTAAATTCAAGCATACTTTCCAGGGCCCTTGAATTTAAAAATGAAATTCAAGTACTTTTCAAGGCCCGTGGGAACCCTGTAAAAGAAACTATCAAAATATAATTGTGCATAATTTACGGGTATAGTACACTTAGGATGGTAATAAATAGATCTCTTGGAATAAAACTTAGCAAAATATTTCAACAAATTAAAGACAGGGAAAGAAATAAAGAAAATAAATTATGCTACTTAAATACTGCAAATAAAATGTTACAAGACCTAAACAGAACGGAAGTCAAGTAACAAAACATTTAAAAAGGTTAAAAATTGTTACTACTTCAATATTATTTCATACGCAGTCAAGGGCGGATTTAGGTAGTGAACCCTGGGGGTGCGTAGTGGAAAACATGGGGGTGCAAACTGTCCCTGATGGCTTTAAAAACATGATTTTCCCTATAAAAATTTAATTTTCTCAAAAAGTTGACACCTTTAAATCCGCCCATGCGCAGTGCTTCTGAAAATGCACAGTTAAAGTTAAAGCCCATTAAATGTGTTGCTGATACTGATGGTTCAAGGGATAGCAACTAAGAGAACTATTATGTATTGTAATGTGTGTGAACAGTTGTAATGGGGAATCATTAACATATGCATGCATTTTGATTCATATGTAATATCACACATGATCAGCAATTAGCCAAAAACAATATTAAATAGACATGACATAGTACATGGGGGCCACTTTTCAAAATTTGCAAGACGGAACTTTAAAGTATCGTATTAATCATTTTCATCCAGTCCAGCAATTTTTTTTAATTGCATGAAAATTCATAAAATATCATGAACAATTATAGTTCCTTAAATTATAAATCAAGATAAAGCTGTATGTGAGTAAAACCATCTTACTTGTGGTCAAAATGTGCGGTTCAATTCCGTTAATGTTCCCGCTAAATACCGCTTTGCTCTTTTGGATACCAAAAAAGTAGTAATGTATTCGAAGTAAAAGTTTCCGGGCTTGGTTGCCGTAGTCTCGATGTTAAAACTCTGACGTTTCACCCAAAACTGTGTTGGGCATCATCAGCTGTTTTTTCTCTCACGTAACCAACCACGTAACGTAAAAAAACCGCTGATGATGCCCAACACAGTTTGGGGTGAAACGTCCAAGTTTTTAACATCGAGACCACTGCAACCAAGCCCGGAAACTTTAACTTCGAATACATCCGGCCGTGAAAGCCCTTCTGTTTTAATTAGTAATGTATTGCTAAAACAATTTTAGACTCAGATTAAAATGTTTATATAGATCAAAAACTATTCATATTTTCAATAAAAATTTTAAAATGTTGATATTTGAATGTATGGCATTCTCAAAAGCATGGCAATATTTAGCAGGAACGTTAACGGAATAGAACCAAATGTGCAATGTAGGTATTGGAATTTAGTACTAATTTTGCGTTTCGCAATATACCTGGGACGGAATTCCGTTCATTGAAATTTTAAAATGATGGAATTCTGTACCGGGGATGGAAGAGTGGCACCCATGCTTAATATAAACTTTAGAAATGAAACTCATCAAGCACTTGCCTTTGGTCAAAAACACAATACATAAAAGAATAAGTTCAAGGACTGGGTATGAATGCATTGTATAGTGCTTCCAAAACCCAAACAAATCCCAAAATTTTTTATATCATGGACCACTATATTTTATTTTTCTCATTAATCCCAACTATAACTACATATTCTTAAAAAAAGGGTAAAAATATTCATCTTGTAAATTAAATTGGTAATTTTGAAAGTCAAGTAGAACCCTTTTAAAGCAAAAATTTTAAGGGCATTTTAAAATTATTTTCTTCATCCTAATTTTCAAAATCAGAATCACACTAAGGGAATCAGCTTGACAGTATTTAACGAAATGTTAACACATTTGAACTCAAAAGCAAACTATTCTGTACTTACATTTACATATATATTATGCTAGTATAAATCTTCATTACAAAAGGATGTGCCGGGCACAATGATCCCAAATCGGACTTTGTTTGAGGTGTTCTAGAAATTACTCATGGAGACATTTAAAAAATTAAAAGCAGCCCTGTTTTTATTTTGTTGAAAAGAAAAATATTTTAATTCTAAATAAAATATATTTAACATTTCAACTTACTTGAAAAGAGGAAAAGATAGCGTGGTCATGTAAACATATATAAATATAAATATCAATGTTTTACGTTGCCATTTCCAGAAATCAAATCAAATAAATCCAAATCTTTGCTGTGCCTGTGGCTAAGTATGTAGAGTAAAAATAATACATGACGATATCTGAAAACATCAAACCCTGATATAAGAGATAAATCAATGGAGTAAATAAAGTTTTCAAAAGGAATCTTGATGAAAATTTACAGTAATTAATTATCGAAAAGTCAAGAACGACAAGTATGCACAATACAGCCATTCTGTTTGTTGGTAGTTAATTGGCCTGCCCTGTCCCCCTTTATTTTTTTACCTACTTCATCAACTGATTAAATTATTCACATTATAACATTATTTTCATTGCATTTGAATATTAATGCATACATTATTTTAATCTAAAGAGGAGGGCAATTTATTATTTAGCAGGTATTTCCAGGTGAAAATGCGTTTTTGGGGCATTTAAGACATGGTTAACGCTCATTAAAAAACATTTCAGTTGAATAAACTTAAAAAGGACCTCAAAATACAATATGTATCAAATTTTTGTGCAATTTGGTGTTCAATTAGACGGATTTTCAGAGTCGGGGAAAAACAGTATTTTGAGTGAAAAACACAAGTTTGAAAAGGCCCAAAAATCGGTATTTAATGATAAGTTTGAATTTTTTTCAATTTTTATTTTTGTAGTTAAGTAATGTGGCAAACTTTTTCCAGAAATTCGGGTTGCCATGGGGATTCTGACGTCATCCAGGAATTTTCAAACACAAAAGAGGTTTACTTGTCTTTGTAAGAATCCATTGCATTTTTTGGGGGTATAGAAAAACGGGGAAAGGGGGAAAATATGAATGAACCCCCAAGTGTTTTATAACACTGTATTCCCTTTGATTAGTAGATTAAGAATATATAAAGTATGAGGGGGTGGGTCCCATATTTCGGGAGTTTTTCCGGTTTGATTGAAAAACTGAATCTGGGCGTCACGCCCGGAGTTTTAGAACTAAAGGTATAAAATTTTAGTATTTTTAAAGTTCTTTAAGAGTTCTTCAAGAATCTGGTTACTGCTAAGCTTTCTGACAACTATTTCCAGAGAAATCTGCGAAAAACCGTCTTGGAAAACGAAACAATGAATTTAATTGTCTCTGGATCACGCAATTTTTACAATATTTGTTAGTGATTCATACTGTTCAAATTCCCACTTTAAATGCTTTCATAAAATATAAATTACTAAGCTGTGATCATAACAGATCCGAAGCTATTCAGCGTTAAAATTAGCATGTGTTAGGCTTAACGCACCACGAGGGGTCTATTCCCTCCAAACTTCTAACACTAGCCACTTTCTAACACGGTTCTTAAAGGTCTTTAAGAGTTCTTCAAGAATCTGAATACTGATAAGCTTTCTGACAATTATTTCTAGAGAAATCTGTGAAAACACGTCTTGGAAAACGAAACAATGAATTGAATTGTCTCTGGATCATACAATTTTTACACTATTTGTTAGTGATTCATACTGTTCAAATTCCCACTTTAAATGCTTTCATAAAATATAAATCACTAAACTGTGATCATAACAGATCCGCAGCTATTCAGCGTTAAAACTAGCATGTGTTAGGCTTAACGCTTAACGCACCACGAGGGGTTTGTTTCCGCCAAACACTACGGTTTTCGCCACTTACTTAGCTCTACTCTAAAAGTAACGATCGAGTATATACTTTTACACAGTTTATTGCAATATATTATAAGCCAGATTATATTGTCCGAAACAAATTTCTGCACGTTTTTACATAGGTATATATCAATATTTCCAAAAATTTTCATACAGGTATCGAATTATCAAGTATGTTTTCAGGGCCCGATTAAGGCAAGTCTGGGCCCAAGGCCCGGGTGCTTTTAGGGGCCCCCTTCACGATAAAAATGTATAAGAAACTGCGTCATTGGGTTACTATTGCTACTTATGCATATAATACAATGCTAACCTAGAAAAAAATTATACACCACCCTTTTTTATTTTAGTTTTAATGCACTTCTAGAAAAATAACTTTCTTATAATTTTTAAGTATAAAATTTTATCACATGAAATTTAATGTTTCGTGACAAAAAAAACATTTTTCAGACCATTTGGAGGCCCCCAAAAATCATGGGCCCAAGGCCCGGGCCTTGCAGGCCTAGGCAGTAATCAGGGCCTGTATGTTTTGGAATTTATATCAAAATTTCTTTATTTTTCGAGAAAATTTCAAATATTTTTAAGTTTATGACCTAAAAAAATAAAGGTTGGAATAAAAAAAAAGTCAACAAATTCTATACTGGTATCTAAATTTTCAGTATGTTTTAAAATTGGTAATAAAAATTCAGTAGCCTTTGGATCGTCTGACGTGACGTCTCCCAATGAGAGCTGAAAAGTCAGTTTGTGCGCATGCTCGAACGTTAGCGTTGGCGACGAAAGATTTTGGCTTCTTTGGAGGTAATGAGCAACAATTACGTAATGGTTTGTTATGAAAAGTGTCCCGATGGCTCACATGGTAGGGTATGGGCTTGTTAACTGAGAGATCACGGGTTCGAATCCTGGTGCCCGACAACTTAGCGACGCTGGTATTTTGACTTATTTAAAGGACATAGTTTTTATTTAATACGTTTTAAATAATATTATAATGTTTTAATTATTTTTATTAGATTTATAGATTATGAGAAAAGTTTTGTTGTTTTGATGTGAATATGTATCCGGCATTTTTACGACGCTTATGTTTTAAATTATTTAAAGTACATAGTTTTTATTATAATATTTTAATTATTTTCATTAGATTTATAGATTTTGAGAAAAGTTTTGTAGTTATGATGTGAATATTTTTAATTATTAAATTTTATAACATTATTCAATTTAATTTAAGAATTTAGTTATTATTTAATTAATATTAGTTATTATTTAATTTATGTAAGAATTTTTTTATTATATTTAACAATAACAATTTTTCTGTAGTTATGCTTATGATGTGAGTAAATAAATTTTGATGGCCGGATGTTCATAATTTTAAAATTAGGGATCGTCATGTTATAGTTTCGTGTTATTTTTCATTTAAATCCCCTATGTAAAACATGAATTATCTAGAAATGGACTCTTGGACGTTGAAAACCTAAGACCCAAACCAAAAATATACGGCATAATTTGAAACTGGGACAAGAGCCTCGCCAAAGTAGTATTTTTCAACTCCCACTGGGTTCCGTCAGGCTGGATAAAGTGCACTTAAAAATTCTTGTACATTCTATACTAGTATAAAAATTTAAAGTATTCATTAAAACTGGTATCAACGTTCCCCAGTACGGTTTCAAAATTTCCAGTGTTGATCATAATGGTATTGAAATTCCCAGTATTCATTAAAACCAGTATCGAAATTCCCAGTGTTGTTCATAATGGTATTGAAATTCCCAGTATTCATTAAAACCAGTATCGAAATTTCCAGTATTGATTCATACTTGTATTGAAATTCCCAGTATTCATTAAAACTAGTATCGAAATTTCCAGTATTGATTCATACTGGTATTGAAGTTCCCAGTATCCATTAAAACCAGTATCGAAATTTCCAGTATTGTTTCATACTTGTTTTAAAGTTTCCAGTATGGTGTCATACTGGTTTTAAAATTTCCTGTATGTTTTTCCAGTATGGATACTAGTTCCAGTATGATTTATACTGGTTCTAGTATCATTTTGATACTGGTTTTGTGAACTTTTTCCAATAGGGTCGTCTAAAAAATAAAACCAAATGTGAGCAAGAAACGAAAGAAAACGCACCGATGATTGATATGGTCAGTTGGTCACCCTCCCAAATACTGTCAGCACCCGAAGGTGCTTAACTTCGGTGAAGGAAGGTAGATAATCGATATGCCAGCTAAACCATGATTTTTTGGCGACTTTTTTTAGCGGCGATTGCCAAAGATAACACCGTTGTTTCTTGGCTCGACTTTGATTTGGCTACCAATCTAACTTGTTGCCAAGCTACTGAACGGTAAATATTTACCAAGTTGCATTTGCGTCATTGTTGCACCGGAGCGGCGATAAAGTCTGTCTGTCCTCGCTTGGCACAAGTGGCAAACCTAAAATCCGTACCCACAGCAGAAAAAACAGTGGCGAAAAAGCCATAAAGATGGTTATCTCACTTCTATTAGATACCCGATACCCTGCACTCGCCACTGCTTTTCCTGCCGTGGGTAGTGATTTTAGGTTTGCCACACGTGCCAAGCGAGGACAGACAGACTATATATATATACTCATTCATTATTTAGGGTAGAATATTTCTGATAACAGGTAGATCTTCTAAAAAATAAAAACAAATGTGAGCAAGAAACGAAAGAAAACGCACAGATGATTGATATGGTCAGTTGGTCACCCTCCCAAAAACTGACAGACCCGAAGGTGCTTAACTTCGGTGAAGGAAGTTAGATAATCAATATGCCAGCTAAACCATGATTTTTTGGCGACTTTTTTAGCGGCGATCGCCAAGGATCACACCGTTGTTTCTTGGCTCGACTTTGATTTGGCTAAAGTCTGTCTGTCCTCGCTTGGCACGTGTGGCAAACCTAAAATCACTACCCACGGCAGGAAAAGCAGTGGCGAGTGCAGGGTATCGGGTATCTAATAGAAGTGAGATAACCATCTTTATGGCTTTTTCACCACTGTTTTTTCTGCTGTGGGTACAGATTTTAGGTTTGCCACTTGTGCCAAGCGAGGACAGACAGACTATACCAATCTAACTTGTTGCCAAGCTACCAAACAGTAAATATTTACCAAGTTGCATTTGCGTCATTGTTGCACCGGAGCGGCGATATGGGGTTAAACAGACTATATGAAATTTATTATTTTTTGACATCCTGATTCTTTTTGAGCTATATATATATAATTAAGGCAAAATAAATTTTTATAATTAAAATAATCACTTAAATGAGCCAGAAACAAAACCCACAACAATTATTAATAAAGTCCACCATACCTCTGTCACTTCATCAGGGGTACCAAACAGAGGTAATCAAGTTTGCATTAATTATCTAGTTTAAATTCAAAGATTCTAAGATGAGTTATACATATATATATATATATATATATATAATTAAGGCCTTAATTATATTCATGCTCTTGTTGCATGCAGCATTGGCGCTGCTTCAAGTTTGCAGTAATATCTAGTTTAAATTCTAAAATTCAAAGATGAGTTTTATATATATATATATATATATATATATATATATATATATATATATATATATATATATATATATATATATATATATATATACAGGGTGTCCCACGAAAAGTGGCCCAACCCCTTTAACTTTTGAACCCCTACAGATATAGTCATGAAAGTTGGGTCTAGGTATAGTAAAGTGACCATGCCCTATCCGATGAGACAACTTTCAACGCCCTCTAGCGGAAACTTTAAGAGTTATAATTTTTATTTTAAAAACTATGTGAGGTACGTGAAAAAAGTCAGTGACTAAGTTGTAGAGCAGCATCGATTCATTATAAATCGACACCTCTACCACAAAAATGACTACAATAAAACTCATTAAACGCCTTTTTATTTAATTGTGGTTTGGAACACTCAACCTCACGAAACGCTTAACCACTTGCTTGTTTATTTGTGGTTTCGAACACTTAACCACACGAAACGCTTTTGCATGTACTAACTTGGTGCTTGAAACGCACTATCTTTTTGGATATAATAATTAAGAGGCTATTGAATTGAAATGAGGCTAGGCTCGATATTCAATCTAGAGTCCAAACGTGCGTCGCAGACTGGAAGGACATAGAGCATCTGCGGTAAATGTAATCAGTTCATTTTCATGAGGAGTTTCGTGAGGTTAAGTGTTCGAGACCACAAATAAACAAGCAAGCGGTTAAGCGTTTCGTGAGGTTGAGTGTTCCAAATCACAATTAAATAAAAAGGCGTTTAATGAGTTTTATTGTAGTCATTTTTGTGGTAGAGGTGTCGATTTATAATGAATCGATGCTGCTCTACAACTTAGTCACTGACTTTTTTCACGTACCTCACATAGTTTTTAAAATAAAAATTATAACTCCTAAAGTTTCCGCTAGATGGCGTTGAAAGTTGTCTCATCGGATAGGGCATGGTCTTTTTACTATACTTAGACCCAACTTTCATGACTATATCTGTAGGGGTTCAAAAGTTAAAGGGGTTGGGCCACTTTTCGTGGGACACCCTGTATATATATATATATATATATATATATATATATATATATATAATATATATATATATATAATATATATATATATATATATAATATATATATATAATTAAGGCAAAATAAATTTTTATAATTAAAATAACCACTCAAATGAGCCAGAAACAAAACCCACAACAATTAATAAAAATTAATAAAGTCCACCATACCTCTGTCACTTCATCAGGGGTACCAAACAGAAGCATGGTGGACGGGTCGTTTTCTGTTGGTTGTTGGAGAGTACATACATACAAAATTCCAACCAACCATGGTACCCAAACGACCCTTAACATATACATGAAAATCAAATCCCATAATCATCATAATCAATCCCATCAACTGGACAGTTGAATTAAGTTTGGCTCTTACCAGTGATGGAAGTATTGTCAGCTTTCTGGATTTGAGTATTGATTTTTCTGTTGATGATGCAGTGAGTATTGAAATATATGATAAACGAAATGATTTTAATTTTAATATCGTTAAACTTATATATTGGAACTCCAATATCTCTAGAAACATATATAGAAATACAGTTATTGGACAAATTAACAGAATTAAAACTATTTGCAATGGAAATACTAGCATAATTAAACATTTAAAAGAGCTGTATAAATTGTTGGAATCTAACTTATATCCATTGGGATTTTTGAGATCAATATTTGACAAACTGGCAGTTGGAGTTTCTCTTCCCTAAAATGGCATCAGAGAGTTTTTTGGTATAAGCTCTCTACCACGGTATTGATGCATTATGTTCGTTCACTTTATGATTATGGTATGTTGTTTTTGATGTTCAAATTAATTATGGGATTTGATTTTCATGTATATGTTAAGGGTCGTTTGGGTACCATGGTTGGTTGGAATTTTGTATGTATGTACTCTCCAACAACCAACAGAAAACGACCCGTCCACCATGCTTCTGTTTGGTACCCCTGATGAAGTGACAGAGGTATGGTGGACTTTATTAATTTTTATTAATTGTTGTGGGTTTTGTTTCTGGCTCATTTGAGTGGTTATTTTAATTATAAAAATTTATTTTGCCTTAATTATATTCATGCTCTTGTTGCATGCAGCATTGGCGCTGCTTCAAGTTTGCATTATTTATCTAGTTTAAATTCAAAAATTCTAAGATGAGTTATAATATATATATATATATATATATATATATATATATATAAATAGCTATATATATATATATATATATATATATATATATATATATATATATTCTGTTTAACCCCGAAAGATCATTTTTCAGCCAACCAACCTTATTTTCACTAAAATAATAGTTTAAAGAAGTTCCGCACTTCCACTGAAATTCTCGCCAAATTCATCCACTTATTTAATTCCGAAAATAAATGTAGTTTAAATTTAGTGTAACTTAGTCTGATCGGGGCCCTTTCTCAAACACCAAATCAAATTTAATATCCCCTCTATAAAAAGTTATCTCAAAGATTCTAAAACTTTGATTTCCCTTTGAAATATTTTACATAACCATCCTCTGAAAAAAAAAACAGTGAAAAACGCTTCATATAGAAATTTTAAATAAAAAAGTTTCCGGTTAAATGTGTATAACCCACTAGATTAAACAATTATTGGCGCAGCCTTTGTCAGAAATCATGTTCTAATTTTCCATGATATTCCTTAAAAATAATTTCCAATTAGAACTCAAAGTTCGATTTCCCAAAGATTTTATTATTTAGAATTAAATCCTAACAATATCTCCTCTGTGCCATAAAAGATCAATCAAACAACCAACTAGCTAAAGCATTTCAATCTAATTCGATTCTATCTCTCAACTTCGATTTTCCTACCACGAGGCAATAGCAGGGATTCCGCTGATAGTTTATACCTAAATTTCGGGGAAAAGTTCTCGTGCTGCCATCTACAAATGCATTTTGGAACTAAAATTTTGAAATTTTGGGTACGAAAATTCTTTGCCCCCCTGAGTAGGATGCAAGAAACCGCATATTTTTATCTTTTTCAGTTTTCGATAGTTATTGATTTTTAAAATGCGTCAGTCTTTTTTGGGACACCCTTTAAGTAAACTATGATGTATCATTTTGACAGTAAAAGGATATTATTTTAGCAAAAAATAAAAAGTACAGAGAATTTTGGTTAATTCTCCATCACATGGTTTGTGACTGGATAGAGAAAGGTATTAGCCCAGTCAATTGGGGTTCAAAAGTGACGTTTTCAAAACTTTCATATAGAAGTTTTTTTTTCGACGGTTTTATATGTTTTCGAGGGCGCTGATTACGAATATGAAGTTTGCTGCCACGTGGGAGGTCGGCTTCATATCGAAAATCGCAAAAAATCGCAAAATTTTTGCTCTTTTTTCGATCTTTTGCTTATACATCAAAAACTATAAGTTTCTCGAAGATAATCTCAATTTTAAAGTTGAAGTAAACAAAATTTCCTACAAAATGCACTACTCAACATTGATTTTCTGAAGAGTGGTTCTGCCGCTAGAGCGCGCTGAAAAACAGCAATTTTTTGGCCTTTCCGCAAAAAAATGAAAAGCGCGCGCTTCTACCCTCTACAAAAGGAAAACTATTCACGTTACCAACAAAACTTTTATACCACGTGAAAGAGAATTTCATTGCCTAAAAATAACCTACTTTACATTATTATTTTTTGAGAATGGGGGAGGGAGCGAAGCAAAGATCGGAAATAAAACTTTCGCGCCTTACAGCTAAAACGAACTCTCGCAGTTGTTAATTTCCAATCTGCGCTTTAATTCCGGTATATTACCAATAAAATTGGTTGTTTTGGGTGAATTGATGACTAAGCATGGTTAAAAAAATAATTTTTTAAATTTATTTATGAAATATTAGGTATTTTAGGCGAAAATTCAATATTTTTAAAAAAATCATTAATTAAATTATGGGAATTTTTTAATGAACGAATTTATAGGTTTTTTGCATTGCTGAATCCGAATTTCAAGTTCGTTTACATTTCAAAAGTCATCTTCACATCAAAAAATGCAAAAAATCTCAAATTTTCGCTCTTTAGTTCGGTTTTTCATCGATTTTCTCAAAAAATTATTCGTTTTTCGAAAAATAACAGTACACCAAATTAAAGTACATAAAATTTGCTATAAGATACACTGGTTCGTTTTTATTTTACAAAGAGCGGTGTACGCTTTAGAGGGTTTTAAAGAGCAGCGATTTTTTTTCTTTTCTACAAAAAAAGTGAAGAGCGCTTGCTTTCCCCCACTATAGCTCTAAATATATACACGTAACAGACACATATTTTATACCATAGGAAAGTACATTTAATTTCCTACAAAATGCACTACTCAACTTTCATTTAATAATGAGAGGTATTGACGCTAGAGCGCGCTGAATTACAGCTGTTTCTTGACTTTACACAGAAAAAAGAAAATCATTTTTCTTCAGAACTCTCTAAAGCGTACACCGCTTCTTGCGAAATAAAAACAAACCAGTTACTCTTATAGATAGCAAATTTTACGTACTTTAATTTGGTGTACTGTAATATTTCGAAAAACTAATAATTTTTTGAGAAAATCGGTGAAAAACCGAACCAAAGAGCAAAAATTTGAGATTTTTTGCATTTTTTGATGTGAAGGTGACTTTTGAAATGAAAATGAACTTGAAATTCGGATTCAGCAATGCAAAAAACCTATCAATTCGTTCATTAAAAAATTCCCATAATTTAATTTATGATTTTTTTAAAAATATTGAATTTTCGCCTAAAATACCTAATATTTCATAAATAAATTTAAAAAATTATTTTTTTAAACATGCTTAGTCATCAATTCACCCAAAACAACCAATTTTATTGGTAATATACCGGAATTAAAGCGCAGATTGGAAATTAACAACTGCGAGAGTTCGTTTTAGCTGTAAGGCGCGAAAGTTTTATTTCCGATCTTTGCTTCGCTCCCTCCCCCATTCTCAAAAAATAATAATGTAAGGTAGGTTATTTTTAGGCAATTAAATTCTCTTTCACGTGGTATAAAAGTTTTGTTGGTAACGTGAATAGTTTTCCTTTTGTAGAGGGTAGAAGCGCGCGCTTTTCATTTTTTTGCGGAAAGGCCAAAAAATCACTGTTTTTCAGCGCGCTCTAGCGGCAAAACCACTCTTCAGAAAATCAATGTTGAGTAGTGCATTTTGTAGGAAATTTTGTTTACTTCAACTTTATAAGTGAGATTATCTTCGAGAAACTTATAGTTTTTGATGTATAAGCAAAAGATCGAAAAAAGAGCAAAAATTTTGCGATTTTTTGCGATTTTAGATATGAAGCCGACCTCCCACGTGGCAGCAAACTTCATATTCGTAATCAGCGACCTCGAAAACATATAAAACCGTCGAAAAAAAACTTCTATATGAAAGTTTTGAAAAAAAAACCCATTTGACTGGGCTATATGTTATAAATAGTTCAAATTCACATTGTTGTACTATTAGTGACGTTTTTAAGATAGATATTAGTTAAATTACTTAAATGAAAAAAAAATACGTAAAAGTAACCCATGCATTCAAACACATTATTTCATACCACACAAAAGTGTATTTTCATTTCCAGTCTTTCCCTTCCTCAGATACTTCAAACAACCCAAGAATGAAGCACGAAACTAAGGAAAGAATAACATCTTTGATTTTCCTACGGAAATAGATCTCAAAGCCTGTTCATCTTACCACTCCGTACATATCACGGTACTTTCCATGGGGATTTCCCTTTTCTTATCTGGACATTTTGAATTTGGAAAACTGAAGCGCTACCCCATTTCCAAGAGAAAACGGAGGACGGCCAGTTCATTATATGGGCGATGCAAGGAAAGAGTCAATTATTTTCAATGCGATGACTTCCTTTATGGAGTTACTTCCACTTGAAATGTCAGTCTCTAGAGGGATTGGCTGAGGTCTTGCTTCTTTGTAGCCTTTACACTTTTCAGCAATGGTTCCAAAATTGTCCGTCGCAAACCAGTGACGGATATATCACGAATGAATGTTGTATCATTCTGAAAATTACCAAATGAGGAGATAAAATATAGATATTTGCTGCTTTTATAATTTCGAACCTAGATTGAAGCCATCGAACTTTTAGTATAGAAATTATCCGTCTAGCAATAACTTAATTTATAATTTTATCAGCAAAAGAAAACAAGAGTAGCCTTTCTCATGTCTTATCAAAGTATAGTCCGACCGCCACGAGAAAAACTTTGAAAAAAAAAATCAAATCTTAATGATAGTCTCACAGATTTATCACAAAATAGTTTTACTGCGTTTACGAATAACCATCACCCCTAAAAGTTTGAGGAATTACCCGTTTACATACTATGGGGCGCTATCAAATTTCTAAATAGTGGGGATCAGCCCTTTAAAGTTTAGGAATTACTGCTTTAGAGTATTTAATTGTCTTCCCTTTTCAGTTTATTTAAATTGTGTTTCCTTCGTATTATTTCATTAAGTCGTTTTTCTTTAAAAAAGAACTTTTAAAGAAGAGAAGAAGATTTAAAAAAGAACTTAATAAACATTATTTTTGTATTTACTCTTAAGCAAAAACAGGAGTTTCCAAATATAACATTAAACATTTAAAAAAACCTGAAGTTCATATAAAAACATTTACCATTGATAAACAATAGCGTAAAAATGCAACAAAAAAGAAACCGATCTCCTACATTTCTAGTATTCTAGTGCTAAGTTTCCCAACCAACCATTAAAAAAGTATTCTAGAATCGTGACCACAACTGGACGCAAAGAGAGAGAGAATCAACTCTGCCAAAAGAAGTCTCAAAGAAAAATTATAAGTTGCTGTGTTTCCGAAAGGTCGTTTCGTTTGAGGAGTTTGAGCAACAACTGAAAGATCGATCTTGGCTCTGGACCTGGATGTGAAAACATAATGAATGGCAGAAATACTACTTTATCTCCAAAGAAATAAAACACCCAGAAACTAAATTTCAGGAGTGGTATTCATCAATGACTTTTGGGCCACCCTGAGCACATTATTCTTCCCCGTTGAAAAACAAGCTGTGGTTTTCTCGGCGGTTAAAGGCTTTCTTTGTATGTGGGTAGGGAAGAAACACTCTTTATTGCGAAAAAATTAGATGAAATATACTAAAGCCTTTCTTTATGATATCCAAAAATCTCAGTAGAGATTATCATTAGTGTGTCTTTAATTGATATTGCGACAAAAATGTGTTGGTCATTGTTTTAATTGGGAGTATTTTAAACAGAACGAAGGCCTTTTATTGTTAAATTCGACTGTTTCATGAAAAAATTTGTTTCATTATTTAAAATGTTTTTACCGTAAATATTATGCGGATTGCTACAGGGTGTCCCAAAAAAAGACTGCAGCATTTTAAAAATCAATAACTCGAAAACTAAAAAAGATAAAAATACGCGGTTTCTTGCATCCGTCTTAGGGGGGCAAAGATTTTTTGTAACAAACTTTCTAAACCTTAGTTCCAAAATGCATTAGTAGTTGGCAGCACGAGAACTTTTTCTGAAATTTAGGTATTAACTATCAGCGGGATCCCTGGGGCTCTACTACGCGCTTCGACGAATCATTCCACGAGACGGAATTCACGTGGTCACGTGATCTTTTTCACGGAATTGCTAAAAACGCTACTTCCCGGTGCAGCGGAATTATTCCCCGTCGGAATGAGGAGCTCTTTTTCGACGAATCTTTCCACCACCTAAAGACCGCGGGGAATCGATTCCGCCTCCGCCATATTGGATACAATTTTGGCCCATGCTGCCGTCCGAGAGAACGAGGATCCATCAAAATAACAATTAAACAGTTTTAATCTGCCAGAAAATGAATCGAAAGGTGTTATCGTGTCCTTAAACCACTTGCTCTAGCTCAAGGTTCGTCCTTACTTCACTGAGCTCCTTACTTAGAAACCCGATCAACCACTGGAACTGCCTTTTCAGTCCAAACAAAGGTAAGCCTCTTTTTTAAGTTCTTTTACTCTGTTAAAAGTTAATTTTATTGAAATTAGGAAAGGAAATTGTTTTAAAATTATATTATATAGTATCATTATCGATATTTAATCCCTACATCGATTACATCAGCATTTAGTAAATGTAAACAAACATTACGAATACGAATACAACTTCTTGTAAAAATAATAGAAAGATTACTCTAAAATTATTTTATTGAAATTAGTTAAGTAAATAGCTTTAAAATTATATTATGTGGCTGTATCATAATCGCTATTTAATGCCCTATATCGATTACATCAGCCTTTAGTAAACATTACCAAACTGAAACATTACGAACAAATACAACTTTTATTTTGACTTATTTTAAAAGTAATATTAGCCACGATTTCAGTCTCAATACTTATGATAACTTTCACATGTGTTCAACTTGTCGATTTGTTCATTTTGATAAGCTATGTTTACGCTTGTTTCTGAGTTATTGATTACTTAGTCATAAACTTTCTATGGCGAACAAGTTTCATATTACTTTTTAGGTTAAGTTTTTTGTCTGTTGTAGATTTGAGGAACTTCTTTTTAGATTAGTGGTATTCAAACTGCTTAATGTTCGTCTTCGGATTCTAGAATATAAATATAAACACATAGTTGAGTTAATACTAAAAATTGTTATACATGTTTTGTTGCTATTATGATATTAAGTAAACTTTTTTTGCAGATGTGAAATACCTGCCCTCTGGCTCTGTCGATAGATGTCTACTTGGCTTTTTCAAAGTGAGTAGTTTTATGGTCTTTTTCACTCCTATACACACATGTATTATACAACTTAAATCAGTATTTTTCAATCAGCCTGGCACATGCTCAGACTTGGATAATGCATTGTAATGTAATTGTAATGTTGTGTAATTTTCTTCAAGTGTCACAATCATTTAAATTTTGACTTAAAATTAGACAGTCACATTGTTCACCAAAACTGTACGATGATTCTTTATTCTAACAGTAAAAAGAATTTACATTTGAAAAAAACTTCTACGTGACTCCCAAGTTGCGTAACTATATTATCCAAGTCTGCACATGTCTCGCCAATCCGACTTCATCAACAACATTTTACAAGTTAAAAAATTGTTTAAAGCAACACTGTTGAGATGTTTTGATTTTTTAATTTGTCGTTTTATTTTTTCTGTGATTGATCAAAATACTTGGCTCTTTTGCGCCTGGCTTAAATTTAATGCATGTATTGTTAAGTCACGGCTTATTAGATACTTATACAGGCTAGCCGAGTTTTAAACAATGAAAACCATTTGACAACTTTTCCCGCTTAGAGCGCTACAAGACCTACCTATATCACCCACCGCTTTCAACACTGTGGATATGCTTTGCCAGTTTGTCCGCTAATGCCATCTGGATTTGCAATAATTTCCGTACTCGGCTAGCCTGTATAAGTATCTAGTAAGCCGTGGTTAAGTCAAATACTTGGTCCATGTACATGGCTTGTTACTGAAATAACTTTGATAGTTAGAGACATCTTTTCTTGAAATACACAACATCTCTCCCCTGGAAATTCTTATATCCCCTTCGATAATTTATTTTTTTTCTAGCCATTGGATCTTAAATTTCTCAAACTTAAAATAACCGAAAGTAGTGTTTTGTCAGCATTTTTTGCTTTTATCCCATGTTTTAAAAATTTTTTGATTAATGCATGATAGAAATGTTAGTTATTGAGATATCTATTATATACTTAACTTAATGAGTCTTGATCTGTGTTGATAAGGGGACATCCATAAATTATGTGAGGTGTTTTTTCTAAATTTTTGACCCCTTCCTCCTCTTTGGTGAGATTTTGCCGGACTTTTCCCCCACAAATTCTTAATGATATTTCCTTCAACGATTTATTGAATAAATTTCTTTGACATGTCCTAGCCACGTTTGTTTGTCTTGTTAGCATGAAGCCTAGCATATACATTGTACACTGCAAAAGTTTTGATACAAATCCATGTTGAAATCAAAACTATTTTCTTGTGTATGATTTAATTATCAAGACTGATTGACTAATGATTTGCTGTTCTAACTAATTTGTGCAGTTTTCCTGAACATGAGCTAAAAATTTAAAGAAAAAATGTATATTTTCTAAACTAAAAGTTGATGGCGAGATTTTAATTGACTTCCCCCTCCCCTGGTGAGGTTTTGCTGAACCTCCCCTTTTTGCCCTCATGTAATTTATTGATGTCAATTAATCAACATATTAAATCTGGACAACTACTTACTGCCATATTCGCTGTCTCTGATTGGTGGGATCCTTCATTGACCAAGGATTTAACACCGATGCTTATGGCTATGAATATGGCTGATAGAGATGTTTCGAACACAGGGTTGTTGTCAGTTGTACTTCTTGTAATATTTTAAATTGAACATCAGTCTGAGCTAAACAATTTTTTTGTCTCTGTGCCAGTACATTTCAACAGGCTGGTTTCTCGAAAACCGATGTGCATTTCACTTCATGCGTTCCTTGTTAAGCTCAGACTGGTTTCAAAAATTATTTTGTTAAAAAATTTTTAGGGTAACTTAATATTTATAATTTTATATTTTTAGGTTCTATTGCTTAAAAAAAGGATGCATTCATCTTATCAGATGGAATTTCATGGTCATGCTGTGTATTTTTGTAGTTTGCTTCATCTTCCACATTGAAATAAATGTAAATTGTGTTAATATATACTTAATTTTAACATTTTCATATTTAAGTAAATTAAAAATGTGGAAATATAAGGTTAATAAGAGTGTATACTAGTTTATTCAATTAAACTTCTGTATTCATAGAAACATTAATAAGTTCTTTTTGAACATTTCAATGTAATTTGATTGTATGTAATAAAAAAAAAATTCTTGATTGAACTTCTGTTTTGAAAATTTTTTCCTTCTATTATTCTCGAGCTGTAATTATTGTTATTTTTCCACTCTTTGAAAGCTGCACAACATTTTTTCTGAATAGGTTTAATATTTTGTAGAATTTTATAAAAAGCAGATAAAGGAGAAAATTGAATTCAAAAATTCTATAAAAAGTAAAAAAAAACGAATTTTTTCCTATTTTCTCTTATTGGGCGAAGTTTTACAGCTTTAATATCAGTTCCAATCGGTTCAGCAACCCAAAAAACCTAGGAATCCATGTGTCAAAGAGCAAATTTCGCGCGATTTGGAGTTTTTTCCCGAAATCGTCCATTTGGCACCACTGTGCGGCGCCAAGCCCCCGAAGGTTCCCATGATAATCCTATGGAGCGAGCAAGCCAAAAATGCCGAAAATTGGTTTTTCGCCCCTCATTTCTACTCTAATCACACGACGAATGTCTTCACTCGAGTTATCGACCCTATATGAAGTATGCTACCCGACAAAAATTTAATAACAGCCTAAATATCTATATTACGTTTTTTTTGTGTGCTCAAATTGCATTGAAAATCGCGCATTTCCTTGTTCAAATAATCAATGAAATGTAGATATTTAGGCTATTATTCAAGTTTTGTCTGATAGCCTAGATCAGGGTTTCCCAAAGTGGTCGGTACCGAACCCCTGGGGGTCGATGAAGGTTCAAAGGGGGTCCATGGGGAGTCGACGAAGTTTTAGGGGTCGGTAGGGGGTCGATGAAGCTTTAGGGGTCGGTAGGGGGTCGATGAAAGTAAAACAGTCATAAAAAAAGGAAAGTGCAGAAAAGACAAAAAACCAGCTTGTGTGTTACTAATAAAATCTTTCTAACTAATAATGTTGTGAAAAAATCGGAAAATCAAATTTTTTATGTGGTGTAAAAAGACTTGGTTTTTAAACTTGAATGTAACATTTTCAATAAGTCGATAATTCTGCCAGACAGATATTTTTATGCAATAAAAATTCAAATATGACTCTATGTGCAAGATAGGGATATTATTTGATAATTTCATTGATTGTTTCATTTTTAACAGATATATCTGTCTTTTATAAAAATGAGTTTAAAGATTATAATTATGGGTCAAAAATACTTTTGCTGGCAAAAATAATTTTTTTCATTACTGCGTTTTTCCACTTGCGGCCGAAACTTGCCAACCCTGTGGTTTTTATACATAATACTGTTTTAGAAATTGTTATAAAAGTTAAAAAGTTTTTTAAAACAAAAATTTAATTTTTTTATAAAACATCAGCAGACGTTTCAAAGCACTATAGCCACATTTTGTTTTGTCATTTTTTTCAGAAACGAACTTAATTTCGCTTCCAAAAGGAATAAATAAAATAAAAAAAAATAAATAATTCTTGCCCCGACGTTTACTCCAAAAACAGAATGAAAACAATAAAGCCAAGACCCAAAAAATTCCATCTGCTCGCGAGGCGTTTGAAATCTGCAATCCTACATATTTGTATTAAAGCATTGCTTTAATAGTTTAAACATAGAATACACAGCTGCATAACCAGCACAAAAACAAAAGATTTAAAAAAAAATTAAAGTGGTTGGATACAAATAGTACTACTGAGTTTTTTCAATATTTTTTTCATCCGACACCACTGTGAGGTGCGATGGTGGGTTCCGTTCAAAATCCCGACAGTCAGAATCCCGACAGATCAGGTTACCAACGACGAAATCCCGACAGGGTCAGAATCCCGACAGATCAAAATCCCGACTGGGTCAAAATCCCGACAGGTCAAAATCCCGACCGATCAAAATCCCGACTGGGTCAGAATCCCGACAGGGTCAAAATCCCGACAGGTCAAAATCCCGACAGGGTCAGAATCCCGACAAGTCAAAATCCCGACAGGTTGAAATCCCGACAGGTCGAAATCCCGACAGGGTCAGAATCCCGACAGATCAAAATCCCGACTGGGTCAGAATCCCGACAGGTCAAAATCCCGACAGGTCGAAATCCCGACAGGGTCAGAATCCCGACATTGTAATGTCACTCTTGAGCCGTGAGAGCATAAACTATTGAATTTTTTTTGAAATTTTAATTTTTTTAAAATTGATTAAAAACTGGCTTAATACTACACTCCTGCGCGTGCAAGACTTTTTTCTGGGGCTTTTTTCAGAGCTGATTACAGATATTTCATCAAAACTGACTTTTGAAAGATTTTAAAATTTAATTTTTTCTAAAATTGATTAAAAATGGTTTAATACTACACTCCTGCGCTTGCAAGACTTTTTTCTTGGCTGTTTTTCAGTACTGATTACAGATATTTCATCAAAACTGACGATTGAAAGATTTTAAAATTTTAAACCAATTTTTAATCAATTTTAAAAAATTTAAAATTTTAAAATCTTTTTAAGGTCAGTTTTGATGAAATATCTGTAATCAGCGCTGAAAAACTAACCAGAAAATTGTCTTGCAAGCGCAGGATTGTAGTATTAAACCGTTTTTTAATCAATTTTAAAAAATTTTAAATTTTAAAATCTTTCAAACGTCAGTTTTGATGAAATATCTGTAATCAACACTGAAAAAAAGCCCAGAAAAAAGTCTTGCACTCGCAGGAGTGTAGTATTAAACCATTTTTTAATCAATTTTAAAAAATGTAAAATTTTAAAATCTTTCAAACCACAGTATTGAAGAAACATCTGTAGTCAGCACTGAAAAGCTACCTAGAAAAAAGTCTTGCACGCGCAGGAGTGTAGTATTAGTAGGGGGTAATAGAGTAGTAAACGATTTTTCAATTTTAATTTTGATGGATAGACGCTAATAAACGAAGGTCATCAGCGAAGAAATTTTTGAAATCCGATCATTAGTTAATTTTTAAAAAATTAAAAAATTCCGTGCGCAGAAGCTAACGCGTAAAACGCAGTACTGCGCAATACGTCACGGGTGTCTACCGACTGTCCATCGCAACTCACTCACCGCTCCGGAGCTCACGTGTTTGCGTATTACGTATCATCAATATTCGTTCACCGTTAAATTTCGACTAAAATTTCCTAAAATGTCCGATAACAATCAGAAAAAGAAGAAACGCTTTTATTCTTGTTTCGTTCCTGATTGTAACTCTACATCAATTAGCACTCCTAATAAAAGTTTCTTTTGCGTACCCAAAAATAAACTTAGAAAGAAATGGTTGTCAGTCTGCCGCAGAGAACAATCGGGATCCCCAACAACTGTGTTTTTCTGTTGCGAAGATCATTTTGATGTAAGTATCAACCCTTAGTAGCCTGCATTTTAGGTAGGTATTATATACAATAAGCAAATGAAATCAGTTTATAAATCAATCCTTTTCAAACTCAAATCCTTTTAAAAAATTATGAGTGAAAAGGCAACCTTAAATAAAGACTTGAGATTGTGTAAATAAATAGATATGTAACGTATACACTCACCTCAATTGCTTTGATCCTGTACTTTCGGGTATCTCATCATACCATTTCCGAATACAATCCGTCACCATAAAAACTGTGACAGCAGGAAGATTGTCCGATTGGGCTTTAACAAAGCCTGGTTCCATGTTTTAATTAAAAATTCTAATTAAAAAACGAAGTAAATTACAGAACGGCAGCTTTTGTTTACATTCAAATCCTATGGTATACTCTACTGCGCTCTACCGGCGACGAGCGGCATAGACACTCCTGACGTCACACGAAGCCCCGCCCCGTTTTTTGAGAGTGCAACGTTTAAAAATTAATTAAAAAGTAATTAATGGTTTAAAAAATTTCAAAATATCAAAAATCGCTGTTTATGACCTTTATTTATGTTTCCTAATGGTCAAAACTGTTAGATTTGACAACTGTTTACTTCCCTATTGACAGTTCTGTACCAGGTGGTGGGTGGTGGAGATGGTGTAAGCTTGATAAAGTCTGTCTGTCCTCGCTTGGCACGTGTGGCAAACCTAAAATCACTACCCACGGCTGGAAAAGCAGTGGCGAGTGCAGGGTATCGGGTATCTAATAGAAGTGAGATAACCATCTTTATGGCTTTTTCGCCACTGTTTTTTCTGCTGTGGGTACGGATTTTAGGTTTGCCACTTGTGCCAAGCGAGGACAGACAGACTTTAGCGATAGTGAAGGGTAAGATTGATAACGCAAGCGCCCTCTGTTGACACTTCTTCTTGTTTATTTAAGTAGAATGTATTTTTTTTAAGAATAATTTAGGGGATTTTTATTTATTTATTTTTTTTACGTTTAAGTAAATTCAATTTCTATTTTTAAGAATTTTATTATTGTTGATATTATTTAATGTAATAAATTTATTACTTTAATAAATATTTAACATGTTTTAACTTGTTTTGATAGACATTTCTAGGTAAAGAATAAAAATACTATTATTATATTATTTATATATTAGGTTTTTAAAACTAATAGGTATTTCCCTCACTGTTTATTGTTACATTTTAAAAATATTTCAGGGGATTTATTTTCATTTTATTAGTAATTTTATGGAGTACGTTACGCCAAAATAATTTTTTTTTAATTTCAACTTTAAAAGATTTTGAAATAGTTTTAATATTATTTAATATTTTACGGTGTAATGAATATATTATCTAAAAAAATGTATTTAATGTGCTATTTAACATATTTTAACTAAACTTGTTTTGAAATATATTTTTAGGTCGAGATTAAAAACAATGTTCTTATTTTAATTTTCAAATCTAGTTTTTTTTAAACAAATACTTTTTATTTACTTCTGAACCAGGTAGACATGTTTTCAACAACTTTCCAATAAGGAAATTCTATTTAAAATATAGTTTATTTAATTCGAGTGTGTAAAAAGTGCCTAAATCATTCTTGTAAAAATTTTTCATAAAGTTAAAATATAAATATTAAGAAATTTACTTAAAGAATTCATGTTATTATAAAAACCCAATCCTTCAGAAATTAAATGAAAAATTACAATGCGACATTTTGTTCTTATATTTAGAAACGAGCTGTGAGTTCAATGATTTGATAAGACATTTCTACATTCCTTCAGGTGATAAGATAGCAGCTGTTAACTTTTGATATGAAGAAATGTAATTGCTACACGAGATGATCTAATTTAGATATCATGTTAACTGTAACTTTAACGGAAGAAACCTCGTTGTTATTCAGAATTAAAACTGCTATCACACGGACAAACATTGTGAGCTAATCTGTATCTAACGTTAAAATTAATAACTAACTGTAACTTTAACGGAAGAAAAATAACTTATGCATCTGGCAACAATGCAACTATATAAGCTAGAACTTTAGCCGATAACATCATTCGCTGCGCCTCAGCCCTTCATCCCTCCGGGGTCGATAAAATGAGTACCAAGGTCACTTGGGGAAATCAAGAGGGGAGTTAGCATGAAGCTAGCCACTCCTCAGCTGACCGTGACTTTCAGTCACACGTTCTGTACAGCTCAGCTCAAGCCTCACCCAGTGAGGCTAGTTATACCGGAGTTTGAAGGTCCAACGACCTAGGTACTCCCTCAAATATCCCCCTTGATTTTTTTTCGCTGCGGGAAATCCTTCTTGATAGCACGCTCTCTTATCAACGTGATATTTTCACTATGAGTCTCACTTGTGATACATGTTTTAAGCTTTAAGGTATTCACCCGTACTGATGCTCTTTATCGCCATAAGCGGTCAGTTCACGGAGAGAAAAATTTGGAATGTTCGGAATGCCGCAAGTTGTTCCATCGATTAGATGTCCTACAGAAACATGAGAAAACTCACTTGATGCCTAAAAAGCGAAAAGCTTTAAACTCAACAACCCCACCACCTAAAAAGACTCCCCCTTTGGAAAACCAACCCCAACGCTGTCTGAACACGTTCAGTACCGTTCAGTTCTCGCCTGACGATAATAATAAGGGTGATGTTCCTCAGTTTTTGCGTTCCAAATTTGCGTGGAAAAATTGAAGCATTGTAAGCAAAAGTATTAAGATAAATGCTTCAATTTTTCCACACTTATTCTAAATTTTATTGAAAAGTTGGCCTGATATTCGTAAAAAGCACTAAAATATAGCCTACAGACATGTATCACATGCCTATACTACAAAATTTAAAAAATTTAAAATTTTTAAATTTGTTAAAAATTTAATTTTTTTAAATGAAATTTTGTCTCTTTTTAATTTATTTATTATATTTGATTGAATGATTTTACCTGTATTTTTAATGTTCATTTTAATAAATTAATTAATTAACTTATGATTTCATCATCAATTGTAGTTTTTTTGTTACATAGCTATATAACTACAATATTCATGGAAAAATGACCTTGGCAAACGCTTCAAACGTTTTTAACAAGAATTTTAAAAAAGGTCTATTTTTGAGACCAGAAAAATTGAAAATTTGAAATAAATTAAACTTTTTATAGTCCGATTTTCTTTTAATTTTAGTATGTCATCATTTAAGTAATTTCTAAGGGATAACCGTTTGAATTACTTCTTTTGCATTTATTTTGTGGTTTTGAGCGATGTTTTATTTTTTTCGAATATCCAAGTTTTCAAATAATTTTTAAAAATTCAAATTTTAATTGGAATATTCGTATTCAGCACTGAAAAATAGCTTATAAATATGTATCATAAGTCTCAATTACTATTAATTGATTTTTTGAAATTTTTTTTCGGCCATTTTTTAAAAATTAAAAAAAAAAAATTAAACTTCCCGCGGACCGATTTTGTCCGATTTTTAGTATGTTATTATTAAGGTCATTCCCAAGTGAAAACCGTTGAAAAACTAAATGTTGCAATTTTTTCCCGGTTTGACCCTTTTTTTCAGTAGATTTACTGGACTATATGGAGCGCGCAAGCCAAAAATGCCGAAAATTGGTTTTTTGCCCCTCATTTCTATCCTAATCACACGACGAATGTCTTCACTCGAGTTATCGACCCTATATGAAGTATGCTACCCGACAAAACTTTAATAACAGCCTAAATATCTATATTACGTTTTTTTGTGTGCTCAAATTTCGTTGAAAATCGCGCATTTCCTTGTTCAAATAATCAATGAAATATAGATATTTAGGCTATTATTCAAGTTTTGTCTGATAGCCTAGATCAGGGTTTCCCAAAGTGGTCGGTACCGACCCCCTGGGGGTCGATGAAGCTTTAAAGGGGGTCCATGGGGAGTCGACGAAGTTTTAGGGGTCGGTAGGGGGTCGATGAAGCTTTAGGGGTCGGTAGGGGTTCGAAGAAAGTAAAACAGTCATAAAAAAAGTAAAGTGCAGAAAAGACAAAAAACCATCTTGTGTGTTACTAATAAAATCTTTCTAATTAATAATGTTGTGAAAAAATCGGAAAATCAAATTTTTTATGTGGTGTAAAAAGACTTGGTTTTTAAACTTGAATGTAACATTTTCAATAAGTCGATAATTCTGCCAGACAGATATTTTTATGCAATAAAAATTCAAATATGACTATGTGCAAGATAGGGATATTATTTGATAATTTCATTGATTGTTTCATTTTTAACAGATATATCTGTCTTTTATAAAAATGAGTTTAAGATTATAATTATGGGTCAAAAATACTTTTGCTGGCAAAAATAATTTTTTTCATTACTGCGTTTTTCCACTTGCGGCCGAAACTTGCCAACCCTGTGGTTTTTATACATAATACTGTTTTAGAAATTGTTATAAAAGTTAAAAAGTTTTTTAAAACAAAAAATTAAATTTTTTATAAAACATCAGCAGACGTTTCAAAGCACTATAGCCACATTTTGTTTTGTCATTTTTTTTTCAGAAACTAACTTAATTTCGCTTCCAAAAGGAATAAATAAAATAAAAGAAATAAATAATTCTTGCCCCGACGTTTACTCCAAAAAAAGAATGAAAACAAGAAAGCCAAGACCCAAAACATTCCATCTGCTCGCGAGGCGTTTGAAATCTGCAATCCTACCTATTAGTCCAAGAAAGTTAGCTCAAAAAAGGGCTTCCTTCGGAACTAATTGTAAAAGAAAGTTTGATGGTTGATTCTTATAGGAAATTTTCCGTAGAAAACGATGGTGAAAAGTCTACCGAGCTACGACGTGTCCTTTAGCCAATATGGCAGATTTTCCAAAATGGCGGCCGCTTATTTTTCATATTTTTATTTTTTATGTTTTTACATGTAAATACATATTTTTTTGCATAACATAAATTATTCTCTATTAAATTACCTATAAAATGGTATATTAACCAAGATTATGCGATATTTAGAGCCTAATAAAATCATTTTCAAAATGGCGCCCGCATATTTCAAACTTAGTGGAAAATGGATATTTTTGAATTCTTACCCACCTTTAAGAGTATTTACCCTTAAGTATCGGTAAATTATGATTATTCTGCTCATATTTTACTTAATAACATGCAAAACTTCTAATTTTTAAGAAAATACACAAATTTAAAGCAAACATATATTTTTAATCTTGACTATTTATTCTGATTATTACAACATTTTCCAACATTCCCTTTGATTTTATGCATACAAAACATTATTTTCTTTGAACAAATAATAATATTATAAAATATTTATAAATAATATAATGAATTTTAGGTTAATGAAAATTAAATTTATTTAATTATTAAAACTTAAATTTAATTATTTTAATTTTAATATCGCTAAGTTCTTAATAAAAAGTAACATTCATTATGTTTTTTTAAACGTTATAATGTCTAATTATATTTTTAAGAACTATTTTAATCATCTTCCATATCTACATGTCCAGTATTGCAGCAGCTAACACCTCTACAGTCGCTACAAGCACTTGTACATATTTTACCTTGTTTTCTGCATATACATTGTACGGTAGCACATTGGCTAATTTTAAATCCACATTTGACAAATTTCAAAAGATGGTCTGGAGCAGGTGCGTTTTTCATCTCTATAGGTCTCAAACCTCCTTCCCGTAAAACCCAACCCCAGTCACATGGATCCATGGAAATTCCTATCCACTGCTGCTTGATGATAAACTCTTAAACAGTGAAAGTTTTTAGAATCTATTGTAGGAGGCAATATTTCTGGTGTTACTTGGACTGATTTTGTAGCTTTTGTTTGAAAGTTTGCAGTCTTACGTCATTTAAAGAGTCTCCCACTCTGCCCCCTAGAGAGATGTCATTGCTCTATTGGCCAGCAGACTGGATTTGTTACTACAATGGAAATCACCATAAAGAAGGACATTTTTCTTTTAAACAGTGATAATAAACAAGCCTTCATTGATCATCTATCAAAAACGTTAGCTGAATCTGGATGCATTACGAAACAAGCAGAAGACGATGCAGATGTCATGATCGTAATTGAAGGCATTACATCTGCACTGAATCAACCGACATCTGTTATTGGTGAGGATACTGATCTTCTGGTGTTACTAATCCATCATATGAACTCTAAGTCCTGTGAATTATTTTTAATACCTGAACCAAAAAAAACTTCAAAGAATTCAGTCATATACAACATAAAGGAAATTCAAGAGAAACTTGATGAGGATGAGTGTTCCAATATCCTTTTTGGTCACGCTAGGCTTGGATGCGACACTACCTCCCAACCATTTGGCTTAAGAAAAAGTGATTGCCTAAAGTTAATTTTAAAAAAAACGAGGATTTCAAAAATCAATGTGATGTTTTCAAAATACCCGGACTGCTGGCCAATAGAGCAATGACATCTCTCTATGGGGGTAGTGTGTGAGACTCTTTAAATGACGTAAGACTGCAAACTTTCAAACAAAAGCTACAAAATTAGTCCAAGTAACACCAGAAATATTGCCTCCTACAATAGATTCTAATAACTTTCACTGTTTAAGAGTTTATCATCAAGCAGCAGTGGACAGGAATTTCCATGGACCCATGTGACTGGGGTTGGGAATTACGGGAAGGAGGTTTGAGACCTATAGAGATGAAAAACGGACCTGCTCCAGACCATCTTTTGAAATTTGTCAAATGTGGATTTAAAATTAGCCAATGTGCTACCGTACAATGTATATGCAGAAAACAAGGTACAATATGTACAAGTGCTTGTAGCGACTGTAGAGGTGTTAGCTGCTGCAATACTGGACTAGGGGCCATCCATAAATGATGTCACACTTTTTTTTCAATATTTTTGACCCCCTCCCTCATCTATGTCACAAAGTGTCACACTTCACCATACCCCCTCCCCCCCTTTGTCACATGTCACGGACTGTTACCAATAATAAGTTTAGAATAATGTTGGTAAGAATTTGGGACCCAATGTTTATATTTAAGTTTAGGTGCACCATACCTAATAAGTTCAAAGTGAACTCTTATTTCGTTGGTATGAATCTTATAATAATGTCATTTAAGCTATTTTCCAGAAAAGAATTTGTGATTTAGTTTTATTTTTGATTTTCAATCTGTGATGTCACAATTCTTGATCCCCCCCTCCCCCCTTGTCACAAAGTGTCACAAATTGATGAACCCTCTCCCTCCCCTCTAAGCGTGACGTCATTTATGGACGGCCCCACATGTAGATATGGAAGATGATTAAAATAGTTCTTATAAATATAATTAGACATTATAACGTTTAAAAAAACTTAGTGAAGGTTACTTTTTATTAAGAACTTAGCGATATTAAAATTAAAATAATTAAATTTAAGTTTTAATAATTAAATAAATTTAATTTTCATTAATCTAAAATTCATTATATTATTTATAAATATATTATAATATTATTATTTGTTCAAAGAAAATAATGTTTTGTATGCATAAAATCAAAGGGAATGTTGGAAAATGTTGTAATAATCAGAATAAATAGTCCAGATTAAAAATATATGTTTGCTTTAAATTTGTGTATTTTCTTAAAAATTAGAAGTTTTACATGTTATTAAGTAAAATATGAGCAGAATAATCATAATTTACCGATACTTAAGGGTAAATACTCTTAAAGGTGGGTAGGAATTCAAAAATATCCATTTTCCACTAAGTTTGAAATATGCGGGCGCCATTTTGAAAATGATTTTATTAGGTTCTAAATATCGCACAATCTTGGTTAATATACCATTTTATAGGTAATTTAATAGAGAATAATTTATGTTATGCAAAAAAAATATGTATTTACATGTAAAAACATAAAAAATAAAAATATTAAAAATAAGCGGCCCCCATTTTGGAAAATCCGCCATATTGGCTAAAGGACACTTCGTAGCTCGGTAGACTTTTCACCATCGTTTTCTACGGAAAATTTCCTATAAGAATCAACAATCAAACTTTCTTTTACAATTAGTTCCGAAGCAAACCTTATTTTTCTTGGACTATATTTGTATTAAAGCATTTCTTTAATAGTTTAAACATAGAATACACAGCTGCATAACCAGCACAAAAACAAAAGATTAAAAAAAATTAAAGTGGTTGGATACAAATAGTACTACTGAGTTTTTTCAATATTTTTTCATCCGACACCACTGTGAGGTGCGATGGTTGGTGGTCACACTCCCAAATACTGACTGCGCTTAAAGGTGCTTAACTTTAGTGAAGAATATAAGAAGACGTGCGATACTGGTTAGGCCATGATTTAAGTTCAGGCATTTCAAGTCGTTTTTGGCAATTTATCTTTGCGACAATTGAAATGATCACCTAAGATTGACTCGACTTTTTCGACTTCGCGCGATATCGTGGCCAATCTAGAAGCCTTGTTTCCCAAAGTGGTCGGTACCGACCCCCTGGGGGTCGATGAAGGTTTAAAGGGGGTCCATGGGGAGTCGATGAAGGTTTAAAGGGGGTCCATGGGGAGTCGACGAAGTTTTAGGGGTCGGTAGGGGGTCGATGTAGCTTTAGGGGTCGGTAGTGGGTCGATGAAAGTAAAACATTCATAAAAAAAGGAAAGTGCAGAAAATACAAAAAACCAGCTTGTGTTTTTTTCGATACACCCTAATGTATATGTTACGGGCAAAGTGATTAATCGGGCATTATTAATAATGCCCGTAACATACTATATATACTATAGCGTCTTTTTATCACGATTTGCGTACCGAAACTCTTTCAAGCAACCCAACAGGCTTTCTGTTTACTCAGTTTTTCCTTCCGCGTAGTGACGTCATAGAGTCAGGAAACGTTGCTGTCGAGTATAGTATTTACTTTGTTTAAACAACAGATCAGCTCTAAAATAGTGCCAACTTGGCTACCGATAAGGATTTTCGCCAAAGTTAACTCTTTCAAAAGGTGAGACATCATTTATAAGAGCTTCTACTGTATTACTTGAAATGACTGTAAAGTTACACTATCAGATAATTGTAAAATAATGAAATTGATAGACAGACGGTTGTTGTCCTGATAGAACTTCTTTCTTCCGAACTAGCAAATTAATTGACAGGATTTAAAACCGGAGAAAAGTTTAGAGTGTCCCTACTTCACAATGCGAACTGGACAGCTGAAGTTGAAAGCTTCTGACTTTTATCCCGAAAGAAACAAAGACTTTCAGAGAAGACATCAGCCAATTAGAAAACTTGCTCCGAAAATAAAAAGGTGTTTTTCTAGAAAAATACTTATTTCCTATGACGTCAGCTCAGATATCAACAAAAAGCAAACGTGGTACATGTCGAAAGAAAATTGTGAGCACTTAAATGCATCTGGGTTTGGCCCAATTACAAAAGTTTTCACACCGTTGAAAATTATTTGAAGGTTTTTTTTTCTATTCCTCCATGAGTGGTCAGTAATCTTCGATATCTGCGAAAAAGCCAAATTAATTTCGGTGTTCTTATCTTGTTCTTATCTCGTGGAATTCTGTTCCAAGTACGTGCTTTGGTTTCAAAAAGGCTTCCAGCAGATATTCCTAATGAAAAACAAATCTCAAAGCTATTGTATCATAATTCGTTTTAAATCCCTCATTTCTTTTCTTGTGTAAAAATGTGTTCTTTTTATCTTAACTTTCACTGAATTCATTAACCGAATTAATTTCAGAAACGTTTCTTTTTCTGGAATTCCTTTTCAGGAATGTAAGGATTGCCTAAGCTTTGTATTTAAACATTCTAATAAATGCATAAACTTGTAAAAATATTTGAAAAGAACCTTTAACAATGAAAGATAAGTAATAGTATAAATTTGTCGAGTTAAAACACTTTGGTCTGACGGTTTTTCAAAGTAATAATATTGGAACATTTTAATGTCAATTTGTGTAAATAAAGGAAAATGAATACATGTTATATTTTGATTAAATAAATACAGATTTATCTTTGTAAATCTGTTTCTTTGCTTTAAGGATGTGTTTTAGAAATGCAAGTTACCAGATAATTCATACACAAATGGAAATATAGCCTAGACTTGAAATTAAAGTTGTTAAGTTTTTAAATAATAAAATTGACACTGTTTAAAAATCGTAAAATGTGGTGAGGAAGAATTAAATCTCCTTAAAAATTAGTTTTATTTTTGGTAATTTTACTCTTTTTTTACACCACACAATATTCTTAACTGCTGAAGTTGTTCCAGAAAAACAAATGAACAGACAAATAATTGTTTTTATACATTCGAGGTTCTTTTTATTTCCCTTTGAAAATCAACAGAATTTTTAAAATCACAAAAGTAAAATTATCAGCCTACATCAGTTGCTTAAAAATTGTCCTAACAAATACTAATTCAAATAAGTGGGCTAGCATAACCGAGTCTTAAAAAATATTTTTATCAGATATTTTTGAAAATTAAATATATCCTGTTCCTGATTTTACTCTACAGTAAATAGGTAAATATAAATGAAAAGCATAAACTGCTTTGGTCTACAACACAGAATAATTCTTTTCATTCTCGAACTTCAGAAATTTTTGTAAGCTTTATATTCAAAACGAACATGATTGATGTTGTTGATACGGATCAATCATTAAAAACATTCTTATCTAAATCATCGGTATATGCAATGAAAAAATCGTTATTTCTAAGAGTGGAGCCGAAGAAAAATCTCTTAAATTCCAATCTCTAACAAGCCTTGCCAAAAATGATTTATCTGCAATCTATCTAATGACATCGTCTCATTTGCAGTATTTGTGTGGAAGTGGATGGTATAATGCAGCATTGTTCTTCGGAAGACCTAATGCAGCGACGACGGTCTTGAAAACTGATGTTACTTGAAATGTACTGCGGAATTTACGATGGTAATTTGTTAATCTCAAGGACACCGTTTATCACATGAATCAGACATCTGCATAAAAATCGGTGGTGAGTTATCTAGGGTGGGCCGAAAATAAAAAGTTTTTTTATACCACAAAAACTTGCCTCTTGGGTAGATAAGAAAAATGCAATTTCTTTTTAAATGGGTTAAAAGTTAAAAAGTAATTTTTTAATCGGTTTTAAAAGTTCAAAGTAAAACTTAGAAGGTGTAAGTTCTTAGAATTTAAAAAAGGTGAAAGCGAGTGAGAGAGAGAGAAAGTTAATAAACACTTTTAACTTCTAATATGCCTGCCCCCTATAAAGTACTTTAAATCTGATTTTAAACTAAAACTAAGACTTAAAATTATTTTATTAAACATAAAAAATCATTATTATGGATAGCAGAAATACTTATACACAATTTTACATGTTTGGATAATCTTGGTCGCTCAAAAACAATAAACATTAACATTAAATACGTATAGAAAAAAAAGAAAGAATTTTAGATCCAGTAGGATTTTAAAGTTGAAAATGTAGAAAAAGATAAATTAAATTAGAATATAAACTGAAGATATTGAGAAAACAAGCTAAGAATACGTTTACCAAGTGATCGGTGATCCGGAGGATCTCGGAAATTACAGACCCATCTCAATCTTACCCCTTTTATCTAAAATACTTGAAGGAATTCTCAAAGACCGACTGATGAGTTACCTTAATTATATAAATGTTTTTTCACAAAACCAACATGGTTTTTTACCAAATAAAAGTACTGAATTGGTTTTGTTGAAGTTTACTGATTTTATTTACCGTAGTGTTGATAGTAGTAAAATAACAATTACTATCTTTTTGGATATACGTAAGGCTTTTGACAGTGTTAACCATAAAATCTTATTACATAAACTATATACAATCGGTATTCGTAGAAGTAGTATTATGACTTGCTTAAATCGTATTTGTCTAATCGTAAACAAATAGTAAAGATCAATAATAGTTTTAGTGACATACTACCTATTAACTGTGGAGTTTTTCAAGGATCAGTTGTTGGACCACTATTATTTTTAATTTTTATTAACGACCTATGTAACTTGAAACTAAATGGGCAAATATTGACGTTTGCCGACGATACGACTTTATTATACAGGGTGGTCCTAAATTCGTGGTACAAACTGGGTAGGGTAGGCAGAGAACATCAAGATGAACAAGAATTGGTATAGAAAGGGGGTCGCAGATACGCCGTTAAAGAGCTAGGACCTAATGTAGTGCGAGTGCGTTTCAAAAGGCCGTTTTTAGAAGGCCCGTGTGACGAAACAAAACATAATAAAATGAAAAACATTATTGCATAAGGTACAAGAGCATCCGTACTACTTAAATCCTCAATGTGATAGAAATTGGATCACTTGCTAAACCGTGGGGTGAGTTTTAAAACGTGCAATATTCATCTTTTAGCCAAAGAATGGAGTTCCCTTACATTAGTGTAATGATACTTAGAAAAATGATGATGGGGGAAGGAATTTTCAATGATCATACAGTTTCAATGATCATTGAAAATTCCTTCCCCCTTATTTCAGGTTTTTAAAAGGAATGATACGTTTACTTAATTTTACATATCTTCTATGGAAATCTTTCAGTATATTGCTTAAGAACTTATTTCTATGCGTATGTGTACGAATTTACTCCTGCGAGAGAAATGAGTGATGCGGTTTGTTATTATTTTTCAATTTCAATGGTGGGGATGAGAATGAGATCCAGCATATATATCACAGAGAAGAATCTTTTTAGATTTCTTATCAGTTAATTTCGACATGGTCGCAAGGTGCACAAATCGAAAAAGTTGATGGAAACAAAATGGATGCCGGAGCAACTTTCACGCGGAAGGGTACACGCATCGAATAGAATCCTTGCTTTTGATTGGCTAGCTTCCTTCGTGGAGCTAAACGGACAGAAGAGTCCTCTTCCCTCTTGGATGAACTATTATACGCCTTTTTCCCGAAACCAGATGGCACTCCGAACAGTGGGATTTGGGGGTAACCGTTGCCGAGAGTTATCGCCCTTAGGGCGAAATTTTCACTAGCCAACTCGTCATTAGCGGTCAAAATCTGAAGTTTGGCGATAAATTCTGCCGCTACTGATGTTATCAAACGTTTGAAGCGGGGAAGGCGTGATAAACTGATAAAAAGGTGGCTTCTGGGACACGCGCAGATTTACGACTTTTCGCTCCCCACCGGGTACTCTACGACGGTCGATCAAAAGTTGAAAATTTTGACCTAATTAAGATATTGAAATATTTCTAACGGGTTCGGAATCGTTGAAAAATTTTAGCCCAATTTTATATAAAATTCATAGGGTTTTTTGTTTTTTTTTCTACAAAAAGAAGATTTTTTCTTACTCCTGTTACGAGCTGTTTTTTTTTTCTTTTTTTCTCAATCGCTTTGAACGTGGGCAACAGTGTCACGCCATGATTTATTACCCTTCTCTCCCCACGGGGTACTGGACGACATTCGTTCAAAAGTTGAAAATTTTGACCTAATAAAGATTCTGAAATAATTCCAACGGATTCGGAATCGTTGAAAAATTCTAGCCCAATTTCATATAAAATTCTAGCCCAATTTCATATAAAATTCTAGCCCAATTTCATATAAAATTCATAGGGTTTTTTTGTTTTTTTTCTAGTAAAAATAGTTTTTTCTCCCTTATCACGAGCTGTTATCTCATTGCAGGCTCCTCTATCGTCGAGATGACTGCTAATTTTGTGATTCTTTTCTTCAAAGCATTTAGTCCAGAAATCTGTGACTAATCCCTAAAAAAAACTACAGCATTTGATTTTTCAACGGTTTTACATGGGAATTATCACAATAGTAACATCCAATGAATCGGACAAACATACTCCACGAAGAGTTTAACTTTTTTAAATTTTTAATAATGACCGAAAATTTTTTAACAAATTATATGAGAGATCATGATTTAAGACACTTGTCTAAACGCTAAGCTGTAAAAAAAATAGTAGTAATCTTCCGCATAATTTTCGAGGAATGAGATAATTTTGAACTCTTTCCTAGAACATCCTGGAATTTTCTGAATTTTTCTGAAAACAGACAGCCATGTAGTTTTTTGTTTTCAGCCTGGCCTTGTTTTAATAAAATTATACCCTTTCACGACCGAAGAGTCTTTGATGCATTTTCTGTTATTGAGAAGGATCGGAAGAGTGGAAAAGTGCCAGAAACAAATTTATGATTACATTTAAATTGCACTGTGTATTTCTAGTGTTTAGTTAATTACAACTTTAAAGTTTTTTTCAAAATGTAAGTTTAGTAAAGTTAGTTTAAGTAAAGTTTAGTTTTAAAATGGTAAAGCAAGGGGACACACAGAGGGACTAGATTTCAATACGGGTAATAGAACAAGGGGTCACAATTTCGAATTGAATAAAGTAAAATTTAAGACGGATTGTAGAAAGCATTATTTTTTTACTAGGGTAGAACAGCGTTTCCCAACCTTTTTACTCCCACGGAACCCTTTTGACAATGACCAAGTTCCGCGGAACCCTAGCGTCCATGTAACAATATTTTTCTTACTATTTTTTAAATTATCACATAAAACGGAAAATAAGTAACAAAGAAATCGTTTATTTATTAGAATCATTAGAATACAGCTGTAAGGTTTTGGAAATACAATTTTAAGTATTTAAACAATTTTAGCAAGTTTAAAAAAATTAAAACAATTATTAAATATTAGTTAATGTGATAATTTGAGCCTGTTTTTTGGCATATTTTCAATTCTGGGCATGGGCGTAGTCAGGTTCCATGTTAGGGGGTGGGGCAAGGATACTTACCTTTGCTCTTGATGTTGCGAATAGTTTGTTACTAGGGGTTGACTCAACATTATTTCCCAGCCCCCCTCATACCCCCTGGTGAGTACTTTTACACGCTAAATTTTAGGGTACTTATACAAAAGATTTGAACTTCTGTAGATAGCGTAAAAATATGGGTAATGAATGTGAGCTTAAAAAAGGGCGGTCTTCGGGTCCTCCCCCAGAAAATTTTTTAAAATTCACCCCTCAAAGTAGTGTTTTAGTTCATTTGAGACTCTTTGTTCTAGATTCTAGAATCTAGTACAACAAAAAAAATTGTTTCGAATTTCTCGCAGAACCCTTGAGGAGCCCTCGCGGAACCCCGGTTGAGAAACGCTGGGGTAGAAGATAGATGGAATGCGTTGCCTGAAACAATTGTAAATTCAAGTGGGCTAAACGAGTTCAAGAGGAAAATTGACAGATACTAGGAATCCGATAGTTTTGGTTGAATAGACTGGACACAACCTTGCTGGGCTTACGCCTGTAGTAGGTCGACTTAATTTGTATTTGTATTTTCCTTTCACTTTTTTTTAATTAATAACTGAGCAGCCATTTTTGAAAAAATATGAAGAATACGATTAAGAGGCCTTTAAAGTAAGAGTTCTAAGAATACTTAGATAGAAATTAACTTTCAGCAGTACAATCATATTAAATTCCTTTCCAGTTCACATTAACCGCATATTCGAATTATACGCCTTCAAATGATATTCTTAATAATAGTAGTAGATTTACTATGAAGTATTTGAAATTGAAACCTTTGAAAAAATAAAAAAAAATTTAATTATAAAAGATATTTTTAAAACAAATCTATGGTACAGATGTGGCCAATCTCTGCTGGCCCGATATTTAGATAGCGCGGTCTCGGAGAAAAGGGGGCATCGCAGGTGGCAGGCGCGTAGCCAGAGGGTTTGGATCCTCCTTTGAAAAATTACTGTTCTTCACATTCTAAAATAGAGCTTTGGAAAAGATGGACAGGAATTTTTCCCGATTCTGCATAAGATGGGAATAAAAATTGTTCAACCTCTAGGGTATTTTTTTTTATTTAGACAAGTTTTTTCAATAGTAAATTGGATCCTCATTGAATATGAGGTATAGAGCTAACACATTTAGATTAAGATTCAGTAACTTCCTTCAAAGATTGGTTATGGAGAGGATCTTTCATGCACTATTTTTAATCATTATAAGTAAAAAAACCTAGGTTACTTACCATTAATTGCACCCAAAGCTTCCAAATCCTTTGACTCAGAGTTTTAATTTTTTTTGGTATTTACAATAAAATGTATACAATTATCTTAAATTTAGTCATTGATATCAAATTATCCTAAATTGTGCCTATTAATATTCATTATAGTTTTTTTCTTGATCAAATTAAAAACCATCATAAGCTTGAGGTAATTGATTTTTTTTTAAAATTCTATTATTCTATAATAAAATTATAATGAGAATTGTTACTTATCGAGGATATATAAAAATATAGATAGCAACTTATAAATTAAACCTAAATTAAATTATGTTAATAACTTCCATATTACCAAATAATGGAACAGTGGATATATATTTTACTGATACACCCATTCTGGCCTACTAAAGCAAGCACCAGTCAAAAAAATTATTACCATTGAACAAAATTAATTGTCTTGCACCCAAGTTTCAAAGCAGACTAAATCACTTTACCTTATCTGGAAATTAAGTGATTAACAAGTGCAAAAGCTGTATGCAGAAATTATCTTTTACCATAATAATTTGGAGATAAATCATACAATGATTCCTTGCTTCAATGTTCTTCAAATGATACTTATGTTTTTTTTAATCTATGTATAGCATACTGTAATGCTAACACAATGAAAATAATGGTAATGCACTTATTGAAAACTACGAAATAGTCATTATGCTGAAAAAAGCCCAATGAATGAAATGAATGAATGATGATGAAAGCGAAATGAATGGCCCATAAAATTGTAAACGTAGAGGAGGTGGTCTGCGGGTGGGAAACGTTCTTGTATTGGGTTTCTCAGAATAAAAAGTGATAATATAAATGAAGATGATAATAATATTGTAATAAGTTAGTTATTCCCAGGTCAAAATTTTATGCTGGAACTAGCAAAAAAATATGCTAGATTTTGCTAAGTATGCTAGATATTTATGCTAGGTTATGCTTTTTTATGCTTGCCAGCATGGGATGCTATGGAGAGCTAGGTAGCTTGATCTGCTATTTATGCTTTTTTATGCTTTCCAGCATGTGATGCTATGTAGCTAGCTTACAAAAAAATAGCATGACATGCTAGGTAACAAGTATCCAATGCTTTTTAGCAAACCAAGCTATATTCATAGCATGGAGAGCTAGGTAGCTTGATCAGCTATTTTATGCTTTCCACCATGGGATGCTATGTAGCTAGCTTACGAAAAAATAGCATGACATGCTAGGTAACAAGTATCCAACGCTTTTTAGCAAACCAAGCTATCTTCATAGCACGGAGAGCTAGGTACCACCCCAACAATAGCATGGCATGCTAGGTAACAAGCATCCAATGCTTTTAAGCTGTAAAAGCTACTTTCATAGCATGGAGAGCTAGGTCGAAGGAATATCGGATGGGAGAGGCAGTCACGTGACTTTCGAGCCTGTTGTAGAGAAGCTTTTCCAGCCGATTTTTGGTACAGCCATCTAGCGGGAAAATTAAGAGTTATTTGTAAGGATTTATTTAATTATTTTTAAAAGAGAATATTAAAAAAAAAACGCTTTTTTATTAAAGCTATTTTTTTGTTTAAACGTAGTTTAAACTATGGTTTTTTTTAAAATTGTTTCAGAATAAGTCATTTTAGCAGTGATAATAGTAGTAGCAGTATAATTGAGTTGTAAATGTGACATTTATTTCAGGGGTTAATTATAATTGAATAGTGTATTTCAATTAGTTAAATAAAATTATATTAATTTGTTTAAAAAAAAATTATCGAAAAATAAAGAAATTTTGATATCAATTCCAAAACATACTGGATAATTCAATACCTGTATGAACATTTTTGGAAATATTGATGCATACCTATGTAAAAACTTACACAAATTTGTTTCGGACAATATAATCTGGCTTATAATATATTGCAATAAACTGTGCAAATGTATACACTACTCGATCGGTATTTTTAGAGCTAAGTGGCGAAAACCGTAGTGTTTGGCGGGAACAAACCCCTCGTGGTGCGTTAAGCCTAACACATGCTAATTTTAACGCTGAATAGCTACGGATCTATTATGATCACAGCTTAGTGATTTATATTTTATGAAAGCATTTAAAGTGGGCTTCAAACAGTATGACTTAATAAGAAGTGGTGTAAAAATTGCGTGATCCAGACAATTAAATTCATTGTTTGGTTTCTAAGACGGTTTTTCACAGATTTCTTCTTGAAGAACTCTTAAAATCCTTTAAGAACCATGTTAGAAAGACCGGAAAAAAGAACCAGGGGTGTTAGATTAAAATTTTGGAAATATTGATACCAATGTAAAAACATACAGATGTGTTTCAGACAATCTAATCTGGCTTAATGTATTGCAATAAACTGTGTAAATGTATACTCGATCGGTGTTTTAGAGCTAAGTGGCGAAAACCGTAGTGTTTGGCGAGAAAGGACCCCTCGTTGGTGCGTTAAGCCTAACACATGCTAATTTTAACGCTGAATAGCTGCGGATCTATTATGATCACAGCTTAGTGATTTATATTTTATGAAAGCATTTAAAGTGGGAATTCAAACAGTATGAATCACTAACAAATAGTGTAAAAATTGCGTGATCCAGAGACAATTCAATTCATTGTTTCGTTTTCCAAGACGGTTTTTCGCAGATTTCTTTAGAAATAATTGTCAGAAAGCTTAGCAGTAACCAGATTCTTGAAGAACTCTTAAAGACCTTTAGAACCGTGTTAGAAGAAAGACCGGGAAAAAGAAACAGGGGCGCTAGGAAGTGAAAATTAGAACGAGCACATGGACCCGAAACCTCTAAATATGGATACTACCCCTTAGTGTGTTAGACGGTTCGAAAGGGAATTTTAAGGAAGTAAAAATACTAAAATTTTAGACCTTTAGCTCTAGAACTCCGGGCGTGACGCCCATATTCAGTTTTTCAATAAAACCGGGAAAAACTCCCAAAATATGGGACCCACCCCCTCATACTTTACATATTCTTAATCACAGAGTACTAGAACAGAGAGTCCACGGCCATAGGCCATAATGGAAATCGAAAATCATGACATCTTGTTACAGGTTGGGAGAATTGTGGCGCTGGGATCGCACTAAACTCACTAGCGTCTGGATCCAGTCTGAATCGTTCGCCGGCTGCCTATGGGAGATCGAAAACACCTTTTTGCACATGCGCTGAGTTCTAATTTGGCGAGAGATTTAAGCTGCCGGCATACGTTCCAGACTCTAGTGTGGCGCCCTCACATCAGTAACGCATTTGAAAATAGCCTCGTGGACCCTCTGTTAGGATATTTCTCTGTGTTCTTAATCTACTGATCAAGGGGAATACCGTAATGTAAAACACTTGGGGGTTCATTCATATTTTTCCTCTTTCCCCCTTTTTCTATACCTCCAAAAAATGCAATGGATTCTTATAAAGACAAGTAAACCTCTTTTGTGTTTGAAAATTCTTGGATGACGTCAGAATCACCATGGCAACCCGAATTTCTGGAAAAAGCTTACCACATTACTTAACTACAAAAATAAAAAGGGGGACGGGATGGCCTGTTCGGTTTGCTCCTCTGCCTTTCACGCCAGCAGTCTGCGCACTGCCCCGTCGTGAGTTCGATTCTCACCTCGCCCCAGGGTGTATTTTCCTTCTTTGTGCCAGTAAAAATTCTGTTGTGTCTGTCTTACTTGACGAAGGTGTATAAGCGGATCCTTGAGATCAAGCACACATACCGGAAAATATATGTAACCAAAAAACCAAACCAAAAATAAAAATTGAAAAAAATTCAAACTTATTATTAAATACCAATTTTTGGGCTTTTTCAAACTTGTGTTTTTTTACTCAAAATACCGTTTTCTTTTTCGATTTAAAAAAAACCTAGAAAAATATATGAAAAGTATTTATTGGGTTAAAAACGACAAAAATGCATTATTTCGACAGTGAAATGCCTGATGTAATAATATATTGTCCCCACAACAAAATAAGATACATGCATGCATTAGTGTATAAATTAAAGCGAAAGTAATGTCATAATGTGAACTATTAATGAAGTTAAATAAGAAAAAATAAAGCAGAGCGAGGGTAAATGAGAACCTAAAATTACGAGTGAGAGATACCAACTGAGCGGAGATACCCTACGCATAAACCATCAGAATGGATGGGCGGTATAGTCTATACTTGTCGTTCGTTATACCTTCACAGCTATTTAAAAATATGAAAATTTACATTTCCATCAAGATTCCTTTTGAAAGCTTGATGATTTTTACAATCGAGCATAATTTTTATTTCATAAATTGAGCCACACGTAGTTTTGGAATTTATTGGATTTTACTATTTTCTGAAATGGCAACGCCAAGTTTGTTTACTTTACTACTACGAAGAGTTAGCGCCGCGTGGCGTGGCGTCCTTATTTCCAGTAAGTTAAATGCTTAATATATTTTATTCAGATAGTTATTTATTTAGTTTATTTTTCCACCATTTAAATCAATCCTTGTTGTTGTGTTGTATTATTCCTTTAAAAGTAATTTTATACTTATTTTACAATACTTTAATTTTATTTACTCAATCTGAGGACTAAGTATATTCTCGTTCTAATGTTTATCTGTAAAATAATCAAAATTTACTTCTATTTAACCAAAACTATCAAACTGATTTGAATGGAAAAGTCAGTTTACATGGGTTTATCTCTAGAAAAGTATAATTTCCTTTGCTCACAGTATCCTTTGAAGAGTGTTTTTCACTTTTTACTACTTAATCATCCTAACAATGAACAAAATAAGTATTTAATCTTGCCCTTGCTGATGCCAGTAGCGGCTCTTCCATAGGAGGAACCCTCGGTAAAAGTGAATTTAGTTCATATATCAAAATAAAAAAATATATTTCAAATTGTACAAACTTTTAATTGAGATATTTTAATGGTGTTTTATTTTGATACTTAATTGTTTTTGGCAATTTAGTTTAAAACTGACCACCTTCCACCTGACTAGTCCACCTTCTATCTGACTAGTCCTAAATTATTAGTTAAACATCATAATCAATTTTTTAGGGCTTTTCGTGCGTTTTGAATATTTTACTTTCTATTATATAGGGGCATTTCACGGTAGTTGTAGAGTCCATAACATTTCATTGTGTCTTTTAAAGTTGTATAAATTTTAAATTTTTATAGTTTTTCTGTGTTAATCTGATGTTACAGGCTATATTAGTAGTAGGAGAACAGAAAAGTTTGAAAAATTTGAAATTTATACAACTTTAAAAGACAAAATAAAATGTTACAGACTCTACAATTACCGTGAAATGCCCCTATAGCTTATGCAACTGAGAAAAAGGCAAGTAATTAAAAGCTGTATATTGTTTGTGTACTTTTTTGGATCAAAATACAAAAAGATATATGAACTAGAGTATCTAAATAAGTCTTCCTGTTTTTTTGTTTGTGAATTAAAAGGCTACTTTGTTGAATAAGTGAAATGAGTACCTATAATTGATCACCTATAATTTTATTTTGAGCCATTAATATAAATAATAATTGGAATTTAATTGTAAGATTTTTTCTTTTAATTCTTATTTGCAGTTAATATTTATTTTTATATCTATGAATTTGAGTATGATACTTGATACCACTAACTTCATTAAATATAAACATAACCTTTTAAGCGGTTAAAGCCATTAAACCCATTTCACATCACAGCAACACGTCAACTGTATGAGATTATGAATGAGATTGCCCAGGAATTCCTGCCCCGAAAGATTTACAAAACCCTAATTTACTACCAACAAAGTTTTTTTTTACAATTCAGCCCCCCCATCAAAAGGTAATATTCATAATCATAACTATTGAATTAACTTTTGTCTTCTACCTTCAGGCCTACCTCCCCTGTATGAAACTGGCTGCTAACGATGACTCCACAATATTTACTGCAACTGGACACTAGGCCAGCACTAATGCCCTGGATAGGCGTTTCATTAAAGTAACTTGTCTTGAGTGTTTTTATAATTAGTTATTTTATTAGAAACTAGCGCTTTCAGCGCTAGACCTGGCGTTGCCCGGGCACAGTATAACATGTATGTACATATGCGCATTTAATAGTTAACATCCTTTACTGGTTGGGAAATTTGTGCAGGCTTCGCTTGCACAACACACCTGAAGAAATCTAAATTTCCCTCTGCCCCCTCTCTTTTTATTGGTACTGCAAGGAAACCCATAAAAGTAATTACTTCAGAAGCTAATTGCGATAACTTGCTTGTAAAAGAAATGCAAAACTATGTTTATACAAAAGTAAACAAACTGCATAAGATTGCTTAGTGTGAGAAATGCACAAACAAATGCAAGCCTCAAGTACTTGGACTCAAAGAATTAAATAAAACTATTTTGATTTGAAGTATAAAAACAAAAATCAGTAAGAGTATGTAAAGTGTACAAACAATACTGAAACAAAAGTAAGCATGAGCTACCTCAAAAACAAAATAGTTCAATTGTTATCTGTACCGGTAAATATTGCCAAGCTGTTTTCAACTAAAATTTAACTACTGTGACAGTGGTATCGAACCATGTATACTAACTCACTAATACCGAAAATCAGTAATCGTAAAATGCGACCTTCAGTGCAGTAACTAAAATTGAAATACGGTGACAGTGGTGGTGCAGTAACTAAAACTCAACTACAGTGACAGTGGTATCAATCCGCGTAAACTAACCCAATAATACCAAAAATGAGAATAATCTTAAAATGCAAGCTTCGGTGCAGTAACTAAAATTCAACTACGGTGACAGTGGTATCGACCCCCGTAAACTAACTCACTAGTCACTAATACTAAAAATCAGAATAATCGTAAAATGCAACTTTCAGTGCAGCTACTAAAATTCAACTACTGTGACAGTGGTATCGAACCACGTAAACAAACACTAATATGAAACATCAGTAATTGTAAATGAAATAATACGGAAGAAGAAGGCGTAAGCGGCTCCTTGAGAGCAAGCAAAAGGCCTCTAAAACCCCCAACCAAGAACCAAGTAATCGTAAAAATGCATTCTTCAGGTGACTAACTAAAATCCACAACTGCAGTGAAGGTGGTATATCTTAATATGTAAACAAAGTTCAGTAAATCTGGTATGTAACCACGAACACAAACACTTGGATTCAAAGAATAAAGAACTAAAATAAAATCAGGAAGTGTGTAAAAAGCCACTAATGTAATATGATATGTAATAACTTAAATTATGTAACTAAACATAAACAATATTATCAAACAAAAGTAAGACTTAACTACTTCAAAAACAAAAGTAAGACTTAACTACTTCAAAAACAAAAGCAAGTATGTTGAATTTGAAAGTGTGGAAGAAATGCACAACTGTATTAAAACAAAAGTAAACAGCTACATAGATTTTCTTACGTGTTAAAAATGCACACACAAAGTACTAAGATTGAAAGAAGAAACTGAAAATCAGTAACAGGATTGCACAAAGCACCGACAAACATCATTAATGCAACGCATATTTCTGTCCGATGACCACCGTGAGCAAACATAACAGGCTATGAGCTGGGGTTAAATATAATAAGGATATCTATATACGATAAATGGATCAAAACTAATCAATAGTAAGAAGCACTCAAAAAATAAACACGAATAAGCAATAAAGACCGTTCGCGAAGTAAACCGGATGTAAACATCAGCCATATGGCTTACAGGCAGGATTGCTCCTAAACAATTTAACATAAGGAAATTCTGAGAGGACAAATCTTTCAAGAAACAACAAGGAAGGAGATCATTTGACCAATCAAATGCTCAAACGATCGATCACGACCACCACCACCGTATTTCATTTCCGGCTTTTCTATTTTATATATTAAGATTGGGTTTCTGGGGGAAATTTGTTTTAAAAATTTACCTTATCAACCTTATTTATTTTCATATCTATGTAATTTGAGTATGCTACCACTACCTTCTTAATTAAATTTAAACAAACTTTTTAACGGTTAAAACTGTTTCACAACACAACGCGATAACTGTATGAGATTATGAATGAGATGGCCCAGGAATTCCTGCCCGAAAGATTTACAAAACCCTAATTTACTACCAACCAAGTTTTGTTTTACAATGCAGTCCCCCCCCATCAAAATGGTAATATTCATAACTATTGAATTAACTTTTGTCTTCTACCTTCAGGCCCACCTCCCCTGTATGAAACTAGCTGCTAACAATGACTCCACAATATTTACTGAAACTGGACACTTGGCCAGCACTAATGCCCTGGATAGGCGTTTCATTAAAGTAAGTAACTTGTCTTGAGTGTTTTTATAATTAGTTATTTTATTAGAAATTGGGTTTCTGGGGGTAATTTGTTTTAAAAATTTACCTTATCAACCTTATTTATTTTCATATCCATGTAATTTGAGTATGCTACCACTACCTTCTTAATTAAATTTAAACAAACTTTTTAACGGTTAAAACCGTTTCACAACACAACGCGATAACTGTATGAGATTATGAATGAGAGGGCCCAGGAATTCCTGCCCGAAAGATTTACAAAACCCTAATTTATTACCAACAAAGTTTTTTTACAATTCAGCCCCCCCTTCAAAATTGTAATATTCATAACTATTGAATTAACTTTTGTCTTCTATTTCAGGCCCACCTCCCCTGTATGAAACTGACTGCTAACGATGTCCCAACAGGAAAATGAAAAGCCCTGGATAGGCGTTGATTAAAGTAAGTAACTTGTTTCAAGAATTTTTATAATTAGGGTTTTTTTTATTAAAAAGGTTGTTTCTGGTTTCCCCCAGGAAATTTGTTTCAAAATTTGACCCTCATCATGAAGGTATAGCTAATATTTTTTGTACTAAGGATACATATTAACCTTCCAGTGGGCGCGCGTATCTGAAAAATACACTCGAGATGGATTTGGTTGTATAAATTTCGTTTAGAAGGCGATACAAACTCCTGTCCTTAGCTATTCTATGCACTTCATTTCAGCTACTTCCAGTCTTCGTCTAAAGTTCTAACAGTTAATAGGTCTCTGTAAATCTGCTGTTTGTATTTTAGAGATACGCGCGACCGTTCAAGGAAGATTTTAGTATTTTTGAATTTTTTTAGTAATTAGAAAAAAAATATTTTTGTGTTTTGGTCCTAAACATTGTAACTTAATATATTTTCAGTTGTTTTCATATGTAGCTTCAGTAATAGTTCAGCCAAAATACCAGTAATTGATTTCACACCTTTCAGTACTTCATATTTTAATAGTGCTGTTATGTTGTTTTTATGTTTTATAACTACTCTTAATATGCTCTTTTTAAAATAATATTGATTTAAATAAGACATACTCATTAACCATTTACTAATTAGAACTTTGTTTTAAAACTACATGCTTGAAAATTTACATTTTACAATCGTGTATCTAAGAGATACGCGCACCCTTTTGTGTTGGTATAGAGGGCGCGCCTGCTGGAAGGTTAATTTTCAAAATAATCAAATTTTATACCTAAACCAATGCTTTAGTTAGTACACTTCTTTTTGCCAGAAATTAAATAGTTTGGGAAACAAATGTTGAATATTTGGAAGAACAGATTTAAATATTCCTGGGGATGGCCCAGGCAGAATTTGATGAAACAAAAACTTTTCACACTAATATTCCCTATAATATTTTCTGCAAATTAATTAAGTGCATCCAGTTGTTTGAATTTTAACTTAAAATATGATGATTCCTAGTGATCATCTAAATACTGTGATAATTCTTAAGCAACAACAGTAGGAAAAATTCTTAAACTTTCTGCACTATATTTTCTATGTTATCTAAGTCTGCACCCAGGAGTTTATGATTCCTCTGTGGAAGGATATACAAAATCCTGATTTATTACCTACAAATAAATAATATTTTTACAATTAAGCACCCTGTCTAAATGGTAATATTCATAACTATTGAATTAACTTTTGTCTTCTACCTTCAGGCCCACCTCCCCTGCATGAAACTAGCTGCTGACGATGTCACGTGAATTCCTGAATACTACTGGACACAGCACAACAGAAAGCACAAATGACCTGGATAGGCGTTGATTAAAGTAAGTAACTTGTCTAAGAGTTTTTATAATTGGGTTTTTTTATTAAAAAGGTTGTTTCTGGTGTCCCCCAGGAAATTTGTTTTCAAAATTTGACCCTCATAATGAAGGTAATATGAGTTGTCTAATAAGTATAATGTGTGTTGTATATGCATATTCAATAATTTTCAAAATACCCAAATTTTTATAACAACATGCTGTTAGAAAACTTTTTTTGCCTGAAATTAATTATTTTGGGGTGTTTCAGGATTTAAACAAGTATTTTTTTTTTAAATTAGACTTTCAAAATGAAGGTAATGGCATTTATTTTGTTATTTGTAACTTTATTTTGTTTTTCAAAGAATATGTATTAACAATTAATATTTTGGAACAGCTCAAATATTACTAAGTACTATATATACTTTTGGGGCTCAACCCAAATTTTAATTAAATGGAGATTAATTCCAATATTTTAATAAGGCACAAAATCTGGGGATGTATTATGGGTGCTTTAAATAAAGTGTAACAATTGGCTATTTCTTAAAATATTTCCCCTAGACATACTTTCAATTGCAAATATTCATTTTAAAAGGCAAAGAATTAGATGAGACTAGTTGAAACTCCTTTAGAAAATGCAGAAACTAAATTTATTTTTATATGGCCCCTGTAGTTAAAAATTTTCAACTAGCCAATTTTTTTTCCAAGTAAGACCCACAAAAAACTCTTATCTCAATATCTTCAAAGTTCACTGAGATATAAATGTATACATTTTTTGTGGGCTCTTCACAAATTAATTTTTGAAGTTATTCCTATTACTGCCTAAAAGCAGGTTCAACTTATATTGGTAGATGCACCCTGTTTTGTTCCATAAAAGGGTGTTATAAAGTGGTCTCATCAGTTTTAAATTTTTAGTATCTCAGCAAGATATTGAGATAGAAGTTATAGTGGCTTTTTCATGAAATAGTTAACAAATAAATTAATTGGAAATTTTAAACTACATTCCGTCAATTTTTTTTTTTTTTTTTGCATATTGTTAAGTAGACCCAGATGGAACATAAACTAAACTAATTTAATATTTTGTTTCTTTATATGAAAACTTTGTAATTGGAAGTATGTGTCTAGGGGGAAATAATTTAATAAATAGCATATTATTACACTATTGAAACACCCTGTATATAATGAGATTGGCACCTACTCAATATTGGAAGTTTGGAGAAAAACTTTTGTTAGATTTTAGATTCCCCCCAGCACTTAAATATCTAAAGATTACACGAAAAAGTTGTTTCAACAATGTTCATAAACGTGTTTAAATTATATGTAAATATTAGTAAACTATTCATTCCAATTAAGCGTTTTCAGTTGAACTTGGTAATTGATGAGGGCATATTACTTACTGTATGGTGTATGAGTAATATTTATGGTTGGTTACACTAGATTGGAACCTTTCCAAGTGTGTTCTATAATTTATAGTCATTTTTTGTTACTTCATGTTTTATTTCTTTTTCAGATCATATGAGAAAATAACTGACAAAAGAAGAAAAGGACATGCCACAGACAAAAAAATATGTATAAAAAATGTGGAAGTTCTAAATAAATATTTTTAAACGTTAAGCTGTATTCTTTTTATTTGTTTCATAAGGAAATAAATTTATTGCAAAAATTAATTGATTGTTGAAAAGTTAAGATAGAAAGGTAAGGTAAAAATAACTGTTGGTAAATGCTATTATTCAAAAACTTTTTTGAAGTACTGAATTTAGAAAACTTGTCATTAGGCTATGTAAAAATTAAAACTTATAATGATGTTAAAATGAAGCTAGAATGGCAAACCTTTTCTAGCAATGCAAACTAGATTTTGTGTGCTAGAATATCAAGGACTTTCTTAGCAGCACAAGCTAGATTTTTGTGCTAGAAAGGCAAACATTTTATAGCAACACATGCTAGGGTAGCAAACTTTTTCAAGCAATACCTGCTATGAATAGCGCTAATTTTCCAGCACCTCATGCTATGATACCGCATATTTTCCAGCAGCTCATGCTATGATACCTCATATTTTCCAGCAGCTCATGCTATGATACCGCATATTCTCCAGCAACAAGTGCTATGATACCGCTGATTCTCCAGCAACATATGCTAGAAATAGTGGTCATTCCTAGCAAAGCATTGCTAGAATTGCGGTCATTTTCCAGCAACTCAAGCTAGATTTTTGTATGCTAGGAAGCATAAAAAAAGTCTCACTACACGACATGGGGTGCTAGGTGATTTATGCTGGAACTAGCAAATATCTATGCTAGTTTATGCTATATTTTCTAGCTTAAACCTAGCTTTTAATGCTTTTATAGCAAAAGAATTCCAGCATAAATTTTGACTTGGGTTGTAATAATATTATATATTATTTAATTACTATTGTCTGTGTAACGAAATTTGACGGCTAAAACTAGTTAAATTTCATGAGTCCACGCAGTTTCTTCTATGGTGACGCAAATTTAAAGATGCATTGACTCGTGAAGTAATTTCATTAGTGTGTAGGACTGTATACGAAATAGAACAAGACGATCCGTCGATTTAAATCTAATTTTAATCTAGAAACAAACTTAACGAGACAAGACATCACACACACACAAAGACGAAGAAGAACCGAATTACGAACCGAAACTGAAACCGAAAAACAAAAAAAGCGGAAGGAGAAAAAATCCAACAGAGCACGCCGGAGGGGAAACGAAATTTAGAACAACTGAAGCCAATCGAGGCGCTCCAGTGGCAGAAATTAGTAATAAGGGAAAATTAACAGAAATGGGAGAATTACTAATAAGGGGAGGCGTCAACATCCCGGCCCCCGTTGAATGGTCTCTCCTTGAACATTCAACAATTAATCGTCCAATAGTAATCAAGTAACTGCTACATTAATTAAGCACAACTAAGCAAGTTAATGACGATGAAGAAATACAATTAAGAATAATAGTCCAATAAACTAAAATTAACTATACCAATTAACACCAAATACAAATATTGAGACAATAGTTACAAGAAAACTTATCAATACAAAATTAACACATCAATTTGTACTTATAGGAAGAACACAGATTTTAGATATTGATCTAGTATATAATCCAAAGGCTGTACGAACATTTACAACTCGAGCACAACCATCCTTACCTAAAATTACATCCGTGATTCTACCAAGAATCCACTTTCCCTTTGGAAGATTATCTTCCTTAAGAATGACCATGTCATTTGTTTTGACATTACCTTTTACAAATTGCCATTTCTGACGTTGTTGGAAATGGTTCAAATAATCTAATCTCCAACGCTTCCATAAGAGTTGAGTGACTTTCTCAACTCTTTTCCATCTAGAAAGACGGTTGTCAGGAACTTGAGTTATCTCCTGTGTTGCTATGGAATTAATAGCTCTACCAATTAGAAAGTGCCCAGGTGTAAGGGCTTCTAGGTCGTTTATGTGGGAAGACATGGGGGTTAAAGGTCTGGAATTTAGAATAGCTTCTATTTCATGTATTATAGTTAGAAACTCCTCATAGTTAAAGTGAGAATTACCAGCAGCCCTTCTAAAATGATGTTTGAACGACTTCACCCCGGCCTCCCAGAGGCCACCAAAATTAGGTGCCCTTGGTGGTATAAATTTCCAGTTAATATTTTCCGATGCCAGAAAAGCTCCCAACCTTTCATCTGGGTGCGAAACTAATTTGTGGAGCTTCTTTAACTCTAAGTGGGCTCCCACAAAAGTTTTAGAATTGTCACTGAATAGTGTATTACATTTACCACGTCTGGCAAAAAACCTTTTTAGTGTTGCTACGAAAGCTTCTGATGTCAAATCACTAACTAATTCAATGTGAATGGCTTTAGTAGCCATGCATACGAAAATTGAAACATATACCTTGTGCAGTGGACCCTTTCGCTGGTTTTTATATTTAATGAAAAAGGGTCCAGCATAATCAACTCCAGTATTTAAAAATGGAGAGCTGACATTAACTCTTTCGGAAGGGGGACTACCCATTAATTGGTCCACTACTAAGGGGTTGTTCTTAACACAAACAATACAATTATGTACAATTTTCCTAGCCAGATTTCTTCCACCTAATGGCCAAAATTGTTGTCTGGCATAATATAACAGAGTTTGTGGTCCAACATGTAGATACCTTGTATGAAGATTTTCTAATATTAAACAAGTAATTTTACTCTTGGGTGGCAAAACTATTTGATGTTTTTTATCATAGTTAACATTTGAATTTTGCAAACGTCCACCCACTCTTATAATATCATTACTATCACAAAAGGGATTTAAAGATTTCAAAACACTATTAGTTGGAAGTGCTTTACACATTTTTAGACACTTATATTCAACTTTAAATTCAGTTTGTTGAACCCATCTTAACAAAGCATTTTGTGCCCTTTCAAGTTCAACAGTTGTTATAGGGCCATTTAAACCTTTTTTCTTACAGTTATCAAGAAACCTGTAAACAAAACTCAAAATTCGAATTAGTTTTGCATAATTATTGGTAATGGAAATTATATAAGAAAACATTGAATTTTCAATACAAGAAGTTAAACTAATTTCCACTGGCTTTTTGAGTTCAATGTTAAAGTCATCACGATTAGATACAGATTCTGGAACATCAGCTTCCTGAAAGGCAATGGATTGAGTTAGAAAGGTGGGACCATACCACCACAAAACCTGGTCCTTCATCTGATTTGGCAAGAGACCTCTGGAGACGAGATCAGCAGGGTTTTGGCTAGAACCTATATGTCTCCATTCAAAGTCCTTGGTCAGTTCTTGAATCTTCATTACTCTGTTGGCTACAAAAGTTTTTAGTTCATGGGGAGATTTTCTAAGCCATGCAAGAACTATAGTCGAATCTGACCATAGTACAATGTTCTTTGGGATAATGTCAAGAGCTTGTAGAACCTTATGCAATAGTTTGGAGAGTAGAAGACAGGCACATAGTTCAAGTCGAGGAACTGAGAGGCACTTGATAGGTGCAACACGAGATTTGCTGCACAGAAGCCTTACTGTAGGAGATCCAGATGTGGGTACGGATTGAGCATAAACAACCGCACCATAAGCCGAAGTGGAAGCATCGGCAAAGCCATGAATAATGATGCATGGTTCTCGAAGAGCAAGTCTTGGAATCTCAAGAGACTCCAATTCTGGAAGGGTGGAAACGAAATTATTCCACTCTTTAGATAGGCATTCCGAGAGTACTTCATCCCAATTTAGCTTGGATAGCCACAGACTTTGCATAAAAATCTTTGCCTTAGAGATAACTGGGCCTATCAGTCCCAAGGGGTCAAATATTCGCGAAATGTGAGACAATACATCTCGTTTAGTGTAAGAGTCACAAATGGGCATGTCTATCTTAAAATAAAAACAGTCATTCTGAGTGTTCCATAACACACCAAGAGTTTTCATTGGGGTAGTCTCTAGCTGAGATGCAAAGTTGAATTCTAAGTCCGGGTTAATGCAGTCGGAAACTCGAAGCAAATCTGGATGGTTTGCACACCATTTATGAAGTTCCATACCTCCACGACCCAACAAATCGATCAATTGTTGTTGAAGGATTTTAGCTTCATCCAAGGTTGATTCACCAGACAGTACATCATCGATATAAAAGTCACTCAAAGTCACTGATGCTGCAAGGGGATAGTTTGGAGATTCATCAAGGGCTAGCTGCTTAAGAGTGCGAGTGGCTAAATATGGAGTATTGGCTGAGCCATTAAAAACGACTCTCAATTTGGTCGAAGACTTTTCTGGACGGTAGACACCATGATGGGGCAAATAACAACTTTCTGGCTCCTGCTCCTCACAGACTTTTTCCATGTGTCCTAGGTTTTCATATTCCCTAACAAAGTCTGCATATAAGGATTGCATATTGGAGTCACGAGCTAGTCTTTTATGAAGAGAGGCTAACTGTTTAGATACCCTAGTTTTTGATTCTCCTAATTCAATATCTGATTTTAAAGACATTTTTACTATGTATCTGCCATTAGGCGTTCTAGAATGTGTATCTAAGAAATGCTTTTCACATTCCAGTTCCTCATTACTTAAATTAATCTTAGTCTCATCTGTGGACTCAATTTCCCAGAATTGCCTCAAGGTATTGTCCAAACTTATTGACTCGCGTAAAAAGCCACAATAGAATTCCTGATTCGGACCCTTAACAGTAGTTGAACCACTAACCAAAAAACCAAATGCACTTTCTTGCAGAACCAAATGGGAATTTTTAACATAAATTTTCCTAGTTCTTAACATATCAAAGAAGAGTTCTACGCCAATTAAACCATCTACCTTCCCTGGCCTAAAGAATTCAGGATCAGCAAATTTAATATTTGGACTGAAATTTTGTAGATTTATGGCTAATCTTTTTGCAGGAGTGATATTAGTTATCTTAGAAACTACTACAAACTCTGAAACCCTAACGAAATCACAAGCAAAATTTGAAACTTCTACACAAACCTTAGATTTTACAGGAATCAGAGCATTATTTAATCCTGATATTGTCATATCTAACTTATGCTCTTTCACTTGCAACAAATTAACTGCATCTTTACTTAAAGCATTTATCATGCTCCCAGAATCACATAAGAAACGTAAGGGTTGTTTATTCCCACAAGCGTCCCGTACATAAACAATTGCTGTAGCAAGCACAACCTGAGTTTTATCCAAACAATTTGCACTAGCACAAACTGATTCAAGGGGTTCCACTTGGTTCCCTGTGTTTGTATCATTAATTTTTCCTGAATTCACTATAGAATCAGGTGATTCAAAACCATCATCTTTCTTTCTATTATATTCAGGTTTGGGAGAAATATGTAAAAGAGAGTTATGCAATTTATCACAAACCTTACAATTAAATCTAGAATTACACTGCCCAACCTTATGAGAGGATGAGAAACATTTTAAACATAGGTTATACCTCTTTACAAGATTAAATCTCTCCCTTACACTAGCCTTTAAAAATTCAAAGCATTTATAAACAGGGTGAGAACCAGTTTTGCAAATAATGCAAGAAGATTTCCCATTTGAGTCAACAAGAAGACTTTTTACCTTGTTTACAGATTTGGATTTCATCTGCCCAGTATTTCCCAAATTTTCCAAATACTGACAACGTTTTTTAAGAAATTCAATTAAATTTTCCCACTGAGGCAATTCTGAACCTTCTAAAGACAGTTCATAAAGCTTCCTAGTTTCCTTATCAACTTTTTGAAGCACAATATTAACTATTATATTTTCACTCAATTTATCCATTTCAAGTTTTAAGGATTTAAGAGCACGAACATTTTTAATTAATTTATCAACTAAAGCTCTCAAATCAACTGCTGATTCATGAAATATTTTATCAAGATTTAATATATCATTTATGTAAGCATTCACAAGTAATCTTTTGTTATCATAACGTTCCTCTAATGCTTTAAAGAGGGAATCAAATGTGTCCTCAGTAGTTTGGACTTGCTTAGCAGATCCAACCAAAGCTGACTTCAAATAGAACAATTTTTGAGATTCCTCGAGCTGGGTGCTCGAAGTAATTAAGGAATCGAATTGAGTTTTAAAACTACGCCAATCTTCAAAACTGCCCGAAAACTTAGGCAAGGGAATTTCAGGTAATTTTATAGAAACTTTACGATTAAGATTACTATTATCATGACTCAAATTATCACTATTGTGACTCAAATTACCATTAGTAACATTCGAATTATCACTACTAACATTCAAAGGCAATTGCATAATTGAGGTTTTAAACCTTAAGAGGCTCACCTCAATATTTTCAATTTCGTTCTCCATAGAAGACAGCGTTTCTTCCACGTTTGGAAGTTCTTCATCACTGATATTATCAAAATATTCCATTCGAAGGGTTTCAACTTTCTGTTTCACTTGTTCAACGATAGCTAATTTCAAGTCCAAGACCAGCGGGTCATCTTTAGGAATTTTTCCATCTTCAATAAAGTCGACGATCTTCTTAATTTTAGATTTGAGCGCTCCTCGCTGCCGATTCAAGGTTTTAATAACGTCCTTTTCTGAAGTTTCTATCATTACGAAAACTCAAAGTTCCAAGTTCAAACAAAGCGAAAGTTCAAGGCGATGCGATAACGAAAGGTACGACAAAAGTTCCGAAAAGTATCCAAGGTAGCTGATTTTTCACCTACCGGTCGCACGGACCAAAATGTGTAGGACTGTATACGAAATAGAACAAGACGATCCGTCGATTTAAATCTAATTTTAATCTAGAAACAAACTTAACGAGACAAGACATCACACACACACAAAGACGAAGAAGAACCGAATTACGAACCGAAACTGAAACCGAAAAACAAAAAAAGCGGAAGGAGAAAAAATCCAACAGAGCACGCCGGAGGGGAAACGAAATTTAGAACAACTGAAGCTAATCGAAGCGCTCCAGTGGCAGAAATTAGTAATAAGGGAAAATCAACAGAATTGACTAAAAAGGGAGGCGTCAACAATTAGTAAACCGCCACATTTCGTTACCCAAGTCAAAATTTATGCTGGAATTCTTTTGCTATAAAAGCATTAAAAGCTAGGTTTAAGCTAGAATTAATAGCATAAACTAGCATAGATATTTGCTAGTTCCAGCATAAATCACCTAGCACCCCATGTCGTGTAGTGAGACTTTTTTTATGCTTCCTAGCATACAAAAATCTAGCTTGAGTTGCTGGAAAATGACCGCAATTCTAGCAATGCTTTGCTAGGAATGACCACTATTTCTAGCATATGTTGCTGGAGAATCAGCGGTATCATAGCATGAGCTGCTGGAAAATATGCGGTATCATAGCATGAGCTGCTGGAAAATATGCGGTATCATAGCATGAGCTGCTGGAGAATATGCGGTATCATAGCATGAGCTGCTGGAAAATATGCGGTATCATAGCATGAGCTGCTGGAAAATATGCGGTATCATAGCATGAGCTGCTGGAAAATATGCGGTATCATAGCATGAGGTGCTGGAAAATTAGCGATATTCATAGCAGGTATTGCTTGAAAAAGTTTGCTACCCTAGCATGTGTTGCTATAAAATGTTTGCCTTTCTAGCACAAAAATCTAGCTTGTGCTGCTAAGAAAGTCCTTGATATTCTAGCACACAAAATCTAGTTTGCATTGCTAGAAAAAGTTTGCCATTCTAGCTTCATTTTTACATCATAAGTTTTAATTTTTAAATTCTAAATTCAGTAGTTCAAAAAATTTTTTGAATAATAGCATTTACCAACAGTTATTTTTACCTTACCTTTCTATCTTAACTTTTCAACAGTCAATTAATTTTTGCAATAAATTTATTTCCTTATGAAACAAATAAAAAGAATACAGCTTAACGTTTAAAAATATTTATTTAGAACTTCCACATTTTTTATACATATTTTTTTGTCTGAGGCATATGTCCTTTCTTCTTTTGTCAGTTATTTTCTCAAATGATCTGAAAAAGAAATAAAACATGAAGTAACAAAAAATGACTATAAATTATAGAACACACTTGGAAAGGTTCCAATCTAGTGTAACCAACCATAAATATTACTCATACACCATACAGTAAGTAATATGCCCTCATCAATTACCAAGTTCAACTGAAAACGCTTAATTGGAATGAATAGTTTACTAATATTTACATATAATTTAAACATGTTAATGAACATTGTTGAAACACAACTTTTTCGTGTAATCTTTAGATATTTAAGTGCTGGGGGGATCTAAAATCTAACAAAAGTTAGTTTTTCTCCAATCTTCCAATATTGAGTAGGTGCCAATCTCATTATATACAGGGTGTTTCAATAGTGTAACAATATGCTATTTATTAAATTATTTCCCCCTTGACACATACTTCCAATTACAAAGTTTTCATATAAAGAAGCAAAATATTAAATTAGTTTAGATTATGTTCCATGGGGGTCTACTTAACAATATGCAAAAAAAAAAAAATTGACGGAATGTAGTTTAAAATTTCCAATTAATTTATTTGTTAACTATTTCATGAAAAAGCCACAATAACTTTTATCTCAATATCTTGCTGAGATACTAAAAATTTAAAACTGATGAGACCACTTTATAACACCCTTTTATGGAACCAAACAGGGTTCATCTACCAATTTAAGTTGAACCTGCTTTTAGGCAGTAATAGGAATAACTTCAAAAATTAATTTTTGAAGAGCCCATAAAAAATGTATACATTTATATCTCAGTGAACTTTGAAGATATTGAGATAAGAGTTTTTTGTGGGTCTTACTTGGAAAATAAAAACAATTGGCTAGTTGAAAATTTTTAACTACAGGGGCCATATAAAAATAAATTTAGTTTCTGCATTTTCAAAAGGAGTTTCAACTAGTCTCATCTAATTCTTCGCCTTTTAAAATGAATATTTGCAATTGAAAGTATGTCTAGGGAAAATATTTTAAGAAATAGCCAATTGTTACACTTTATTTAAAGCACCCATAATACATCCCCAGACTTTGTGCCTTATTAAAATATTGGAATTAATCTCCATTTAATTAAAATTTGGGTTGAGCCCCAAAAGTATATATAGTACTTATAGTAATATTTAAGCTGTTCCAAAATATTAATTGTTAATACATATTCTTTGAAAAACAAAATAAGTTACAAATAACAAAATAAATGCCATAACCTTCATTTTGAAAGTCTAATTAAAAAAAAAATACTTGTTTAAATCCTGAAACACCCCAAAATAATTAATTTCAGGCAAAAAAAAAGTTTTCTAACAGCATGTTGTTATAAAAATTTGGGTATTTTGAAAATTAATGAATATGCATGTACAACACACATTAGACATATTAGACAACTCATATTACCTTCATTATGAGGGTCAAATTTTGAAAACAAATTTCCTGGGGGACACCAGAAACAACCTTTTTAATAAAAAAACCTAATTATAAAAACTCTTAGACAAGTTACTTACTTTAATCAACGCCTATCCAGGTCATTTGTGCTTTCTGTTGTGCTGTGTCCAGTAGTATTCAGCCAGTTTCATGCAGGGGAGGTGGGCCTGAAGGTAGAAGACAAAAGTTAATTCAATAGTTATGAATATTACCATTTAGACAGGGTGCTGAATTGTAAAAATATTATTTATTTGTAGGTAATAAATCAGGATTTTGTATATCCTTCGACAGAGGAATCATAAACTCCTGGGTGCAGACTTAGATAACATAGAAAATATAGTGCAGAAAGTTTAAGAATTTTTCCTACTGTTGTTGCTTAAGAATTATCATGTTATTTAGATGATCACTAGGAATCATCATATTTTAAGTTAAAATTCAAACAACTGGATGCACTTAATTAATTTGCAGAAAATATTATAGGGAATATTAGTGTGAAAAGTTTTTGTTTTATCAAATTCTGCCTGGGCCATCCCCAGGAATATTTAAATCTGTTCTCCCAAATATTCAACATTTGTTTCCCAAACTATTTAATTTCTGGCAAAAAGAAGTGTACTAACTAAAGCATTGGTTTAGGTATAAAAATTTGAGTATTTTGAAAATTAACCTTCCATTGTAAAATGTAAATTTTCAAGCATGTAATTTTAAAACAAAGTTCTAATTAGTAAATGGTTAATGAGAATGTCTTATTTAAATCAATATTATTTCAAAAAGAGCATAGTAAGAGTAGTTATAAAACACAAAAACAACATAACAGCACTATTAAAATATGAAGAAACCTGAAAGGTGTGAAATCAATTACTGGTATTTTGGCTGAACTATTACTGAAGCTACATATGAAAACAACTGAAAATATATTAAGTTACAATGTTTAGGACCAAAACACAAAAATATTTTTTTTTTCTAATTACTAAAAAAATTCAAAAATACTAAAAACTTCCTTGAACGGTCGCGCGTATCTCTAAAATACAAACAGCAGATTTACAGAGACCTATTAACTGTTAGAACTTTAGACGAAGACTGGAAGTAGCTGAAATGAAGTGCATAGAATAGCTAAGGACAGGAGTTCGAATCGCCTTCTAAACGAAATTTATACAACCAAATCCATCTCGAGTGTATTTCTCAGATACGCGCGCCCGCTGGAAGGTTAATATGTATCCTTAGTACAAAAACTATTAGCTATACCTTCATGATGAGGGGCAAATTTTGAAACAAATTTCCTGGGGGAAACCAGAAACAACCTTTTTAATAAAAAAAACCCTAATTATAAAAACTCTTGAAACAAGTTACTTACTTTAATCAACGCCTATCCAGGGCTTTTCATTTTCCTGTTGGGACATCGTTAGCAGCCAGTTTCATGCAGGGGAGGTGGGCCTGAAATAGAAGACAAAAGTTAATTCAATAGTTATGAATATTACAATTTTGAAGGGGGGGCTGAATTGTAAAAAAAAACTTTGTTGGTAATAAATTAGGGTTTTGTAAATCTTTCGGGCAGGAATTCCTGGGCCATCTCATTCATAATCTCATAAAGTTATCGCGTTATTTGTGTTGTGAAACGGTTTTAACCGTTAAAAAGTTTGTTTAAATTTAATTAAGAAGGTAGTGGTAGCATACTCAAATTACATGGATATGAAAATAAATAAGGTTAATAAGGTAAATTTTTAAAACATATTTCCCCCAGAAACCCAATTTCTAATAAAATAACTAATTATAAAAACACTCAAGACAAGTTACTTACTTTAATGAAACGCCTATCCAGGGCATTAGAGCTGGCCAAGTGTCCTGTTGCAGTAAATATTGTGGAGTCATTGTTAGCAGCTAGTTTCATACAGGGGAGGTGGGCCTGAAGGTAGAAGACAAAAGTTAATTCAATAGTTATGAATATTACCATTTTGATGGGGGGACTGAATTGTAAAACAAAACTTTGTTGGTAGTAAATTAGGGTTTTGTAAATCTTTCGGGCAGGAATTCCTGGGCCATCTTATTCATAATCTCATACAGTTATTGCGTTGTGTTGTGAAACAGTTTTAACTGTTAAAAAGTTTGTTTAAATTTAATTAAGAAGGTAGTGGTAGCATACTCAAATTACATGGATATGAAAATAAATAAGGTTAATAAGGTAAATTTTTAAAACAAATTTCCCCCAGAAACCCAATTTCTAATAAAATAACTAATTATAAAAACACTCAAGACAAGTTACTTACTTTAATGAAACGCCTATCCAGGGCATTAGAGCTGGCCAAGTGTCCAGTTGCAGTAAATATTGTGGAGTCATTGTTAGCAGCTAGTTTCATACAGGGGAGGTGGGCCTGAAGGTAGAAGACAAAAGTTAATTCAATAGTTATGAATATTACCATTTTGATGGGGGGACTGAATTGTAAAACAAAACTTTGTTGGTAGTAAATTAGGGTTTTGTAAATCTTTCGGGCAGGAATTCCTGGGCCATCTCATTCATAATCTCATAAAGTTATCGCGTTATTTGTGTTGTGAAACGGTTTTAACTGTTAAAAAGTTTGTTTAAATTTAATTAAGAAGGTAGTGGTAGCATACTCAAATTACATGGATATGAAAATAAATAAGGTTAATAAGGTAAATTTTTAAAACAAATTTCCCCCAGAAACCCAATTTCTAATAAAATAACTAATTATAAAAACACTCAAGACAAGTTACTTACTTTAATGAAACGCCTATCCAGGCCATTAGTGCTGGCCAAGTGTCCAGTTGCAGTAAATATTGTGGAGTCATTGTTAGCAGCTAGTTTCATACAGGGGAGGTGGGCCTGAAGGTAGAAGACAAAAGTTAATTCAATAGTTATGAATATTACCATTTTGATGGGGGGACTGAATTGTAAAACAAAACTTTGTTGGTAGTAAATTAGGGTTTTGTAAATCTTTCGGGCAGGAATTCCTGGGCCATCTCATTCATAATCTCATACAGTTATCGCGTTGTGTTGTGAAACAGTTTTAACTGTTAAAAAGTTTGTTTAAATTTAATTAAGAAGGTAGTGGTAGCATACTCAAATTACATGGATATGAAAATAAATAAGGTTGATAAGGTAAATTTTTAAAACAAGTTTCCCCCAGAAACCCAATCTTAATATATAAAATAGAAAAGCCGAAATGAAATACGGTGGTGGTGGTCGATCGTTTGAGCATTTGATTGGTCAAATGATCTCCTTCCTACTCCTCGATTGGTTGTTTCTTGAAAGATTTTTCCTCTCAGAATTTCCTTATGTTAAATTGGTTAGGAGTAATCCTGCCTGTAAGCCATATGGCTGTTGTTTACATCCGGTTTACTTCGGCGAATGGTCTTTATTGTTTTATCGTGTTTATTTTTTGAGTGCTTCTTACTATTGATTAGTTTTGTTCCATTTATCGTATATAGATATCCTTATTATATTTAACCCCAGCTCATAGCCTGTTATGTTTGCTCACGGTGGTCATCGGACAGAAACATGCGTTTGTTTGTGCGTTTGTCGGTGCTTTGTGCAATCCTGTTACTGATTTTCAGTTTTTCTTTCAATCTTAGTACTTTGTGTGTGCATTTTTAACACGTAAGAAAATCTATGTAGCTGTTTACTTTTGTTTTAATACAGTTGTGCATTTCTTCCACACTTTCAAATTCAACATACTTGCTTTAGTTTTTGAAGTAGTTTAGTCTTCCATTTTGTTTGATAATTGTTTATGTTTAGTTACATAATTTAAGTTATTACATATTACATTGGAGGCTTTTTACACACTTCCTGATTTTATTTTAGTTCTTTATTCTTTGAATCCAAGTGTTTGTGTTCGTGGTTACATACCAGATTTACTGAACTTTGTTTACATGTTAAGATATACCACCTTTACTGTAGTTGTGGATTTTAGTTAGTCACCTGAAGGCTGCATTTTTACGATTACTGATGTTTCATTTTAGTGTGTTTGTTTACGTGGTTCGATACCACTGTCACAGTAGTTGAATTTTTGTTACTGCACCGAAGCTTGCATTTTACGATTATTCTGATTTTTAGTATTAGTGGGTTAGTTTACGTAGTTCGATACCACTGTCACTGTAGTTGAATTTTAGTTACTGCAGTTATTACATATTACATTAGTGGCTTTTTACACACTTCCTGATTTTATTTTAGTTCTTTATTCTTGGAATCCAAGTGTTTGTGTTCGTGGTTAGATACCAGCTTTACTGAACTTTGTTTACATATTAAGATATACCACCTTCACTGCAGTTGTGGATTTCAGTTAGTCACCTGAAGGCTGCATTTTTACGATTACTTGGTTCTTGGTTGGGGGTTTTAGAGGCCTTTTGCTTGCTCTCAAGGAGCCGCTTACGCCTTCTTCTTCCGTATTATTTCATTTACAATTACTGATGTTTCATATTAGTGTGCTTGTTTACGTGGTTCGATACCACTGTCACAGTAGTTGAATTTTAGTTACTGCACCGAAGCTTGCATTTTACGATTATTCTGATTTTTGATATTATTGGGTTAGTTTACGTGGTTCAATACCACTGTCACTGTAGTTGAGTTTTAGTTACTGCACCACCACTGTCACCGTATTTCAATTTTAGTTACTGCACTGAAGGTCGCATTTTACGATTACTGATTTTCGGTATTAGTGAGTTAGTATACATGGTTTGATACCACTGTCACTGTAGTTCAATTTTAGTTGAAAACAGCTTGGCAATATTTACCGGTACAGATAACAATTTAACTATTTTGTTTTTGAGGTAGCTCATGATTACTTTTGTTTCAGTATTGTTTGTACACTTTACATACTCTTACTGATTTTTGTTTTTTTACTTCAAATCAAAATAGTTTCATTTAATTCTTTGAGTCCAAGTACTTGAGGCTTGCATTTGTTTGTGCATTTCTCACACTAAGCAATCTTATGCAGTTTGTTTACTTTTGTATAAACATAGTTTTGCATTTCTTTTACTAGCAAGTTATCGCAATTAGCTTCTTACGTAATTACTTTTATGGGTTTCCTTGCAGTACCAATAACAAGAGAGGGGGCCGAGGGATATTTAAATTTCCCAACCAGTAAAGGATGTTAACTATTAAATGCGCATATGTACATACATGTTATACTGTGCCCGGGCAACGCCGGGTCTAGCTCTGAAAGCGCTAGTTTCTAATAAAATAACTAATTATAAAAACACTCAAGACAAGTTACTTTAATGAAACGCCTATCCAAGCCATTAGTGCTGGCCAAGTGTCCAGTTGCTGTAAATATTGTGGAGTCATTGTTAGCAGCTAGTTTCATACAGGGGAGGTAGGCCTGAAGGTAGAAGACAAAAGTTAATTCAATAGTTATGATTATGAATATTACCATTTTGATGGGGGTGCTGAATTGTAAAAAAAACTTTGTTGGTAGTAAATTAGGGTTTTGTAAATCTTTCGGGCAGGAATTCCTAGGCCATCTCATTCATAATCTCATACAGTTGACGTGTTGCTGTGATGTGAAATGGCTTTGATGGCTTTAACCGCTTAAAAGGTTATGTTTATATTTAATGAAGGTAGTGGTATCATCAAGTAGCATACTCAAATTCATAGATATAAAAATAAATATTAACTGCAAATAAGAATTAAAAGAAAAAATCTTACAATTAAATCCCAATTATAATTATTTATATTAATGGCTCAAAATAAAATTATAGGTGATCAATTATATGTACTCATTTCACTTATTCAACAAAGTAGCCTTTTAATTCACAAACAAAAAAAACCAGGAAGACTTATTTAGATACTCTAGTTCATATATCTTTTTGTATTTTGATCCAAAAAAATACACTTAAACATATACAGCTTTTGATTACCAGCCTTTTTCTCAGTTGCATAAGCTATAGGGGCATTTCACGGTAATTGTAGAGTCCGTAAGATTTTATTTTGTCTTTTAAAGTTGTATAAATTTCAAATTTTTCAAACTTTTCTGTTCTCCTACTAACATAGCCTATAACATCAGATTAACACAGAAAAACTATAAAAATTTAAAATTTATACAATTTTAAAAGACAAAATGAAATGTTATGGACTCTACAACTACCGTGAAATGCCCCAATATAATAGAAAGTAAAATATTCAAAACGCACGAAAAGCCCTAAAAAATTTATTATGATGTTTAACTAATAACTTAGGACTAGTCAGATAGAAGGTGGACTAGTCAGGTGGAAGGTGGTCAGTTTTAAACTAAATTGCCAAAAACAATTAAGTATCAAAATAAAACAACATTAAAATATCTCAATTAAAAGTTTGTACAATTTGAAATATAGTTTTTTATTTTGATATATGAACTAAATTCACTTTCACTGAGGGTTCCTCCTATGGAAGAGCCGCTACTGGCATCAGCTAAAATAGGGCAAGATTAATTACTTATTTTGTTCATTGTTAGGATGATTAAGTAGTAAAAAGTGAAAAACACTCTTCAAAGGATACTGTGAGCAAAGGAAATTATACTTTTCTAGAGATAAGCCCATGTAAACTGACTTTTCCATTAAAATCAGTTTGATAGTTTTGGTTAAATAGAAGTAAATTTTGATTATTTTACAGATAAACATTAGAACGAGAATGTACTTAGTCCTCAGATTGAGTAAATAAAATGTAAGTATTGTAAAATAAGTATAAAATTACTTTTAAAGGAACAATACAACGCAACAACAAGGATTGATTTAAATGGTGGAAAAATAAACTAAATAAATAACTATCTGAATAAAATATATTAAGCATTTAACTTACTGGAAATAATGACGCCAAGCCACGCGGCGCCAACCAACTCTTCGTAGTAGTAAAGTAAACAAACTTGGCGTTGCCATTTCAGAAAATAGTAAAATCCAATAAATTCCAAAACTACGTGTGGCTCAATTTATGAAGTAAAAATTATGCTCGATTGTAAAAATCATTAAGCTTTCAAAAGGAATCTTGATGGATATGTAAATTTTCATATTTTTAAATAGCTGTGAAGGTATAACGAACGACAAGTATAGACTATACCGCCCATCCATTCTGTTGGTTTATGCGTGGGGTATCTCCGCTCAGTCGGTATCTCTCACTCGTAATTTTAGATTCTCATTTACCCTCGCTCTGCTTTATTTTTTCTTATTTAACTTCATTAATAGTTCACATTATGACATTACTTTCGCTTTAATTTATACACTAATGCATGCATGTATCTTATTTTGTTGTGGGGACAATATATTATTTACAGGCATTTCACTGTCAAAATAATGCATTTTTGTCGTTTTTTAACCCAATAAATACTTTTCATATATTTTTTTCTTTGATATAATCTTAAAGAGGACTTAAAAATATACATCTTATCAAATTTTCAAGCGATTTGTTACACATTTAAGGTTTTTTTTTAAATCGAAAAAGAAAACGGTATTTTGAGTAAAAAAACACAAGTTCGAAAAAGCCCGAAAATTGGTGTTTAATAATAAGTTTGAATTTTTTTCAATTTTTATTTTTGTAGCTAAGTAATGTGGTAAGCTTTTTCCAGAAATTCGGTTTGCCATGGTGATTCTGACGTCATCCAGGAATTTTCAAACACAAAAGAGGTTTACTTGTCTTTATAAGAATCCATTGCATTTTTTGGAGGTATAGAAAAAGGGGGAAATGGGAAAAATATGAATGAACCCCCAAGTGTTTTACATTACGGTATTCCCCTTGATCAGTAGATTAAGAATATGTAAAGTATGAGGGGGTGGGTCCCATATTTCGGGAGTTTTTCCGGTTTTATTGAAAAACTTAATATGGGCGTCACGCCCGGAGTTTTAGAGCTAAAGGTCTAAAATTTTAGTATTTTTACTTCCTTAAAATTCCCTTTTGAACTATCTAACACATTAAGGGGTAGTACCCATATTTAGAGGTTTCGGCTCGTTCTAATTTTCACTTCCTAGCGCCCCTGCTTCGTTTTCCCGGTCTTTCTTCTAACACGGTTCTTAAAGGTCTTTAAGAGTTCTTCAAGAATCTGGTTACTGCTAAGCTTTCTGACAATTATTTCTAAAGAAATCTGCGAAAAACCGTCTTGGAAAACGAAACAATGAATTGAATTGTCTCTGGATCACGCAATTTTTACACTATTTGTTAGTGATTTATACTGTTCGAATTCCCACTTTAAATGCTTTCATAAAATATAAATCACTAAGCTGTGATCATAATAGATCCGCAGCTATTCAGCGTTAAAATTAGCATGTGTTAGGCTTAACGCACCACGAGGGGTCCTTTCTCGCCAAACACTACGGTTTTCGCCACTTAGCTCTAAAACACTGATCGAGTATACATTTACACAGTTTATTGCAATACATTAAGCCAGATTAGATTGTCTGAACTACATCTGTATGTTTTTACATTGGTATCAATATTTCCAAAATTTTAATCCAACACCCCTGGTTCTTTTTTCCGGTCTTTCTAGCAGGGTTCTTAAAGGATTTTAAGAGTTCTTCGAGAATCTGGTTACTGCTAAGCTTTTCGACAGTTATTTCTCAAGAAATCTGTGAAAAACCATCTTAGAAACCAAACAATGAATTTAATTGTGTGGATCACGCAATTTTTACACCACTTCTTAGTAAGTCATACTGTTCGAAGCCTACTTTAAATGCTTTCATAAAATATAAATCACTAAGCTGTGATCATAATAGATTCGTAGCTATTCAGCGTTAAAATTAGCATGAGTTAGGCTTAACGCACCACGAGGGGTTTGTTCCCGCCAAACACTACGGTTTTCGCCACTTAGCTCTAAAAATACCGATCGAGTAGTGTATACATTTGCACAGTTTATTGCAATATATTATAAGCCAGATTATATTGTCCGAAACAAATTTGTGTAAGTTTTTACATAGGTATGCATCATCAATATTTCTAAAAATGTTCATACAGGTATCGAATTATCCAGTATGTTTTGGAATTGATATCAAAATTTCTTTATTTTTCGATAAAATTTTTTTAAACAAATTAATATTATTTTATTTAACTAATTGAAATACACTATTGAATTAAAATTAACCCCTGAAATAAATGTCACATTTACAACTCAATTACACTGCTACTACTATTATCACTGCTAAAATGACTTATTCTGAAACAATTTAAAAAAAAAAAACTTAGTTTAAACTACGTATAAAAAATAGCTTCAATAAAAAAATCGGTTTTTTTTTTATATTCTCTTTTAAAAATAATTAAATAAATCCTTACAAATAACTCTTAATTTTCCCGCTAGATGGCTGTACCAAAAATCAACTGGAAAAGCTTCTCTACAACAAGCCTCTCCCATCCGATATTCCTTCGACCTAGTTCTCCATGCTATGAAAGTAGCTTTTACAGCTTAAAAGCGTTGAGTGCTTGTTACCTAGCATACCATGCTATTGTTGGGGTTAAGCTAGCTACATAGCATCCCATGGTGGAAAGCATAAAAAAGCATAACATAGCACATCACGGTACCTAGCTCTCTGTGCTATGAAGATAGCTTGGTTTGCTAAAAAGCATTGGATACTTGTTACCTAGCATGTCATGCTATTTTTTCGTAAGCTAGTTACATAGCATCACATGCTGGCAAGCATAAAAAAGCATAAAATAGCTGATCAAGCTACCTAGCTCTCCATGCTATGAAGATAGCTTGGTTTGCTAAAAAGCATTGGATACTTGTTACCTAGCATGTCATGCTATTTTTTCGTATGCTAGCTACATAGCATCACATGCTGGCAAGCATAAAAAAGCATAAAATAGCAGATCAAGCTACCTAGCTCTCCATAGCATCCCATGCTGGCAAGCATAAAAAAGCATAACCTAGCATAAATATCTAGCATACATAGCAAAAACTAGCAAAATCTAGCATATTTTTTTGCTAGTTCCAGCATAAAATTTTGACCTATACACAGACTATAATTATTAATATTGATAGAAATTGCCAATAGTACATTAAACAGCTACTATTATTATTGATGATGATCTAGGAAGGTGGTAAAAATGATAATCAATGAATCCAAAACTCTTTGTTTATGGCACTGACTTTCAATGAAAAACTCAGGAATATCCCTGTTTTAAATTTTATTAAACTAGGGAGAGCTATAGAGGAGGTGGTCTGCGGGTGGGAAACGTTCTTGTATTGGGTTTCTCAGAATAAAAAGTGATAATATAAATGAAGATAATAATATTGTAATAAGTTAGTTATTGTAATAATATTATATATTATTTAATTACTATTGTCTGTGTAACGAAATTTGACGGCTAAAAACTAGTTAAATTTCACGAGCCCACGCAGTTTCTTCTATGGTGACGCAAATTTAAAGATGCATTGACTCGTGAAGTAATTTCACTAGTAAACCGCCACATTTCGTTACACAGACTATAATTATTAATATTGATAGAAATTGCCAATAGTACATTAAACAGCTACTATTATTATTGATGATGATCTAGGAAGGTGGTAAAAATGATAATCAATGAATCCAAAACTCTTTGTTTATGGCACTGACTTTCAATGAAAAACTCAGGAATATCCCTGTTTTAAATTTTATTAAACTAGGGAGAGCTACCGCCCCCTGCTCGCTATCGCTCACCAACCCCCCCACTGATACACAAACACAGTTATCAACAGATCACTTCGCGATCCAAAGGAGCCCCCAAGCTTTGCTCGCTCGTTCTATTTTACAACCTATTTTTACCTTTCTAAAACTTGGAAATATTTTGTTTGCCATCAATAATAATCTAGATCAGGCATGGCCAACCCGCGGCCCGCTTGATATAATTTTGCGGCCCCTCGAACTTTAAAACTTTAAAAATTAATTCACTCGCAGCAGAAAAAAAAATAATTTTCTACTTTGACGTTAAATAACTCGAACTAATTATCTCATCAATTAGCTTTTAGAAGGAAAATACTCTCCAATAATTATACCCTCAGCTACCCAAGCAGATGATATAATATAATTTTTTTTCGAAGAAACGTATCAGTATTTTCCAGTAACGTTCCTCCTAAATCTCCAGGTTTGTAAAAAATAATTATAAAAAGATGAACTAGCAGAAGCAGGTATTCTTCAAAAAAGCTATATGAAATCTTCAGGCTTGAAAAAATTACTTCAAAAAGATGGACTACTTTTTTTCGAAGAAACGTATCAGTATTTTCCAGTAACGTTCCTCCTAAATCTCCAGGTCTGTAAAAAATAATTATAAAAAGATGAACTAGCAGAAGCAGGTATTCTTCAAAAAAGCTATATGAAATCTTCAGGCTTGAAAAAATTACTTCAAAAAGATGGACTAGTGGCAGTAACAGAATCTCTTCAAAAAAGCAAATTAAAAATCTTCAGGTTTGTAAAAAATAATTCTATAAAGATGAACTGGCAGAAGCAGGTATTCTTCAAAAAAGCTATAGAAGCATTCGCACATGACATCACTGGAGGATAAAAACAACGTTGCTAAGGCCGTTGTTAGGTAAAGTCATGTGATTGAAAATGCTCTATATGAAATCTTCAGGCTTGAAAAAATTATTTCAGAAAGATGAACTAAGTGGCAGTAACAGAATCTCTTCAAAAAAGCAAATTAAAAATCTTCAGGTTTGTAAAAAATAATTCTAATTCTTCTATAGAAGGTAAACAACCAGAAAGCACCATTAGCATTTGATATGAGACGCAGACGCATTGGTAAACCAAGTCGATATCATGGGCGTAGCCAGGTTCCATGTTAGGGGGGGGGGGCAAGGATACTTACCTTTGCCCCATGTCATGGTCTCAGGTAAATACTTTTACACGTACTTTACATAGTACTTTTACACGTTAAATTTTAGAGTAATTATACGAAGGGTTTGAACTTTTGCACACTTAACTTAAATAATAGTGTAATTGATGTGTGCTCTAAGAAAAATGGGGGGGGGGGGGTCTGGGGGTCCTCCCCCAGAAAACTTTTTAAAATTTGCACCTTTAAGTAGTGTTTTAGCTCATTTTTAGACTCTTTGGCCAGAACAGAACCACCTCTTGTAAGTTGTAAGCCACATACTATTCTAGGGAATTTATGTGGCTAATGACTAAAAGTATAATTTGTAGAATCTAATCGAGTTGAGTTAAATTCAATAAATTTTATCTATTTTATTTTATGTTACAGGGTGAAACTTTCGTATATTTGGACATTAAAAAAACACAAAGCTTGAGGAAAATACGCAACTGCTTTAATTACATAACAATTTAGAAGAGACTGAAGAAGAATACAAAGTTACAGTTAGTCTGAAAATAGTCCGAGCAACTTTGTATCAACTGTTCAAGTTGTTGCAGTTACTTGAATAACCATGATATAAGATATAACATTTAACAATAACCTTAAAATGTAAAAGTAAAACCGTCCTGCTTTTTCAAATATTATTTAGCTTTTTTTTTCACTCTTAAAGAAAAAATTCTCTTATTAGATATTTTAAAACAAATAGTTTATCCCCAAAACTAAGATGCAATACTAAATTCAACTTACTTTAATTGCTGGTGATGGTGCTGGATTAAGGCTTTACATAATACGTCTAGATATCAATATAGAGGACTGAAATACGTACTCTTTTTAAGTTCAATGCTTGAAAACTAAATCACATATCTTAGACCAGCGTTTCCCAACCTTTTTACTCCCACGGAACCCTTTTGATAATGCCCAAGTTCCGCGGAACCCTAGCGTCCATGTAACAATATTTTTCTTACTATTTTTTAAATTATTAAATAAAACGGAAAATAAGTAACAAAGAAATAGTTTATTTATTATATTTATTTATTAGAATCATAAGAATACAGCTGCAAGGTTTTGAAAATACAATTTTAAGTATTTAAACAATTTTAGCAAGTTTAAAAAAAATAAAACAATTCTTTAATAATGTAGCTTTTAAGGTGATAATTTAGGTCCTAAAAACTTAATATAGGAAAAGTTGTTGCAATAAAAATACAAGTACCAAAGGGGGGTCTGGGGGTCCTCCCCCAGAACATTTTTGGAACTTTACCCCTAAACACAGGATTTTATCTTGTTTTTGGTACAATTAGTCCGAATTTCGGACATATATTGTTTGGTAGGATTTGGATTTTGAGGAACTTATTATAATTTAATAGTTAATAATAAAATTCCAAGTACAAAAGGGAGGGTTTGGGGGCCCTCCCCCTGAAATGTTTTTGAAATTTGACCCTAAAATACAGGGTTTTAACTTGTTTTTGTACGTCCGAATTTCGGGGGGGGGCAGGGCACCCTCGCCCCCCCTTATACATGCAACTACTAACCCCCTATTGTACCTTAAAACAACATGCAACGGACACGTAGATACATCTGGTTTACTAAGCAAAGGAGTGCTGCGCTTCCTTCTTTTTGTTATCTGGAGACCGGTGATCCTCCAAAACTACAAACGACCCCCCCCCCTATTGGGCGAGAGATATCATATGGGCTTGGAATTTTGTGAGAAAATTCCGTTTTCGGGAATCGGAAACAGAGGTTTTCGAGGTTCCTCGAGAAATTTGAAGGAAAAAATGTTTTTGAGAAAAAAAATTGTTTCGAATTTCTCGCGGAACCCCGGTTGAGAAACTCTGTCTTAGACTAAAGGGAATTTTCTGCAGGAATAGCCAATGACCACACGGCTCTCTTTCTATTCGTTGAAAGGTCAGCCAAAGCTTCGAAATAATAATGGCTGGGTTCACAAAAGACCCCTCTGTTTTTGTGTAAACACTTGAGAAACACGTTGAAACAATTTCCTGACACCTAAAGCCCCCTTGCTTGTTTGAGTCGTTGAGTGCCGAAGATTTATGATATCCTTTCACACCCCAATCCATTGTCAAAGGCAGAGGTGTACGTATAATTGGATTTTGTGGTATGGGAAGAGCATTTCCCCCTCACCCCTATTTCGTCTCCAATTAGGACAGTAGAGGACAACAGGAAAGAGGGAGCGTTCACCCCCCGCTGGCTCCTGTATGTGAACAACAGATGTGACCAGTAACGAGTTTACTTTACCCTTATCTTATCTTGGGGCTGTTTGTCAACTCTTCCCATTTCTAGCCGTTCAATAGATTTCCACTCCACGGGAGGTGGTCAACTGGGGTTGTATCTTATCTCGTATCTTTGAAGTTGTCGAATATTTTGACTGGCTCGGTCGTTTGGGGAACTAAAAATGCTGAATGAAATGGATTCTGCGTGAATTCTTCCGCCACATCTCACATATAAGCTCGTTTTTTGGCACATATACTTTAAAAAAAATTGAAGGGTTTCAGCTTTAAAAAAAAATTTCAGAAAAAAAAAATTAAAAATGTTTTTCAATTTTACAGAAAAAATTATTTTGGGGGAAAATTTCTAAAGAGTTATGAAAAATTTAGGGGGGGGGCAGCTGCCCCCCCCCCTGCCTCCCCCTGGCTACGCCCATGCCTGGGTATATCATCAATTTTGGTGAAACCAAACCATTGTTATCCAGATTAATATTTTTATATAAATAATTTTTTAAAATAATTTTTTAATAATTTAAATAATTTTTTAAAATAATTTTTTAAATAATTTTTTAAAAACAACCTAATATTCCATGTTATAATACTTCATGCGAGCTTCAGAGTATAAACTTATCTATCACGATTGAGCTATATTTTATCCAGTTGTGTTTTTGATCCATCAAGCACTTCGTCATGACGGCTAACATCTGTTTGGGATGTAGTGATCCAATTTCGGACGAAAATGAAAGTATTTCCTGCTCTGGACCGTGCTGCAGGCAATTTCACTACAGATGTGTTGGTGTTTCTGACAAACTTTTTAGAAAATTGAAGAGCGGAGAAAGTTCAGATCTGTGGAAGTGCATCGCCTGCAAGAACGACCCTGTTTTGGGTATTAGTCCCGGCATCACTCAGATCAGAGATAAACCAGCTACCTCCGACCCCTCAAAGAACCAGTATCTAATAAATTATATCAAGGAGGAAAACAGTAGTCTGAAGGATTACATCAGGTCTCAATTTAGGGAATACGAAAAAAACTTGGAGTTCAACAGCAGTCTCATCAAGGACCTATCAGCGCAGTTTGCTGTCTTGACTTCAGAGGTTAAAGAGTTGAAAGTACAAAATGATGAACTAAAAAGAGAGAACGACCAAATCAAAGGCGAACTAAAACAGGCTCAAACTGAAATAGCGGATCTGCAGCAATACTCCCGGCGTGCAAATTTAGAAATTACTAATCTCCCGGAATCCGAAAGTGAAAACATCAACGAAGTCTTAACGAGCGTTTTCTCCTGCCTGGAGGTTAACCTGATGGATCAAGTGTCTATTGCCCATAGAGTCCCTACTTCGAGAAAGGATAAACCAAAACCAGTCATAGTTCAATTTACTAACAAACATCACCGAGACACTTGTTTAAAGGCTGCGAGGGCTAAAAGGATCAATGCATCGCAAGTGAATGAAAGACATAAGAACGAACCGATCTATTTCAACGAGCATCTAACTCCGAGGCTGAAGGAATTGTTTTTCCACTGTCGAAGGTTTAAAGAGACTAACAACTTTAAGTTTGCATGGGTAAAGGACGGTAAGATCTTTATCAGGGAAAACGAAAACTCCAAGGTTATCCGAATCGTAGGTACAGACGATCTTATAAATATAAATGCTTCCAGACAATGAAGTATCTGTTCTTGATTTTCTTACTGATAAAGAATGTAATTTTATTTATGTGGATAACCTAAACGATTTTAATAATTTCCTTTCCCAACCAAACACTTATAATTCTTGCTACTTAAAAATTGTTCATTTCAATATTAGAAGCATTCGCTCAAACTTCGACGAACTACAAGCATTGTTAAATTCTTCGTTTGATTTTATTGATATACTTGTTTTGTCTGAAATCTGGATATTTAATCATGAAACCTCTCTTTATAATTTAAATAATTATGATTCGTACTTCTACTGTAGAGATTCTAACAAATCTGGAGGTATAGGTGCGTTTATGTAAAAAAACATTTAGATATTCTTAGTGATTGTTTGTTTTCTATGAATACTGCCGAGTCAATATTGCTGTATAATAATTTTCTTGATTTGACTATTATTTGTTTATATCGTTCCTTAAGCTTCAGCATTGATAGTTTTAATTCTGAATTATCGAGTAAGCTTAAAAATCTAAATTCTAAAAATGTACTCTTAATCGGCGATCTAAACATAGATGTATTAACATGTTCAAATCCTATAGAAGAGTATAAAAACCTTCTTAGTTCAGAAGGCTTTACTTTCCTTATTGAAGGTGTTACTCGAGCTATTTCAAATTCCTGTATTGATCACATAATACTACGGAGTTCTGATATCAGTGCTGAATCTGTGATTTTCAACAATAATCTAACAGACCATAACCCGATCGCCTGTAAATTAAAGTATACATGCAGTGTAAATCCTAGAACGGATAAGATCTCAAAGGTAAAGATATCAAGAGTTAATTATGATAAGATTAACAATTTTCTACTAAATTATACTTTTCCTTTAAATCAAAATTCTGAGAATGTGAATTATTTATATGACGGATTTGCAGATATTTTAAAAAATATTCTAATTAATTTTACTCGCTGCTTTGAGCTACCAAACCGCAAAATAAAAAAAAACTGGATAGACGAGGAAATCTTAAATTTAATAAAAACTAAAGAAAAACTATATAAAAAACATAAAAAATATCCCTTTGATATAATTCATGAACATAATTATAAAACTTTACAAAAAGAACTGAAAATAAAAATAAAAAACGCAAAACATAATTATTTCTTGTCTGAATTTTTGAAGTGCAAAAATGTTAAAAAGCAATGGGAATTTGTGATAAAAATCACAAACTCTAATGCAAAAGACAAAAAACCTTTATCTGATAATAATGTCTCGCTAGTGGAGAATATCAATCAATTTTTTATAAATATGGGATCAAATACTGTATACAATGATGATAGCAATCATAGAAAATATCTAACAAGTCAATCAAATTCTTTTTTTCTCGCTGAAACAAATGATCTAGAAACTGAAAAAATTATCAGATCATTGGATGACAAAAAATCCCCTGGTTATGATAGAATAACATCTCAAGCCCTAAAAATTGCTGCAAACTATCATATCTCGATCATCACGAAAATCATAAACTTATCCCTCTCAAGTGGTACTTTCCCTGCTTCCCTAAAAACAGCTTTAGTTGTACCTATCCATAAATCTGGTGACACAAATGATTTTGCTAATTACCGACCAATCTCTCTTTTACCAATTTTCTCCAAAGTTCTTGAAAAAATTGTACACGCCAGACTTTATGATTATTTAAAGACTTTTAATATAATTTCTGAAAATCAATTTGGTTTCTTGCCGGGTCTCAGTACTGAAAACGCGCTAATAGAATTTACTAAATATACTTATAATAGTATAGATAAAAATAACAAAACAGCAGCTATTTTCTTAGACATCTCAAAAGCATTTGACAGTGTGAATCATGGAATTTTAATTGACAAACTATCTTCAATCGGGGTTCGAGGCAAAGAACTGGATTGGTTCATTTCTTACTTAGCAAACCGAAAACAGTTCGTAAAATTGGGAAATTCTAAAAGTAGTCTATTAAACATAAGGTCTGGTGTACCGCAAGGTTCAATCCTTGGACCTTTGCTTTTTATAATCTATATAAATGATTTCTGCAAACTAAAATTAAATGGTAAAATCATTACCTATGCAGATGATACTGTAATTCTGTACTCATGTTCTAACTATAGTATACTACAAAATAACATAAATAGGGATCTTCTGACCATTAAACACTGGTTTATATCTAATAAATTATCAATAAACGTAAATAAAACAAAATTAATCAATTTCAGTATCTACGGGCCTCCTGAGCATCTTCATCTATGTTATCATGTTATTGACTGTAAAGGTCTTAATTGTAATTGCCCCCCTCTTGAACAAGTATCTTCAATAAAATACCTTGGATTAAATGTAGACTCAAACCTAAAATGGAAATCCCACGTTAATTACCTAACAAATAAATTACGCTATATTTTACACAAACTTTACTTCATAAAAAAGATAATAAATAAGAACTTTTTGCTTCAACTTTACCACTCCTGGGTAAATTCAATAATAAGCTATGGTATTCTAGCCTGGGGTGGGGATTACTTACAAAATATAAATCCAATAATTAAAATTCAAAATAAAATCATTAAATTTCTAAGCAGTAGTAACCAGTTCCCTTTAATTGATCTATACAAGAAACTTAACGTTTTACCAGTTCATCACCTTTTTTTCTTTAAAACAATAGTTTATTTTACTAAGCAAGCAAACGATTCTGACCTACGAAATTTAACTTACAATTTACGTTCAAGAAACTTATATTTTGTACCAAAAGCTAAAAAAGAAATACTACATAAAAATTATGTTTATCTATCGCCTAAGTTTTACAATATTTTACCCAATGATTTAAAAACAGAAAAATCCCCTATTAAGTTTAAAAAACTACTAAAGCTTTTTATTTTTACAATTGAAAATATTGAAGAACTTTTTTAAAAAAGAAGGAACAAAAGCTCTCTAAATTTTAGGTTAGTAATTCTGAAGCTTGCCTTGCGATGCCACTATATTATATATTGTATGTGTATCTATATGTGTATGTGTACTATCTATATGTATATGTATATATGTTTGTTTTTTCATTTTTATTGTTTTCAAATACTACTGCTTTTGGTTGCCCATATGGGTTTCTGACCCCTTGGCAACTCATATGTCTTCCTGTTGTTTTTTTCTTCTTACATATGTGTCTGTTTGTTTCAATTATTAATGTGTATGTTGTTGTTGTTGTAAAATAATAAAAAAAATGTTAAAAATGTTAAAATGTTAAATGTTATGTTAAAATATTTGGAGCTAGCCATGCTGTTTTGATTTGCCTTTTGGTGCAACAACAATCTAGCGGCCAAATCAATACTTATCCGTAAAAGTTTCATGAAAATGTCACATTTATCTAAGATATCCAACTATCAACCATCCCACAATAATTAAAATTAAATATTAAAATAATGAATTTTTTTAAACTAATCATTTGAATAATCAAACTTATTCAAAAAACTTCAAACAGCATCCTTAAATATTCTCTAAAAGTTAAATAAATATTACCACATCTAAATCATTAAAATCGAAAATCGTTCAAAAGAAAATGTGTTTATTATTTTATAATTAATTTAAGTTGTTTCCAATTCTAATTTGAAAAATGTAAATTTTTCATGTAATTTTTAAGTTGTGAAATAGTGAGGCATTATATTATAAATTCTTCAATTGAATAAAGAGCAGAAATCTTCTCCTCGTGAGAGATATGGAAGCTTCCTATCCTGCCTTCTTCCAGTTCTCTCTCTCCAATCGTCCAAACTCAAAAGTCATCGAAAGCAGCACATCCTAACCTTTTTTAATAATATCTTGGTGAAAACTCTGTTTAAAGGGTGAGCAAGCTGTTGAATTGACTTTCAAAAATTGTTTAAAAATATTAATAATGCGATTTCAACTACCAAAAATAGTTTGAAACAAAGGCCTTCTTCTAATCTTGCTTATGCAGCAAAAATTGAGAATGTGCGATCAAAATTGAAAACTGTACTAGTAAAGAGAAGTTCCCCATAGGATAACATGGAAACCGTTCAAGGGGGTGAATCGGGTAAGAGGACTCTTATTTTTCGAAAAGAGAAATCGGGCGTTCACGAATTCTCCGCCTATTCGAAAGACCGATTCGACTAGTAACTAGTAAACGAATGTATCGTGCTAGAGCCCCTGGTTTTTAAATAATAGCATCAAGTTAAACATAGATAAAACCAAATTTTTGACTTTCAATTTACATAGAGACACGGATTTAAACTTATCTTTGGTCTATCACTTAGATACTTGTCCTATCAACTCCAACTGTCGATGTGCAAGTCTCGAAAAGGTAAAATCAATCAAATACCTTGGCATTGTTATTGACTCAAACCTAAAATGGAAAACCCATATAATGTATGTCATTAAGAAGCTAAGATTTCTGCTCTTTAGATTCAAACATTTACGTTATTCAATCGACAATAAATTTTTACTTCAGTTATATTATGCTTGGGTTTATCCAATTTTTTCATGTGGTTTAACTACATGGGGTGGTGGATACGTTAGTAATTATTCAGCTTTAATTTCACTCCAAAATAAATTCATTAAAGTAATATTAAACTCTACAGACAACACAAATCTTTCAATATACCAAACTTTATGTATTCTACCATTACGATATTTTTATTTTTACAAAACGTGTTTATTCATCTACAAAAATCCTAACTTTTGTGAAAGAAAAATACTAATTAACGCAAGAAGAAGTAATGAAATCTACAAAATTCCAAATCCCACTAAAGAAATTATGCGCAAAATATTTTCCTATCTTGGCCCAAAGTTTTTCAATAGCCTACCACTAAATATACAAAAGAGTATGACCAGTAAAACCTTCAAAAAACATTTAAAATAATATTTACTAACAATTACTGATATTGAACAACTTTTTTAAACTGACTGAAATTAATTGATAACTCCCCGACACCGTACCGTTTCGCCAACACTTTAGTACACCTTTTTTTATACATATTTATTCGGGTTTTTTTCTTCTTCCTTTCACATTTTTTATTATTTCGTATTTCAATTCTAAGTATTAATTTTGTCAGTATTTTTATGTTTGTTTATTGTGTAAACATTGTAAATTCTATTATACCTGTACAGGATTATTTCCTCCAGGTTATGTATGTTCAACTTGTAATTTCTTCTCTCTTTGTCAATAAATAAAAAAAAGAACAAATAGATATATGTATTTCATATTCTCGTAAATAACCAGACATATGCTTTTTTGAGACGAGACATATTTTATGCTGTTGCTAATTTGCCAAGACAAATTCTATGCGAGTGTTATTTGAGATTAAGATATGAAACAACCCCCCCCAGGTACCTTGCAATACCCTTGTACCAAAGGAAGCAAAGGACATATTTGGCTCCACAGTAGACTCACCCCAGAATAATGATTGGTACCACCAATCCAATTGGCTGGATCCCTTTATCTTTCAATGAACATGTAGACAGCCTCAGACGACCAGACATCTTGACGAGAATAAGCTGAATCTAGATTATCTAGTCTAACTGTTAGTCTATCAAATATCCTCATTTATAGCATCACCTCGGTATCCGCTGTTTCTTCCATTAACCGACTGATACTACATGTAATTATGATCTGGTGTTACAAAAATTATGGCACAGGCTCACGCAAAAAAATGGTAGTCTTCCACCAACCGAACCCAGTTCGGTTGATAGTGGTTTAGTTGCCAAAACCAGACCGATCGTTTCCCAAAACCCCACCGGTCTGTTTCGTTCAACCAAACTCATTCTGTCACTTAGTTCGGTCCAGGGAACCCAACTGGTTCGATTAGCACAAACGCATGAGCCACTTGCTAAACACGCTTAAAATCACACATTTAACAAAACGGGGCAAATATTTAATAATTTTGAATGCAATTCATTAAACATTTGTACAACAACTTTATTATCAAAATAAGTGTAGGTTTTTTACGATGCGAAAAAAAAAAGAAATTACTTCCATCGAAACGAACGAACTATATACCGTTGTGAAATCAAAATTATTCTACCGCGGAAGAATACAAAGCTTTGGTTCCTCGGCCGGCGGAAAAAATGGATGATATCATGATATGAATTGAACATGGAAGTAAGTTATGTTCATTTTCAATTCTTATTTTTAGTGTTCTAAAATTACGGCGCGGCGGGTCGCCATAATTAATCGGTTTTTATTTGTATGCTTTGAATTGTTTTTACAGTTCTAATACTTCTAAACTATAATTATTAACTAAAACTATATTTTCATGTGTATATCTTAACCCTACATACAGCGATCGCGTGAGTCTGAGACTCCGTCCGAACATATTTTTGTGTTATGAATGCATATAATTCTTAATAAGTATGTTAAAATTTATTATTATTAAGAAAGAAACCTTATAATAGTTTTCAGCCTTTACTAGTGATAGTGTAGCGTCAAGCATAATTTTATTGGGAACCCAAACCTCTTGTGTTAGCATGAGATTGGGTTTATGATTGACAAATGTTTATGTGCTCAAACAAATTTTACTTCCATTAAGACAGGCAATTGTTACATTTGTAAGATTTATGGGACATTTTCTCAGTTTTGAATTCAGACAAACTGTAGAAGATTATTGTCAGCTAATACATGAACTATTTACATTTTACATTCTGTCTAATTTAACACAGTTTTGATGATTTGTATGAATGTGTAATTGTGATTAGTACAACAGTAATCTCCTTTCCTGTGAACTTATTTCTTTATTTGCTTAAACTGCATGTGTAAAAACACTACTTCTAACCAGGGGGGGCTCATCTGGCTCTCCGATTACTTTCAGCCAGGATGACGTAATCGGCTGGAAGGCGTTGAAGTTTTGACAGGAGTGACCAATCAGGGTTACATAGGGAAATTGCGGAGCTTCTTATAGGCCCCGTTTACATAGCCCACCGAAAATGCCGGGTAAAATGCAGGATTTTGGGATTTGGAGGGGAATCTGAAAATGTGCTTAAAAACCCGTTTACATAGCCACTCTTGAAATCCAGGGATTTGACGTCACTGATCACGTGACTAGTCGAAGTTGTTACGTAAAATCGATCCCATCATGCCTAGAGTTTTGTTTATTTATATTTTGAAAAATATTGAAGACAAAAAGATATGCTGGTTTTTTAAATCAAAACTTGAATTGATGATTAATAAAGTATCCCGATTGTTTTAATTCGGGTTTTCTTCACAATTCTCAAAATATTAAGTTCGTAAGATGCTGAATTAGATCAATACATTTTAGAGGGTAGAAATTACTTTTATAACCAACAAAATAATTCATGTTAAATTAATAAAAAGCTTTACACTGATAACAAGAGCGAAAATTTCGATTGCTCTAACAAGCAATACTTTCCAAGATTTCCATGGATAGTTATGAACATGCATATAAACAGAACACATAAGATGGATTTTATTTCAATAGTTTTTTAAATCTCTTTCCTCAGAGGAAGTCATTAGTGTTAAAGTGTAATTTGTAAAATTTTGGTTTGTAATAATGTGTAGAACTGACTGATTTTATAGTTTAAAAAAAAAAGAAATTCTTGTTACACCATTTAAAAATCTTGAGTTTGATTATGTTTTAGCATTTACAAACCTTGATAATGAATTTATTTAAAAAAAAAGACAATTTAAATCTATTTTAAAGTTTATGATAGGATAATTATCAAACCGAAGAAGATTTAAAAGGCAACGGTTTTATTTTACACGTAAAATATTAAAAATTTTACAATGTTTCGAGGATACTTTGATCCCCTTTGTCAGCAAGAATGAAATCTAACTAGAAAGAAAGAATTATCCAAATAGTTTCAATAAAATAAATCAACTGTGTCTCCTTATAAATCTCAAATTCAGATTTTAGAGAATTCAAAATTGTGTTTGGTATATTTGGTGGTAGATCACATGGGTTCAAAAAGAATTGGTACACAGTAAAAACCTGAAGACAAAAAAATTTATGCATCAAGTTACAACTCGCCTAACCCGTATTCCCTTTTTTGTTATGTGAACAGAAGCAAGAAAAATAAATCTTACAGTAAATAGTACTACATATCAGAAATGTTAATGAATATTACTCTTCTTTGTTTTAATATTTAAATGATACGTAAAATCACAGCATGTAATAAGTTGCCATAATATTTTAAATCTGATTACATACATTAAAGTGGGTAATATGTACTGAAAAAATTTTTACTCTTTGTACATACCTGTTCTGTTCTTTTCAAACAATGCAATTTGGCATGTGTATTTCAATTTCTATATATTTTAAATAATTCAAGGATGGGTAAAAGGAATTTAAAGAGATAATTTTATTTTATAAACTGTATTGTTTTATTTGAATTGATGACTACGACTTTGGATGGGTGAAAAATGTTCAGATAAAAGGTTTTCGTTCACATCAAGAAAAACCTCCAAAAACAGAAAATTATGACTTATGGTTATATAGTGACAGCCCAATATAAGAAGGCATTTTATAGTCTGTTCTCTAAATTCTTTGCTAGGTATGGTGGTTGGGAACGAGGAAATTAAAGTTTGAGTAAGGAGGGGACTTTTTTGTTAACACAACGTAACTTTGAGTGCCTTACACTTTTTGAAGGTCATGTGCCAATTCTTCAAAAACAACAGAATCATCACCTGCCAAGTAGTGATACCTATATGATATGGAAAAATTAATTTTTGATTTTAAAAGTTTTTTTTTTTTGTCTTACCAAAGGTTTTAAAGAACTATTCAACATAAGAATAGAAATTAACATTAGACTAATTCTTAATGTCCAAGAAAACAGAGATTTTTCTAGAAATATAGGTTTTTGGCATAACGATGATAGTCATATTAATCACATATTATATTAATCATATTTATTTTGTACATTAAAAGTATGTACTGTAACAAATTTAATTACCAAAGAAATCACAATACAGTTCTAAATTTTATTACAAATGAATATCTTTAAAAAAATAATAATGTAATGAACAAATAAAAGGTGAATGAATATTACAAATAAAAAGGGGTAAAGACATAGGTTGGTAAATTTTTTCCCATGATGTGCCTGTTAACCGGGAAAAATTTGTAATTGATGTTTCAAATAAACATTCAAAAACAAACCTCACCCAGTTTGTTTAAGTTGTCGACCAACAACTTTTTTAAAGTTAGTAAATTCAATCCAGTTATCCAGGGGTATCCAGTTTCCTTCTCCTAAAATCAACACATAATTAATAAAAAAATAACAAAAGACTTAAAAAATATCAGGACCAGGAACTAGGACTTCCACTAGAAACTATTTTATTTTAGTACTTATCCGTTAGCTGGGCACAAATGTCGCCAAATGTGAACCAAATGCTCGCCAAGCGAAGCAAATGACAAAACAGTCAACGAAAAACAAAACAAATGCGCCGGAGGCATATGTTCTTGTGCAGGAGGTGACCGTTGGAACAGAGAATTCCTTAATTCATTCTACAATATTTGGTGATTTTTTGCTTGCGCTTGCGCCCAGCTAATGGATACTGTCGTACCGCGAGGAGAAGAGCTTTGAACAGGGTTGCCGTGAGTAGACGAGTTTAAAAGAAGAGGGAAGCTGGTATGAATTGAACGGCAGTATTTGGCTTTTTAAGCGTACATTTGGCGAATGAGAAAACGCGTTTCGCGAATGAAAATAAGATAATCATATTTTATTAAACTGCATTGAAATATAGATTAGCTTTGAAATTTCTCGTAATCGAAAATACCTTTGGGCATGAAACATTTCTGTACGTTTAGTATGCTTTAATATTGCTATTTTGAGTGAATTAGTTATATTTAGTTTTATATAAAATAGCTCATATAACTTAAATTAATAATATTATAATTTAATCACCATACTCGAAATTTAAATGAAGCTTTAGAAACTTGTAAAGAGACAAAATATAGAAATATTTATTAATTTTTTAAAAATATTTTATAACATTTAAATACAATCTAATGCAATTAATTGTCACTAGAACTGCAGTCACTGTCAGTGTTTGACAAAGATTCGAATCGCTCTCCGACAAATTAATCACTAATTCGTCTACAATAATCGCTTCTTATATTTTGTACAGTCGGCCGAATAAAAAAAAAGTTACAGAGACGATTGTGAACGATCGGATGGGGTTAGAAAGATGAAAGATAATTTAAACGCTAATTTTCATGAATTAACGTCTACTTTAAAAGAAGGTATGATCAGATCCAATAAAATTAAAGGTAACTACTTGATAGGATAAATGATAAGCGACTTGAGAGTTTAAAAAGAAGGATTAATGAACATGGTAAAAATTATAAAATATCCAAAATAAAATCAGATAAATTGATGTAAATCGCATAACATTATATCAAATTAAAATAGATCAGATTCGGTGAAACATTTAAGATCAGTTGAAAAAGATCAGATCAGTTAAAATAGATCAGATCAGTTGAAAAAGGTCGGATTAGAAATATTTAATCAAATCAGATGTAATGCGAAAGTAAATTCCAAAATTCGTTACTCTAGAATCGAAAGAAGTACACAGCTGAATGATAGCCACTCAGATTTGGCTCGGAACATTTATTTTAGCGCCAAGTGAATTACCACCACCCCCAAAATTCAGTGGAATAATCCGTTTCTATACCAACCGCAGCATCATCGTATGACGTCAATAGCTCTTCTCCTCGCGGTACGACAGTAAGTAACTTTAATTTTTCAGTTTTGAACATGTCATATCACACTTCTTCTAAAAGTTCTCACAATACAAAATAAAGTTAAAATACAAGTACATAACAATTTGGGCGTTACTTGTGTATTAAGGTGTAACCAATTTCCCAACATTGAAACGTTTTTGAAAAAAAATTCAACAATACACTGATTTTCATTTTTTTGGCAATAGTTTTATCCTAACACCAGATCAAAAACAAAATATTTTAGATTGAACTCGAACAAATTATAGCAAAATTTTGGTTCAATATTCCGGCATTCGTCCCGCTTAATATCGCCAAGCTGTTTGGAAACCCAAATATTAGAAATATCCAAATAAATCTGTATACATAACACAATCTTTCAGTAGGACACTCTTCTGATGAATCGGGTAACCGAGAAAAGTTTGTAATTGATGTTCCAAACAAACATACAAATACAAACCTCACTCAGTTTTATGTGAAACCTTCTTCTGAAATCAAACATAAGAATTCACAAAAATAAACAAGATAGTTTTTACAAAATTGTTTAAAAACCTTATATTCAAAACGAAATTTTACTATGAGTAAAACATATCAGGACTATTACCCCTCTAAACCAGGTATAATTTGTTTAGTTTTCAACATGTCTTATCACACTTTCTCTAAAAATTCTCGCAACTTTAAATTAAGTTAAAATATATAAGTATCCATAACAATTTGGGTACTATAATTGTGTACTAAGCTGTCGACCCATTTTCGCATGAGACATTTGATGGATTTGAACCCAAATTTCCTGACACTTAAGAGTATGATTTATCTGCATGTCACATTTGTACACTTGATAACTTTAAGAAAAATGAAAATTGTCGACAATCTGAAGTGAGTACTGAAGTTGTCAGTAAGTAAGAAGAGTAAAGAAGTCAGTGAGTACTGACATTGAAATACTGAAGTGAGAGGGCAAACCATGTTAAGTATAGTTATGTTGTTCATCAAGAGAGAGGTCAGATGAAGTTACATGGATGAGATAATTTTAGTTGTTATCAATGAACTACATTAGTTTTAAAATGATATGGTAAATTTTAACGAGTCCTTTATTCCCTGTTATGAGGTTAAGATGGCATTATATAAAGTGAAACTGTGTACTATAAATAATTATGATAACCGTTACCAAGCTATTATAGAGCTGAGTGAAGCTCAATTTTGTATTAATCATGGCACATGAAAGACCCACTTTAAGGATTTATTACCTATATAAAGTATACTAATGTGTGTGCTTTAGATTTTGCAAAACTTAAAAACACCAAAAACCTAGCATTGGATTTATAGTTTTGTTTAAGTAAAAACATCTTTCTCCAACATGGTTGAGATTAGATACAAGTAATACACTGTTTAGAATCATATTTTCAAAAGATTTATTGTAGTGGAAACAATACCCTTCCAATTTACTAAGAAAACTTAAATATGCACACATAAATTTTACATAAAATAAGGAAAATTAGAATTATAATAGTGTTTATGTTCGGTAAACAATCATAAAAGTCTCCGATTCAAAATTAAAAATGACAAGGAAAAACTTACTTTATTATTGTGGCGGAAAATCCTATAGTCGATAAAAACTGGATTTGTAGTTTCTTAAAGTTAATTTAACAATATTTAATGCGAAAAATAATAAAATTTCTCAACAAGTAAGCGAAATCAACAAAGATGGCGGATTTCTGGAAGCGCAATGTATCATGGGAAAGGAGGGTAAATTGAAATCCTGCATTTATCCCCCAATCGAGGTGGAACTTTAACTTCCTCCATTTCTCCCACCCCACTTGGGGATTGCAGGATATTGGAGAGCTAAAGTTCCGGCATTTATCCTGCATTTTGGCCTATGTAAACGGGCCCATAGAGACTTTCTTACGTAGAAGGGAGTAATATAAGACGCGGAAGGGAAAATATAGACCTGTGAACTTGCCTAAGCAACAAATCATATATTTAAATATCAATACTTATGATCTATATGGGTGCATTCAATTTTTTAACTTCTGATGGGTTAAAACTGATTAAAATTTTTCATTGAATTAAATTATGAGTATCTTGTTTTCCTTCTCATAAGCAACTTGAAGAACAAGTTTATAGCTTACCAAATAGTGTATTAAATACAAACTATGAAATTTAAAACTGATTCCTATGCATAATTACGGAGGTTCATTACTTAAATCAATAGTGATCGATTTGTAACAATATTTTAAAAGTTAAACAAATTCCCACTATCTGTATTTTTAGAAAATTATAAATACAAAGAAAATACCGTTTTTTAAAGCAGTATTTAGTTACAATCCGATACTTTTAGATCACTAAAAAATCCTCAAATTGTGAGCTATTTTTGGGTTGTTCTTCTTTTGTATTTTTTGTATAAAATTGATTACGCTACTAATCGCCTTTATTACTAATTTATTAAAATTCAAAGTTAGTTTATTAGGTACTAATTAATCTGATCTTTCTGTATTTATTATTCTAATGTATCTTACATTCTGATTATGATTGTAGTAACACTGATCTATCTAAGACATATTGATCAGTGTTGAAACAATCACATAATCAGATGATAATAAATGATCACTTAGATTCTAAGTGATAATTACATGAAGAAAAAATCAAATAATCTGTTGATTTCGAATTCAGTTTTGATTAAACATGACAAACATGAAGGAGATAATTTATTGGGTATAAACCTTCACCAACTTGCCGACTCCCACATACGATCGCCGAAAGAAACTCGAACTGAAACGGTTAGTTTTGAAGTTGGATCAGTGTTCCAAAGTTACGATATGATCATTTTATAAGATCTCCAAGGTGAGGTCACATTGATACTGTTTTAGTGTAAAATTTGAATAGTCTTCAAATTAAAAAATGATACATAATAATAATTTAAAAATATTGCCAAGCTTTAATAATATAATCATTAAGTCTATATTTTAAATCAGGTAAATCAAAAATTCCATACGTGTACCACACGTTCTAAATCTATAACTTTGGGAATTCCAGGAGAGAAAATAAGACGCATACACGAGGCGAGCTTGGGTAAAATATAACTTTATTATAAAAACTAACAATGATAACGATTAGTGATGCCACAAAATAAACGAGAATTAAACAGTTAAAATATTAAAATGAATCGGTGTATAGACCTAGCCGGGAATAGAACCCGTGATGCCATGCCGGGAGTTGAACTCGAGCCACCTGGCTAAAATATGATTCAACATACTCCCACCTTGTGATGTGGGCATCACAACATGACTGGCACCTGAAACTCAGAATAAAAGTCAAAACACATCCAATTACTTTAAACATCGAAAATACAAAATATCTTTCATCAAAGTTGAGCAAAAAAAAATGTTCTCCATCCAAGTCTCTTGGGCATTTTTACCACCCCTCCAAAACCTGGTAGAACATGAGCCAGACCCCGATCTCTCAGTCTCAGGAAAAGGTGATGGAGAAGTGTCAGGTTTTACATCCCCAGGAGCAGAGGATGAACAGGAGTCAAGCTGCTTAGGATTACCTCTAGCCTTTCCCAAAATTTCTGCATCCGAGGATACCTCTAATGGATAGATTCGCTGAACAGGCCATTCTTGTATAGGGATTCTTAACCACAGAGGGTCCTCCCACCATCTAGCTGCCAGTAGGTGTACAGGCAGATCAGCGGGGTTGAATTCACCAGAGATATGATTCCAAGAAGAAGAAGTTGAAACCCTTTCAATGATTCCCGATGACATCCAGGTTCTGAAAACTTCATCACAGGACGAAATTATATTTTTTGACTCCAGCTTCCCTGTAGTTGTCTCCATCCTTTTTAATGCAAGAGCTTTATTACTTGGAAGAAAAAGGCTTTCATCTGCCCAAGGCAGGGAAACTTCGTAACGCCCCTCTTTTACCTTAATTGATTCCTGGGACAGCATCTTGACTTGCATTTCCTTTTCTTTCTTACTTTGGGAGACCAAAGGATCCAAAATTCTAATACCATCCAGATAACACAGGTTGGTGACACTGGCCTCTTTCATAAACAAGGAAGTAGTCACCATTGACCTATTTGGCTCATTGGGACCCACCTGAGGAACTTTCCCCATCAAAGTCCATCCCAAGTATGTCTCTACAGCCACCAGACCACAAGGCAGAATCTCCCGGCGACCAGTTAACAATTTGCCCATTATGTCAGCTCCAACAAGAAGGTGAATTTGGGAAGCGGTCTCACCTACATCTGACAAGTGAATTTTCAACGCTTTTAGCTCTTCCATCCATCTTCCCCTCTCCACAGGTGCTACATCACAACAAATGACACTCTGATCCAGAGCTTCAAAATTGTATTTAAACTGCCCAACGAGACTCTTTACCCTAATTTTATAACAGTTGTGATGGACCTCCTCAGTCGATCCACCAAATAATGCATGAATGATGGTTTCTCTCCGTATTGGTACATATCCCATTTGCCCAGCGGCACTCTTCAAGATATATGATCTTTGTGACCCGCTGTCCAACAAAAGACGTATCTCCTTCTCTCTTCCTTCACTAATTAACTTTGCCTTTAGGGTTTGAAGAAAGACCCTAGAGCCGCAATTGAAAGACGTCAAACTCAACTCCATGGGATCTTCAGCTGACTCACTCACCGATGCATCTGGAGGGCAGCTTTCATTTTGCTTCAGTTGAGGACACATCAAAGGGACATGTTTTCCGGAACATATTAAACACCTTAAGGTTGCACGACACTTCCTGCTCATATGGTTAGGCCTCAGGCAAGCAAAGCAAGCACCCCTCTCCCTCAAACACTTCTGTTTGTCAGCCAAAGTCATTTTTTGAGCAGAAAAACAATCAACACTCGAATGTTTACCCTGACAAAATACACAAAAAGCTCTAACATCGGGTAGTGTAGTTGAGGAAAGCAAACCAGCAGCACTTACCCTTTCTTCGTTTACAAGAGGGGGGCTGTATTTCTTCCTCTCACCAGAAACACCCCGTTTCTCCAAACCAAAACCATCCATGGCCAAGGAAATGCGCTCTTCGCCTTCCACCTCGGTCTTTAGGAAAGCCATCAGTTTTGTCAGGCGATCATGTGCATCATCCTTTTCAGAAAAAGCAATGTTCCTGTGCCATGCCTTCAGAAAATCTTCCTCAAAACAGGACTCCACAAGAGGCAGAAGCATGGATGCACACTTATCCGACGTCACCTTCAAAGTTTCTAGTGCCCTCAGGTAGGTCTCCAGCTTATCATAAAGAGCCGAGAAGGAAAACCTATTCTTATCCTGCTGCACAGATAAAATCAACTTTAAAAGTTCTCGGACATAAATTTCCACAAGAAGATCTTCCCTTCCGAAACGGGCTTTAAGATTTTCCACCGCCTTCTTATAGTTTTCTCCTATGGGGGGAAAACTTTCAACTATATCCCTTGCTCTTGAACCCTCCACGGTTGCCTGCCTAAGATACTGGAATTTGTCCTCATCGGCAATATCCGGATCAGCATCAATCTTTTGGAATTGTCCCCAAAAGGGAAGCCACTCTTTGACATCTCCACCAAACTTTCTGAACTCAAGCTGTGGTAACTCAAACCTTCTAGCACGAGCACCTGGCCCACCGCATACCGAAGATTCACTTTTCGCATCAGATCTTGTGATAGAATTCACTCGATGCTGCAGTTGTATAAACTCATTCTCGTATCTTTCCGAATTCACTAACTCAGAATCCATATCGGGGTCCTTACCCGCCAAGAGAAAGCCGACAATTTTTGTATTAAGCTCGCAAAGCTCCTTATTTCTCATCTCTAAGACCGAGAACGATACCTCAATATCTTGAATATCCACATTCTTTTCCAAAAGTAGCTTCCGAAGCGCCGTAGCCGCTCTCGAGAACGCAGACCTTTTGGCCGTTCGTAGCTTTACTTCAGTCTCCATCAGCTTTTCCATCAGTTTCAAGCTCACCACGTATATCAATTAAATTCTTAAAGTCCTGTCGCGGACGCCAGATTTTAAATCTTCTTCTTCATAAGCTCTACAGCCGGTTGCCGGCCAAGGCTGTCTCTGTCAGCTTTCTCCATCTTGGTCTACTCGACGCCATGTTCCTCCATCGGTTCACTCCCAGGTCTCGCAACCACTTCTCCACTCTATCCATCCATCTCGTTTTAGGTCTTCCTCTCCCTCTCTTTCCCTCCGGGGTCTGGAAAGTTAGTTTCCTTACAGGGTTGTCATCACTGTAACGAAAAATATGTCCCAGCCACCTTATTTGGGAGGCCTTGATGACTTTAACGATGTTGGGTTCCCTGTACTTCAGTTGTAGTTCGTGGTTATACCTTATTCTCCATATACCATTTTCTCTTATTGCTCCAAAAATTTTTCTTAAGATCTTACGCTCAAAGCTCATTAGTTTCTCCTCTTCATCTTTGTTAATAGTCCAGCATTCGCTGCCATAAAGAACAATAGGTCTCACCAGTGTTTTGTATAGCTGTACTTTTGTTTTGCTGCTTATGCTTTTAGATTTAAATCAGGTAAATCAAAAATTCCATACGTGTACCACACGTTCTAAATCTATAACTTTGGGAATTCCAGGAGAGAAAATAAGACGCATACACGAGGCGAGCTTGGGTAAAATATAACTTTATTATAAAAACTAACAATGATAACGATTAGTGATGCCACAAAATAAACGAGAATTAAACAGTTAAAATATTAAAATGAATCGGTGTATAGACCTAGCCGGGAATAGAACCCGTGATGCCATGCCGGGAGTTGAACTCGAGCCACCTGGCTAAAATATGATTCAACACTATAAATTGCTTTTAGTATTTTATTTCAACTCTTTTCAGTTTCCATGAAGGAAGCTAGAAATATATTGTCCCTCCCAAATCAAAATTGCTTTTAATCTAAAAGAAATTAATATGTTCCTAAAATCAATCTATGGATACCTCTTGCCTTTGGGACGATCTACTTCGATTTCTTACTTCAAGTTAACAATAGATATTCATCAACATGAAGCTATAATATCAATTTAATCTAAAACGAAAACCCTTTTAGATTCATATCTTAAATGCTTCAAAACTGAATTGTTGGATCAAAGTTTAAATTTCCCTCTCTCCTGTCAAAAAAATCCCTATTCTATCTGACCCAATCGAAGGAGAAGCTGGGGTATCACGCGAATTACGTAATCGGCTGCAGAGCAGTACGTCACACGAATTTTCGTTTCTATGTGAAGAGCCAACCTTATCTTATTCTATTAACCTTGACTTCTAACGGTCACTGAGCTATAAACAAACTGGAGTGACAACTGAGCGTGCCGAAACCTCATCACACCTTATCGAAGTTTGTGTCTGCGCGGAAAAGATTTCCATCTTCTTTTAGTTTTCCCCATCTGTTGGCACAGTTGTATGCACAGCATGATTCGACCATTCTAAATGTTGCTCAAAATATTTTTAAAAAAGGAGGTTTTCTAGAAATAGTTCAACGCACACAATGTTAGTCTATGGAGAAATTCGTTTGTTTTGCCCGGTTCGCTCAAGCGAACCGGGCAATTGTGACCATCCGCGCCGGCACGTTCGGTCGCATGTTATATCATCAGAGGTTGTCACTCCAGTTTGTTTATAGCTCAGTGCTAACGGTGAGATGCTGCTATACACCAGCACCGGGTTAATCGGGTTCACAGAAATAACTTAATGCACCCATAATTTATTCTAAGGATTCTAAGTTGTGTTTTAGGTTAATAATCCACAAATTACAGGATAATTTATTTGTAAATATTACAATTGAGGTAATGGGAACATATTTGATGTAGGTTTTCCATGGTGATAATTCCAAAGAACTGGTGACCAGAGAATGGATGTTGCTATAGTTCTAGTTGCTGAAGTCTTTAGGCAGTTTGTGTCCCGCCAAGAACTATCCCACTTCCCTCCCCTCTCCTTGAAGAAGTTTTAGGAGTCGAGGCTTAATATTGTGGTGCCGCACAGTGGATCAGCATTGTATTGTTTTAGCGTCTTTTGTTAACTTGTGGCATCACCACCTTTCCTCGTGTATAAAAGCTCGGCATCATTATTGCCAAGGCACTCCGTTACGCCAGCCTCCCGAGAATTCATTTTTTATAAAGGATTTTTAACTAATAAACTTGTTGTTTTTATTTGGCTTTTCACTCAATTGAACACGCACTAGCGTTTAGCCTTTATGATCACCCTCCTTTATAACTGGTGACCCGGATGTGATATTTAATAATCAAAATTTTGGTATTCAAAATTTGGTTTGATTTTGAATGCTCTGGAGGCTGGCGTGACGGAGTGCCTTGGCAATAATGATGCCGAGCTTTTATACACGAGAAAAGGTGGTGTTGCCACAAGTTAACAAAAGACGCTAAAACAATACAATCATGGGCGTAGCCAAGTTCCATGTTAGGGGGGGGCAAGGATACTTACCTTTGCCCCATGTCATGGTCTCAGGTAACTGTATACTTTTACACGTTAAATTTTAGAGTAATTATACGAAGTGTTTGAACTTTTGCACACTTAACTTAAATAATAGTGTAATTGATGTGTGCTCTAAGAAAAATGGGGGGGGGTCTGGGGGTCCTCCCCCAGAAAACTTTTTAAAATTTGCACCTTTAAGTAGTGTTTTAGCTCATTTTTAGACTCTTTGGCCAGAACAGAACCACCTCTTGTAAGTTGTATGCCACATACTATTCTAGGGAATTTATGTGGCTAATGACTAAAAGTATAATTTGTAGAATCTAATCGAGTTGAGTTAAATTCAATAAATTTTATCTATTTTATTTTATGTTAACGGGTGAAACTTTCGTATGTTTGGACATTAAAAAAGACACCAAGCTTGAGGAAAATACGCAACTGCTTTAATTACATAATAATTTAGAAGATACTGAAGAAGAATACAAAGTTACAGTTAGTCTGAAAATAGTCCGAGCAACTTTGTATCAACTGTTCAAGTTGTTGCAGTTACTTGAATAACCATGATATAAAATATAACATTTAACAATAACCTTAAAATGTAAAAGTAAAACCGTCCTGCTTTTTCAAATATTATTTAGCTTTTTTTTTCACTCTTAAAGAAAAAATTCTCTTATTAGATATTTTAAAACAAATAGTTTATCCCCCAAAACTAAGATGCAATACTAAATTCAACTTACTTTAATTGCTGGTGATGGTGCTGGATTAAGGCTTTACATAATACATCTAGATATCAATATGGAGGACTGAAATACGTACTCTTTTTAAGTTCAATGCTTGAAAACTAAATCACATATCTTAGACTAAAGGGAATTTTCTGCAGGAATAGCCAATGACCACACGGCTTTCTTTCTATTCGTTGAAAGGTCAGCCAAAGCTTCGAAATAATAATGGCTGGGTTCACAAAAGACCCCTCTGTTTTTGTGTAAACACTTGAGAAACACGTTGAAACAATTTCCTGACACCTAAAGCCCCCTTGCTTGTTTGAGTCGTTGAGTGCCGAAGATTTATGATATCCTTTCACACCCCAATCCATTGTCAAAGGCAGAGGTGTACGTATAATTGGATTTTGTGGTATGGGAAGAGCATTTCCCCCTCACCCCTATTTCGTCTCCAATTAGGACAGTAGAGGACAACAGGAAAGAGGGAGCGTTCACCCCCCGCTGGCTCCTGTATGTGAACAACAGATGTGACCAGTAACGAGTTTACTTTACCCTTATCTTATCTTGGGGCTGTTTGTCAACTCTTCCCATTTCTAGCCGTTCAATAGATTTCCACTCCACGGGAGGTGGTCAACTGGGGTTGTATCTTATCTCGTATCTTTGAAGTTGTCGAATATTTTGACTGGCTCGGTCGTTTGGGGAACTAAAAATGCTGAATGAAATGAATTCTGCGTGAATTCTTCCGCCACATCTCACATATAAGCTCGTTTTTTTGGCACATATACTTTAAAAAAAAATTGAAGGGTTTCAGCTTTAAAAAAATTTTTTCAGAAAAAAAAATTTAAAAATGTTTTTCAATTTTACAGAAAAAATTATTTTGGGGGAAAATTTCTGAAGAGTTATGAAAAATTTAGGGGGGGGCAGCTGCCCCCCCCTGGCTACGCCCATGAATACAATGCTGATCGACCGTGCGGCACCACAGCACTCCCCCACCATACCAACATACTCCCTGAGGCTGGGAAGGCTCGAGAAGAACGATAATATCTTATCTCCAATGGAATGCTTATTTTAAGTAGCCAAGCTAGCTACCCTGATTTCCTGCTCCCCTACTTGAACTTGGATTTCCCCGTTACAAACGGCCTAGCAAAGAAAGACCAACTTTAGAGCACAGTCGCTAAATTGCCAACTTTTCTAGTTAACAGTTGCCGTGGAGGACCTACATCAAATTTGTTACAGATAATGATTAATTGAACTATTATTTCACTTTTTTTTAACTATCAATAAGTTCCAAATTGGTTTCTGTTGACCTTTTATATTTTTGTAGGTGTTCTGTCCTTTTGGTGTTATTGTATAAGGAGACTAGACCAATGATGAATGACCAATGATGATGACCAATGATTCTCTGGGTCGACATTGACGCTGTTGTTAAACAGCGAGTTTTACCTTCTTGAAGACTTTTGGAAGTAAGTAATGTTCATTTTCAATTCTTATTGTTTAGTTTAATAATATTAGTGTTCTTTAACAGTACAGTAATTTTTATCTTAAAAGCATATTTATATAAATCTCATTATTCATCTCATGATAGACAACCCTATGTGCATTTATTACAAGTTTGTATATTTATTTAGTATTCCATTTCCAATAGATGTATTTCAATTTAGTTTTTTGGTAATCAAGCCGTTTCTGCCTTATAGAATGTTTGTAATAACCGTCACTGTTTTTGTGAATTGTGAAAAATCCATTATTAGGTATTCACCATTTATCTCCCACTAATCTAAGGCTTAGCACATTAAATACAATTTCTGTTTGCTTTTGTCATGGTAAATGGAATTTCTTCTATTGCGTTATTCCCTTAGGTTAAACTTCTTTCTAAAATTGGTTAACCCTAAAATTTTTGATATTTGGTTGACTTAATAGTAAAATATTTGCTGGTAAAATCCTAGTATTTAAATACATCAATGAATCATCACTTCCACTTTCATTTATAAATGAAAGGGGAAGCGCAGTTTCATTTACATTGCTAAAACCTTAAATTCAGCTCATTGGGTTGTTTTTTTATTATTTTCAACACTTAAATCTTAAAGAGCGAAGATGAAATATGAATAATTTATTACTTACTTTTTATAATTCAATTGTGTAATAATTACCTGAATAAGTTTTGGAGCAGTATCAAAAGTAAAGTTTTGGTGTCGGACGTGAATCGTGCAAATTACAAATTATTTGACATTTGTGGACATTTCCACTTTTTTATCTGTCTATTTTTTTACTTAGCAATAACAATTTTCTGTTATATTTTTCAACTTTATTTGTAGCGATCAACATTTTTAAAAAGGAGTTTCTTCGCACTGCTGGAATAAAAGTCCTCCATTTGGCGACTCGCGTTGCGGTCGCCAAGTTGGCGGTATATCACAATTAATTGTAGTGTTAGTATATAGCACGGGCACCCACCCTTTTGGCCCTACATACCTACTTAACCTTTTGCCTTAAGTAACGTGAGGGGCCTCTTAGAAATAATTATGAACCAACCTCCCATTAAAAAAAGAAAACTAAAGCGTCCTTGACTGGTTAACTTACATGAATTTTTCTTGGGCCCCTCCTGAATTCAAACATATGGGCGTCCATGGTTCAGGACTTTTATCCCAGCTGATCCAGGTGTTTTTTAGCATATAATTAGAGTTAGAATTAATTGCAAAATTATCTACATTGGATTAATTAGTTATTAATGAGATGTTTTGTATTTTTAAAGGTCTGTTCAAGGTAATGTTCGGCACCAGTTAACTAGAACTAGTTGCAACTAGTAGTTAACTACTGATCAACTAGTAGTTAACTAGTAGTTTAACTACTTTTGTTTTAAACTAGTTCAACTATTAGTTGAACTACTTTTTTTAATAACTACTAGTTGAAACTACTTTCAAAATTTCAACTACTTTCAAAAAAAAATTATTATTAAACATTTTATCAAAATATAGAAAAAATTGTACTGTAACAAATTTAATTAAGATGGTAGAGTACTCAAAATACCATAACCAGAATTAAAGGCCCTTTTTGTGCGTTTTTAGTGATATACATAAGAAAGATGTATTAGAATTTGGGCCAAAAATAGGTTATGAAGTAAAATAGACTAGTTAACTACTTTGAAAAACAGTTAACTACTAGTTGTAACTAGTCCCAGGAAAAAATAGTTAACTACTAGTTGACACTAGATTTTCCCAGACTAGTTAGTTGTTGTTGTTGTCTTATGCCACTTGGAATATCCAAGCTCCATCCGCAAAGCGGATAGGATTTAAGGCAAAGGGGGTGCGGCTCCTGAGAAAGTGAGGCCCATGAAAATGGCAGGAGTCCGACTTAAGCCTCGGATGATAGATGTCGCCACCATCTATCGCCACCTCCTCAATTTTGCCATGTCTCTGAAGGGGAGGGAAATAGTCTCCAGACACCTGGACCCGTGGTAAACTGCGCCATGACGGACCGCGGGACTTTCGGACCCACAGATTTAACGAGCACCTACTCCGCATATACTCTATGGGTCTTCAGCGGTGTCGGGAATCGAACCCGGGACCCTCCGATCCCGAAGCCGATGCCTTAACCACTAGGCTTAGTAGTTGGTAGTTAACTATTTTTTGACCACTAGTTGCCGAACACTAGTTCAAGGATTCCGCTTGATGTTAGTTATCCAGTACCTGCTGCAGGTAGTCATGCCGGGTTCCAAGGCAGCGAGTCTTCTGGAGACCTTTCTGCCCATCTCACAGCTGAAAGCCTGTTTTGGACGAGATGATCGCTCTCGCCTGCAGCGGGATAGGGCTAAAGGCGCCACCGCTGACATCCCCTCACCACAAGGAACTGCCTCCTGACCTCCCATCAGCTCTCAGGTGCGTGAGAGGAGGATGCCCCCCCACAGTGTTCCTTCCCCAGTGCTTACATGTAAACTAACTCTCGGTGAAGGAGCTTAGAAAGCAATGGAATCAACGATCCTATTGAAGTGCGTGAAGTGAAGTGCCTCAGTTGCCAGATGCAAACATTGACAGAAAAATTTATTGAATTCTCTTTTTTTTGCATTTTCTATTAATTGCTTATGCGGAGTACTGAATAATTTATTAGAAGAAAAAATATATTGAAATATTCCTGCAATTGTGTATAATAACATATATTTGATTCCTGATGTGTATTTCCTTTTCATTTTAGCTAATTGTGGAGCAGGTCTGAAACTAAGCTTTTGGACTTTTAAAAATTTCAATAATTGTGTTTAATGTCTTTAAAAATAAATAAAAATGGTACATAAATTTACAATTTTAAAATATATGAATATTTTGATAATTTCTGTTGTGAATATAAGATTTCACCTGGCTATGTTACCTTTATATTTTTAACAAACATTTGGAGGTAGTTTTGGAGTGTACTAAAGAACATCATTAGTGAGGGAAAATTAATCTATTGGTCAGTGAATTTTGAAGTTGATAATAACTAGCCACCCTGCCTACATAAAGCAGTAGATATTTGTTTTAAGTTATCCTATGTGTTAAGTTTAGAGTTTACCCCCTTATGCAAAAATATGTGGCACTTTTTAAGTGAAATTTTTTTAATGCGTGAGTTTTTTTCAGAAGGTGCCATCCTTTCTCAAAGAATTCAAAAATTGACTTTGGCGCAGCTTCGATAAGAGTTCTCCAGTCACCATGTTTGCCCACATCTTCGACAGAATCATGCTTAAGTGTTGTCATCATTTGAGCTGTCTGTGGGTAAATATGGCGGCTGGAGGACTCTTATCGAAGCTGTGCCTTGACTTTGTTTAATTTATTTTTAACCTTTATTGTTTAAATTTTCAGAATGATCCTTATAAATTCCTTTAATTCATGATTTTTATTGTAAAATTTAGTATGAACCCCTCCCCTAAAATTTGGAGGATTGGGAAAACATTTTGTGGTTATTTCCAAATCTATATAATCAATTCTCTTGCATAACTCTGAATTTGTCTGTGTTACTTTACTACTGATGGCAGGGATTAGTTGGTTTTTGCTGCCACTGTTTAATTTGCTGTAATTGTGCTGATTATATAAATTGATTATGAAAGTTGTGTGTATGTAGTAGGAAATTGTTATTTTGTACGTATAAAATAATATTTGAATTGGTAATTTTAGAAACCACTTTAATATAGGTAAAGACATAGCCTAGTTATATTTAGATGCAAAGGTAACTGTATGATAATCCAGTTAATTTTTCCAGAAATTTTTAAAAAAAATAAAATAACTTTGTATCAAAAAACCTGTTTGGTTGATTTGTTTGTAATTAAACATGAAGGTTGATTCTGAGGTAATACATCCAAGTTCAATTCCATTATCTGTCCTGTTATATTTCCCCAAGTGGTAAAAATCTGGAAGTGGGTTCGGGTTGGTGCTTTTTAGACGACACTCATTTCTTGCCAAAAAAAATCACTATGGATGCTTGGCGATTGGAACCCACTTCTACATTTAAGCCCCCCAAGCTATTTCAGATGCTTAAATTCAGAAATAATATTAAAACTACCAAACAATTGAAATATAGTTATATCAATGATAGCAATTAGGTGATACATGGCATCCCAAAATATTTGAATAATCTTTGATTGCACAGATAACAGAATTGAACTGATTTTCCCAGATTTAAAAGTTGTAAATATTACTATCAAAACATTCTTCAGGATTAAAGATGTATAATGATATGAAAGAATATGCAAGGTAAGTACCTAAAAGCGTTTTCATAATAGGTTGAAAGTTTTGTTTTTATGATTCACCAAACCAACATCATTACCTTTCTTTGAAGGAATGATATTAAGCAGATGTTTTATTTAGTAGATTTCCTTTAAAAGGCTATTTTTAAACTATTACTATTTTCGAAATTGCGAAGTTACTTGAGTTTTTTACAGTGCTAATAATCATGAAAGGCTAAAAATAGTAAACAAAACATGTAAACATGAAAGAAACCGGAAAACTTTTGACATTTTTGAGTAAGTTTAGTTGGGTCATGGTTAAGTAAGTATCAAATATTATTTCTAGAATAATAATTCAAATTTAAAAATACTATCCTATATAAAGGAAATCCTTATTCCGATTGTGACAAACTTATTATTCCGTTTACGACAACCGTACTAACACCGTTTGCGTCAACCCGACAGTCGGGTTCCCTCAATCAAACTTGAGGAACTTAGGTTCGAATGGTACAACCGATCAGTCCGGTTCTCCTAACCCGACCTCTCCCAATCGAACCGGTTTGGTCACAGCAAACGGAGAGTTCCAGCAACTGAACAGTCGGGTTGGGGGAACCGGATTTCTGGTTGTGGGAGCAGAACTGTTTTTTGCGTGTTGTGACCAGACTTGCGTCTGTCTTCTGTAGACGCATTAAACCTCGGGATGGGATGATTCATCAATCAGATTAGTGGTTATATACCCGAGTTCTCTGCACTAACAACTAGTTTTGGTATCCAATTAGGAATTCTAGCGTATTTCCTACATTTTGAGCTGATATGGTGGCTAGGATCATTTTATAGAACCTTTGAGAGAAAGTGATTTTTTTAACCGTTTAGATTACAGGGATAAGGCCTGATTGAAGTTTTAAATCATATGTAAAATCAAAGTTAATGCATATTTTTTTAATAATAATTTATTTATTTCAATTTGGACAGTACATATGGGAAAATTTGAAAAGAACAAAACATATGAGTCATCTGGGGGTTAAAACCCATTTAGATGACCAAAAAAGCTTTTTCTGATATTGATGATAAAATTGACAAGGGGACAACAAAACAAGAAAAAAAACACACATACACACAAAAAAACAATAATAATAACATACAAAACGTACAAGATTTTTTTTTTAAATTGAAAAGAAAAATTGGCACAGCAGCTAGGCGTAAAAATTACTCTCTTTGCTTCTTTAATTTAAAAAAAAAAAGAAAAAGTCATCTAAATCTTCAATTTCAAGAAGAAATTTAAATAATAAGTTCTTGAATTTTGTATGTTATCGAATGTTTTGTAAATCAAAGGGTAAGGAATTGAATAATTTAGGAGCTAGATAATAAAAATGTTTACGGAAAATTTCTTTTTTAAAACGGGGGATTTGAAATATTTCGTTTGGTCTTCTATTAGAAATTTCTCATTTTTGTACTTATATATTTTTATTATTGTATAAAAAGAGAATCATGCGAAAAAAAGCGTTATGCCGTAACGGTAGAAATTTTAAATCTTGATAATTATAAGGGCGTTGAGATTTTAAATTTAGAATTTTTAAGCATTTGTTTTGAAGAGAAATTAATGGTTTTAAATTACTTTTGTATTCCCCACCCCAGATTATTACTCCGTAATTTAGCAAAGAATAAAACCAGGAATAATATAATGCTTTCAAAAATGAGCTATTTACCTTGTTCTTTAAAAAATAAAATCTAATTAAAATAAAACGAAGTTTTTCGCATAATTCATTGATATGACTTTTCCACTTTAAATTGAAATCAATGCTAATCCCTAAATATTTAATGGTATTTTCCCGTTTTAACGCGTAGCATTTACAATTTTGAATAGAGTTGCAGGTATTTGAGTGAAATTTAATATTTAAATCAATATAACTTTGTTGTAAATTGAAGAATAAATATTTAGTTTTATTTAAATTTAGAGTTAAGTCATTACATGAAAACCATTTTCTAACTATAATAAGGTCTGATTCAATTTGTCTTTTCAATTCATTTAAATCATGACAAGAATAAAGCAATACTGAATCATCCGCGTATGTAATTATTTCACCAAATAGCTGTAATTTACAAAAATCATTTATGAAAATAATAAACAATAATGGTCCTAAAATAGAACCCTGTGGCACGCCACGATTAACAGTACAAAATTCACTGTAGGATTGTCCAAATTTCACTCTTTGTTTTCTATTACTTAGGTATAAATAAACCACTATAAAATACAACCTCTGAAACCAGCATTTTCCAATTTTTTTAATAATATGTTATGATTTACGTTATGGAAAGCTTTCGATATATCAAGAAAAATAGCAACAGTCTTTTTGTTACTGTCCACACTATTATATACATATTTACTAAATTTTAGTAGAGCTATTTCGGTATTACGGCCTTTTATAAAACCATGCTGATTTTCTGCAAAAAATTTTGTTTGACCTAAATAATTATACATTTTGTTAGATAAAGCTTTTTCAATTATTTTGGAAAAGGTGGGTAGCATAGAAATTGGACGATAATTTGTTAATATATTTTTATCACCAGCTTTATAGATTGGAGTAATAGAAGCTTCTTTAAGTGAATCAGGGAAATAAGATAAATTAATTGATTGATTTATGAAATCCGTTATAAAACTAATGTTGTTTACAGCAAATGTCTTTATAAGTTTAATATTTAATCCATCATAATCTGTAGAATTAACATTCTTAAAAGAACTAATGACATTCAATACCTCGTAGTTACACAAAGGAATATAAACAAAAGAGGTCAAACTTGGCATTAAATAGAAACCAAAATCATCTTGGGGAGAATTAGAATTTAAATACATACTTGCAAAATGATCATTAAATTTGTACACTAAAATATTTTTTTGCCACTAAAATAAAAACTAAAATTTGCCAATAAAATATTTATTTATAAATATTTTAGTGGCACAAAATCGCGTTATTATTAAAAAGTATTATCGTTCATAATTATATTTCAAATGAACTGAGGGTTAGCAAGAAACCGTGCTGTCATTTTCGCTGTAAGCATGTTGTACAAAAATGAGTGCTTAAAATATTTTAAAAGAAAATTTTCCAATAAACACACCAGTTTGCAGGAGTGGATGTGTGTGATAACTGCATTTAAAGATCTTTTATACCTTATTTCCCCATTATTTCTGAAAAAAAGCATCCTGATTTAAATAAAACTCAAACAGCATCCCAAACCTGTTGTCCAAATTGCCCTTCCCCTTCCAAACCATCGAGCGATAGATCGTCTTCGAATAATAAGAGGTGACAGCACTAACCACACAAGGCTTGACAACATCATAAGTCATCAGTACAGAATTGCATTCATGTCAGAGTAATGAAGTAATCGAAAGATAATTGCGCAATTACTTTTTTCCAGTTTATTTTGCTTTGTTTTTGAAGGGATGAAAAACTTATTTGTCTTCACCGACGGAAGCATTTCGAGATTAGTTCAGCTCCTTCTTTTGTTTTTCAGATTTCATTTTCAAGTTTCCCCAAGAGAGGGGAAAACGCTATACTTATCCGTCATTATTACTGCTAATTGCCTCGAAGAGCAGCTAGTTTGTGTAAATAACAAACGTGGGCTATGAGGAAGGGATATTAGAAACTGTTTTCCTTTTCGCTGATTACATTTAAAAATGATGAATGGGGTTTTAATGACCCGAAGTAATTTCTGCCCGATATAATTGTAAATGGGATTCTCCGCGGAGTTTGCTGTGAAAAACTTCTGTCGTAGGTCAGCAATCTGATGGTTACTCAGTATCAAATAAAAGAAAAAGCGAGGATGAAACAGTTCTAGCAAAGCTTGAAATAAAACTTTCGTTAAATGCAAAACTTATTTCATTTTACAATTAATTAAGTACAATTAACAACTAGTTTTTAGTGTTTTTCTTAAAATGAATGAAAATCTACTTAATTAAAGAAGAAATTATAGTAACCTGAAATTTTATTGAAATGTATTTCTTGGACGTCTTTATAGTACATTCTTATTTTATAGACCAAATTGATACTTTAAAAGTATCAATTCTTAGGTTTCTACTACTTTATGGAGTTTATTTTAGTTGTGTCCAGTTACATTTAATGAAATCCGCCACTTTTACTTTAAAATTTCTCTCACTGTTTGTGTGTATACTTTGATTCCGAGCATTTGATACCTAAATCTAGATCCGACTTAGTACCATCCAAGTAAGTGGGTGATATAAGAGGTATGAGATTCGTCCATTACAAGTAACTTTTGAAGCAAGTGAAGGTTTACGTTTGAAAGTTTATGAAAAGTTTCCTTTCAATGGGATTTCTTTTTTAAGAAGTATCACCCTATCCAAATTATATTTTATTATAATACGCTTTCTGAGATTTCGAATATTCAATAATTCTCAATAGAAAAAAACTTGTTTTATGCATTATTCTTTGATAAAATATACATATAAAAGGGAGTTGTTAAAATTATTCCAATTCTCACTTAAATACAAAATAATTGTATTGTAAACTTTCCAATTTATCATACTTCATAGTTATTATAAGTTTTATAAGTTATAGCTATTACTTATTACTTACAGTTACAATTGGATTGACTCATTCATTAGTGCATTTGATTTCTATTAAATGTTATTGAGGAAGGAATTGTATAATGTAGCTTACCATTCTAATTTTTTTTCCAATGCATAAATTTCAGTGTCCAGGAACTCATCCCAGGTATGTGTAACGGAATCCTAAAAACAAAAAAGGAATCGACATAACTCAGATGCCCCATCAAAAAGATGAGTAAAAGTTCTAGCCGTCTTCCATTTGCTTTACGAGCATAGCTGTCTAAAAGTAGCCACTCTATTTCATCTACTGCTATGTGATGCAGTCAGGACCTACGCTTCCGGAAAATATTGAGATTTGAAGGGGCAATAGAATGGCATTTACCATAAAGTTCCCTGGCACTGAGGGCAATTTGGACTAGGAAGAGTACGTGTCACTCTACCGCTAGGGTATCAATATTTTAACAGGTCCGATGCGTTTTCATGCTTTTTTTTTTGGAAAGGCCGAAGTAAATATTAACTGGAATGTATTTGAAATCGGCCGTTTCTTTGAGATGTTTTATATTTGCATATTAATATTTGAGGAAAGACTTTATGAATGAATGAGGTAAATCTAATCTAATCTATGAATTCACTTTATATTGACATAAAATTGAATCGGAAGAAATGAAACGCATTACATAAACTTAGTGAAGAAAGTTATTTAATAGTCAATAAATCTTTAAAGTTTTTATCGTTCGCGAAAGTTTTTACTAACTTGATAGTAAATGTGTTCTTGTAAAATTCTTTGTAGGATGTTGGTTGTTGTTTACTAGGTACATAGTTGGTGTAAGAGTGTTTTAAGACAAAAAAATATCTCTTCAATAAGGTTTTGATCAGATTAAAGCGGTAATATTGAGAATATGATAAAGTGAAGAATGATATAAAATTAACTGTAGAAACTAATTTGGTTTTACGAACTCATAGGGCAACCCCCTACGAGATTCAAAATTATGTCAGCAAATTTTGACCTTTCCCAGGGAGCTTTGTAATTTTAAGTAATAAAAAGAGTCTCTCTGGAGTAATATTTAAGGCAATAGTCTATTGGCGTGTGTTTTTTTTAATCACAAAATATTTTAAATAAAAAAAAAGTGGGATAATATTTTTTCACAAGGAGAGGATTCCAACGTGTCATCACCGATTTGGTTCATTTTTGGTGTGTAGGTAGTGCATGACTAGGACATAAATTTGTGAAAATATTAAGAAGCAACTTTCAGAAATTTTGGAGAAAATCGCGATTAAAAATTTTAACATGAATTTATAAATTTAATATGGTTCGTATGCAAGCAGATCGTGGTGTAGCGGTAAAAGCTGCAATTCAAAACCCAAAGGTACCGGGATCGAGTCTCGCTGCATACCATAATTTTTATTTTTATTTTCCACGCAATTAAGAGCACAGATATGAAATAAAGTAGTACATACATATTTATAATTATCAATTTTAAAACATTTTTTAAATATTTTTTTGTGGGAAAAATCAAATTTTCTGCTAATTACACAATTTTTCTAACTGGGAATACCTGGTAACCAATAACTCCAATTTCTTATGATCCTATTGTAAATATTATATATTACCCTTTTAGCATAACAAAGCGTACTTTAGCGTACTTTCTTTTGGATAGTTAGGGATAAATTAAGGTAAAACTTCATCTATAAAAATATTTTTTTTTTGTTTTAAAAAAAATCTTTTCATTCCTTGTTTCCCAAAAAAAATAATTACACAGGTCTGCAACGAAAAAAATGTTTGAGTAATTTCATCGATTTCATATGTATTTTGGTGTGCTGATTACGGGAAAAATAATGAAAAAAATCCTATTGTCGTACCGCGAGGAGAAGAGCTATTGACGTCATACGATGACGCTGCGGTTGTTATAGAAACGGATTATTCCACTGAATTTTGGGGGTGATGGTAATTCACTTGGCCTAAAATAAATTTTACGAGCCAAATCTGAGTGGCAATTTTTCAGCTGTGTACTTCTTTCGATTTTAGAGTAACGGATTTTGGAATTTCCTTTCGCATTACATCTGATTTGATTAAATATTTCTAATCTGACCTTTTTCAACTAATCTGATCTATTTTAACTGATCTGATCTTTTTCAACTGATCTTAAATATTTTACCGAATCTGATCGATTTAATTTGATATTATGTTATGTGATTTTGATATCTCAGTCAAGAATGAAAGAGATAGCCATGGATCAAAACACCAAAAAGAGAAGTCAAAAGTTAAAACTAAAATAATTTATTTAAACATTAGTTAAAAAAATAAATATCAACAAATTCAAAGAACAATAATTTCTCGATGAAAGGCACCACAATTTCCAGGCATACTTAACACTTCTTAAATAAACATCCAATCTAGCATAGATCGAAAAGATGAACCTGCATCCACTTATCCATACTTAAAAGACAACAGACCACCACCTCTAAGGTGGAAAAAAACTAACACGCCACGTACATGTGCAGGCAGGAATCAGAAGCTAGTGTAGAAAGAATCATACTTGATATATATACACCCAGTCAACCAATCACATGTCTGTTGTTTACATCAACCTAACTCAGTTCAGTTCACATTCTGAAAAACTGGGAAAGAACATATTTGCATCTTAGTTTCTTCTTCTTACTTAATTTGCCTAAAGTGAAAAAAACCCTAACCTGATAATTCAAACCAAACAAACAAGCAAAACAAAACAACAGACATGGATTGCCCACAGTGGTGTTGACATATTATACTGGTGACACATACAGGTGACACATACAGGTGAGGTGATATTTGTTGGTAAGGTATCACTTATTTTATACAACAATGCCCCCCATCACCACACCTGTAAAAAAGAACCCTGAATTCAAAAACTTCAAAATATCAAATTTAGTAAATGCCCCCCATCGAAAAAAATCCTAATAAAAGTTAGCAAGAACTTACATAACAACATGCAGTTACAACACATACACCGGTGCAAGAAAAGTTCGAAAAAAATGGATGAAAAACACTAGACACACGAACAAATTTCTTGACGTAAAAAATGCCCATTTAGACCTATGTACAAAACCACATATCCACAAAAACAATCGTTGCCACAAATAATCACCATCATACACAACTTCTAAAAAAACCTTACGTCAAAAAAAACATATTTATGGAGTAAAAACAAGCTTCTTGATTCTCAATCCACCCCATAAATTACCACAAGATGAGTACACTTAAAACACACGAAAAAACCTTATCCTCTTTACGACCTGCTATGGTCTGTCAAAAGAAGCAAAAACACCTTCATAGCCGACCACCTTCAGAAAAAGTTCTTTGAAAAAATCTGGGAAAACAGTTACTCAAAAGACTAAACCTTCTTACTTTTAACATTTTTAGAATGTAGAGCGGCTTTAACAACAAAGCAGGAGAGGCCCCCAAGGGCAGAACCCGGCTTGAAAAAAGTCTAAAAGTTCCCTTAGGCGTGGCTTCACTGGGCAAGCCTTCATACCATCCTGTAACATCACTGGCATGCACAGAAACACCATCAAAAAACTTTACATGAAAAATTTATTTACATCAGCAAAAAATCCTTTCTCTAAAACCATTCAAAATCAACCTAGTCATTGGTTTGGTAAAAATGTCAGCTAAATTATTTTTGCTACACACATATGAGATTTCGAAAAGGTCCTTATAAATTAGATCTCTAACAAACAATAATTTTACATCTATGTGCTTGCTCCTTGCATTTTCTATAGGAGACTTAGCAAAATTAATTGTGGCTAGGTTATCCACGTAGAGTGTTGATTTTTGCTTGATGGAATTTATTACTTTCTTTGAAATACATTCATTTAAGATGCGGTCGAACCAAATTAGCTCTTTGGTTGCTTCTGTCATTGCAACAAACTCCGCTTCCATAGTAGAAAGACTTATGCATTTCTGCTTGAAGGATTTCCAGAAAATAGGGGATTCCCCCAAAAACACAATCTGACCCCCCATAGATGTCCTATCATCGCGATTGGCCGCAAAATCGGCATCTGAAAAAACATTTATTTTTGGTTCTGTACAAAGAAATTTTAATTTTAGATTCCTAGTTTTCCAAACATAACCCAATAAACCTAACAGACCTTCCCAATGTACTAGACCAGGGGAATTCTGAAAATGGCTAAAAATATTCACCGCGTATGTTATATCTGGTCTGGTTCTACTAGCCAAAAACGAAAGACACCCCAAGAGGTTTCTATATGGACAAGTATCCATCTCTTCCTGCTCATCACACGTTTGTGGAGATTGGTTTTTGGAAAACAATTTTCCCCTTGTGATTGGAAGGGATCTCATTGGAACGTTAAATGATTTAAATTTTTGGTAGATTTCGTCAATGTAAGAATTTTGATGCAACAACAAGGAACCATTTCTCTCTTCAAACTCAACCCCCAATAATTTTCTCGTTCTCCCCAAAGCTTTTAAATCGAACTTCTCACCTAACAGTTTTACAACCCGTTTTATTTTTGACTCACTTTTAGAAAACAAAACAAAATCGTCAACGTATAACAACAATACGACGTCTGCATCAAAGACATAAGCGCAATTACAATACTCAAGTTTCTGAAAACCTATCTCCGCGAGTACCCTATCCATCTCGTAAAACCAATTGCGCCCACTCTGGTGCAGGCCATATATTGCTTTCTTTAGCCTACATACTAAACTTTGGCCATTATTGACCGAAAAACCAGGTGGTTGACTCATTAGAATTTCTTCTTTCAAAGGGGCATAGAGGTACGCGCATTTTACGTCAAATTGAAAATGAAGCCAGCCCAGATTGCAAACCAAAAGGGAGAAAAAAAACCTTATTACGCTGAAGTTGACTACGGGACTATAAGTTTCGTCGTAGGAGTCCCCCTTGACCTGTCGGTAACCCTGCGCAACCAAACGGGCTTTATACCTGATTATTTTTCCCGATTCATCCCTCTTGATGGTATAAACCCAACGACAGCCCAACAGACTAGAGTTTGGAGGTCTTTTAACTACTTCCCAAACTTCCCTCTGTTTCATAGTCTCAATTTCTTCTACCATGGCTTTCTGCCATTCTTCGCGAGAGGGAGACCTCATAGCCTGTTTATACGTATTGGGGATCTCTATTGGGTCTAGTCAGGAGGCAAAACTGACTGAACCCGCATCGACATCACTTCCTTCCACAGGACCAACTAACAGATTTTTACCACTAAAATCGAATAGGTCTTTATCGAAACGTAGGTTATGTTCTCCACAATAAGACTCTATCTCTTTTAGAGTTCTTAAGCGCTTAGTTGAATCCCCCTCATAGAAATAGATGTCGACGCGAGTTCCGTCCGGTCTCGGTACTGCGTCCCTTCTCCATTTCCCAACTAATTTAGACCCGGAAGCACTAATTTTACCTACATCCTTTTGCCCAGGGGTTAGATCTTGATCCTGAACAATGGGTACCTCTTCATGAGGCATCTCTGCTACCTCACTTTGTTGAGTCATTTGGTTCGACCCGCAATCCTCAACTCCTGTATCTAATACATACCAGGTGTTACTATCTCCACCATTGCCACTCGTATCACTAAGGCCATCACCTTCACTTGTTCTTTTAAAAGTCTTGTACAATACATTTTCATCAAAGTTTACATTTGCCGTTTCAATTACTTTATCCTCATCAGGCAGCCACACTCTAAAACCTCTAGTGTTCAGAGCATAGCCTACCATTACGCCTATTTTGGCCCGGTTGTCCAACTTCACCCTCCTTTGTTTAGGAATTCCAACATAAGCCTTAACTCCGAATGGCTTAAAATGTTTTACGGAAGGTTTAGTACCGTCAAAAAGCTCAATAGGAGTTTTCTCCTGATTGCTATGGCAAATCCTATTCCAGGTGTAGGTGAAGTATAAGGCAGCCTCAGCCCAGAAGTCCCTTGGCAACCCGGAATCCTCAATAACCGCTTTTACGCTGTCCATTACCGTAAGATTAAACCGCTCTGCCACACCATTTTGTTCAGGTGTGTAGACGTTAGTCAACTCGTGTTTAATCCCAAACTGCTCAAGGTAAACCTTAAAACTTTTGTTCACAAACTCTTTCCCATTATCGGTTCTGACCGCAATTACTTTGGCGTTCAAGAACCTTTCTACGCGCGTATGATACTTCTTAAAAGCATTAAATGCCTCATCTTTGCTTTCCAAAGGAAACAGTGCAGCTTTTTTAGAGTGATCGTCGATAATGGACAGGTAATAGCGCTTGCCACCTCTACTTAATGTGTCCATAGGACCACATAAATCCATGTATAACAGCTCGAGAGGCTTTCTCGATCTTACCTCTTTTAACGGTTTGAAAGACACCCGTTTTGTTTTAGTTAAGGCGTACGTATACACTTGAAATCGCGAAAATCGACCAAAATATCGAAAAAAATTTTATCGGCTGAAATTATTCTCCAGTTTCTTAGCTTTAAAATGATACCAAGGTTACGAGAATACGTTCAGTATTTTTCATTTTATGAAGGTTTAAGTTCAGCATACCCTCCAAAATATTTACTTTCGTTTTCGAAACTAGATGTAAACATTGTGGTTTCTAGGAGACGTAGCGTTTAAATTTTATGTTTTATAAAAAAATTAATTTATTTTAATAAAGTTTTAATATTTTTTTCTCATTTGGCATCGGTGTTTAACTGTAACTGTATATTTTCACATTGTTTATTTTGTTTCAAAACGTGCTTTGCTCGAGAAACGTGATTATTTTTCCATTTGAGATTTCCTGCTGTTATTAAATTTATTACCATTATTATGGGTTCCAAATCAAGAAGCAAACGCCCCAGAAAAAGACAAAGTATTCTTTGTAATCCAGCTGAATCAAAGCGATTAAAATCGGATCCAGTTCCTGTAGTTGCTTCGACTTCAGCTTCTAAGATCAAGATTGAGAACGTCAATGCACAAGAAAAGAGTAATGACTCTGAGGGCGAGTGCATTTTCTTGGATTTGTTTTGCTTGAACAATCTGTTTTCTGTGGTAAAATGTCCAGTGTGCTGTGAGAAATCTCTATCTGTGCATATCAACATTACAAAAAAAATGGGATGCTGTGTAGAACTGTACCTAACTTGCCATGAATGCCACTACATGAGTGACCCATGTTTGAGTTCTAAAAAACAGGGTCAGTTTCATGAAATTAATAGACGGCTTGTATATGCCATGAAGCAGATGGGATGCGGCCATGAAGAAGCAAGCCACTTCATGACTGTCATGAATATGCCTCCACCTCCAAACAAGGCTGCGTACAACAGGCACTCTAAAGAACTGCTGAAAGTCGTCGAGCCACTTGCTGAGGAAACAATGAAGGTTGCAGCGCATCATGTAGCCATCAAGAAGAAAAGCCGAGAATGTGGAGTGTCGGTGGATGGGTCTTGGCAGAGGCGGGGCTATTCTTCTCTTAACGGAGTAGTGTCTGCGTTATCAATCGACACTGGTGAGGTTTTAGATGTTGAAGTTCTTACGAAGGACTGTCACGGTTGTCGCAAGTGGCAGTCCAAAGACAAGAAATCAAGGCGGTATGAATCCTGGAAGGCAGATCATATTTGCTCTATCAACTACAAAGGCTCTTCTTGCAACATGGAGCCTGTTGGGGCTGGGAGAATTTTCGAGCGCTCCATGAGAAAAAGAGGCTTGGAATATTCAGAATTTTATGGGGATGGGGACTGTAAAAGCTATGCTGCTGTGTGCCAGCTTGACCCTTACCCTGGCAAAGACATCATGAAGCGGGAATGCGTGGGACACTACCAAAAAAGACTAGGAACTGCCCTGCGAAAACTGAAAAAAGAAAAGCGAGGTATCGGCGGTAAGGGGAAACTCACCGAAAGTTTAATCAACAAAATGCAGAACTACTTCGGAATAGTGCTTCGAAGTAACACCGCCTCTGTGACCCAAATGTCCAAAGCTATTTGGAGCACCTTTTACCACCTGAGTGCCAGGGATGAGCACCCTCTTCACACAAAGTGCCCTGTAGGAAGAGAGAGTTGGTGCTCATATCAGCGTGCTTCAGCCCGTGGTAAACTCTCAACATACAAGCATAAAGCCGGTTTGCCTCTGGAGCTGTTGCCAATTATTAAACCCATTTACACCCGGCTCACTGCTCCTGACATGCTAGAGAAGTGTCTACACGGCATGACACAAAATACTAACGAGTGTTTTCACTCTTTAATTTGGAAGCGGTCTCCAAAAACCAAATTCTCTGGAGCTGCAAGTGTGAAACTTGCCGTGTATGATGCTGCCATGCATTTTAATTGTGGATTCCAGCCAGAGTTGGAAGTTATGCGACGGATGCACATCATTCCGGGAAAGTACATGGTTGCTGGCATTGCTGAGAGAGATCAACTAAGGATCAGTGAAAGTCTTCGACACTCCACCCCGGGGGCAAAACAAAGACGAAGGTACTTGCGAGGGGCCAAAAAGATAAAAGAAGACAAAACAATTGAAAAGGAGGGACCAACATATGCTCCAGGGGGCTTCTAATTAAATGTAAGTTAGTTTTTTTAGTATTTTTACAACACTTTTAATGGAAAACATGAAAACAAATCTTTAAACTCAATTTCTGAAGAATTGTGTTTTTGTCATACGATGGTTCATTCAAACGGTGATTACTCATCAGTAAATTGGTCTATTGTGATTATTTTTTTATCAACATAATCTGTATAAAATAGCAGATGTTTTGACTGTTTTGTTTTTTCTTTAAAATTAAAAATTATTATTTTATGAATGTTTAAAAGTTAAAATTTCAGGAAAAATCACGAATTTTCATGCTTTAGTGATACAAAAAATCATAAAAAAATAACTAATTGGTTTATCCAAAAAATAAAACAGTCAAAACATGAAGAATAGTGTAAGGATTGATTTCCAATAGAAATTATCTGATTTTAATAATTTGAACTTGAGTAATCACCGTTCAAAAATGATGCTAATTAGCTCATTAAATGCTAATTAGCTAATTATGTGTTGGATAAATCAAATTTTTTTTTTGAAAAATGGCCTAGTTAATGTGTCTTACACATTTTGTGCAAAAATCAGATTTTTAAAATAAATATTAAAAATTTTTTTGTCAAGTGTATACGTACGCCTTAATTTACATGGCTCACAATTTATCGCGGATTCCGGGATACCAGGTAAACCTTTCACAGCATCATATTTAAGCGTTCTCTGAATCAGACCAGGACTTAAATGAGCATATTTCTTGTGCCACAATTCAAGACTGGCCCGTTCAGACAACGATGCTTCAAATCTGATCGCCTGATTAGCTTTTTGTACAACCTTAGGATAACAATGGTAGATCCCATTTCTTAGGTTAGCCGAAAAAATTTCCTCATTTTTTGAGTTTAAGATTTGGATTTTTCCTTTTTCGCCTTTAAACTTAAAACCAGCCCTATCTATCAAATTACAGGCAATCAGATTCCTGCGCAACGTCGGAGCATACAGTACATTATTTAACTTGACATGATGGGAACCAAAATTAAGGTGTACATCACCTTTTCCTTCAACCGTAAAGGTTGACTCAGACGTTGCAACAGCAACACGTTCCCTAAAACTACTATCAAAATTTGAAAAATAAGCCTTGTCTTTACAGAAATGATGTGACGCGGCTGTATCTAGTACAAACGCGTCACTATCAGTTTCCGAAAGACAAGCTTGCACAAAAAAAGAACTGTAAGACTTATCTGTGTGTTGATGTTGATCAGGTGACGGTCTCCTTGACAAACCTCTTGTAGGAGTAGGCGATCTACGCCCTCTTGACTGTCCACGGTAACGACCTCTGAAGTTCTTGCGTCGATGACGACACTTACGTGAGATGTGGCCAGGTTCTCCACAGTTATAGCACCGAACTATGCCAGGTCTAGGCGACTCTATATGAGATACTGAAGAGGTATGATGATCGTCCTCTCTCTGTTTCATTCGTGCCTCCTCAGCAATGACAACATCTTCTATCTTACTCAGTTTAAACTCCTGTTCATTCCACATCATCACAGATTGCACTAAAATTGAAAAAGAGTCCGGCAGATATCTCAAAATATGAAAAATAATTCTATCAGCATCCAAAGGATGACGCATTGCCTCTAGCTGATCAGCTAAGTCCTTGATCTTAGAAAAATACAGAGCCAACCCCTCACCTCTTACGGGCTTACAATCAAGGAATTGATTGTACAAAAATTGATGTCTTACACGATCGTCAGGTTCAAAATACTTTTTCAAAACAGCCCAGGCCTTTATGGGGTTTGTCTCCTTTTTAATGAGACGTTTGAACTCTGGCTCTATATTCAGATAGATCGTGGACAGAGCCCTATCACTCCTGTCATTATAAACAGATAGATCGTCCTTAGCTTCAGGAGGTGATTCAGCCTCGCTGACAATCCTCCATAAACCCCTATCAATCAATAAAAACTTAACGTCCAAAGACCAGCTAGAATAATTTTTGCCATTAAGCTTGGCAATGTTTGTTGCTATTAGAGACATCCTTATTGAAGAAAAAATTTCTGCCCCCCGTCACCAAAAAAACCATCAACACACAGATACAAAACTTTAAATTTCAAAAACATTAATTCAAGTGTTCACCAGGCACAAAGGTAGGGTCTGGGCCCATAACCTTGATATCTCAGTCAAGAATGAAAGAGATAGCCATGGATCAAAACACCAAAAAGAGAAGTCAAAAGTTAAAACTAAAATAATTTATTTAAACATTAGTTAAAAAAATAAATATCAACAAATTCAAAGAACAATAATTTCTCGATGAAAGGCACCACAATTTCCAGGCATACTTAACACTTCTTAAATAAACATCCAATCTAGCATAGATCGAAAAGATGAACCTGCATCCACTTATCCATACTTAAAAGACAACAGACCACCACCTCTAAGGTGGAAAAAAACTAACACGCCACGTACATGTGCAGGCAGGAATCAGAAGCTAGTGTAGAAAGAATCATACTTGATATATATACACCCAGTCAACCAATCACATGTCTGTTGTTTACATCAACCTAACTCAGTTCAGTTCACATTCTGAAAAACTGGGAAAGAACATATTTGCATCTTAGTTTCTTCTTCTTACTTAATTTGCCTAAAGTGAAAAAAACCCTAACCTGATAATTCAAACCAAACAAACAAGCAAAACAAAACAACAGACATGGATTGCCCACAGTGGTGTTGACATATTATACTGGTGACACATACAGGTGACACATACAGGTGAGGTGATATTTGTTGGTAAGGTATCACTTATTTTATACAACAGATTTACATCAATTTATCTGATTTTATTTTGGATATTTTATAATTTTTTGGATTTATAGGTACCGTGTTCATTAATCTTTCTTTTTAAACTCTCAAGTTGCTTATCATTTATCCTATCAAGAAGTTACCTTTAATTTTATTTGATCTGATCTACATCAACTAGTCTGATCTATTTAATATCTGATCTGATCTGATTTTAGAAATTTTTGTATTTATTTGAGGCCTTGAATTTTTACAGCTTGTGCATTGATCTTTTTTTAAACTTTCAAGTTTCTTATTATTTATCTTATTATGTAGTTATAATTAATAAAATGACAACATTCAAAATTGAAAAGACTGATTTCTTAAGCACTTGCTATAGTTCACATTGCCACGGAGTTTTTTAAAGAAGAAAAAGCACGAATTCTCTAAAAGTGCCGATTGCAAATGCCATCAAGATGACTGCCAGGAGTTTCAGAGTAGTCAGTTAAGAGGACGTACAAAATATAGAAAGCGATTATTTGAAAAAAGATGGGTTGATCGAAGATATTATAGACAAATTAGTGATTAATTTGTCTAACAGCGATTCAGAATCTTTGTCAAACACTGAGAGTGACTGCAGTTCTAGTGACAATGAATTGCATTAGATTCTATTTAAATGTTATAAAATATTTAAAAAAAATAATAAATATTTCTATATTTTGTCTCTTTACGAGTTTCTAACGCCTCATTTAAATTTCAAGTATGGTGATTAAATTATAAAATTATTAATTTAAGTGATATGAGCTATTTTATATAAAACTAAATATAACTAATTTACTCAAAATAGCAATATAAAAGCACACTAAACGTCCAAAAATGTTTCATGCGTAAAGTATTTTTGATTTTTATTAACGAGAAATTTCAAAGATAAACTAGATTTTAATGTAGTTTAATAAAATATGATTATCTTATTTTCATTCGCGAAACGCGTTTTCTCTTTCGCCAAATGTGCGCTTAAAAACCCAAATATTGCCGTTCAATTCAAACCAGCTTCCCTCTTCTTTTGAACTCGTCTACTCTTGGCAACCCTGTTCAAAGCTCTTCTCCTCACGGTACGACAGTACACGTCAGGATTTTTCATAAAACGCATATTTATTTTCAATTTTGGCCTATTTTCCCAATTTTAGGTGTTTTTTTATCCCAGGGTTTTCAACGAAATTTTTAGTTAAAGCTATTTTTATATTGTTCATATCAAGGCCTTTAAGATGCATATTTCAAAAAGTCCCTAACTGTCAAAGAAATCCCCAGAGAAGAGTTTGATGTGAGCAGCATCGCGCTGGCGTATCGGCTCGCATCACTTCGACGAGACTCCATGTATTTCTATGGGGGAAAATGCGCTTATTTTCAATTCCCGCATGAAGAACGCAACAGTGTACCGATCGACCAATAGGATTGCTGGTTTGCTCGTTTTAGCTCCTCCTTCAACTACATCTACAGGGCAAAGCCGCCGCAGCCGAAATGAGAGTCCAAGTCCATGCGTCTAGACTTTTGTTTACTTTGTGGATCACACTATTGAGCGCCATAAACATTAAAAAGTATATTTAAAATAATATATTAATGTTAATATGCAGCTCAGGGATTGTCGCAGTAAAGACTACGGGTGTTAATTACATCTTAGTTGAATAAATTACTGATGCGAGAATTCTCTCTAAAGGTTTAACTGCAGTTCTAATAGACGATATGTAAAGTTGTAAACAATAAACTGTGTTTTTTGTGATTAAAATGTTTAAATAGAAAATGGGAACTAAAACTTTGTTTTCTGCTGAAAGTTATCAACTGTAAGTATCAGTGGCGGATCCAGGGGGGGGGGCCTGGGGGCCATGGCCCCCCCCCCGAGAAACCCTAACAAATAGCTTAAAAAACACTTTCTTTTAATGCTAAAATTCAAAAAAATTTCTGGGGGAGAACCCCCAACCCCCCTTTAATATTTTGACATGTGACATCTGTTTTAGAGTGTTTTTCCCATGAAAATTCTTCCGCTTAAAAGAAGCTGTTCTCTTTTGGGAAGTTTTAAAATAGATGAATACTATAGTTTGAAAGGGCGCATTTGCAAACAATTTCTGGGAGAGGACCCCCAGTCCTTTTCAAAATTTGGCATCTATTTATAATTTCATTCTTGAAAATTCTGTGGTTCATGCTTTCAAAATGAGCTGAAACTTTATTTTTAGAGGCAAATGTTCAAAATTTTTCTTGGGGATTACCTCCTAGACCCCCTATTAATTTCTCATGGTTACTTATTTAATGTTTTCTACTTGAATTTGTTTCTCTCCTCTCCTTTTAGGAGTACAAGAACTTGCTCTCTGTAGGAGTTATCCAATGGGTACCAAATGTACAAAAATGAGTAAAAAAAACTTCTGTTGGAAGCCAAATTTCACAAAATTTTCTGGGGAAGGACCCCCAGAACCCCCCTTTTGCTTTCGAGCTAGCATTATCTGATGAAACCTTTATAACTTTAACAAAGTTTCGTATTTTATTTATGTTATACTCGGAAAATTGGGAGCCAAACACCTCGCGAAACATAAGTATTGTTATGCCCCTACCAAAAAGGTTTCGCCTGCCCCCCCACTTTCTAAAACAATGGCACGGGCCCTGGATATCCTCTAAGTTACTATAAACCCTTAAAAAGCTGCTTAAAAGCAAGCATAGTTCAAAAAAATTTCTGAGGCACTGAAAATTTCGAATGTAATACCCTCCGACTCTGACATGGCCCCCCCCGAAAATCTGGTCTGGATCCGCCCTTGGTAAGTATTTCATATGATGATATAAATGTAAATATCTTAACTAGCAGGAAGCTTTTAACTGTTTTATGTTTTAACATTAACAGTGAAAGATTATCAATAAATCCAGTGATCTAGATTTGTGTCTGGCTTATTTTAAAGTACCAACAACACTGCAAACTTCATCATTCCCTATATTTATTATGTAGACTGTCCTGTTTAATATTGCCTAGTCATTTTAGATGAAAAATATTCGAATGTTTCTACCTTTTTTGACTTTCATTGATATAATTGTAGATATTTTAATTGATTAGCTTTGAATTGAGATCTTTCTAATACTTAAATTTTAAAACAGCTTGGCACTATTTGGCAGGACATACTGAAGTCTAAGCCTACATTTTATAAAACTTGAGATGTCTTGATTGTTTTTAATTTTATGAATTATTGGGCTTATGGGTAAAAAACATGACTTGTTAATTTAATAAAGATCCTTCTTAAGATACCCTGGACATTTGTGCTTCATTTATTTTTAATCAATGCCATGTTAGTTTCTTAGTTATATATTCATGCAAAGATAAGAATTTAAGAGTTAGATATGAATAAACGGGATTCAATTCCATTTACGTCCCTACTAAATACTGTAATGTTCTTTTGAGCACCAAAAAGTTGAAATATTACTAATTTCAAACTCATAGGTTAAAATGTTTAGTGAAATCAATAAACTATTCTGTTTATCAATAAAAATCAGTATAATTTTTTGATATCTGTATCTGTATGTATAGCATACAAAAAAGCTTTGCAATATTCAGCGGGAACGTTAAGGGAATTGAACCGAATAAACTGAAAGAGAAAGTAGCCAAGTAATGATTAATTTTAATAATTTTACTGAGGCAAAATGCTTAATAACGCTCATCCCACAACTTCAGTATGACCAATTTTCAAAAGAACAATCATTTTAAGTGAAAATTAACTTTATAATGTTTGTACAATATAAATAATGAAGTGCTCATAATATCAGACAACTAATGTAAATCTTTGCACATACTTTCTTTTATAAATTAGCATTTTTAAGAGAAAACTAGACTTCATAAGTATTATATAAATGAGCATTAAATGAAACTTTTTTTCTAAATACACATTGTACTATATAGTAGTCTACGTGCGACTTTTAAAACATAACTATATGTAACACAAAGAAAAATCTGTGATGTTAGCTTTACAATTAAGATTTGTCTAAGTATCAAATCAATATTAAATCCCTTACCAAAATGTTGATAAGAAATAAAACTTGCCAAACAATCAACTAATCAGTCACTTGAACTGGAACATTTCATGAAAGTCAGGAACTTATTTGAATTAGCTTTATTTAATATACATTAGGTGTGTTTGAATAAGTAATATCATTGAATAGAAAAATAATTTACTTAAATATGTTTCAGGTACCCATCTCTCCCCTATATTTAAAATATGTTCATGATTTCTTTTAATTTACATCTAATTTGCTTCCTACATGCCTAGCTGAGCATCTCTAAATGCAGAGACAAGGATGTATAGAAAAAAATACTATCTTATTTTTAAATTAGGAAAAATTTTGTGTAATAACTTATTTAAAAAATCGCAAAAAAAACCCTACTCTGAATTATCTCAATCTACTCAAATGATGAATTCACTTTAAAAATGAATGATAAAAACTTCAGAAGTAATCATATTATACCTTTAGCCACACCATAAATTCATATTTATCTTTAACTTTAAGTCTTACTTTTACCAAATCTTTTTTTCAATGAAATTTGTATCTGAAGAGAACTCCATTTCATTCTCTATCATAACAAAAAATAGGTATTTGAACAAACAAAAAAGCATAAACCAAAAACGTGTTCTTGTTGTGGTCTCTTCTTTTGAAGGAGGAGGAGCTAAAGCACCCTCCTATTGGTCGATCGGTACACTGTTGCGTTCTTCTTGCGGGAATTGAAAATAAGCAGAAAATGCAGTAGTACAAGAGTGCGGGATTCTTTTCTTCGCTAGATTTTCATGAACCAATGATGGATTATATTTTAATGAGCTGCTAAAGAAAACTATAGGAGTTCTTTTTATCATGAAAAATATGTAATAAAAATAAATTTCTGTGAGAAATTTCCATTTATATTGAAATTGTATTTCCTTACATATGTAGGAAGTGAGAAGCTATCAGGCCCTGGTTAGAGATAGACAACACTCAATCGTGTTGCTGTGAGATGTGGTTACACATTACAGATGTGGTGACTGGAGGACTGTTTCTAAAGCTGTTTCTAACGATATAATACAAAACAAGATAAACGTGATCACACGCGATATTAAGCTTTATTATCTGTTATTTTATAGCAGTGTCTCTTCTACAGCAGAGCCCTGCACGCGCTCGCTATAGCGCGTCTAACTCGCCATTTAAAAAAAAGCGCGTCCTTAAGATTTTGTGCGTACGATTTTGATCAAGTCGTGAAAAAATCGGCAGGCTTCTGCTTCTGTTTACGCGGCGATTTACTTTAGAATCGCACGCGCTGGTGAAAAAGCGGCGCGCTTGGAAAAAAGCGCCGCGCTGAGAAAAATTCGGCGCGCTGTGAAAAGCGCGGCGACTTTTTCTTGAATCGTCAACGTGCAGTAAATGTTAGCTCTCAATAGTCAGATATTTAACTCGAAATGATTTTACACCAGTGTATCTAATATTTTATGTTAATTTGGGATTGAAGTGGTCAAAGGATTGATGAAGGGTTCCACTCTAATTTCTTAGTCAAAGTAAACACTAATATAAATTTTTAAAAACTTAATCATACGCATATATTTAACATTTTTAAAGGATATGTAAGCTAGTACTGTTTAGAATGTTTTAACAGGTAAAAATAGTTTCTCTATGGAAAAATTCTGAGATAATCAAACAGGAGATCATGCTCAATTAAGGATCTGGATTAATAGACAATTATGGTATCATATATTAACCACTTCCCTATTGGAAAAAGTTCACAAAACCAGTATCAAAATGATACTAGAACCAGTATAATTCATACTGGAACTAGTATCCATACTGGAAAAACATACAGGAAATTTTAAAACCAGTATGACACCATACTGGAAACTTTAAAACAAGTATGAAACAATACTGGAAATTTCGATACTGGTTTTAATGGATACTGGGAACTTCAATACCAGTATGAATCAATACTGGAAATTTCGATACTAGTTTTAATGAATACTGGGAATTTCAATACAAGTATGAATCAATACTGGAAATTTCGATACTGGTTTTAATGAATACTGGGAATTTCAATACCATTATGAACAACACTGGGAATTTCGATACTGGTTTTAATGAATACTGGGAATTTCAATACCATTATGATCAACACTGGAAATTTTGAAACCGTACTGGGGAACGTTGATACCAGTTTTAATGAATACTTTAAATTTTTATACTAGTATAGAATGTACAAGAATTTTTAAGTGCACTTTATCCAGCCTGACGGAACCCAATGGGAGTTGAAAAATACTACTTTGGCGAGGCTCTTGTCCCAGTTTCAAATTATGCCGTATATTTTTGGTTTGGGTCTTAGGTTTTCAACGTCCAAGAGTCCATTTCTAGATAATTCATGTTTTACATAGGGGATTTAAATGAAAAATAACACGAAACTATAACATAACGATCCCTAATTTTAAAATTATGAACATCCGGCCATCAAAATTTATTTACTCACAACATAAGCATAACTACACAAAAATTGTTATTGTTAAATATAATAAAAAAATTCTTACATAAATTAAATAATAACTAATATTAATTAAATAATAACTAAATTCTTAAATTAAATTGAATAATGTTATAAAATTTAATAATTAAAAATATTCACATCATAACTACAAAACTTTTCTCAAAATCTATAAATCTAATGAAAATAATTAAAATATTATAATAAAAACTATGTACTTTAAATAATTTAAAACATAAGCGTCGTAAAAATGCCGGATACATATTCACATCAAAACAACAAAACTTTTCTCATAATCTATAAATCTAATAAAAATAATTAAAACATTATAATATTAATTAAAACGTATTAAATAATAACTATGTCCTTTAAATAAGTCAAAATAACAGCGTCGCTAAGTTGTGGGGCACTAGGATTCGAACCCGTGATCTCTCAGTTAACAAGCCCATACCCTACCATGTGAGCCATCGGGACACGTTTCATAACAAACCATTACGTAATTGTTGCTCATTACCTCCAAAGAAGCCAAAATCTTTTGTCGCCAACGCTGACGTTCGAGCATGCGCACAAACTGACTTTTCAGCTCTCATTGGGAGACGTCACATCAGACGATCCAAAGGCTACTGAATTTTTATTACCAATTTTAAAACATACTGAAAATTTAGATACCAGTATAGAATTTGTTGACTTTTTTTTATTCCAACCTTTATTTTTTTAGGTCATAAACTTAAAAATATTTGAAATTTTCTCGAAAAATAAAGAAATTTTGATATAAATTCCAAAACATACAGGCCCTGATTACTGCCTAGGCCTGCAAGGCCCGGGCCTTGGGCCCATGATTTTTGGGGGCCTCCAAATGGTCTGAAAAATGTTTTTTTTTTTGTCACGAAACATTAAATTTCATGTGATAAAATTTTATACTTAAAAATTATAAGAAAGTTATTTTTCTAGAAGTGCATTAAAACTAAAATAAAAAAGGGTGGTGTATAATTTTTTTCTAGGTTAGCATTGTATTATATGCATAAGTAGCAATAGTAACCCAATGACGCAGTTTCTTATACATTTTTATCGTGAAGGGGGCCCCTAAAAGCACCCGGGCCTTGGGCCCGGACTTGCCTTAATCGGGCCCTGAAAACATACTTGATAATTCGATACCTGTATGAAAAGTTTTGGAAATATTGATATATACCTATGTAAAAACGTGCAGAAATTTGTTTCGGACAATATAATCTGGCTTATAATATATTGCAATAAACTGTGTAAAAGTATATACTCGATCGTTACTTTTAGAGCTAAGTAAGTGGCGAAAACCGTAGTGTTTGGCGGAAACAAACCCCTCGTGGTGCGTTAAGCGTTAAGCCTAACACATGCTAGTTTTAACGCTGAATAGCTGCGGATCTGTTATGATCACAGTTTAGTGATTTATATTTTATGAAAGCATTTAAAGTGGGAATTTGAACAGTATGAATCACTAACAAATAGTGTAAAAATTGTGTGATCCAGAGACAATTCAATTCATTCTTTCGTTTTCCAAGACGTGTTTTCACAGATTTCTCTAGAAATAATTGTCAGAAAGCTTATCAGTATTCAGATTCTTGAAGAACTCTTAAAGACCTTTAAGAACCGTGTTAGAAAGTGGCGAAAACCGTAGTGTTTGGAGGGAATAGACCCCTCGTGGTGCGTTAAGCCTAACACATGCTAATTTTAACGCTGAATAGCTGCGGATCTGTTATGATCACAGCTTAGTAATTTATATTTTATGAAAGCATTTAAAGTGGGAATTTGAACAGTATGAATCACTAACAAATATTGTAAAAATTGCGTGATCCAGAGACAATTAAATTCATTGTTTCGTTTTCCAAGACGGTTTTTCGCAGATTTCTCTAAAAATAGTTGTCAAAAAGATTAGCAGTAACCAGATTCTTGAAGAACTCTTAAAGAACTTTAAAAATACAAAAATTTTATACCTTTAGTTCTAAAACTCTGGGCGTGACGCCCAGATTCAGTTTTTCAATAAAACCGGAAAAACTCTCGAAATATGGGACCCACCCCCTCATACTTTATATATTCTTAATCTACTAATGAAAGGGAATACAGTGTTATAAAACACTTGGGGGTTCATTCATATTTTCCCCCTTTCCCCGTTTTTCTATACCCCCAAAAAATGCAATGGATTATTATAAAGACAAGTAAACCTCTTTTGTGTTTGAAAATTCCTGGATGACGTCAGAATCCCCATGGCAACCCGAATTTCTGGAAAAAGTTTGCCACATTACTTAACTACAAAAATAAAAATTGAAAAAAATTCAAACTTATCATTAAATACCGATTTTTGGGCCTTTTCAAACTTGTGTTTTTCACTCAAAATACTATTTTTCCCCGACTCTGAAAATCCGTCTAATTGAACACCCAATTGCACAAAAATTTGATACATATTGTATTTTGAGGTCCTTTTTAAGTTTATTCAACTGAAATGTTTTTTAATGAGCGTTAACCATGTCTTAAATGCCCCAAAAACGCATTTTCACCTGGAAATACCTGCTAAATAATAAATTGCCCTCCTCTTTAGATTAAAATAATGTATGCATTAATATTCAAATGCAATGAAAATAATGTTATAATGTGAATAATTTAATCAGTTGATGAAGTAGGTAAAAAAATAAAGGGGGACAGGGCAGGCCAATTAACTACCAACAAACAGAATGGCTGTATTGTGCATACTTGTCGTTCTTGACTTTTCGATAATTAATTACTGTAAATTTTCATCAAGATTCCTTTTGAAAACTTTATTTACTCCATTGATTTATCTCTTATATCAGGGTTTGATGTTTTCAGATATCGTCATGTATTATTTTTACTCTACATACTTAGCCACAGGCACAGCAAAGATTTGGATTTATTTGATTTGATTTCTGGAAATGGCAACGTAAAACGAAAACGTTGATATTTACCAACTAATTTAACACGCTATCTTTTCCTCTTTTCAAGTAAGTTGAAATGTTCAATATATTTTATTTAGAATTAAAATATTTTTCTTTTCACCAAAATAAAAACAGGGCTGCTTTTAATTTTTTAAATGTCTCCATGAGTAATTTCTAGAACACCTCAAACAAAGTCCGATTTGGGATCATTGTGCCCGGCACATCCTTTTGTAATGAAGATTTATACTAGCATAATATATATGTAAATGTAAGTACAGAATAGTTTGCTTTTGAGTTCAAATGTGTTAACATTTCGTTAAATACTGTCAAGCTGATTCCCTTAGTGTGATTCTGATTTTGAAAATTAGGATGAAGAAAATAATTTTAAAATGCCCTTAAAATTTTTGCTTTAAAAGGGTTCTACTTGACTTTCAAAATTACCAATTTAATTTACAAGATGAATATTTTTACCCTTTTTTTAAGAATATGTAGTTATAGTTGGGATTAATGAGAAAAATAAAATATAGTGGTCCATGATATAAAAAATTTTGGGATTTGTTTGGGTTTTGGAAGCACTATACAATGCATTCATACCCAGTCCTTGAACTTATTCTTTTATGTATTGTGTTTTTGACCAAAGGCAAGTGCTTGATGAGTTTCATTTCTAAAGTTTATATTAAGCATGGGTGCCACTCTTCCATCCCCAGGACAGAATTCCATCATTTTAAAATTTCAATGAACGGAATTCCGTCCCAGGTATATTGCGAAACGCAAAATTAGTACTAAATTCCAATACCTACATTGCACATTTGGTTCTATTCAGTTAACGTTCCTGCTAAATATTGCCATGCTTTTGAGAATGCCATACATTCAAATATCAACATTTTAAAATTTTTATTGAAAATATGAATAGTTTTTGATCTATATAAACATTTTAATCTGAGTCTAAAATTGTTTTAGCAATACATTACTAATTAAAACAGAAAGGCTTTCACGGCCGGATGTATTCGAAGTTAAAGTTTCTGGGCTTGGTTGCAGTGGTCTCGATGTTAAAAACTTGGACGTTTCACCCCATACTGTGTTGGGCATCATCAGCTGTTTTTTTTACGTTACGTGGTTGGTTACGTGAGAGAAAAAACAGCTGATGATGCCCAACACAGTTTTGGGTGAAACGTCAGAGTTTTAACATCGAGACTACGGCAACCAAGCCCGGAAACTTTTACTTCGAATACATTACTACTTTTTTGGTATCCAAAAGAGCAAAGCGGTATTTAGCGGGAACATTAACGGAATTGAACCGCACATTTTGACCACAAGTAAGATGGTTTTACTCACATACAGCTTTATCTTGATTTAGAATTTAAGGAACTATAATTGTTCATGATATTTTATGAATTTTCATGCAATTAAAAAAAATTGCTAGACTGGATGAAAATGATTAATACGATACTTTAAAGTTCCGTCTTGCAAATTTTGAAAAGTGGCCCCCATGTACTATGTCATGTCTATTTAATATTGTTTTTGGCTAATTGCTGATCATGTGTGATATTACATATGAATCAAAATACATGCACACGTTAATGATTCCCCATTACAACTGTTCACACACATTACAATACATAATAGTTCTCTTAGTTGCTATCCCTTGAACCATCAGTATCAGCAACACATTTAATGGGCTTTAACTTTAACTGTGCATTTTCAGAAGCACTGCGCATGGGCGGATTTAAAGGTGTCAACTTTTTGAGAAAATTAAATTTTTATAGGGAAAATCATGTTTTTAAAGCCATCAGGGACAGTTTGCACCCCCATGTTTTCCACTACGCACCCCCAGGGTTCACTACCTAAATCCGCCCTTGACTGCGTATGAAATAATATTGAAGTAGTAACAATTTTTAACCTTTTTAAATGTTTTGTTACTTGACTTCTGTTCTGTTTAGGTCTTGTAACATTTTATTTGCAGTATTTAAGTAGCATAATTTATTTTCTTTATTTCTTTCCCTGTCTTTAATTTGTTGAAATATTTTGCTAAGTTTTATTCCAAGAGATCTATTTATTACCATCC